>OU898282.1:111282897-112651688 GCA_918026665.1 Diabrotica balteata
CGAAGATGCTTAGTGTTTTATATTGTACTACTCAATCTTTTTTCTGGGTAAAATATTTTCATATTGTGACTGGCTGTATGGCACTTGCCTATGCCAATAAAAAAAAAACAAAAAAAAAGATGCTCAGTGCTCTTTTTGTAGTCGCCTTGTTTGTTGTTCTATCTTTATATAATCTTTATCCCCTTCCCTTTCCTTTGTATATCGCATTTTAGAATTGTATCAGTTCTTTATTTTTATTTTCAGTCAGAGGCCTTCTTCGAGTCAATAAATCAAATTTTTTTGACTTTAGTAGGTTTTTAGTAGATCTATTTTCATCCATAGTGCCCTATATCTCGTATGTAATTATACGTTTATTAACAATCAAGATACTGTGCAGTGCCTTTTTGGTAGTCGCTTTGTTTGTTTTTTATGTTAATATAATCGTTATCCCCTCCTTTTTCATTTAATGTATCACACGTTGCAATAGCACCAATAACAACGGAGATGTAATGTAATGCCCCTTTGGCAATGCCGATACGTTTTTTTTTTGTCAATTGTACTAGCTACCTTCTTCTCTTTCCGACATGATTTTATATGTCACGATCCGTAGAACAGTTCTCGAGCTCTGCCACTTTGCGAACAATTTACGTATTGATGACAGTCGCAAAAATCTGTCGCGTATGTAATGACTTGTTTCCCAAAAAAGTGTTCAACATCGCTAAAGAAGTTTTTACTTAAAAATAGCTATCTTCTAATAAAAAACTCCATCTAGCCGAAATATGCCTCACAATTCGAGATACCTCCGTTTACATATCACCCAACCAAAAAAATACAACACCACAATTACCATTCTCCAGGTCATAGCCTGGACCATTTCAGATCTGACATTAAAAAAAACTTACACATGAACTGACATTCAAAACAGTGACACGACATACAACACAAAAATTCCACAAAAAAACTACACACAACAAAGACACTACACACATTAAAATACACATCAAAGCTCATCATTCATAGTCACTCCATAAATCACAGAGTATTACAACCAAATGCAAATTTTCTTAGACATGTTAAACTCAGGCAGCTCTTTAAAATATGAGATCAAACAAATGACACAATACACAAACACTTTTACGTCACAAAACCTTCAAAAGATCTCAACTTATAGAACAACAGAACTCATAAAAATACAGTAGTCAAGTTATTAATAGTCGAGGAGTATTGTTAGAGGAGATTAATAGCCAGTCGGTATGCTTACACTCAACCCGGTTATTTCGAGTGTCCATTAACATAGATGGACGCCCGATTCAAATAACTGAGGAACTTAGTAAATTACGATTACTAGAACGACGAGTCCCTTGTATCACTCGATGCAACACACTTACACGATACAAGATACACGATAAACCACATCTCTAACCAAATTCTGCAGTCAAACCCCACTAATCCTAATCGTTCTGGATATGTTAGAAGACTAAAACAATTTTTTTGCAGTCTACGTGAACAAGTTGAATAAGATAGCCTACCTTTACACAACGAATCCCATTAATGCCAAATCTCTGCAGAAAAAACTCAAAGTTTTACCTGGAATCAAATATCTAACCATCACAAACAGATCCAACCAAAAATTACCCATCCCACGCCGTCCAGTCCCAGAAAACACCACACAAACAAATCTAAACGCACGCATTCCTTAATAATTCCGCAATCAAGGGAGATTCAACCAATTATTTATTTAAAACTCAAAATCTACCCATCTATCAAAATTCAAGTCACTTACAGTCAACTTTCCTTACAAATCCGCCACACTTCCAACCAAATCCAAAATCAACACATCACCCCGTATACCTTATATCCCATATTACAGTACATAAACATTACAGTTACACACAACACACAACATGAACCTGCGACAGAAACAATACCTATTAAACCTTTACCCCCAACCTTACAATCCAAAAACACAAAACGAAACAACTCAACAACACAACAATCAACTCAAACAATCGATCAAAACCATACCCTACAACCATCACACACAAGCAACAAAAAAAATAAGACAACTCAATAAGACAACACAACCCAAGCAAATACCTTATAGAACACATCCCACCAAACATTTGCCAACAAAACACTTCTCAACAATATTTTAACATCAAACGAACTTCTTCCCAATAAGATAGATCACTTAAAAGTCTATTCATTAGACAAAACAGCACCACTCTACACATTTTAACCCCTAAATATCAACGAATTCCAGACAAAACTAAGAAACAATATCGTGATCATCACTATTGGCCCCATATATTTCAATAACAGTCCACAAAAGTCACAACCAAAATCCAGTCAAACCTCCATCCCGTCATGACAGGCGTTAATAAAAATTTTTCACGAAAAAACATTGAAGACCATCAATCATAAGGCCACTTCCCTAACATTAAATTATTAGAATAATTGTCCGCTAAAATAACATCCCTATACACTTTGTTCAAGTCTTCGAGAACTCAGAACAAAAATTCTCAGAAGCACTGAAACACTGAAGATTATACATTGTGAGATCCCTGGATCGAATAACGTCATCCCCTGCGCTGAAAATAGTGTTCTAAATGCTGCCAAAGCGAAAGTCACAACACAGAATATCAACAAGGAGCCACTATATCTCCAAACTGCGGACAAAATGACAAATCATATAAATGGCAGATGCACCATTCGGTTCAAACTATTGTGCCACATACTCGGCATATTAACACGAATGTCCCGCCAAAAAAGTGCTCCCACAACAGAGAAACACACACATACAGTCACTACCCTAGACAAATTTTCTCATACGAACTCACTTCGGACATAAAATCGATAATTAACCTCATTCGTATGATCTTGTTCTACGTCTTACCTCAAAAAACTCCTACCAATATATCTAACGAGATCTTCCGAAATATGTACAGACAGGCAATCGTAGTGTCAACCTTCAAGTTTTCTATAAATCAAAGATTTATACAAACCAGATTTATTTCCCGTTACATCCCACCTAAGGTCTAGCTCCTAGAATGCACCTACTAGCCATCGACAAAACTACATAACTTCTTTATAGTCGATTTAATTTACACAAAGACATGAGAAGATCATCACAACTCTTCAACTTAGCTCTGGAGCACATAATCAGAAGTGCAAGAATCGAAAAACCGAATACAGTATTTCATCGAGAAGGACCAAACTTACTACTGGCATTTGCAGACGATATAGATCTAATAGGAAACACGCGATTAAGGATGAAGGAGACTTTCGTAAGGTTTGAGAAGAAAGCAGAGAAGGTGGGGCTCCAAATCAACGAAAACAAGACTAAATATATGTATATGAGCCGCAATAACCAAAGCAGAGACAGAATCGGTCAGAACATTACCATCGATGACTTTAACTTTGAGCGCGTTAGAGAATTCAAGTATCTTGAAACAACAATAACTGAAGACAATAACGGATCACAAGAAATAAACAACAGGATTCAGGCCGGCAACAGATGTATTTTTGCCCTCCAAAACCCTATAATCAAAACAACTAACACGACGTACGAAGATACAGGTCTACAAAACAATCATACGACCCGTTGTGATGTATGGAAGCGAAACGTGGACGATAACAAAGGCAAATGAAGAGAGACTACGTGTTTGGGAAAGAAAAATCCTTACGAAGATCCTTGGTCCGGTGCTTGATGAAGCATCAGGACAATATAGGATAAGAACTAATAATGAGCTTGAAGAACTTTACCCAGACGCCAACATCATAAAAGAAATAAAGTCCAGAAGACTCCAATCGGCAGGACACCTCAGAAGACATTCTGACGAACGAACAGTAAGACTGGTGTGGGAGGAAGTCCCAACTGGAAGGAGACCACGCGGACGCCCTCGTCTCCGGTGGCGAGATAATATAGCAGGAGACCTAAGCACTATGGGCGTGGAGAATTGGATGGAGGTTGCTCAAGACAGAAAACAGTGGAGGCATGTTGTCGAGTCGGCTAAAACCCACGAAGGGTTGTAACGCCACGGAGTAAGTAAGTAAGTAAGTAAGTAAGTATGAGAAGATTGGTTTTCTGTAGTTTTCCAAACTCATTGCACAACAATATCTGTAACAAGGTGAGGAACTAGCCACAGCTAACCTCCACGCGATATACTAAATAAAGTACAATTAATTCTGAAAGGAATCTGGTGTTTTGAATCTGGAAATGCATCTGGTATTTTTATCAGCGGGCCACCTCAACTAGTTAACGACGAAGTTGTCCACCGAACGTGGACCCGATCGACATTAAGCTCCATCAAACTCCCACCTGGATCCTACGCCGGTCTTAAGTCATTAACAGAAAATCATCCCAAACTTACAGAAAAACTCCAAGAAGAGGAATGTAGCCTAAAACAAGGCTTCACCACCCCTATCTTTCTTCTTCTGCTTCTTCTTTAGCTTTTTTTATTTCCAGGGGTCGCTGTTCCTTACTCTTCGTCGCCATTCACTTCTGTCTACCGGTTCTTCTTCACCTAAATCTTTCTCTCTCAATTGTTCTACCACATAGTCCTTTCACATTCTCTTCAGTTTTCCTCTACCTCTCCTTACTTTCTAGTCTTACTCAACATTCTCCATAATATTTTTATTTCAGCCACCTTCATCTTATTTTCCTGAATCTTTTAAATCTACACCAACGTAGGTCTCACCACACTCTTGTATAGCTTTCTTTTCAGCTCTTCCCCAATTTTTATATCACAAAGTACCTCACTCATTCGCTTCCAGTTAAACCAACTAGCCTGTAGTTCTCCCTCTTCAATAGCCCTTCTCCAACACCTCAACTTCCCCTCCAACATTTTTTTGCTCTCTTCTACTAACACGATATCGTCAGCAAAGTGCATTGATCAAGGAGCTCTCTCCCCTACCTTTTCTGTCAGTACATCAATAACAAGATTAAACAGGTAGGACTTAGTTAAGAGCCTTAATGCAAACCAACATTCGCATTAAGGCTCTTTACTATTACATGCATTTATATTTTTCCATTTACACTACATACATTTCCTTCACGAGCCTTACGTACTTCTCGGGAACCCATTTCTCTCCCATACATCTCCATGGCTCTTGTCTAAGAACTGTATCGTACGCCTTCCCAAGATCTATAAATACCAAATATAGTTATATATAGCTCTTTTCTTCTCTCCGTATTTCTCTATCAACTGTCTCAAAGCAAACAAGGCATCTTTTTCCCTCCCCCGCCAATATAGGTAACATATTGGTCTTCAGTCTTCATAAAGAGCGTGATAAAGAACGTTAATGTCAGCCAAATCCCATGCCACTGCGAAGTCAATCACACTATTTCATCCCTTCTCTAATAGTCCTTCTCCAACACCCCAACTTCCCCTACAACATTTTTTTTGCTCTCTTCTACTAACACGATATCGTCAGCAAAGTGCAGTGATCAAGGAGCTCTCTCCCTACCTTTTCTGTCAGTACATCAATAACAAGATTAAACAGGTAGGACTAACATAACATATTGGTCTTCAGCCTTCATAAAGAACGTGATAAAGAACGTTAATGACAGCCAAATCCCATGCCACTGCGAAGTCAATCACACTATTTCATCCCTTCTCTAATAGCCCTTCTCCAACACCCCAACTTCCCCTCCAACATTTTTTTGCTCTCTTCTACTAACACTATATCGTCAGCAAAGTGCATTGATCAAGGAGCTCTCTCCCTACCTTTTCTGTCAGTACATCAATAACAAGATTAAACAGGTAGGACTAACATAACATATTGGTCTTCAGTCTTCATAAAGAACGTGATAAAGAACGTTAATGACAACCAAATCCCATGCCACTGCGAAGTCAATCACACTATTTCGTTTATCATTTCTTATTCCCATCCCCAAACCTTCATAAACCATTTTTATACCCGCTCCTTCTCTACCTATATGTCCATTCGAATCACCTCCATTACCCATATCCTTCACACAGAAAAATCCAATACCGAACCAGAATAACCGGTGAAAACCATGAATATAAATAGCGCACCTTCCAGGAGCCCCTCAGTTAGTGGTCATTCGCTGGCATGTAAGGAATTCCAGTCGAGATTTTTCCAGGTGAGTTTTTAAAAACTTAATATTATTATAGTTTATAGGTAAGTTTGTGTATTAAACTAAATATTGAAAAGAAAGTTAGTTGGAATATTGTAATGTAATATAAATATTATATTATAAATACACTGTTAAATTTTCTTCTTCTTCTCAGATTGTTTAGTGTTTTGTACAAAAATCCTAAGTATTTAAAACTTGGTACGTGCGGTTCTCTTGGTATTATAAGCATATTGGAACCGTAGCAAATTTAGCGTCAATTTCTTCTCAGTCTTTTTGTTAATTTTGGTTTAACATGTTTTTTTCTTCTTCTTAATTTTCTAAGGCCTATTAATTTTATTGAAAGCAAATTTCTGGAGTTCTAAAACTTGGCACGTAAGTTTTCCATGGTGTAAGAATGATATTTTAATTTTGGGATCGGCTTGTCTTCCTTTCCTTTTCCTTCATTATCTCACGTATTTTAAAATCTTTCTTAAAACTTATCATATAGGTTTTATTTTGTGTACGAAAGAACCCTATTGACTTTGGTATCGTAATATCTTCTTCTTCTTCGTTCTCACTCGTATTTTTATACATTTTTTTTTTCAAACAATATCCTCTAATCTTAAAACTTTATAGATAGGTTCCATTTATTATAGGATAAGGGTACTTATTGATTGTGGAGTCAACACTTGTACAGCACTTGCAAAACTTGTACAGCAAAGGAAAAAATGATTTCATAGTTTAGTTAAAAATGACCAATGAACATGAATAATGGAGACCTAGCTGAAAAACAACTGCAAAAAACCTGCATAATCTTAGTAAATACGTATTTGCGGTTGCCTAGCATCTTTTTAATAAATTTTATAAATCCTTTTTGAACAAGTTTTGTCATTAAGTCTTTTTTATTTTTTAAAAATATATACTTAATCATTCACCCTTTGTATTAACTTGTCTCAGCTATTATTAGTTGGCTACACCGTACTGATGACGACCAATGAGTCAGAAATACGTATTTATAAAATATTTCTATTATTGTCCATATTTCTATTAAATATTCCCTATACTAAGGTTTATCTCATCTTCCTTTGTCCAATGAAAGGTCCATTTGACAAAGGTTCATTTGAAACTGGAATAAACTGGAATAAAAATCAGTCAGCAGTGCTCGGTCCATAGTTACATTCAAGTCATAACAAAAATGATAAAGTCATTTTTATATCGAATGTAACGCTTGTAATATTAGAATGTCTTTCCTTGTTAGTTATTTCTCAGATCTACTTTTACCTTATATCTTTGATATATATTTTCTAGTGTCATTCGTTTTGTTTTAATTACGTTGTCACGTTGAATATAATAATATAGGGAGCTTTAAAGGTTTTGTATTCTATTATATTTGATTATTGCAAATTATTATGTTAAAGTACTTGTTGGTTTTGATGACGTGGTTTAAGAGTTATTGCATATCGTTTTCGTTGCTTATTAATAGTACACCGTTCCCTTATTTTAGGCATTATAAAACAAATTTTAATTTGTCTTTCTTCCTAAATTAAAACTCCAATACATACAGACAGCTGGTAAATGGTATTCTAGCAAAAAGTGTCAATGATAAGATCAAGAAATTTTTAGTAAATTATGTCCTCTATATACCTAAGTTTTCTATTTAACTGAATTTTTTTTCTTGTTCGTTAATTTTTCAGCTCTATTTTTACCTTAAATCTTTGATGACTATCTTTGGTATTATTTGTTACATCATCACGTTTTGTGTTTTGTAATGTTTAAATATTAGAAATTATTATGATGAAATATTTAGTGGTTTAATTGGAGAGTGGTGTTAGAACTAGTAAATAACAATATTGTTGCTTGTTTCTATGACATATTTCTCTGATTTTGTATAACCTTATTTTTAAGCATTTTTTATTATTTTGTCATTATTAATATTAAATAAAAGTTTTGTTCTATTATTTTTTGGATTAGTTTTAATAATTGTCTGGTCAGATCTGGTCCTCTGTACTTTAGGGTTCATTCGATATTCTGTCCCCTCCTGCTGATTTTCTATTTTTGTGTTTTGTAATGTTTAAATATTAGAAATTATTCTGATGAAATATTTTTTGGTTTAATTGGAGTGGTGTTAGAACTAGTGAATAACAATATTGTTGCTTGTTTCTATAATATACTTCTCTGATTTTGTATAACCTTATTTTGAGCATTATTTATTTTTGTCATTATTAATATTAGATAAAAGTTTTGTTCTATTATTTTTTGGATTAGTTTTAAGAGTTGTTGGGTCAGATCTGGTACTACGTACTTTAGGAGTTCATTCGGTATTCTGTCCTCTCCTGCTGATTTTTTATTTTTATGTTTTGTAATGTTTAAATATTAGAAATGATTATGATGAAATATTTGGTGGTTTAATTGGAGTGATGTTAGAACTAGTGAATAACAATATTTTTGCTAGAAAAAAAACCTCTCAGTAGTAAGCCAGTCGACGGTGCTCGGTCCACAGCGACATTCGACGCCGAAAAGTTTCAATAGAAACTAAGATCGGTAAACTCTGAATCTTTCGTTTGAATATTAGTTATCTGACTCTTTGTGTAGTGTCTGTTTCATTTTTGAGAAAAAATAAAATCTTCATCTCAGAATAAAGTTGAAAATAATTTATGGAAATTCTTGAGGAATCCTAGTTTGGTTCTATTATTTTTTGGTTTAGATTTATAGTTGTTTGGTCAGATCTGTCCTCCGTACTTTAGGAGCTCATTGGGTTTAGTTTTGTAATGTTATAAATATGTCAGGATAAAGTCCAAATAATAACATGGAAATTCTTGAGGAATTCTGTTTTGTTCTATTATTTTTTTGGATTTTTTTTAATAGTTGTTTGGTCAGATCTGGTGCCCGTACTTTAGGAGTTCATTCGGTATTCTGTCCTCCCTGCTGATTTTACTATTTTTGTGTTTTGCATTGTTTAAATATTAGAAATTATTATGATGAAATATTTGGTGGTTTAATTGGAGTTGTGTTAGAACTAGTGAATAACAATATTGTTGCTTGTTTCTAAGACATACTTCTCTGATTTTGTATAACCTTATTTGTAGTCATTTGCTTATTATTTCGACAGTAATAATATTAAATAAAAGAAGTTCCAACTGCTCCTTCTTCCTAGATTAAAAATCTGACCCTATAGAGGTCACAGACAGCTGGTAAATGGTTATGCTAGAAAAAACCCTCAGTAGTAAGCCAGTCGCCGGTGCTTGGTCCACAGCGACATTCGACGCCGAAATGTTTCAATAGAAACCTTCTTCGTCTTCTTCTAGTTCCTATCCGTTTCGGATGTTGGTAATCATATTGGCAATCATAACCTTGCTAGCTGCGGCTCGAAACAGCTCCGTTGAGGTTTTCTTAAACCATGTTCTTAAATACGCAGCCACGATATTCTCCATCTACCGGGTCCGCGATTACCTTTGACTTTACCTTGCAATATAGACTGTAGCAGGGAGTAACGGTGCTGATTTCTCATAACGTGTCCCTAATAGAAACCTAAGATTGGTAAACTCTGAATCTTTCTTTTGGAATATCAGTTATCTCGGCTCTTTGTGTAGTGTCTTTTTCATTTTTGAGAAAAATAAAATCTTCATCTCAGGATTAAAGATAAAAATAATACATTGAAATTCTTGAGGAATTCTGTTTTGTTCTATTATTTTTTGGATTAGTTTAAATAGTTGTTTGGTCATATCTGGTCCTCCGTATTTTAGGAGTTCATTTGGTATTCTGTCCTCTCCTGCTGATTTTCTATTTTTGTGTTTTGTAATGTTTAAATATTAGAAACTATTATGATGAAATATTTAGTGGTTTAATTGGAGTGGTGTTAGAACTAGTGAATAACAATATTTTTGCTTGTTTCTAAGACATACTTCACTGATTTTGTATAACCTTATTTTAGTCATTTGCTTATTATTTCTACAGTAATAATATTAAATAAAAGAAGTTCCAATTGGTCCTTCTTCCTAGATTAAAAATCTGACCCTATAGAGGCTCACAGACAGCTGGTAAATGTTATGCTAGAAAAAACCCTCAGTAGTAAGCCAGTCGCCGGTGCTCGGTCCACAGCGACATTCGACGCCGAAATGTTTCAATAGAAACCTAAGATTGGTAAACTCTGAATCTTTCTTTTGGAATATCAGTTATCTCGGCTCTTTCTGTAGTGTCTGTTTCATTTTTGAGAAAAATAAAATCTTCATCTCAGGAAAATAATACATGGAAATTCTTGAGGAATTCTGTTTTGTTCTATTATTTTTTGGATTAGTTTTAATAGTTGTTTGGTCAGATCTGGTCCTCCGTACTTTGTGGAGTTTATTGGGTATTCTGTCCCCTCCTGCTGATTTTCTATTTTTGTGGGTTGTAATGTTTAAACATTAAAAATTATTATGATGAAATATTTGGTGGTTTAATTGGAGTGGTGTTAGAACTAGTGAATAACAATATTGTTGCTTTTTTCTATGACATACTTCTCTGATTTTGTGTAACCTTATTTTCGAGCATTTTTTATTATTTCGTCATTATTAATATTAAATAAAAGTTTTGTTCTATTATTTTTGGATTAGTTTTAATAATTGTCTGGTCAGATCTGGTCCTCCGTACTTTAGGGGTTTATTGGGTATTCTGTCCACCTCATGCTGATTTCTATTTTTGTGTTTTGTAATGTTTAAACATTAAAAATTATTATGATGAAATATTTGGTGGTTTAATTAGAGTGGTGTTAGAACTATGTGAATAACAATATTGTTGCTTTTTTCTATGTCATACTTCTCTGATTTTGTGGAACCTTATTTCGAGCATATTTTTATTATTTTGTCATTATTAATATTAAATAAAAGTTTTGTTCTATTATTTTTTGGATTAGTTTTAATAGTTGCTGGGTCAGATCTGGTACTCGTACTATAGGAGTTCATTCGGTATTCTGTCCTCTCCTGCTGATTTTCTATTTTTATGTTTTGTAATGTTTAAATATTAGAAATTATTATGATGAAATATTTAGTGGTTTAATTGGAGTGATGTTTAGAACTAGTGAATAACAATATTTTTTGCTAGAAAAAAACACCTCAGTAGTAAGCCAGTCGCCGGTGCTCGGTTCCACAGCGACCATTCGACGCCGAAAGTTTCAATAGAAACCTAAGATCGGTAAACTCTGAATCTTTCTTTTGGAATATCAGTTATCTCGGCTCTTTGTGTAGTGTCTTTTTAATTTTTGAGAAAAATAAAATCTTCATCTCAGGATAAAGTTCCAAAATAATAACATGGAAATTCTTGAGGCTATTCTGTTTTGTTCTATTATTTTTTTGATTAGTTTTATTAGTTGTTTGGTCAGATCTGGTCCTCCGTACTTAAGGAGTTCATTTGGTATTCTGTCCTCTCCTGCTGATTTTCTATTTTTGTGTTTTGCATTGTTCAAATATTAGAAATTATTATGATGAAATATTTGGTGGTTTAATTGGAGTAGTGTTAGAACTAGTGAATAACAATTATTGTTGCTTGTTTCTAAGACATACTTCTCTGATATTGTATAACATTATTTTAGTCATTTGCTTATTATTTCGATAGTAATAATATTAAATAAAAGAAGTTCCAATTGGTCCTTCTTCCTAGATTAAAAATCTGACCCTATAGAGGCTCACAGACAGCTGGTAAATGTTATGCTAGAAAAAAACCTCAGTAGTAAGCCAGTTGCCGCTACTCGATACACAGCGACATTCGACGCCAAAATGTTTCAATAGAAACCTAAGATTGGTAAACTCTGAATCTTTCTTTCGGAATATCAGTTATCTCGGCTCTTTGTGTAGTGTCTTTTTCATTTTTGAGAAAAATAAAATCTTCATTTCAGAATAAAGTTGAAAATAATTTATGGAAATTCTTGAGGAATCCTGTTTTGTTCTATTATTTTTTGGTTTAGATTTAATAGTTGTTTGGTCGATCTGCTCCTCCGTACTTTAGGAGCTCATTGGGTATTCTGTCCTCTCATGCTGATGTTCTATTTTTGTGTTTTGTAATGTTTAAATATTAGAAATTATTATGATGAAATATTTAGTGGTTTAATTGGAGTGGTGTTAGAACTAGTGAATAACAATATTGTTGCTTGTTTCTAAGACATACTTCTCTGATTTTGTATAACCTTATTTTAGTCATTTGCTGATTATTATGTCATTAATAATATTAAATAAAAGAAGTTCCAATAGGTCCTTTTCCTAGATTAAAAATCTGACCCTATAGATGCTCACAGACAGCTGGTAAATGGTATTCTAGAAAAAACCTTCAGTAGTAAGCCAGTCGCATGCGCTCGGTCCACAGCGACATTCGACGCCGAAATGTTTCAATAGAAACCTAAGATTGGTAAACTCTGAATCTTTCTTTTGGAATATCAGTTATCTCGGCTCTTTGTGTAGTGTCTTTTTCATTTTTGAGAAAAGTAAAATCTTTATCTCAGGATAAAGTTGAAAATAATACATGGAAATTCTTGAGGAATTCTGTTTTGTTCTATTATTTTTTGGATTAGTTTTAATAGTTGTTTGGTAAGATCTGGTCCTCCGTACTTTAGGAGTTCATTCGGTATTCTGTCCTCTCCTGCTGATTTTCTATTTTTGTGTTTTGTAATGTTTAAATATTAGAAATTATTATGATGAAATATTTTGTGGTTTAATTGGAGTGGTGTTAGAACTAGTGAATTACAACATTTTTGCTTGTTTCTAAGACATACTTCTCTGATTTTGTATAACATTATTTTAGTCATTTGCTTATTATTTCGTCATTAGTAATATTAAATAAAAGAAGTTTTAATTGGTCCTTCTTCCTAGATTAAAAATCTGACCCTATAGATGCTCACAGACAGCTGGTAAATGGTATTCTAGAAAAAACCTTCAGTAGTAAGCCAGTCGCAGGCGCTCGGTCCACAGCGACATTCGACGCCGAAATGTTTCAATAGAAACCTAAGATTGGTAAACTCTGAATCTTTCTTTTGGAATATCAGTTATCTCGGCTCTTTGTGTAGTGTCTTTTTTATTTTTGAGAGAAAGTAAAATCTTCATCTCAGAATAAAGTTGAAAATAATACATGGAAATTCTTGAGGAATTCTGTTTTGTTCTATTATTTTTTGGATTAGTTTTAATAGTTGTTTGGTGAGATCTGGTCCTCCGTACTTTAGGAGTTCATCCGGTATTCTGTCCTCTCCTGCTGATTTTCTATTTTTGTGTTTTGTAATGTTTAAATATTAGAAATTATTATGATGAAATATTTAGTGGTTTAATTGGAGTGGTGTTAGAACTAGTGAATAACAATATTGTTGCTTGTTTCTAAGAACTACTTTTCTGATTTTGTATAACCTTATTTTAGTCATTTTCTTATTATTTCGTCATTAATAATTTTAAATAATAGAAGTTCAATTGGTCCTTCTTCCTAGATTAAAAATCTGACCCTATAGATGCTCACAGACAGCTGGTAAATGGTATTCTAAAAAAAACCTTCAGTAGTAAGCCAGTCGCAGGCGCTCGGTCCACAGCGACATTTGACGCCGAAATGTTTCAATCGAAACCTAAGATTAGTAAACTCTGAATCTTTCTTTTGGAATATCAGTTATCTCGGCTCTTTGTGTAGTGTCTTTTTCATTTTTGAGAAAAATAAAATCTTCATCTCAGGATAAAGTTGAAAATAATACATGGAAATTCTTGAGGAATTCTGTTTTGTTCTATTATTCTTTGGATTAGTTTTAATAGTTTTTTGGTCAGATCTGGTCCTCCATACTTTCGGAGTTCATTCGGTTATTCTGTCCTCTCCTGATGATTTTCTATTTTTGTGTTTTGTAATATTTAATTATTAGAAATTATTATGATGAAAGTATTTAGTGGTTTAATTGGAGTGGTGTTAGAACTAGTGAATTAACAATATTTTTGCTTGTTTCTAAGACATACTTCTCTGATTTTGTATAACCTTATTTTAGTCATTTGCTTATTATTTCGTCATTAATAATATTAAATAAAAGAAGTTCTAATTGGTCCTTCTTCCTAGATTAAAAATCTGACCCTATAGATGCTCACAGACAGCTGGTAAATGGTATTCTAGAAAAAACCTTCAGTAGTAAGCCAGTCGCAGGCGCTCGGTCCACAGCGACATTCGACGCCGAAATGTTTCAATAGAAACCTAAGATTGGTAAACTCTGAATCTTTCTTTTGGAATATCAGTTATCTCGGCTCTTTGTGTAGTGTCTTTTTCATTTTTGAGAAACATAAAATCTTCATCTCAGGATAAAGTTGAAAATAATACATGGAAATTCTTGAGGAATTCTGTTTTGTTCTATTATTTTTTGGATTAGTTTTAATAGTTGTTTGGTCAGATCTGGTCCTCCGTATTTTAGGAGTTCATTCGGTATTCTGCCATCTCCTGCTGATTTTCTATTTTTGTGTTTTGTAATGTTTAAATATTAGAAATTATTATGATGAAATATTTAGTGGTTTAATTGGAGTGGTGTTAGAACTAGTGAATAACAATATTGTTGCTTGTTTCTAAGACATACTTCTCTGATTTTGTATAACCTTATTTTAGTCATTTTCTGATTATTATCGTCATTAATAATATTAAATAAAAGAAGTTCCAATAGGTCCTTCTTCCAGATTAAAAATCTGACCCTATAGATGCTCACAGACAGCTGGTAAATGGTATTCTAAAAAAACCTTCAGTAGTAAGCCAGTCGCAGGCGCTCGGTCCACAGCGACATTCGACGCCGAAATGTTTCAATAGAAACCTAAGATTGGTAAACTCTGAATCTTTCTTTTGGAATATCAGTTATCTCGGCTCTTTGTGTAGTGTCTTTTTCATTTTTGAGAAAAATAAAATCTTTATCTCAGAATAAAGTTGAAAATAATACATGGAAATTCTTGAGGAATTCTGTTTTGTTCTATTATTTTTTGGATTAGTTTTAATAGTTGTTTGGTAAGATCTGGTCCTCCGTACTTTAGGAGTTCATTCGGTATTCTGTCCTCTCCTGCTGATTTTCTATTTTTGTGTTTTGTAATGTTTAAATATTAGAAATTATTATGATGAAATATTTTGTGGTTTAATTGGAGTGGTGTTAGAACTAGTGAATTACAATATTGTTGCTTGTTTCTAAGACATACTTCTCTGATTTTGTATAACTTATTTTAGTCATTTGCTTATTATTTCGTCATTAGTAATATTAAATAAAAGAAGTTCTAATTGGTCCTTCTTCCTAGATTAAAAATCTGACCCTATAGATGCTCACAGACAGCTGGTAAATGGTATTCTAGAAAAAACCTTCAGTAGTAAGCCAGTCGCAGGCGCTCGGTCCACAGCGACATTCGACGCCGAAATGTTTCAATAGAAACCTAAGATTGGTAAACTCTGAATCTTTCTTTTGGAATATCAGTTATCTCGGCTCTTTGTGTAGTGTCTTTTTTATTTTTGAGGAAAGTAAAATCTTCATCTCAGAATAAAGTTGAAAATAATACATGGAAATTCTTGAGGAATTCTGTTTTGTTCTATTATTTTTTGGATTAGTTTTAATAGTTGTTTGGTCAGATCTGGTCCTCCGTACTTTAGGAGTTCATTCGGTATTCTGTCCTCTCCTGCTGATTTTCTATTTTTGTGTTTTGTAATGTTTAAATATTAGAAATTATTATGATGAAATATTTAGTGGTTTAATTGGAGTGGTGTTAGAACTAGTGAATTACAATATTGTTGCTTGTTTCTAAGAACATACTTTCTCTGATTTTGTATAACCTTATTTTAGTCATTTTCTTATTATTTCGTCATTAATAATATTAAATAATAGAAGTTTCAATTGGTCCTTCTTCCTAGATTAAAAATCTGACCCTATAGATGCTCACAGACAGCTGGTAAATGGTATTCTAGAAAAAAACCTTCAGTAGTAAGCCAGTCGCAGGCGCTCGGTCCACAGCGACATTCGACGCCGAAATGTTTCAATAGAAACCTAAGATTGGTAAACTCTGAATCTTTCTTTTGGAAATATCAGTTATCTCGGCTCTTTGTGTAGTGTCTTTTTCATTTTTGAGAAAAATAAAATCTTCATCTCAGGATAAAGTTGAAAATAATACATGGAAATTCTTGAGGAATTCTGTTTTGTTCTATTATTTTTTGGATTAGTTTTAATAGTTGTTTGGTCAGATCTGGTCCTCCGTACTTTCGGAGTTCATTCGGTATTCTGTCCTCTCCTGATGATTTTCTCTTTTTGTGTTTTGTAATGTTTAATTATTAGAAATTATTATGATGAAATATTTGGTGGTTTAATTGGAGTGGTGTTAGAACTAGTGAATAACAATATTGTTGCTTGTTTCTAAGACATACTTCTCTGATTTTGTATAACCTTATTTTAGTCATTTGCTTATTATTTCGTCATTAATAATATTAAATAAAAGAAGTTCTAATTGGTCCTTCTTCCTAGATTAAAAATCTGACCCTATAGATGCTCACAGACAGCTGGTAAATGGTATTCTAGAAAAAACCTTCAGTAGTAAGCCAGTCGCAGGCGCTCGGTCCACAGCGACATTCGACGCCGAAATGTTTCAATAGAAACCTAAGATTGGTAAACTCTGAATCTTTCTTTTGGAATATCAGTTATCTCGGCTCTTTGTGTAGTGTCTTTTTCATTTTTGAGAAACATAAAATCTTCATCTCAGGATAAAGTTGAAAATAATACATGGAAATTCTTGAGGAATTCTGTTTTGTTCTATTATTTTTTGGATTAGTTTTAATAGTTGTTTGGTCAGATCTGGTCCTCCGTATTTTAGGAGTTCATTTCGGTATTCTGTCCATCTCCTGCTGATTTTCTATTTTTGTGTTTTGTAATGTTTAAATATTAGAAATTATTATGATGAAATATTTAGTGGTTTAATTGGAGTGGTGTTAGAACTAGTGAATAACAATATTGTTGCTTGTTTCTAAGACATACTTCTCTGATTTTGTATAACCTTATTTTAGTCATTTGCTTATTATTTCGTCATTAATAATATTAAATAAAAGAAGTTCTAATTGGTCCTTCTTCCTAGATTAAAAATCTGACCCTATAGATGCTCACAGACAGCTGGTAAATGGTATTCTAGAAAAAACCTTCAGTAGTAAGCCAGTCGCAGGCGCTCGGTCCACAGCGACATTCGACGCCGAAATGTTTCAATAGAAACCTAAGATTGGTAAACTCTGAATCTTTCGTTTGGAATATCAGTTATCTCGGCTCTTTGTGTAGTGTCTTTTTCATTTTTGAGAAAAATAAAATCTTCATCTCAGGATAAAGTTGAAAATAATACATGGAAATTCTTGAGGAATTCTGTTTTGTTCTATTATTTTTTGGATTAGTTTTAATAGTTGTTTGGTCAGATCTGGTCCTCCGTACTTTCGGAGTTCATTCGGTATTCTGTCCTCTGCTGATTTTCTATTTTTGTGTTTTGTAATGTTTAAATATTAGAAATTATTATGATGAAGTATTTAGTGGTTTAATTGGAGTGGTGTTAGAACTAGTGAATAACAATATTGTTGCTTGTTTCTAAGACATACTTTTCTGATTTTGTATAACCTTATTTTTAGTCATTTGCTTATTATCTCGTCATTAATAATATTAAATAAAAAAGTTCAATTGGTCCTTCTTCCTAGATTAAAAATCTGACCCTATAGAGGCTCACAGACAGCTGGTAAATGTTATGCTAGAAAAAACCTTCAGTAGTAAGCCAGTCGCAGGCGCTCGGTCCACAGCGACATTCGACGCCGAAATGTTTCAATAGAAACCTAAGATTGGTAAACTCTGAATCTTTTCTTTTGGAATATCAGTTATCTCGGCTCTTTGTGTAGTGTCTTTTTTCATTTTTGAGAAAAATAAAATCTTCATCTCAGGATAAAGTTCAAAATAATAACATGGAAATTCTTGAGGAATTCTGTTTTGTTCTATTATTTTTTGGATTAGTTTTAATAGTTGTTTGGTCAGATCTGGTCCTCCGTACTTTAGGAGTTCATTCGGTATTCTGTCGGCTCCTGCTGATTTTCTATTTTTGTGTTTTGTAATGTTTAAATATTAGAAATTATTATGATGAAATATTTAGTGGTTTAATTGGAGTGGTGTTAGAACTAGTGAATAACAATATTATTGTTTGTTTCTAAGACATATTTCTCTGATTTTGTATAACCTTATTTTAGTCATTTGCTTATTATTTCGTCATTAGTAATATTAAATAAAAGAAGTTCCGATTGGTCCTTCTTCCTAGATTAAAAATCTGACCCTATAGATGCTCACAGACAGCTGGTAAATGGTATTCTAGAAAAAACCTTCAGTAGTAAGCCAGTCGCAGGCGCTCGGTCCACAGCGACATTCGACGCCGAAATGTTTCAATAGAAACCTAAGATTGGTAAACTCTGAATCTTTCTTTTGGAATATCAGTTATCTCGGCTCTTTGTGTAGTGTCTTTTTTATTTTTGAGATAAATAAAATCTTCATCTTAGGATAAAGTTAAAAATAATACATTGAAATTCTTGAGGAATTCTGTTTTGTTCTATTATTTTTTGGATTAGTTTTAATAGTTGTTTGGTCAGATCGTGGTCCTCCGTATTTTAGGAGTTCATTTGGTATTCTGTCCTCTCCTGCTGATTTTCTATTTTTGTGTTTTGTAATGTTTAAATATTAGAAATTATTATGATGAAATATTTAGTGGTTTAATTGGAGTGGTGTTAGAACTAGTGAATAACAATATTGTTGCTTGTTTCTAAGACATACTTCTCTGATTTTGTATAACCTTATTTTAGTCATTTGCTTATTATTTCGTCATTAATAATATTAAATAAAAGAAGTTCCAATTGGTCCTTCTTCCTAGATTAAAAATCTGACCCTATAGATGCTCACAGACAGCTGGTAAATGGTATTCTAGAAAAAACCTTCAGTAGTAAGCCAGTCGCAGGCGCTCGGTCTACAGCGACATTCGACGCCGAAATGTTTCAATAGAAACCTAAGATTGGTAAACTCTGAATCTTTCTTTTGGAATATCAGTTATCTCGGCTCTTTGTGTAGTGTCTTTTTCATTTTTGAGAAAAATAAAATCTTCATCTCAGGATAAAGTCCAAAATATATACATGGAAATTCTTGAGGAATTCTGTTTTGTTCTATTATTTTTTGGATTAGTTTTAATAGTTGTTTGGTCAGATCTGGTCCTCCGTACTTTAGGAGTTCATTCGGTATTCTGTCGGCTCCTGCTGATTTTCTATTTTTGTGTTTTGTAATGTTTAAATATTAGAAATTATTATGATGAAATATTTGGTGGTTTAATTGGAGTGGTGTTAGAACTAGTGAATAACAATATTGTTGCTTGTTTCTAAGACATATTCTCTGATTTTGTATAACATTTTTTTTGGTCAATTGCTTATTATTTCGACATTAATAATATTAAATAAAAGAAGTTCCAATTGGTCCTTCTTCCTAGATTAAAAATCTGACCCTATAGATGCTCACAGACAGCTGGTAAATGGTATTCTAGAAAAAACCTTCAGTAGTAAGCCAGTCGCAGGCGCTCGGTCCACAGCGACATTCGACTCGACCGAAATGTTTCAATAGAAACCTAAGATTGGTAAACTCTGAATTTTTCTTTTGGAATATCAGTTATCTCGGCTCTTTGTGTAGTGTCTTTTTCATTTTTGAGAAACATAATATCTTCATCTTAGGATAAAGTTAAAAATAATAGATTGCAATTCTTGACGAATTCTGTTTTGTTCTATTATTTTTTGGATTAGTTTTGATAGTTGTTTGGTCAGATCTGGTCCTCCGTATTTTAGGAGTTCATTAAGTATTCTGTCAGCGACATTCGACGCCGAAATGTTTCAATAGAAACCTAAGATTGGTAAACTCTGAATCTTTCTTTTGGAATATCAGTTATCTCGGCTCTTTGTGTAGTGTCTTTTTCATCTTTGAGAAAAATAAAATCTTCATCTCAGGATAAAGTCCAAAATAATAACATGGAAATTCTTGAGGAATTCTGTTTTGTTCTATTATTTTTGGATTAGTTTTAATAGTTGTTTGGTCAGATCTGGTCCTCCGTACTTTAGGAGTTCATTCGGTATTCTGTCGCTCCTGCTGATTTTCTATTTTTGTGTTTTGTAATGTTTAAATATTAGAAATTATTATGATGAAATATTTAGTGGTTTAATTGGAGTGGTGTTAGAACTAGTGAATAACAATATTTTTGCTTGTTTCTAAGACATACTTCTCTGATTTTGTATAACCTTATTTTAGTCATTTGCTTATTATTTCGATAGTAGTAATATTAAATAAAAGAAGTTCCGATTGGTCCTTCTTTCTAGATTAAAAATCTGACCCTATAGATGCTCACAGACAGCTGGTAAATGGTATTCTAGAAAAAACCTTCGGTAGTAAGCCAGTCGCAGGCGCTCGGTCCACAGCGACATTCGACGCCGAAATGTTTCAATAGAAACCTAAGATTGGTAAACTCTGAATCTTTCTTTTGGAATATCAGTTATCTCGGCTCTTTGTGTAGTGTCTTTTTTATTTTTGAGATAAATAAAATCTTCATCTCAGGATAAAGTTAAAAATAATACATTGAAATTCTTGAGGAATTCTGTTTTGTTCTATTATTTTTTGGATTAGTTTAAATAGTTGTTTGGTCAGATCTGGTCCTCCGTATTTTAGGAGTTCATTCGGTATTCTGTCCTCTCCTGCTGATTTTCTATTTTTGTGTTTTGTAATGTTTAAATATTAGAAATTATTATGATGAAATATTTAGGGGTTTAATTGGAGTGGTGTTAGAACTAGTGAATAACAATATTTTTGCTTGTTTCTAAGACATACTTCTCTGATTTTGTATAACCTTATTTTAGTCATTTGCTTATTATTTCGATAGTAATAATATTAAATAAAAGAAGTTCCGATTGGTCCTTCTTCCTAGATTAAAAATCTGACCCTATAGATGCTCACAGACAGCTGGTAAATGGTATTGTAGAAAAAACCTTCAGTAGTAAGCCAGTCGCAGGCGCTCGGTCCACAGCGACATTCGACGCCGAAATGTTTCAATAGAAACCTAAGATTGGTAAACTCTGAATCTTTCTTTTGGAATATCAGTTATCTCGGCTCTTTGTGTAGTGTCTTTTTCATTTTGAGAAAAATAAAATCTTCATCTCAGGATAAAGTTAAAAATAATACATTGAAATTCTTGAGGAATTCTGTTTTGTTCTATTATTTTTTGGATTAGTTTTAATAGTTGTTTGGTCAGATCTGGTCCTCCGTATTTTAGGAGTTCATTCGGTATTCTGTCCTCTCCTGCTGATTTTCTATTTTTGTGTTTTGTAATGTTTAAATATTAGAAATTATTATGATGAAATATTTAGTGGTTTAATTGGAGTGGTGTTAGAACTAGTGAATAACAATATTGTGGCTTGTTTCTAAGACATACTTCTCTGATTTTGTATAACCTTATTTTAGTCATTTGCTTATTATTTCGTCATTAATAATATTAAATAAAAGAAGTTCTAATTGGTCCTTCTTCCTAGATTAAAAATCTGACCCTATAGATGGTCACAGACAGCTGGTAAATGGTATTCTAGAAAAAACCTTCAGTAGTAAGCCAGTCGCAGGCGCTCGGTCCACAGCGACATTCGACGCCGAAATGTTTCAATAGAAACCTAAGATTGGTAAACTCTGAATCTTTCTTTTGGAATATCAGTTATCTCGGCTCTTTGTGTAGTGTCTTTTTCATTTTTGAGAAACATAAAATCTTCATCTCAGGATAAAGTTAAAAATAATACAGTGAAATTCTTGAGGAATTCTGTTTTGTTCTATTATTTTTTGGATTAGTTTTAATAGTTGTTTGGTCAGATCTGGTCCTCCGTACTTTAGGAGTTCATTCGGTATTCTGTCCTCTCCTGCTGATTTTCTATTTTTGTGTTTTGTAATGTTTAAATATTAGAAATTATTATGATGAAATATTTGGTGGTTTAATTGGAGTGGTGTTAGAACTAGTGAATAACAATATTGTTGCTTGTTTCTAAGACATACTTCTCTGATTTTGTATAACCTTATTTTAGTCATTTGCTTATTATTTCGTCATTAATAATATTAAATAAAAGAAGTTCTAATTGGTCCTTCTTCCTAGATTAAAAATCTGACCCTATAGATGGTCACAGACAGCTGGTAAATGGTATTCTAGAAAAAACCTTCAGTAGTAAGCCAGTCGCAGGCGCTCGGTCCACAGCGACATTCGACGCCGAAATGTTTCAATAGAAACCTAAGATTGGTAAACTCTGAATCTTTCTTTTGGAATATCAGTTATCTCGGCTCTTTGTGTAGTGTCTTTTTCATTTTTGAGAAACATAAAATCTTCATCTCAGGATAAAGTTAAAAATAATACATTGAAATTCTTGAGGAATTCTGTTTTGTTCTATTATTTTTTGGATTAGTTTTAATAGTTGTTTGGTCAGATCTGGTCCTCCGTACTTTAGGAGTTCATTCGGTATTCTGTCCTCTCCTGCTGATTTTCTATTTTTGTGTTTTGTAATGTTTAAATATTAGAAATTATTATGATGAAATATTTAGTGGTTTAATTGGAGTGGTGTTAGAACTAGTGAATAACAATATTTTTGCTTGTTTCTAAGACATACTTCTCTGATTTTGTATAACCTTATTTTAGTCATTTGCTTATTATTTCGTCATTAATAATATTAAATAAAAGAAGTTCCGATTGGTCCTTCTTCCTAGATTAAAAATCTGACCCTATAGATGCTCACAGACAGCTGGTAAATGGTATTCTAGAAAAAACCTTCAGTAGTAAGCCAGTCGCAGGCGCTCGGTCCACAGCGACATTCGACGCCGAAATGTTTCAATAGAAACCTAAGATTGGTAAACTCTGAATCTTTCTTTTGGAATATCAGTTATCTCGGCTCTTTGTGTAGTGTCTTTTTCATTTTTGAGAAAAATAAAATCTTCATCTCAGGATAAAGTTAAAAATAATACATTGAAATTCTTGAGGAATTCTGTTTTGTTCTATTATTTTTTGGATTAGTTTTAATAGTTGTTTGGTCAGATCTGGTCCTCTGTATTTTAGGAGTTCATTCGGTATTCTGTCCTCTCCTGCTGATTTTCTATTTTTGTGTTTTGTAATGTTTAAATATTAGAAATTATTATGATGAAATATTTAGTGGTTTAATTGGAGTGGTGTTAGAACTAGTGAATAACAATATTTTTGCTTGTTTCTAAGACATACTTCTCTGATTTTGTATAACCTTATTTTTGTCATTTGCTTATTATTTCGTCATTAATAATATTAAATAAAAGAAGTTCCGATTGGTCCTTCTTCCTAGATTAAAAATCTGACCCTATAGATGCTCACAGACAGCTGGTAAATGGTATTCTAGAAAAAACCTTCAGTAGTAAGCCAGTCGCAGGCGCTCGGTCCACAGCGACATTCGACGCCGAAATGTTTCAATAGAAACCTAAGATTGGTAAACTCTGAATCTTTCTTTTGGAATATCAGTTATCTCGGCTCTTTGTGTAGTGTCTTTTTCATTTTTGAGAAAAATAAAATCTTCATCTCAGGATAAAGTTAAAAATAATACATGGAAATTCTTGAGGAATTCTGTTTTGTTCTATTATTTTTTGGATTAGTTTTAATAGTTGTTTGGTCAGATCTGGTCCTCCGTACTTTAGGAGTTCATTCGGTATTCTGTCCTCTCCTGCTGATTTTCTATTTTTGTGTTTTGTAATGTTTAAATATTAGAAATTATTATGATGAAATATTTAGTGGTTTAATTGGAGTGGTGTTAGAACTAGTGAATAACAATATTGTTGCTTGTTTCTAAGACATACTTCTCTGATTTTGTATAACCTTATTTTAGTCATTTGCTTATTATTTCGTCATTAATAATATTAAATAAAAGAAGTTCTAATTGGTCCTTCTTCCTAGATTAAAAATCTGACCCTATAGATGCTCACAGACAGCTGGTAAATGGTATTCTAGAAAAAACCTTCAGTAGTAAGCCAGTCGCAGGCGCTCGGTCCACAGCGACATTCGACGCCGAAATGTTTCAATAGAAACCTAAGATTGGTAAACTCTGAATCTTTCTTTTGGAATATCAGTTATCTCGGCTCTTTGTGTAGTGTCTTTTTCATTTTTGAGAAAAATAAAATCTTTCATCTCAGGATAAAGTTAAAAATAATACATTGAAATTCTTGAGGAATTCTGTTTTGTTCTATTATTTTTTGGATTAGTTTTAATAGTTGTTTGGTCAGATCTGGTCCTCCGTATTTTAGGAGTTCATTTGGTATTCTGTCCTCTCCTGCTGATTTTCTATTTTTGTGTTTTGTAATGTTTAAATATTAGAAATTATTATGATGAAATATTTAGTGGTTTAATTGGAGTGGTGTTAGAACTAGTGAATAACAATATTTTTGCTTGTTTCTAAGACATACTTCTCTGATTTTGTATAACCTTATTTTAGTCATTTGCTTATTATTTCGTCATTAATAATATTAAATAAAAGAAGTTCTCAATTGGTCCTTCTTCCTAGATTAAAAATCTGACCCTATAGATGCTCACAGACAGCTGGTAAATGGTATTCTAGAAAAAACCTTCAGTAGTAAGCCAGTCGCAGGCGCTCGGTCCACAGCGACATTCGACGCCGAAATGTTTCAATAGAAACCTAAGATTGGTAAACTCTGAATCTTTCTTTTGGAATATCAGTTATCTCGGCTCTTTGTGTAGTGTCTTTTTCATTTTTGAGAAAAATAAAATCTTCATCTCAGGATAAAGTTAAAATAATACATTGAAATTCTTGAGGAATTCTGTTTTGTTCTATTATTTTTTGGATTAGTTTTAATAGTTGTTTGGTCAGATCTGGTCCTCCGTATTTTAGGAGTTCATTCGGTATTCTGTCCTCTCCTGCTGATTTTCTATTTTTGTGTTTTGTAATGTTTAAATATTAGAAATTATTATGATGAAATATTTAGTGGTTTAATTGGAGTGGTGTTAGAACTAGTGAATAACAATATTTTTGCTTGTTTCTAAGACATACTTCTCTGATTTTGTATAACCTTATTTTGGACATTTGCTTATTATTTCGTCATTAATAATATTAAATAAAAGAAGTTTCGATTGGTCCTTCTTCCTAGATTAAAAATCTGACCCTATAGATGCTCACAGACAGCTGGTAAATGGTATTCTAGAAAAAACCTTCAGTAGTAAGCCAGTCGCAGGCGCTCGGTCCACAGCGACATTCGACGCCGAAATGTTTCAATAGAAACCTAAGATTGGTAAACTCTGAATCTTTCTTTTGGAATATCAGTTATCTCGGCTCTTTGTGTAGTGTCTTTTTTCATTTTTGAGAAAAATAAAATCTTCATCTCAGGATAAAGTTAAAAATAATACATGGAAATTCTTGAGGAATTCTGTTTTGTTCTATTATTTTTTGGATTAGTTTTAATAGTTGTTTGGTCAGATCTGGTCCTCCGTACTTTAGGAGTTCATTCGGTATTCTGTCCTCTCCTGCTGATTTTCTATTTTTGTGTTTTGTAATGTTTAAATATTAGAAATTATTATGATGAAATATTTAGTGGTTTAATTGGAGTGGTGTTAGAACTAGTGAATAACAATATTTTTGCTTGTTTCTAAGACATACTTCTCTGATTTTGTATAACCTTATTTTAGTCATTTGCTTATTATTTCGTCATTAATAATATTAAATAAAAGAAGTTCCAATTGGTCCTTCTTCCTAGATTAAAAATCTGACCCTATAGATGCTCACAGACAGCTGGTAAATGGTATTCTAGAAAAAACCTTCAGTAGTAAGCCAGTCGCAGGCGCTCGGTCCACAGCGACATTCGACGCCGAAATGTTTCAATAGAAACCTAAGATTGGTAAACTCTGAATCTTTCTTTTGGAATATCAGTTATCTCGGCTCTTTGTGTAGTGTCTTTTTCATTTTTGAGAAAAATAAAATCTTCATCTCAGGATAAAGTTAAAAATAATACATTGGAAATTCTTGAGGAATTCTGTTTTGTTCTATTATTTTTTGGATTAGTTTTAATAGTTGTTTGGTCAGATCTGGTCCTCCGTATTTTAGGAGTTCATTCGGTATTCTGTCCTCTCCTGCTGATTTTCTATTTTTGTGTTTTGTAATGTTTAAATATTAGAAATTATTATGATGAAATATTTAGTGGTTTAATTGGAGTGGTGTTAGAACTAGTGAATAACAATATTTTTGCTTGTTTCTAAGACATACTTCTCTGATTTTGTATAACCTTATTTTAGTCATTTGCTTATTATTTCGTCATTAATAATATTAAATAAAAGAAGTTCTAATTGGTCCTTCTTCCTAGATTAAAAATCTGACCCTATAGATGCTCACAGACAGCTGGTAAATGGTATTCTAGAAAAAAACCTTCAGTAGTAAGCCAGTCGCAGGCGCTCGGTCCACAGCGACATTCGACGCCGAAATGTTTCAATAGAAACCTAAGATTGGTAAACTCTGAATCTTTCTTTTGGAATATCAGTTATCTCGGCTCTTTGTGTAGTGTCTTTTTCATTTTTGAGAAACATAAAATCTTCATCTCAGGATAAAGTTAAAAATAATACATTGAAATTCTTGAGGAATTCTGTTTTGTTCTATTATTTTTTGGATTAGTTTTAATAGTTGTTTGGTCAGATCTGGTCCTCCGTACTTTAGGAGTTCATTCGGTATTCTGTCCTCCCTGCTGATTTTCTATTTTTGTGTTTTGTAATGTTTAAATATTAGAATTATTATGATGAAATATTTGGTGGTTTAATTGGAGTGGTGTTAGAACTAGTGAATAACAATATTGTTGCTTGTTTCTAAGACATACTTCTCTGATTTTGTATAACCTTATTTTTAGTCAATTGCTTATTATTTCGACATTAATAATATTAAATAAAAGAAGTTCCAATTGGTCCTTCTTCCTAGATTAAAAATCTGACCCTATAGATGCTCACAGACAGCTGGTAAATGGTATTCTAGAAAAAACCTTCAGTAGTAAGCCAGTCGCAGGCGCTCGGTCCACAGCGACATTCGACGCCGAAATGTTTCAATAGAAACCTAAGATTGGTAAACTCTGAATCTTTCTTTTGGAATATCAGTTATCTCGGCTCTTTGTGTAGTGTCTTTTTCATTTTTGAGAAACATAAAATCTTCATCTTAGGATAAAGTTAAAAATAATACATTGAAATTCTTGAGGAATTCTGTTTTGTTCTATTATTTTTGGATTAGTTTTAATAGTTGTTTGGTCAGATCTGGTCCTCCGTACTTTAGGAGTTCATTCGGTATTCTGTCCGCTCCTGCTGATTTTCTATTTTTGTGTTTTGTAATGTTTAAATATTAGAAATTATTATGATGAAATATTTAGTGGTTTAATTGGAGTGGTGTTAGAACTAGTGAATAACAATATTTTTGCTTGTTTCTAAGACATACTTCTCTGATTTTTTATAACCTTATTTTTGTCATTTGCTTATTATTTCGTCATTAATAATATTAAATAAAAGAAGTTCCGATTGGTCCTTCTTCCTAGATTAAAAATCTGACCCTATAGATGCTCACAGACAGCTGGTAAATGGTATTCTAGAAAAAACCTTCAGTAGTAAGCCAGTCGCAGGCGCTCGGTCCACAGCGACATTCGACGCCGAAATGTTTCAATAGAAACCTAAGATTGGTAAACTCTGAATCTTTCTTTTGGAATATCAGTTATCTCGGCTCTTTGTGTAGTGTCTTTTTCATTTTTGAGAAAAATAAAATCTTCATCTCAGGATAAAGTTAAAAATAATACATGGAAATTCTTGAGGAATTCTGTTTTGTTCTATTATTTTTTGGATTAGTTTTAATAGTTGTTTGGTAAGATCTGGTCCTCCGTACTTTAGGAGTTCATTCGGTATTCTGTCCTGCCTGCTGATTTTCTATTTTTGTGTTTTGTAATGTTTAAATATTAGAAATTATTATGATGAAATATTTAGTGGTTTAATTGGAGTGGTGTTAGAACTAGTGAATAAAAATATTGTTGCTTGTTTCTAAGACATACTTCTCTGATTTTGTATAACCTTATTTTAGTCATTTGCTTATTATTTCGTCATTAATAATATTAAATAAAAGAAGTTCCGATTGGTCCTTCTTCCTAGATTAAAAATCTGACCCTATAGATGCTCACAGACAGCTGGTAAATGGTATTCTAGAAAAAACCTTCAGTAGTAAGCCAGTCGCAGGCGCTCGGTCCACAGCGACATTCGACGCCGAAATGTTTCAATAGAAACCTAAGATTGGTAAACTCTGAATCTTTCTTTTGGAATATCAGTTATCTCGGCTCTTTGTGTAGTGTCTTTTTCATTTTTGAGAAAAATAAAATCTTCATCTCAGGATAAAGTTAAAAATAATACATTGAAATTCTTGAGGAATTCTGTTTTGTTCTATTATTTTTTGGATTAGTTTTGATAGTTGTTTGGTCAGATCTGGTCCTCCGTACTTTAGGAGTTTATTCGGTATTCTGTCCTCTCCTGCTGATTTTCTATTTTTGTGTTTTGTAATGTTTAAATATTAGAAATTATTATGATGAAATATTTAGTGGTTTAATTGGAGTGGTGTTAGAACTAGTGAATAACAATATTTGTTGCTTGTTTCTAAGACATACTTCTCTGATTTTGTATAACCTTATTTTAGTCATTTGCTTATTATTTCGTCATTAATAATATTAAATAAAAGAAGTTCTAATTGGTCCTTCTTCCTAGATTAAAAATCTGACCCTATAGATGCTCACAGACAGCTGGTAAATGGTATTCTAGAAAAAACCTTCAGTAGTAAGCCAGTCGCAGGCGCTCGGTCCACAGCGACATTCGACGCCGAAATGTTTCAATAGAAACCTAAGATTGGTAAACTCTGAATCTTTCTTTTGGAATATCAGTTATCTCGGCTCTTTGTGTAGTGTCTTTTTTCATTTTTGAGAAAAATAAAATCTTCATCTCAGGATAAAGTTAAAAATAATACATTGAAATTCTTGAGGAATTCTGTTTTGTTCTATTATTTTTTGGATTAGTTTTAATAGTTGTTTGGTCAGATCTGGTCCTCCGTACTTTAGGAGTTTCATTTCGGTATTCTGTCCTCTCCTGCTGATTTTTCTATTTTTGTGTTTTGTAATGTTTAAATATTAGAAATTATTATGATGAAATATTTAGTGGTTTAATTGGAGTGGTGTTAGAACTAGTGAATAACAATATTGTTTGCTTGTTTCTAAGACATAATTCTCTGATTTTGTATAACCTTATTTTAGTCATTTGCTTATTATTTCGTCATTAATAATATTAAATAAAAGAAGTTCTAATTGGTCCTTCTTCCTAGATTAAAAATCTGACCCTATAGATGCTCACAGACAGCTGGTAAATGGTATTCTAGAAAAAACCTTCAGTAGTAAGCCAGTCGCAGGCGCTCGGTCCACAGCGACATTCGACGCCGAAATGTTTCAATAGAAACCTAAGATTGGTAAACTCTGAATCTTTCTTTTGGAATATCAGTTATCTCGGCTCTTTGTGTAGTGTCTTTTTCATTTTTGAGAAAAATAAAATCTTCATCTCAGGATAAAGTTAAAAATAATACATTGAAATTCTTGAGGAATTCTGTTTTGTTCTATTATTTTTTGGATTAGTTTTAATAGTTGTTTGGTCAGATCTGGTCCTCCGTACTTTTAGGAGTTCATTTGGTATTCTGTCCTCTCCTGCTGATTTTCTATTTTTGTGTTTTGTAATGTTTAAATATTAGAAATTATTATGATGAAATATTTAGTGGTTTAATTGGAGTGGTGTTAGAACTAGTGAATAAACAATATTGTTGCTTGTTTCTAAGACATACTTCTCTGATTTTGTATAACCTTATTTTAGTCATTTGCTTATTATTTCGATCATTAATAATATTAAATAAAAGAAGTTCCGATTGGTCCTTCTTCCTAGATTAAAAATCTGACCCTATAGATGCTCACAGACAGCTGGTAAATGGTATTCTAGAAAAAACCTTCAGTAGTAAGCCAGTCGCAGGCGCTCGGTCCACAGCGACATTCGACGCCGAAATGTTTCAATAGAAACCTAAGATTGGTAAACTCTGAATCTTTCTTTTGGAATATCAGTTATCTCGGCTCTTTGTGTAGTGTCTTTTTTATTTTTGAGATAAATAAAAATCTTCATCTCAGGATAAAGTTAAAAATAATACATTGAAATTCTTGAGGAATTCTGTTTTGTTCTATTATTTTTTGGATTAGTTTTAATAGTTGTTTGGTCAGATCTGGTCCTCCGTACTTTAGGAGTTTCATTCGGTATTCTGTCCCTCTCCTGCTGATTTTCTATTTTTGTGTTTTGTAATGTTTAAATATTAGAAATTATTATGATGAAATATTTAGGGGTTTAATTGGAGTGGTGTTAGAACTAGTAAATAACAATATTGTTGCTTGTTTCTAAGACATACTTCTCTGATTTTGTATAACCTTAGTTTAGTCATTTGCTTATTATTTCGTCATTAATAATATTAAATAAAAGAAGTTCCAATTGGTCCTTCTTCCTAGATTAAAAATCTGACCCTATAGATGCTCACAGACAGCTGGTAAATGGTATTGCTAGAAAAAACCTTCAGTAGTAAGCCAGTCGCAGGCACTCGGTCCACAGCGACATTCGACGCCGAAATGATTCAATAGAAACCTAAGATTGGTAAACTCTGAATCTTTCTTTTGGAATATCAGTTATCTCGGCTCTTTGTGTAGTGTCTTTTTCATTTTTGAGAAAAATAAAATCTTCATCTCAGGATAGAAGTTAAAAATAATACATGGAAATTCTTGAGGAATTCTGTTTTGTTCTATTATTTTTTGGATTAGTTTTAATAGTTGTTTGGTCAGATCTGGTCCTCCGTACTTTAGGAGTTCATTTGGTATTCTGTCCTCTCCTGCTGATTTTCTATTTTTGTGTTTTGTAATGTTTAAATATTAGAAATTATTATGATGAAATATTTAGTGGTTTAATTGGAGTGGTGTTAGAACTAGTGAATAACAATATTGTTGCTTGTTTCTAAGACATACTTCTCTGATTTTGTATAACCTTATTTTAGTCATTTGCTTATTATTTCGTCATTAATAATATTAAATAAAAGAAGTTCTAATTGGTCCTTCTTCCTAGATTAAAAATCTGACCCTATAGATGCTCACAGACAGCTGGTAAATGGTATTCTAGAAAAAACCTTCAGTAGTAAGCCAGTCGCAGGCGCTCGGTCCACAGCGACATTCGACGCCGAAATGTTTCAATAGAAACCTAAGATTGGTAAACTCTAGAATCTTTCTTTGGAATATCAGTTATCTCGGCTCTTTGTGTAGTGTCTTTTTCATTTTTGAGAAAAATAAAATCTTCATCTCAGGATAAAGTTAAAAATAATACATTGAAATTCTTGAGGAATTATGTTTTGTTCTATTATTTTTTGGATTAGTTTTAATAGTTGTTTGGTCAGATCTGGTCCTCCGTACTTTAGGAGTTCATTCGGTATTCTGTCCTCCCTGCTGATTTTCTATTTTTGTGTTTTATAATGTTTAAATATTAGAATTATTATGATGAAATATTTGGTGGTTTAATTGGAGTGGTGTTAGAACTAGTGAATAACAATATTGTTGCTTGTTTCTAAGACATACTTCTCTGATTTTGTATAACCTTATTTTAGTCATTTCCTTATTATTTCGACAGTAATAATATTAAATAAAAGAAGTTCCAATTGGTCCTTCTTCCTAGATTAAAAATCTGACCCTATAGAGGCTCACAGACAGCTGGTAAATGGTATTCTAGAAAAAACCTTCAGTAGTAAACCAGTCGCAGGCGCTCGGTCCACAGCGACATTCGACGCCGAAATGTTTCAATAGAAACCTAAGATTGGTAAACTCTGAATCTTTCTTTTGGAATATCAGTTATCTCGGCTCTTTGTGTAGTGTCTTTTTCATTTTTGAGAAAAATAAGATCTTCATCTCAGGATAAAGTTGAAAATAATACATTGAAATTCTTGAGGAATTCCGTTTTGTTCTATTATCTTTTGGATTAGTTTTAATAGTTGTTTTGGTCAGATCTGGTCCTCCGTACTTTAGGAGTTCATTCGGTATTCTGTCGGCTCCTGCTGATTTTCTATTTTTGTGTTTTGTAATGTTTAAATATTAGAAATTATTATGATGAAATATTTGGTGGTTTAATTGGAGTGGTGTTAGAACTAGTGAATAACAATATTGTTTGCTTGTTTCTAAGACATACTTCTCTGATTTTGTATAACCTTATTTTAGTCATTTGCTTATTATTTCGTCATTAATAATATTAAATAAAAGAAGTTCCAATTGGTCCTTCTTCCTAGATTAAAAATCTGACCCTATAGATGCTCACAGACAGCTGATAAATGGTATTCTAGAAAAAACCTTCAGTAGTAAACCAGTCGCAGGCGCTCGGTCCACAGCGACATTCGACGCCGAAATGTTTCAATAGAAACCTAAGATTGGTAAACTCTGAATCTTTCTTTTGGAATATCAGTTATCTCGGCTCTTTGTGTAGTGTCTTTTTCATTTTTGAGAAAAATAAAATCTTCATCTCAGGATAAAGTTAAAAATAATACATTGAAATTCTTGAGGAATTCTGTTTTGTTCTATTATTTTTTGGATTAGTTTTAATAGTTGTTTGGTCAGATCTGGTCCTCTGTATTTTAGGAGTTCATTCGGTATTCTGTCGGCTCCTGCTGATTTTCTATTTTTGTGTTTTGTAATGTTTAAATATTAGAAATTATTATGATGAAATATTTAGTGGTTTAATTGGAGTGGTGTTAGAACTAGTGAATAACAATATTGTTTGCTTGTTTCTAAGACATACTTCTCTGATTTTGTATAACCTTATTTTAGTCATTTGCTTATTATTTCGTCATTAATAATATTAAATAAAAGAAGTTCTAATTGGTCCTTCTTCCTAGATTAAAAATCTGACCCTATAGATGCTCACAGACAGCTGGTAAATGGTATTCTAGAAAAAACCTTCAGTAGTAAGCCAGTCGCAGGCGCTCGGTCCACAGCGACATTCGACGCCGAAATGTTTCAATAGAAACCTAAGATTGGTAAACTCTGAATCTTTCTTTTGGAATATCAGTTATCTCGGCTCTTTGTGTAGTGTCTTTTTCATTTTTGAGAAAAATAAAATCTTTCATCTCAGGATAAAGTTAAAAATAATACATTGAAATTCTTGAGGAATTCTGTTTTGTTCTATTATTTTTTGGATTAGTTTTAAATAGTTGTTTGGTCAGATCTGGTCCTCCGTATTTTAAGAGTTCATTTGGTATTCTGTCCTCTCCTGCTGATTTTCTATTTTTGTGTTTTGTAATGTTTAAATATTAGAAATTATTATGATGAAATATTTAGTGGTTTAATTGGAGTGGTGTTAGAACTAGTGAATAACAATATTTTTGCTTGTTTCTAAGACATACTTCTCTGATTTTGTATAACCTTATTTTAGTCATTTGCTTATTATTTCGTCATTAATAATATTAAATAAAAGAAGTTCTAATTGGTCCTTCTTCCTAGATTAAAAATCTGACCCTATAGATGCTCACAGACAGCTGGTAAATGGTATTCTAGAAAAAACCTTCAGTAGTAAGCCAGTCGCAGGCGCTCGGTCCACAGCGACATTCGACGCCGAAATGTTTCAATAGAAACCTAAGATTGGTAAACTCTGAATCTTTCTTTTGGAATATCAGTTATCTCGGCTCTTTGTGTAGTGTCTTTTTTCATTTTTGAGAAAAATAAAATCTTCATCTCAGGATAAAGTTAAAAATAATACATTGAAATTCTTGAGGAATTCTGTTTTGTTCTATTATTTTTTGGATTAGTTTAAATAGTTGTTTGGTCAGATCTGGTCCTCCGTATTTTAGGAGTTCATTTGGTATTCTGTCCTCTCCTGCTGATTTTCTATTTTTTTGTTTTGTAATGTTTAAATATTAGAAATTATTATGATGAAATATTTAGTGGTTTAATTGGAGTGGTGTTAGAACTAGTGAATAACAATATTTTTGCTTGTTTCTAAGACATACTTCTCTGATTTTGTATAACCTTATTTTTGTCATTTGCTTATTATTTCGTCATTAATAATATTAAATAAAAGAAGTTCCAATTGGTCCTTCTTCCTAGATTAAAAATCTGACCCTATAGATGCTCACAGACAGCTGGTAAATGGTATTCTAGAAAAAACCTTCAGTAGTAAGCCAGTCGCAGGCGCTCGGTCCACAGCGACATTCGACGCCGAAATGTTTCAATAGAAACCTAAGATTGGTAAACTCTGAATCTTTCTTTTGGAATATCAGTTATCTCGGCTCTTTGTGTAGTGTCTTTTTCATTTTTGAGAAAAATAAAATCTTTATCTCAGGATAAAGTTAAAAATAATACATGAAATTCTTGAGGAATTCTGTTTTGTTCTATTATTTTTGGATTAGTTTTAAATAGTTGTTTGGTCAGATCTGGTCCCTCCGTACTTTTAGGAGTTCATTTGGTATTCTGTCCTCTCCTGCTGATTTTCTATTTTTTGTGTTTTGTAATGTTTAAAATATTAGAAATTATTATGATGAAATATTTAGTGGTTTAATTGGAGTGGTGTTAGAACTAGTGAATAACAATATTGTTGCTTGTTTCTATAGACATACTTCTCTGATTTTGTGTAACCTTATTTCGAGCATTTGCTTATTATTTCGTCATTATTAATATTAAATAAAAGTTTTGTTCTTTATTTTTTGGATTAGTTTAATAGTTGCTGGGTCAGATCTGGTACTACGTACTTTAGGGTTCATTCGGTATTCTGTCCTCTCCTGCTGAATTTCTATTTTTATGTTTTGTAATGTTTAAATATTAGAAATTATTATGATGAAATATTAGTGGTTAATTGGAGTGATGTAGAACTAGTGAATAACAATATATTTGCTAGAAAAAAAACCTTCAGTAGTAAGCCAGTCGCACGGCGCTCAGGTCCACAGCGACATTCGACGCCGAAATGTTTCAATAGAAACCTAAGATCGGTAAACTCTGAATCTTTCTTTTGGAATATCAGTTATCTCGGCTCTTTGTGTAGTGTCTTTTTCATTTTTGAGAAAAATAAAATCTTCATCTCAGGATAAAGTCCAAAATATAACATGGAAATTCTTGAGGAATTCTGTTTTGTTCTATTATCTTTTGGATTAGTTTTAATAGTTGTTTGGTCAGATCTGGTCCTCCGTACTTTAGGAGTTCATTCGGTATTCTGTCGGCTCCTGCTGATTTTCTATTTTTGTGTTTTTGTAATGTTTAAATATTAGAAATTATTATGATGAAATATTTAGTGGTTTAATTGGAGTGGTGTTAGAAACTAGTGAATAACAATATTTTTGCTTGTTTCTAAGACATACTTCTCTGATTTTTTATAACCTTATTTTAGTCATTTGCTTATTATTTCGTCATTAATAATATTAAATAAAAGAAGTTCGATTGGTCCTTCTTCCTAGATTAAAAATCTGACCCTATAGATGCTCACAGACAGCTGTAAATGGTATTCTAGAAAAAACCTTCAGTAGTAAACCAGTCGCAGGCGCTCGGTCCACAGCGACATTCGACGCCGAAATGTTTCAATAGAAACCTAAGATTGGTAAACTCTGAATCTTTCTTTTGGTATATCAGTTATCTCGGCTCTTTGTGTAGTGTCTTTTTCATTTTTGAGAAAAATAAAATCTTCATCTCAGGATAAAGTTAAAAATAATACATTGAAATTCTTGAGGAATTCTGTTTTGTTCTATTATTTTTTGGATTAGTTTTAAATAGTTGTTTGGTCAGATCTGGTCCTCCGTATTTTAGGAGTTTCATTTGGTATTCTGTCCTCTCCTGCTGATTTTCTATTTTTTGTGTTTTGTAATGTTTAAATATTAGAAATTATTATGATGAAATATTTAGTGGTTTAATTGGAGTGGTGTTAGAACTAGTGAATAACAATATTTTTGCTTGTTTCTAAGACATAATTCTCTGATTTTGTATAACCTTATTTTAGTAATTTGCTTATTATTTCGTCATTAATAATATTAAATAAAAGAAGTTCTAATTGGTCCTTCTTCCTAGATTAAAAATCTGACCCTATAGATGCTCACAGACAGCTGGTAAATGGTATTCTAGAAAAAACCTTCAGTAGTAAGCCAGTCGCAGGCGCTCGGTCCACAGCGACATTCGACGCCGAAATGTTTCAATAGAAACCTAAGATTGGTAAACTCTGAATCTTTCTTTTGGAATATCAGTTATCCTCGGCTCTTTGTGTAGTGTCTTTTTTCATTTTTGAGAAACATAAGATATTCATCTCAGGATAAAGTTAAAAATAATACATTGAAATTCTTGAGGAATTCTGTTTTTGTTCTATTATTTTTTGGATTAGTTTTAATAGTTGTTTGGTCAGATCTGGTCCTCCGTACTTTAGGAGTTCATTCGGTATTCTGTCCTCTCCTGCTGATTTTCTATTTTTGTGTTTTATAATGTTAAATATTAAATTATTATGATGAAATATTTGGTGGTTTAATTGGAGTGGTGTTAGAACTAGTGAATAACAATATTGTTGCTTGTTTCTAAGACATACTTCTCTGATTTTGTATAACATTTTTTTTGGTCAATTGCTAATTATTTCGACAGTAATAATATTAAATAAAAGAAGTTCCAATTGCTCCTTCTTCCTAGATTTAAAAATCTGACCCTATAGAGGCTCACAGACAGCTGGTAAATGGTATTCTAGAAAAAACCTTCAGTAGTAAACCAGTCGCAGGCGCTCGGTCCACAGCGACATTCGACGCCGAAATGTTTCAATAGAAACCTAAGATTGGTAAACTCTAAATCTTTCTTTTGGAATATCAGTTATCTTGGCTCTTTGTGTAGTGTCTTTTTCATTTTTGAGAAACATAAGATATTCATCTCAGGATAAAGTTAAAAATAATACATTGAAATTCTTGAGGAATTCTGTTTTGTTCTATTATCTTTTGGATTAGTTTTAATAGTTGTTTGGTCAGATCTGGTCCTCCGTACTTTAGGAGTTCATTCGGTATTCTGTCGGCTCCTGCTGATTTTCTATTTTTGTGTTTTGTAATGTTTAAATATTAGAAATTATTATGATGAAATATTTAGTGGTTTAATTGGAGTGGTGTTAGAACTAGTGAATAACAATATTTTTGCTTGTTTCTAAGACATACTTCTCTGATTTTTTATAACCTTATTTTGTCATTTGCTTATTATTTCGTCATTAATAATATTAAATAAAAGAAGTTCCGAATTGGTCCTTCTTCCTAGATTAAAAATCTGACCCTATAGATGCTCACAGACAGCTGATAAATGGTATTCTAGAAAAAACCTTCAGTAGTAAACCAGTCGCAGGCGCTCGGTCCACAGCGACATTCGACGCCGAAATGTTTCAATAGAAACCTAAGATTGGTAAACTCTGAATCTTTCTTTTGGAATATCAGTTATCTCGGCTCTTTGTGTAGTGTCTTTTTCATTTTTGAGAAAAATAAAATCTTCATCTCAGGATAAAGTTAAAAATAATACATTGAAATTCTTGAGGAATTCTGTTTTGTTCTATTATTTTTTTGGATTAGTTTAAATAGTTGTTTGGTCAGATCTGGTCCTCCGTATTTAGGAGTTCATTTCGGTATTCTGTCCTCTCTGCTGATTTTCTATTTTTGTGTTTTGTAATGTTTAAATATTAGAAATTATTATGATGAAATATTTAGTGGTTTAATTGGAGTGGTGTTAGAACTAGTGAATAACAATATTTTTGCTTGTTTCTAAGACATAATTCTCTGATTTTGTATAACCTTATTTTAGTAATTTGCTTATTATTTCGTCATTAATAATATTAAATAAAAGAAGTTCTAATTGGTCCTTCTTCCTAGATTAAAAATCTGACCCTATAGATGCTCACAGACAGCTGGTAAATGGTATTCTAGAAAAAACCTTCAGTAGTAAGCCAGTCGCAGGCGCTCGGTCCACAGCGACATTCGACGCCGAAATGTTTCAATAGAAACCTAAGATTGGTAAACTCTGAATCTTCTTTTGGAATATCAGTTATCTCGGCTCTTTGTGTAGTGTCTTTTTCATTTTTGAGAAACATAAAATCTTCATCTCAGGATAAAGTTAAAAAATAATTAATTGATGATGAAATATTTGGTGGTTTAATTTGGAGCTGGTGTTATGTAACTATGTGTAATAACAATAATTGTTTGCTTGTTTCTAAGACATAACTTCTCAATGATTTTGTATAAACATTTTATTTTTGGTCAATTGCTTATTATTTCGACAGTAATAATATTAAATAAAAGAAGTTCCAATTGCTCCTTCTTCCTAGATTAAAAATCTGACCCTATAGAGGCTCACAGACAGCTGGTAAATGGTATTCTAGAAAAAACCTTCAGTAGTAAACCAGTCGCAGGCGCTCGGTCCACAGCGACATTCGACGCCGAAATGTTTCAATAGAAACCTAAGATTGGTAAACTCTAAATCTTTCTTTTGGAATATCAGTTATCTTGGCTCTTTGTGTAGTGTCTTTTTCATTTTGAGAAACATAAGATCTTCATCTCAGGATAAAGTTAAAAATAATACATTGAAATTCTTGAGGAATTCTGTTTTGTTCTATTATCTTTTGGATTAGTTTTAATAGTTGTTTGGTCAGATCTGGTCCTCCGTACTTTAGGAGTTCATTCGGTATTCTGTCGCTCTCCTGCTGATTTTCTATTTTTGTGTTTTGTAATGTTTAAATATTAGAAATTATTATGATGAAATATTTAGTGGTTTAATTGGAGTGGTGTTAGAACTAGTGAATAACAATATTTTTGCTTGTTTCTAAGACATACTTCTCTGATTTTTTATAACCTTATTTTTGTCATTTTGCTTATTATTTCGTCATTAATAATATTAAATAAAAGAAGTTCCGATTGGTCCTTCTTCCTAGATTAAAAATCTGACCCTATAGATGCTCACAGACAGCTGATAAATGGTATTCTAGAAAAAACCTTCAGTAGTAACACAGTCGCAGGCGCTCGGTCCACAGCGACATTCGACGCCGAAATGTTTCAATAGAAACCTAAGATTGGTAAACTCTGAATCTTTCTTTTGGAATATCAGTTATCTCGGCTCTTTGTGTAGTGTCTTTTTCATTTTTGAGAAAATAAAATCTTCATCTCAGGATAAAGTTAAAAATAATACATTGAAATTCTTGAGGAATTCTGTTTTGTTCTATTATTTTTTGGATTAGTTTAAATAGTTGTTTGGTCAGATCTGGTCACTCCGTATTTTAGGAGTTCATTTGGTATTCTGTCCTCTCCTGCTGATTTTCTATTTTTTTGTTTTGTAATGTTTAAATATTAGAAATTATTATGATGAAATATTTAGTGGTTTAATTGGAGTGGTGTTAGAACTAGTGAATAACAATATTTTTGCTTGTTTCTAAGACATAATTCTCTGATTTTGTATAACCTTATTTTAGTAATTTGCTTATTATTTCGTCATTAATAATATTAAATAAAAGAAGTTCTAATTGGTCCTTCTTCCTAGATTAAAAATCTGACCCTATAGATGCTCACAGACAGCTGGTAAATGGTATTCTAGAAAAAACCTTCAGTAGTAAGCCAGTCGCAGGCGCTCGGTCCACAGCGACATTCGACGCCGAAATGTTTCAATAGAAACCTAAGATTGGTAAACTCTGAATCTTTCTTTTGGAATATCAGTTATCTCGGCTCTTTGTGTAGTGTCTTTTTCATTTTTGAGAAACATAAAATCTTCATCTCAGGATAAAGTTAAAAATAATACAGTGAAATTCTTGAGGAATTCTGTTTTGTTCTATTATTTTTTGGATTAGTTTTGATAGTTGTTTGGTCAGATCTGGTCCTCTGTATTTTAGGAGTTCATTCTGTATTCTGTCGGCTCCTGACTGATTTTCTATTTTTGTGTTTTGTAATGTTTAAATATTAGAAATTATTATGATGAAATATTTAGTGGTTTAATTGGAGTGGTGTTAGAACTAGTGAATAACAATATTTTTGCTTGTTTCTAAGACATACTTCTCTGATTTTTATAACCTTATTTTTGTCATTTGCTTATTATTTCGTCATTAATAATATTAAATAAAAGAAGTTCCGATTGGTCCTTCTTTCCTAGATTAAAAATCTGACCCTATAGATGCTCACAGACAGCTGATAAATGGTATTCTAGAAAAAACCTTCAGTAGTAAAGCCAGTCGCAGGCGCTCGGTCCACAGCGACATTCGACGCCGAAATGTTTCAATAGAAACCTAAGATTGGTAAACTCTGAATCTTTCTTTTGGAATATCAGTTATCTCGGCTCTTTGTGTAGTGTCTTTTTCATTTTTGAGAAAAATAAAATCTTCATCTCAGGATAAAGTTAAAAATAATACATTGAAATTCTTGAGGAATTCTGTTTTGTTCTATTATTTTTTGGATTAGTTTTAATAGTTGTTTGGTCAGATCTGGTCCTCCGTATTTTAGGAGTTCATTTGGTATTCTGTCCTCTCCTGCTGATTTTCTATTTTTTTGTTTTGTAATGTTTAAATATTAGAAATTATTATGATGAAATATTTAGTGGTTTAATTGGAGTGGTGTTAGAACTAGTGAATAACAATATTTTGCTTGTTTCTAAGACATAATTCTCTGATTTTGTATAACCTTATTTTAGTAATTTGCTTATTATTTCGTCATTAATAATATTAAATAAAAGAAGTTCTAATTGGTCCTTCTTCCTAGATTAAAAATCTGACCCTATAGATGCTCACAGACAGCTGGTAAATGGTATTCTAGAAAAAACCTTCAGTAGTAAGCCAGTCGCAGGCGCTCGGTCCACAGCGACATTCGACGCCGAAATGTTTCAATAGAAACCATAAGATTGGTAAACTCTGAATCTTTCTTTTGGAATATCAGTTATCTCGGCTCTTTGTGTAGTGTCTTTTTCATTTTTGAGAAAAATAAAATCTTTCATCTCAGGATAAAGTTAAAAATAATACATTGAAATTCTTGAGGAATTCTGTTTTGTTCTATTATTTTTTGGATTAGTTTTAATAGTTGTTTGGTCAGATCTGGTCCTCCGTACTTTAGGAGTTCATTTGGTATATCTGTCCTCTCCTGCTGATTTTCTATTTTTTGTGTTTTGTAATGTTTAAATATTAGAAATTATTATGATGAAATATTTAGTGGTTTAATTGGAGTGGTGTTAGAACTAGTGAATAACAATATTTTTGCTTGTTTCTAAGACATACTTCTCTGATTTTGTATAACCTTATTTTAGTCAATTTGCTTATTATTTCGTCATTAATAATATTAATAAAAGAAGTTCTAATTGGTCCTTCTTCCTAGATTAAAAATCTGACCCTATAGATGCTCACAGACAGCTGGTAAATGGTATTCTAGAAAAAACCTTCAGTAGTAAGCCAGTCGCAGGCGCTCGGTCCACAGCGACATTCGACGCCGAAATGTTTCAATAGAAACCTAAGATTGGTAAACTCTGAATCTTTCTTTTGGAATATCAGTTATCTCGGCTCTTGTGTAGTGTCTTTTTCATTTTTGAGAAAAATAAAATCTTCATCTCAGGATAAAGTTAAAAATAATACATTGAAATTCTTGAGGAATTCTGTTTTGTTCTATTATTTTTTGGATTAGTTTAATAGTTGTTTGGTCAGATCTGGTCCTCCGTATTTTAGGAGTTCATTTGGTATTCTGTCCTCTCCTGCTGATTTTCTATTTTTTGTTTTGTAATGTTTAAATATTAGAAATTATTATGATGAAATATTTAGTGGTTTAATTGGAGTGGTGTTAGAACTAGTGAATAACAATATTTTTGCTTGTTTCTAAGACATACTTCTCTGATTTTTTATAACCTTATTTTTGTCATTTGCTTATTATTTCGTCATTAATAATATTAAATAAAAGAAGTTCCGATTGGTCCTTCTTCCTAGATTAAAAATCTGACCCTATAGATGCTCACAGACAGCTGATAAATGGTATTCTAGAAAAAACCTTCAGTAGTAAGCCAGTCGCAGGCGCTCGGTCCACAGCGACATTCGACGCCGAAATGTTTCAATAGAAACCTAAGATTGGTAAACTCTGAATCTTTCTTTTGGAATATCAGTTATCTCGGCTCTTTGTGTAGTGTCTTTTTCATTTTTGAGAAACAATAAAATCTTCATCTCAGGATAAAGTTAAAAATAATACATTGAAATTCTTGAGGAATTCTGTTTTGTTCTATTATTTTTTGGATTAGTTTTAAATAGTTGTTTGGTCAGATCTGGTCCTCCGTATTTTAGGAGTTCATTTGGTATTCTGTCCTCTCCTGCTGATTTTCTATTTTTGTGTTTTGTAATGTTTAAATATTAGAAATTATTATGATGAAATATTTAGTGGTTTTAATTGGAGTGGTGTTAGAACTAGTGAATAACAATATTTTTGCTTGTTTCTAAGACATAATTCTCTGATTTTGTATAACCTTATTTTAGTCATTTGCTTATTATTTCGTCATTAATAATATTAAATAAAAGAAGTTCTAATTGGTCCTTCTTCCTAGATTAAAAATCTGACCCTATAGATGCTCACAGACAGCTGGTAAATGGTTTTCTAGAAAAAACCTTCAGTAGTAAGCCAGTCGCATGGTCGCTCGGTCCACAGCGACATTCGACGCCGAAATGTTTCAATAGAAACCTAAGATTGGTAAACTCTGAATCTTTCTTTTGGAATATCAGTTATCTCGGCTCTTTGTGTAGTGTCTTTTTCATTTTTGAGAAAAATAAAATCTTCATCTCAGGATAAAGTCCAAAATATAACATGGAAATTCTTGAGGAATTCTGTTTTGTTCGATTATTTTTTGGATTAGTTTTAATAGTTTGTTTCGTCAGATCTGGTCCTCCGTACTTTAGGAGTTCATTCGGTATTCTGTCGGCTCCTGCTGATTTTCTATTTTTGTGTTTTGTAATGATTAAATATTAGAAATTATTATGATGAAATATTTAGTGGTTTAATTGGAGTGGTGTTAGAACTAGTGAATAACAATATTGTTGCTTGTTTCTAAGACATCACTTCTCTGATTTTGTATAACCTTATTTTAGTCATTTGCTTATTATTTCCGATATAATAATATTAATAAAAGAAGTTCCGATTGGTCCTTCTTCCTAGATTAAAAATCTGACCCTATAGATGCTCACAGACAGCTGGTAAATGGTATTCTAGAAAAAACCTTCAGTAGTAAGCCAGTCGCAGGTGCTCGGTCCACAGCGACATTCGACGCCGAAATGTTTCAATAGAAAACCTAAGATTGGTAAACTCTGAATCTTTCTTTTGGAATATCAGTTATTCGGCTCTTTTGTGTAGTGTCTTTTTCATTTTTGAGAAAAATAAAAAATCTTCATCTAGGGATAAAGTTAAAAATAATACATGGAAATTCTTGAGGAATTCTGTTTTGTTCGATTATCTTTTGGATTAGTTTTAATTAGTTTTTGTAGATCTGGTCCTCAGTTACTTAAGAGTTTATTCGGTATTCTGTCCTCTCCTGCTGATTTCTATTTTTAGTGTTTTGTAATGTTTAAAATATTAGAAATTATTATGATGAATATTTAGTGGTTTAATTGGAGTGGTGTTAGAACTAGTGAAATAACAATATTTTTGCTTGTTTCTAAGACATACTTCTCTGATTTTGTATAACCTTATTTTAGTCATTTGCTTATTATTTCGTCATTAATAATATTAAATAAAAGAAGTTCCAGTTGGTCCTTCTTCTAGATTAAAAATCTGACCACTATAGATGCTCACAAACAGCTGGAAATGGTATTCTAGAAAAAACCTTCAGTAGTAACCAGTCGCAGGTCGCTCGGTCCACAGCGACATTCGACGCCGAAATGTTTCAATAGAAACCTAAGATTGGTAAACTCTGAATCTTTCTTTTGGAATATCAGTTATCTCGGCTGTTTTGTAGTGTTTTTCATTTCCGAATATAATAAAGTTTTCTAGAATGTTTACCAATTTATTCTAGTGTCTTCTAAATATGTGAATTTCTTTTGTTGTTTGTTAATTGTCAGTTCTACTTTTACCTTTATATCTATGATATATCTATTGCGCTGTCATTCGTTGTGTTTTGTCCCGTTGTTACGTGTGATATAATATATTCTAAGTTAATTGAGCAGCACGTTAGCATATTTAAACACTTTTTTCTTTTTTTTATAGAGGCGTTTAATTTCACTTAGATCTTTTATATCGTAGATCAGTTTCTATAATGTTAATACGTTGGTGTGTTAAGTAAGTACTGCGGAGTTTATCTGTTTTTAGTATATGAATGATATCTTTCAAGTGTAACAATTAAATGGTTATAATTGAATAAATTAATCCTATTATACAGGTTTATAAAATTTTTTCTTAATTTTTCAGTTAATTTTTTAAAGGCATTATTTTATTTTTTGTTAAAAATTTTAATTCTGCGAAGTAGTTTTAGTATCTCGATAAGTCCAGGTTTTTTAACTCCGCCTACCATGGATCATTGAAATACTACCTCATATGATCTGTTGCCGGTCCTAACGCCGGAAAAAGGAGGAAGGTTCTTGGGTCTAGTTAGCACTTTAGCCATAGTTATAAAAAACTTGTCTTCTTCGGTACAGGCTATTTAGACTTATTTGAAAAAAATTTGCGACTCTCAGATCAAACAATGTTGCTAATACAATTTTATATGAAGAAGTTGCTTGACCAACAAAAGGTTCTAGTGGTTTTAAAAAGATCTCAACTATCTAATACGAGTAATGAAGACAACATAACGACAGTCAAATTCAGTCAGCAGAAGAGTATTTATGAAAATAATCTGGAAAATGTCCCGTAAAATTGGTTTAAACTTCTAATATAAACCAATGTGAAATTAGAAATTTCTAGAAATTGTAAATTAGAAATTCAAAATGTTTACAATAAAGTCGAAGAATGAATTAAAAAAAGTAATCACGTTTTCTAAATTAAAATCGAAAGATTAAGAACATAAATATGTAAAATTTATTTCTCATTACAATCAATTGTGGTTAAGTCCCATATAATAATGCCAAACCAAAACAATTATAGATTCTTCTATAGTATTTAAATAAGCAGTATTCATACTTTTAATTCAATTAAGTTGTGATAAAATCCTTAATTAGTACCACCTTTTAGTATACAGTTGTTTGTTGATTTGAAACCATTAGTTTTGATTTTTGTATTCTGAAAATATAGTCGGCAATTGATTTTTGGCGTAAGTTGGGAATTTTTTACAAATCTACTATAATTATGAAAGATTTTGAAACAAATATATAAAAATAAAATATAATATATAAACAAATAGTTGGCAATTTTTTACAAATCTACTATATTTATTGAAAGATTTTGAAACAAATATCATTTCTAAACAAAATTTCAAACCCACAGTATGGTGGAGGTATGTAGATGATGTATTCTCAATATGCCTCATGGATCAGAGTTGTTGGACACATTCCTAAATGATATAAACTATAAAGAAGAGACAATAACATTTACCATGGAAAAGGAATATAATAACACGCTACCTTTCCTGGATGTTTTAATCTCTAAGAACGATACTGGATATGAGACTCAGGTGTATACAAAACCAACACACACCAATAGATATTTAAATTTCAAATCAAATCACAATATTAATGTAAAAAAAGGAATAATTAAATCCTTATACGGATAGAGCCAAAATTTCTTGTTCTAACGAAAATTCGTTCTTGGAGGAGAAACATTTGTTAACATCTGTTTTATTAAAAAATGATTATCCTTTATCGTTGATAAACAAGGAATTTTCAACAATCGATCGAATAGAACAGAACAACTTAGAACGAGATCCTACAGCATACACAAGGAATAAATAATATGAGGAAAATAACAATACCGTACATAAAAGGATTATTAGAAAAACTTAAAAGGATAGGAAATAAATTCAACATTTCAACAACATTCAAAACAACAAACACGTTGAGATCTATTTTGTCCAAAAACAAACCTAACAATGAACAAGAAAGGACAAAGAATTGCATTTATAAAATACCTTGTGAATGCGATCAGTTTTATTTAGGTGAATCATCAAGGCCATTAAATGTTAGAATAAGTGAACATCAATCTTATATTAAAAATAGAGAATTTGATAGATCTCAAATATGTAAACACGCATGGGATAATGAACATAGGGTTCAATGGAATAATTCAAATGTAGTCCTAAAAGAAACGGATGGTAAAAAAAGAAAAATCAAAGAAGCGGCTCTAATTATGCTAAATGAGGCCAATTGTGTTGCAAATTCCTCGGCAGAATGTAGTAGGATCTGGTTACCAATATTGAAAGAGGAAGTTATTAATAAGAAAATACCAGTATTAGTTAGGCAGTAACATATAGAGGATACATCATTTATGTTTTTTAAATAACGTAACATATAAAATCAGAATTTTGATGTTTGTTGAATCTAAATTCACGAACATATACTTACAATGTCGGGATAGTATTGTGAGGTTTTTTTTTCCTGGTTTTTCCCTCATAATTTACTATGGAATCACTAACAGGAGAATTTTACTGTCATCATGTCATGTGTTTGTCTTTTTAAAGACGAATTACATGCTATGATTTTTTCTGACGGATATTCTCAAGTTAAAGTTGATTTCATGTAATCGAATGAACTATCTTATAAGTAAAGTCGTCCCAGGAGCGCAACTCAACAATATTGGCAATATCATTTTAAAGTCGTCTACTTTAAAATCCATAATGTATGTCTGAATTGTCAATATAAATGAGTCAGATAAAATTAAATTATTAGAAGAATTTTTCACTATGTAACAAAAAACAAAATTTGATTAATTTACTGTTTGTTTTGAGAACGATTTCCGAAGTGGAAATTGAAACGTCAATAAACGTATTTTTCATCTTATATTGTGGCTTATTCCCAGTTAAATAGTAATTAATTTACAATGCCACAAGAAAATAGCTTCAGAACAGTAAATCTACTATAGTTTTGAAATTACCTGCTCTTAAAGTATCTTGATAGACTTTTAGTTTTTAAGCTTCTGTAGAGGGAGTTAATAAACTGCAATATCATTAAGGCATTAAGTTACGTATTTTCTGTAAATACTGTATACTACTGTATAAATATAAATGTAAATCAAGGTTCTGAAACTACACTGACCGGCAAAAAAGTGGCCACTCTAAAATTCGTTAGAAGTACAAAAAGTTTTAATATAACTCCACTTAAAATAATCCATCTTGGTTAGTTCTGGTGACCTAAGGGGCCAATTATATGAACTACCTCTACCTATCCATCTGTTTGTAAATTTTCTTTTAAGGTAGTTCCTAGCATTACGTGAGAAATGAGCAGGAGCTCCGTCCAACTGGAGCCACATTTTTGTTCGTAGACTAAGTGGAAGGTTCCTAAGCAGTGTGCAAAAGTCTTGTTTGGAAAAATTTAGGAAATTTGTCCCATTGAGATGTCCGTCAAAAAAATACGGACCGATAACGTACTCGCCCATAATGGCGGCCCAAACATTAACACTCCATCGGTGTCGGCGATCAACAGTACGAAATAAATGTTTATTTTCTTTGTCATAATAATGTCTATTCATTGTCTATTTATCATAATCTTGTTCTGTCAAATTCTGGTGAAGTTGAATGTAATACGGATGAAAGTGGTTGGTCTTAAGTATTGTACATACACTAGTTTGACTAATTTCTAATTCACCCGGAATTTTTCTTGTACTAATATTTGGGTTTTCCGTAACAGAAAGCAGGACATTAAGTTCGTTAACGTTGTCACCAATAATTTTTTTATTTTTGTTTACCTTTTGATATGCAACATTATCAGTAGCACGGAATCGATTTAGCAATCTCTTAAAAACTTCCTTGTGGGTGTGTCTTCTATCAGGATACTTTTGAACATAAACTTTAGAAGCTAAGAGACAATTTTCCAAACATTCTCCAATGCAAAGTACCATGTCAACTCTTTCATGGATAACGTAATTCTTCATTTTTAGGAACAATGAAAGTTAAATATTACACACGTATGTTTATATTATGACAATTTCGCTGATTTTTTTGTAGCTGATGAAGCTGACAAAAAATCAGCGAAATATAGAAAAATAAAAAGAAAAAAGAGATTTTGTTTTAAATAACAGACCGCATACCCGTTACACCACTAGAATAAATTTTTATAATATATATTAATATTAATATTTATGGGATATGTTTTGTATTATTTATTAAATGTTCATAATTATTTTAGGCTTTTGTATTTAAAAATAATCACTGTATGACCGACAACTGTCAATTTTGAAATTCGTTAGTATCATGTCTAATTGGCAGATCTGTTACGTGTTTGGTTCATACGCTGGTGGATGTGAGTTCGAATCCCAATATGAATTTCCTTTTTTATTTTTGAAATATTTAAAAACCTCACGTTAATCTTATTAAATATATGTAATATACGCAAAAATGCTAAATTTTTAAAATAAAATGAAAATTTACAACATAATCGAGTTGTTGGTTTTTTATTTTTATCTTCATAAAGTAAGTTATGTATATTGGCAGTTTTAAATACTTATGAATATTGCATTTTAATTTGTATTGTATTATTATATTGAATTATGTTGCAGTGTATTGTATTGTAATTTTTATATTAATAACAAAATAAACAATGAATTTTACTACAGAGTATGTGTAAAAATATTTTTTTGCATTCAACTCCTTTTATACATATATGAAAATAAAAATATATATTTTCATTAAAATATTGATACAATCCTTCATTTACTATACTCCTATTACAAGTTAAATGTTTATATACAGCAAACTATGCACCATATAAGTATATACCTAATTATTTTTCTCTTTCTGCTCTCTCTTACCTATAGCATTACATATGTAATGATTGTGCAGATTGACTCCCATTTAAATTTGTAACGGCGAACGTGTGTATAGAAGTAACTTCTACCGGCAGTCCCAGTGGACTGCCACACCTGATTTTTTAATCAATCTATTTTAGAAGTGAAATAAATTTATATGTTTATTTAATTGTAAATTGTTTCTACACCTATAATAATTCATTAAATTTCTCGGGGGTCCAAAATATGAGGAAAAACAGGGGTCCGAATTTACAGCATTTTTTTACAGTGCCTATTTGGTAAACCTTTGCAACAGGTCGTCAAGCAAAGTCATATAATATATATTTTTTAGGATATTTTAAACTAAGAAAAGTTATTTGTAGATAATGTTAGTGATGGAGAGAACTGGGGGAGACCTATATCCAACAATGGAAGGATAGAGAATAGGTTCAAAGAAAAGGTTAGTTTAGTTTTTTTCTTAAACTGCAATTTAAATTACTTTAGTAAAAATAATATTAAGTAAAAACCAATTGGGGGTCCGAATTTGCTGCTTTTCCTCTACGACTAGTTCCAAAGAGCTGATTCGATGTAAATTGAAACTTCTAATAAAAACAACATACATGAAAATACTAAGAATAATAACTGGCAAAACTTAACATGATTGAATAAAAGAAAGAATTTAAAATATTAGAATGCAATGCAAAATAGATCCGGTTAATAAACAGGGGCGGACTAAGGCCTAGGCAACCTAGGCACGTGCCTGGGGCCGTAATTTTTGGGGCCCGAAAATTAGGTTTTTAATTTTTAAAATCAATTATGCTGAATCGCTGTTTGATAAAGTCAACAAGAGTGGACAGACGTTCTCGTACTTATGCATCCACACCCGCAAATGTCGATGTGTGTAAATATAACAGAGCCTTGCGCCTATCGAGTTTAAAAAGTAAAACGTAGCTATTTAAATAAGTTTTAACGGTATACAAGGCAACTATCGAACACGGTGATTAATTTAATCTTGCCCAAGTACTTTCGATCAATAGATCATCTTCAGGGGAATTTCGTCAGTTGTGGCCTATCCGACATGAGTAGGAAATGGAGAACAAATACAACAATCGGTATAATTTTCACAAATTTCACCTGTTTAAACTCCTGAAACATCATTTGTGTCCGAAACTATTCTACAAAAAGTCCAGCAGGAAAAACCAAGCAATTCCGATTTTGAAAATGAAATAAAAGAAAAAATATAAATTTAAAATCATTTCAAAGTAATGATAAAACTAAGAGTTTTGTAAACGACATTGCATTATGACCAGATACTTAACAGACACAATGCGAGAGTATTTTATAAAAAATCTACTAAAATCAATAAATACATATTTGAAATCATCTTATATTCGACGTAACGAAGGGTCAATACAAATCACAAGAAAATTAACTATTTCCTATTAGGTCTATAAACTATTTTCCAAGCAAATAACGCTTATGACAAAACGACAAATGCTTGGAAAAATGTACATAAAATATTTCACTGCCCACATTATCTGCTGTGATTAACATTAAATTTAAAACAATTTTTATCATAGCGATGTTAGTGACCCTTCAATAGAGGAATAAAAATGTTCTGAACAAGATTTAAACCTAGCCGAACTGAAATATGAAGTACTACAATTTTTAAGACTTTTGTAAGTGAAGAACATATTATTTCACCTTTATTATGTAGTCATTTGTTCAGGAACATAATATTATTGACACATTTCCAAATTTAAACACAATTATGAGAATTTTTTTTATTTAAACAAATATACCCGCATCAACCATTAAAGGTTATTAGCTGGGGGACATACACAAACCACAAACAGAAAAATACATGAATAGCTTATTTATGAAAGGCCTCATGTCACTTTTTTTAAAATTTTCGTTTAACTTTAAATGATAACCCATATGTTCGCACATCGTTTGCTTATGAAAAGCCTTATCTCTTGTTATTTCTTTATCAGATATATTAGTTTAAAATTATTGTTTATTTATAAAAAGCCTCGTGTCAATGACAAGGGGCTTTTCATAAATAAAAGAACATTGCGCGGTCAGCTGATTGTTGACAGATATTCACTATTTGGAGATTAATAATTAACCTCTTGTTGTTTTATGTTATAATCAACTGTTAAATAATAAAATAAAATATTTATCTTTAGTTATTGTTAAAGTGATTTAACTTATGTTTAGAAATAATGCCAGAGAGTGAAAATGTCGTTGAAATAGAAGCAGATAGCAAGAAGCGAATGAGGGGTGTTCGTTACCATGAAGAATATAAGTTTAATCGAATTAAGAAAGCTAGATCTGGTGGTGAAGAATATATAAATTACACATGAAATCTAGTTGAACCACGCAAAACAGGATTACCATGCTCGTAAGTTACGAGCTTTATATAGATAAGTTTTATCTTATAATGTACTATTTTAGACAGGAAATAAGATGATAATTAGAAGTCAGTTTTAAAACCTAACTTAGTTCCACAATAGTAACCTTTTTCAAATGTTGCAGATGCAGATTGAGATATTTCGAGAAGTTATGTGAAGAGGACCAAGTTGAAATTTTATGCAGAGGAGTAAACTTTTTAAACAAAAATGAGTACGACCTTTTTTACCAGTTCTTAATAGAAGCAGGGCCCGTATAGAAGAGGAGGTCAAGATTAAAATAAAACATTTCCGAAGATGAAGCTGAAGATGTTTTTTAAGCCCAAAGATTTTGTTGAGCATAAAAGTTCTTTTCAATTCTATGCCTTGCTTCGTGAGAAAAGGATTAACATCTGCAAAAATTCTTTTTCAAGTCTGCACGGTTTGAGGAAAAAAGAGTAAGAAGTCTGCAAGAACTTCCTGTGAACGAAGATCCTAAATATTTAAGAGGCCAACAGAATAATTGGAAGACCCTTCCACAAGATTATAAGGATCTTGTAAAAGAACGCATTCAGTCATTTCCAGTGAAAACAAATCACTATTCTTCTGAGGAAATAAAATCTAGATGCTAAGCTGGACATAAAAAAATGTTTAATTTGTTTCAAGAGAAATATAACGAGTTAAACGTGAAGTATAGTTTTTACTACATACTTTTCAAAGAACATTTTAATTATAGATTTGGAAAGCCCCAAATTGACGCTTGGACACTTGTTGTGAATATGAACTGCTCAATACTACAGTACAAAATCCTCAGTTAAATGAGACAGCAAAACTAGTTGCATTTGCGCAGCTATTTGTGCATAAGAAGCGTAGCAAAAAGTTTTATTCATCCCTTCGACAGACGAAAGAGTACTGTGCCGAACGTGAAAACGCGATGCTTTTATGTTTTGATTATATGGAAAACATATCGCTTCCCATGATTCCAGTGCAGGAAATAAACTACCTTAGACAACTGTCCGTCTATCTGTTTGGCATACACAATAGTAATACTAACACTGCAACATTTTATTTATACCACCAGGGAGTTGCTGGAAAGGGTAGTAATGAAGTTTGCTCTTTCTTGAAGAAGTATATTGACAAGAATGTTCCAGCTAATGTAGATGAATTGTACTTACACAGTGACAACTGTACAGAACAAAATAAAAATCATACGATGATTAGGTTTTTAATGCAACTTACAGATAGTGGAATATTCAAAAAAGTTGTCTATAGACTTCCAATAAGGGGTCACTCCTATTTGCCATGTAATAGCGTCTTGGGCCTTGTAAAACGAAACCTTAGGAAACATAATAGATTCTACACTTTAAAAGATATAACATAAATAATACTTTCTTTTACAAAACAGAGGAAATTTACTGTAAATTTAGTGGAAAATGTAAATGTTTTGGACTCTCAAAGTTGGTGGCCCAAATTTTACAAGAAAAATACTGTTTCAGAAGAAAGTCAAATTGAGAAAAACAAAAAAAAGGACATGTTTACTATTTCTTCCTACCATGAATTTACTTGCGAAAGATTTAAAAAAAGAAGTGGTTGTTGAATCTGATTGTATACGTGGATTTATTAGCAAAACCTTCAAATTATTATCTAATCCACTGTCTATTGCTGAGCCATCCTCCCCTTCCTCATTAGCAAGAAAAGCTCATGAATCAAAGGTACCAATTCATCAAGAAAAAATTAATCACCTGAAAAAACTTTTGCAGTTTCTTCCTCAAGAACACAAGTGGTTTTACAATGAGCTTGCCCAATAGCCTACAGTTGCAATCAAAAAATGAGCAAAAATGTATAAAATGGCAATTAATTGTATTTAATTGTATTGTCTTAGAACTGTTTTAATAAAGTAATATTAATTGTAAATAAACACGGTGTAAAGTTATCCACCAATCAAACGTAAAACAACACTTTTGTTTATGAAAGGCCTTTTGTCAGCTATTTTCAATAATAAAAAAAAATACAATATTGATTTTTAAAAGTCTAACATCATTTTTTTAGAGTTTTAAGGTCCTTAAAATGTTTCGAAAAATCAGAAAAGTATAAAATCGTTTTTTGTAAAACTAAACAGATTTTTCTTGTTTTCCAAAATTTACATTTTGTAACAAGAGGCCGTTCATAAATAAGCGATTCACATATTGTTAAATAAAAAAATATATTTTTTTACAATCTGGTATATACTTTAGTTATTTTAAGAAAACTTAATAAATACTGTAAGTTTGACATTAGTACACTTTTTAAATTGTCAGTAAGAGTACACGCGATTCTTTAACTCTGATACACTGGACACTCGACAATTATATGTTTCACTGACGAATGAGTGTTGCACTTGGTACATATCGGAGCAGCCTTCTGGTTGAAGAAAGTATGTAAGGAAAGTATCCTTGAGAATTTATTTAATCATTCCATTTTTTTCTTGGAATCCGTGAATTAAATAAAACTACATACTATATACTTTAAAACCAAATTACCAAACGCAAAATATGTGTCATGACTGCAAAATAGGCGCAAAATTACAATGTTGCCTAGGGCCAGATTTAGCCTTAGTCCGACACTGTTAACAAATTAGTAAGCAAGATAATAGCACCGAATCTTGCTAAAATAGTAAGAATATGTCTTAAGTCATATCAGTATTAGGGCAAAGAAGTATTAGGCAAGCTTAAAACCTTGGTCTGTTTATATAAAATATAGATTGATATAATATTGAACATATTAGCTTATAAGCTTATTAAGAAGAATTGAACAAAAAGGAAAATTTTTAAAAAGAAATATAAATAAAAAAATCTCAAATACCATAATATATTTATTATATGTTATTATTTATTGTGCTGAATGAACTAGCAATTGTTGAGTACATTACTGTACTAATTTTCAGTTTTAATTGTTTTGCTTAACCGTGAAATCTTTTAATCGTATAATTAAATTTTAGGATGATTAATTTTGCTAAAACAATATTTTTAAAAACCTCGTATTGTCTTCATGCTGATTTCAACATACGCATTTACCCCTAATAAAAAAAGTAAAGTACAATACCCTATTTAATTAGGCGCCCATTATAAATTAGGGTGAATCACCTCCGCAACATGCCCACCGAATATCCAGCTCGTATTAAGCAGATACTTGAAATTATGTTTAACGGAATACTGTTTCACTAAAATTCGCAGAAACAGCCTACCAAATCCCCTCCCCTTCTGCCCACGTTCCTCCAAACAGTGAACTCCAAAAACTCCCCCCTGTGAGAGTATAGCGCCCAACAGGTGTTAGAAGAAAGTTTTGATCACTTTCGTTCATAACAAAAGCAACAAGTTGATGTATTTTGGGGGAAACCGACATCGGAATTTTCTTCCCCCGTAGAAATACGTAAAAGTTTTGATATGTAGTGATGGGGGATAGTATCTGCTCGGCTTTCTTTAGCGACACTTCGGACATACATACAGAGCGTCTTTAGGTAACGGTCTCAACAAAAGTTACGAAATTTCGAATTTGTTTTTTTTTGGTTTGTGGTCTGAAGACAACGACGAGAAAAATAAATGTAAGTAATTAATTTTTTTGGAACATGTTTTTTTTTAATGACTAATTTTTATATATTTAAGTAAACTATTTAAAAAGGTTACTATATTTTGTAGGAGAAGCTTAATAATGACTAAAATTCTCTAGGCAATATATATAAAAAAAATTAGTATACCTTATAGGTGGATCTTGAGTAATGTTTTGGACACTTTTAAATTTAAGTTTTTAATTTACTACTATTAAAAATTAATTAATATTCAGTTTTATTGGTTTAAAAATGCATAATTTTTTTATAGTTACTACATTTAATAAAATTTTCGCAAAGTAATGAAACAACCTGTTTAACAATACTTTATTTTATAATTCAAATTTTCTGTTTAAAAAAAGTAAGCAGTACGCTAAATTCTGCATCAGATATAAAATATATAACCTTTCTTAGTTTTAAATTTTTTTTATCTATTACCATTTACATACCTTTTTAGGTATAACTTTTAACATCTCAATGTTTACTGCACAACACTTTCCGTCGAAACTTAAAAACAGTTTGATAATTTTTTTCCTAGTACCAATTATTATTAATCTATAACCAAGAACATTTAATGAAATATGTAAGGCCAAACCATTTACCTGGAATATATCATACAGGTTCCCTACTCAAGGACTTTAAGTTTTAAGTATATCAAATCGTAAATCCCAAAAAAAGTACTAGAACAATATCAATTGTATAAAATATATTTAATTATCATTTCGGCCTTCGTCTAGCAAATATAGTTTGCATCAAAATTTCATTAAACTTGATTGAATAGATTTTGTATAATAATTTTGCAATCTAATTTTTTTTTTAAATCGAAATTTTTTTAAATATTGCTCAACAAAAACTAGATCACATAAAATTTTGTTATTTTTTTTTTAATATACAAAAATACTTCATCGATCTAACGTACTTTATAGAAGTGAAATCTGATTATTTGGGAGTCCTCAGGAATGTTTTAATTTTATAAACCATTTTTGGCTTCTAAATAAATATAATATCTCTGTAACTATTAGTATAAATTAAATTATAAAAGTGGCATTAAAAAAACATTGCAAAAAGCTTCTTAAAAAACCAGCATTTGCGACGAAGTTATGAACAATAAGATGATAGTCTTTAAACCATTACCTTTTACTTTCGGAATTTTTTTCGATAAAAATTTTTATATCTTTAAGATATTTATAATATTAATTATAATTATAAAAACGCTTGGTATTACCTGTAAAAATATCAAAAACAGTAGGTTGGGGAAAATTAAATTTCAAAGTTAAAAATCGACATATTAAAAAAACTATTTTTTGCCTTCCAATGAAGCAATTTTCTTTTTAATTCAATGTACGATACATAAATCTCTTCTTCTTAGAGTGCTGCCGTCTTCCGACAGAGGTTGGCAATCATAATGGGTATTTTATTTTTGAACTGGCTGCTCTAAGCAAATCAATCGATCTGCATTGATACCAATAACGTAGATTCTTCAACCATGATTACTGCCTTCGGCCAACAGATCTTCTTCCTTGAATCTTTCCTGTATTATAAGTATCAAAATTTCTTATTTTGCTCCTCTCATCAAGTGGTTTAGGTATTCCAGTTTTCTGGTTTGTATAGTGGTGATTAGTTCTGTTTCTTTACCAACCCTCTCTAGTACATCTTTTTTTTTTGTAATTCTATCAGACTCTGATATTTTGAATACTGTGCGGTATAACCAGAGTTCGAAAGCTTCGATTCTTTTTAAATTGCATTTTTTAATGTCCACGTTTCAGCTCCATATAATAACATTAAAAATAGCATAAATAGAGACACCTAAATAACGAATTATCAAATCTCAAAGAAGCTAAAGTTTTGTTATAAATCTTCTTGTAGTTCCTTCTCCTATCGGAGGTTGGCTATTATCACAGCTATCTGTTGCATCTTAAGACTCTCATCCTCAGCTCCAGAGGAAGGTCTCGATTAACAAAAATTGTTCATTTTTATATTTCATTTTTTGCAATTTCAGTGCAATTTTGCCAAGTATTGAAAAAATCAATTTAACAATACTTTATAATTAAAATTTCTTTAAAAAAAAGTAAACAGTACGCTAAATTCTGCATCAGATATAAAATATATAACCTTTCTTAGTTTTACACTTTTTTTATCCTTTTATTACCATTTATAGACCTTTTAAGGTATAACTTTTAACATCTCAATGTTTACTGCAGAACCACTGCAGAACACTTTCCGTCGAAACTTAAAACAGTTTGATAATTTTTTTCCTACTACCAATTATTATTCATCTATACCCAAGAACATTTGTTGTTAATGAAATATGTAAGGCCAAACCATTTACCTGGAATATATCATACAGGTTTCCTACTCAAGGACTTTAGTTTTAATTATATCAATTCGTAAATCCCAAAAAAATTACTACAACAATATTAATTGTATAAAATATATTTATAGTTTATTCGTCTTCCGGGTTTGGACCGTGTCATTTGTGAGTGACCCAAAAGTTCATCTCAAGATGAACCCACTTTTGGGTCACTCACAAATGACACGGTCCAAACCCGGAAGACGAATAAACTATAATTCTGACTCTGGCCGTGGAAGCCTACGATTTCAAAATATATTTAATTATTATTTCGTCCCTTGTCTAACAAAAATGGTTTGTTGCTTATTCTGCAGATCATTGTTAAAAAATTTTAAGCGTATTATTTTTTCCAATACATTTTAGCAAAATTTATTATAAATGTACCCTGGGATCAAAACTGGTTAACTCCATTTTTACAACAATGTACAATTTTATATGTGACAAACACAAGGGACTGGCATTTCGTGATACATTATCATTTTCTTACTAATATATTATGAATGTAATTTATTAAATAACAACATCGATTTTATCGTTTGAATACTTTAATGCACAGAAAATGCTACTAATAAATTGGATTTGACCAGTTTTGGAAATTTGGTACCGGATCTCAGAGGATTTGATCCCTTTTGAAAATTTCAATAATGGATTTGCCTAAATCTTAAACTAACAAAATGCCACTACACAACACGTACGGATTCTGCCATTTCTTATACTATGGTATCATGCCGTGATACTTTCAGATTTATTAATAGCATTAATAAATAAATGCAAACTAGTACTACAAAAATTTATTGAATTATATAAACTTTCGTCGTTTTGATCACGCCTGCAGCTAGGAGCCTGCATCTTCTTCAAGGACCTCTATCAAGGTATAGTTAATAATAATGTTTAAATGAAATGCTAATTTTGTGTTTTCGACTCCTCTGTCAATCTAGTCCACTACATAGTGTTTATCTGACAGCTTTTTAACATCTGCAATTTTAGCAGCATTAATTGTAACTCCAGTTGTTAGTCTTTTTGGTGTAAATGAAGATAATGTTACGCCATTTTTTAAAAGACTTCGATCGTTGCTAATATCGGAATTATAAAACTCTTCGCCGGAGACCAATACAGATTTGCGAGAACGTGTAATAATAAATCTTTTACATTTTTTTTTATTTGGAAATGAAAGTTTTTGATTTCTTTCATAGCAGCCGTCATATCTTTAAAATATAATATAGATATATTTAAAACATCGTACGTTGTTGCAGTTTCTTTATAACCTTTCACATATTCATCTGGAGATATAATAGCCTCCATATTTTTAAATTTTGTTTCTATAACCCCAAACACCGTGTCAGGGGGGAAGATACTAATGTCCCGTTATTTGAAGTATCAACTCTATCTTGTCAATTGTATCAGGAGCTTCTGTAGTCAACCAGTTCATGCACATTGTTAAAATAATTGAGTTTTTATTTTGTCCCCCCACAACCGTCAGAGGCAAGACGCAAAACTTTTATACCCTGCAAATTAACATTTTTGTTAAACACAGCTTGCTATCTCATTAGAACTTTTGTGTTGGTTATATGTCCAGGAGAAAACATGAGTATTTTCTTTAGTAAAGTGATAGTTACTACTACTTCTACAATCTTCTACAATGGTAAAGAGTCCTAGGTAGACTGGTCAGGAACTTTGGGGAGAACTTGGTTTTTCTGGCAGTCAAATGCTATTCATTTCAAATCCGGCTTCTTCTCTTTTAACAATTGATAAAAAGCTTTTGCCATTGGTTTATGGACTCGTTTTTCCACAATTAAATTTGTATTTTCATGCGCACTTTGCTCAGACTTAATTTTTCCGTCCAGATCTAAACACTTAGAATACACGTCTGTTCTGGGACTTCCAAATCAAAAATTAAACTTTGTATTAAATACATAACGAAAATATAAGAGCTTAAAAAGTGTCCTTTGATATGACTCTTTGTACATTCTATACATTTTGGAGATATTGAGTTCAGAAGTTAAATACTTTCGAATTAGTTTTGCTCTATTGTAATGAGATTCAACACATTTACAATTCTTAATAAATGGTATTATATTACCTTTCATACTTTGAAGCTCCGTTGTTTTTCTATCACCACCCCTAGTTTCAGTATGCATTTCTCCGGTACGATAATAACGATGATGGACTCCCCTTCTTCGACCTTTCGTTATCAAAAGTACTTTTAAAAATGTACTTCTGCATACAAGTATAATTTGTGCTTCACAAGTTCTAACAAAATATGTAAATGATAATCATTTATTACCGTGTCCATTCACAATACTTTTATGTTGAATTGGAATTGCCTTGCAATATTTAATAATGAAACTGTCTTGATAACTTTTCGTTTTTTGTGCATCGTAAGCTTCTGATAAGAGTATGCCTTAGGATTATGTTTACAAGTAACCTGTTCTAGAAATGGTTAGGGAGAGTATCTGTAAGAAACAATTTATAATATTTAAAACCGAATAGATACCATTATTAAATCATTATTTTAAACGTGATATTTTTGGTGTATATTAAAACATAAAAATAAATATCTGTCTACATTGATTTAGTATATCCCCAAATTGGTCTAATGTTTTATTGCAAGAAGTTTCGCGTATAAAATAATTTTGAGTATAGCTCTGCTTTTAGTATACAGTTGTAAGATGGAAAGTTTCTTACCTTTGTCTTTGCAATTTTACACGTTTAGTATCTTCCTGTCGCTTTGTTCTTTTTCTAATTTTGTTTGGCGTTGGTTTCTCTATCGAATTATCCGTATTTTAGTTATATTAACTTAATTTTACAACAGAAAATTAGAAAATATCCTCCGCGTGTAGACAACAAGTACCAGATAAGTGATTGGTCGAAATGGACTTGCCCAATATTGAAACTGAAATTGTCAGGATTGGACTTAATTTAAACATTGCACTGATTTTTATAGGCAATATAAGCGTTAATATTGATTTGGCCCGGTATAGAACACCACTATTCTGAAGACTCGTTTTCAAGGTTTTTACCCACTATAAAAGAACATTTTCTTAATTTTTGGATTTGACCAATTTTGACTCCAGGTTACAGAATATGTAATGTTAAACCATTAACCTGGAATATATCATACAAGATCCCTACTCAAGGACTTTAGTTTTAATTATATTAAATTGTAAATCCCAAAAAAAGTACTATAACAATATTAATTGTATAAAAATATATTTAATTATTATTTCATTTGTTGTCTAGCAAAAAATAGTTTGTTATTTACTCTGCAGATCATTGTTAAAATTTTTCAGCTTATCATTATTTTCTACAATACATTTTAGCAACTTAATAATTTTTAAATAAGCGTTATTTAAACGCAACAAAAATTATTTGCCTAAATAAAGACTAGAGCGGATATTTGAAAAAACGATTACATTTTTTGGATATGAGAGGTGGCATTCGGATTTTTGCAGAAAAATTTGTGTGATAACTTCAGTAATATTAAATGACTTATCCTTTCTCTCAAGTAGGTCGGGAATAATAATAAAAAAATTAAAATATTTAAAAATTGTTAAACACAATCTTCATAATTCGCCTAGAAAATGTTTATAATATAATTGAATAGTCCACCAAATTTCATTAAACTCGATTTAATAGATTTTGTATAATAATTTTGCAATCAAATTTTTTTAAATCGACTTTTTTTTAATATTGCGCAACAAATTGCATTAGACCATATAGAATTTAGTTAATTTTTTTAAAAACACCAAAATAATTCATATATCTAACGTACTTTATGGAGTTCAAATCTGATTATTTGGGAGTCCTCAGGAATATTTTAATTATATAAACAATTATTTGGCTTGTAAACAAATATAATATCTCGCTAAGGTATCTCGGACCGTAAGGTCCGATGAAATTGTTCCATTTTTCTGTTTCTTTCCCCACACTGTGATCATGTCAACTGTGATCACTATTTTCTCTGTACAAACATTTATCACTTATTTATCACTCATTCTTTTCATTTTCTGTTGCATCTTCATCTGGTCATAGCATATGATTAGGTTTGTATTAGTTTTCTCTGTATCCATCTATGTCTACTCTTAGTATATGTTCGTTGTAATATATCCAATTTTTAACTTTGTTGATACTGTCCTTCTTTATCATGCACGCTATTCCTGCCTAAGCTCTCTTCGTTTCTTCCACTCCACTGTATATTAGTATCATTCCGTTTTCTGATATTATTGTTCCTCTTTTTTTTTATTTGTCTCTGTTATAGCTACTATTACAATGTTCTTATCTCTAATTTCTTCCCCAGTCCTATTTCCTTTCCATTTATTCCTCTTACATTCCATGATACCATTTTCAAAATTGTTTTGGTCTTTTATGTGTTTAAGTTGTGCTTCAGTTTGTTTTTCCTTCCGTTTGCGTTATTATCTTTAAATCTGCTCATGTTCCTGTTCTGTGTCTGTTTTGTTTCTTGATCCGTCATTCAATATATATAATATAAATATATAATATAAATACAATACAAATACAAACATTATCAAAACAACAGATAAATTCAGCTTATAATTCTGTATAGTTTTACCGAAACCTGAATAACAGACCTATTGTTTTTGTTGATAATTATTATTGTTTATCGTTCTTAATCACCCGTCCAGCGCAAAAGTTCAACTCGTTTCGACAACTCAGAAGTTTCACTTTTATCCGTAGGGCATAACTAATAATTTATTAATACAGTTCAAAAACAGATAACTGATTATTTACTTACATAAAGGTCCTTTTTAATTACACTTTGCACTATTTTGTATGTAATTTATTTAATAATAAATATACAGAAAGACCCATAACGCAGTCAACAGTAAGTAAGATTGAAAAGAAATTTCGAGAAACTGGTACAGTTGAAAATTCATGCAAATCAAGTCATCCCTCTGTAAATTATGATACAACATTAGATGTTCTACTTGCTTTTGAAGAAGATGCGCACACTTCTGTTCGTAAAGTTAGTCCTGATATCAATGTTTGCAAAACTATGGTACACAAAGTAATAGTACTTAAAAAATGGCACCCCTTTAGATGAACAGTTGTACAGGAAATAAAAGAGGATGATCCAGATAAAAGAATACAATTTTGCGACACAATGATGGATAACTGCCACCGAAACCCTTTCTTGGTTCAACATATTATTTTTTCTGATGAGGCTACATTCACATTAAATGTCGAGGTCAACCCTTAGAATTGTAAATACTGGTCAAAAGAAAACCCCAACTGGATGCGGGAACATCATACACAATACCCGGAAAAGGTAAACGTATGGGCTGGCATTGTAAGAAATAGAATCATCGGACCCTACTTTTTCGAAGCTAATTTAAACGACCCAGCATACCTTCAGTTTTTATGAGGGTATCTCGTAGCTACTTTAGTTAATTTATTCCCCAGTAGAATAAATCCTGTAGGTTTTGATAAAAGTTTATGGTTTCAACAGGATGGTACGCCTCCGCATTATGCTGTAGATGTTAGAAAGTATCTAAACGAATTTTTTCCGAACAGGTGGACTGGAAGACGTGGAATGACCAGCGAGGTCGCCAGACCTCAATCCCGTGGAACATGTTGTTTATAAGACGAAACCTGCAAATATTGAAGACTTAAAAACAAGAATTCGTGAAGAAATAGACAATATTTCTCAAGAAATCATAAACAAGTTTCTACAAGAATTTGTACAACGTTTGGGTTACTGTCAAATACAACAAGAGCTACAATTCGAACATTTAAGATAAACTCATGTACTAATTACTTTATTACTTTCAAGTTACTTATTATAATTTATTTATAATTTATTAATATTAGAAATCAATAAAAATTAATTTTCTTAAGCGCATATCTTTCAAATTATATCCGTTAGACCCTCAGTATTATACTTTTTTGGAATCAGCTCATTTTTATCGATCTAAAAATGTCCTAAAATACAGGGTGTTATATTAAAAAAAGCCAATGACGTCATCATTTTAATGTGTATTACCTTGTATAATGAATTTTTATTGTAAAATGTAAAACATTAAACTTAAAAATAGACGTGTTTTAGATTTTTTAAAAAGGCTTTTCATTTAGGAAATATCGAATTTATTCCATACTTTACGAACACACTGTATAATATAAAATATTTTCTTTTCTAATTATAATAGCTTTTTTTATGTTATTGCTATAAAAATGTCAATAGATCAGACTTGATGCCAATCCCGCAGATTTTTCAACCAAGGATTTTGTCTTCAGCGTCTATTCAGTTAAAATTAATTGTAAATGTATAAAAAATAACAAAACTTTTTTTTAATTAATTTATAATCAACATTAAATATAATCTTTTGTGGATCACGCACAAAAAAAACAAATTACTTATTTGTAAATAAGAACAAAATACGTTTTTTTGCATTTACTATATTCCATAAAAAGTCAGGATAAGTGATAGACAGTAAAACATACTGGCAACATCTGGAATCCTTTAGTGTGATCCCTAATTTGTATGTATTTATAATAACATCTATTATATATTATATTAACGTCTAAGCTACATAAGAGATAAATATTGTCAAGTACCTTTGATAATGTATCACAAAAAACATGAGTTGTCCATTAGAAGGTAACAATAAAATACTGAAAACTTTGTTTTCAAAACTTCCACAAAATTTATTTTAAACTATTATCACTACAGCTGTTTCGGCTGATTGCCTTTCTATCTAGCGATTCTATCTAGCGATCTATTTTTGGCATGCGTTTACACTTTATAGTCTTTACTGAAATAGGTTGAGGAGGGGAGAACTGTTTGTCTCAATTTGGTCGTTCAGAATTATATCTGTGTTTTTTAATTTGTTGATTTCCATAGATTCTTACAAAGCTAACTTAAGACCTTTATTTTGAATGTGAAGAATTTTAAATTTGTTATTAAAAGAATGATTATGATCTAGAAGGTGAAGTGCGTATGTAGAATCTGTTTTTTTATTATTAAAAGCCCTTTTATGTTCTGCTATTCGTTTATTAAAATTTCTACCAGTTTGACCGATGTAAATTTTTGGGCAGTCGCCACATTTAAGTTTTTAGACACCACTGTGTAAGTGTTTTTTATTTTGACTCTTGTTGTTTTTAATATATTTGCCTAAGTTATTATTTGTTCTGAAAGATGGTGTTATTCCTATCTTCTTTATGTGTTTGGTTATTTTTATTGTTATTTTGCCTGTATATATAATCGAGCAGAAGGTACTAAGTTTTTTGTCTGGTGGTGGAAATCCTAATTTCAGGGCTTTCTTGTGTAGTTTTTAATTTAACAATTTATTAATTTTATATTCGTTGTATCCATTGTTTACTCCTATTTGCTTAATGATATTTAATTCTGTCTCAAAGTTGTATTTTGACATTGTAATTTCTGTTAATATATGTAACATAGTATGATAGGCTGCCAGTTTATGTTGTGTAGAATGGGATGATGAATTGTGTATAGTCGTGTCAGTATGGGTAGGTTTATGAAATATGGAGAAGTCATGTTTGTTTTTAAGTCTGATAATTTTTAAATTTAAAAAAATTATGGATTTATTTTGTTCTGTTTCTATTGTAAATTCGATATGACTATGAGGTAAATTAATATACGATAAAAATTGGTCGAGTTGTCTGTTAGTTCCTGTGAAACATACCAGTACGTCGTCTACGTATCTCTACCAATATAACAACAAAAATAGCCAAACACATAAAAAAGAAAGGAATAACACCAGCTTTTAGAACAAATAACAACTTAGGCAAATATATTAAAAACAACAAGAGCCAAAATAAAAACAGTTAAACAGTGGTGTACAAACTCAAATGAGGCGACTGCCCATTACTTACATCGGTCAAACTGGTAGAAATTTTAATAAACGAATAGCAGAACATAAAAGGGCTTTCAATAATAGAAAAACAGATGTTATATACGCACTTCACCTTCTACATCATATTCATTCTTTTAATGACGAATTTAAAATTCTTCACATTCAAAATAAAGACCTTAAGCCATTTTTATTAGAATCTATGGAAATTAACAAATTAAAAACACAGATATAATTCTGAATGACCAACTTGTGACAAACAGTTCTCCCCTCCTCAACCCATTTCATTAAAGACTATAAAGTGTAAACGCATGCCAAAAATAGATCACTTGAAAAAGGCAATCAGCCGAAACACTGTAGTGATAAGAGTTTAAAATAAATTTTGTGGAAGTTTTGAAAACAAAGTTTTTAGTGTTTTATTGTTACACAAAATGAATTTCCATTAAGTAACGGTCGAATCCATCAATTATTTATATGAATGTTGTTATTATGATTATAATTTCCGAATTTGGTCTATTATCTGCTTCTTTTAGAAGATTTATATTTGTTTTTGTACCTTGTTGTTTTAATATATAGGGTACTTTGCTGCTGTACCTATAATTTAGCCTGTGAACTCCTTTGCATATTGCACATTTCAATGGTTAGTCTCGAAGAACTGTACATTTTGTCGTTCTGTAGTTACCAGCGCATTTTAAACACTTAATGTTGGTATAACATCTGCTACTTATCTGTTAAAAAGATTGGCAATTATAGCAGTGCATATATTTTGGCGGTCAATTTAAGATTGTCCATTCTAGATGCATCAGTTTATTTTTTTTTGATGCTTCTTCTTCTTCTCTGCCGCTCTAAATAGTTCTGTACTACTGCATTCAAACTATTTCCCATACTGCATTCAAGTGCTTTCTTTATTTCTTTGTTTGGTCTCATTTTTCGTTCTCTAACCCTAAAATAATTTTGTTTCTGGTCTCTTCATTTTTGACGATGTTAATTTTAAACTTTATATTTTCTCTTTACATCAATTTTACTTGGTAATTACTATTTAAATGGGAATAAGCCACGATTAAAGGTTAAAGTAAGTTTATTGACGTTTTAATTTACACTTCGGAAATTCATATTTTTCAGAACGATTTCCGAAGTGTAAATTGAAACGTCAATAAACCGTTTTTAACCTTTAATTGTGGCTCATTCCCATTTAAATACAATTTAAATAGTCATTACTTTAAAATGCTACAAGAAAATAGCTTCAGAATAAAATTTTACCTAGGCTTAGATGATATCTATGATGACCATTTTCGCTATTTTCTTTTATAATTTGGTTCCTGGTTATTTCTTTAGCTGCAGCTCTTTTTGCGCCTTCATAAGGAACGTGTTCAGGAAGATACGAAATTTATAGTGTCTAATAAGATAATTATAATACAAATATGTAGACAAATATCAAGAGATTTCGTCTTTTCAAATTAATTTCATTTTTAACCATTAGTAGGCTTTATAATTCTACCCTAAAACAAAATGAAATATTAAAATTGGTTGCCACAAAATATATTTAAACAAAAAACCTTTTTGTGAAATATTAAAGTAATATTCTACCGACTTCGTTTGAAAGTTCAGAAAGTCACAACTTCGAATTTTACACTTCGATACCTTTATACTCGTATATTACAAAGGCTCAAAAATCTCATATGGGATTCAAATAAAATTATTAGCTAATATTACAAACTTATATATTACATGTACTTTCGTATATTACAAGATGCTTTGTATTTTGAAAAATTCTTTATAGATCGAAAATATAGTTCTTAACACCCGTCATTTTTTTATTTTTAACCCTAGAAAGGTGGACTGTTATTTACTCGCTGTTAAACTGGACTTCCATCATTTTTAATAATAATTAATTTCCGATAATCCTTTTATGTATGGAATTGATTATTTCCTCGTATTATTCCTTGTGGAGGTTTTATGATCCCGTTCTAGGTTGTTCTGTTCTGTTCAGTATATCCTTAAAAATTTCGTATTTATAAACGACTAGGGATAATTATTTTCTAATAATTAGATTAAGAAGATACCAGGGTGTTTTCAAAAGTACTAAATCGACAATTAGATTGCAATCCTGAAACAAATTTTAGAAAAAACACTGGAACATGTCATTAATACTCATCATATCTTTATAGACTACAAAGCAGCCTACGACTCTGTAAATAGAAGCGAAATATTCAAAGTAATGAAAAAAATAGGAATACCAAATCAGTTGGTTAATTCAACAGAATTAACTCTTGTAAAAGTTGAATGGAGTAGGGGCAACTATCTTAACATTTTAAAACAAATAAGGGGCTGCGCAAGGGAGACTATACTCTGTTTAATCTGACTCTGGAAAAAGTAATACGTATGTCACACATTATAACCAGCAATTCTATGTATGTATAATCCTTTTCCTCAGGCTAAGAGCCTTTTCTACTTCTGTTTGATATCATTGATATCAATGATCTATTTGATAACATTATTGGTTCTGCCTCTTTGATTGCCCGATGTGTTCTAAGACTGATGCATCTTTTAAAGTGTCTTTATACAGTTCTGAGCAGTAATTTTTTCATGTATCTGCAATGCTAACTATGTCGAATTTTACTTTTCCATTATGGTCTGGAATGGCTTAAGGCTTTGGCTTGAACTAACGGAAAATATGTTTAAATATGTTCAAAATGATTGTGAAGATGGAGGGTTGTCTAGTTCTCAAATTGAGATGTTTGCAGATAATGATATAGATGATCCTTCGTACTCTCCTGAAAAAGTTTCAGAAAATGAATCTACCTCAAGCAATGATTCTACTGTAGCCGTGGTAAGAAGGCCTAGGCTTTTAAACAGCCTTGTACAGCTCAACTGGTCCCTAATAGTGACTCCGATACAAAAGACAATACAAACGTAGGCAGTCAAGAAAAAGGTAAAAAGCGGGTAAGACATGAAGAAAAATGAAAAAAAATATATAAGGAAGAAGAATCGACTTGCTGGGAAGGAATATGTTAACACAAAAAATACGGTTGTTAATAAAATATCAATAAAGCCTCTTTGTTATGATAAGTGTCGCCTAAAATGTAACCAGAGGTTTCCAGAAGAAGACATATGAAAAATACACTCTGAATATTGGAATGCGGAAAAAAACTGGGACTAAAAACGGAAGTTTGTATTGTCTTGTATAAGAACTAAGCCAGTTAATAGTCAACGTCAGAGAGACGGGACAAGAAAGAGCAAATCTAAAAGTCATTCGTTTTTATTTTAAATTACATAAAAAAGAGGAAGTAATTTGTAAAATGTTCTTCTTAAATACACTTTCAATTTCAGAAACTTTCATGAGAGTACTTTCATAAAAAAAGACAGAGCATCTGGATTTGTAACTACAGACCTTGGGGAAAAACATATGCTAGGTAATAAAATACCTATAGATGGACTACAATGAATTAAAAATCATATTTCAAAGTTCCCTGCATATGAAAACCACTACAGCAGGGAACGGTCTCAACGAAAGTATTTGGGAAATCACTTGAACATTTCTTCAATTTACGCATTATATGGGAAGAGTGTAAAAAAGAACAAGTTAAACCAGAAAAAAAGTGGATTTATTCTAAAATGTTTAAAGAGGATTTCAACTTGTCTTTTCATTCACCAGACAATGATACATGTAATGTTTGTGATAGACTAGATTGTAAAATAAAAAATGAAAAAATTATGAACTACTCAATGAACTGAAATTTAAAAAAATAAACACCTTGAAAATGCCTCATTAAGATATGAGTTGAAAAAAAAGACTTGAAAGAAGTGCTAACATAGGATCAAGAGTAATTATGTCAGATCTTCAAAAGTGCCTCCCAACACCAGACTTCAAAAGCTAAAAAACAAATAAAAACTAACACCATTTTCATTACAACTCATTAAGCAAACTTTATTGCTACATGCTCAAAAAACAATCCATTTGTTGTCAGACAGATGTTCATTAAAGACTTTTTTGATTTTCTCTTCTTAAGGAGTAAAGGTGTCCCATTTATATCAAGGAAGAATAACACAAACAACGAACCATTTCTAATATCCAATGCAGTGTGGTTACAGCTTTGACAAAGGGACAGTAAGCTATACCACAAAACCAGTTTTAAGGAAGATTCAGTTAAAAGTGTTGAAGTGAAAACAAATGACAATTCCATTGACAATTCCACAAATACGGGCACACAAAAAGAAAATAAGCAATATAAAGTAAAACGAACTCATAAACCTGATGTAATAGATCCCTGAAGAATACAAATCTTTCTTTGAAAACCTTCTACATGGTAGGCAAACACGAAGGCAACTTCCCTGAGAATGACTCGACTGGTCTTGAATAATTTTTTTCCCCTTACCTATGTTCAGAATTAATTGAAAAACATTGACTAAATACTAGTTTTTTATCTATGTTTGTTTATAATAATTACATGTTTTTAATAGTAGCACATAAAGTTTATTTCTTTTATTAACACCTTTTCCTAGGTAAGTAAGTCCTATGAGGGATTTTTGTAGAGCCAAAATAACGCAAGTCCAGGAGTAAGTCCTACAGTAAAAAAAATCAAACAATAAATAAGAATACTTATTTGTTAATAATATGAACAATAGTTTAAAGGCAAATTAAAGTAACAGCTTTGTAATTAAGCAATTAGGTAACTTTTTTAGGTTTTGCTCTCTCCTGAAAAGTTGGCTAGACGTGACTACGTTTGTCTAGTTCTGAGATACAGTATAATCCCATGAATTTTTTCATTACATTTATAATACATTAATTTTTATACACTAATGAACAACCGGTCTAAGCTGTCCTGTTTTTAGTTCGAGCGTTATTATTAATTAATAATAAAGACCTTTATGAAATCTTTTTACAATTTATTGATTAGAAATATGGAATTATCGAGAAAACCATTTTCATAAATACAACTTAATACCGTGATTATAATTCACAAGCTATATCTACTTTAATATCTATTTTTTGCACAAATTGTGTACATCAATATTGATTAGCTTTATACTTGCGCGTCTATTTTTATATTACTTAAGTGAATTTCTAAACAATTGGAATAAAAAATGTAATAAATATTTTAGTGAAATAAAATCGATTAATTTAATTAAGTAAAATAGGTTTTATTAAGTTTTGTACTTTTAATCTAATTAAGTAATTAGAAAATTAGAATTTACAACGTTTAATTGTATTTTCTTTTAACAGAAAATGTATAGTAATATGTTAATCCTTTATTAGATAATACTGAGTAAAAATAAGTAGTCCAAATTAGATTTGAATATCTTTGCGTTAAAACTAGTATTTATACTTGTAAATGAGAATTTTGTTTGCAAGTAGAAATGTTAGTTTGCACCTAATCAGATTGATTGTATTTTATCTGGTCTTTTTTTTATTAGAAAAAGATGTCACATCCACCAAAAGGTTATTAGCGACGGAAGAAAATATAAATAACAAAGTTAAACACCTACAGATTGTACAAAATGTTTATGGATCTGAGATAATTCACTATATTGTCACAGGAACAGTTTTGACCTAGAGTCTATGATAGAGCGTTTGGGATCTTGTAGCGCTGTCTTTCTTGGTCATATTTACTACAAATTGTTAAAAAGTGTTCGACTGTTAATCGGATGTTACACTGATCACATATAGGTGGATTTTTTTTTGTGAAAAGGTAGGAGTGCGTTAATCTGGTATGTCCTAGACGTAAGCGCGTAACCGCAATTTGTTCTCGTCTATTGCGCGACGATAGAAACAACTGAGACACAATATTTTTGATTTTATTTAGATTGGAATTGGTTTGAGACCACTCATTTCGCCACAAACGTTACACTTTATTTTTAAAATAAGCTTTTAATTCACTGGAAACACAATTATCTATCGGCTCCGACAAATCACTTAAAATTGCCTCTCGTGTAGTGCTGTTAGCTTCTTCATTTTCTGCTACTCCGACGTGTGAGTGAACCCATAAAAATTAGATGCTTCTTCCATGTTCATAAGCTTGGGAAAGCTGGTATTTTAGCAACTTTTTAAAAGGATGTTTCAGAAAAATATGTTTTATTGAGTTTAGAGAGCTAAGGGAATCTGTTATGATCAGGGCTTTTGTGAGTGTAAGCTCGTTAAGAAGTTTCACAGCACCGTATATGGCGTAGAGTTCAGATAAATATGTGCTACGTGCTGAAGGTAAACGAAAAAGAAGATTGGTTTCTGAAGAAACGATTGATGCCCCCATTTCGTTTTCGGATTTAGATGCATCTGTGTAGATTATATTCAGATATAAGAAGCTGCAGCATAGGGAGACGATGGAAAAATTCATCAATGTTCCATAGAAGTATCAAGTTGAATGTTGTTAACAGATTTGGAGTTAGATAATACTGAACAATTGTCTACAGAAGAGTCACTAAGTCAAAAATCTCTTTCCGTAAATGGTTGTGTAGTTTCTTTTGAAGTTTTGTAAACCTGCTTTTTGTAGATCTATCATTTGCATATTGATAGCTGCTTTTTAAAGATAAAGTAAACCAACCATATCAGTTGTAAATTCTTTAACGACGCTAATAGTATCGAAGGAGCCTTGGACATTATCAATAAGTAAGGACAATTGGTGGTAATTTAAAACGAATGGTGGGGAATGATTATCAATGACATTTTTAAGAGTTTCCCATATAGATGGGACTTTAGATGAGCGCGGTTTCAGAAGATTGTGGTAATGTATCAGTTTTATTAGAATTTTCTGCAGGTGTATCTAATAGAAAAGGAGCTGATAGATTAGAGGATATTGCTTCCGAAGTTTATGAAAACGGTATTGCCGCTGAATGAGGTTGATTTAAAGTGTTGCTATGGTAGGAGTGTTAGTAATTTCTTTGTCATGGAGATTTGTAGGTATAGATAATATGCACGAATTTGATAATGGATAACTTGATAACTGCTGGGTGTTTGGTACCTTGTGTAGTATACTTGTTGAAGCTGTTTGATTTGGTACTTCATTGTTTGACTCAATATGAGTTGATTCCGTTACTGAACTGTTATTGCATTGGGATGATATATGTCCTATTTTTTTGCAAATAAAGCAGGTGAGTGTACCTTGTGACAAAAATATGCGGTTAGATGTTTGGTCGAAATTTATTAGAATAGAATCTGGAATTGGTGATGGTGGTTATAGAACTTTCATAAACTTGTCTTCGAAAGCTCAATATCTGACTATATTCGGGAAGGGTCGAGCTACTTTTCAGAAATGTTATTGAGAAAATAAGCTTTAAACCGATATTTTGTAATTCTTCAACTAATACTTGATTAGGAATTGACGGGCAGACTCTAGACCAGACTAGTCTTTCTGCTGGAGAGACAAGTCTTCGTGCTGTTACAACTTCGCCGAGTACTTCTATAGAGCCATGTTATGTCGTGAAGTTATCTACTATGGGTTTTTTACCAAATACATGCAGATTCTATTATGAGATAATCCAGAAGAAAAAATAATATTTTTGGGTTGGTGATACCTGGTTGGATAGTGGATTATCTTATTCCCTAAGGAATAAGATAATCCAACAACATCTGTCAAATAATAACGCAGGTGTTCTAAGGCCAGCTCAGCGAGGACAGAAACCTCGCGTAGAGCAAAAGAGCAAAAGCTGGCTTGATCCTGATGTTCAGTATGCATAGGGACTGCGAAAGCACGGCCTATCGATCCTTTTGGCTTGACGAGTTTTCAGCAAGAGGTGTCAGAAAAGTTACCACAGGGATAACTGGCTTGTGACGGCCAAGCGTTCATAGCGACGACGTTGCTTTTTGATCCTTCGATCTCGGCTCTTCCTATCATTGCGAAGCAGAATTCGCCAAGCGTTGGATTGTTCACCCATAGACAGGGAACGTGAGCTGGGTTTAGACCGTAGTGAGACAGGTTAGCAGGATAGTTTTACCCTATTCTAATAATATTCTAATAATATAATCTAAATAATAAAGTAATATTCTAATATAAATGGTGAATTATTTTCGAGTAATGAAGATGCGCATACTTCTGTGCGTAAAATTAGTCGCGATATCGATGTTAGCAAAACAACGGTACACAAACTATTAAAGCTTGAAAAATAGCATCCTTATAAAATCAAACTCGTGCAGGAACTAAAACTGTAAACTTGGGCTGCAATTGTAAGAAATCGAATCATCGAACCCTACTTTATCGAAGGTGATTTAAACGGGGCAACGTACCTTGAGATTTAAGGGGGTGTCTCGTACCTACTTTATGTAATTTGTTCCCTAGCAGACTTAATCCTGGAGGTTTTGATGAAAGTTTATGGTTGCAACAGGATGGTGCCCCTCCACATTATGCTGTAAATGTTAGAAGGTACCTAGATGAAGTTTTTCCAAACAGGTGGATTGATAGACGTTGACCTATTGAATGGACAGCGACGTCACCAGATTTCAATCCTTTGGGTTATTTTATGTGGGTCCATTCAAATAATGTTGTGTATCAAACGAAACCAGCAAATATTTAAGAATTACAACAGAGAATTCAGACAGCAATAAACAATACTGCTCAAAACACAATAACCAAGTTTCAACAAGAATTTGTACAACGTTTGGGTTACTGTCAAATACAGCAAGGGCTGCAGTTCGAACATTTAAAAACTCATGTATGTATTTCATCATATTCTGTCCGCTAGACAATAAGTATTTTCGATATTGTTAATTTAACTTACGCGTTACTTTATGAACACACAAAAACTATTGTATTTTTGTCCTCCCTGTACCAATTTGAATCAACATGTGATACATTTTGGAATCAACTCAGCTTGAATAATCCGAAAATTGAGACGAAATGGATGTTCCATTTAAAAGAAAAAAATGACTCTGACGTCATAATCCGGAAATAATTTACCTTGTTTATTAAAATATTATTTTAAAATACAGTAAATTAAAATAAAAAATCGACGTGTTTCAGGATTATTTCTTAAAATGCTCTGTTTAGCTAAAAAGAATTTGTTTCATGTTTTACGGACACAGTGTAATATATATATATATATATAATATATATATATATATATATATATATATATAATATTATATATATATATATATATAATATAAAATTAATGTTTCTTGGGTTTAGGTTCAATAAAAATATGTTACATGTGGAACTAGATTTTATTTTCCATTGCAATTAATCAACGTTTCGGCAGGAAACCCTTGTCTTTGTCAAGATTCTAAAATGTGTATATATATAAGGACAAACAGATATTTTAAAATATGTATATATATATATATATATATATATATATATATATATATATGACTTACCAAAACGTAAAACGTGACACAGGCATTAACGAACTGACATATAAAAGTTGATATCTGATATCTCATTGTTTACTGTCATTAGTATATAATTATTTTTATATGAGCGTATCGTTGATGTTTTCGAAAAAGGTAAGGTGGAGATATGTTATGACTTTAAGAGCTTTTTATGATGTTATATTATTATTGTTTAAATCAGATTGAAATATATTTTATTTAGGTTTTGTGTATCTTTTTTGTCATTTATTGCGTTGGTGTTTCTTTTTATTTCTATTGATTCGTATATCTCCCTCTTCTTTTTGTTTTTTTCTGTTTTTAAAATTCTGATGTTTTCAAAATCAAATTTATGCTTCTTCCCGCTTTCATGTTTTGTGAGCGCAGTGACGTTGTTCTTGTCGTATTTGTGAGAACGAATTCTGGATTGAAGCAGTTGACTGGTTTGACCGATATAGACACCTTCACAGTTTGTACATGGTATCTCGTAAACAACATGTGATTTTTTAAGTTTTGGAGTTTGTGTTTTTAGTTTTGTGAAATATTTATTTAAGAGATTGTTGCCTTTGTGGGCCACTGTTATGTTATGTTTGGCTAAAAGATTGGTTAGTTGTTCAGATAAACCTTTTATATATGGAAGAGTTGTATAAGTGGTTTCGATACTGTTGGGTTTGTTGTTAGTTGTATTGTTATAAAATTTATTGAGTCTTGATTTGAAAATAGTTTCGATTAGATGTTCGGGATATGCATTCTTTAGGAGGGCATTTTTTGCTTTTTTTATTGCAGTTGGTCTGTATTCTGGATCTGTTAGTTTTTATAGATTTATCAGCGAGACTTATAATTACAGACTTCTTATGGGAAAATGGATGATGGGAATTGTAGTTAAGATATCGTGAAGACCATGTTTCTTTTGTAAACCACATAGTTTTAACTGTATTGTTAATGCGATGTAAGGTGACATCCAGAAAGTTTATTTTATTATTTTGTTCAATTTCTATAGTGAACTTTAATTTTGGATGGTAACTGTTAAAAATATCTAAAATTTATCTAAAATAAAAATGACACAGTCATCGATATAGCGGTAGAAGAAAGGTACATTAAAATCTAAGTGACTCATGACAGATTCTTCTAAGTCTTCCAGAACCAGTTGGGCAATGACACTAGAGATACTTGCACCCATTGCGCATCCATCCATTTGTTGGTATATTTCGTCTTTATATAAAAAGTATGTTGAGTTTAACGTTAACTCTACAGATGTTTGGAATTCTTGCAATGGGATGTTAGTGTATTCTTTTATGTCATTCCACTTCTTTTTAATGATGTCAGTGGCAAGTTTTATTGGAATGTTAGTGTATAGTGAAATGACATCTAAAGAGATTAATTTATAGTTATCCGGTACGTGAATGTTTTTGATTTTAGAAATAAGATCACTGGAATCTTTAATATAATAAGGATTTTTATTGATGACATTAGAAATAATGTTTTTCAAGAACTTTGAAAGATTTTCGAAGGGTGACTGAATGCAGGAAACGATAGGACGTAGAGGTATGTTCTCCTTGTGTGTTTTAGGTAAACCATAAATTTTTGGTGGAATAGCGTTGTGTATCTTAAGTGATTTTGCTGTATTTGGTGATATATATCCACTTTTGTCCCATCTGTCAATAAGAGCATTATTTCTTTTTTGGAAGATATTGGTAGGATCATTTCTAAGTTTATGATATATGGTGTCATCTTTTAAGAGATCATTCATTTTATTGTCGTAATCATAAGATTCCATAATAACGGTTTTGTTAGTTTTATCAGGCTTTAATACAACTACATTAGGATTTTCCCTCAAAAAGGCTTTTGTCTTTTGAATTTTTTTATGTAATTCTTTATTTTCAAATGAATATTTATTTTTGTTTCTAAAATTGGATAAGATATTACAGCACTTTGTTCTTATTTGATGTTGTGAAGTTTCATTTAAATTAGAAATTGAATTTTCAATCGAACATATAATATCAGATACAGGAATTTCATTTTTATTGTGAATAGGAACTGCAAAGTTGTCTCCTAAACTTAGAATCTCCTGTACGTCGTTAGGTATTTCGACGGTAGTTAAATTTTCGACCCAAGATCTTTCTAATTTATTTTCAGTATCATTTGTTATCTGTTATCTCATTAAAAAAGCTAAACTGTCAACTCAATAAAATTGAATCAAATTTAATCAATATACTACCACCAGATATTTTTAATACATTTAAGAATATGTGTTTAAAACAAAGTGAATATATTTTTAACAAAACTAAAAATAGGAACACCAAAAAGATTAATAAATTACTTTTAAAATCAAATGATACTGAAAATAAATTAGAAAGATCTTGGGTCGAAAATTTAACTACCGTCGAAATACCTAACGACGTACAGGAGATTTTAAGTTTAGGAGACAACTTTGCAGTTCCTATTCACAATAAAAATGAAATTCCTGTATCTGATATTATATGTTCGATTGAAAATTCAATTTCTAATTTAAATGAAACTTCACAACATCAAATAAGAACAAAGTGCTGTAATATCTTATCCAATTTTAGAAACAAAAATAAATATTCATTTGAAAATAAAGAATTACATAAAAAAAATTCAAAAGACAAAAGCCTTTTTGAGGGAAAATCCTAATGTAGTTGTATTAAAGCCTGATAAAAACTAACAAAACCGTTATTATGGAATCTAATGATTACGACAATAAAATGAATGATCTCTTAAAAGATGACACCATATAATCATAAACTTAGAAATGATCCTACCAATATCTTCCAAAAAAGAAATAATGCTCTTATTGACAGATGGGGACAAAAGTGGATATATATCACCAAATACAGCAAAATCACTTAAGATACACAACGCTATTCCACCAAAAATTTATGGTTTACCTAAAACACACAAGGAGAACATACCTCTACGTCCTATCGTTTCCTGCGTTCAGTCACCCTTCGAAAATCTTTCAAAGTTCTTGAAAAACATTATTTCTAATGTCATCAATAAAAATCCTTATTATATTAAAGATTCCAGTGATCTTATTTCTAAAATCAAAAACATTCACGTACCGGATAACTATAAATTAATCTCTTTAGATGTCATTTCACTATACACTAACATTCCAATAAAACTTGCCACTGACATCATTAAAAAGAAGTGGAATGACATAAAAGAATACACTAACATCCCATTGCAAGAATTCCAAACATCTGTAGAGTTAACGTTAAACTCAACATACTTTTTTATATAAAGACGAAATATACCAACAAATGGATGGATGCGCAATGGGTGCAAGTATCTCTAGTGTCATTGCCCAACTGGTTCTGGAAGACTTAGAAGAATCTGTCATGAGTCACTTAGATTTTAATGTACCTTTCTTCTACCGCTATATCGATGACTGTGTCTGTGCTATTCCAACAAATAAAACAACCGAAATTTTAGATATTTTTAACAGTTACCATCCAAAATTAAAGTTCACTATAGAAATTGAACAAAATAATAAAATAAACTTTCTGGATGTCACCTTACATCGCATTAACAATACAGTTAAAACTATGTGGTTTACAAAAGAAACATGGTCTTCACGATATCTTAACTACAATTCCCATCATCCATTTTCCCATAAGAAGTCTGTAATTATAAGTCTCGCTGATAAATCTATAAAACTAACAGATCCAGAATACAGACCAACTGCAATAAAAAAAGCAAAAAATGCCTTCCTAAAGAATGCATATCCCGAACATCTAATCGAAACTATTTTCAAATCAAGACTCAATAAATTTTATAACAATACAACTAACAACAAACCCAACAGTATCGAAACCACTTATACAACTCTTCCATATATAAAAGGTTTATCTGAACAACTAACCAATCTTTTAGCCAAACATAACATAACAGTGGCCCACAAAGGCAACAATCTCTTAAATAAATATTTCACAAAACTAAAAACACAAACTCCAAAACTTAAAAAATCACATGTTGTTTACGAGATACCATGTACAAACTGTGAAGGTGTCTATATCGGTCAAACCAGTCAACTGCTTCAATCCAGAATTCGTTCTCACAAATACGACAAGAACAAACGTCACTGCGCTCACAAAACATGAAAGCGGGAAGAAGCATAAATTTGATTTTGAAAACATCAGAATTTTAAAAACAGAAAAAAACAAAAAGAAGAGGGAGATATACGAATCAATAGAAATAAAAAGAAACACCAACGCAATAAATGACAAAAAAGATACACAAAACCTAAATAAAAATATATTTCAATCTGATTTAAACAATAATAATATAACATCATAAAAAGCTCTTAAAGTCATAACATATCTCCACCTTACCTTTTTCGAAAACATCAACGATACGCTCATATAAAAATAATTATATACTAATGACAGTAAACAATGAGATATCAGATATCAACTTTTATATGTCAGTTCGTTAATGCCTGTGTCACGTTTTACGTTTTGGTAAGTCATATATATATATACATATTTTAAAATATCTGTTTGTCCTTATATATATACACATTTTAGAATCTTGACAAAGGCAAGGGTTTCCTGCCGAAACGTTGATTAATTGCAATGGAAAATAAAATCTAGTTCCACATGTAACATATTTTTATTGAACCTAAACCCAAGAAACATTAATTTTATATTAAATATAATACGGTTCAAGAAACTCAAAACTACTATATATATATATATATATATATATATATATATATATTACAGGATCCAACTTGTAAATACCATACATTTTGAAGACATACGGCTATCGCCGTATTCCCGTTCTCATCCGACAATCCTCCAGGTCCAAGGCATGCTCCTCCTCCAAACCATCGATTCCATCGCTCGTCTAATTCCTTCATTCAATGAGCATCGAGGTCTACCTCTTTTTCTTCTTCCAGAGGGCTCCCACCTTTGAAGTTTTTGGGGCCAACATCCGTCAGGCATTCTCAATAGAATAAACAAGTTAGAACAATTTTCAAACACCATTTTAAAAAGGGTAGTTAAATTAAAATTTTGATTTATTAATGCATTTGTCGGAAATGTACATAAAAAAATCTTGCAAAATAAAGAAACTGCAAAATTGTACTCTATCGACAAGTACCGATACTGGTAACAGAACACAACTTTTCCAACAAAATAAATATTTCTAGTGCTTATTTATATTGCAAATAATAATTTTTTACGCAATTGTTTTTTAAGCTTTATTTATAATTATTTAACTAAATGAAGTATCAAATTTAATTTAGCAAGTCTTAAATAAAAGCTTTTCCTTTAGGCTGAAAAATCGTAAGAACCTTTATAAAAACATGAATTAACGCAGCAGTAAAGAAAGTAAATTGTGTGCAAAAATGACTTATTTTTCATTATTTAAACAATGATCCCGTTTAGTTATATAAATTTTATACTTTCTTGAAAATATTTTTTTCCGCAAATCGCCAGGAAATGTTGACATTCCTGTCAAAATTTCTTGAAGAAAAAGTCAGGACTTCCTTACTGTAAGGAAATGTCATTTCCTTACTGTAAGGAAATGATATTTCCGTACAGTTGTTAGTGTTCTACATAAATGATAGAAAACACATTGCTTATAAGGAATAATAACTTATTGCAAGGGTTAACTTCAGCATTGAATAATTGGCCCATAATGTTGAAGATTTCATCTTTTAAACAAAGGTCTAGGAAGTATGCCATTACAACATTTTCTGAGAAAGAACTCGTATTTTTACTCATGCGATAATCCATAAAACGTCTGTATGCATTTTCGTACTTTTCTCTTGATTTCTTTGGCAATAATTCTAATGAAGCAGTATTCACTGCTCTCAACCAGCTCTGGAGGAGTCCCAGGAATGGAAATTTCATCATCACTTATCATTTTACTTTCGAGAACACCAGCAATTAAATTTATAAGTGTCAAGTTTGACAATTCAACCTCAATACGTTTCCATAGTAACCAAAGTAATTTTATTAGGAATTTCAAAGCACCATTTATTAGGGAATAAAAATTATCGCGTTTTTTTTTAAATCAATCAATATCTGTCGAATTTTAAACGATTTGCGGAAAAATAGTATGTTTACCTCGTAGGAAAAGCCACATTCCTGGACTCTGTGTCCAAGCAATCTTAGCAATCTTCACAGTCGTCCAGGAATGTTAAGCTTTTCCTACCCGGTAAACAATGTACTATTGTTTTTACCTAAACTTTGACATAAACGATACCAACTTGTACCGAATTACATTTAGATTTTCGTGTGTAATATTTTATTTCATTAGACTTTCAAGTGTACGTAATCTTGAGAACTGTGTAATGTTATTGTTTACCATCTGGTGCCACAGATATGAAAATTCGTTTTATCTGGAAATCGTATGTAAATTATTATTAATTAGTAATATGGTCACTATTCGAAGAGTTGTTTACTGTAAATATAAAACTTTATGAGCGGTATACTATTACTCCAAAGCGTGACAACGTATGCTATATTGCTATTTAAATATTAATAGATATAAAATTACAAATATAAACGTGCCTAAGTTTATTTATTTAGCAGTAGTATACATGTAAACGCAATATTTATTGCTATATCTAACATAATAATAGAACGAATATAATATTTGATTAAAGTCAAAACTACACCTACTATTTTTAGTTTTCTTTCCTCTATTTTTATATTATATTATTTTTATAAAGTTGCGAGATAGGGCAACATTATATTGGCTTTCAGGGCAGTTCAGCCATTGGTAATGGTTAGCCAAAGCGTACTGGACATGTAAGTGTCGTTACATACTATAAGAAAAACACCCGACCCGGGTCTTTAACGGTCCGAGTGTTTTTCGTATGAATTTTACACAGCGCATACCTGTTTATCCGATTTCTCTCGATCCGGAGACCTCACATCATTTTCAGTATCAGTGCAGTATTCAGTGTTCTTTCATTATGGACAGACGTAAGAAAATGATTATTATTTCTTTATTAAGACATCGTCGCAAAACAAAAAAATTGAGAACTGTTTGGGTTCATCCAATAGTTGCACAACGGTATATTGTTGGTACATTTCAGACACTATTTTCCCAGCTAAGGGAAGATAATGTGAAATTTTTCAATTACTTTCGAATGTCTATTTCTACTTTTGATGAACTACTAAAGTACCTACAACCTCATATCCAGAAAGAAAATACCCACTTAAGAAATTGTATTCCACCTATAGAAATGTTGGCAGTAACATTAAGGTAAGTTGGGAAGTTTAATTAATTATTACTAAAAAATAAGCTTTATTATTGAGTTAATAACAACAACTGTATTAAAAATCCATATCTGACAAGAATGAAGAAAGTGAGGAGGGTGTCCCTGCTTCTGTTGAAAGAGGTGTTGATGTTTGACGAGTATACTCTTCTTGGTAATGTGTTGTTGCTGCAGTTAACATATTGGACTGTGTCTGTGTATTATTAAAAGCCGTAGCTTGACTGTTGTCTTGTGTCCCAGGTACAAAATGTTGCTGAGGTCGAGGGTGCGCTGGAGGATATGGATTGTGTAGCGTAGAATAGTAGAGAGGCGTTTGTTGGTTGACAGCCGGCAGATGAGGATTTCCCGATTTAATGTTTTTTACCAACTGTAAAATTCCCATCTGAAACTCAATAGTTTGGGAGTCATTAAAACCTTGAATAGAAGGTAGGACGCCTTTAAAAAACAGTAAGTGCCGGTCTTGCGGCTCATCCGACTCCAAGCTTTTCAGCATTCGCAATTCAAACTCGTCCATTCTACGCTTTTTGTTTGCACCTTGGGTTACTTTGTGAGCACCATCACGACGTTTGGTAGTTGTTTTTTCTGGTGCTACTTCTGTTACAGGGGTGCCAGTAGCTTGGTCCTTATTTTGTTGTGAATCGTTTTCACTTTCGTGTTGTTCTTCGCCTTCATTTGGAATATTAGATTCTGTTGGTCTGTGGGTCGGAATTTTCTCCAGAAACTTTAATTGTTCAGCATAAATATACTTTCTTATTTTTGATGCTCCTGCTCCTGATTTTTTTACGTCGTTAACCCTCTTTTTCCACTTCATCCATTGGTCTCGAATATTTGTCCAACGTTTCAAAACCAATGTACCTGCAATAAGAGAATCGTGTAAAATTTGTGTGACTTCAAGGTGAACATAGTGAACAAGTCAAAGGACCCCGCGCTTTTTAGTAGGAAAATGACCCTTGATGAAATTTTCTACATTTTTGATATGTTGTAATTATCATCAACCATGGACCCAACTCAATCCTATGAGTAGTTTTCGAGATAGAGGGTGTTACAGTTTAAAATGGTTTCATTTTACTACTACTTAAACTTGTAGTAAACGTTTTTGTGTAACATAAATTCAATCCATTTTAAAGTTTAACACCCTGTATCTCAAAAACTAGTCATAGGATTGAGTTGGGCCCGGAGACTTTTGATCAGGATGATGAGAAATATAACATATCAAAACAATTTCGGCCTATTCTATTGTCGTCATGCTTCTGGAGTTCTGTAATCCAATAATCGGCGGGGCGTCTGCCCGGATAGTAGTTGTTGGAGCTTCAGAAACGGCCGCGAATATCCCTTGACCTCAGGGGTTGTGGAACCGGAGATAAAAAGCGCAAAGCTTGTTTTGTTTGTATGAACCAACTCCGGAAAAATTCGCATATCGTGTGTGTGTGAACATATCAATAATTTAGAAAATTTCACCAAGGGCCATTTTCCTACTAAAACTATGATCAATTACAGTTACCTACTTTCTTTTTCAGGTACCTCGGTAGTGGATGTTATTTCACAGATCTACATTACAGTTATCGAATGGGAATATCTACAATAGCGAACATTGTGCGAGAAGTTTGTAATATTATTTGGTTAAAGTTAACCGACGACTTTTTGCCTAAACTTAATAGCGAACTATTACAAAATGTAGCCGAAGGTTTTGAAGAAAGAGCAAATTTTCCACATTGTATAGGAGCCGTTGACGGCAAGCATATCCGAATAATTAAACCAATTGGTAGTGGATCCATGTTCTTTAATTATAAAAGCTATTTTTCGGTAGTGCTGATGGCTGTTGCTGATAGCAACTATCGATTTATTTACGTTGACGTTGGTGCATACGGAAGTGAATGTGACTCAACGGTTTTTAAAGAAAGTTCTTTGTGGAAAAACATTCAGACTCAAAAACTACAGTTACCAAATCCTAGGCCCCTCTATGGTTCATTAAATCCAGACATACCTTACTTTTTTATCGGAGATGAAGGTTTCGCCTTGAGTACTCATTTACTTAGACCATTTGCAGGGAAAGACTTAAATTATAAAAAAAAAAATTTTAACTACCGCCTCTGTCGAGCAAGAAGGTATGTAGAATGCACATTCGGAATACTGGCAAATAAGTGGAGAATTTTTCATCGTCCTCTTAATGTCCATACAGACTTAGCGGTTAATATTGTTAAAGCATGTGTCGTCCTTCACAATTTTGTAAGGGAAAAGGACGGTTATAACTTTGAGGACACCGTTTCAACCGATGGTTTTGATGATATACCTACACATCAAATCAGTCATGGTCAAAAAGCTGGGACTGGCATACGAAACGTTTTAGCTGACTATTTTGTAACAGATGAAGGCTCTGTGCCGTGGCAAAACTCAAAAATTTAGATTAATAAATTGCATAATTGTTACTATAGATACTTATTTCACAATAATAATAAAATTTATAAATCTTATATGAGCTTCAATAACTTGTAGTGGACATATAAAACAAAATAATAATATAATATAGCCAAATGTACTCACCAAATTGTTTGCGCTCCACGGCATCTACTTGGTCGAAGTTTTCATCCAGTTTGATGCAGATCTCTCTCCAAGCATCTCTTGTTTTATTCCTGTCTTTATATTCCTCCGAACTTTTGTTCCAAATTACAGGATAATCTTCTACCAAACTTATTAGCACGTCTATGTCAATTTCCCGTTCGGACGTCATAGTAGTAGTGATCGCACACACAACACCAGTACAACCCAGATGCTCTCGGATCACTGCGTCCGAGTACTACAGGAACAGTGTGTAGTGATATATTTACGCCAATGCCCCACTAAGTCTCGGTACGGTGAAATGCCCGGTCCGAGACTCGGACGAAGCAGCAGGGATCCGAGAGGTATTCGGTCTCGGCCCGGGCGTTACTCCGTTTCTTGTATAATGTGAAAAGACTAATATGTTTAAATGCCCTGGTACGATTTATACGAAAAACACTCGGACCGTTAAAGACCCGGGCCGGGTGTTTTTCTTATAGTATGTAACGACACTAAATGAACGTGAAATAAGGCGATACCCTGTAATTGTCCGTGTCACCACTGAACTGCATAGATATTGAAATATAGATTCTACTTATTCTCCACTTTACCTTTGACTTGTGCCGTTGGTTTCTTTTTATTTTTTAGGGCAAAAACTACCACTATTAGAAAAAGATCGTATACTTGTAAATTAAAGCGGGTACTTAATTCCAATCAGCTTTTAATAAAGTAAATGAATGTCAATTAACATTAAACAACATAAGATTTTATTATTGTTTTACCCTTGAATGTTACACCCTAGATTAGTTATAATTATTTCAGAGGCAATTTGGTTTTTGTAAAGGGAAAAGCACGATTGATGCAATCATGAGTGTACTTGAAGCATTGCGCAACAGAGGGGATGAACATCGCTGGACGGTCCTGCTGTTGTTTGATGTTAAGAATGCATTCAATACGCTGCAGTGGAACAAGGTAAAGAAGGCAATGAAGAAGAGAGAATGTCCTGGTTACCTGATGAATGTGGTGGCGGAGTATCTGTCCGAGAGAAGGATTATGGTAGAAAAGGGCATGATCGTGGACGTGATGGCCGGGGTACCCCAGGGATCTGTCTTGACGGAATTATGCACTGTGAATACGGAAAGGATATAACCCCCTTCGCATTCGCGGATGACCTCGTTGTACTGGTAGTGGCTCGAGATGAGCCAGATCTCAAATACCGGGTTTGGAACGCAGGCCGCTTCGTAAAGAAATGAATGACGCAGCACGGACTGAAACTTGCGGCTAAGAAAATCGAAGCCACCATTATGAAGGGAACAAAGAACAGGTTAAATATTGATATTGAATATTACAATGTCCGGGAGCATGTCTAACACCCAATAAACAAGTAAAGTACCTAGGAGTGACATTGCACCCGAATGGAAAATAGAGGGCGCACGTTCGATAGGTGGTTCGAAAGGCTGCTAATAGTCCGGCTGCATTGGGGAGGGTGATGCCCAACATTTAGGGACCCAAATTTGAAAGGAGGAGGGTCTTACACGATGTTGTACAGTCGATCGTCCTTTACGCGGCACCAGTCTGAAGCGAGGCGGTAAAGATAACGGTCTATAGCAAGCTCATGACACACGTGGACAGAATAAGCCTGTTGCGAGTGGCATGCGCCTAAAATATGTGATTTGTGTTTTACTCATAACTCGATTAAAATTTAAGCTATGAAGTAATTAAAAAACCATGTTGTAGGTTTTTTAAAGGGCAATAAGATCTCTTAAAACATAATGACAGTATAAGATTTTAATTTCGTTGCAGTGCCACAGCAAACCGCTTATACGTATTTTGACCTATTTAGGTCGTTTTGATAAGACTAAAGAGGTCGAAATACGTATAAACGGCTTGCTGTTTGTAGCACTGCATCGAAATTGAAATCTAATACCGTCATTATGTTTTATTTCTTCACTCTGTGTAAAGTACCAGAAACTGAATTCACTACAAATTTTGACAATGATGAACGGCATGTGGAATGCATATTTTAGATTCCCTTGCCACTAATTTATCAAGCTGTCTGCTTTGCAAGTTTTAGAAAGCACAGTGATAAAGATTTAAATTCAGTTTCGCTATTTAGGAAATCTTCGGATTCCTAGTATTGGCAATAACATCATTTAAATTATTTTTTTTTAAAACATTTTTCTTTAAAAACTTGTAGTTGAAAGGACTTGATCTTATGTTGCAGTATGCAAATTTTGAACAGCGATATCTTAATCAAATATTACCTTATAAAGAAACAAAAAACAAACAAAATGTTTAGAAAACTAAATAATATATTTTTTTTATTTTTATAGTTTTTTTTATACCACTAATACTTTTTAAATTACTTTAAAAAAAATCATTTTCTACAATATTTCAAAAATTTTTCTTTTAATACAAAATCAAATTTTCACAAAAATGAAGACGTTGTTACGTAAGCAAACTATTTACTTACAAAAAATACACAAACAATCTAGGCCTTTCTGCTCGCGTTGGAGCGTTTGGGTGCGGTTCTTTTAATAATCATATAGAAGCTGCTTTTATTATCTTTAAAATTACAAAGAATTGGACGCCATTCCTTAATAGTTTACCCTCGTAAGCAAACGAGCTCAGACAAAGAAATAAAATAAAAAAATAAAAAAAAAACTAACCTTTATTATTTTGTTAGGAACAAAAAAGTATCCAAACATCCTACATTAAAAAGTTACGTCATCTCAGAAAAGAAATAAACAATCTGTGTTTAAGTATTAAATTACACATGAAGAGTACTTAAGGAAAACTAAAATTAACATCATATCCTAAGATAACAAACATTTTATATCCTGGCATTAGATTGTGAATGAGAAATACTCATATAAAAATAAAACTATATTCAGATAAAAAAATATATTTGTATATTATGTAGAATGTAGGTATTTAATGTAATTAAAAGAATAGTAATAAATCACTTCTCTGTTAATTACTTCATAGATAATCTTTACTGCTCAATAAAAAACAATATAAAACGGGTACAACCTGAATTATCCAAATGCTTGTGTGGCTTGTAAAAAGTAGGTATATAATTTTTTACCAGTTAGGGACTCTGCTGGCAGAAGGTTGAGTCTATCGATAGCAGAAACGTTATATTCACCATTAAAATATAATAGGATTGGGCGGCTAAGGGCAGCTAATATATACCACAAATCTATCGCTATTTAGATAACCTACCTCGAACCAATAAACATAGTTCTTGCAACTATAAGGGCTTCCGATAAGGATCTAAAATAAATATTTATTTATAAATATATAGGAGCAGGTATATTTTTGGCTTATCTCGTCAAGAGACCACTCAAATAAAATTTTCGTCCTGTCTCTCGGATTTTTAAGGAGAGAAAAGGGAGATGAATGACCAGAAGTTTACAAACACGTGAAAACATGTGAAATTAAAATAATAACCAGAAAGATCTTTTGAATGTTAAACAATTTATAATTAGAAGATATGTCTTTATAAATATTTAGATAAATAAATATCTAATTTATTATGTTTAATTTATGTTATGCATTTCTTAATGGAACATAAATATTCAGCAAATTATATTTTATTTAGCAAGATAAGTACGTGACTTTTACCGAATACAAACACCAAATTATGTAAATTTGATGACACATTTCGGTTTCCTGAAAATTACATCAAATTAAACTTTTATAGTAAAATCATAAATTTTTCCATATTGTTAGAAAATATAAGACTTCAAGTCGGAGGAAATATTTTACTTGGGCATTGTATGTCTTGGTAATAATATACCAAAATAGGGGAGCAGAGATGGATTTAGGGGCATACTCAACGTTGAAATGAGAGAGCAAGAAAAAAGATAAAAATGATTTGCGGAAAATAGTAAGTTGAGATAAATATATAAACAAAACTGAACTGAAACATTTTGCAAATATTAGATTAATTATGCATTATTTATATAATATTTATTACATTAACAATATAAAACACTGCCATTTTATCGAAATAGAAGAAAAACATATAAACCGAACTTGTTTTAAATTGTAGTTTCATTGTCATTGTGTTTATTATTGTCAAAAACTGTAGATTACATCATTTAAAATGTTTGAAAAAAATTAGCAACCCGCTCAGACGATGTCATAATTCAATGCAAATATTTTAGCTTTTGAGTAATCGGGTACATGCAAATTACATGAACAGTCAGGTGGGGTCTATGAGACCTGGTTTTTATTTTACACAGTACATTAGAAAATAATAAAATAAAAGTATTTGAGATTTGTACAATCTTTTTTTATTTAATTTTTAATTCATATTAACCATTTTAAACCCAATGATAAAGTAACAACATCTTTAAGAAAATGCAAAAAAAGTTAACAAAAATGTACTTCTTATATTTAATAAACAAAACTTTAATTCTAAATTTAATTTTAATTGCAGTCTTCGCAAATCGGTTTGACATACTCTAAGCATAGCCATTTTTGGCATTTGACACAAAAATATTGTGTTTTACGATTTGGACAAAGGCGCAACGACCTCGTGTATTTGGACGCAGAGGCGCTGAATCTACATGCATCTACATGTAGTCTGCTTAATTTTTGAGCGATATTCCTGATATCCTTTTATAAATGAAGGTCTCTTTCTCTGGTTAGCATGGTCTCTTTTTTTAGGGCTAAGTCAATTGATTTCAGAAACAAACTACGTTCCGAAATTAGGTCGTTTTCTTTGCATTACATTTATGTATGACGTGAGAGGTTTATCATTGACCATCTTCGGTATTTCTGCCTATGTTATAAACCACACATTTTTGATCGACTGAGTCAACGCCCGATTTTGAAATGATATAAAAAGTAATAATATTGGACTTACAGGATTCTCCAGAATCTTTATCAATCGAGTCATCATAGTGAAAACATGATAAGAGCGTCACGACTTTTTTTCTTTGAATTATACGACACCAAAATAGCGGATTTGGAAAAGTCAAACAAAGAGGATTACTGTGGTCTGTTGTTAGGTTAGGTCTAAGTTAAAATTATTCGTTTTATTTTAATCTATTTTATATAAAATAATGATAAACACTAACAAAAATAATATTTTGTGGAAGCCCCATTTTTGTAAATACTTCTTTGCAATCTTCTGTTGATAGATAACACCAGTCTCCTCATATTATATTAAACAAGCTCCTCATATGCCTGCTTAATTGCTTTTTATAGTTTAATTCTATTCTGTAGCCTAAGGTTTCTTTCGTTTAATTTATTGTCAACTATGCTCATAAAGTTTCGATAAGGTTAAGGTCAGGACTGCGGGAGGGCCACGGAAGAACATTAACATGAGTTTCTTCCAACCATTCAACAATTCTACTCATATCTATCGGGCATTGTAATGTTGGAAGATGAAGTTCTTATTGGGGAATCCCAATTTCTTTTTCTTTTCTGTTTTTCTTTATTTGTGTTGCTTCTTGCCAAATTTGCCCCTATTTTGTATTATTACCTATATTTTGTAATATTTCTGCTCTGTTGCTATTCCACTTTTTGGTTGGCCTGTCTCTTCTGATTTTTGTTATGGGTTTAGCTTTCCACACTCTTTTTACTGTACATTTGTGTTATATAATAAAACTATACTCATTTTTTCTAGTTGTGTCAAGTAATTTTTGAGTCTATCTGTCCTTCTTGCTTCTGTCATTCTTTTGAAGTATTTCATCTCTCCTTCATGTATCCTAATCTGGTGTCTTCTGTTTAAGATTTAGTTTTCTGCTCGATACCTTTGCATCGCCTCGATACCGTCAGCGCTGCGTACACACGCATCCCCACCAGTAGTCCCTCCTTCATCGATGTGCGCTAGAGGAGATGAAAGGCTATAAGAAAAAACAGAATTCCGTCGTAGTATTGATCTAACAACAACTCCACTGGCCCTAGGGTATTAACTGAAGGCCAACCGCTTCTGTTAGAGTATTGACCAGGTGGCAGTTATGTACCCGATCTTGGAGTATTGATCTGAGACATACCTATTCCATCCTGTGTCCAAGTACTGATTGGTACCGTCCGTTCCTCGCCGGGCCGAGTGTTGATCGGTCTGTTCTATCTCTTTTCTTTTGATCTGTTTCCTACAGTCTGTGTGTTTTAACGCACCGTAATAATTGCTGTTTGGATTTTATGTCATTAATTATATTTTATGTTTCGATTTGGTCATCCATGTCTTTTTTTCACGCTATTTTCATTATCTGTATTTTCTGTCATCTGCAAATACGCATATATCTGCACTAATTATTTGCATTCTATTCCATCTTATAGATTTGTAATCTCAAGGATATGCTTATCATATCACTCCGTTAATTTTTCTTCTATATAAGAAAAAACGCCAGGTCCTTCGGCACTTCCATCGCCATACCTTGACCGAGCATCTCCACTATTTCTTAAATGATGAGTATGCAGTTCATTAGACCTATGATTTCTAGGCCTATAAACTCTTATTCGACGATTGCTATATGATTTAAAACACTTTTATTGGGAAATGCAACGTTAGACCAAAAGTTGTCTTCACAGTAAATGAATTGATTACAACACGGAACTCATCTTCTCTTGTGATCCATAGTCAAAAAGTGCTTTTCCTTTTGCATGCAGTGCGAATGCTGCTTGAAAACTCTATCTCTTTGCTAGATTTTATAGCGGTTGCATGAGGAGCTTTTCTCAGATAATCTACTAACACCTCACCTTGTTGATCTATGGAGATATAGACTGAAAATAATCCCATCTTTGTTTGATTTTCTATATGCACATATGGCTCAAAATCTGCACTAACTTACCTTAGTGACCATCTTGCTCAAGTTTGACCATTGGTATTATTTTTTACGCTTCATTCAAATACATTCTAGGCATTGGAGGCGTTTAGGCTTTTTATTTTATTTTTCAATATGCTCGAAATTTTTGACAAGCATTTTGACCTTTGACATTTAGCAAATCCGTATGAAGGTCGATTCACACACATCAGTCCCGTCACAGTCTCGGCGCCAAACCGGTCCTGTTTGGTCACAGAACTATCAACTATCTGACAGCTGGCAAATTGTTCGTCAACTGATGAATGTGAATGCCGGCGCCATATTTCTATTAAAGAATATTTTGTATGACGGATTGTTTGGTTCGGCGCCAGGACTGTGACCAGACGTGACTGATGTGTCTGAATCGACCTTTACAATGTAAAAATGAACAAATTATTTAGTGACTGCAGCTGTACAAACTATACTGCCATATTATTAGACAAAAAAGCAAAAAAGTATAAAATTACAAAACTAGACAAGGCAAATATATCAAGAGCATAGTTGAGAAAGGTAGACAGATAGATAGATAAAGGTAATCGAAAAATGAACACATGAGTCAAGACAGGAAATAATGTAATAATGGACGGATGTGTTATGGATAATATATCGTAAACTTAAACATTAAAAACCTTTTATTTATATAATTTGTCAGTAGTTTTTTAAAACATTCTCAAAGTTGTATTACATTTTCTACTATTGCTTATATTTACGCTTCTCCGATTTAATCCCATATTTTGATATGAGTTAAAATTGTAATAACTTATGAAATGAAATAACTAAATTGTTGAAACGTGACAAAACCAAATTAGAGCGTCTTTCTATTGACAATATGTATTACTACATGCAATAACTATTCTTGCCACTGTAAATTAATACCATAAACATGGTTTTGCAATCAATCATAAAACAGTTATTGTATATACACAGAAAATATATACCTCAAATATTTGTTTATATACAACTCTTTGTTCAAACGATGATTAGAGTTGTACGATTATTGTAACCGTAGGATTTTATTTGTTTACTGAAGTAACAAAATATTAAATTAAAAAAGGTTTTTCTTCTTTAAATGCTCTCTCTGTGTCGAAGTTTAAAAATCTTCATCTTAATTCTGATATTAGATGTAACTACTTTAATGCATACCGAAATCCTTCGTTATCAGCGTAGGTACTCATGCTGCGCTTTCACTTACCCGCTAGTTCGACTTTCCGCAATTTAAATTTCTCCCAATATCGAATTTTAACGATTGCACGACTCTATATTGTATATACGGTAATTCGCTGACAACTGATCACTCCTATGTGTCACATTTCGTATACAACAGTCTGTATGGGAAAAATAATTGATTTCACATAAAAATCATTATCTAAACCTACAGATATTTAAAGATATAAAAAATCTCCTACATGTATGCAACTAGTATTGCAATGTGTTTGTGTTTATCTTGCCTACCCTGTAGTTCGCGCTGCGTCGTTTATTATTAGTGATATGCTATATGTATCCTACTGGAGACAAAGAATATACTGGAATTATTATTATTGACTTACATAAGAGATTTTAATCGTTAATATTTGTTTTGTTCATGTGAGAATAGTCCTGTAATAAATACACGTTAACATTAAAATAAATTATTTTCCTAAGTAAAGTAATTAAAAGAACTCAGCAGAAATTAAAGGGAAATAACCACATCCTCGTTATAAATTGGCGCCCAACATGGGGAATTATTTAAACGTTAAGTTTAGTGTTATTAATTATGTGTTTCGTTCTAAAGTAAACAAAATCTGTTATGAACACTGGTTATTTTTCAGTTCATCAACCATAGTCAAAAGAATTCAGTAGTGAACACTGGTTGTTTATTTTCAGTTTCGCAGTATTAGTAAAGACTTTAAATTGGTATTAGGCACTGTTCTCTCAGTAAAATACTACGCGATTTACTCGTTCTATAAACTGTTTTCGTTTTTTCGGTCAGGAAATAAAGTAATAAACACGGCTTACAAAGGTAAAACAGTTCAACAACTAGTGATGACGCAAAACATTCTCCAGAGCTTAAGTCTTAAGTCTACAAGGTATTAACAATCAAGGCCAAAGTACTTCCAATTTCAACTTCTCAGCATGTAAACATCGGTTTTCGGAAAAACTAAATGGGGATGCCCAGGCATTTATTGATATCATTACGGTCTATAAAGACTGTTCCAATATTTATGATCATAAATATCTATGGTTAAACGTTACGTGTTAAAAGAAATATCTATGTTTTTAATTGATTCAGCTGCAATGTAGTATCAAGGTGTTAAATCTTCCATACAAACGTTTTTGAGGCTATAAAATCCGGCCTATCACGATTTTTGCGCGCGCTTTTTGTCACGTCTTTAAGGCGCATCCGCCATTTCGAAACATCCACAACTTGATAATATATGGTATTTGGACTATTAATCGATATTAAGGCCATCGAGTAAAATAAATCAGCATATCTATTTTGTATAGACCTGACAAAGGCTTTCAATCGCATCCAAGTCGAAAACGTCTTACACCTGCTGAATAAAAGAAGTATATCAATCAATATTATTCAAACCATCAAAAACATCTCCACAATTGAATACAGGCAACGATAAATGGAACATTAATGCAGTGTATACCAGTACACAGCGGAGTCAGGGTGACTCGTTAAGACTACTTTTCTTTAATATAATAAAGGACGAAATAATACGACGACGCCGCATTAATCTCCGAGACAGAGGACGAACTCCAAAGATTAACACATATCTTTAATACAACTGCCAATAAATACAATATGATAATATCAGCAAAAAAATCAAATGTATCACAACATCTAAATACCCACTACGATGTAAAATCGAAATTGATGGGAAAATAATAAAGCAGGAAGCAAGGTGTAGATATCTGGGAATAGATATAACTAGTTACGGGGATGTTAAAGAAGAAGTACGACAACACAGCTTAAAAGCAAGTCTCTTAATGACACAATCTGAAATAACAAACATCTAAGACACGACAAAAAAAAAAGAATCTATAACGCAGCAATGGGACCTATACTAACATACATGGCGGAGACAAGACCTGATATATCTGGTACAGGGAAAAGTCTGTTGGATAGGGAGAGAAGAGAAAACATAAGAAGAGCATGCAATACAGAAGACATAAATGGATGGGTGACAAAACGGAAACAGGAGTGGAACGAACACATTAATAGAATGCCAGAGGATAGGATAGTACGAATAGCACAAGATAAGCCACCAAATTAACGAAAAAGTATCGGCAGACCAAGAAAAAGATAATTGAAACAATTTAGGAGGCTCTGAAGAAGAAACAGGCTTTAAACCCTTCACACAAAAAGGAGGGGGAGGAAGAAGAAGACTATTAAATGCATTTATTAGAGATAAGGTAACGAGATAAACTATTTCTAATTTTAGAAAACTTGTTGAAGCAGCTTGCGTTGTAGAACAATCGCTACATATTGTTAAAAGCGTTCCGAAAATTTCCGTTCATAAAACAGAAAATAATTAAAGTAGTACCAAAATAGTGTTCTTATTGTAAAAATTTTGGACAATAAAGAGACGACTGTCATAAACCAGCACCTCGCAGTAAACAAGACGTCTTCTTTCACTTCTTTAAGTAACAACAGTACAAAGCAAGCTTTTTCAAATCCCAACGTTGCCAATATGAAAGAAAATTCCCAGGTATTCTGCTATGGTTGTAAAAGGCCAGGTTTTATTAAATACAATTGTTCTAAGTGACGTAAACGTGGTAAAGGTTATTTTACAACTTTGGCTGAATTCTATTTGCGCTTCTCTGTAATCGCCAGATTCTTCGTCTTATATTCAGTCACATTTAAGCCCGTTGACTCCAATTACTATCGAAGATCATCATGGTTGGTGTCTTTTTGACTCAAGTGCCGAACGTAGCACGGCTATTGTTAAAAAGATAAGCACTCAAAGATTAAATTTTCTATAGTACCAAATCTATGCTTGTGACTTTGGCTTATGGCAAAACCACTTTAGTTATTGTTTTTTTCTTTCAGGTTAATGTCGTACTTCAAAGTAGAAAACATTCATTAACTTTATGCTCTGTACCTGATCATGTACAAAGTAGAAAATACTTAAAGGTTGTGATTTTTTTAGGTGACATATCAGTCTGTACCCTACCGCTATCCATTTCCATCTGAATCATTTATATTTGATCCCTGGTCAAATTCGGTTCATTTGGCTCGAGTTGAATTGAGAGAAGATGGTGCCATTTCTCTTGATCCAACAAAAAAGTCTAAACTTATTGACCTTTTGTTAAATCTAGATAATGTTTTTTGTCCAAGCAAAGAGCCTACGTGTTTTGCTGAACATTATATAATTTTAACTGATGGAAATTCAATCGGCATTTCCCCATATTGAATGTCTGAGGTTAAAAACGTGCAGCTCAAATAAAAGTTTGATGCTTCTCTTAATTACAGAGTCAAAGAGGAATGTGAATCCTCATATGCTTCACCTGTATTATTGGTTCTGAAGAAGGATGGCGGAACTCGTCTTACAGTAAGATTACAGTAATGTCATCCGCTACCAAAAATAGATGATCTGCATGCGACGCAAGAAACACCTTACATGTCAACACTAAATTTGAAGTCTGGTTATCATCCAGGTTCTGTTAAAAGACAGAGACAAGACGGCTTTTATTTACCCCTTAGCACATGCCTTTTGGATTGCGCAATGCACTGCATACTTTTCAGCGACTTATTGACAAATTTCGTTCTGGTTTACTGAATGCTCCTATACTTTCTTTTCTGGATAACGTAATTATTCTATCCCCTAGATTTAGTGAGCATCTCACTGACCTTGAGCAAGTATTTTTTCGGCTAACAATATTTAAATTACGTTTAAATATTGTTAGTGTGTATGTGTGTGTGTTTATTCGTGTGTTTTTGTGTGTGTTTATTTGTGTGTGTGTGTGTGTGTGTGTTTGTGTTTGTATCCAGCTTAAAAAGGTCTGGGTGAGAATAAAAGAGAGGCCTAATAATAAGAACTACTTCGTTAAAGGAGATATGCAACGCAACATAGAGCATTAGGCTTTGAAACTAGAAATGATGCTGGACATTACGACAATATTATTTAATATACTTTTAATTATTATTATACAGTAACTTACAAATATTTATTCAGAAATATGTAATTCCAAGTGTAAATGAAAAACATTTTATTTAATTTCCGGTTACAAATTTATTATGCAAAACCTCTGGTTAACGAAATTAGAATAGTATGTTAGCATATTCTACTACGCGCATAGAGTGGATGACAATACACATTGGTAATAGTATATTATATTATACAATATTGTATACGCAATATTATATTTTATCTAATTTTATCGGTAAAACAGATTTTATTTATTTTATTAATACAATATATTAATAATTTATTACTTGGTGCAATTTTAGGATTTAATTTATGTCATTATATTTTGTATCGATAAATTACAAACGATTAATTTAAGATTAGCAAACAGCCAAGGATAAAAAAAATATCTTAATAGATCGGATATTAATTAGACGGAATCAGTACCCGGCAACTCATAGTAAATAAATAAACAAGATATTAGGAATAATTATATCGCTGGTGATAAAATTTAATATAATAAAAGATCTCTAATAGTTGGTTTTTTACGATACCTACGGTTTATTCTAATCTTATATTGAGTTGAACTTATATATATATATATATTGAAATTGAATTTTCCATGTATTTGTTACATTTTTTCGGGCATCTATCAATGGTGAATAAATCCTCTTCTTTTTGTTACTAAACAAAGAAGAATTTTTTAAACAAAATTTTATTTTTGACAATATGTCAAAAAAAAAAAATTTTTAAGTTAGTATTTATGACATTTAGGCTGGTTTGTAGCTATTCTATTTTTGTTTACAAATTCAATTTTTTTCTTAAGAAACTTCATCAAAATTTTTCAGAGAAACATTTATTAGAATAAGACATTTTTTTATTAATATTTTTTGTATTTAATATGTAAGCAGTAGTTTTATATAAAAAACTAATTTTATTTGGTGAGTTAAAATTTTTTTTTATTTCTAGTTCAACTTTGTATGATATTTTGTATTTTTTAGAAGCTCTGGATAAAATTGTAATCACAATTGAAAGCTCGAGTAAAAAATAGTCAACAAATAGCCCCTTTTATTGACTCTAACCCATCAAAAAGAGTTTTATATATATATATATATATATATATATATATATATAAATATATATATATATATATACATATTATTGAACCTAAACCCAAGAAACATTAATTTTATATTATATAATATATATATATATATATATATATATATATTATATATATATATATATAATCATGCGGTTTTCACGAAAAATATATGAGAAATCAAGTTAGTAAAAAATAAACCTTTTATCGTCAAAACTGTGCTCATCAACAGCTATTTCATCCATTGTCGGATGTAAGCGTCCGTTATGTATATATATATATATATATATATATATATATATATATATATATGTATATATATATAAATATATATATATATATATATAATATATATATATAATAATATATATATATATATATATAGCACAATGGATTATCGACCGAAACGTAAATAACAATTTATTGGATTGGTGTATCGAGTATGCGGTCTGCTATTAAAATAACTCTTTTTTCTTTTAATTCTCTATATTTCGCTGATTTCTTGTTAGCTTCATCAGGAGACAATTAAAATATGGTTAAAATTTATATTAAAATAAGGTGAGAATAAGCAACAAATCACTTACAGATTTAGAGTTAAAAATATTTAAAAAAGTTGTTTTACATAATATGTTCAAAACAGTACTGACAATATCGGTTAAAAGCACCAAGGTCACTAGTAATTAAATATAAAAACAAAGCAAATAAAAACAACCAAGAAACAATTAAAACACAATAAAATTACACATTAAAAATATTCAGGGTGATTTAAAATATAATTGTAAACAGAAAAAATATTTGAACATACAATGAATATTACTGCCTTGTAATTTACTGCATAGTTTTCTCTATTAATATAACACATTTTCAAAAACAATCTTTTTTATAATTATTTTCTTGCTGTAAAACCCTGACATTTGAATAGTCAAATAAATGGCCAGTTTTTAAGTGATAGTCAACTGCCGGACATGTATTCTTCTGTTTTGTGCAGTCACTTTTGTGTTGTGTGACCCTTTGTTTTAGCTATTGAGAAGTTTGGCCAACATAACAGCTCTGGCAATCCAAACAAGCCAGTTTGTAGATAACATTAGTTCTATTTACAGTTAGTGTCTTGTCTTTTACTTTAGAAAACAGTTGTCGGTTTTCTAATAAATTATATTGGACAATTTTAATGTTAATAAATTGTTTAAATAAACTAGCCACAGAAGGTGTTAACTGTTTTATTAATGGTAGTTTTTTGTATTGTATTGTTTGTACTGCTCCAATATCAGTGGGACCGTCAAAAATGTCTGAGTTAAATATCAATTTTTTAAGGATATGTTTTGGGTATCCATTATTTTGAAAGGTGTTTAACAGCAAATTTAAGTTTCTGTTTATGAATTTATCATCACTAATATGCCTTACCCTATTCTTCATTGCAATCAATGTTTTAACCTTTTGATGAGTATGATGATTTGAGAAAAAGTTTAAATATCTTCCAGAGTGTGTAAGCTATTGATACCAATCTCAATCAATCAATATTTTGTTTTGTTCAGTTTTTATTAATTTGGTGTCCAGAAATGATATCGAATAATCACTTTTAATCTCTAAAGTAAATTGGATATGTTTTTTATAATTTTTAAAAAAGTTCAAGGTATTTTGAATTTGTGAAGTAGGAACAGAACATATAAGATCGTCTACAAATTTTTTAATGAACGGTAAGGGGAAAGATAAATGTGGAATAATGACATCCAGCAAATGGTCCAAAATGATGGTTGCTATTATGGGGCTGAGTGGAGTACCCATAGGTACTCCAAATATTTGTCGATAGAATTTATCATTAAAGCTAAAATAGGTATTCTCAAAAACATAGTTCAGAAGTGTTAAAAAACTGACCTTGGAAATTGTATAATTTTGGATGAGATTCTATCATGACTGGATTATATTACTGACTAGATCTATTGGTATGTTATCAAAAAACGATATGACATCTAACGAAATTAAAACATAATCTTTCGGTAAAATCAACTCTCTGACATCATTAACAAATGAAAATGTATCCTTTGCGTTATAGTTGATCACTTCGTCAAAAGCATCTTTAAGAATGTTAGCAAGAAATTTGGATAAGTCATAAGTTACTGAATTTATAGAGCTTACAATAGGTCTAAGTGGTATACCTTCTTTATGGATTTTTGGTAAGCAGTAAAGTTTTGGACAAGATGCATTGTATATAGTCAGTTTTTTGGCAAATTCTTGATTTATTATTCTTAAGTTATTTCTTATAGTTTTATTAAGTGTATTATAAGAAACATGTATCGTAATAGTTGGATATCTTTTTATCCGAAGATATGTAATTTTATCATTTAATAAGCCTTCTGTTTTTTCAATATATTGGTTTTTGTTCATTGCTAGTGTACACCCTCCCTTATCTGATTGTAAAATATAAGGATCTGGATGTAATATTAAGGATTTTTAAGTTTCTTTAAATATTTTATTTAAAACACTAGAATGTTCTTTGTTGGAATGGAAGTAGTTCGTAACGACATTAGTAACTTTTGCTCTTAATAAGTCTTTAGATGTCCGGTATTGTATCTATTATATTTTCTACATCGCCCAAAAAATTATCTAACTCAAAATCTGATTTTGGACAAGAAACCCCAAATTTTGGACCCAGAGACAGGAAGTCAGAAACATTTTGGGAATATTAACAGAAGATATATTTTTGAACCATTTACTGTTGTCATTAAATAGCTTATTTACTTTAGGAATGTCGTTAGAATATAATCATTCATATTTGTTAATGTTCTTTATCTTATCATCTCCAAAAATATAATCAAAAGATCGCTTTGATTATAGCTTATATATATAATCAAAAGAAAGCAAAACTGGCTTCAAAATCCTGCATGATGTGCAACGGTAAAATATTCTGCAATTTAAATTTAACTGTACTAATAGATTTTTGTAAATATAGTAAATTATTGCATGTGATTTTTATTTCTAAAGCTAAAGTTTTTCTACATAATTGCTTAATGAACCTATCTACTGTATTAAACTGTAATGCTACTTATATGTAATGCTACTTATACTGTAATGATGTACTTATGAGTAATATTAAATATATTAAATCTCCTAGCAAAAGTTTGATAATCGTTACTTTTTAGAAAGTAAAAACATATTTATTTCTTTTTATTTTACATTCGTATTCATTACAGACAATGAAAAAATTAAGTATTGTGGGATATTGTAAGTCAAAGAGAGACTTTTCGTTTTCATAAGGATTAAGTTCTTACCGACCCTCTTTATGGTGCTTAAATTTATTCAAAGAATCCAAAATCTGTATTTAATATTCCTCTCGTTATTTTTAAAGAATACAATGGACATTCGGTGCGTATTATGTTTTGAGTAGAGGATTTCTCTAATGTGGTTTTAGAGGATACATAAAGCGGTCAGGTAATGAACAAATCCTAATCATAAGCTTTTTTAAAGGAACATGTTCCGTATATAAAAAATATATGTTTTAAAAATTTTTGCTTCTCATAATCAACAAAAGTCCACTTTAATTAAACAAAAAAGACACAGAAAAATAGAGATATGCAAGGATAACAAACGCTCTGCTTTAAAATTAAAAGTTTTCTGTTTTGCAAAATTTAGCGCAACGTTCTGAAATAAATACTGAAATCATTTTCTACTAGACCAAAACCTGAGAAAGCTGATACTCATTATAGTGGGTTTGAAAATGCATGATGCATAGTTTTTATGATAAATGACGTCGGTCTTTGTACAGGAACTGTTCAAAGTAGAAACATTATAAATATCGATGTTTGGTACCAGACAAAATTGATTAAAATAATATAACTACACCGGAAAACGCCAAATAGAATAAAATACAAATAAGCAATCCATATTGAATTTTATGCCATAATTGTACTGATAGAGGACACAGAGATGTGAATACTTTACTATAAAGAGCTGTAAAGCTCTTTAATAACTCATTAGTTATGTTTAAAGGTCTAAAAAAATTAAAAAGGTAAAGTTCATTCACAATTATAAGAACTGACTTACCTATGCAGAATTTAAAAGTATCCCGTTAATAAAGTCGAAGCCATAAAGGGACTTGCCTATTCAGGTAAAGAGTAAAAAGGGCCGGCTTAACGAATTTTATATTTTATTTGGCACTTACAGTACAAATTTTATTTAAATAAATATCTAAATAATTAAGGAAAAAAATACATAAACTGATGAAGTATTAGAATTAGTTAATTATTATATTTTTCTGTGTCGATTCTTTAATAAATATATCCAAATTTTGAAACCAATAAATAGTTTTTGTTATGTTATTAAACAAATTTCAAGTGAAATAATAAAATAGTGAAGTGAAAATTAAAATGAATTAATGTAGGTATATACATATAGCTGAATATGATTATATTTTCTATTCGATGTAAGGAAGAAGATTTTCAATTGTTAGTAAGGTATAAAGTATGTCTGAAAAAGTAGGAAACTAATGGGAAATTGCTTTATTATTAATTTCATGATTAAAACTATTCTTAATTAAAATTTCTGCATTATGTAGAAATCAATAATCAATAATTAAATTTATAAAATTTTAAGTGGTATACAGCGAAAATCAAAAAGATTGATTTATGGTTAAAAGTGAAGTGCTTTTAAATTTAGGTACAGAACAAAATGTCATTTTAATTTGGTTTTAGGAATTAAAAATTATATTTAAATTTAGATTCATGGCGTTTTAATGATGTGTCAGTAGTTGCATTAATTTTTCATCTAATTTACTAATTTACCTTATTCAATATATAGGGTAAACTGTGCAAATACCGGTCAGTGGGTAATGGCGGTCATCCCGATTGTGCGAAATCTATTCAATTTGGCAACCTCCTATAACTGCCAACGTGTCACTACACTACTCTGTATTCAGATTGCTGACGAGCGTTGAGTTGGCGCAAACCATTGTCATAGAAATATTATTAACCTGTTTTCAGTGTTTTCGATCTTATTTTTATGCTGAGTAATATAAGGTCTTAATTCATTTTTATTCACTTGTAGATCTTAAAATTGGTTACAATTGATTATAATGACGTTAGCTGCCTATTCCTTTTTTAAAGATCAATATTTTAATACATGTTTACGAGTAAAAAATTCTAAGAAAAAAAATGCCAACAGGAGGCAATGCCGGTCAGTTGACCGGTATTACCCCTATGCTATAATTTATACCCTATACTATTAATCCTTAGGGATTAATCCATCCATTTTTCGACATTGCAAGAAAGAATAAAAAATAAAAATCTTCAAGGTATCTCATTAGGTAGAAAATCAGTATTTTCTGCCGAACAGCTAAAATAGCCACACAAAAAAATATTTAGCTTAATTTTTTATGGCGTAACAGCAATAGAACTGAGAAAATTAGCATTTGGGTTTACAAGATAATTTTTCTTGTAATAAAACACCTTTTTCTTGTAATTGGCATTACAAGAAAAAGGTGTTTGATTCTATTCTTTGGAAACGGATATTGATATATCATGTGATAACAGTGACGATGCATACGAAGATAGATGCCTGGTTTACAGCGAGTTTGGCAAAAACAATGAATTGTGGTATATATTTACCGTTTGCTCACGATGGGCTTATTCAGAGTGTAGTGGATGGGATTCTGCAGAGAGTTATACCTGCGATGACTGTCAACTATTTTTACATTAAAACACATATTTTTGTTATTTTTTGTTTGTTTTGTAATAAAAAATATTTTTTCACCTTTCTTACTGATTTACTTGAATTATGACCCATTAAGCCACATTCGTTAATCGTTTTATAACAAAAAAATGTTAAATAGATATTGATTTTTATTTTAATAATAACACAAACAAATTGACTGGCATTACCCACACTCATGACCGGTATTGTCCATGTATGGTGACAATACCGGTCAAAGATACTTTTTTATGTTTTGTCTCTGTCAAAGACAAAAATTTTATATTTTTGAAATTAAATGTATCTTGCAATAAGTTAAAACCCCAAATTACGGATTGATGGCTTAAATTTGATTCACAGGGTTTTACTTTTTTTTATATTAAATTTTCTTCTTAGGTGACCACGATTTGCACACTTTACCCTAAAATCAACAAATGTAAAAGTATTTTTTTATTTACTTTTTAATTTAAATGTATTATTTAATTATTAGAACGCCATGGATCTAAACTTGGACATAATTTTTAATACCTACACAAATTTTAAAATTACATTTTCTTGCATATTTAAATTTAAAATCACTTTCCTTTTCAGTACTAATTAATAATTTTGATTTTCCCTATCTACCACTTAATATTCTATAAGATTAATGATTAATGATTTCTATGTGATGCATAACCTTTAATGAAGAATAATTTTTTTTCATGAAATTATTAATAAAGAAATTTCCAATTTTTTGCCAACTTTTTCACACATATAACGGAAAACAAGTCAATATGAATAAATATGAACCTTTTAAAACGAGTAAATCGGTACTCACCGGAGGGACCACAGACGTTCGGATACAATATACAATTAGCGTCTCTTTGTAAAGACAACGAAGTCGACTTTACTAAAGTAATGAGACATTTAGTCAAGACAGACACTACACATTACTCCCCTCAGTTAGTAATAAGTTATAGTCTAAAAAATCATTATAAAATTGACTCGTCAGTTGGTTGTGATAATCAGTGCCAACAAAACACCAAACACACACACAAACCAAACGGGTATAAATATTACATCACATAGATATTATGTCAAATCTGTGTCACTATCACTATCGTCTCTTAAATTGATGATAATATTTTGTATATTATGTGCAGGAAAATAAGAATTCTCAGCTTTCATGATATTTGAGACTGCATTTTTCCAACTGTTCGCATAAATTTTAAATACTTTTCTTTCAATTAGATGCAGGGCAGATGCATTTAAATGTGTCGAAATATTATTTCTTCAAACTTTTGACTTAAGTTGATGCCACATTTGTTCGATTGGGTTAAATACACAGTAATATGGCGAAAGTTTTAAAATCGTATGACCCATATTTTCGTCATAATTATAACAAAAGTATTCTTTTTTCAATGCGAAACTTTTTAAAATGACCAATAAATTCTTTTTAGTATTATGTATGTGAAAATAAATAGTAATTCTGTATTGTTATTTTCGTATCGGTTGAACTGGGAATTTTATTTAATTCCCTGCTATGATATGTTGTATTGTCCATAAATAACACTATTAGTGGGATGTTGGGTATTATTTTATTTTTAAACCAGTCTTTAAATATATCTCAAGTTGTGTTGTCATGGTACTTGAGACATGAATCACTGATGTTTTAGCTGATAGAGATAAGACATCTGGAATCTATGCATCTATTGATCCAGCATGGAATATTGTTATTCTTTTTCCTCTATTAGAAGGCACTTTTGTTACAAGGTTTACTATTATCTACCCAACCTTTAGATGGCGTATCGTGAGTATTAAATTACTTTTATATAAATAAAAAATAGATAGATTCTCTGGACCATACTGTTTAATTTTGTTTAATAATTCCGTTCGCCATATCCGTAAACGATATGATTCCATAAGTACCTGTCTTTTATCTACTTTTTTTATATTAAAATTATATACGTTTCTAACACTTTCAAACAGTTGTTCTACCGCACTTCGTTTCAGTGTTGTCGACGTGAAGCCTGTCAACTAATATATCTAGTGTGGCTACAATTTGTTCCTCATACAGGGCATATATTTTGCGAGGATTCTTCAATGAAGATCTTCATCTGCACGATCGAGCTTCCGAGAAATACTGTTATTTCGTCTTGTTACGCTTGGTATAATAGGATTACTTACAATTTTCCTGACTGTGGATAATGGCTTTTTAGTCAAAGATACCGTTTCATGTAAGGCTTCGTTATTGTCCATGTTTTTTTTTTGACAATAGTTTGAAAAATATTGGCAATATCAGTAGATAAATGTATTTGTTAGCGGTGTTCAGCTTTTAATACTTAAATGAGATCACCTCTCTGTCGATTTGGTTCCGGTTCAGTAACTAGTGAAATTGCCCTATTATCCTCTGGACTCCAGGGACGCCACATTGTTTCATACAATAAAAGTAAATTTGAGTTACGTGGATTCACCGGCAAGTGTACACACTCTAAATTTAAAAATAAACACTTTTATAACAATACTCAACTAATTTTTTGCACAAACTGAACACTTAAACGACTTTAGAACCAATTGCATCGAACGCAAAAATTTATGTGTTAGTTTGTCATCGTACAACTCCCTCCAATTAAAAAACAATTAACGATAAATAAGAGGTAAAAAGTTATATAAATTCTAAGTAATTTGTTAATAGATCAATTAAGGTAAACTTTTACTTATCATAACTGTATATATGGGTTTGTCAGTTAGAATGTTCTGTTTAAGATATTACCCGTTTTTCCAAAACTTATTAATTTCCACCGCCGGTCCAGTCAATTTAAATAAATTAAGATCTTCATAATTTTGGGTGCATTTTCTTCGTTGAGACTTAAAATAATGATTAATAAAAGAATACAATAATTATGGGAAATTTGTATGTTTATAAAAAGAGTTTTTTGACATTACGCTTGAATGATAATATTTGATCTGATTATACATACCTACCTACAGTTGACTTGGCTATATATGCCGGTCCTGAGAGCTTGGGTAGCTGTGATAATTAAACCATAATATATTATTTACAAGGGATTATTCAGTTTTAGAGCTGTTATTAAAATAACTTTTATAATGGATACAGCTAAACTACAGCTAAACTAAATTTCTGGATACAGCTTCTTAAGAAGTACCATTGGACCATTGGCTATCGAGTGTTTAGCGATTAGCGATAATCCAAAACAGTCGCAAATTCGGGGAATACAGAATAATCATTATATAAGTGGAATTAATTAATAAGTCGACATGAAATTCCAAATTTGACTATTAATTTACTAAATTACTCGTATTATATTTGGAATAATAGGTAAGCTTTTTGTTGTATAACAAGAAACAATACACATATCAGTAGTACTAATAAATGCAATATTGCAATTTATCTATTAATGCTATTATCGGTATTTATTAACAGAGAAACAGATTTTATTTATTTTGTTGATTCAACTCATCGATAATTAATTAATTCGTGTGATTTTATGATTAAATTTAATACATTTTCGATATTTTATCTAATTATTAAATTAGGATTAGCAAATATCCATGACAAACATAATATCTTAGTGAATGAGGATATAATCGGATTGAAACAATAAGTTTAGTTAGTATTAGACACTATGATAATTATTATTTTAATATAAATTGTTTTTTTTTTGACATTTATAATTCTATGGGTCTTTTAGGAATATAATAAAAATAATTTCAACACTGTTCACGGTTGGCTTACTGAACATTTCGATACTATAAGCTGGTATTTCAGTAAACATTATTGTAATATTATGCTATATATACGATATTTTTTTATTGACCATACAACACAATGACAATCGCTGTGACATGTTACAAGTTTCCACCTCTAAATTTATTTTACAGTAGGTTTCGTAATTGTCACATTGACATTAAACATTTCAAATGAAGTTCTGAAAGAATAAATAAATAATTAATAAAATGCCTATTAAGTTGTATACAGTGCAAGAAAAAGTGCAACTTGTAACGTGACATAATGAACCACGTGTTAGACCTGTCGACGAGGATCGTCAAAATAGAGATATTGATATTTGTGCTTTAGTGGAAGCTAGTGAACCCTGTACAAATTGCTAGGGAAGTTAACGTGAATGCTCGAACTGTCCAGCAAGTTCTTAAAAGGAATGGATATCACTGTTTTAAGATACAACCAATAAAAGAACTGTTTTCAGAATATAACTTTAGGCGAGATAGAATTTTGTGAATTTATGATAGATAAACAGAATAAAAATGTACACTTTTTAAAAAATAATTTATTTTCTGATAAATCTTCATTTTCATTACATAAAAGAACACAATACATTTGTTGCAAGGTATCATTCTTGGAAAAATAAGCACCTCAGTGTTGCAGTGCGAACGCAGCATCCACAAAAGTTAAATGTTTGGACTGGGATGTTCGGCGACAATATTGTCGGTCCATTTTTTATCGATGGAAATGGAAACGAGCCCAAATATTTATTTTGATTTTCTACAGTGGCTTTTAGTTTCTTATAGAAAACCTTGTCTGTATGCTTAAAAAGTATATTGTCACTTTTATGGTTGTTGCTAACTTTGTCTTAGGCGACCTGGTGTCCTGGCAATATTAAGCTCTGTTGTTTTCTGGATCATTCTGGGTCATTCTGGACTTCGTACTCTTTAGATAAATTCCGTAATTTGTCCAATATTCCTACGCAATAATTCAATTTTCCCCAGCAGTCAATTTTCTAGGGTGCCCTTCTGTTGCCAGTCCTTTCAATATTAGTACTTCGTCGTGTTCTTAACTTAATGCTTATAATATTAGCAATTGCTATTGCTGCATAGTAAATCAGTGTACTTTAGTTTTCACAATTTGTAACAGTATAACTAGTTTCTTATAAGAGCTTATTTTTAGAACTAATATTAATATTGAACTTGAAACAATCAAAAACCAAATAATCATTTTGATCTTAAACATAAAAACAACGATAATAAAAAAAATCTTGCACTGAATAAAACATTACTACTACTTACCCTTACAACAATAAAAGTTAAAAAAAAATATAAATAGTATCAAAATCACAAACTAACAAACACTTCAGTGATCTAACAGAGATATGGATGTTAGCTTATAATTACTGCGGCAAAAAGTAGGAGGAAGAGCGACCTAGGGTATAATTTATAAAAATTTAGTAGAACACTGCCTAATAGAATCGGACATACACGTGGAGTACCACTTCTTTACAAGATGTGTCAATACTAGGCCATTTTTGCTGCTGTACTTAGACGAGTGCAGTGAGACAAAAATGGGTTAATAATTCTGTTAGTTAGGTGAGGCTAGAATAAAATTGCTTATTGGTCTTATAGACTAAATTGTAATAATGGTAACATCATATCGATGGCAAATAAAAAAAATTTGTTTTGTCAAAGGCACAATTGTTTTACCCAATTTAACCACAAATAATATGTAGATTAATAAGTTTGTTTTCGTATCTTCTGATTTATTTAGGCCTAAAAGGGATAGTAACAAACATGCTCGAAGCACAATTTTTTATAGAAAAAAGATCAAGCAATAATATCTGCTTGATGCACAATACGTTTCACTCTACGATGATCTGGGAATATGAATTTAATATTAAAAAGAAGATATGATAATTAGGTTTACAAAATAAATGTCATTTAAAATCAGTAAGTAAAAACAAATACAGGGTTTCCCAATAGGGACGTCCTGTTTTTGAAATGTCTTAGCGGCCATTTTGAAAATGATGGAACTGTCACTTTTTGACGTTTGTATTTAGTATACTCTAACAAATTACCATGGCAAGATATACGCTTGAACAACGTTTGGAAATTATCCTAAAATTTTATGCTAATAATCGTTCTTTTGTGAATACCTATCGTGCATTACGTGAAAGTTATGGACCAAATGATTGTCCTGATGTGCGTGTAATTCGTCGAATCGTGGAAAAGTTTGAACGTGAATTTACTTTGCAGGATACGAAACCACCAACTAGACGCCGAAATGTAAGAACTCAGGACAATATTGCTGCTGTAATAGCCAGTGTAGCGGAGAATGCAAATGTGTCCGTAAATCGTCGTTCTCAGGAACTTGGACTCGCCAGAATGACAACTTGGCGAATTCTGAGAAAAGATTTAGGCCTACACCCTTACAAGATTGTTCTGACTCAAGAACTGAAGCTACTTGACCATCATAAGCGTCGTTTGTTCGCTGATTGGGCTCTAGACAAACTCGAAAATGATGGCGATTTTTTCAAAAAAATAATCTTTTCCGATGAAGCTCATTTTTGGTTAAACGGCTTTGTGAATAAGCAAAATTGTCGTTTTTGGAGTGAAAATAATCCACATGAGATTCTTGAGAAACCTTTGCATCCAGAAAAAGTCACTGTGTGGTGTGGTTTATGGCATGGTGGCATCATCGGACCTTATTTTTTCGAACATGGTGTAACAGTTAACGGTGAAAGGTATCGAACGATGATAACGGATTTTTTGTGGCCTCAGTTGGATGAAATGGATTTGGATGGCATGTTTTTTCAACAGGACGGTGCCACATGTCACACTACTGCCCCAACCATTGATTTATTGAACGAAAAGTTCCCGGAAACATTGATTTCTCTTGATGCCAGAGATCCCAGGAGAATTCAGCAACTTCGACCAGATGCTTGGCCTCCAAAAAGCTGCGATTTAACACCATTGGATTATTTTTTATGGGACTATCTTAAGTCATTGGTCTATGTGAATAAACCACAATCCATTGAAGACTTGAAGAGGAATATAGAGTACACAATTCGTGAGATTAATGCGGATATTTTGCATAAAGTGACCGAAAATTGGGTTCATCGGATTCGCTCCAGCAAACGTAGTAGAGGGGGACATTTGAATGATGTGTTATTCAGAACATAATTGTTATCTATTATATTTTGCAATAAACTTTTCTTTTTTTGATTTACAGCAATTTTTACCGTTTCGTTAAAAAAAACATCAGGACATTCTTATTGGGAGACCTTATATAATTGAATGGGAAGCCGTAACAATGTTGTAAGCGACAGCTTAGTAAGTGAGATTATTCAAGAGATGAAAAAAAAAATACGAAAAATATTCGTAAAAAAAGTATAGTACACAACTTGAGTTGTAAGCTTATTACATGCTTGTAAAATTACTGCACTCGCCGCTACGCGGCTCGCGCGCATCTCTTTTACTCGCATGTAATAAGCTTCGTACAACTCTCGTTATGTAATATACTATTATATGCTAAGTAGGTACATGGTTTAATTCTCCTTAAATTTAAACTTAAAAATAATGTTCCATCTCATTCTAATTTTTCATAAGACTCTCGATATTCGGGTTTCAGATACTGACACATATCTAGTAGATTTTTGCGTTTTTTTTCTTTTATTTTTCTAGGCCTGATTCACGCATTCAGCCACGTATCAATTTGGTAGTTGAATGCTCTAATGGATTGTACACCACGATTTTTTTCACAAGTGAGAATGTTTGCCAAGGTTGCATGACATTGTGAGAAGTTCTAGAAATTATTCTCGTAGGACCATCGCTGTCGAATTTGACCCATGATACTCAGTGATCTTACATTTGTGATCTTTCCGTAAGTAGTTCTCACATGCTGAAAAGTCTTTGAAGTATTTTTGCTCTATGTAGTACACATTGAAGGTCTTGCTGGAACGTGAGTTGGCAGTCACTGCCACCCAGTCGAAGGGTACATTCACCATTGCTCTTTTTTTTTCTCTCGATGATCGAGAGGTCGCAGTCACAAGGTAAGTAGCTGTGATCGCTAGTTAAGAACTGTTGTTTTACTTGAGTAAAATATCTATTTACAATTAGAAAATGGAACATGAACAGCATTGTCCATATATTATTCAGGCCGACGCATCGGTCGGGCCAGACTATGAGTTTTTTTATTTCTCCTGAGTTCAATGGAAGAAAGTTGAGTTTTATGTAACACAGAAAAGCTGAAGCAATATCTATAGAACCACGTTTACCAATAGATTCATGCCACAATATCATAGTGGCATCGTTTGAACCTCCATCGTGAATATTATAGTTGTAAGTGGCATACTGAGGTTGGTAGAACACTGAAGAATGAGTCAATGTTGGACAGTAAAACACTTGCTGAAGATCAGTGAAGAGTACGATGAGTTGTGGATTCAGCATCCAACTTCAATGCTTTGTATCCAGCCTCAGCAAGTGCATGGTGGACTCAACACTGTCAACAAGAATAGCATTTCTTTCTGAACCGTCTGAAGTAACCACAAGCTTGATATACATTTTATCACAAAACGTACACGTATCTGAGCGAGGAAGACAAAAGTGCAGATTAAAATATGTCAGCTGTTTCCCAGTGTGCGCTGGGAAACATTGCAGTGCGGATACTTTTCACAAAACAATTTGTACATTTTTTTCAGTTTAATTTTTTAAATTTAGTTCGGCAGGAAGGCAGTTCTTTGTTGATACAGCGCAAATATACTGGTTTTCTTGATGTGGAAACGACTTTATATGTTCTCTTATACGTTCTGTGTCGCTTTCGTTGATATTATTGGACCTATTATTGTGTTTTTTTACGTTGATCACGTAGTCGCATATCTGTTTTTGTCTTCTGCTGAATGTGCTAGATTATTCAAGGTGTTATTCCGAACATGGCTTGACATCTACGTTTTTGTCACGCTGATAATTTTTTCAATGTATTCTAAATGTGGTATTCGTACAGGACATTGTCGTCTGGAGATGTCTTTTGGAGTCCGTCTACGTTCTGGCTCTTAAAGTTCCATACAACTGGCCAGGTGTGCAGTTTGTGCATAATAACCTAGCCTATGAAATTTTGTGAAGATATCTCCATACTGGCCTTGAATTTTAGCATACTCGCAAACAGACTTGCACTTAAATAGTCGCTCCTAAAATATAAAAATACTTATTTGAAGTTATCGATATTATCGAAAGATGCCGAACTTCAAATCATACACTCATTACGGACGAGCACAGATCATAACAAAGCTAACGACAATGATAAGGCCACAAAAAAATGCGTTTCCTAACAAAATATATAACATTGTTGCACTTAACTCGTGTGGACGGGGTAATACATTCTCGTTTCTAGCAGATACATATGCTTCACCTGCATTTTTCTGATGCTTACGAATATTTCTCTTCCACTGGTTAATATTGATTTTGCGTTTTTTTACCTCTATTTATATGCAAAAGGGTAGACAGCGACACGTTACCTTCCAGTTTTACAGTGATAGTAGTTTGACAGTGACGTAAACATAACGTTTTTGCATGGATACCAACATTGCGGTATGAAAAACTCAGGGAAGGCAGAAAATTATAAGAAAGATTGAAAGATGCTCGCGTTGGTCTTTGGATATACAATTACATTAAAACCGCACTTTGAACCAATCTGTCGCTTACAACATTGTTGCGGCTTACCATTCAATTGTCAAAAACCAAATAGTGACAAATGGTTCCTTGGACTTTTGTTACAAATATTTTTCATGAGAATCTCCGGAACATCTCTGATAAATTTAAGTACACAAATTATAAGACAAAGTATAAGTTGTGACTATACAAAATTTTTATTTTATACGTGGTAGTAATTTTATATTTCACGGTAAAAAAATTTCTTATGATACATTATATTGTTTATTTTATCTTTTAGAAAGTTTGAGTATAATATTTCAAAGAGTCTTTTATAAGGTCTCGATAGAAAATAATTTATCACAACCTTCTACAAAAGCAAGCTACCGACGAATGCAAATTCGATTAAAACTTTTAAGTTAATATCCTTTGTAAAATTTACTAAATTGAATCTTACTGAAGTGTTACAGGCTTTAAATTAAAGATAACGGAATATATATTACCTCGCCAACAAGTATATGATAAAAAACATAAAAGTTTGAGCAGTGTTGAAATAAACTCATTAAAAAAATGTTCTGAAATATAATTCAATGAAGTGAAATTTAAGTAATTTTTATAATTTTATTTGACCAGTCTATTACGGTAAAGTTTTGGAAAATGGTTGACTTCAATTAGTGCGGTCGTAAATATTATTAAATTTATCTGACTTGGCCCATTGTTAAGACCGGCCGAAGCGGTAAGCAAACGAGGTAGACAGAGTTGGTCTTTTAACAATTAACACTGACTAGACGGTACTCCTATAATAAAGGAAAGGATCCACAAATTTACAATAATTAAGACGACAAAAACAAAAAAAACGGGTGTAAAATATATTCATCATCATCATTGGCTCCACAACCCATGGTGGGTCTTGGCCTGCTCAAGGATTAGTCTCCATTCTCTCCTATTCTTTGCCTTGACTTTCCAGTTTCGTACTCCCAACATTCTCAAGTCTTCCTCCATCTGATCCTTAAATCGTGGTCTGGGTCTGCCTCTCCTTCTGACGCAACCTATTCTTTGATTATAAATATGTTTTGGCGGCTTCATCTCATCACCGCAGACGGTTTATTTTGATGGACCTAATAATATCAGGTTTGTCATACAGGCGGTAAAGTTCGAAATCATAGCGTCTGCTCCATAATCCGCCCTCCTGTTTTCCTCCATAGATAGGCCGGATGCGTATGTGAGGATGGGCTTGATAAGAGTTCTGTATATCACTAGTTTCGTTCTTTTTCTAACTAGGCTTGTTGTTAAAGTTTTTTTTTATAATAGGCTTTATTTGCCAGATATATCCGTCAGCTAATTTCTGCACTTGATGCATTATTCTGATTAATTTGTGAGCCTAGGTATATAAACTCTCTTACTCCTTCGAAAGTATATGTTCCGATCGTTAGATCTTCGCTTTGTGCTGCTTGTATATAATTTGATACTTTCATATACTTCGTCTTACTAGTGTTAACCTGTAGTCCCATTCTTTTTGTTGCTGCTTCAAGCGCATTGAATGATTCGACCACGTCTGCCTTTCTTCTTGCAATAATGTCGATGTCATCGGCGTACGCTAATAATTGTACGCTGCGATTAATTATAGTTCCTCTGGTTGTTATACCAGATTCTCGTATCGCTTTCTCTAGTGCAATATTTAATAAAAGGCATGATAGGCTGTCTGCTTGTCTAAGGCCTATTGAGACTGAAACTTTCTAGAAACTCCGTTCTGCACTCTAACTTTACACTCGACTCTTGAGAAGATCGCTTTCACCAATTTTACTTGACAGTGCGTCTCTTGCAACACATTCATAGGCACATCTAAAATCAACAAACAGAATATATGCCAATATTTTGTATCTTACGTTTGTTAAGAATATCTTGGCCATGTTATGAGGGATGAACAGAGATACGGCTTGTTGCAACTCATTCTTCAGGGCAAGGTATTTGGAAAGAGAGAACCAAGAGAAGAAGAATATCTTGGCTTAAAACCTGAGAAAGTGGTTTAATACATGGACAACCTGGACTATTCAAAAATAGCAGCAAGTAAGGTTACGATAGCCATGTTGATCGCCAACATCAGGAACGGATAGGCACCGTAAGAAGAAGAAGACGTTTAGGAGGGTTATTCCTCTGTCTTCTTCTTAAGGTGCCGTGTATTTCTGCATAGGCGTCCACCGTACATCGTCTTGTCAGGTGAGATGTTAAATATTCTGGATTAAATAATTCTGTTTTTAGCAGCATTGCGAAGCATTTCATAGCTGTGGATTCCTGTCCATTGTCGAATATTGCACAGCCATGACATTTTTTTACGTCCGAGACCTCTCCTACCCTCTATCTTCCCTTCGAGTATCAGTTGCTGAAAAGTGTATCGTTCTCCTCGTATTATGTGCCCCAAGTATGCAGTCTTCTTCCTTTTTAGATAATTAAAAAGTTCCCTATCCTGTAAGCCCGCTCTTCTGAGTACTTCCTCATTTCTGACCTTGTCCGTCCATGATATTCTGAGCATTCGACGCAGGCACCACATTTCAAACACTTAAAGTTTGTTAATGGAACTGGCCTTTAACGTCCATGCTTCCATTCCGTACAGGAGAACAGGCCACACGTAACACTTAAAGATATTGTATCGGAGGTTGAAGTCCAGTTTGCGAACAGTCAGAAACTTACGAAGCCTCAAAAAAGTATTTCTGGCTTGTTCAACTCTGCTCTTTATTTCATTCTCGGGGTCCCAACCCTCATTCAGCAAACATCCCAAGTATTTGAATTGCCTGACTTGTTCGATTTCTTCTCCAGAGACATATATCTTTGCGTTGGGGTAATCATTTCTACTCATAATCATTGATTTTGTCTTCTTGATATTTATTTTCAAACCCCGAGCTTCACTTGCAAGAGTTAGGTCATTTAAAAGGCATTGAAGATCTTCGATGTTATCTGCCACTATGGCTGTATCATCGGCATACCTGATGTTATTAATAAATATGCCGTTACCTTTAATACCCTTATTAGAGTCATATACCCAGTATTCCTCTGTAGTTGTCACATATTGTTTGATCTCCTTTCTTGTGGATAGGTACAATTATACCTACATTACAGTCTTCTGGCAACTTTATTTGCTTCCAGATCAGTTCTACCAGTCTACATATACAGTATGTCAGGTTTTTTCCATGCTTTAAAAGTTCTGAAGGAATGCCATCTGCCCCAGGAGCTTTGTTTTCTTTCAATTTTTGTATAGCTTGGATGACTTCTACCTCTGTTAGGATGTTATCTTTTTCTCTTTCGACGTCAATATTCTCGAGTTGGATTTCTGATTCGTGGAGCCCTGTCTTGGCTCTTATATTTAACCTTTACTCGAAGTTTTATGCCCACCTTTTTAGGATCTGGTCCTGATTACCAATGATCTCCCCTGTTCTATTTTTAACGATTGATAATCTTGGTTTGAAATCTTTCCTGTTATGGTTAATCCTCTTGTAGAATTTTCGCGTTTCTGCTTGTGCCCTATAGCTCGCTAGTTCTTTTAGTTGGCTCTCTATGTATTCTTTCTTCTTTTCTTTTAAGTATTCGTTTTTCTTTCATCTCAGGTGCCTATACTCTTCCTCTGTTTGTCTCGTTCTTCGCCCTTGGAGTCTTCTATATGCCTGATTTTTTCTTTGCGTTGCTTGTGCGCATTCCTCATCGTACCAGTATGACCTTGAGACTTTCCTATTGCTATTTTTCGGAAAAATAACGAAAATATTGTTAAAAACACACGAAAAGGGTTAAAATAACGTCGTTATCTGTTGCAAACTTGAAACGCAATGGCCACTCTCAGTAGGTTTATTCTACCGAAACGTGACCGAAATACCACCATTCGTTTGGCTTTAACGGAGTAGTCCGATTTTGCTACAAAATCAAGTTGGAGCTGTCCGTCTCCTATAAGAATATACCTTATAACTCAATTTTGAAAAAATGGAGTTGTCCGTCTTTGATACTAAGCTCTTCATTTAGATGAAACATATGTAAAGGGGATCTATATTATTATGACCAAAGGTGGAAATCTAATTAGAGAAATGTAATTAAAGAAATACCCCACATAGGAAGAAATACAAAAAAGTAACTTTAAATAACAATAACTTTTATACAATTTTTTATACTTTTACGTATATTTTAATACATAACTTTCTTTGTGTGATTAATATATAGTGAAATTAAATAAATCATCATTATATTAAATATCTGTCACTGACACAAAACCACACAGGCAATGTATTTTAAAACATTTTATTATTAAACATCGGTTTAAATATTCTGCAACGATACAACTCAATTAAAATGAAATAGGCGATAAAATGGTCGTTTGTTATAGTTATGTAATATTCACGTAATCTGAGCACATATGGAGTGTGGAACTACAAAATTATTGTAATTTGGGGGAATTAAATATTATATAATAGAGTCGTAAATACCCAAATTACAAATAATTGATATATTTTAATTATTTTAAAGCATCCGTACATTGAATCGAATAACAGTAATAAAAGATTCAATAAATTCAATTTACTCCGTGATATTTTTAGAATTTATATAACTGATATTCCAGGAAAAGTGCAATACCAAGAAAAAGAGGGAAAATAGAAAACCTAAGAGGGAATTGGAACGAAAAAACAGTACTTGATTACTTTGTATCAGGTCACAAAAGTATAGACTTGTTAGAATTTAATCAGAAAATCTGTATATCGGAAGTATACTCTCCTAAGTCCACTTTATTGATTTTACAGGAAAACAAATTAACGGTTTTCGGTGAATATTTAGAATTATTATAGATATAAATAAATAATAAATAACCAGTTTTTCTAAGCAATTAATAGTACAGGTAAAGTATTATAATCCAGCAATTTAAAATTTTTGCAATATTGTGATTTTACAAAAAAAATGGACTTAGGACAGTATGCTTCTAAGTTGTATTTTTTTTCCAAAAATATTTTTATCTTAAGTTACCTATCCTTATTAGCAATAGGAAAAACGAAGATAAAAATAATAATTTCAATTTATTAAGATTAAACAAATTTAAAACAGAAAGTAAAATAAACATGAACTAAAAATTTTAAAGTACTTATTAGCTTAAATAAAATTTATGGATCAGCATCTTATTGTGGATAATCGTTCCAAGTTGTTCTAAGTCCAGAGCATCTGGTAAGCTTTGATCTCTCTTTGTCAACCATTTTCTATTAACTTGAATGTAGGTCTCTCCCAATTGCTATCATCTTTTTCTATCTTGCACCAATCTAATCCACTGTTTGCCTGCCACTGCTCTTATGTCATCCATCCATATTTTTTGAAGTCTGCACATGCTTCTTGTTGTCGTCGTTGGTCTCCATTCTAGAATTATCCGTATTCACCTGTTTTCATTATATCGGGCTACGTGACCTACCCAGCGCCATTTCATTTTTGTAATTTCTTCCACAATATCTCGGTGTTTCTAATCTTGTCTCTCAGTGATGTTACAAGCATGGTTCGTTCCATTGCCCTTTGCATTGTTTCTAATTTTTAGCAGATTTTTTGGTAAGGGCTGCTGTCTCCAAGCCGTAGGTACAAACTGGTAGTATGCATGTGTTATACACCTTTTTCTTAAAGTTTACAGAAATGGGGGTGTTTTTCAAGATATATGCTAGTTTGTCGAAAGCGCTCATACCAGTTGTGTTCTTCTTTTAATTTCAGCATCTTGATTTGGTTTTCCTAGTTTGATGACATGACCTGGATATATATAATGTTCAACATTTTCTATGGTATGATTTTGTATTGTTATATTTTTGTTTTACTCTAGTTCATTTTGTAGCCTACTGCTCCCGAAAGTGCATTTAATTGTTGAAACATATCATTTAGTTCTTGGATATTATCGACTATTATAACTATAAAAAAATTTGTTAAAATCCTTTATAAAAGGTATATAAAATTGCCTCAAACGGGCTATCACAAACACATTGCAAAACGTTTTCAGATTAAACAATCCATCATCAGTGCAAACCTGAAAGTATATAACCACTTTAATTAAAAAGAACGTTAAATGAAAATGTTGACAAAGGTTAGAGCAAAATGTGGTTAATACTTACGGTTGTACATGCTAGTAGCCACCAAAATATGTGGGTAAAAACCCCTTAAAAGTTATAAATTTGAAATTGTTTTACATTATTAGTGTTTCTAATTTGTGATGGTTAAGTTACCGTTGGATAGGTAACATGGTGGCGTATGACTCTACATAAGTAAAATGGTCCTGAGACGAAGTGCCTACGAGGACCTGTTGATAACAACTGATTATAATGACATTGTTGACAAGTTAGGACGGATGTTGTGTCAGAGCAGTCAGTGTAACTTATGGTAGTTGTCTAAAATTGACAGATGTCAGCCTTATTTAAAATTAAAAAAGTTAAAATTATAATAATGTAACAGTATCAACCATCAATATTGTAATCTGTATTGTAAATTAATCAGATAGGTATATTTGTAACATTGAAAATTGGTTTTTTAAAAATTAATGTAGGTCAACTAGAATTTATGAAATTTTGTGGGATTGATAGGCAACCAACTATACATGTGTAAGGATATATTTATTTTAAGCTAGAGATTTTGTCAAAAGGCCCTGTATGTTGTGAGACATTTGGTATCTAGAAAATGGTAAAAAGACACATGTGGGAAGATGGGTCCTAAAAGATATATTATTGAGTATTGATGTAATAGGTGGAAGTGTGTTTAGATCTGTTATTGAGCTGAAATGTAAATGTGACAAGAATGTGATCATGATATGGTGTTCATGTAGTACTCAACTTAAAACTTAAGTATGGAACGCCCTTTATGTCAAAAAACTACATTTGGTACCTAGTAAAGATAAATAAAATAGATTTTTTAGTTATAAGTAAGTAAACATGAATTACTGGTTATGTGTGTAAAGTAAAGATGGTAGGTTGTTTATGTGTCTGGGCAAGTATGCCAGACTGAAAGAAATTTGATGGCTGAAAGATGGTTAGGTGTGATATTGTTCCTACATTGCTCGAGTTATAACTCAAGAAAACAAAGGCCCTATATGTTAAAAGAAACATTTGGTACCTAAGAAATATAAAAGTAAAAAGGATGAGTTATAAGTTAGAGTGTATGTAGGTGAAAAGTTAACAGGCTTATGGAGTGTATTGTGACAATATGTGGAAATGTAAGAGTAATTATGTTTAAGGTGGATGTGTCAAGTTTACTAAAGATGTGTGATGTTTAAATGTTATTGTAAAGATGAATGGGAAAACTACAAAATTCTGTCAATTTTAGACAACTACCATAAGTTACACTGACTGCTCTGACACAACATCCGTCCTAACTTGTCAACAATGTCATTATAATCAGTTGTTATCAACAGGTCCTCGTAGGCACTTCGTCTCAGGACCATTTTACTCATGTAGAGTCATACGCCACCATGTTACCTATCCAACGGTAACTTAACCATCACAAATTAGAAACACTAATAATGTAAAACAATTTCAAATTTATAACTTTTAAGGGGTTTTTACCCACATATTTTGGTGGCTACTAGCATGTACAACCGTAAGTATTAACCACATTTTGCTCTAACCTTTGTCAACATTTTCATTTAACGTTCTTTTTAATTTAAGTGGTTATATACTTTCAGGTTTGCACTGATGATGGATTGTTTAATCCGAAAACGTTTTGCAATGTGTTTGTGATAGCCCGTTTGAGGCAATTTTATATACCTTTTATAAAGGATTTTAACAAATTTTTTTGTGATATATGGTATACAGCCAGCTACAGGAACTTAGTTTCCTCGTGGAATTTTTTATTATAACTATGTCATCTGCGAATCTCAAGTGGTATGATCCGTCGACGTTGATACCCTTGTTGTTTCATTCTCCCCGTTGTAGCCTTATGGGATTAGTTTTTGTGCTTTCGTCCAGCTTTATCTGCATGGTGGCATTTTCATATATGTTTTTAATTATGTTAGTGTATGATAAATATACACGTGCATTTTCTAGAGATTCAAGCACTGCCCACAATTCAATGGAATTAAATGCTTAATGAAAATCGACGAACGCCATATGAATTGAAACATTATACTCGGTGCATTTTTTTATTAATGTTCTTACAGTGCGCAAGTGGTTTATGGTAATAAAATATTTTCTAAATCCAGCTTGCTTGATAGGTTGATAGAAATCGAGCTTACGTGTTTGGCGATTGGTTATGATTTTAGTTAGTAATTTATACAGATGTGATAGCAAGGATATTGGTCGGTAATTGTCGATGTTTGCTTTGTCTCCTTTCGTGAATAGTAGGACGACTTTGGAGTGCACAGAACTTTGTTACTTTATAGGGAGCTCGTTTATTTATCAAGAACGCTACACCGTCTGTGATGATTTTCTACGGCGTTTTTCTGGTATATCTGATAACCGGATTTTAAAATGTACATGTACATGCTTCTCCTAGTAAGCAAGTTTCACACAGTCCAATTATATCCCATTTGATAATTGAGAGCTCTTGTTCTATTTCGTCAAGGTGTTCTTGGGTCCTCATAATTTGTATATGGTAAGTGGCTATACGAAGCAATGATGGGGAGTTTTTCTTATTTGATTCAGTCGAATATTTGCCTCCCCCAGAATCCATGAGGCTGACTCATTGCTCAGTGTGAGATTCTGAGTGTATAACTCTACTTACCTAGGGTATTTTCGTATTGATACTCGACATCTTCAGCTTGGGAGGTTTTAGAATATGTAAAACGACACGCTCGCCAAGCGGGTTCTATACAACCCCTAAAATTAGAGGATTGCCACTTTCGCTATCCACGCCGTACCCAAGGTATTCTTCTTTGCCGTGGCTGTCGTTCTGGACTTTATACGTGACCCTGGATAAGGGACTCTAAGCAGGTAGTAGTTTCCCCTGCGGAGGGTAGGGATTGATTCATTTCCCTGATAGAACTATTCAAAGGAGTTCCTACCTGCTACTCTGCTATTAAACTCCGCTAGTATTCGTAAAACTACGATGGTAAAAAAGGCAATAAATCCATGGGTTCACTATATTGTGCTGTTGAAATAGGCACCAGCCTTTGATTTGTTTCGTCCAGATCCATCGGTAAGGTAAGTGCGGTTTTTGTGTTTTTTCTCAAAACTGCTTTCTCGAAATTCAAGATCAATAGATTTAAAGTCGTCCAATTCTAAGTTTATTACTTCAAATTTTAAGAAACAGTGACGGATAAAATGCTTAAAATCCCACGGAGTTACAACTGTCATTGTAGTATTTTAGTTTTGTTTTTCTATTTGTGTATGAACAGTGTCAGCTTCCATGTGATGATGTCCTTTTAAAAGAAATTTTTGGTCAATGGTTTTAAGCTGTGGATATTTAACTAAATTAAAATTAAAGCCCAATACAATGCCGCTGTTCTTATTTGGGCCAAAGCATTATGCGCTCTATATTAGATCCCGGTAAGTTAAGATCTGCCCATTTTAACAAAGCTGATGCCAACTCTCTTACCTTTTGATTCGTCCTACATTATACATCAGGCTGAATTATTTGAGAAATCAAAAATTGTATAATTTAAAATCCAAAGCTTTCTTTTATAAAAAGTAAGCGAATTGGCCAACAACGATATAGGTAAACATTTTTGAAGATCTGCTGTGAGTACCTTATGTTTGCGCAATTTTCTTTAGTTTTATTTGTGTCTGAGGATTTAAAATTGTATGAAAGTTCTGCCTCTTTCAGATGTAAATTTCATTCATTGTTTATACGTTCTGCATTAGTCTCGTGTGCTGCTCTCTTTAACTGTGCTTAAAAAAATGACATGTATCACATGTGTCCACTTTTAGTCGTTTAAAAGCGAGATTAAATTCTTTATTAAAAATACTCCTATACAACCATAGTTTTGCTACATCGTCTAAATAAACGTGTTGTTCAAAGTTTTGTTGTAGTCGTTTTCATATTTAAAAAATAAGGAAATATGTGATATCACGGAATCGATTACATGATGCCGAGTTGTATTACTAGTTGTATGATTACATATGTCAGCCATAACTATGCATCCTCCTTAGCGCTTTGCTAAAGCGCTCTTCACTACCGACTACGGTATGCCTGTATTCATAAACATGCACTTATACACTACAATATTTACACCTCTCAAAGAACGATTTCCGAAGTGGAAATTGAAACGTCAATAAACGTATTTTAACCTTTAATTGTGGCTTATTCCCAGTTAAATAGTAATTAAACTTATTTCAACCTTCAATTGCTGCTTATTTCCATTAAAACAGTAATTAGTTCTTACCTTAACCCCCAAACCCCCCCTCGCTGAGTGCGCCATAGCTATTCTCCCAAACTGCCCAGTTTTTACATCGTCATCCTCATTTTAATTTTTGGTGAATGCGTTCGCCTTCGGTAGAAATTCAAGTAGTACTTGGCAGATTACCAAAGAAGTACATCAACACTCCCTTACAGCAGGACACCACACCTATATGAAGTCACAAAAATACATAAAGCTAACGTACCTCTCTTACAACGGAAGCTCAAGGAAAAATTTGCAGCAGCATGGGTTCTCTCTGCAGCGAACTGTCATCATAAGAAGTTCCTTCTACTATAATAAACCATTGAAAAAAAAAACAAATGCTTATATATATATATATATATATATATATATATATATATATATATATATATATATATATATATATATATATATATACAGTATAGGTAAAAGTTTATGGTCGGTATGGACCTTACATGAGATGGAGTGAGAAACAACTGTTTAAAAAGAGAGAGATATATTAGGTGTCCGCCTTTTATATCACCGAACATAAATGAGTGGATATGGAGTGGATATAATAAAAAGGGGAAATTCAACGTTGCCAAACTTTTTGGTTTTATTTGACCTGTTGTCTTTTTCGCATTTGAACAATGCTCCAAGATAATGAAATTTGGGCGAAATGGATTTAAATGGCAGCTTATTGTTTTTTATTGGGAATATGCCACAATTTTACTTTACAATAAGTGTAATATAACATTTTGATTTATACTTCGGAAATCATTTTATATAAATAAAATTTATTATGGTTTGGTATTTTAAAAACGATTTCCGAATTAAAAATCTAAACATCAAAATAAGCTTATTTTAAAGTGACATTATGCCTTATTTCCAATAAAAATATTAAACTGCATATAAATAAAAAAGCTTCGTACAAAACTATTTGCCAACGTGGCGTGTCGCGTGGTCAAATCACCGAAACAAAGCGTAAACACGAATAGAGGTGGGTCATTGACATCGCATAACCGATTTTCGTAAACAAGTAACTATGATTTTTTAATAGTAGTTTCAAGTAAGAAACTACCTACATAAACAAACATAATGGCTATTATCGTTTATCTGTATATTTATTGAAGTGAAGGAAACTAATAAAAGATTTTATTATAACTTGAAAACTAAACTAAACAATACAAATAGTAAATCGTACCTACGTTTACATTACACGTTATTATTAAATCACGAATCGTCTAAATTGACATTTAAAAACATAAGTTTTTTTACTTTACTTCTTATTAGCCGTGTCTTTCCTTTAGTTAAAATTAAACCTGATTTTGAACATGTGTTCACATTTACAATACTTTATGAATATAGTGGTTAAGTTAGGATATACATGGCGATGGTTTTTCCACCATTGTAATGGACTCTCGCTACAGGTGTACGTTTAGATAAGTCATGTCCAATTAATTGATCAAAAATACACCATGGACTTAAGTCATCTTTATCGGTTTCTTTTTCTTATACTGGTTGATTTTCAATAGTACAATCTTCTTGTTCTTTAATTATAGAAGTAACCAGCTTCTTAACTCTTTCTTTTGTTTTTTAGCGTCATTTTTATCAGAAAATCCCTGCACTTTAAATCGTGAATCCATAAACGTACATAATGACAATATGCCACTGTATTCTATCCCTCTAAATCTTTTTGCTAAACCCGAGATTAGTAATTATCCCGTAATTAGTAATAAAAACCCGTACTACGTCGGATACTAACTATGGATGTAAGGTTACTGTTTGCTAAAATTTTATTGCAAGATTTTTGCAGGCAGCGTACCAGAACAATCACTGAACTATCATTCAAGTATTTTTGGCCACTCATTGTACTTGTTATTTCTTTAAAAGGCCGTAAAATTTAGGACAATTACGAAAAAATAATCCAGTCTTCATTATTTAGATTTGGTCTAAGTCTAAGTCTGTATTAACTGATACCAATGTGGAACGGATTGCCTCTTCTAACTCCGTCATTCTTTCTAACATGTAATAGGTGAAGTTCTACCTAGTTTCCACGTCTTGGATTGGCCGTTTGGGATCTTTGTTATGTTGTAATTGATACTTTAAAAGCGTTTCTGAAGATAAGGTACTTTTTTAAAATGTGTTTTTTGACGAATTGTCGAAAAAAAGACTTTTTATTGTATCTATTTGTACACGACAGCATTTAAGTGCGTCCTCCATCAATAAATTTAACGTATGAGCAAAACAATTTAAATGTTTTCATTCCAAAACATATTTAATAGCTATGACCATATTTGAGGCATTATCAGTTACTGCAAAATTTACTTTTTGTTTTAGACCCCACTGAATAATAATTTCACTAATTTTAAAAGCGATGTTTTCTGAATTATGGTTTCCAGAAAAATGGCAGCAGTCTAATTAAACCGTGTTAAACTCTAAATTTTCGGTTAAATTCGTTAAAATCAACTAGTTGATGGTTGAAGCTGGTTACTTCTATAAAAAAAAAGAAAAAGAATATTATACTATTGAAAATTAACTAGTACAAGAAAAAGAAACTGATAAAGATGACTTAAGTCCATGTAAATGTAAGTACTATTTGTATTGTTTAATTTATTTTTCAAGTTATAATAAATATATTCTTCGTTAGTTTCTTTCACTTCAATACTTATACACATAAACGATAATAGCCAATATGTTTGTGTACTCGCTAATTTGAATACTGGTAAACAATCAACTAGTTACAGTTTACGAAAAAACAGTTCCGATAAAAATTTAAAAAAATAAAGGACCCACCTCTAGTTTCTTAGCTTTATGAGGATCGGAACCACAAAATATGTAAAATATCTCTGATCGGAACTAATCGTCTCACTAACAGGCAAAATGGGCGTCAAGAAGATTTATGGAGGTGAGACCAAGGGGGAAATATGATTGTTATCTCTGTCTATTCGCTGAAAATATGATTTTATATCTGTGTTAGATATCCTGTTAAGTTTTACCATACCGACCATAAAATTTTACCTACACTGTATATATATATATATATATATATATATATATATATATATATATATAGACATATATATATATATATATAGCGACTATATATATATATATATATATATATATATATATATATATATATATATATTATATATATATATATATATATATATAGTCGCTAGTCTACCACGATAAGCCTAAAACGATCGATTACTTGAAGAATAACATTCGCCGCGTTATTGCCGACATGCGACCACTTATATTGGATAAAGTCATCAAAAATTGGACCTCTAGATTAGACTATGTCAGAAGCAGTCATGGCGGTTATATGCCAGATATCATATGTAAATTATATCGCCAAAAGATTATCTTTTAAATAAAGCCAATTTCATGTCAATTTAAAAAATTGTCTTTGTTTTATTCCAATTTAAAGTTCTATATCTCTAAAAAAACACCCTTTATATTTATGTATGATACAAATTCCAAAACTCTGAAACACTGCACCAACTCGTATACGTTTAATAGATGAGTAACATATTATTTTAGAGTCACTGGGTAATTTTCCGCTTAAGTTCTAATGCCCGTCAGGCAAGATCTAATACCAGTCACCATAAAACCCTTCCATTGTATGCGAGTTTTAAGATCAACCAGAGTCTTTAATATTGTTGAGCCTTAAATAAAGGGTTTTTAAATGCTTACAGTGCTCCAAAGTAAATTTTTGCTATGTCTTAAGTATTTGTTTCCTTTTTTTAATAGCCTCTTCGCAGCTTTGTTTATACAACGGTCACTTATGAGGGTTTTTACATGAATATATAAACATTTGCTGTTCTAATATCATTTTAATTTATTTCTTTAATTGTTAATATAAAATTAAGTTCTACGCTGTTGCTGTCTTCTACATAGTATATTCGTAACTTTTTTAAAAATAATAATTTAATATCATAATCAATAATTCAAAATTTTATATTGTCTTGTTAATAAAAGTGTAGTGCATTATTAGTATTCATTACTACTGCTTAATATTTAATGAACATATCTCTTCCCAAGTTAAGGTTAAAATAGTTTGATTAGTAATAAACTGAATAACTGAATAAGGATAATTGAAATCGATGAATTCAACTACATAATATATAACGGCTAAATTGTTTATCTTTTATGTTCATAACAATGCCACATGTTGAAATAATCCTTTAACTAATAATCCTGTTCAGTTTTCAGTTTGAAACACATACGAGTAGTAGATATGGAAATAACAAAAATGAATATTGCCTAATATTGATTGTAGTTACAGTTTTAGTTTTAGTAAACTTTTTATACAGTTTAGAGAACAATTGAGTCGTATAATTTTGTAAAATAATTTGTTTTAGAAACATTACAATATCATTTTATAGTGTTTAAAAGTTCCGTTCTCTACTTTGGATAAAATAGAAATTAAAACAGAAATAGAAATATTAAAATAGAAATAGAAAATAAAACAAGGACAAACGTAACTCACTTGAGTATAGCGGAGTGTATAAGTTGAGCTGCCATACCTGCAATGCATGTTACATCGGTAGAACCTTTAGATCCTTCAACATTAGACTAAGAGAACATCTTAGATATATAGAACGCCAAACATCAGGTCAATCACATTTCTCCCAACATATCCATCGAAGAAACCACATCTTTGATCCACAAACAGACTTGACAATTCTTCATACTTGTAATAAAGGCTCCTTATTAAATAACCTAGAACATTTAGAAATTCTAAAATCATTAAAAAATCACACACAAGTTACACTAAAAGCACAATTAGAACTGGAATACACACCAGTATACTCAGTATTAATATAAAAAAATTTTATATACATAATATTACCTGATCCCACTCCATTTCTTGTTCCTACAGCAAACTTATAGAATTGTTGCCACAAACTTCAACTTTTCATATTAGTTTTCCATATATTATCCTAATCATTACATATTTTTCAGAAGTAACTTCAATATTATGGTCAAACCGGTTTAAAAATATACCGGTTTAAATAGAGGATCATTTTACCTGTTCGTATAACAATTTCTGGTTCCAACTGTCAGATATTAGAACTACCAACTAATTATTGAAGGCTTTATAATTCAGTCAATTTCTTGAGCCCATAAATTAATTACCATCAATAATTATCCATTTGTTACTTTGGTTAGATATTAGTATATTAGATATTAATATATTAGAATTTGAAATAAATATCTCAAATAATTAAAAAACACCCTGACAGATAAGTCACACCTACAAAAATTTCAAATAAAAATAAAAAACTTTGTAAACTTATTATATATTTGATTATAAAATGTACATGTTCAGTTGCCAAAGAATTATTTTAATTTGTTCAGTAATTTGGACATTAGACTGAATTAGTTATATTGTAGGATGTATTTCAATTATCCATATTGTTACATTAAATTTGATTAATTAAAGATTGTTAAAGTATGCCAATATTAAACACATTTATTTACTTTTGATATCTAAATTGAAACAATTTATAGACATTCATTAATAACAGCATATTTCATAAAACTAGATAACTTAACTTACAGTATTGAGAAACAGAAAAAGAACTGTCACATGCTAGCCTACATCTGTCAAATTTACCACTAAATTCTAATAGATAAAACATAAAAAACTCATTGTGCCCAAGACTGAGATGTCTGATTCTAATATTTTATTTACTTGACTTTTCAATAAATTACTAATTGGCAATAGAACTTTATCAAAGTAATTTGATAACTACAAGTTGGAAAATAAGTGCACACTCACACAATTTTTACATCTAAACTTATTCATTGTCATAAAACTGTCACCTTCATAAAACAATTCAATAAATAACACACATTTCAAAAATATATCTCTCGAATAAGTATAAATAACTTTTAATAACACAATGGTATATTACATCACTTTCATTTAACAAACAATCACACACATATCTCTTCTTCATTGGATCAAATCTATCTCCTCAAGAACTTCCCGTTTACTGTCAAATAACTGCAATAATAGAATTAAGTTCTCCATTCAACAATACATAGTAGTTTCAACCATGTTCTACCATCCATCAATTAATAGAGTACCGGCATGTAAGTAATGTTTATTTTATTTATTTGCTTATTTATTAATTTATTACAATCGAAGACACTATTTTATAACAATTTGTGGGCCTTACCTTGTCTGTTTAAACTTTTAAAACTTTTAGACTTTTTATTCAACTTACTTATTTAAATAAAACCACAGACATGTAATATTGGCATAATTATTGTAATTTACAACATCTACTTTGTTTATCGTTATTGGACAACACCATAATATGGGTTCTTGTTATTTCAGCATTTGTTTAACTTTGTATCGAGACCTGAGGATGCTTTGCATATTGTAGAAAGCGAAACCGGTCGTCTGATAGTTAAATTAAATTGATTGTGAGTAAGTCTTATTTATTATTTCTTTACCTATTTAAAATAGAAATAGTCCAGTCTTCAGCGAGTTGACCCCTAAAAATTATACGAACAAGCTGAATTTGGCCAAGAATATATTTTGGGACCCCAAAAAAGATGCAAAAAAATAAAAAAGTGTGCCAATTTTTTGTTGCCTAAAACTTCCTCGTGAGGGGGGGGGGGAAACACAAAAAAATCATCAATCGATTCACCGAGGATCTGTACGCCGTAGAAAAAAATATTTGTAATAAAAAATGTAGCTGAGATAATTTTAAATAAAAATGTTAAGTAGTACTTTTGGTGTGGAATAAATCTTTTTTTTTAGAAACAACGCTTGAATCCACCGTGCATTTTGAATTACAGTCCAGTGCTCAAAATCAATGTTCAAATGTTAAAATTTGTATCAGCTCGACGGTAAAATTTTGATATCTTTCGATCCAAGTAACCTGTCGAAAAAATCAAGATGCTTTTTAAAGGTAAAGAGTGCATCTTTTGTATACAGTTTTTATATTTTGCTGCTTGCATTTTTACGATTCTCGTAAAAATCGTATCTTTACAATTCTCCATCTTAATATTATTATTTATTTGAATTATTTTTTATAATCCCTCATTTTTCTTTAACACTGCGCAGAATTTTTGATACATCAATATTTACAAAATTGGTTTGAATATGTGTCAAATTACTTGTTCATAAGCGGGTTTTTTAAAAACGTTTTTTATATCACCTGAGCTATCTACACGTGTAACGTCTAATCTTATTAAGACCAGGGCGATAAGCAACACCATACTGCGGGAAGAAATGAGGAAAGAAATTCTTTGAATATCCCTAAGGATATTTAAGAGAAAAACGCCCACCGTTCCATCCATCAGAATGGTGCTCTGCCCGATTGCACAGCCCTGGGTTCGTTCCCTGTTCATTCTTCCACATCAATCCGAGAAAGGTACAGGAAATAAAAATACTTATCAAGCCATAACAAAGGCTATTTATTTAATAAATAAAAAATAAACAGAATCTATAATATGAATGTGAAACAAAAATAAATTAAATTGAGACTCAAAGATTATGCCGGTTGCCGGTATGAAATAACTAAAATATAAGAAAAGTACTTAGCTTTATTTTGTTCTGAATGAGTTGTCCAGTATTTCAGAAAGGGTTCCGATCCTTGTTGAAGGTAGCCGCTGTCGCTTGTTGGTTGCGGTTGGTTGGGAAGTTGCTGGTCTAAATAATGGCAATCATTTTCTTCCCATGTTAGTAAATGGACTTCAAATTTTGTTCTAATGCATCAGTAGATTTGTAGGTGGTTGCTGATCGTTGCCCAAAGTATTATAGTTAACTGTTTTCTTGCTCCCCAAGGTAGTGGCTATAAAATTCAAACAAAGATTAGTTTTCTCGCAAAAGAAAAGCCTGATAATAAATGTAGCTGAGTATTCAGAGAGAAACGATCTTAGCAAAATCTCTGATCACAGCGTGGCATTAATAAAAATAAGTATATAAGAAAAGATTTTTGTTAGTAAGATATTAAGGAAAGTAAGGTAAAATAGGTACATATATACAGTAAGAAAAAAAATAAAAGTTAAAATGATTTCAGCTTTATTTTAAGAAAGAAAATATCTGCCACGCAAAGTAAAACAAGTAAAAAAACAGAGGCCTAAAACTAGAAAAAAATACTTACCCGTGTATACGGCCAAGACACTAACCAGTTTAAGAATTATTGTAGTAATTGTAGTAGAGTGAAAAAGAACGAATAAAGATTCGTATGTCGGCTCAATGAGTCACCCTGTCTGACTTCGCTTTGTACTGGTATACACTGTGTTAGTTTTCCATTAATCTTTGCCTGTATTCGATTTTGGAGGTAGATGTTTTCGATGGTTTGTATAATATTGATCGGTATGTTTTTTTTATACAATAGATGTAAGACGTCTTCGACTTGGATGCAATCGAAAGCCTTTGTCAGGTCTATGAAACATAGATATGCTGTTTATTGTACTCGATGGCCTTTTCTGATTGGTCAGTATCTGAATCGCGTCTGTTGTTCATCTGATAAAGTTGTTAGTTTATTTGTGGATTTTGTGATTTATTGGTTAGGACTTTTGTGGAAAGCTTGTGCGGTGTTCAGTAGATTCATACCTCTATCCTTAAAATTATAAGTTATGAAATTTACTGAATTTACCCATGTTCTCTATGTAGTTATCACCGGTTCAGGTGGTAAAGGTACATTAGGTAAACGATCTTTATACGACTTGTTCAACTGTTTGTTCGGGCTGTTAGCTCGTTGTCTACTGAGATTAGTTCTCTACGTTTCGCCAACATTAGGGATTGGCATCTTCCAGAGGCCATATTTATATTTTCTACTCACCTCCCCTCCAATGGTTTCGGAGTGATGGGACGTGTCGTCGTTTGTAGTAGCATTTCTTTCTTCGTGTTTTGCGGGAAGGGTGTTTGTGGAATTTAATATTGGTATTCATGTATTGTTTTTTTTTGTCCTTCTTCTATGCGATTAAAATTATTGGGATGCTTATATCACCCAACATAAAAGTGATTGCTGCTTGGAAAAAAATACTTGCGCAGTAGTTGAGTACTATGAAAACACCGGTCATATGCTAGACAATAACAAAGCTCACATTGGCACAGGATGATAACTAGAAAATTAGATTATTTCTTGAAATGTATCACATTAATAAAAATAAAAACACTTTAAATTATAAATCAGACACTGGACAGTTTGTACTGACAGCAACATGTATTGTAATATATTAAATAAAATTTATAAATATTCAAATAGCTAACATTCACCTTAATAACAACTAACCTTAATAATTCATTAAAGAAATATCATTCTTCTAGTGTTTCTTTTTTATTTTTACATTTAAAGCAATTTTAATACATTAAAAAAATACTCTTACAGAAATTAAAAGATTTCACAAATAAAAATTGACATAGCACGTTTATTACAGCAATATAAAAATTTTTTTTTATTATTGAGGCATTAACTCAATAATAAAAAAAAATTTGTTTTTTATATTGCTGTAATAAACGTGCTATGTCAATTTTTATTTGTGAAATCTTTTAATTTGTGTAAGAGTATTTTTTTAATGTATTTTTACGCCATGTTTGTAAAGTTAAAATTGTTTTAGTTTACTCCTGATAATGCTAAAAAATAAATAGCGAAATATTGAGTTTTTAGAAAAAACATTTTTTTATATAGACCACTTTACCTTATAATTTCCTACGTATTTGATATATAATATATATATATATATATATATATATATATAATATATTGAGTATAATAATAGATATAGAAGAAATTAGCATAATGAGTTTTTAATTAATAAACTTAAATAGTGATTAAAAGACTATTTTATAAGTTATAGACTACAGAATATTATGCAAACATATTTATATAAGGGTATTTTTAAGAATTTAGAATATTAATAAGTGTAAAAAGTTTTATTTTAATAATCATAATATTATAGATATATTTAAGTGAGCCATGTGCATAGGCAACCAAATATACACTGAATTGACATGTATTATTATGATATGAGTGAATTTGAACTTAATAAGTGACATTTGAATAATAATTACGGATATAAAATAGTGTTATGTATTAATTAAAGATGTTTAGTTTATATATAAGCGTATATTCTGATCTGAAAAAGCCTAAATGTCCATAAAATTCTCGATAGAAGGGTAAAGAATTCTCTAGAAAATGTCAATATAAGAATTTAACCCTATTTGCATAGTAGAATATTCGAGATCTTTCAGTATTGATCAGATGGAGTAGTTTCGAACATGATTTGTTGCTAGAAGATTCGAGAACGATGAAAAGATATAAGTACGATGTAGTTTGGATCAAGAAGGCATTCAATTAACACAGTATTCATTAGACAGTGAGTATAACAGTATGAGAGTTGGGATTAGACAGTGCATTGATTAGACAGTTCAAGATAGTTAACAGTTATAATAAGACAATATGGAGCTAGTTAATTAAGAAGTTAAACAGGAGACAGTTCGACAGTTAGTTAATGAATTTATTAAGAAGTTAGTTGATCAGTAAATAGTACAAGCAGATAGTATACAATGTTTTATAGTATTTGAAAGTAATTTAAAAGTATGTTAAAATTATAATATTTATATTGTGATTGGAGATTATTAAGAAAAAAAAGATTATAAGTAAGAAGCAAAGAAGAAACAATACATAAAGAAGAATATTTTACCCATTTATAAATGCTATTAACAAGAAAAATATTTAAATTGGTAGAAGCTGATAATTAAAACATTCTGGAATATTTGGAAAAAGCAATTTCACAAAAACAAGGAAAACTGAGGCTGATAAAGAAGATATTCAGTGGTGATTATACCCTTTATTTTGGATAACAGTTTCATTTAGGCATTCAGCGATAGAAAGGTACCAAATTTTGTTAATATAATTTAGCTATTGTAATCAAATTTAAGATAGGTTGTTCTAGAATTTATATTGTCTATGGTAGATATATATGTTGTTTCATAATAGTTATAATAAAGATAATTTAAAAAAGTACTTACAAACTAATTCTTTGAGAACCGCGATAAAAAACCCTATACTTATATATGTTATTTTAAATCATTCATTGCTCACACACAAACAAACAAAACATCATAGCAATATATATATATATATATATATTATATTATATATATATATATATATATATATATATATATATATATATATATAATAGTAACAGAATTCTCCAAATGATTTACCTAATTCCTGTCTCTCGTATCACAATTTAGCGGGTTTTGAAAGCTTAACCCTCGCCTTACATTAAAATTGTAATTCTAGGAAGACGGGAATGTCGAAATGAACCTGTTCTAGGAAGCAGAAGTCACAGCTATTTGTATTTTATACATTTATTGGATTTGGAACACGTGTATGAGCATAAAATATATTGGATATATGTTAAATGATATTTAGGAAATGAGAAATATTTTGTAGATAATATATATATATATATATATATATATATATATATATATATATATATATATATTACACAGAGTGGAAAGGAGTATTTCAAGTTCGAAGGAAATAATTTTTTTATTTTTGTTTGGTTTTTGCCTTCATAATTAATAAGATAAATTCTGTAACTTGTTTAATAAGTGCAAACCAAACTTTTACATATTATGCTAAAATATGCAATGAAGGTTTGGCACTTAATCATAGACATAGGCACTTTCTCTGACAAACTAACCTAAAATGCATATAAAAAATAGAAGAGACATAGAAACCATAGTGATAGGTTTAAAATTAAAGAAAAAAAAGCAAACAAATAATAAAAAAATGATAAAATGTCATCTGATGTTAAGTAATTCTGTTAATTTTATAGTAGCATCCTCATAAAAATAAGCCTGTTACAGATACAAGAACTTCATTGTATAATGTAGTTTTTTGTTTTCATTTTTAGTATGTTAAGAAATAATTAAATAAACGCGAAAGCTTAAAGACTTTAACTTGAAGGTTAGTATTTAACTACAAAACCCAAAATATCCTTATGTATTAATACTTGTTATGACACGTGGTCGGGCTTATAGGATATAAGCCCGACCACGTGTCATATGTTTATAATGAAACAACTTGTATGTATCACGTCTAAATTCAAAATGGTCCTATTTCCTCTTCCTTGCACCTGTCAGTCACGTCACTCTTACAATGTTACCAACCTGAGTGCGCTCCGAATATTTCCTTATTTACATACATCACATCCCCCTCTTTTTTTAGAATGGCCAAATAAAAATAAATTTCTTTAACACATCTTTAAATAAACATTTATGAGTTTCCTTAATTGTTTCATACATTCTTTACCCCTATTATATTATAATAAAATTACTTATAAATCTAATCCATCCGGTTTTTTAACAATTCGACCTGAAGAGGTTTGCGGAGGTAACTAAAAAGTATCTTTTTTTTTTTTTTTAAATATTGATGGAATATCATCAGGAGCTGCGGATGTGATTTGTAAATTAAAAAGAGAAAAATCTAATTCTTGCAACTTATCTTATTGGATAATCTTATTAGTTTAGAGTCTGAGATTCATAAAGCAATGGCATGTGGACAAAAATGTATCGCAGTATTTTTTGACATAACTAGAGCATACGATACAGTTTGGCGACATGGTATTATTCAAACACTTAGTCGAAGTAGAATAAAAGGTAATATAGCACAATACATAAAAAATTTCCTATCTCATCGAACTTTTAATGTACCAGTTAACGGTACTTTATCTAATACAAAAATTCAAAAAAATGGAATTCCCCAAGGATCTAATTTAAGCGTCACACTATTTCGTATTGCAATAAATAACATTATCTCCACTTGTGACTTACCAGTAACAGCTACACTCTTTGCAGATGACTTAATCAATTTTGTTAAGTGGATAAATGATAAAATCCTTCAGTCTCGTCTACAGAAAGTGCTATGGAATCTCGAATTATGGACAAATTCCACAGGTCTTCAATTATCAACAACAACATCAAAGGCTATGTTATTCAAAAAAAGAAGTTATATCACTCCAGAATTAAAACTATTTAATAAATAAATAAAATATGTTGAGAGAATTAAATGTCTAGACATGAAATTTGACCACAGATTATCCTAGAACTATCACATTCGTGATCTTAAAAGACCGTGTCAATCTGCACTTAACATTACAAAAACTGTAGCAGACAACACGTGGGAAGCAGATAGTAAAACACTGACCCTTAGGCACAAGTCATTGATTAGGTTTAAACTCGATTGCGCTTGTAATATTTATGATTCAGCAAAACCATATATCATAAAACAACTCGATCGAATACAAAATAGTGCTTTGCGAACCATACAAGGTGTCTTTTATACTAGCCCTGCTGAAAGTTTACAGTAATTAAGTTTACAGATTAATTAAGTTGTGTAATTGCACTATATAACTTATATTCTAGCCATCCAAGTCTATTATTTATTAAATCAGCAACTGCAAACTATGAACATAAATGTCAACTTTGTATGGATTCCTTTCTATATCAGAATTGCTGGTAATGAAGAAGTAGATTCCTTGGTAAAACTAGCAATCTTGAGTCAAGAAGCTGAAGAAATCAGAAGCATTCCACATCTAGATATAAAACCAATATTCAAGAACTTAATAATCAATGATAGGCAGACCAAGTGGAATCAGTTAACATCCAAACTACGAGAAGTAAAACATTCGATATTACCTTGAAAATCAACCCAAAAAAGTGTATACATCAAATCATCCTATCTCGTCTGAGAATAGGCCACACCGCCATACACCCATAAACATCTGCTAGAGAGTAAATTAAAACCACAGTGCTACGTATGTGATATTGTGCTCAGTGTTCGCCATATTTTACTGGAGTGTCCCTTATATGCATAGAGAGACTTCATTATATATTACAAGAAACCTTACAGGCAATATTAAGTGACGGAACTGATGACGGAAACATTTGACATCATACTTGTATTCCATAAATGTACTAAATCAATTGTAAAACTTTAAATTGTACAACGCCAATGACCCTATGAGGTTGAGGCATAAATAAATAAAAAAAAATATGTTTTAGTATAACTGTTATATTTAAACATCTCATTTAGTTTAAATAATAATAATTTAATTTACTATCAAATGATGTGTATTTATATTTTCATAATTTCATATAAATATAAATACAATGATGAATTTTTACAATTATTAGTTCGACTATTTGTATTAACGTGCCATAAAAAGGGTTATTAATACAATTTGTTCATATTTTTATATATTTTTATATTTTTTAGCAGCAGAATTCAACTTTCTCGTCCACTAAAACTATCTTCATTGACAAGTGTTAATATTGGTGTATAAGATCGGTCAGAAACATGTATTTTTCAATATTAAATACTTGTACAATAATGATACGCTTCTGTTATACTGAATAATCCACGTCACCTAATAGTTTCTATTCTTTAATAATAGAGAGAATAATTATGATGATATTCTCACCGGGAATTGATTGCATTTGAAATGAGTTGTTGGACAAATAGTATTGAACCAAAACTATTACATGTTACTATCTATCAGATGAAACCTTTTGTGTTAAAGTGGATTCCACGCAACCTTCTAATTGTTCCAGGAACAACAAAATTTCGAGTTGGAAGAGGACTTAAATTTATTTGACTATGTAATAGTTAACAAGCTGTTATTTAACAATATTTTAAATAAGTTTAAGATTTTCGAGCATACCAAAATAATACATTAACCATTGCTTAATGCAGTTGATTGCGGTTTTTGATTCACGAGTATCATTAATCGAAGATTACAGTTTCGTCCAAAATAATGAGTGACATAAAAGAAGGTAGACATTTTCGTCCAAGCGCCTAAAATTAAGGTATACAAGTTCGTCCAAAAGTGAGGTAAATTTTATGTACGAAATGTTTATGTTTTTATAAATGTGTACGAATCTTCGAGTTTATTAATTTGTGAAAATATTCTCAAAGTGTTTATATTGCTATAGTCTTGAATTGTGTCATGAAAATCATTTATTCTGAAACGTTATGGAAAATTTCGACAAACGTATGGTGGTGAAAAAAAGAGTGCAACGAAAAGAGGTGCTCCTCTTTTATTCGTGAATAACTATAAATTCAATTTTGCCGAAAAGTTAAAAAGTGGGGAATCACGCTGAAGATATTGTACCAAAGGTTGTAACGCTGCCGTCTACACAATTGGGGATGATGTAGTAATTTCTAGATAAAACTTAAATTATTCTCATGACAGTTTGGAGGCTAACTGCATTCAACAACAGTTTGTAAGAGCAGCAGCTAAGCGTAAAGCTGCAGAAAATAATAAGTACTTAACCCAGGATAATTTTACATCGCGTTTAAGTGAATAAGAAAATACCAATTTAACTATTATGAATTTGAAATCAGTGAGAAGAAGTATTTATAATGTAAGAAGAAAATTACTCCCAGTTTTACCAAAAACGTTAGAAGAAATACGTGAATCATTGAAACAATTAGAAGACCCTATTATCACGTCTAGAAATGTAAACTTTTTATTGGTAAATGATAAAATGATAAAAGTGCAAAATTACCTATTATATCTTGTGAGACAAATCTCAGACATTTATGTAAGTGTTCTAGAATATATATGGGTGATATATTTAAATATTTCCCAAAATTTTATTATCAAATATTTACAATTCATGGATACTACAATGGCCATTACATTCCTCTAGTATTTTGTTTATTGCCAAATAAATTATCAGCTACATATGAAACATGTTTTAATTTGATAAGGACCAAATGTTTAAAGCTAACTTTAAATTTTTTTCTAAAACATATTGTCATTGATTTAAAAAATCTTTTTATAGGGCTGTTAAATTAGTTTGGGGTCAATCTAAAATAATCGGATGTAGATTCCGTCTTTCGCAGGTTTAGTGGCGAAAAATTCAAGAATTAGGCTTAACAATTGATTATAAAAACAAAACCGAAGTGGGAAAATCGATTGGTCATTGTTTTGGTCTTCTTTTTCTAGATCACCAAGTCGGTGATTGTTTCGTTTTTGATCTGATCGAAATTATGCCTGAGAGTGTCGAACTAAATGCTTTTGTTGATTATTTAGTTAAGACATATGTTGATGAAAACTCAACATTTCCACCGATACTCTGGGCTGCAAAATCATCAGAAACTACGAGAACAACCAATGCATGTAAATCTTTCCATTCACATTTACATAAATCCTTTAGTACATACCATCCAAATAAATTCGTGTTTTTAAGGCTATCAATCAATATCAAAATGAGATCTTCATTAGAATTCAAAGTATTCATAAATGTAACAGACTTAATAACAAAACTGTAGCTCGTAAGAAATTTTTGAAAAGTAAAATAAAAAATTTTATTGGAAAAAATATCACTAGCAGGATTATGTTAAATATACATTCCATTATTTTAGTTTATAAGTAAGTTTATTAGTATTTGCTATTTATATTGTAAGTTGTAAATGAAATTCACAAATCTAAGATGATACATTTTATAACGCAATAACTTTTTTTTAATTAAGGGATTGATCCCGCCGAACTCGACCCCTGGACGAAAGTGTATAATATGCAAAAATATTTGACTTGGACGAAAGTGTCATTTCTACAAGTAAAAATTTAAGGTAAAACTGAACTCATTACGATATTCCGGACGAAAGTGTATCTGTTCTTATTAATAATAACAATATTAATGATTATGTGCCACTATATCAAATTTAAAAGTGAGTTATTCTATTTTAAAAGCACAAATACAGCCACACCAAAGCTTTCATATTTAACTAGTAACATTTTTTTACGTAAAAGAAAATCTTCTACGTTTGGGATTATGTAAAACGTAAAAAGAGAATTTCCGTTTTTGTACTTTGTTCAATTAGAGGTTGATAAATATTAATGAGATTATTGAAATGTGTTTTTATTTCAAGAATTTCAATACCAAATGGATTTAAATACATTCACTTAAAATTTTCTACCAAACTTTTTGGGCGATATTAATTTTGAACTTAAACAAAAGTCCATTAGTTGTAATTAGTTGAAAATTACGTCATTGCGAACAAGGAGTTTAACTATAAATAGAAGTGTAAGTGTATACATAGCCATTTAAATAACTTAATAAGGTAGACACAAGAAAATTTTGTATTTAATGTTAGTTCAGGCGGTATAATATCATGTTCTACAACACTCTTATTGAGGTAAATCGTATATGATCCTATTTTTTTTGGTTTTGTGGCTTCGAAATATTATTAGAAATGATAATTTTACTTTTTGGATGCTTCAAAAGGTCAACCGAATTTTTTGCCCGCCTGATGTAGTGGCCTTGACAAACGAGCTCTACTGCATATTGCATGCCAGTCTCGAGAAACAATATTTCTCTAACGATTTCGAATTATACTGGAACAAAATTAAAAATATTATTTTAATTAAATATTATTGGGCCACCTTGAAACGTTTCAAAGTGCCCCATCGAGTTATGTTTACATTGTACCCCAAGCGTCCATATTTTGTATTTTATGCCAAACAATAAAGGCACATTGGAAAACAGAGTCATGTCGACATAAAAAAAAGAAGTAGAAGACATTGTAATCTAATGACTTGTCATTTGGTATCTATAAATTATATCTGTCTCAAAATATGCAAGATTTGTGTAATCAAAATAGTGGATTTAAATATAATATATCGTTTTTTCGACGAAGCTACTTTTATTTAAATGATGACGGTAATAAGCAAAATTGTCATTATGAACAGAAAATCCTAATTGTAAAAGTAAATGTACGGGCTGGGATTGTTATGAATACCACTGTAGGACCATATTTTTTGACAGTACCGCGATGAGTGAAAGGTATTTAGAGATGTTGAAAACCTACGTAGTTCCATTTCTGATAGCAAAATTTTCAGATATCAATAATTTTGGTTAAATAGATACGACCATTTGGTTTTATCAGGATGGAGCAAGTCCAGCAAGCCAAGTACATTATGCTGTAGTGGTTAGAAATTCTCTAAATGCAAATTTTCCCAATCGTTGGATTGGACGACGCGGCCACATTGAATTGCCTGCTAGGTCACCAGATTTGAATCTTATGGACCTTTCTATTTAAGGTTATTTAAAAAGTAAGATACATATAAACCGGGGTAGACCTCAAACAGAGAATTCGTATTAAACTGCAATAAACTACAACAGTGATGTGATCAAACATAACCCAAGAATTCATTGAACGTCTTGGATACTGTCAAATAAACCAAGGTGCTTAATTTTCGAGCATTTGTAGGAATTATGTTACTTGTTTGTCTTCATCTATCAAATGACTTCTTTAATAATTTTCTTTGTAAAATAAATTTTGAATTATATTTTAAGAAATACCAGCACTGGTTTTCTTTACACTCTTTATACTGAAGTTTAAATGTAATAAGTTTGGTATGATTGTACTCAGAATAATATAGGCTTTTAATTTTATAAATAAAAATAAAAATAAGTCCTCATGACTAAAAAAAAATGGATTACGTCAGATCTGTCAAGGTATTAGAGTTAAAATTTATTTTTGGTCCAAAATTGTTAACAACAAAAATAACAATCGACCTGTGAAAACTTAAAACTCTAAAAATATTTAAGTCATTGCGATAATAGACCGATTCCACACTTTCTGAATGCACTGTATAGAATCTAAACATGTATTCCTGCCATATCTAAATTATTACAATAAAGTTTGTAACGACCACCTTCTTGAAGCTGATTTGGTTAAATATTCTGCGGCCATTTGATCTACAATATCTATTCCGTATTTTTGTGTGATTTTAGTAGGTAATGGTTTCCGGTTTCTTCTTTTTATCTGTGCCCATTTCAATATTATTAAGTGTAGAGAACTTAGTACTAAAACATTTTTGTCCGTTTTTCCCTTATACACCTAACAATGCTGGAAACCTTTTTCATAATTCTTTTGTTATACGGACGTAAACAAATTATCCGTCGTGACATTTTTTCCTTTATTTATAAATGATCCCATTAGACAGACAATAAAAAAACAACAATTACAGAAAAGAAAATGCATAAAAGAAATAAACATTTCGTTTAACTCAACTAGATAAAATATTGCAGTATTAAACTGAAAATAAAACGACGTCCGCATGTAACAATTTAGTTTTGTCACACAGACCACACACAATTTCCTCAGCCGCGTCCAAACTACAACTGAGATTATAACGAAAACAACGATAACTAGTTCTGGTGTCGACCAAAACACCACTGACAGTAACTGGTGCTCATTTTCCTGCCACAATTTGAAATACGAACAATGTTTCAAGGTACCCCGTGCTTCAACGTTCCCCGTGTTTTCAACGTGTCCCATGCTCCCTTATTCAAGCTTTCTAACAAAATTCAAGTGATTGAAATCCATTTTATGGACCACCTAGAGAACTTTTTAAAGAACTATACAATTTTTTGGCTAATTAACAAAAATAATATTTTTTTTTCTAATCTAAACTATCTTTATTTGAATCTATAAAAATCAACAAAAATGCAGACATTACCTAATTTGAATGGCCAGCTTGAGACAAACAGTTCTCCCCTCCTCAATTAATTTAGTTAAAGATTATAAAGTGCACACATTATAACTTAAAAACTGTTAAACTTAGGCTTGTAGACGTCAAACAATTACAAAAAAATAATAATACAATGTGCCAAAAAAAAAAATTTTTTATTTCCAGCAGGGACCGAAAGGGTAAAAATCTAAACCATTAGCAATATTGGTCAACTAATTAAGCAGGTAAATACAATTTAAAGTTTAAAATGTATTTCTTTTTAAAAATTAAAAGACTGATATATACGAAACTGCAAGTGCTTTAAAAAGATATCTAATTTGACCCCAATTGCAATGAAAAAATAATCGAGAATACTGGAAAACTGTATCTTCTTTAATCAATAATCGACGTGTAGCTGGATATTTCAGAAATGTTGCCGAAATTCCTAATAATACCTCTGATTCGTTTTTGTCCAGCCACCCTGTATATATATATTATATATATATTATATTATATATTGGTATTTTTTTTTTTTCGTAGAATCCTTAATATCCTTTCCTTACAGCCAAATTTTGTACTCAATATTTTATCTTTGTCTCCAAAGATTTTTTGTAACGTGACATGACTTAAGCAGACAGTTGAAAAATACCTCTCTGTATTTTTCATTCATTTGAGCATCTTCCAAGAAGCAAGTTCTGGAAATGTTTTTATAGTTTAAAGGAATGAACACACGTATTAAAGTTAATGGAGAGTACTTTGAAACACAAAAAGTGTTTTTATTAAAAAGTTTTGTGGCTTCTTTTTTTCTAAAAATTTAGACAATAGTGCTCATATATTAGACGTTAAAAATAAAAGTTTGGCCACGTACGTGATTTTCGTCACGATATTACGTCAGAAGTTTAAGTTAATTTTACTAAAAACTAATAGTACTTACTAAAATAACAGTGGATAATAATTACAGTAGTAGTAAGCCTAATTAAAGCTACTGATACCATATAAATACTGGATTTGTTGATAAATCCATAAAAATTAAAAACATGATTAGCTATATCAAATAACTCAAATACAAGCTACCTGCAAGCTACGTAGTCTGTAGGTGATAATTAAACTTGGGCAAATATGCAAAAATGGTGAAAAATATGCGCATACCATATGCACTAATTTACCAAAAAATATGCATTTCATTACATATATTCCAGTTACTTTAAATATGCATTTATTAAAGAAAATATGCATTAAATATGTATTTTTTTAATGTATACTGTCAATGGAAATATATCACTCACTGAGTTCTATAATGGCACAACCGCAAATATGAACTAATGAGATAATTGACCATGAAGTTTCATGATATCATATATGACATTAAAATTACAATTTATAGATAACAGGTCGATAGAAGAAACCAAAGAAATTTTGTTCCATTGTATGAATTTCGAGAACTTTGATGCAAAGGTGGTCGTAAATAGTAGGGTCCATAAATAAACGTTGTTATTTTTTTATTCGCATAAAAGATATATATATGAATACATCAATATTTATCTTACTAATAACAAAAAAAAATCTTATATGAGTATCAGTTATAAAAAACTTCTACCAGGACAAAAACAACACAGCTACTTATCAATGTAATATAAGTTGGTGTAAAATTCACTAATACATAATATTATATTACATAACGAGAGTTGTAAGAAGCTTATTACATGCGCAGTAATTTTACAAGCATGTAATAAGCTTACAACTCAAGTTGTGTACTATACTTTTTCTACAATTATTTTCGTTTATAAAAATAAAAATTAAATTACCACTATATTTACACTGACAGATTAATAATTTTTAATCTGTCAAAAATAACGTCTGTTAATTCGTTTCCATGGTAACTCGACCAACTGACTTACGAGGCTTATGTGATATTATACATTTTTTGTCTACTCTCTTAAGGTCGATTCAGACACATCAGTCACGTCTCGTCACCATCTCGTCACAGTGATTGCGCCGAATCGAAACAATCCGTCATACAAAATATTCTTTAATACAAATATGGCGCCGGCATTCACATTCATCAGTTGACGAACAGTTTGCCAGCTGTCAGATAGTTGATAGTTCTGTGACCAAACAGGACCGGTTCGGTACCGTGACTGTGACGTGACTTATGTGTGTGAATCGACCTTTACTAGTAAATTGTATATTACAGTCCGTCCCAATCCCTTCTTTCAGTGCGTCATAGTTGTTCGAATTCTCTCTAACGCATTAAGCTAGAAGTGACAGAAAAAAACGTGAGTCGCTGATTATTATACATAGAACTTAGAAAATTAGGTATCGTTCACGGGTATTCGCATATTAAAGCGAATTCTACTTACGAACGTATAATTGGTTGGAGTTTAGAATACGCTAAATAGATATCCAATCAATTATGCATATAAATATAATTTGACACAGATGATCTTGATAATGACAGTGACAGTACTTTCACAATGTCAACTGATAAAATGATAATTGCCATTCCAGGTTAGTATTTTCAGACATTTTAACTACAGTGAAAATTAAATTTTGTATTTATTGTCATAAAAATATTTTAAATATTCCGAGATATACCGAGAATGAAAAAAGACTAATATTAAAATTATTAAATTAGTTTCAATTAGAAAAAGAGGCTGAGACATCTTTATTATCAGTTTCTGTCGTTCGCGAATCAGATTGTGAATTCCGGAATGAGATTGAGGAAATATCTTAAACTAATGCCTTTATGGATATTTATATGTATTAAAACGGTTCTTTTTAGAACCACGACATTTTCTTGAAATGTAGGATATAATTGATACCAGCCACATATCTAGTGTAATCATTGATTTTCAAGAATCAGATTCTGAATGGGATTATAGATTGTTTGAAATATAATATTCATTTTTGTTATTCATAAAAAAGAAGGTAAACTTACATTCGGTATCTTGTTTTTTAACTAAACTCCATTAGCACGATTTCATCTGGATATCGGAACTGGTAGATTAACTCAAAAATCAACTGCTTCACTATTTAAACTATTTATATTGTTTTTTTTTAACTAAACTTTATAACCTTCTTTCATTTGCACACCAAATCTGGTAGAATAACTTTAAAATCAACTGCTTCACTATTTAAACTATTTCCACTATTTAATGACAACTCTTCACAAAATTAAACTATTGGCTGCCACACAAACTTATCAGAAAATTACTTATCCAAATATGACTGATTTAAATCGATATTATTTTATCACAGGAATGTTTACTTTGATGCCTTGCAATTGTCAGTAAATTTTTTTACCTTGCAGTCAACTCTTAAAAGATTCTAGGAGGAAGCGTTATTTTAAATAAACAAACCTTCCAATTCCCTAGTGTTTGTAATAAATAATAATAAATCCATAAACAAATCTTAGCTAATTAAGCACTTTCCATGGAATGTATAAAATAGAACAGAATAGAATAGAATTATGAAAAACTGCTATGCATTAAAAAAAATAACCTTTTCACGTTTAGCCGATTACGATCCTGCAACTGTCAGATTTAACTAAAATGTCATGCAATAATTCTCGACATTCTTAAAATCCTATATGACGTTAAAATTAGTGACGCACTGAAAAAAGGGTTTGGGACAGACTGTACCTACTATTTGGATGCTAAGTAAATGTATCATACTGACACTGACACGTAATGACTAGCACGTAATAAAAAAAATTACGCTTCAGTTTTATAAAAATTTGTAATATCACATAAGCCTTGTAAGTCAGTTGTCGAGTTACCATGGAACATGGACGTTATTTTGACAGATTAAAAATTATTAATCTGTCAGTGTAAATATAGTGGTAATTTAATTTGTATTTTTATAAACGAAAATAATGGTAGAAAAAGTATAGTACACAACTTAGTTGTAAGCGTATTACATGCTTGTAAAATTACTGCGTTCGCCGCTACGGCGAGCTTCTTACAACTCTCGATATGTAATATACTATTATAAAACTGACGCCTAATTTTTTTTATTACGTGATAGTCATTACGTGTCAGTTTCTGTTATGATGCATTTACTTAGCATCCAAATAGTAGGTAATATACAATTTACTAGTAAGAGAGTAGAAAAAGATCCATTATATATTCATATTTTTTCTGGTAATTAGAATTTGATTTTGATAGACTGTATCAATTTCAATGCCTGTAAAAGAGTAAATTGGGATTTCTTGTACGTATTTCTTTGAATAAGTTGACAGTTTTAAAATAAGATCTTTAAATAAACTTTAATACAGGAAAACGTTGGATTATTTTTTCAACTTTCAGTCTTAAAACATCACTTAACTTAAAGAGACTTCTTCTGTAGTATTAGTATTTAAATTGAAAGCAGCTTTTACTGTTAATTTTTTCAAATCAAGGAAATTTCATCCGTATATTCGACTACTTTAAATTGTGTTTCAATTTACTTAGATATTTTTATCACTGCTAAATATTGATCTGGTGTATATATATTGTACCCGACTCTAGGTCCTCTTAATATTTTTTTCGAAATGCGAATAAACATTGTCACCTTCGTTCTGTGTGTGGCCAGAAACTAAATATTTATTTTATAAAGAAAATAAATTTATTTTCTGTCAGAATTAATTTATTTTTTTTTCTTCCCTGCACACTATTTGTTCGAGTAAAACACTATTTCAATTTTTTCAGAATTATCATTTTCGACAGTCTCTTTTAAAAAATTAAGCTGACAGGTTCCTATTTCAGTCACTCCGCATTTTCCTTCGCCTTTGTGCCACATAAAACAACATACATTACCTTGTCACTTCATGTTAAGGTGGCATACCGTGAAATTATAAGTCGATAATTTGGATAAATCTTATTTTTTAGAAATTATGGTGCGAATACACCTATTGGTAATACCTAAAGTCGAAGTGAAAAAAAAGCTTTGCACACTTTTACTATTGTACCTTATTTGTACATTGTTATTGTTCGTCCATCACTCTTTGCTACATTAACCTGTTCCATTATTGCCATTATGTACTTTTGCTGCTTGGAAATGTCTTCCAAATTCCAGTATAACTTAAAAACGCGAGTCTCTCTTCTTCTGTGAATTTTTCGGTACATTTTTGCCTGAATTTTGCTATGTCACACGGCTCTTTATTTACGGGAACGTCTATCTTCCTATTGTACGTTTAATAAGATTGTCCACAGTTTCGGAGGTATTTATTTCAGTTTTTTAGCCACTAAGGAGGTTGCGCTTTCCTTTTTCTCGGTTTATTCTTATGTTTTTAATCCACTGTTTCATCGAGCTGAACATTTGTTTAACCTTCATTCTGTCTGTATTTATTCCTCCTCTAATTTCCCTTTAATCATTTTTTTTATATTTAAATAATTTATATTTAATATATAAATTTTCTCTATCTAATTAGCAATAAGTTTAGATCCTTGACAGAATCATCCGACGAAAAGTCGGAATCGAGGAATCAACTGATGAAGTACTGCTGGAATAGGATGTACTATTCGAGTCAAGTATCGTTATCTTGATAAACACATTCCACTGTGGATCCACAAGTATCCAACTGATTTACACGGTCTGCATTGAATTGAGGTAAATCTAAAAAAATATGTCAATAAAAAAGAATTAAGGCAACATCCAAAATACTTACTTTGCTTATCCTTTTTAACTTGATGTAATTTATTTGCTATAATATTAAGGTCATTTTTCGTATTGTTGACTGGTTTGTCTGAAAATAATTAATTTTTCATGTCATCTATCTGATGATAATAGAGTAAATTAAATTCTATATGGACATTACTTTATATTTAGGAGATATAAATACTATGTTTTTTTTTAAAATTAATTCCATAGTGGCACAACTTTTAATGTGCCGGATATAAACTAAAAAATAAGATATTTTTATTAAAAGTTATAAAAGATCTAAAGTGGGATAACTTTAGTTGTCCCAATATTTTACTAAAATAATCGGAAAAAATATTCATAACTTTTGAGTCGCACTGGCCTAACTTAAAAATATGTCAGTATTGCTTTAACAAATCTTATCTACTTGGATCAATAACTATAGTCACAATTAAAATGTGCAGGTTTTTCACGTACAAGCAACATAAACACACCAAAAGTCAATGGCATACTAAATATGTGCTGGTATAGTGCTGCCTCTCGAGCGGATAGATGGAGGGAGAGATAGATATGCACGTGGCACAATGCTGTAATAGTACTGGGACAGAAATAATCAACGAAGTAAATAGCACACACAAACAAGGAAGAATAAAATAGACTAAGGTAAAAAGAAAAAAAAAAGGGATAAGGAAAAACATCCTATGAGAGCCGTGTGTGAGGTAAATGTGATAGGTTGTGCAAGAAATAACAGATGGAGTACTGGAATTTTGCGTACACGAGTAGTCAAAAGTGGTTGTACAAACAAATAAAGCTGGTTCCTGTTAAACGTAGAACTCAGTCAGCCAATCGTAAGAGGTGTGAATCAAGGCGTTACACTTTACCGCTAGAAAATTCTGCTGACATAGAGGTATGCAGACGTACTTTTTTGAATACCTTAGAGTATACCAACGATTCTGTCGAAACCGAATTTGTAGCAGTAATTAAAAAAGGACTTGTGGAGATCAGATCAGGAAGGAGGTGGCTACCGTAAGTAATCCATAGAAATAATAAGGACATATGAGTATTTAAGCCATCATGAATCATCGAAGAAAACTGCCCTAATGTAGGTATTTACCAAGAGAGTTGACATATAAGAAAATGTTTGATGATTTTGTAACAAAACATCTCTCGATTTGTAAAATCAAAGTATACCGTCGATGTTTTAAAGAAAATGAATGTTTCACTTTGCCAACCCAAATCAGATATCTGCGAAGAGTGCAAAATGTTAAAGAACACGTTGTAAAATAAAGCAGACGATAAAATTCAAGATCAGCTAAATTCCGACCGTACTAAAGCAGAAAAGGCAAATCTAGAATATAAAAATACTCTACCGAAATAGCAAGTATATATGGATTTACAAAAATGATTATTTGCTAAAAATAAGGCAATAATCTAAGGCAATGGTATGAAAAATCAACTACATCGTTATTTACAGCTGCTGTCAATAAAGTCACGATAGCGAATATGATAGCCAACATATATCCAACGATCGATAACGGTCATGTAAATAGAAGAAGAAGAAGATTATTTTACCTATTATGCGTCAAAGTAAAAGTGCAATTTTTACTAGCCGACTTGTTGTATTTAACCTTACATTTGCTACTTTAAGTAATCAATCTAAAAATAACAGCTTCTGTGTACTCTGGTATGAAGCTTTAGGTGCATGTAAGGCTGAGTCGAATATTGACGCTTTATTAAAAGTAATAAGAAAAGAAAGAGATGTCTCTTATTTTGTATTTTGTACAAATAACCGTATTTCTCATAATAAAAATTGGGTTCTATATACTTCCTTGATAACTGAAGTCAATCGTTCTTCCGGACCATAGAAATCGTTATAAGATCTCTTACAAAAGGCCATACGCATATGTCTGCTAATGGAATTCATGGCAACATCGACCAAAAAATACTTAAAAATCAGAAATATTTATGATTTTCAGGAACTGACTGAACTTGTGAATAACTCTAGAAAAAATGTAGAGGTACTTGAGTTAAAAGAGTTTCACTTGTGGCAAAATAAAAAAGGACAACAACTAAGAAACTAGAGGATCCTTTAAAGGATTTTCTATTACAAAATATGGTAGGTCTTTTTACATGAGGAAGTAATTGTATAAAATATTAAAACAGATTTTGAGGTATATCAGAATAGATTTTTACAAAAAAAAAACACTGTCCAAGCACGTTTATGCCCAAAGCTTTAAATATTCGTTGAATCTCAAGTGACAAAAAGGCACTCATTTTGAAAAACCTAGTACCATTAATGCCGTAAAACCGAAAATTCTTTAGGCAAAGTCTACCAGACTCAGAAACATCTTTAGACTTGGTGGAGCAAGAACAATACTCCCATAAATCCACAAGGAATCTACGTTCCTGTAGTTGGCTGTATACCATATATTAAAATTTTTTTAATTAAAAACCTTTATAAAAGGTATATATTTAAAAACCCTGACGAGCTAATTATGCAAAGAGTTGCTTCCATACAGTCCTTGTAGACACACTGTCTCAGGACTAGCAAGTTCAACATGGAGTCATATGTCGCCATGTTACCTAATCCAACGGTAACTTTAACATCATAACATATTATAAGAAATATTGTATACCAAATGTAACTAATTATTTGTTAACGGGTTTTTACCCATATATTTAGTGGCTACATTCATGTACTTCTAGACACTGATGATGGAATATAGATTCCGAAAACGTTTTGTATAATTAGCCCGTTAGGGTTTTAAATATATACCTTTTATAAAGGTTTTTTAATAAAAATTTTTTAATACTCCTATACTCCTATAAGAAAACCCGATAAAAGTTGGGTGCAGACTGACAATAAAAAAGCCAATGTATTTGCCGAATATTTAGAAAATATATTTAATCTCAACTAAGGTCAAAACATAAATGATGATGTAGTTAGCGAATATCTAGATGCACCCTGCCAATTATCACCTTAAATAAAAGTATTCTTCCCATTCGAGGTTTAAGTATTGACCGATTTCGTTCCCCGTCTCTGTTGAGTATTCATCGACCAACCCCGTCCCACCTCTAGCCTAGGCTGAGTAGTGATCGGTTGTTTCTTGGTTTTTGGGTATTAACTGAAGATCGTCCTTTGCTTCGCCCATCCGAATGTCGCTAATGTTGATTTTTCACCGTGATCAACATTGGACCGCAGCCCCGTTTTTCACAAGAATTCACGGTTTTATATTTTTATTGTACATATTACATAGAAATTAATTTTATTTTTGTTGTTAACTTAAATATACCTATGTTTATTTAGATTAAACTTGCGTTTGACTAAGTCTAGCGTCTAGTAGAGCTACCCTCACAAATCTTCAAAGTTAAGTAGAAGATTAGAATCGTCAACATATGATTTTGACCTACAAGATTTAAGGCTAAGAGCAAAACGATATTATAACGAAATAGTCTCGAAAGAATTTGGTAGATCTAATATTAGTTTTAATGTTTTATTTGGTTGTTTTAACAAACCTATACAGTAAAACCTCGATTATCCGTCTCTCTATTAACCGTCACCTCTGTTAACCGTCAGGGTCCATACATAAGTTATATTGACTACATAAGTAATAAAAAAAAGAAAGTTTCAAGCTATAATCGATGAATATGATGACTCGATCAAGTGTTCAATGCGGATGAAACTGGTTTAAACTACAAAGCATTGCCAATGAAACCACTCGTTGCACTGCCTGAAAAATATACACCTGGATTTAAAATGCAAAAGCAGCGAATCACAGCAATGATGTGTTCAAATGCAAGTGGTGACCATCGCCTTCCTTTATCATTGATTGGTACAGCAAAAAAAAACACGTTGTTTCAAGGACATAAATATGAACGCACTTTCCGTTAACTACTATGCACAACATAATGCATGGATATCCCAGGAAATATTCGCTGACTGGTTCCAAAAGGTATGTACTGCAAACCAAAATTTGTTTATCTATTTTTCTAACGTCTTGTTTTTTACGGACGTTAGACAATACTTGTAAGCAAAAAATTTGCCACAAAGGCGATTCTCATTTTGGACAATGCACATGCCCATCCTGAAGCCGGTATGCTGCGAAGTGACGATGGAAATTTCCCGAGCTCTTTTCTGCCTGCGTATACAACATCATTGATACAGCCAATGGATCAATCGGTTATTGAAGTATTTAAAAGAAGATACAGAAAAAAATTTATTCAAAACCTAGTTATAAAAGGGGTCTTTGCCAGAATACTGAAAAGCATACAATTTAAAACACTCAGTCGACAATGCTGTGGATGCTTGGGCTGATGTTTCAGAAGTAACACTAAAAAGAACGTGGAATAAATTATGGCCTGAATCAACTCAAGATGAAAATGCCTCCGTGACAGCCGAGCATGATGCGGTAACAAATGAAGTTATAGCTGAATCAACTGTTTTGTTTTTGTTGCCTAAAGATGTCATAAACGAATGGTTAATGATTGCTATTGCAACTCACAAAGATTTGAGTAAGAAGCTAAAGAAGTTGCGTCAACAAATCATCGAGTTGTATTTTCGACAAGAAGAAGCCAATAAGGTAGATTTGATGATGTTACGTCGATTAAGAATTCAGCCGTTGCAAAATGTGAAGTAAAAATAAAACAAACAAATATTTCGGAATATTTTAGATCAAATTGATTCGACTTTACTAACATAAATCACTCTTATATTGTCAAATAAAACATACAAATAAAATTTGAGAGTTATACTATGAATTTTTTTTAATGTTCTGTTAACCGTCTTTTCGACTATCCGTCATACCCTTGGTCCGGTGCCCTGACGGATAATCGAGGTTTCACTGTATTACATTACTATATCGCTAGAAAGTGTATCAATAATGTTGAAAAATTCCGTTCGAATAGTTTTACATTATGTAAAATTAATAAATCGAGGTTAAATTTATCGTACCAAAGCTACGATCGTTCAAAGTTTTTTAAATATGTTTGAGAACATTATTGTCAATCAATTATCAATCATATCAGCAATAACAATCTTTTGCATTAATAAAAATGCATTACACGTGTAGAAGTAGGTCACATTTTAAATGAAACTGTATTATTATTTACATTTGTCCTTCAAATTTATATTACATACTTTGCTTATTACAATGATGTTTTATTTATATGTACTTATGTAATAATGTGTAAATTGTATAAAATATCTCCTTTGTTGCTTTTTTAATAGGTTAGGACTAATTTTCTAAAAATATATAATAAAGAAGGCTTATAATTTTGAGTTCCTTAACGATTTGTGGTTATTTATTACTTATTGCAATTTGCAGTAATTGTGTGTTTTGTCATATTTTGTTATACTCTCTTCTACAATCAATATTAAAACAAAAAAAAATAAAAGAAAGTTAAATTTGATTTCACGTATGATGCCTCTGTATATTCGCTTGTACGTATTTCACCTTAGCAGGAATCATCAGAGCTACTGGCACAGAAGCTCTAAACGTGAAAACAAATCTTCTCTGTCAAAAGAAGCAACAAAAAATGGCTTCAATGTGGGCGCCATAGCGACATCTGATAATAAATTCCGAAAGTAGAAATGCAAAGATTTCTATTGACACGAAACCAAAATTCAGATCTTTGCTTTAAGCTGTACCCTTTATAAATTGCAAGGCAAAACAGACGATGCTAAAGATGTAAAAGGGAGATATGGAGAACCTAAAAGTTGCATTCCACAACATATCTCATCATCTAAGCAAAAATCCTTGGCAAATTGGTTTCGTGTTCTGTTTCGTAGACAAACCGAAATAAAAGAAAGTTGAGATATGATTTAGGTATAGTGCCTGTGTATATTCGTTTATACGTATTTCATCCTAGAAATCATAAAAGCGACTGGTACAGAAGCTCTGAACGTAAAAACAAATCTTTCCCGTTAAAAGGAAGCAACGATAATAAGGTAGCATCAAAAGGAAGCTTCTACTTCGGATATATCTATATTAAATATCCAGCTGCATAATTATATTAAAACTTCTTCTTCTTCTTCTTCAGCCTTCATTTATCCATTGTTGAATATCGGCCTCCTCCAATTGCTTTCACGCTTCCATATCCTTTGCAATTCTCATCCACTGCTTTCCAGCTACAGCTGTTATATGGTCTATTTATCTCTTTTGGGTCTTCCACGCTTTTTTTTTGTTTTCAGAGGTCTCCAGAATGTCACATATGAGACCATCTGTTGGTGTCTTGTCTTGCTACATGTGCTACCTATTAGCATCTCAATGTCGCTATTTTTCCCATGATAAGTACGGTTATTTTAGTTCTTCGACCTATTTCGGTGTTATATTTAACATGATCCTCTTCACGGCCCGTTTAGTAACTCTTAATTTTTGTGCCATTTTTCTTGTTATTGCCATAGTTTCCAAACCATAAGTTGCAACTGGTAGTATACAACTGTCATAGGTTTTTTGTTTAGTGATTGATTTCTCTGTCTTTTAAAATGAAGCTTAACTTTCAAAAGCAGCCCATGGCAATTGTGTGCCTCTTTTAATTTCTAGAGTTTGATTTTCCTTTTCGTTTTTAATTGCATGTCCTAGACATATATATTGTTCTACACTTTTCTATATTGATGTTATCTGTCGTGAGGTTTCTAGGCTGTTGCTTAATATTTTTGTTTTGTCGAGATTCATTTTGAATCCTATTTGATTCGATTTGTGATTTAAATCTTGTAGCGTTGATTTTAGTTCATGGATATCTGTGCTTATTAGTACTATGTCATCTACGAAACGCAAATGGTTAAGATATACTCCATCTATTTTTAATCCCTTTTCAGCCCAATTTAGTTTTTTGAAGACATTTTCTAATGCCAAAGTAAATAACTTGGTGAGATGGTGTCGCCCTGTCTACACCTTGCCAAGGTCTATTTTCATAGTTTCAGATCATATCATTTAATACTATTAAACTGGGAATAAGCCACAATTAAAGATAAAAATACGTTTATTGACGTTTCAATTTCCACTTACGGAAATCGTTCTCAAAATACAAACAGTAAATTAAACAAATTTTGTTTTTTGTTACATAGTGAAAAATTCTTCTAATAATTTAATTTTATCTGACTCATTTATATTGACAATTCAGACATACATTATGCATTTTAAAGTAGACGACTTTAAAATGATATTGCCAATATTGTTGAGTTGCGCTCCTGGGACGACTTTACTTATAAGATAGTTCATTCGATTACATGAAATCAACTTTAACTTGAGAATATCCGTCAGAAAAAAATCATAGCATGTAATTCGTCTTTAAAAAGACAAACACATGACATGATGACAGTAAAATTCTCTCTGTTAGTGATTCCATAGTAAATTATGAGGGAAAAACCAGGAAAAAAACCTCATAATACTATCCCGACATGGTAAGTATTTGTTCGTGAATTTAGTTTACCTTCAATAAACATCAAAATTCTGATTTTATATGTTTACGTTATTTAAAAAACATAAATGATGTATCCTCTATATGTTACTGACTTACTAATACTGGTATTTTCTTATTAATAACTTCCTCTTTCAATATTGGTAACCAGAATTATTTTTACGTGAAAAAGTAGCATCATCGTAATATATCTCTTTAGGAGGGCAGCATATCTTAAATCTACTCTGCGTCGTCCAATGCTGTTAAGAAAGCCCATTTCTCGATAGTGGTCGAATGCTTTGTAATAATCGACAAATGCCCAGATGTAGTGGATGTTTGTACTCTATTGTTTTTTAATAACTGTCCGGATTGCTTTGCGAGTGATCAATAGTACTAAAACCCTTACGAAAGCCTGCTTGCTTCACTGGTTGTTATGCATCTAGCTTAGCTGTCTAGTATATTTGTTATATTTGGTTAGTAGTTTGTAAATGTGTGAGCAATAAGCTTATATGTCAGTAGTTTTCTATATTTACGGCGTCCCCTTTTTTATGGACTAAAATGACTTCCACATTTTTCCATGCTTTTAGGTATTTATTCTTCCAATAGGCATTTATTCAGTAATGCTCTCATTGCCTCTTCTAATGCAGTGCCTCACATTGTTAGCACCCTCTAAAATTAATTTTTATCTTCTCCTGAAAATAGTATCTATTTGAAAAGACCTCAGAGGAGGTCTTTTCGAATATTTTTCTGTTGAGCGCTTTATAGTTCCGGGTTATCTCTGTTCGTTCTTCTTCTTTTGTTTTCTTATCTGTAACAAAGTTTCTTAGTGACTGTTTATATGTCTTTAGTTATTTTCTCAGCTAGTTCATCTATATTCTTGTGCTTAAAGGTATTTGCTACTAGTTTCCGTGCTAATTCCTCTTGGTATTTTTCTTATTACTGGCTAGGATGTCTGCCGTCGTAAAGGGTTTGTTGTTAATAGTTTCCGTCTTTCTCTCTTCACGTTAATACGTATATCGCACGAACTAGTTCTATGGTTAACTGCTCTGTTAAATATGTTCAGCACCTCGATGTTTTTAAATATTGATCTATCACTAAAAAGGATAAAATCTATTTCATTATTAACCTGGCCGTCAGGACTAACGCCATATCTACTTTCTTTGAATTTTGTTTTGTTTTTATAGAACGTGTTCAGGCAAAACATTTTTCGGTGCTAACGGAATGTCTTAATATCTTCCCTCTGGTATTTCTATTACCTCGACCAAATTTTCCTATGTAGTCTGAGTCGCCTGGTATTCGCCGCCCTATTTTGCATTAAAATCTTCCAGTGATGATAACATAGTCTGTTTTTTCCTAGGTCTTTAGACTGGCAATAATCTTCGTAGAGTTGTTCTATTGATCGTCATCCACAGTGGAAGTTGAAGCATAGCAGTGTATTATCTGTAAGCTATATCGTTTTATTCAATTTTTAAATACAAGATATATCACTCCGACACTGCTGAATAATTTCACTATCTGGTATTCTATTTTTTCGGTTGACCATAAAAGCCACTTTTCCTTGGCCATGCTTCTCTTCTGAATTATGTTGGTATAGAGTATGCCAAGATTTTAGAGTGGTCTTTTTCTCTCCTTAAAGTCTCGTTTCACAAAAGCTTACAATAATCCCATTTAATAGCTCCTTGTTTCTGCTCGAATTCCTCTAGATGGTCGTTCATTCTTATGATTACAATGTTGTATGTAGCAATTTAAAATTTTTGAGAATTAATTTGTTTATTATTGTCATGTCTTCTGCTTCCCCCAGATTCCGTGAGGCAGTCCATATTGGAGTGGGGATCTTCTGGAGTTATTTTGAATGTCAGTTATAAGCGTAAAATCAATTTTTTAAATAAAATTTGTATTACCACGACAGTAAAAATTCTATATCTTTTGATCAGAGTATTCTATCTACAAAAATAAAATGCGACTACAGCTTTCTACACAATTTTTTTTTCGCAAATTAAGTAATTTCTATAAAGCTGTTAAATAAATAAACGTTGCGTTATTTTTCTATTTTTTAACATATCTCACAAAATCATAAAAATTGTATCACTTTAATTGACCGGAAGCTATCAAACTTTCATTGCTAGAGCTTAGATAACCTATAACATGAGGTTTACCCTATTCCGATTTTGAGTTTTGTCAACAAATATGAAGCATTTGAAATATGTCTAAAAAAGTCTGAATTTAGATATTCGCATTGTAGATAATCTAAAACGTTTAAAACTCCTTGTTTTAAATTCAACAAGTATGTTTTTGAAAACTATACAACTTCAGCTACAAAAAATGACTAGTGGGAAGCTAACAGGAAAGTTGTCGTGCGAGTAAGAAAGGAAGTGCTAGAAAAAATATCTGGTAAAGGGCCTCCTAAAGACAAAGTAATTTAGTGGTAAAACGATGAAGTGCAATAGAAACTTAGATATAAAAAAGAAGCTGAAAAGAGGTATGAAAGTCAAAAAGAGAGAAAGATCAGGGTATATAAAAAGTAGCAAAGAACGAAGCAAAGCGCGCTATAGCTACTGCTAAGGAAATATTGTATGTACAGCTGTGTGAAGAGTTGAACACGCCTGAGGAGATGAAAGGATATAAACCATTCTTAAAGCAAGCACCAAATCATCAAAGGACTTGACTTATATGCAGTAGATTAAGAGTACGAATGGAAAAGTGTTAAAAACATGTTGAAATAAAGTAAATATGGTATAAGTACTTAAAAGTTGCTAAATGAAAAACACCAGAGGAGAGTAGGAGGACGCGAGATCTTAAAATAAGAATACGGAGATAGCGAGAGATGAGGTTATCGATCGTTAATAGGATAAAAATTGTAAGGTAGTAGGATCTGATGGAATACGTGTCGAGGTTTGGAAGGCTCTAGGAGAGAAAGAGATTAATATTTTGTGGCAAATGATGAGTAGGATATATGGGGAAGAAAGGATGCCAATGTATAAAGAGAAAGAGTGCGATGGTGTCATTGTATAAAGATAAAGGGGATATTCAGGAGTGTAAGAACTATAGAGAAATAAAGTTATTGTCGCACACAATAAAAATTTGGGAAACAACTGTAGAACGAAGGTGAAGGAAGAAATATATAGATAGGAAATAAACAGTTTGGGTTTGCGGTAGAAAGAAGGACAACGTATGCCTTATTTGCTTTGAGGCAGTTGGTAGCGAAATACGGCGAGAAAAAAGAGCTACATTGGGTACTTATAGATCTTGAGAAAATGTACGACACAGTTTCTAGACAAAATCTATGAAGATTTATGAGAGAGAAATGGGTTTCTGAAAAGAACGTAAGTCTCGTGAAGAATATGTATGAGAAATCGTACACCAAATTAAGGAGTTGTGTCGGATTGACCGACAGTTTTCTGGTGACGGTTGGTTTACACCAAGGCTCTTCACTAAGTGTTTAATATGTTTAATCTTGTTATAGATGTACTGACAGAGAAAGTAAGAGAGGAGCGCTCATTGGTCAATGTTCTTTGCTGATGATATCGTGTTAATAGAGAAGGGCAAAGATATATTGCAGGGTTGGAGAAGGGTTATTGAACAGAGAGGACTTAAGATTATCAGGTCGAAAACAAAGTATATGTGGTTAGGACATCAAATTATTTGGGGAAAAACTAGGAAGAGTAGGAGAAACTAAATACCGTGGCACATACATAATGTAAAATGGGACACTAGATCTAGAACTTTCTTATAGGATACAGGCTGGTTTGTTTAACAGGAAGCGAATAAGCGAAGTACATTGTAATAAAAAAATCAGGGAAGGGGTGAAAGTAAACATATACATGAGTGTGGTGAAACTGCGTTGATGTACGGCGGAGAAGTGTGGTATGTAAAGAAAATTCAGGAAAATATGGAGGTAGTTGAAATGAAAATGTTGGGTATACGTTGGGTAAGACTAGAGGGAAAGAGCTATCAGAAGTTGACGAAAAGAAAGTCAAAAGAGAATAGTTTAGGTGAAAAAGACCCAATGGACAGTATGGACAGTAATGAGTGGCGACGAAGAGTGAGAAACAGCGACATCTGAAAAGCTGAGGAAGAAGAAGAAAGAAGAAAAAGAAGAAACTTACTTTATTTGCGGAAAAATAAAAAACTTTATACAAAAGCTGCACTGTTTACCTTTAAAACCCATTTTAATTTTTGTCGATAGGATACGCTGATCAAAAGATATCAAGTTTTTATCATCGAGTTACACAATCTTTTTTTTAAACTGATTTCACGCGCGTAACTGACATTTACAATTGCTGGTCGCTCTAAGCTTTGTTTCTGAGAGAACGGAGAGAATATTTTTTTCTACGGCGTACAGATTTCTACGTAAATCGATGTTTCACATTTTCTCCGCCCCTGCGAGGGTCGTTTTAGGGGAAAGTACGGGGTTAGAAGCCGCAACCTTTTTGGCACTTTTTTTCGAGTCTCAAAATTGACGGTAGGAAATATTGGAAAATCGCTAAAATAAATAAGAGGTCTCACTGTATACTATAGAGTAATAGGTCATGTAAAAATTTAGAAAAAGAAAAAAGATAAAACGAATGGCACAAAGTTACAACTAAATGAAAGAAAAATAATTTCTTATTTCTACAGTTGTCATCAGTTTTTTTTCATTTATCACAGAAATGTCATCACAAAATGTCATCATTCATTCTACAGTTTTTAATTTAATTTATTCTATGTATTTATTATATTAAACATTTATAGTATGAGTTAAAATAAAAACTTGATACACAATAACCAAAAAAATTGAACTGGCTTTTAATCTATCTGAAAAGTTAATCAAAGACACAATACATTACACAAAGCTATAGAATTGTTTGTTACAACTGAAAGGGTGCTGCTAGCTTAGGACTAGCTTTCATTAGAATACGAGGGAATGAACGAATTTCAAAAGAGATTTCGATTTTTTCATTAAATTGGTTTCAATTAATTTATTGGTGGTAAACCTAAATAAAGATTAGAATTATCATTTAAAGTGAGTTTTTATTGAATAAAAAATTGTTGATTTATTTGAGTACTCATATAATTAAAACGTGGTCGAAAAGAATGGTCAAGGATCGTACAAAACAATTTTAGAAGAGAATATTAAAAAAAAATACTGCAGGTTTAAAAGAGTTCGTGAATAAAGTAACAATCCAGTTGCCAAGTACTGCGATATACTGATACATGAATTTATATGTGTTTTACATGTATTATTGATGACTAAAAACCATTTGACTAAGTTAACCATCAAATGATGATCGAAATTCTGAGAACAACAACTGTAATTGACGAATAAGACTTGCGAATTATCTCAGAACTATATTGGTGCACAAACGGCAACAATTCAAATAGAGCAAACACAATCCAAAGATATACGAATCTGACGAGGAGTGCGACAAGCTTAGGTCTGTATTCGGATTCTATATTTAGAAAAACATTAGACGAGGTTCAAGGTGCAATCAAGATTAACGGAATCAGCATAGACAACATCAGATATGCTGATGATACCATCCTAATAGCAAGCAACGCACAAGAACTACAAAATATAATAAATGCGGTAGTTCAATATAGCGACATATTCGGTTTATACCTAAATGTTTCCAAAACTAGGTATTTCCAAACTATTACCAAAACTATTTTCAAACCTTCCAGTATTTTCAAAGATACCAACAAAAGTACATTTGTGTAAACATCATATATGCTGATGATACCATTTTAATAGCAAGCAACGCACAAGAACTACAAAATATAATAAATGCGGTAGTTCATTATAGCGACATATTCGGTTTATACCTAAATGTTTCCAAAACTAGGTATTTCCAAACTATTACCAAAACTATTTCCAAACCTTCTAGTAATTTTGAAACATACCAACAAAGGTACATTTGTATGCCACTGGACAATAATAGAACAGGTCTTCTTCTTGATGTGCCTATCCGTTGCGAATGTTGGCGATATCATGACAATCTTTATCTTATCTGCAGCAGCGCGAAAAAGCTGCACATATGTTGCATTGAACCAGATTCTGAAGTTCTTTAACAAGGATGTTCTTCTTCTTCCTGGACCTAGTTTTCCAAATATTTTTTTTACATGATGCTTGAAGGAGAGCTTAACTGGATTAATTTTCGCATAATATGTCCGAAAAATTGTAACTTTCGAGATTTGATAGTGGTCAGTACCTCTCAAATATTCTCCGATATAGCCATATCTTGCGGGTGGCGGGTAGGAACTCCTTCGGACAGTCCTACCAGGGAAAATGAATCAATCCCTGCCCTCCGCAGATTCCAGGAGTTTCCTGACCCGGGAAACTAGTACCTGCTTAGGGTCCCTTGTCCAGGGTCACGGATGAAGACCACAACGGTATCCACGGCGGAGAAGAACTTCTTCAGTACGGTGTGTATGGCGGAAGTGGCAACCCCCGATTTTAGGGTTAGTATAAAATTAGATCACCGCAGCGTCTGTCCCAGAATGGGCGGCTTGCAACAGCGTCTGACCCTGAAAGGGCGGCTGATCCACGAACTCGCCAACCCGTTTGACAAGCGTGGCGTTTTAATGTCAAAACACCCCCTAAAAATGTCGAGTTACAAAACAAATGGAAAAATACCCCAGGTGGGTAGAGTAAACAGCTCAGACTCCCACACCGCGAAAACGGTCAGCCTCAAGGATTCTGGGGGAGGCAGATATTCGACAAAATTGAACATTGGAACATACAACATAAGATCAATGAGCGACGACATAAAGGTACATGAGCTAGAAGAGGAAATATCCAAGATATCATGGGACACAATCGGGCTAACAGAGCCATATCTTAAATGCTTTCAGTTTTCTGCACATATCTTCGTTTAAGATCCACGATTCAATACTATAAAAAAGGACAGTAATCAGGACAATACTTTGTATCAAGAGAGAGGTTATGACTCTTAAAGAAGGCCCCCATCCGATTGAAGGTGCTTTTCCGATGCGTACTTTAATCTCCTGGTTATTAGTCCATTCTTCATTTATTATGGTGCCGAAGTAGTTGTAGTGCGTTTAGTCATTCTACAGGGGATTGTTGACGTAGAGTTGACCTTCTGTTATTCTTTTCTTACTAATTATCATAACTTTTGTCTGCTTGACGTTTATATTGAGTCCATATTGATAGTAATACGTGATTTTATTCATAAGAACTGTAGGCCTTCTAAGTTGTCTGCAAATACTATGGTGTCATACTGCATATCTGATGTTGTCTACCCGGTAACCATTTAGTAGAATAACTTTTTCAGTTTCCTGCAAAGCTTTGATAAATATTTTTTTAGGGTATGATTGAAGATAGAGGAGACAAAATACAGCCTTGCCTTACTCCACGCATGATTTTCACATAGTCAGTGTATTCACTTTTATTCTGAGATTTGCTGTCTGATTCCAGTAAAGATTTCAAATTATTTTCATATCTTGGTTGTTAATTCTTGCTTCTTGTAGTATTTGCATCATCTTGGCGTGCTGTACTCAATCAAACGCTTTCTCGTAATCAGCCAGACATGTAGATACGTCGGAGTTAACGTTTCTTCATCTCTGAAATAAGTACTAAGAACCAAGCCTCTCTAGTACTAACAGCATTTGTGAACCCGAACTGATTGTGGTAAATTTGACTTTCACGCAGCTTGTAGATTCTCTTATGAATTATCTTTAGAAACAATAATAGAACAGGTAAATTCTATAAAATATTTCTGAGCAAATATCAACAGCCAGTGTAACCTAAAAAAAAAGAAATTGTATCAAAAATCGAACAAGCGAGGAAAACACTCATGAAGATTAAAGCAATTTTTGCACGATCAGACCTTAGTCTAGAGCTCAGAATTCTAATGATCAGATACGTTTTCTCTGTTTTGCTATATGGCTGTGGAAGTTAACAATGGACTCTGAAGCAAAAAAAAAAAAAGAACAGATGACTTTTAAATGTATTTATACAGATATCCATCTGAAAATTCCATGTGTACAAAAAGTTATCAACGGTGGGGTATTTCGGCGTATAAGTAAACAAAACGAAAAACTTAGTATAATCAAAAAGAGAAAATAAATACTTGGGTCATTTGTTAAGAGGTGAAAGATATACATACTCCAAAACACATTGGATGGTAAAGTGTAGGAAAAAGATCAGTTGAAAGGACGCCCAGAAACTAGTGGCTGAAAGACCTGACGAGATGGTTTGACCGCTCATGCACGGAAATCTTTCGTACAGCAATTTCCAAAGCTACAATTGCCATTTGGATCGCCAACCTTCGAAAGGAGAAGGCGCAATAAGGAGAAGAATATTGTTACGAAACTCAGTCATTAAATTGGTAAAATCAAAACAAATCAATCAGTTAGTTATTATTTTTGACCGAATTTTACTGTGATGTTACAAAGTTTGATACAAGATTTACTTTTTTTTCTCAAACTTTTACGTTCGATATTTTTAGGCTTATGCTGTTATTTGAGACTGAGATAAATCCAAAAAATCTTTAAAAATCAATAAAATTGTTACAGCCGTTCTTAAGTTATAAATGAAAATGAAGTATCTAACACGACATATGACTTTATTAATCAGGCTGTTTCAAAAAGGTATGCCATAAATTAAATCACGCATTACGGGGACAAAAATAAATTGATTAAATCCAACTTACCTTAGTACAAAAGTGTACACAAAAAACGTTACAGCCCTTTGACGTTACAAAAAAAATTTTATTTTTGCGTTATCTCCTAAACTACTTGACATTTTGTAATAAAAATGGACACGTTACTTTCTTGTTCTGAAAGCATTTTTCATACAAAAGAAACAACAAAATCTAAGCGCACAGAAAAACTTTAAGGGGAGAATTGAATTCTAAATCCCCCCAAACTTTTGAGTTCGTTCAAATCAAATGAATTTTGTAACATTATTAGTTTAACACATTATTTTTAAAACTTTTTTGCCTCATCATTTTTTCGAAAAACTAGTTTTTTCTAGTTGGCCATAAAATTACAATTAGTTTGAACGGATACAATAATTACAAACACTTCCATCAACAAAAGTCAATAATTTGAAGCTATCATTTATTGTGTGAATAAGATTAATATTAAAAAGTTTGATATTACAATGGCCTACACATTTCAGGAAATGGCAGATATGCATTTAACTTTGGGTAAGTTGGATCAGATTAAATTATTATTTCAATAAACTATCGGGAATATCGCAGGTGAATGTCAAGGAAATAGTACAGCAGCCGCAACGCGTTATGCAGTAAAATATCTCAATCGAAATACACCCAATAGACGATTATTTCTGACCATTGATCGTCATTTACGGGAAACAGGTACATTCCAACCGCACGTTGCTGCAATAGTGGTCGTCCAATAATGGATGCAACTGATAAAGACATTTTAGAAATCATTGAAGAAGTCCCTGGAACAAGTACAAGGGTAATAGCTGCTCAACTAAATATTCCTCACGTAAGGGATTTAAGGCGTTTGAAGGATCAGCTGCTTAAACCCTATCACAACAACGGTTCAAGAAATATTGGTTAAAGATTAGTCTTAAAGGATTGGATTTTGCTATTGTATGTTGATGGAAAACACTCGAAATGTTAATTTTATTGGAAATATGTTGTTTACCGAAGAGGCTACTTTCAGTAGAAATGAAATAATAAACCATCATAACGATCACATTTGGGCCGACGAAAATCCTCACGCCAAAAAAACGACTCATCACCAAAGGACTTTTAAAGTTAATGTTTTGGCAGGAATTGTGGATAATAATCTAATAGGCCAGTATTTTTTCAAAACAATTTAAATGGTGATAATTATTTGCAGTTCTTGACAAACGATTTACAATAGTATTTGAAAGAAGTGAATATTGAAATAGATATTGCAATGTTGGGCCCTCAACTAAGAGCGAGAAGTATGTCAATAGCAACAAAGTGCAAACTTTATAAAACAATAATACGCCCAGTGCTTACATACGGATCGGAAACATGGGCAATGACGACCCGAGATGAAGAGTTACTACGAGGCTTTGAAAGAAAAGTATTGAGGACCATATATGGCGGAATAAACGAACAGGGTCTGTGGAGAAAGCGATATAACTTTGAACTCTATAGACGTTTTGGTGATGCAGATATTGTGAAGACCATTAAAATAAACCACCTAAGGTAGGTAGGCCACGTTATGCGGATGGATGAGAGTGATCCCACTAAAATAACTGTGCTAAACAGGCCGGTCAGAAGAAGAAGAAGCCGGCGACCTAAACTCAGATATCTGGACGATGTACAGAAAGATCTGAGGGAGATTGGAGTGAGGGGCTGGAGAAGACAGATATTCGATAGTGAAGGATAGAAGAATGTTTTGAAGCAGGCCAAGGCTCACTAAGGGCTGTAGCGCCAACTGATGATGATGATGAATATTGCAATAAGGTAAAATATGTGGTTTCTACAAGATGGTGCCCCACTACAACAGTATCTGCAGTAATGAAGTCCGGGAATACCTTTACAGGCAGTATCCTGGACAATGAATTGGAAGGGGTCGTGACGCACCTATTTCTTCGCCACCTAGAAGTCCAGATCTTAACCCCATGAATCTTTTCTTTTGAAAGATTATGAAACAGAAATTGTATTCTGTAACAATAGAGGATTCTCTAACAATGATTGAAGCTGTAAATCAATTTCGTCAGAAATATATGATATTTCAGCGCATTCAGTTTTCCTTATTAAAACGATACTGAATGTGTATTGAAGAAAATGGGGGTCATTTTGAACATTTATTGTAATATCATATTCATAGGGTTCTAGACATTTTTTGTACTTGTTAGTTTATTTAGGCCATTTATTTAGTTGCACGTAACTTTTTAAGATGACTTAAAGAATCTAGGGTGAGAAATTGGAAAGCCAGGGCGAAAAAAGGGAGGGAATAAACACACAAAGATGATGATGATAACTTTTTAAAGGTTACTGAAAAGTGCTGTAACTCAATAAAAACTGTTTTGTAAACAAAGTAATAGGAGGATTTAGGACTGCACGCCCCTCTTAAAATTTTTGTGTTCGCTTAGATTTTGTTGTTTTTTTTTTTAATGAAAAATGCCAAGTAGTTAATAGTCAAGTAGTAGGAGATAATGCAAAAAAACAATTTTTATTTTGTAACTTTTTTGTGTGCATTACTTTTTTTGTGTACTAATTTAAATTGGATTCAATCAATTTATTTTTGTCCCCGGAATGCTTGATTTGATTTATGATATACCTTTTTGAAACACCCTGTATATAAGTATACATAGATTATAAATATATTAGAATAATTATTTTGAATTTATTTAGCTCGATTTCCAATACTGTATTTATCATGTTTGTAACTCCATCTTAAGACGTTTTTTTAATTTGTATTCACTGTATAAATTTTATATACAATTTAAACACAACAACACGATTAAAAAGGTTCGGTTAACCGTGTACATCGGAATTATTCTGAACCTTTAAGCTATTTATTCATTTCCACGATTTCCATTTTAAAACTGGAATTGAGATAACTAATTCCAGTAAACCAGCATCCAATATCTTAAAGACAACGTTTGTATAAATTAGGACCGTAAGATTCTATTAAATTAAGATTTCCATGATAATTGCAATTGAATTGTCAGGATTGAATTTGACGCAAACCAAGTGCTTGTATTTTCTAGTGAAAGGACCTCTGCATAATTACAAATCTAGTGGATTACAATGCTACCGACGATGATGCTGCTGGCAGGGTCCGTCTTATTAAATGTAGTTTATAATTGAATAGATATTTTAAATGCGTTTGAGTAATATTGTATCTTTTTACTAGGTATTTAATATAAAATCTTTCTATTTTGTAATTTTTATTTGTAAATCTTTGAAGGTATTTAGGCATTATTTGCAAATTTCATTTATTACGTATTAGAATATACATTTAAATAATTTTATTTAATTATATGATTCTTCTTCTTTTCTTTATCTTACTTGTTGCAATACCTTGGTTTTCTTCTTCTTCTGGTTCCTATCCATTTCGGATGTTGGAAATCATACTGGCAATCATAACCTTGCTCGCTGCAGCTCGAAACAGCTCCGTTGAGGTTTTCTTAAACCATGTTCTTAAATTCCGCAGCCGTGATATTCTCCTTCAACCGGGTCCTCGCTTACCTTTGACTTTGCCTTGCAATATAGACTGTAGCAGAGGGAATAACGCTGCTGATTTCTCATAACGTGTCCCAGATATTGCAATTTTATGCGTTTGATCGTAAACACAATCTCTGGTTCCTTCTTCATTTTTCCTAGAACTTCCTTGTTCGTGATCCTTGCTGTCCATGATATTCTCAGCATTCTTCTATAAAGCCACATCTCAAATGCTTCAAGTTTTTTAATAGTGGTGTCTGTAAGCGTCCATGCCTTCCGCCCCGTACAACAACACAGAGAAAACATAGCATCTCAAATGTCTCATTTTTGTATCAAGGGATATGTTGTGACTTTTGCAAGATGGCGCTCATTTTGTTAAAGACCGTTCTTGCCTTTCCTATGCGGCACTTTATTTCCTGTACATTACTCCACTGTTGGTTTATAATAGTTCCCAGGCAGTAATACTGTTTTACTCGCTCTATCTGTGCCCCATTAATGTATAAGATGAGCCCCGTTTATATTCTCCTTGCTGATAATCATTTAAATGAAATGAGGTTGAATGCTCGAATAAATGAACTTTGAAAATAAGGCTATTATCGAGCACAAAATAATTAAATCAGGCCCAAGTACTTTCGCTTATAATAGCATCTTCAGGGGCATTTCGTCAAAATAAGATCTATCCAGCAAGCGTAGGAAGTTGAAACATTAAAACTAACATAAATTATACAAAACACTACACTAAAACGAGGACAAACAGTTTAAAATTGCTTCTACGCTACATTCTCTGTCAGTTTCTGGAGGGATAATGAGATTCATTATCCCTCCAGAAACTGACAGAGAATGTAGCGTAGAAGCAATTTTAAACTGTTTGTCCTCGTTTTAGTGTAGTGTTTTGTATAATTTATGTTAGTTTTAATGTTTCAACTTCCTACGCTTGCTGGATAGATCTTATTTTGACGAAATGCCCTGAAGATGCTATTATAAGCGAAAGTACTTGGGCCTGATTTAATTATTTTGTGCTCGATAATAGCCTTATTTTCAAAGTTAATAATCATTTGTTTCGTTTTGTGGGTATTAATGTTTAGTCCGTACTGTTGACTGTACTCGTAAAGAGCCTAGTTAAAAATTTTCTCTGAGTACATATTAAATATCAACGGCGATAGGATACATCCCTGTCTAACTCCACGTAGTATTTTTATGTGATCTGTTTCTTCTCCGTTAATTTTCATGTATGCGGTCTGATTCCAGTAGAGTTCTGAAATTATTCTGAGGTCTTTGTCATCCAGGTCTGCATCTTTTAAAATGTTTATCATCTTTTGATGTTGAACTCTGTCAAATGCCTTTTCAAAGTCGATCAAGCACGCGTATACGTCGCCGTTAACGTCCCTGCATCTTTGAATCAGTACCTGTACTCCGAAAAGTGCCTCTCTGGTACCCACTGCGTTAATGAAGCCGAACTGTCTGTCCGATATTTGTTCCTCGCACTTCTTATAAATTCTTCCATGGATGACTCTAAGAAACAGTTTTAAACATGTGGCTCATTAGGCTGATTGTTCGATATTCTTCGCACTTTTTAGCCCCCTGTTTTTTAGATATCGCTATGAATTCTGATTCTAGCCATCAGAAACCAAACCTTGGTTTATCAAATTATATTATGGTTTTTTAAATTCCCTTTTAAGCATTATGTCCATTTTCGTGTGGTCTTTCATTGCGTTTTTTAAAAATAAGAAATGATGTTGACCAAAAAAGTTTAACATCACGGTGATTATAATTTTTGCGTGACGAGAATCTACCTCAGAAACATTCCGTGCTCCACGGGGCGCAATAACTTTAATTTTTTGGGAAAGTAACTGTTTCTGGTGTTCGGTTAAAATTCCATGGTGTTTAAGAAAGCCGCGATACCAACTTTCTCCAGGAAAATTGTCCTTAAATGGATTTAAGGTTTGTATCTAAAAATTATTTAACAGAAGCTTGAATATCTTCTTTTCTAACTAGAAATTCTTTACACAACGGAGAGATATAAATTGCACCTTTTATTTCAACCAAGTATTAAACATCTTTTTCAATCTACTTAGATTATAAAAGGAACTAAATGAGGTGAAAAGAAATATGGATGTTAAACAAGAATACAAAAACCTCAAAACGATAATAAAAAAATTGCTTATGAAGAATTAGGCACAGAACAACGACAAAAAACACCACGAACCACCAGGGATGACAGAAAACGTAAAAGAAATGATACTTAGGTACAAGAAAAAACAAAATATATAGGAAATGGCTAACAAATAAAACATCTAGCAATAGAGTCACATATCAAAGAAATAACGAAAAAACACGTAATTAAATTAAACAAGCAAAAAACAATTTCTGGGAATAAAATGTCTCCTAGTTAAAAATTTAATTGGTGGTTCTCAGACTACGGAAGCATAGAGAACTATCACTAATATAGAAAAAAACATCCATAACTCCTTAAGCAACTTAATTGCTATAGAAAAGTGGGAAAATCACTATTAAAAAAAAATACTCCAGGAGTCCAGCTTGGAATATATGGGAGGGGAATACAGTATGGAAAGACAAACAAATAGTAACATTAAATACTACTAACAACGAGGTCCTTACTGCGTTAATTAAAATGAAAAATGGGCGATCTCCATGACCTGGCAATATCGCTGTAAAGGTACTTATAGCAGAAGGTCCACTTCTAATAGAACAAATAACTTTTCTAATGAATCAATGCTGTCAACAAATTAAAGTACCATCTGAATGGAAACCGCTCACCAAGTGTTCATCTTTAAAAAGGGTAATCGAAAAGATCCTAACTGCTACAGAGAATTAAGTGTCCTTACCTACTTTCGGGAGATTGTTTGGAAAGATAATAAATTAAAAAATACAAGATGATGTAGGACATCTAATTAGCGAAGACCAAAGTGGATTTACGCCTGGAAGATCTTACACTAATAACTTGTTTATACTAAAACAATTAATAATAGAAAAAAGAGAAGCCGTTGTTACCGAAGTACATCTAGCCTGCATTGACCTAGAAAAGGCGTATAATACAGTTCCAAGACTTAAATTCTGGTAGGATTTACAACAACTCGGCAATACCTTTTAGGAATAATCGCAGAAGTATACAGGGATAACACTACTTACCTAAAAATCGGAAATAGACTATTAGAGCAATAAAAGTAACTAAAGAACTCAGTCAGTGATGCAGTATGTCATCCTTACTGTTAAATTTATATATTAAGGCAGCCCTTCAAAATTGGAAAAACCACTACCAGGTAATGGGAATTCCATAGGAAATGACGTACTGTTCTCCCTGAACTTTGCGGATGACAAAGTGGTCCAACCTCAAGATTTTTATAATCTAAAATTTATCATGATGCGTCTATTCATAGAATATGTAAAATGGAGGTTAAAAGTCAGCATGAAAAAAACAGAATATTTAGTTACCTATTCAGATGCTAGGTTTAAAGTGTTAGTAGATGAGGAAGTGGAAATCAAACAAGTGGGAAAAATTTAAATATTTAGGTGCACTCAATCAATCAATCAATCAATCAATCAATAATATCTTCTTATTTCTCATTAAAAAAAAAAAAAACAATTTTCTCGTTTAGTGACATTTCTCCTTGGCACATTCAATCAGAAGGGATGCAACATTTCCAAACGAAACAAAACAAAAAAGGATAGGACAAACCATGGTTGAATCAGTTCTTTGTTATAATTCTGAAGTATGGACAATTAATGGAGACCTGAAGAGAAGATTGTTGGCAGTTAAAAATGGATTATTTGAAAAGAAGTGCTAAAACAACAAGGCTGGAAAGAGAGACCAACGAATCTACAAGAAATAAACATATATGCTACAGAAAAGGTCATTGACAAAATAAAAAAAAAAAAGAGGTTTAAAATGGTTTGGAACCTATTGAGAATGCCTGACGAACGTTGGCCATAAAAACTTCACAGATAGAAGCCCCCTGGAAGAAGAAAAAGAGATAGACCTCGACGCTCATGGAATGAAGGAATTAGAAGAGAGATGAAATCGAGAGTTTTTAAAGAAGGGGCATGCCCCTTGAACCGGGAGGATTGGCGAAGGAGAACGGGAGTGAACGGGAGAACTTCAAAATGTATTGTATATACAAGTTTGATCCTGTAAAAATATATATTCAAATATTTGGGTGTGCAGTGGAAGATAGGACAAAGAAGTACTCTTTTTAGTTACCAAGCTTTCGCAAATCTTTATTTGCATCATCAGGGTGCTACAATAAACAGAATTAGTACAAATTACAGAGTAAGAATTACTTTGCATCTTACATTAAGTGATGTATGTCTCTTATGGTTTTTATAATAATGCATTTTTTACTCAAGATGTGTTTTTCTGTTCTTTTAAAGAAATAAAAGAAAAAATCTCGTACACTATGTACCAACACAAAAAAAAACAAACGCAATACTGCCTTCTCTGACAACTTAACAGTAAATAAATATCTTGACTAAAATCGCAAAACACAAGCGGATCTAAGAAAAAGATATAATTAAAGTAACAAGGAAATATAAAGTAACAAGGAGATCGCTTCTCACCATATGACCTTTTCAGCAGTTCTGAAAGTCATGATTAACCCCAACAGAATGACTTTCCTTATAATTCAATTATTATCATCATCATCATCATCAGCCATAGTCGTCAACTGCTGAATATAGACCTCCTCGAAAAACCTCCATTCAGATCTATCTTGCGCTACTGCAATCCAGTTGGTACAAACTACAAATCCTCTTTATGTCGTCAGTCCATCTTGTGGGTGGTTTTCCCGGGTTTCGTCTATACGCTCTCGGTCTCCACTTCAAGATTTTTTTTATTCCTGCCTCCCACAATATATAATACAATTATATCTACTTCAACGTCATCTAGTGCACAAATCTATTCAATAGGTATGTTATCTGGACCATCAGCTTTATGACTTTCTTTCCGCATAAATGCTGCTTCAATTTTACTTTTGAATGCGTCAGGTTCCGTCGCAGAACTGGCATCATTTTGATGCAATGGTGCATCTATGCATTTCTTCATCACCAATCAAACAAAATGGTTTGATGTAAAGCAACGAGTTCTTTACTTTATTTTTTTAAACATGTTTCTGATCTCAATTTTGGTTTCTTGCCCTTCTATTTCCATACAGATTTTGTTGAAGTATGTGTTCTTATTTCTTTTGTACTACGACTGCTATGATTTCTCTATTTGAAAGCTTCTTACGTGTTTGCTTCAACGTGCTGTAAAATGTTTTGATCTCTTCACCGTGAGCTTCGCTTGTTGGGACACATGGTTGTAGTACATTAAGATTAACTAGACTGACATTTAGTCTGACAACAATTATGCGATCACTAACGGCTATGTATTCTTTTACGGAGCTTTTAATGACAATATTAGCTATCATTGTCACTCCATTCCGAGGTTCGTTATTATTAACAGAGACTTCATATCCCCTCTCACGCCCCAATACATTGTGATTGTGAATTTAGATTCAAATATTTATAAAGAAAGACTTGTTTTCCAGAATTTTTTGTATGATTTTTTTGTCTAATGGGCTTTGACGTATTACTATTTAGCACCGCATTAAACTTTCAAACCTTGTCAAAATAAACAACTGTCCTTGTGTGATGTTTATAAACTTAAAATCCAATCCCTAAATCAATTTTATTTATTAGATTTTAACGGTTTGCTTTGTTATTTCCTTCCTCTTGTTGCATTTTATCTCGTAATTTAAATATCAATTATTAAATCATTAGAGAGATAGAAAACTCTATATAGAGATAATACTCGTTTCAATATTGCTCGTTTAACGGTTTTTGGGGTATTTTCTATATAAATAAAATATTTGTCCAATTATTTTAGTTTATATATTTATATACAACAATTCCTAAACACAAAATTAAACAACCAAAAAATGTTACTTACTTTTACAATGACAGAACGTCCAGGAAATAAAATCAGGAAAGTAGAAGAGTAGAAATTATAAGACAAGATGAATGACGCTTATAAAATAATGACAAGAACTATAGATCTCTTCTATAACTGACAAACCAACAAATTTATTTTGGGAACGACGTTAGGTAGTTTTTCTTCATTTTATGATGCGAGGTGATTGACCTATTTGGGTGAATATATATTTTATAAGCATCAAAATATCGAATATTTGTTTTTGTGTATCTACAATTTAAAATAATATCTTCCTGTTCTTTCCAATACCAGATTGAAGGTATTTTGAGGAAGACAACATCCATATTTTACATTTTGTGTACTTATTTTAATTTACATAAAGGATATTGCATTGAATCGTATAATTCAAAGTGGTGTTCCAGATTCCGAGCCATTCAAATTACTCATTTTCGATGTACATATATATAAATGTTTTTAAGGCAGTTTTAAAATGTACGTATCTGCATTTTTTTATTTAAACAAAAGTGACTCTCCATCAATTCTTCTTCTTGGTGTGCCTATCCATTACGAATGTTGGCGATTATCATGGCAAGCTTTATCTTATCTGTAGCAGCGCGGAAAAGCTGCACAGATGTTGTATTGAACCAGATTCTGAGATTCTTTAACCAAGATGTTCTTTTTCTTCCTGGACTCCGCTTTCCAAATTATTTCCTTGGAAAATAGCTTGAAGGAGAGCATATCTGGATTCATTTTGCATAATATGTCCGAAGAATTGTAACTTTTGAGATTTAATGGTGGTCAGTAGGGTTCAGGTCAGTCGGTTCTTACTCATTCTTCTGAGGACCTCCTCATTTGTGACTCGGTCACTCCACGGAATCTTAAGTATTCTCCGATATAGCCATATCTCAAATGATTCCAGTTTTCTGCACACATCTTTGTCTAAGGTCCATGATTCCATACCATAAAAATGGACAGAGAAGACGTAACCTCGCAGCCTTCTTACTTTTGTATCAAGAGAGAGGTTGGGACTCTTGAAAAAAGCCGCTGTACAATTGAAGGTGAATTTAGCTTTTTCTGTAGTTGGAGTGCGTCACTCTGTTTACAGGGGATTGGTTGATGTAGAGTTGATCTTCTGTTATCCTTTTCTTGCTAATTATCATAAGCTTTGTCTTCTTAACGTTTATATTGAGTCCATATTGTTGTATAAGAATTTGTAGGTCTTCTACGTTGTCCACAAATACTATGGTATCATCTGCATATCTGATGTTGTTTTAGCCGGTAACCATTTAGTAGAATACCTTTTTCAGTTTCGTACAAAGCTTTAATAAATGTTCTTTTAGAGTACATATTGAAGATTAGAGGAGACAAAAGCTACAGCCTTGCCTCACTTCACGCATGATTTTCACATAGTTAGTGTGTTCACCTTCAAATCTGAGATTTGCTGTCTGATTCCAGTAAAAATTTCATATAATTTTCAGATCTTGGTTGTTAATTCCTGCTTCTCTCTAATTTTAATCATCTTGGCGTGCTGTAATCCATCAAACGCTTTCTCGTTATCAAGCAGACATGCGTATACGTCGCAGTAGACGTCTCTGCATCTCTGGAATAAGACTTGTACTGAGAACAAATCCTCTCCAGTACCAACAGCATTTGTGAACCCGCACTGATTTGGGGAAATTTGACTTTCACACAGCTTATAGATTCTCTTTTAGGAATTATCTTATAAGAACAATTTTAGGAGATGTCATAAGGCTTACAGTAAGGTAATCTTCGCATTTTTGGCTCCTGATTTTTTTGAAAGTGCAACAAACGCGGATTTCAGCCATTCTGCTGGTTTTTCTCCAGAGTTGTATATGTTGTTTAATATCTTTGCGATTATTGCTATTTATTCGTCCATTAATTTAAGTAGTTCTGCTTGTATATTATCAGGGTCTCCCACTTTGATTCACATCCTTTAACTGTGTTATTGCGGAATAAATTTCCTGCTGTAATATTTCTGGTTGATCATTTACCTCTTCTTCTAGCTCAAAGGTGTTATCTCTTTGGTTTTTAAATAGTTATTCTAAATATTCTTTCCACGTTCTTATTTTACTCTGTTTGTCCAAGATGAAGATTTCGTCAGAATCAGTTATATTTCTTTTCTGCCTTTGTCGTCCTCCTCTGCATCAATTACTGACTGTTATTGGCAGGTGGTACAAACACAAATTACAGGTATTCAATTTCTTACAATACATACTACAATTTAAATATAATTTATTAAATATTGTAAATTTAATGTCTTTTAGATATGTATCAGCCTGGAAAACTACACAATGTTATTAAAGAGAAGGAGAGGCTAAATATAGATATACTTGGGGTTAGCGATGTACAGTGGTCAGGAAATGGAGAGATATCAATAAATAACCACAATATTTATTACACTGGAGGAGACAAAACTGATCATCGATACGGAGTAGCTTTTATCATAAGCAACACTATTAAAAAATCAGTGTTAGGTGTGATTCAAATCTCAGAAAGAATAATAATGCTAAAAATTCAAGCACGGAACTGTAATATTAATATGATCCAAGTTTACGCTCCCACTGCTGATAAGACCGAAGATGAGATCGAAAACTTTTATTTAGAATTGCACAATACAATCAAGTTAACAAAATCTAGAGATATTACTTACATTTTAGGAGATTTTAATGCAAAAATTGGAGTAGGTACAGTTGAAAATATAGTTGGACAGTTCGGACTAGGAACTAGAAACGAGAGAGGAGAAAGGCTCATAGAATTCTGCCAAGAAAAGAATATGGTAATTGCCAATACTTGGTTTCAGCTTCCTAAAAGAAGACTATATACATGGACGTCTCCTTCACATACAGAAAACCACATTGTCAGAAACCAGATAGACTTTATACTCGTAAATAGCAGATATAAAAACTCTATAACCTCAGTTAAAACTTATCCTGGAGCAGATGTTAACTCAGACCACAATCCGCTAGTGGCTGACGTGAAAATAAAATTAAAAAGAATTGAACTCAGAAAACAACAACCAAAAATTAACGTAAGAATGCTACAAAACGAAGAAATAAAAAACGAAATAAAAAATAATGTGAATGTTAATATGCAAAAAACACTAACTGACAACAAACAAATTATGGATGTAAATAAAAAGTGGTGTAATATAAAAAACTCATTACTGAAACCAGCTCAAGAAAGTTTAATAGAACATAAATCAGAGGCTAAAAAACACTGGATGACAGAAGAAATACTATTACTGATGGAAGAAAGAAGGAAATATAAAGGAAAAGATCTACAGAAGTATAAAGAAATACAACGAATAATTAAGGAAAAAATCAAAACAGCTAAGGAAATCTATTTGATGAAGCAATGTAAAGAGATAGAAGAACTAGAAACAAAATATGATATGAGAAATATGCACAAAAAAATTAGAGAAGTGACTGGAATGGGTCGAAATAGACAGCAAGGACACATAAAAGACAAAAAAGGAGTACTACTAGTAGATTTACCAGAGAAGTTAAGGCGATGGGAGGAGTACGTTAGAGAACTTTTCCAAGATGAAAGAGGTGAAATGCAGAAAATACAAGAATTAAATCCTTTAGAGATACAGAAGATCACGATAGATGAAATCAAATATGCTATCAAAAACTCTAAAGACAATAAGGCAGCTGGATTAGATGAAATACCAGTAGAACTCTTAAAACTAGTGGAAGAGGACAACTTGGAAGTATTGGCAGATTTATTCAACACGGTGTACGATACGGGAATAATACCACAGGAGTGGCTAAAGTCAGCATTTATAACCATCCCTAAAAAACAAGCAGCAAAAGAGTGCTCTGATTATCGAACACTGAGCCTCATGAGTCATACTTTAAAAGTTCTGCTAAAAATAATACATAAGAGAATATACGAAAGGCTAGAGGAGGATATTAGCGAGACGCAGTTCGGGTTCCGAAATGGAATGGGTACTCGAGAAGGACTATTTGCCATCAACATATTAATTCAGCGATGTCGGGATGTGAATGTTGATCTACACTTGTGCTTCGTTGACTACGAAAAAGCTTTCGATAAAGTAAGACATGAAAAACTAATATCAATACTTATGAACAAGCGCATTGACAGTAAAATCATAAATATAGTGCAAACATTATATTGGAACCAAAGTGCCATAGTTCAAATTGATGGGCAACACTCAGAAGAAATGAAGATCTGTAGAGGAGTTAGACAGGGATGTGTGTTATCACCACTTTTGTTTAACTTATATTCTGAAGAAATTTTCCAAAACACGCTCAATAATATCGAAGCGGGAGTCACCGTTAACGGAAAATTAATTAATAATTTAAGATATGCAGACGACACTGTGATCATAGCAACGAGTATAGAGGATCTACAACATCTTATCGAAAGCTTGAGTATAAATAGTGCTGAGATGGGAATTACTATAAACGCCAAAAAAACGAAGTACATGCTGATTACAAAAAGGCCACAAAATATACATCACCTATTGACAATAAATGGTAACGTGATAGAACAAGTAGAAAAATATCAGTATTTGGGAACTTTGATCAATGAAACCAATGATCATACTGTAGAAATAAACAGACGAATAGAGATTGCCAGATCAGCATTTATACGAATGAAGCCACTCCTAACGTGCAAAAATCTAAATTTGGAGATCAGACTACGTACCATTCGCTGTTATATATTTTCAATATTATTATATGGAGCTGAGACTTGGACATTAAAAAAATGTAATTTAAAAAGAATCGAGGCCTTCGAACTCTGGTTATACCGCAGAGTATTGAAAATATCATGGACTGATAGAATTACAAATAAAGAAGTACTGGAGAGGGTTGGTAAAGAAACAGAACTAATCACCACTATACAAACCAGAAAACTGGAATACCTAGGCCACGTGATGAGGGGACCAAAATATGAAATTTTGAGACTGATAATACAGGGAAAGATTCAAGGAAGAAGATCTGTTGGCCGAAGGCAGAACTCATGGTTAAAGAATCTACGTGATTGGTACCAATGCAGATCGATTGATTTGTTTAGAGCAGCAAGTTCTAAAATAAAAATAGCCATTATGATTGCCAACCTCCGTGGAGATGGCACTCTAAGAAGAAGAAGTATTTCAGTACTTGGTTAAGATGGCAACTAGTGAGATAATTTTTTCTTCTTTCGTGGATGTATGTTTCTCTAACAGGATATGTTTAACAGTAATTGAGATCTTGCGGTTGTGGCAAAAAAATGGGTTTTCTATTTATTAAGTGAATATGAGTTGGTATAGTATGTCCTTATCGCAGTCGAGTTATTATTACTTACCCACTACATTTAAGTAGTAGTCGTAAGGTGGTGCCAAAATTTTCTAGAACATCTTTTAATTTATTAGATGTGCAATTCCAGTTGTTCTGCCATAAATTGGTAATATGTTTTTTGACAGAGGCTTAATGGTAGTTTCTTGTGAGCATGTTTGACCCAGGGATATTTTCATCTAGTGTAGCTTCATTCGCAAATTGGTCCACTGCTTCGCTTCCTTGATTCCCAAGTGAGATATCTCCATAAAGAAGACGAAGAAGAAGATTATTGGCAATATAATTTCAATTGATGGATATAATTCTGTAAAGCTTTTACTGTACTACTATTATAATGTAATAAGTTAAAGATTTTCTTCTGTAAACTTTTAGTACATCTAAAATAGACAGTGTTTCTCAAGTAAATATGCTATAATTTAGAGGAAGACGTATTTTACATTTGTCTGCTCCATGTATGTAAGCCGCTGCTTGCACTGATTGGAGTTTTTGTTACATCCGTGTAGATATGTTCATAATTTGGATATAAGGATATTATTACATCGTATGATTGATATATTACTGTTGATTTAGTGGATGTTCTGGAATAACTAGTAAGGGATTTATTTACAATTGGTGGACTAGTTGACCAAGGGGAAAGTTGTGGGTTAGTTTTATGATAGAACTAAACTGCTCACAGTCGTATCCACTTTATTTTAATCTTTCATTAAAAGAGAGTGTGCTCATAGATTTATTTTTGTTCGTTGTATCTTACTTTGTCCAGGATGTTATTTATTGCAATCAGAAATAATATTGGGCTAAAAATGAAGCCTTGCGGAATTCTACGTTAAAGAGATCTTGGAATTTAATTTTAACCATTAGCCCTTAGTTCAATGTGCCTTTAATTTAAGAAATTTTGTAATGTTTTTAAACTTTTATATTTCTACGCAGTGTCAAAAGCTTTATTGTTGTCAATTAAGACCACTAGCAATTTTTGATTATGTAGAAATGATTCACGGATTTCAGACTTAAGCAATACTGGGTAGTCAGTAGTGGATCTGCCTTTACGCAAACCACTTTGATATAGGTTAATAACTACAAGTTTCCGAAATGCCGTAGTAGTGTGTTATTTATGATCTTTTCGATTAGTTTATACATACTGCATATCAAGGAGATTGGACGATACAAGATGGGGTCGTTTTTAGGTTTGTTGGTTTTAAGAAATAGATTGGAATGGTTGGAATGATCATTGTATGGTGCTGTATCTTGGGTAAATATTATTTAAAAATAAAGAGTTAAATAGGTCTAGGAGGCTAAGTTTAGCTAATTCTGGAAGATTTTTAAGAAAATAGGTAGAATATCATTTGGTCCGAAAGGGTTATTTTATAGGATATTTAGAAAATAATCAAGTTCTTGTAGATTTATATCTTCATGTAGGACCAATTTTCTGTCTGAATTAAAATTTTACAAGATTCTTTATGATTTTTGTAATTAATGAAGTTTGGGTTTAGGTTGCTACTACTAGAATATAGTTGAAACATATCGGCTAATACATATTGTTATGATATGTAAAATTAAAAATAATATTGGTTTGCTTTTAATATATTTCAAAGTACAAAATAAAAGATATTTCGAAGAAATGAAAGTCCATTATCCTGGATTACCTGTAGTAAACAAAATTTAAAGATATGCATAAATTACTTTCTTTGTAAAATATATTCGAGTGACGTGAGTGAGCTTAGTGAAATCGTGAACAATGCGAGCGGGTTTTCCAAATAGATTTGTACGTCGATATACAGTGAATAAGACAATAGAATAGAAATATTAAAAAATATAATTCTCCGTTAGTTCTTAAGAATTTGTAGAAACCGATTAGCATGTTAATAGTTTTTAGGAAATTTATAATTGTAGGTAAAATTGTTGTTTGTTATATAAATGGTAGATGGGGGATAAGTGTGACGAACTCTGATTGGAGGAGATTGAAAAAAGTGGGATAGGTATGTAGGAATGAGAGTTTAGCTAAATTTTTGAGGGAGAAAAGATAATCAGTTGTTTTTCGAAGGGTGCAAGGCGAACAGTCGTGTTCTCTGGTGGTTACCCAGAGGTAGTAAGCAGTAGAAGTAAATGTTTGTGAGTTTTCGTGAGTAAGTGTATCTGACAGAAGCTGATCCAGTAAAATATTGTAAGTTATATTTTTCTACTTATATTCCAAGAGTCACTGTTCAAGCCAGAACGAGAGATTCAGTTTATCGAGAGAAGAGGCTAGCATCATTTGAACGATACGTGCATTTGAAGGAGATCATTAAAGACGATAGACTCGCAATAATTTGTTGTAAAATTGCTGATTACCTAGAGGACTGCTAAGACTAGATAGTGTAGGTACAAGGAACAAGGATTTGGACAACTCATCATCAGAGAGATAGTTTTACCATTCGTCAGTTTTTCTTTATTAACAACAATTTTTTAACAATTGCTTTAGAAAAGATAGGAATATTTTGATCAAGAGATTTAGAACAACAATTTTGATTTGAATTGTTAATTTATATTATATATACCATTAATTTTTTAAAGGTTCACGTACGTAGAACAAAATTTTGATATTATTATATGAGATATTTTTTATTGAAGATATTTGAGTGCGAATTTTATTTCAATATGATAATGTTGTATCATATATGTTTTTTATTATTCCGGTATTCTTTGGACCTTACCTATCATATGTAAAGCATAGATATTAAAGCACGAGTATAACCCTGAGATAAGAAAATTAAATAGTGTGATAGAATCATAATGCATCATTTAAATAAGTTCAATTAATTAATTAATTAGCTAATTAATTGCTTGGCGCACCTTAGACTTTTAATATCACATTAATATATATGTTTTTTTTAGTAGGTAATAAGAGTATTATTGTAAAAAAATATATTAATATTGATATAGTTGTTTGATCCCTTAAGGTTTCGGATCTTTTTCAAGACTGTCTCGATAGGAGTTGAGGGGTTTAGGGAGGCAACGTAGTTATACCATGACTCCCTTTTGCTTTTTTTAATTAGATATTAAGTTTTTAACTTAAACTTTTAAAATTCAAGTAGACTAGTATGCATTATATGTTTTTTAAGAATATTTTAAGACAGATTTTAAGAAAATGCATATTTGCCTGCAGCTAATGATGTAGCAATCTGATCATTCCACCAGAGGACCGGTGTCCTATTGCAAGTTTTCGTTTTCCGATATTTTTTGCGCTGTCGGGATAGTTACCTTATTTAGTGTGCATAGTGTTTGTATCAATATTTCTATTTATTTTACCAAAATACAAGAGGCATACCATAATTACAAGACAATTAGAAATGAAACACATGCACTTGTAAGAAAAATAAAAAATGATCTCTGGAAACACTTTTTGAAAGAAATGAAACTTTTACGGTCTGCAAAAGGAAATATGGCGCTTCATAAGAGGTCAAAGGACGGAGGAAAAGCAAAAAATAGAACCAAAACACATATAAAGGGATATGTGGATTGACTTGACTGAAATTACCACAAATAAAGAACTTAATATAAATGTACAGAAAATTCGGAAAATACTTGAAAACCTGAAGGACAGAAAAGCAGCAGGTAAAGACGGGATAACAAACTAGTTACTGAAATATTGTGGAGCAGCACTGACAGAACAATTATCAACAGTAATTAATAAAATTATAAAAACAATAAATAGACAACTTACAAAACCTATAAAAATAGGCAGCGAAATATGACAAGAGGATTCATTAAGCCCCATGCTTTCTAATTTGATCATGGATGAAATCACCAAAACCGTTAATAAAGAAAGAGGATACAGAATGGGAAACAAAGGAATCAAAATCCTCTGTTACGCACACGACGCAATATTAATAGCCCAAGATGAAGATAGTTTGCAAACACTGATCCACATATTTACCATGAGAGCAAAAGAATTTAGTATGACAATCTTATCTCAGAAAACTGAAACAATAGTAGTCATCAAAGAACCAACCAGATATAAGAAACAGAAATTAATGGTATCAGTATTGAACAAGTAATGGAAATAAAATACCTGGGAATTACACTGTTCAGCTATGGAGATCTAGACAAAGAAGTGGGAGATCAATTACAAAAAGCAAATAGACTGGTAGGCTGCCCTAATAAAACTATATGGCGAAACAGACACTGAGATGAAGTCAAGAATTTATAAAGCCAGTGTAAGACTTTAAAGGGCAGAGATGAGAGTACTGACAAGAATTACAGGAAATACGCTAAGAGATCGAAAGAGAAGTGCAGACATTAGAAAAAAATGTAACATACAGTGTGTAAATGAGTGGACACAAAATAGAAAAAAGAATGGAATAACCACATAAGCAGAATGGAGTCGACCCGTGTCGTTAAAATAGCAATAGATAAGTCACCAATCGGCAAAAGAAGTATCGGACAACCGCGCAAAAGATGGAGTGACAACCTTCCATTGAGGTATTAATCCACCAATGAACAAGCAGAATTGCTTATAAAGAGGAAGAAAAAGAAGATTTCTTTGTAATGTGAAGTTGCATAATTTTTCATCCATATAATGCCTGAAAAGTACTAGTTAGCTGTTTTTATTTTCTAAGTCTGGTAAATTGGATATTTTGTTTCTTGTTAGTCATTTAGGATGTCAATAATGATTGGGAAGTGATAACTACCATATTAGTATTCTAGTGTCTTCCATTGTAATGCAGTTGCGAGTGATGGACTGCATAGTGAGATATCAATTGATGAAAATTATTGGAATTAAACCTGGTGAGTTCCCCAGTACTCATAAGTATTAGATTTGAATTATTGATTGTGTTTTGTAATAAGTTCCCGCGTTTATCTGTTTTTGAACTTCTTTAAGTAGTGTTATGACAGTTTGTATCCGCTACTAAGATTAATGGAGATGGTATCTGATGTAATAAATTATTTATCTCCTGTATTCGATTTTCATGTGGGTGGAATATATATTCGAGATGTTTATTTTCATTTTGTAAGTGACCTGAACTGCAATGGCTTCGAGGGTGGTATTTAGATTAATAAACTTAGGTTCAATATCATTTCTGACAAAGATAGCAACGCCCCCACTGGCGTGTTTTATAATTCTATTTTTAAGGAAGGGAGTATATGTAGTTGTTTATTACTGAATTCTCTTTGAAGTAAGTTTCTTGTATACACAATATTAGAGGAGAATATGTTTTTGAATTAGTAGTTTCAGTGATTAGAGATGAGCAAAATACCTTTTTGTGTTCTACTGAAGACGTTAGTTATTTTTAGAATTTTTTGAAAATGAGAATATATAAATGTTAGGATTTCATTTTATTTTGATGATTCATTACTGTGACTTTGTGAAATATACTTAAGTTTTTTACAATTCAAGGGATTGTTTAAAAGTTACATATTTTTGATAAATTAAGAAAAAGGGATGAGTTTTGTAGGCAGTGATAATTTCGAATAATTACATTGGTTGGTTTAGAGTGAATTTCTTGAAGGTATTATATTTTAGAAGAGAGTCAGTTTTTTAAATGTTTTAATTGTTCGATATGCGTATAGTATAATAAACTATATAATAAACTTAATTAATAAACTGTGGAATAAACGTATTAGACATTTCTGCCTACGATACCGATTCGTCGGTTTCTTTATTTGAAGATGTGTGAATGGGGTTAAGTTTTTCTTTAGTCTGGCGATTTTATTAGAGTAACAATGAATAAAGTTAGGGATATAGATTAATTCGGAAAGTTCATTTGAGTAGTCCTTTGAGATAATTTCATTATAGTTTAATATGAATGGGTTGATCGCTTAATTTTGTCTTTTTGTTGATTCTAGTAAAAAAATAATCGTCGTCATCAGAGGTTTTGGTTGGTTTTTTCTTTTGCTTATGCGTGGTATTAGGAGTAAAGATTTGTGCGTCCGTTTATAGGGGTTATTTTGGTTAATGTCAGATGAGATGAGATTTTTCTTTTAACTTAAGTAGATACTTGAGTAAGTTGTTTGTTAATATTAACTAAAGGTTGCAGAGTAACAGTTTCAATGGGAGTATTAATATTTTTATTATTATTTAAAATTGACGAATATCAACCAGTAGAACAAGCCGGATTTAGAAAAGGGAACAGCACCTGTGACCATCAATATACTTTGAAAATCCTAGCAGAAAAGACAAACGAATACAATCTCGCATTATGTCTGACTTTTTAGATTAGGAAAAAGCTTTTGATAGTATAGAACTATGGACAATACAAGAAGCATTAGTCAACAAAAAGAATATTAATACATATTATTTACGAACAAACTGAAATGATAGTGACGTTGGGTAATGGAATCGTAACAAAACCAGTAAAAATCAACCGATGAGTAAGACAAGGAGACACACCAGCTCCAAAATTATTTACAGCTACCCTAGAAGATATATTTAAGTCAATATACTGGGAAAATAAGGAAATGTCTATTAACGGAAGATACTTGAACCATCTTACATACGCAGATGATGTAGTACTAATAGCCGATACGAGAAATGCGATAAATACGATAATTGAGGAGGTACACACAGAATTCCTAAAAAAAGGACTGAAAATAAATTTTAGCAAAACTAAAATAATGTCAAACAAAGAGGACACACCTATGATAAACATCTAATGGACAGAGATTAAACACGTAAAAGAACATACATATCTGGGCCAAAATGTCAAGGAAGGCAAAGAAAATCAGACTACCGAAATAAGCAGAGTTGTAAAAATGGGATGGACAGTAGATGGACAGAAGACTGCGAACCAAAGTAATTCCTGTATCCTACCTGTATTTACATATGGAGCTCAAACCTGGACATTCACTAAAATAAACATAAAACCAATGAAGACATTCGCAATAGAACAAAAGTAAAAGATGCTGTCGAACACGCAGCTAAACTGAAATGGAAATGGCTGGACATAACGAACGTCTTAAGGATGGCCGATGGAATAAAGACATTGGGGATTGGCGGCCATATGAAGCCAAAATACCCCAAGGAAGACCGCAAATGCGCTGGAGCGATGATATTAAAAGAACTGCAGGACCAATGTGGAAACATCTTACAAACAACAGATGAATGGCGAGAGTTAGGAGAGGTCTATATTCGGCAATCCGAATAGAGAGAAGGGCTTAAAAAATTAATATTCTTTGCATTTGATGATGTTCTTTCTTTTGGCAAGAACGATTGACTGATGTTTTCTATAGTTTTCAGTTATGGTATAGTCTGTTTCCATCTTTTGTTGTATTTTAGAGTAGATATCCTGTATTTCTGGTGTCGTATTTGAAGAGATTTCTTAGGTTACGTTTGAGAAAGTTAGCAATTTGATGGAACAACTTATATCCTGATAATTAATAGTTTTGCACTTAGAGCAGTTAAGCTTATCAATTGAGAGGTATAAACGATAAGTGATATAGTTGAATATATTGAAGGAGTCAGGAATAGAAGTAGTTTCTAGTGGAAAACTAAATATTTGCCTTCTGAAGCTAATAACGTGGCTGTACTTGGTTTCTGTCATACCCACTCTTAGGAAAGTCATCTTGGAAACTGCAGCGATGCCCATTTTTTGTATTTATGCTTCAATGATACTGTTTGGAATTGTAAGGCATACGTTTGAAATTACAAATCGTTGTGTTGGTGTGATTAGTCTTCTTATGCCTATTTGTGACTCACTTATTTTAATATATTGGTCGGAATGATGAAACGTATCGACTGTGCTTTAGGTAGAGGGGTTGATGCATATTGTGTTGTTTGATATTATGTATGCAAACAAGACGTTACGTGGACTAACCAGTGATCCAATCGCTACGATGTAATTGTGAATTTTGCTGCCTTCGATAGAAGAGAGTACTATTGAGTTGTTTGGATTGAAGTATTTCTACTTATTGTTGTTGTATTTTGTGTAGAAGTACTCATGTTGTCAGTTGAAGTCATTTTTATAATTGGATTTGCTGCGTTGCCGCAGGTCCGGTCCTATCATCGGCCAAAGAACTAACGTGGATCAGTTGCGAACGGTTCTAAAAAACCAATTAAAGCTTAAAGTTGATTTAATTTGTATAGGTTATATTTACTATTTTAATATCTTTTACATATAAAGGTTTTTATTACTCATGTTGGTTGTTGATAGTATTTAAGAATATCAATTTTTGTTTGTATTAAACATGCAAAAACTGTAAAATAATAGAGCAGCTTAGAACGTGGTATGATTATACCACTGTCAGGTCCGTCTCCTGCATTTTTTTTTGTAGTCAAATTTTTTTTTTTTTTTATTATAACTAATAAATTAACAATCAGAATAAAACAATATATTCTATAAGTTAATGTGATGAGTTTAAGTCCTGTCCCTTGGTTCTGGCGTGATGTGGTCCCCTCCAGTGAGAGAATCACGGGTCCATGTTACTGGTCTGTTGGCCAACGTCGCTTTAGTCTTCGGATAACTTGATGTTGAGGTATTGCGGAAATTAATAGGTTGGAGTGTGTGTTCACTTTTTGAATGTATTGTAATTTCTTTTGCTGGTATACTTCTTTCACTGTTGAGATATTGAGATCCTCATAGATTCGTTGGTTGGTTACGTACCAGGGTGCATCAACAATTGCTCTTAAGATTTTTGATTGACATCTTTCCATAATAGCAATATTAGATTTACTACTACAGCCCCACAGCTCTATGCCATATGTCCATATTGGTTTAATAACTGTTTTATAAATTAGAATTTTATTATTTATTGACAGTTTGGAGTTTTTTCCAATTAACCAATTGATTTCTTTTTGTCTTAGTTGTATTTGTTTTCTTTTTTTGGTGATGTGTTCTTTCCAACACAGGGTTTGGTCCAGGTGTAGCCCTAGGTATTTGGTTGTTTTAGTCCTGGGTATTTCCTCATTGTTGATATATATTGGTGGTGGTGTTTCTCGTCGTAAAGTGAAAGTTACGTGGGTTGACTTGTTTTCATTAATTTTTATTTTCCATTGTTTTAGCCAGTTTTCAAGCTCATACAAATAATCTTGGAGTTGTTGTGTAGCTATGTTAATGTGTTTGTGACTGGTAAGTGCTACTGTGTCATCTGCAAATGTGCCAATTGTTACGTTATGCGAAGTTGGTAGATCAGAAGTATATAATATATATAATAAAGGTCCCAGGACACTGCCCTGTGGAATTCCCGCCTTAATGGGATGCATTTTAGATATTTCTCCATTTACTTTTGTTCTAAACTGTCGGTTTTCCAAGTATGATGTAAGTATTCGAAAGAAGGGTGGTAATATTTGTTTAATTTTATAAAGAAGTCCTTTATGCCAAACCTTATCAAAAGCTTGACGTACATCTAGTGATACCATTGGGCAATATTCCTTTTCTTCTAATGCGGAATTGATTTTATGGGTTATTCGGTGGCATTGCTGGATAGTTGAGTGTTCTCGTCGAAATCCAAACTGAAAATTTGGTATCCAGTCTGCGCCTGTAAGGCCTGGATCTATTCTTTTTATTAAAAGTTTTTCTAGTAATTTGGAGATTGTTGATAACAGACTGATAGGTCGATAGGATGAGACTTCACTTGGATCCTTTCCTGGTTTTGGAAATAAAAGTATTTCTGCAATTTTTAGATTGTTAGGCCAATAATTACATCTTAATATTGCGTTAAATATATATGTAAGGATCACTATACCCTTTTTTGGTAATTCCTTTAGCATTTTTGGAGTTATTAGGTCAATTCCTGGTGACTTTTTGATATTTAGTTTTAAGATTTCTTCTTTAAGTTCTTTGGGTGTTGTTAATTTTATTGGATTTACTGACGGTTGTTCTGAGTTTAAATAATTAATAATTTCTTGATCTTCTTCATTGTTGTGTGGTTGGAATACTGTTGCTAAATGTTCAGCAAATAATTCGGATTTTTCTTTATCGCTTCTTGCCCATTGGTTCTGTGTGTTTGTGGTTTTTCTTACTGGTGGCGATATTGCTTGAGGTTTTAAGGATGATTTGATTGGTTTCCATATTGAATGGTCGTATCTATTAAGTTGTGTTACATATTTTTTGACTGACTCTTCTCTTGCAATTTTTAGTTGTGTTTTTAATTTATTGGCTAAGCGATTGTAAAACGTTTTATCCGCTGGGTTCCGACTTTGTTGCCATTTGGCTCTTGCTCTTCTTTTTTCAGCAATGAGCTTTTTAATTTCTAGTGGAATATTTATTCTATTCTCGATTTTATTTTTATCTGCATCGTTCGGTGTCGCTTCTTTTGCAGCGTTTTGTAATAATGTCATAAAGTTGTTTGTAGCTGCTTCTATTTCTGAAGGGCTTCTTAGTCTTACATTTAGTTTAATGTTTTCATCCAGTATTTTTCGGTAAACGTTCCAATCTGTTCTAGGTCCATGCAGTTTTGGAGTAGGTTGTTTGTTAATAACGCAGGTGCTAATTGTTGCAATAATTGGTGAATGATCTGAAGATAGATCATAACTTGGAACTATGTCCATAAAGGTGTTAGATATTCCTTTTATGATGCAAAAATCTAAGAGGTCTGGTCTTTTTTTGGGGTCCGTTGGCCAGTACGTTGGTGTTCCTGTTGATAAATATGAGTATTTATTTTCTTGCATTAAGCTATAAAGCTCTCTCCCCTTTGTTGTTATTAATCTTGATCCCCAGTACGTGTGTTTACTATTGAAGTCACCAGCTGCGATAAATTTTGGACCTAGAGTATTGAAGAAGGATGCGAAATCGGTTTTTTTAATATTGTGCTTTGGAGGGCAATACACTGCTGCTATTGTTATTTCGTAAGGTAATGAGCACACTTTAATTACTGTAGCTTGGATACAGTCTGTTATATAACTTTCCATCATGAAATGTTTAATTGATTGTTTGATCAAAATTGCTGTACCTCCATGGGCTGTCTTGTCTGGATGGTTAGTATGGTACGTTAGATATTGAGGTATTTTAAAATACGATTTGTCTGTAAAATGTGTCTCACTTATTAATAATACATCTATAAAATTTTGTTGTAGAAATATTATCACCTCGTCCTTATGATTCAGCAGGCCATTGGCGTTCCATTCTGCTATTCGTAGAAAGAATTTTATTTGCATATGAGTTTACTTAGCATGTTTATTACCATGCTGTTTTGTTGCAAGATTTGATTAAACATGGCTTTGAATTCTTCTAAAAACTTCATAAGAATGGTGTTTGAATCTTGGTTATCTGAAGGAGCAGCAGGAGGTTGTCTATTACCCGCTGCATTAGCATAGCTTACATTTGGTCTTACTGTGTTGGGTATAAAGTTTCTGTTACGTGCTTGCGACATATTTTGGTGATGATTATATGTAGTTTGTGCTATATTTTTATTTCTATTTAAATTACGATAATATTCGCATCCTTTATAGTTAGCTGGGTGATCTCCTCCACATAAAGCACATGTAGCTGGTGTGTTCTTGTTCTTTTTACAACTGCTTGTACTGTGCTGTCCTCCACATTTCACACAGACATATGGTCTATTGCAATATGTTTTTGAATGGCCATATAATTGACATCTCATACATTGGATGATATTTTTGTTTTTTATAGGTGGTTCAATTTGTATATTGCAGTGTTGTAGTTTCTGAATTTTATAAATATCTTGGTTATTGTCTGATGGTTCAAGGTCAACAAAGAACATATTTATCGGCTCTTTTGTAATCCTATGTTTAGCATTAATGATGTTTCTTACCTTGTGACCCAGTTTTGTCAGTTCTTCTTTGATGTCTTCTGTTGCATGTGAATAGTGAAGGTATTTAATTACGACTCTATAGGCCCTTTCTTCCTTTGGTTGATATGTGTGATGAATAATGTTGTTCTCTCTCATATATCTGGAGAATTTTCTGTATATTTCTGGATCGCTACAAATTATTTTGACTGTATTATTTGCCATAGTTCTGGTTTCGTATTGTTCAGCTTCAGCTATTTCTGTAAATTTTTTCCTCATTTCTGGGAAGTCGCTTACATCGTAAACAAATATTGGTGGTGGTTTAGGTATTCTTGGCGCTGTTTCATTTTGATTGGTTTCATTTTCTTGGGTATCCGTTAGGGTATTATATTTGTTCGATAGTGTAATGGTATCATCTTCTTTGTCTGTTTCTACATTTGATCTGATTTTTCTGCGTTTTGTAGTTTTAACTACTTGCCATGAGTTATTTGTTGACACATTTGCACTTTCTGGTTCGTCATCGCTTGTTGATGACATTCTGTAGTATTGCTGGCTATTTCTGTTATTTATATTGCTGTTGTGTGCCGCGTTTTGTTGATTTATATATTGTTCTTGATTGGGCGGAAATATCATATTCGTCGAAGAATTAGTGGTTGGTTGATTTATTTGCATATTGTACATACCTGGTATTTGTGATGAGATTTGTGGATAACCCTGTATATTGTTGATTTGTGATTGACCCTGTGTGTTGTTTGGAATCTGCATTTGTGGGTAACAATTCATTTGGTTTGATGGATACTGGATTGGTAATGGCTGGCTGTTTACATTTTGTATTTGTTGGCTAACTATGTAGTTGTCGAATCCTGGTCCATTTCCCGTTGGAAACATTATAAATAAATTACTGTATTGTTTTTAAATTTAATTTGATGAGTTTATTATTTTTAAGTCTATTACTAATTGATTGCTTTTTAATCACTTCACATTTATCTGTTCAAATCGAGAAAACCGGTCGAATGTTGATAACAGAGAACATTTAACGTCCGCTCGGTATGGAGTATCGATGTGAACTTGTAGTCAAATGATACTGATTTTTGAGTATTTATTCTAGTGTTAATTGCTAAACTCTGTCGGATCCCCTATCCTCTATTTAATATTAGTAACTCTCTAGAATTATTTCTCCATGATTTTTAGTCTCCTATTTGATTATGTTGGCAACTACATTGTATGCATTTTTTAAAAGTGTTATTGTTTTACAATAGTTGTATTTCGGTCTACTTTTTACGTATCAGCTCTATAGTTCCGATATTCCATGCTTCTGGAAGCACATTTTGTGGTCATATTTATTTTTATATCAATTATATTCTTTTACGTACCTGTGTTCCATTTTGTAAATATTAGCGACTTAAATATAAATTTAAAAATTTCATATGCATTGATTATTTTGCTCAGTTTCTATGGTATGCAATTTCATCTACACAAAAAGAAACTTACGACTGTCATTAATATTAGCAAACCACGTATTCGTATAATCCATTTGGAAATAACAGAGCTGCAATAATTTTCGTTTGAAACGAATCTAATAAAATATTCATCCGAAACAATTAATCTTGTTAAGACCCGGATGCAATCATGGGTAAATATTTATGTCATCATAAATATTTGAAAATATTTTCCTGGAAAATTAAACCTAATCAATAGGCCATGAAATCATATAAACATAGAGCTTGGTAGTAGCCTCACTCACCATACTGAATGATGTGACAATTAGCTTAAAATTTTTAATAAAGGTTTGTAAGAGCTATGTTTTAAAAAATACTAGCGGGCCAACTCGACATCGAGTTTTGATGTAAGTTTTGCTGATATTTAAGAGGGGCGGAGTCTAACGATACAGAATTTCCGTCGCCTGGTGTGAATGTTCCAAAAATCCTAAAAATAAACTGTATCGACGCCAATTTTTTTCGGATTTCGATTTTCAGGAAGATTTATATTAGGAAAAGGAAACAATATGATTGTTAGACTCCGCCCCTCTTAAACCAAAAACAGCAGTAAAATCGGAAGTAACTTTTTTTTGCATATTTTAGATTGTAAAATGTCACGTTTAAGAAAAAGAACTCGGTTTGAGAACTCGCGGCCCCGTCCATATGCTCTGGAACAGTAAAAAGAAACCATAATTTTCAAAACTAAATCCGGAAGTAGGGAAGTAAATACCTCCGGTTTCATAATTCTGAATTCAATCAGTAAGTATAAGAAGAAAGTAGACGCGGTCATATTTTAAAAATACATTGAAAATTAGGACTGTAAATTTTGAAGAATGAAACTGTAAAATTCTTATACTTTACTATAAAAAAAATTCATTTTATGGCCGCCATTTTTAAACCGGTTCGAATTTTTTAAATTTGAAACCTTAGGGGGAATCTACTCAACAATCTGTTTAATAATTCGAAAAAATTATTCTCCTATCTATCACCGTTCAGGAGAAGTATTGCGCACAAGAAAAAGGCTTACCCTAATAGTAATTACTTGTAAATACTAAATTATGGACGTGGATAAATGCTTTCAGACCTGGGATACGTAAAATGGTTTACGTAAAACGAAATAAAAAAAGTGGACTATATAAAAAACTGAATCAAACTTAATGAAAAGGGCACCACCTTATCTTTTCTATACTTAATGGGTCGTTCAAGTATTACGTAACGTAATTAGGGGTGGGTGAGTGTTGTGAAACGTAACGGTGAGGTACTAACGAAGGAGGGTGCTTCGATGAACTAGTTACGTAACATTGTTTTTTTACATAAATATAAAACCTGCCAAATTGGAAGTATTGTGATTTTGTTCCAATTGTTTATGTTTTTGCGGGCAATCCTATAACTGTATTGTAAGTCCTTTTATTTTCGTTGTTAGTAATACACAGAAGCACGTTGCTATAATCAGTATTGTTACATTGAATTTATACTGTCATGTCATCAAATAAACGTGAAAATTGACAACTAAGATGTTTTGGCGGAATATAAAAAGTCTAAAGATAGCTTGCAGGATCCAGCAGAAACTAATCTAGCGTGGTATACCACTCATATTCGTAAATTACCATACTTTTTACGCATATTTTTCTTTCTTTCTTTTCTTCTTTCTCTCCTTACATTTACCCTATTAGGGTGTCGGATTTGGGCTAGCAATTTTAATTTTTATTTACCCACCTCTTCCATTCTTTTCTGTTTCCTGCCATTATTTTCAAATTTTTCGAGTGATTTTTGCTTTCCCACCTCTACTACTTGCTGTATCCATTTTTTTCTTGGTCTGCCTCTTTTTCTTTTTCCGATGTTCTTTGCTTCATAAACTTTTCTTGTTATTCTATTGGATTGCATCCTCATCAGATGCCCATACCAGTTCATTTGTCTCTTTGCTATTTTGTTCATTATCGGTTCCTGGTTGGCCATTCTCGTAATAGTCTCGTTGCAATCTATCCCATTTTATCTTTCCAACTATCCTTCTTAGATGTCTCATCTCGGTATCACTATTGTGTTATATATTTTTATTCTTGTCTCTCGTGTAAGTTCTCTTTTTCCCATTATTGGAGCTAACGCATAGTATAACTTGTTTGATTTCTTTGCTCTATTTGTTATTTCCCAGTCTATTTTTCCGTCATTAGTTATTATACTTCACAGGTATTCGTAAGTTGTTACTATTTCCAATTCTGAGTTTTTACATTTTATCTTTATTTGATTATCTTCCTGATCTCCTTTACCACTGATTATCATTATCTTTTTTTTTCCTAGTTTATCTCTATGTTTAGTTTGTTCTACCCATAGATCCATTAGTTTCTGCATTTTATTCTCGGAATCTGCTATTAGTACTATGTCATCTGCATACATACGTATAAGAGACAAAGAGCAAAAGTTAAAGAGATAGTTAAGAAAGAGTAAAAGAAAAGTTAAGAAAAATTCAGAGAAAAATGGAAGAAAACAGCACAGAAAACGTAAAATTATTTATAGAACACTTAAAACCCTAAGAAGCAACAAAGAAACGAAACTAAAACAAATAATGAACAAGGAAGGAATAATAATATAAGACGATAATAATATAAGAATATAAGGAAGACGATAAGACAATAATGGAAAAATGGAGGGAACACTTCCAGCTGATACTGAATGGAAATCAAGCGAATACAATGGAGAAGGAAAGCCACATCAAGAGTATTCATGAGAAACATGGAAAATCCAGAAACTATAGAAAAAGAAGAACTGGAAGAAGAAATAAGAAAGATAAAGATTGGAAAAGCACATGAAAGCGATGAAGTAGCACCAGAAATGATGCAATATATAGGAGTAAAAGCAAAAGAAAAATTGTTAAACATATATAACCTAATATGGAAGAGAAAAGTAATACCCAGAGAATGGACAAATGCAGTAATTATACCTATATACAAGAAAGAAAATACAAGAGACTGTAAGAACTATAGGGGTATATCACTACTATGTGTAGCAGCAAAAGTATACGAAACCATAATAGAAAGGAAAATCATAAAAAAAATAGAAAATAAATTAGAGGACGTACAAAGTGGATTCAGGAAAGAACACAACACACAAGACCATATATTCATCATGCAACAAGTAATAGAAAAAGCCTTAAAGAAAAATAGAGAAATATATCTGAGCTTTAAAGACATGGAAAAAGCATTCGACTCAGTCAAAAGAAAAGATATATGGGAAAGCCTAAAGAAGAAGCAAGTAAGTGAAGAACTGATAAAAGCAACAAAGAGTATATACATGAAAACAACAAATACAGTAAGAATGTCCAATATGCAGTCAGAACAATTTGAAGCAACTCAAGGAGTTAGACAAGGAGGAAGTCTCAGCCCGGTGCTATTCATAAATGTAATAGATGAGATAGTGAAAGAATGTAAGAAAACGTTTAAGAAATACTGCATCGGTTGGAACAGAATGCAAATGATAAACGCTGAGATGTGTAGATTTGCAGACGACATAGTATTAATTGCGAAAACAGCAGAAAAACTGAAATACAACTTAGAGAAATGGAACCTAGAAGCAAGCAAATACAACTTAAGCGTAAACAAAGAGAAGACTCAGATAATGAAAATATCAAGGAAACAAGGGACGGAAGATCAACTAGAAATAATGATAGACCAACAAAAAATAATACAGACAAATTTATACAAATACTTAGGAACAGTAATCAACAACAAAGGAGACATCGAGGACGATCTTAACAACAGAATGGAAAACACAGGAAAACTGTTCCAAGCACTAAATAGAGGATTCCTTAATAAGAAAGAAATATCAACTAAGACCAAGATGACAATATACAAAACAATATATATACCTACAGTGATATATGGAGCAGAAAATTGGATACTAAACAAAAGGCATCAAAGCAGAATTCAGGCAGCAGAAACGAAATACGTCAGAAGAATTATCGGAGTAAAAAGAACTGATAGAATCAGAAATAAAGAAATAAGAGAAAGACTAAAAATCAAACCGATTCTCGACTCAATCAAGGAAAAAAATTGGCATGGTTCGGACATCTAACCCGAATGGACAATAATAGACAAATAAAAAGAGTGTGGAACATCAAACCAATACTGAAGAACAGAATAGGAAGACCCATTAACCCATTCACTGCCCAGAACTCGCCAGGCGTGTTCGCCTTACTAAAACTTCAGTGCCCACGACACGCGTAGCGGGTACTGACATAACATAAATTTAAAGAACGATTACTAATCGGGCATTTAAGATAACACTATATAAAAGTGCGGGGCACATAGTGAATACTTTGAAATAATTAGCACGTGGCGGTTTCATGATTACCAGTTGTTAGCTCGAAGTGGAAGGTATTTGTTGTGAGTATAACGTTTAGTGTCTAATACAATTTTGAAAGGTTTTTAGGTAAGTTTGAAGTAACATTTAATCAACTTTTAATTAAAAGTACAAACGAAAATATTATTTGTTTAAATTTTTTTAATTGGTTTCGTGGTAAATGTTATTTTGAGGTTTACTTTATTTTTCAAAAAATGGGTGGATTAGCTTTAATATCAGTTTTTATGAGAATATAATTAGAAGAAAGAAAAACCATTGCATTACTATAATTGGCAGTGCCTTTACAAGATGCAGCTATTTGATGATAAATCGATTTTGGTTGTAGTGATTCCTGATTTTCTTTGTTTCAGATTAAGCTCATAAAAAGTGCTTTTGAGAAATGGCAGCAAATGCAAATCAACCGTCGAAATCAAGCAAAAAAAGGAAGTAAGATAATAAGCGTATTTTGACAGAATTTGAATTGTTACAGTTGTTGGAGCAGTCTGACGATGATTTTGATGGTTTTGACAAGGCTTATGAGATAAGTGATGATGAGAGTGATAATGATGATGAGAGTGATAATGATGTCGAGAGTGATAATAATGTCGAGAGACATTATTATTTTATATTTTATTATATTAGCAGATATTGCTACCTGCAAATGGGGCTGAACGAACAGAAAACACAAAATGGTTTGACAATCGTCCAAATGTCAAGAAAATACCCTTTACTGGAATTTCTGGCTTAAGAGTAGCGGTAGATAGTAGTGAACCCATCAATTATTTTGCGGTAGATAGTAATGAAATACTTGCGCGTAGTACACAGGATCAGAGTCGAATCACAAGGTGGAAAGATGTAACTAAAGAAGAATTTAAGACATTCTTAGGTCTTTTGTTCCATATGGGCACAATAAAATTAGATCGCATTAATGATTATTGGCGAACTCATTACCTCTTCAGTATACCTACTTTTGCCAACTTCATGAGAAGAAATAGATTTTTGTTAATATTGAGAGCGCTGCATTTTAAAGGCTTGCTAAATTATTGCCACTAATGGAGTTTTTCAATTCTAAAATGTCCCAGATTTATTCTCCTCAAAGAGAGCTTTCAATTGATGAATCAATGATGTTGTGGCGAGGTCGGCTGATATTTCGTCAATATAATAAAGCCAAACGACAACGGTATGGAATAAAGTTATATATTCTCGCTGAACCAAATGGACTTGTTCAAAAAATCCATGTCTATGCTGGGGCTGCCGATACTATTGTTGGTGGTTAAAACCATACTCAAAAGGTGGTCCATAATTTGCTAGAAGGGAAAAAATGCTAGGGCATTCCATTTTTATGGATAATTTTTATAATAGTATTGCTTTATCCGAACAATTGCTCAGAGAAACAACTTACACAACAGGTACACTTAGGGCCGATCGATCTCAAAACCCAGTAGAAGTGGTATCAAGTAATCTAAAACAAGGTGAATCTTGTAACAAGTATACTATTGATGGTCTTTGTATCAGTAAATGGCGTGATAAATGGGACGTTTTAACAATTTCCACAGAATATGATGCACAGATGATCGAAACAATTTCGAGAAGTAAGCAAAAAAAATGAAGCCCAGACTTGTAGCCAAATATAATAAATTTATGGGAGGCATTGACAAAAATGACCAAATGCTTAGTTATTACACTTGTCAACACAAAACTCTGCGGTGGTACAAGAAACTGGGATTTCATATATTCCAAATAATGTTTATGAACTCCTACTATTTGTTTAACAAATACTCCGAAAATACAATGACATTGTACGATTTTCGAATATCTGTTTTGGAGAAACTATTACCAAGAATATTGAAAGAAGTAAAACCAACCTCCACTCAGCATTTTCCAGAATATTGTGAAAAAGACGAAAGTGGAAGATCAAAACGCCGCCGTTGCAAATATTGCTGGGATACTGCTAATAAAAGGAAAGGAACAGTAAACTTTTGTTCACAATGTCCTAATGAGCCAGGATTATGTCTGGTCCCATGTTTTAGGTTGTTTCATGAAAAATAAGCTTTTATGTTGATTTTATTTTGACATTTATGAAACTTCTCAAATAAAGGTTTAATTTTAAAATATTAACCAATTAACTGTTTATTTCTTCATTTATGACTTATATTTGTCACAATACATCCTTATTTTTAGTTTAGTTATTTGGTTAGATCAATAGAAATAAGAATATTTTCTTTTTTTTTATTTAATTACCCGAAAATTAATCAGAACACGCAAGGAGTATTGTGGGCACACAGGCAAGAACTTATGGGTATGTGCCCTGAACACGCCACGCAGGTCCATGTCAATTTGACAGTTTTCTTATTTCCATTTTAATATGTATAAATAAAGTCACAAATAAAACTAAAATTTTCAACTGGTTGAATTGAAACGTGTTGGGGCACCTGACATACCGTTACAAATTTAACTGGCAGTGAATGGGTTAAAGAATGCAACAGTGACATCTCGCAGATACTGCAGAGTAAGGGTAAGACTTGGCACGAAGCAACACAGATGGCATACAATAGGAAGGAATGGAGAAAGTTTGTCAAGAGCTAGGACACCTCAGAAGATTGTAAAATATTGTAATATAAGGAATTGTATAAAATATTGTAATATATCTACCATACTAGGTAGAAGTATGCACGCTTTCTTCTGACTCACCCTGTACAACGTTTTTCAAAAACTATTACTCCAGTCGTTAGAAACGAAAATACCACTGATCCGTGGCGTACAGATTCTTGGTAAATCGATTTCTTTGTTTTTACCCCAGTACAAGGGTGGTTTTAGGGAGAAGTGCAGAGGTAAAAGTGGTAAACTTTTTTGCATCTTTTCTGAAGTCCCAAAAATTATATTCTCAGCAAGATTCATCTTCTTCGTACGATATTTAGGGGTCAGTTATCTAACTAATGGACTATATGTATAGCTATTTGTAGTTGTCGCTCCAACAAGGCACTTAAAAAAAATAAACTTAATACAAGTTCTTTTGTTTCTGACACTAACCTTTTTTATTAAATACAATGTTGTACCGGCCTTCCCTTCAATGTATAAAAATTCTGTATACTATTTAACTAAAAGTGTAAAGTGTGAACAGGTGTAACATTTTGAGACAATAATGTCTCTGTTATAAATAAAAATTACTTGAAAGAGTAATATCTCAATAATCTTTTAGAATGACGCACACCGTATTTCTCAGAATCTTCCATTACGTTTTCGTAATTATCGTGTATATAATTTACACCTACAGGAAGATAAAATTGTATAACATTTTTCATCTTGACATTACAATAAAAATGTAGGGAAGAATAAAAGTGAACGTATACGAAAAATATTTAATAATTCCAATGATTTCTCTTTTTGTTTCCATCGGTTTGACAGGCTCATAAATAAAATGACCGTGGTGTTTCATTTTCAAATAAATCAATCAATATATCTGATTAGATTAGATTACGATTAACCCAGTTTCCGGTATTTCTATTTTGTGTTATTAGGGGGTACATTTTCAAAACGGCGTGCGTATTTTATAAGCCATTTAATGCTTGGTAAATAAAATATGGTAAATAAACAATAAAATAGTATTTATATTCGTTGATTTTTTGTTGTGATATTTTTTATTTGATTTTGACTGGTTGAGATTTTTTCATATTAGAACTTCGCTTTCACACAGGGTGAACCGCTTTGCTCAAAGACTCTTTTTTTATTTTTTTTGTAGACATTTGTAGACATTTACCGGGTGTGCGAAAAATGTTATTTTCAAACAAAAGTGATTTAAGAGTTTTACCGCGTTTTAATGAACTATAAACTTTTTCGTCATATGCTACACATGTTCATCATCATCTTTGGCTCGACATTCCTCTGTGGATCTTGGCCTGCTCTAAGATTCGTCGCCATTCTGTTCGGTTTTTGGCGATATTTTGCCATCTTCTGATTTTTAATATTCGTAAGTCGGTTTTAATTCCATCTAACCACCTAATTCGTGGTCGGCCTTTGCTTCTTTTTCCTACAGGTGTTCCTGTGGTTAGCTTTTTAGCAATCACATTTTCTGGCATTCGTATTATGTGTCCAGCCCATCTAAGTCGCTGTGTTTTAATGAACGTTATGACATCTGGCTCATCAAAAAGCTGATACAATTCAAAATTATATCTTCTGCCCTTGATCGTTTACAGCTCCAAATATTTTGCAGAGTATTTTACCATTCTATATCAGTATATTCCCAAAAGTCTTTCATCTTTCTGCGTTAGAGTCCATGTTTCTGCTCCATATGTGAGGACCGGCCTCAGCAACGTTTTGTATATAATAATTTTAGTTCTTCTTTGAACGTTTCTTGAGTGGAAATGCTTTTGAAGTTCATAGTATGCCCTATTTGTAAGATTTATTCGTCTTTCGATTTCTTTGCTTGTTTTATTGGTAGCAGTCAATAGCGACCCAAGGTATGTGAAGTTGTCAACACGTCCAAAGGTATGACTTCCAAAGACTTTTTGTCGTTCCTCATTTGCTATCGGATCCTTTGTAACCAACATGTACTTGGTTTTGCCTTCGTTGATGACTAGTTTCGCCTGTTTCGCCGCTGTTTCCAATTCTAGGAGATATTGGTCAACATCTCGCTTGCTACGTCCTACTGTGTCAATGTCATCAGCATATGCTAATCGATCTATTGTAAATAGTACCGCCATCCCTGATTCGTGTATCTCGGACTGCCTTTTCTAAGGCAATATTAAATAGGAGGCAAGCCAAAGCCAGATGCTACACATGTTATTATATTATAATATAAGAATTATTGATTCTACTCTTGTTGTGTGCTATATATATTTTGTTATATAATATAAACAATATTCACTCCATTCTTGCCGTGTGAGACAGATATTATTCTAATCATGAATGTGTTGCCTGTGTGAGTCCATTTCAAATAGATAAAAAAAATAAGACTTACACTCAATTTAATTTTACTACCAAAACGACCGGTTTCGCTTGCTACACAAGCATCTTCAGGTCAAACGCTATCAAGTAAATTAAATGATGCCGATACAAGAATTATTAGTTAATGATACGAAAAACATAGTTCAAACTATCCTGTATTGCTGGTGATGAGTGATCTTCGATTTTTATTGTAAATCTTTGATAATTAACAAGGAATTTCTTGAGGGGAGAGGAATGAAATAGGAATAAGGTAATATAATTTAATAAATAATTATTAAACAGTTCACAGTTCAGTAAAAATCGAAGATCACCCTTCACTAGCAATACAGGATAGTTTGAACAATGTTTTCCGTATCATTCACTAATAATTCTTGTACCGGCATCACTTAATTTAATTGATATTGTTTAACCTAAAGATGTTTTGAAAAGGGTAAAAAGCAAAATCGGTCGTTTTGGTAGTAAAATTAAATTGATTGTGACTAAGCCTTATTTTATTTGTTTGCACCTATTAGATATTATTATATAATATAACCATTACCTCCTCTAAAGAATTCGGTGTTTGTACGACCACATGCAGATATTTTTAGAGTAGCAATTAGTAGCTAGAGGCCAAGATTACCAGAGTAGCAAACTGACTGCTATTAAACTTAGCATGATGATCTCCGAACACACCGAATTAAAAACATGTTATCCGAAATATGAAGAGGTGGTGAATCAAATTAAAGAAATTAATGAAACCGATTCCGAAACAAAAGACTTCATGGAAAAATAATTCTTTTCTACTCTAGCTGGCTTGCCGCCTAAGATGGAAGCTTTAAAATTACCCCCCACTCGTTCAGCTCAAATGCTACTCCGCCAACTGTAGTCACTGCTAAAGTTAGGTTACTGGAAATTACAATGCAGGTATTTTGAGGAATCTTTGCTATTCATAATGGTAATAATAATTAATAATATGAGGCTAAACAATGTGCAAACATTTATATAACTTAAATCGTTCCTGACAAATGTACTTTTACACTTAATTGAAGATGTTTCTTCTCGCTCTAAAAGGCTTTATTAGCTGTAGAGGCAGAGGCCTCCCTCAGACAATATTTAGTAATAACGCCACCACAAAATTTCTTGGTGCTTCTAACCAGTTCCCGTTCAAATTGAACCTGTGCTCAATTCCCGGCCTCTTTGGACAAGTTCCTTCCATCTACCAGCGGCAGGTGTGGGCCAGGAGTCACCGAACGCGTACTCCCGTATTAACAATAACTCACATATGACATGCAATATAGTTCCGTCTTCTCCTTTATGCTTTCTGTATAGAGGTGAGTCTACTAGTCCCAGTGGCGTGTGCAGGTGTTTGCTTGATTGACAATGACCAGTTAAAAACCAACTGACAACCAAAAAGATACACTGTACGTCTGTAAATCCTTCGTCCTCTCTGACTGCAGTTGTTTGATTGTAGGGTAAAATTACTAAAAAAAGCATGCCGTGGTTGTCTACGCAGAATAATTTTAGATGTTTAAAGTTTTCTGGGTGTTTGACTTAATCGAATGATTTTTCTAAATCTACGAAGCATGTATGTACAAAATTCGCAGCACGTGTACCCAGTCGGCTCCGAAATCCAAATTAATATGTTAAAATGTTCTGCTCGCATACAAAGGTTTATTACAAACTGTATAAAATACTTTAGTGGATATTTAAAGTAATCTATCAACTGATCTTTTAAACTTAACGTACATACATCTAGTTTCAAATACAGTGGCAAGACATTCTTGGAAGAGTACAATGATACTTATGATGTAAAATTAGTTAAATTATTAAAGATACACTCGTTAGTAACATAATGTTTTGCGGTATTAAATATAAAATATTCTTCTTACTTCATTTTATATTGCAACGTCACTGCAAAGCTCTCTATATTGTGTATGCGATTACATTTGCTCACCACTGCATTGGAAACCAGGTTTTTTTAAGTTGAGTCTATTATATCAGTAGGTCAATGGTTCTCAACCTTTTCGTGGCGACGGAACACTTTTAATTACCGAAAAAAATTGCGGAACACCAAAGCAATAACATGCATATATTGATAAACAAATTAGGATTAGCACATAAATTCTGTAATAAACTTTATTATACGTACCTACTCAAATTTGTAAAATTTTACTTAAAATATGAAAACAAAAAACATTTTTAAAATTAACAAAAGCGTAATTCTCAAAATACATCATATGAGTAAATACTTCAAATTAGTTAGACACTTGTGCCTGGTGTCGTTTGCAAATTTGCTCAATATCAGGCCTGATGTGGGAAAGAGCTACTCTCATTTCTTGTTCTAAGTTTAGCAGCCTTTCCCGTTTCTTATTTTTAATGTTTGTTAAAGATGAGAACCCAATTTCACATAAATAGGACGTTGAAAACTGTATTAAAATACTAATCGCTTTTTTGGCAAGAAGTGGATATTCCTCTTAGACCAAGATCCAAAATTCCTGAACATTCACTTCTGAAAACTTAATTTTCAGAGTACGATCAGATGACAACGAAATAAATTCTTCTTCTTGGTTCAGAGAAAACTGGAAATTGGCTGTATTACTTGTGCTAAAAGGACTTCTTATCCAGTCATATTTTTCTACGTTCAGAGATGGAAAATACCTGGCAATTGTCTCCTCTAATAGTGATAAGTGTTCTGTAACTATATGCGTGATTTCTTGTTCTTTATCTTCATCACCTTCATTCTGAAGCAGTGGAAACATATCCATTTTATTTGTCTCTAAAATGCGCTTCTTCCAAAATGACAATTTTTTCTGGAAAGCTGACAGCTTGTCCGTGGATGTTAAAATATTTTCATTTTTGCCTTGCATACTTGAGTTAACCATTTAAATAATTAAAAATATCGGCCAAATATGCCACTTTAGTGCACCATGCATCATTTTCAAAATATGTGGTAAATGTGTCATTACCTACTTATTGGAAAAAAGTTAACAGCTCCGTTCTAAGTTCATAAATTCGACATAATACTTTGCCCCTTGACAACCATCTAACTTCGGTGTGCAGCAACAAACATTCATACGTTGATTCCATTGAGATGCAGAGTTGTTTAAAAAGACGGGTTTTTAGTGGTCTTGATTTGATGTAATTCACGACATTAACCACTTGGTCTAATACAGATTTCAAAGTAGCTGGTAGCGTTTTTAAAATTAGAGATTCTCTATGCAAGAAACAGTGCGTAGATATGATATTTTCATTTCGCTTTTTTGCAAGGATACAAAAACCTTTTATGGAGCCTACCATGGAAGGGGCACCATGTAGCGTTTACGCTACTGACTAGTCCAATTTAAACCCCTCAAGAAATTTTTATTACCCGCCTACGATCGATTTTTAAATGGACATTTTTCCCCACACGCGTAGTAGTCGCTTAAAAAGTAAGATTGGTCGAGTTTGTACGAAAACGATCAGTTTTGGTCAGAACTCGATCGCAGCCACGTCAAACCGGTGAAATTTTTCACCTTTAAAGTGACGGAATTGGAGCAGAAAAATAATATGGGGAAGAATAAATTAATTTATAAATAAAATACATATCTTAATAATAATAAGTAAAATAATAAAATCAATATTCATTTATGAGTTCCACATAAAAAGGAAGAGTTTTTTTTGTTGGCGTGCTGCGAGCTCCATGTAAGTAAATCATTTTATACGTATTATCTCTTTATCATATAATCAAATTTATCATTGTATTTAGTATTTCTTTAGAGATTTATTTTTGAGTTCCGAAATAATTTAAATATAAAATTTCCTTGATTTACTTGCAAAGAACAGAAGGTCATTTTTTTTATATAGTCAAACTTAAATTCTGTTTTAGTCCATGTCGTTACCATTAAGTTTTTTTGGTTCTTTTTTTTTTACCTAACTTTTTTTGGTGGAATATAAAAGGTTCTACAAATGTGGTACAGCCTTCTGTATTCTGCGCATGTTCATTTCATGGCGCAAGCTTGCCATGCCTACGAAAGTAACTTCATAAATTTGACATGATGTTGACTTAACCTAATACCTGATGTTTTGATGTTTTGTTTTGGTGCAGTCAATCCATGCTGCTACACCTATTGAATTGTATTTATTAAATTAAATAATAATTTTAGATTCCGTCACGTGAAAATATTAATTTCACTTCACTTGAGGATATTCTTTTCAGAATATTCCCTCAAGGACTCAAGTAACTGAATCCTTAAAATAGTTAGCAAACACGTGGATTTTGCTGTCACCCAGAGACCAGTGACTGGTTGTGGCTTTTGTGACCAGGATTCGTCTTTACAGCCACAAACTGATGTAGCCGTGCCAAGAGGAGTTTTTCCTATGGACTTATAGTGCTGTAAAGATAAGTCGTTTAACTATTTGACCTTTTGTATTACGTATTACTTTATATTTACTGTTAACTGATCATATGCATATGATAAGGTAAATACCTTTATGATAATTTTTTTTTGATAATTTAATTATAAAATATTCGGGGAGGAAAAAGGGACACTTCATGTGTTATTAGGTTTTAACTAGGATTTAGAGAGTCTGACCAAACTCATTTTTTTTTTTTTGGATATAATATTTTTGTTAATATAATACAATTTGATATTAAGAGGGACATAAATTTAATGTGGTTTGTTTTTAAATATTATATAATGAGTATGGAACAACTCATTTTTTGGATGTAATATATATATTTAATATAATTGTAATAGAGATTTATCAAGTTTGATATCTTTACAATATTGTCATTAGTACCTCATTTTAGTAGAACTAATTTAAATTTAAATGACTACCTTTTTGTTTTAAGACTTTGGCTACCCTACGGACTATTCTTGTTGTATACTAATATTTCATATTTTATTTGGCCAGTGGTAGTGACTATTCATTTGTTGAGGGGCTATTAGGTCCTATTGTATCTGTACACCATCCACTACCACTGTTATTTGGCTTTGCATTATATGTAAATTGTTTATACACATATACCTATATACTTTTTTTTATAAATATATTTATTGTTACTATTTTGAGTTTTATTTCAGTTCTACTAACCAGTATATAACATAGCAAAACAAGATTATTATTTAGTATTTTTGTATTTCAGAGTATTATCTCCAGATTCATTTGTTACTTCAAAATCTCAACTATCGTTGAGTTGGCGCCCTTCTTTTCTCTTCTTATTGTTCTCTTTCTATAAATTTATTCCCAGTGACCTTCTTTAGTTGTATCACGTTTGATATTACCAGGTCTCATTTCGTGTCTTGTCTCATTAGCTCAGTATCCTTGCTATCTGTTTAAATCTTTAAAGCCACAATCCAGTGCATTGAAGCTAGCCCGAACACTCACTTGAGATTTAGTGTCTCTTTGGCCATTTAAATTTGTTCCTCTGAGCTTAGCCCTATTTTTAGTATTTTCATCACCTCTCTTCAAGTTCTTCTGAACTTTGTCAATTCACACATTTCATTCGTTTCAATTGGCTAGACCCAACGTGTGGCTTCTTTTCCACTTCTGCCTTTAAAAAAAATATATCTATATATCTCCTTTAATTTTTGGTTTTGATCTTGGGTTGTTGTGGTTTTCACTGGTTGTGCTTTTAGATTTTCATTTTAACGTTTAGTTTTGTTTTTCAATTTTTTTTGTTGGACATTACCTTATATCTATATCTTAAATCGACTTGTTTTGCTATATACTGTGTAGACTGAATACATTGCTTTGTTTTTGATTGATTAAATAACAATTTTAGATTAACAATAAATTCATTAAAAATTTAATAACATAAAGTTAACTATTTCACATATCTTACAAGTCCGGAGTAGCCAATAAGTTGAGTCACTACCTTGAAATAACAGTTTTTGAAATTTTAGGTTCCTTAGGGTGTTGTAGCAGTATATGTCATTGGATTTCATAACTGGACCAAAACAATTAAACATTACTGGTATAGGTATCCCTTCAGAATATTAATTTGAGGACAGAGAGTAAGTTAAACTTTACCTACTTTTACTCATTCTCTTGTATATTTCTCAGTTGTGTAATATGTCTGCGTTCAAGGTAGAGCATCTGTTAGCTCCTGAATTAGAGTATGAGTTAAGAGTCTGTATTCTAACCAGTCCATTGTTAAAAAATGTTGTATGATGTACAGAATGTACCAGGTAAATTTCCTGATTTTAAAGTTGAACATGGTGTTTTGTATAAACATGTCTTAAGTTCCATAGATTCCCTTACTGGAATGTCGGATTGGAAGATAGTTTTTCCAACTCCTAATAGAGCAGAGGTTTTGGCCACTTTTCATGACCATCCTACTGCAGCTCATTTTGGTTTCTACAAAACTTTCCGTCGAATATCTGAACTTTATTACTGGCTGAAGATGCGTCAAACTGTACGTAGCTATATCGCTTAATGCAAATCTGTGCTACATGCAAACCGACAAATCTTCCCCAACCAGGTTTAATGGATAGTTATCGACGGATTGATTTTCCATTTCTACTTATATCATTAGATCTCATTAGTCCCTTATCACTTCTGTACCAGTTTGGTTTTTAAGATCTGTTATCAATTTTGTTTACCTGGCAAAAACCATAAGTTGTGTTATTTTGCCTTCTATTTTTTTTATCTTATCTTAATGTTGGTTATTATCTTGGTTTATGGACTTGTTAATTTTGTTGTTTGTTTTCTCTTAAAAGTCCAACTGCATATCATAGGAGTACAGGATGGATATATGGGAATCTCCCCATCTTGAGTTCTGAGTTGAATAGATATTTACAGGGATAATTCGGAAAACATTCCAAAGATTTTCTTTAATAGTATTGTATGGTTTTGTGGATCATGACCATAAAGCTTATGCATTCACATTCACTTACTGTGTCGGTGTTTTAGCGTGGGTTCAGGATTGATCACCCTGGATGTGTGCCCTCACTTGGCTCAGAAATATGTCAATACATATTAGTTGTTCCTTGAGTGTCTCTTAGGTTGAAGTTAGAATGTGTCATTTAGAATTGGATCGTTCTGATATTCAGCAGTAAGTAAGTCTGTTTAACTTGGAGGTAATCTCCTATGCTATTATCTATGAAAGTATTTGATTTTTTTAACATATCTTATTGTATACAGTTTGTTTACCTGTCTCCCTACCATTCATACGGATTGGTAGATGTGAGTTATCTTTATCTGTATCTTAATTGAATTTATCTTTACCTTGATGGAGTTTATCTCATACCTGTAATGGAGTTTATCTTGTACCTTGCCTGAGTTTATCTCGTACCTTGAGCGTATCTGTATCTTTACCTTAATTGAGTTTATCTCGTACCTTTACCTGAAGTTAATTATCTTTACCTTTACCTGGATAAGGTTATTTCTTATCTATATCTTGATTATAGAGTCCTGAAAATCTGTCCTTTACTGTTCTTGTCGTGAATAAAGAATTGGACCACGTCTATAGTACAGTTTGGGTATTACAGTTAGGATCTCTTTTATCTTTCCTTCTACCAAGTGTATAGCTAGTAGAAGTGACTTTTGTGCATATCCTTTACTATGAGTTGGGATTGCAGTTATCTTACTTACCTTTTTTTAGCATACCCTATACCATGAGTATAGTGGGCTTGCTAGTATCTAAGGCACTAACAACCTTTACCGATTGTGTGTTTCCCTACCGCTGCAAAAGCAAGTAGGTGTACTGAATTAGCTTTTACCTTGGATTTTCAATATGTTGTTGATATCCCGAACCGTGTATATATGTTTAAGTTTGTAGTTGCAACTAGTCCTGAATAATTAGGCCCTCATTGAACTCTATGGTGACGAATAGAATCTGGTCGCTCTAGTGTCAACGTTGGGTAAAGTTCATAGGACTTTGTTTGAATTTCGTTGTTATGAATGGTTCTTGGAGATATTGTGTTAGGGTTGTTAATACACATCTAAAATGTAGTTTTAACGAATGGTTGTTTTTACAAATACTTGAGAATGTAGATAAGTAGTGTTAAAAGTTAACTTGATCTGTAATGCTATAGAATTAAACTTAAGTTAACTTGATCTGTAAGGTTATAGAATTAAACTTAAAATGTATACCTTTTTATTATTATTTTTTTTTATCTTTGGTTTATACTAAATTAACATACATTATCGCATTAAAAAAAAATGTATGACTTTGTCTTATATTCTTCGTTCCATATTTTTATTTCGTCCTTGATTTTGTTCCAATTCCTGAGCAAATGGTTGACTGGTGAGGAAAATGTTCAATTTTAACGTATCAACGTTCATTGTCGACCCAGCGTTAGATCGTTCTGCCACAAAAAAAAAAAAAGTTCCTTTTTTTTTTTTGCTGGAGATGAGGGAGAATGTAGCGTTTACGCTACTGACTAGTCCAATTTAAACCCCTCAAGAAATTTTTATTACCCGCCTACGATCGATTTTTAAATGGACATTTTTCCCCACACGCGTAGTAGTCGCTTAAAAAGTAAGATTGGTCGAGTTTGTACGAAAACGATCAGTTTTGGTCAGAACTCGATCGCAGCCACGTCAAACCGGTGAAATTTTTCACCTTTAAAGTGACGGAATTGGAGCAGAAAAATAATATGGGGAAGAATAAATTAATTTATAAATAAAATACATATCTTAATAATAATAAGTAAAATAATAAAATCAATATTCATTTATGAGTTCCACATAAAAAGGAAGAGTTTTTTTTGTTGGCGTGCTGCGAGCTCCATGTAAGTAAATCATTTTATACGTATTATCTCTTTATCATATAATCAAATTTATCATTGTATTTAGTATTTCTTTAGAGATTTATTTTTGAGTTCCGAAATAATTTAAATATAAAATTTCCTTGATTTACTTGCAAAGAACAGAAGGTCATTTTTTTTATATAGTCAAACTTAAATTCTGTTTTAGTCCATGTCGTTACCATTAAGTTTTTTTGGTTCTTTTTTTTTACCTAACTTTTTTTGGTGGAATATAAAAGGTTCTACAAATGTGGTACAGCCTTCTGTATTCTGCGCATGTTCATTTCATGGCGCAAGCTTGCCATGCCTACGAAAGTAACTTCATAAATTTGACATGATGTTGACTTAACCTAATACCTGATGTTTTGATGTTTTGTTTTGGTGCAGTCAATCCATGCTGCTACACCTATTGAATTGTATTTATTAAATTAAATAATAATTTTAGATTCCGTCACGTGAAAATATTAATTTCACTTCACTTGAGGATATTCTTTTCAGAATATTCCCTCAAGGACTCAAGTAACTGAATCCTTAAAATAGTTAGCAAACCCGTGGATTTTGCTGTCACCCAGAGACCAGTGACTGGTTGTGGCTTTTGTGACCAGGATTCGTCTTTACAGCCACAAACTGATGTAGCCGTGCCAAGAGGAGTTTTTCCTATGGACTTATAGTGCTGTAAAGATAAGTCGTTTAACTATTTGACCTTTTGTATTACGTATTACTTTATATTTACTGTTAACTGATCATATGCATATGATAAGGTAAATACCTTTATGATAATTTTTTTTTGATAATTTAATTATAAAATATTCGGGGAGGAAAAAGGGACACTTCATGTGTTATTAGGTTTTAACTAGGATTTAGAGAGTCTGACCAAACTCATTTTTTTTTTTTGGATATAATATTTTTGTTAATATAATACAATTTGATATTAAGAGGGACATAAATTTAATGTGGTTTGTTTTTAAATATTATATAATGAGTATGGAACAACTCATTTTTTGGATGTAATATATATATTTAATATAATTGTAATAGAGATTTATCAAGTTTGATATCTTTACAATATTGTCATTAGTACCTCATTTTAGTAGAACTAATTTAAATTTAAATGACTACCTTTTTGTTTTAAGACTTTGGCTACCCTACGGACTATTCTTGTTGTATACTAATATTTCATATTTTATTTGGCCAGTGGTAGTGACTATTCATTTGTTGAGGGGCTATTAGGTCCTATTGTATCTGTACACCATCCACTACCACTGTTATTTGGCTTTGCATTATATGTAAATTGTTTATACACATATACCTATATACTTTTTTTTATAAATATATTTATTGTTACTATTTTGAGTTTTATTTCAGTTCTACTAACCAGTATATAACATAGCAAAACAAGATTATTATTTAGTATTTTTGTATTTCAGAGTATTATCTCCAGATTCATTTGTTACTTCAAAATCTCAACTATCGTTGAGTTGGCGCCCTTCTTTTCTCTTCTTATTGTTCTCTTTCTATAAATTTATTCCCAGTGACCTTCTTTAGTTGTATCACGTTTGATATTACCAGGTCTCATTTCGTTTCTTGTCTCATTAGCTCAGTATCCTTGCTATCTGTTTAAATCTTTAAAGCCACAATCCAGTGCATTGAAGCTAGCCCGAACACTCACTTGAGATTTAGTGTCTCTTTGGCCATTTAAATTTGTTCCTCTGAGCTTAGCCCTATTTTTAGTATTTTCATCACCTCTCTTCAAGTTCTTCTGAACTTTGTCAATTCACACACTTAATTCGTTTCAACCACCCGTACAAATTCCTACGCAAAAGTCCCATGATATATTTTTTCTCTCTAAATATGACGTTATGGAATCAAATACATCCTGACCTGTTGTACGTGCTGTAAGTTCTCTGCAGCATAAAAACTGATTGACTATTTCACCTTCGTCGACAAATCGAATAAATCCTAATAAATGAGCTTTGCCACTAATATCAGTGGATTCGTCCACCTGCAATGCGAAGTTTTTTTTTTGTAAAGTTTATTTGTAACTTTTTCCTCAATATCTGCAGATAAATCAAAAATCCTCCTTCTTAGTGTATCATCCGACATAGGAATTTTCCGTATTTCGTTTTGTGCATCGTTGCCAAACATAATTTTGACCATCTCACAACATGCTGGTAATATAAGAGATTCTGCAACAGTGTGTCGTTTATATTTCAAAGCAATTAATTCGGCGACCTTATATGAAGCTATTTGTGCTTTGTCGGAAATTGTTTTCGACCTTTCAAATTGTTTCGCTTGTTTAGCTTGTGTCTCCAAAAGTCGCTTGAAATAATCTTTATTTTTTGAAGCTACACTAGCGTGTTTGGTAGTAAAATGGCGTTTTAATTTAGCCGGAGCCATTGCGCTATTAGCGAGTGTCTGCCCACAAACAATACACTTGGGAATTGGACAGTCTTCTTCTCCAGTCCAAATGAAGCCATAATCCAAATATTCATCCAAATATTGCCGGTTCAACATTTTTTTGCTGTGCTGTGCTGTTCCAGTATCTCCGCTGGTGCTCGCTTCATCATCATTAATTATGAGTTGTTCCACAGTAGTTTTTCTTTTAAGTTTGAGGAACTTATCCATTTTAATTTATTCGTCTCTAAACAAAATAATGCGGATGAATGCTTCACATTTTGTATAAAATATGCAATTACTTACCTTCGATAGATAAGCCGTACGTAAACGTTATCATAAAAAAACTGACAGCGATTTTCACGTATTACGTTTGTGCAATGTAACAAATTTAACATTCAGTTGCAGACTGTGGCGTGGATGACTCAGATTGGCTGTGGCCACTGCGGAGCTCAGCGCTCATCGCTTATAAAATCCAACGTGTGCACTGTGCCGACGCGGTGTTGTCACGTTGGGCAAATGAACATTTACGCTGCAGAATTTTATTAAATTAAAATGTACGTAAGTGGCCATTTGAAAATTTGAAAATATTTATTTGAAAAGAGTAATTTAGCAAAATGGTATGTAGGATTGCGAGTATTTCGCGGAACACTTGGAAGGAATTCGCGGAACACTAGTGTTCGGCGGAACACCGGTTGAGAACCACTGCAGTAGGTACTAACAATGAGTTTTGCCGTTTTGCCTATAGGCTATATAAAATGGTCTATAATTTGTAATGGCCTTTTAACGACTAGAGTTACCTAAAATTGTAAATCAAAGTGGTCATCGACCAAATTATTATCAAAAAAGATATAATATCCGGACTTAGTCATGAGTAGCTTTTTAAGGCCTAAGCCCAAGGACTATTATAAATATTGTACAACAAAGTATTCAATTTTCATTCGCTTAAAACCTATTCATGGAAAATTTCCAATTCAGTTAAACTAGAAATGAAATTAACCAAAATTCATAATGCAGTTGCGATAATAGTAGTTACTCGACTATAAATCAAAATATTCTTTATCATAGACATAAATGCACACAAAAATTAATTATTTTGGCAAATGTTTTTGTACAATGTACATTGTGTTACTTTGTTAATAGTCTGCTCTTTTTAAGTTTGTATTCTAAATATTTAAAATTTTGCGCACTGAAACCTTTAATTATTTTTAGTTTACTTATTTTAGTGACAGATATATTTTTTTATATTTTTACTTCTCTTTTAATACCTATATTTTGTTAGTTAATTTTCATGCAGTTTATAATTAAAATAAACTTAGAGTAAATATATGATGACTAGAAACAAATTGATCAAGAGTAGCAAATCGATGTCGACTCGATATTATATGACGCTATCCGTGACGACGCCATCTTGTGTCGCTAGTTCCATGACGCTCGCCTCAGCATTTTACTGTAGAGTTATGAAGAATATTTGCTTCAGAAACTACAGCAGATAATTTGAGAATTATTGCATCCTGAAAAAGCCAGAATATTTCGTATACGAGCGAGCTAGTGCGCCAATTTTGGCGAGAGAACTACGAACGAGAATAGATGAACCAACATATTTATCTTATATTTATTAATATTCATATTTTATTTCATTTCAATATTATAATCTACGAAATAAAAAAAAACTGTAGTGTTAGTACAAGCATCACTACTGACACTATTTCATTATACAAATTTGTTTGCTTTTTTCTTGCTTGTTCGCGAATACCAATTACGTGTCCTAATATCCATTCAATTAGTGGAAGTGCGGTCTAATTAAAAATATGAATAGTATTGTATTTTCAACAAGATAATTGGTTTTTCAATTTGCCCAGTGTTCCACTATAGCTTAAATATTTAAATTTGGGACAAAAAAGTGGATAACAATATACATCGATTGGACTATTTTGTTATTTAAAGAGGTTTTGTAAAAGATAAAAACATAATTATCGATTTTTGCAACTTTTCAGCAATGAGGTAAATTATTGTAATATGTTATTTAATAAATTGTAAGATTAATCTAGATCTAATATCAAGTTTAAGTCCAGCAGTATCTTTCACATTGGGGACATTATATAAAATTATGAAAAAAAGGCAGCAAATATTTGATTTCACGCAAACAAATCCTATGTATCTGTTGATACGTATTTCGACCTAATAGGTCTCGTCAGAACAGCTATTCATAGGAGTTCTCAACGTGAAAAATCAATATTTTCTGCCTTTTAAGAAGCAACAATAACATGGCTTCAATACGGACGCGCTAGCGACATCTAATTACAAAAATCGTAAAATAGTTTCGAAACACAATTCAGATTTCTACTTTATAATCTGAGCCTTCTAAAAATTGCAAGGCAAACAGACGTTGATAAAAGATGTTAAAAGAGACATGGAGAATCTAAAATTTGCATTCCACGACATGTCTTTTACAACTATGCAGAAATCCTTAGCGAATTGTGCTTCTAGTACTTACACAGAGTAAATCCGAATAAAATGAAAACAGGCAGCAAATATTTGATTTCACGCAAACAAATCCTATGTATCTGTTGATACGTATTTCGACCTAATAGGTCTCGTCAGAACAGCTATTTATAGGAGTTCTCAACGTGAAAAATCAATATTTTCTGCCTTTTAAGAAGCAACAATAACATGGCTTCAATACGGACGCGCCCAGAAAATTAATTTCGGATTTCGGAAAAACTTAAAGTTCTAGAAAAATCTGACATATTGTAGACTTTAAAATAGTCGTTTGATTCTATGGATCTTTCCACACTGGGACCTAAAAGGTAATTTACGTATACTCTACGTCCATGTTTAGTCGAACAAAATGCAGAGTTCTAAAAAAGCCCATTTTTTGTTTTCTAGAGACATTTATTAACTGGTTAGGTTTAAAAAAACTATTCAAGGTATTTATGGTATTGGCAATCGAAAGCTTATTTCGATATATCCCATATAACAATTGCATCTCTTTGCAAGAAAATAATACAACAGTCAGAAAGCTAGAACAGATCAAACACTGGACTGAAAAAGTTCGTTCAAATTCTGATGATCTGTCAAGGCGGTGCAAATTGTAATCATTATCGTAAATAAGTGGAACGGCATTGCCCCGTAAGATGAACCACCGTCATTAATAAGCAATGGCAGCCTCAACAGCTACAAGACCCCCAAGCAGAGGAACCATGTATAAAAAGAGTATTAGATTTGATACGTCAAAGTAAGAGATCTTCTTGGCAAGACTTTATTGCACGTAGTCCAGAAGTCACGTCCTACTGTAGCCAATGGAATTGTTTTGTATTACTAAAAGATCATCTTCTGTATAGAACCTTTGAGAACGATTATGGTACAGTATCTAAGCTTCAGTTGATTGTAAAATATACCTAAAAGTAAAGCGTCAAAAGTATGACGGTGCATCAAGTGAACACTTTGGTATAACGAAAACTCCGCAAAAGGTTTAAGTACGATTGTATTAGGTGAACTGTAAAAGAGATGTAAAAAGATAGTGCTGGAAATGTAAGCTGGGCACAACGAGTAATGGTCCAGTTTGTAAAAAGAGGGCAATAGTAAAAAAATATCAAATAGTACAATATTGGTAGTCCTATGAAAAAAGTAACAATCGACATTGCAGGTCCATTTCTAGAAACGGATGATGAAAATAAATATATCCTAGTAGCCATGAAATATTTTACGAAATGGACTAAAGCCTATGCGATACCAAATCAAGGAGCTGCTACCGTTGCCGAGGTACTTGTTAAAGAATTCTTTAGCTGATTTGATGTTTCCTTGGAAATCCACATCGGCCAAGGATAAAACTTCTAGTAAACACTGATCCAAAATGTTTGTAAATTGGTTGGTGTCAATAAGATCATTTTCAAGATTGTATTCTTAATCAGATGGAATGGCTAAGAGAAAATATCGAACAAATAATAAACAACTGTCCAAAGTTGTATCCAAACATTAAATAGATTGGAACCAGTACATTCATTTATTACTAATAGCCTACCGCCTGGCTGTAAATAAAACTACAGGCCAGACTTAACTACAGACTTGAGACCACCTACTGCATGTGGCCCACGCTTTGTTTTACTGCATGCAGGAAGTAAAGATGGTTTTATTATTGAAGCCGAACTAACTTTTTTAGCAAAGAAAGGTGTTTACAAACTTAATGTGGCGACTGCTCAAAAACTTACATCGGTCAAACTGGTATAAATTTTAATAAACGAATAGCAGAACATAAAAGGGTTTTCAATAATAGAAAAACAGATTCTACATACGCACTTCACCTTGTAAATCATAATCATTGTCTTAATGATGAATTTAAAATTCTTCACATTCAAAATAAAGGCCTTAAGCTATCTTTTTTAGAATCTATGGAAATCAACAAATTAAAAAATACGGATATAATTCTAAATGACCAACTTGAGACAAACAGTTCTATCCTGCCCAACCTATTTCATTAAAGACTATAAAGTGTAAACGCATGTCAAAAATAGATCACTTGAAAAAGTCAATCAGCCGAAATAGCTGTAATGACAAGAGTTTAAAATAAATTGGATGGACCTCTTTTCGAAAATTGGAAATTTCTTCCAAATATTCCAGATAGAACTGTAATAGTAATGGATAATGCGTCGATCCACTCCAGGAAGTTGGAAAGGATTCCGATTAATTCTGACAATAAGGAAGAAATAATGTTCAAAGAATAAAGGAATCGCAGTATGATGAGCGTATCGTAAATGAAATTGCAAAAAGTAAGAATGTTAGGTTGCTAAGATTAACTTCATATCACTGTGAACTAAATCCAATAGATCTGGTATGGAGTAAAATAAAAATATCCGTGGCAACATATAATACAAACTTTTAAAAGAAACAAGTAGAAAATCTAATACATGGAGCGTACTTTCAAGTTACTCCACAAAAATGAAATAATTACGTGCAACACGTAATTAGCATAGAAAAACAGATGTGAAATATCGATAATTTACTGGATAATATTGACCCAGTTATAATAAACCTTAATGACGACAATGGCAGTGAAAGTGACCAAGACGGGAGTATAGAAGAAATGGAAAATACACATTTTAAATACATTTTAATTCTTTATGTAGGTACCTACGTGTTTATTAAGGTTTAATATATTTATGCGCTTAAATACATCACTATACAAATGTTTTATACAAAATTATTTTTATTTTGTTCACATAAACGTATTTTTCGAAAAAAAAAAAAAAAATTAGAAGCCCTGACAGCCATTCTTCTTCTTCTGGTTCCTATCCGTTTCGGATGTTGGAAATCATATTGGCAATCATAACCTTGCTCGCTGCGGCTCGAAACAGCTCCGTTGAGGTTTTCTTAAACCATGTTCTTAAATTCCGCAGCCATGATATTCTCTTTCTACCTTGACATTTTATGGCTGACAGCCATAAAATGTCAATAATATTAATTTCTTAGAGTTATTTATTATCCTAAGTTCTTTTATAGAAAAAGGTATATTTCCTTTTTCCTATTTCCTAATCTGTTTGAAGGAAATATACCTTTAAATATGAAACAAACACTTTTTGTAAAAAATAGGAAAACATCAGTCTGGCTGCAGTAACAGGCTGCAATTCCTCAAGGTTTGAATTATTTACAGTTCCTTTGTTGTTATTTTTTATTTTCATTTCAGGAGGTATACTCGTGTACATTTCTTTTCTAGTTCGGATTCGCAAAACTTTGACAAAAACATTACGTCTTTGAACTTGCCTTCGTTAATAGCAATTAAGTTGAAGTATGATTGCATGGGTAGTTCAAATGAAGGTGACAATTTATGCGACTTTTAACAGTGCGAACATGAGTATTAACATACACCACCTCTTTAACTTTTTGCATAGCAAAAGTAGCTTTTTGACATATCTATCATTAAAAAATTCAGTATATCCCTTGATGAAAGTCTGAGATACTGAAATGACATTAAATGGGACAGGCTTTGTGCGAGAAATAATATTTATTGCGAGAGATAATATTTTCCTCCCACTCAGCAGGTGTTTCCATTTTTTTTAAGGTTAATAAGACCCATATTTTTATCGCACTCAAAGTACTTTTTAGCTTTTTAGCAATAAACTCTGGATATGTATAAGAATAACAATTAGCGTTTGATACCACATGGATGTTAAAAGAGTAAATCGAGAGGTGTCGGCGGTAATATACATGATTGGTGGAGATATTCGGCAAGGAAACATTTTTTTGGAAGTCCGTAACTATAGCTTCATAATTTTTTTCTATTCGTGCCTTTCTTTTCCTTTCCTTTTTCCTGTCATAAAACGCTTGAGCCTTACCAAGATGGAGCTCTCTAAGTGCTTTTAATTTGGTTATTTCAGTACGTCCACTTTTCTGTTCTGTTTCAGCTGCTTTCATTTTTGCAGTAATTTCGTTACATTGACTGCAGGTATTCGATCGCGGATAACCGAAACTAATGTTATATTTTGGTCTAAAAATTTCTCTGTAACTTTGATACGAAATTTTAACTTCCAGATATTTTTTTATAAACAGAGAAAACATATTCATTATATTTAAAGTTTCAGGCAAGTAGATTTTTTCTTTTCAATCATGTAAGGTATAGTGACTACTTCTTGATTTAATTGACTGGATATGCTTGTAAACACTACTACCACTACTCGGCTTCAGTTTGTTATAAATTACTCTGCCCCTTTTATCTTTAGGAGCCATGCCAGACTGCTTTAACTCTTTCTGTAGATGTTGAAGTTTTGCCCTTGTAATACCATAAACTGCACGAAAAAACTTGGCCCAAACTTGTACTTATTCGTAATATTTTTTATCATCCTCAACATTAGCAGTTAACCTTGGCTAAACTCTACCCTGTACATATAGGCTGCATCATGTAGGGTAGACCTAGGAAAGTTGTGACAGAGGTGAGTTGTGACAAGGACGATTTCTCCCCAACTATTATAGTGAGCGAATTGGCAACAACGCTTGTTCGTCAGTCTCCAGACACGCTACTCGGTTTAATACCAGCAGGCGGCGAATGAAGTTAAGTTGTGTAAATTTGACGTCTGTGCCCAAAAACATGCGAAAAGTAAGTTTTTCTTCAAAATTTTATTTAAATTTATATAATATTCTAGTATTTGTGCATTGTTGTGTTATTTTTTCTTAAGTTGTATGGTTATTCAAGTCTCAAAACGTTGTAATGATCTTTTGAATATGCATCGTGTTCGGAAAATATGAATTATTATTCGGACCATGTCGTTATTTTAAACACCTAGGTGAGTTGTGACAGTCTGTCACAACTCTCCTATCTTTCTCCATTTTTCTGCTGTACTATTTCCACAATGTTTTTGTATTAATTTTAAATATTTGTCTGTGTTAGTAGGCACATGTGGATAATAGCATATTATTGGCATACACAGAGGGAGTTTTGGGGGTTAAAATCCCTCCTACTGCATATAAAAATATATAAAAAAACTTGTCTTTTAAAAACAATACAAAAAAATTCTGTGCCCAAGCAAAAACCCCTCCAGAGCAAGACTACGTGTGTCACTGTAGTATACTGCATACTAAATAGCTATTTTTTGTTTCAGAATGCCTATTAAATATACAATAAAAACTGATAGAGGTACTGCTAGTGTGGAAATCTACGACCTGGCATTTAAAGAGGTTAGGTTAAGAGGTAAAAGTTTAAGCGATACTGCGGCCTCTTACAATCTAAACTACATGTCTTTGTCAAGATACATTAAGAAGAAAGAGGTTTACCACGCAAACCCAGATTGCCAAGCTCGATACGGTTCCAACCATTTTTACAGAAGAAGAAGAGAATATATTAAGCGAATATTTGCTAACGTGTGCAGCATATAATTGTGGGCTGACAACTAAAGAAACTAGAGTTATTGCGTATAAGTTAGCCAAAAAATATAAAAAAAATTCCAGAGTTATGGGAGAAAAATGAAAAAGCAGGAGAAGTTTCGCTCAAGCTATTTATGCAACGACATCCCAATTTAACTTTACGACTGCCTCAAGCCACTAGCATTGCTCGTGCTACCAGTTTTAATAAAATTCATGTGGCTGCTTTTTTTTGATAATTACACAGGTGTCTTAAACAAACATAAACTTGAGGCAAAAGATATTTGGAATGTCGATGAGATAGGAATCACTACTGTGCAAAAGCCTGATAGGATAATAGCACGACGAGGTGAAAAACAAGTCAGTGCAATGACATCGGCAGAAAGGGGAACCATGGTAACGTTGGCTTTAGCTGGAAATGCAATAAGTAATTATATACCACCTATGTTTATATTTCCAAGTTAACGATTCCAAGACCATTTTATTCGGGACGGCCCAACTGGTTCAGTCGGAACAGTTAATGGATCAGGCTGGATGCAAGAGGATGGTTTTCATGTTTTGCTTGAGCATTTTAAAAATCATGTTAGACCATCAAAAGAGAAAAGAGCTCTGTTGCTTCTTGATAATCATTCCTCGCATACAGCTCTAAAGAACATTGAATTCTGCAGAGAAAATGGCATAATTTTGCTGAAACATTTCCACCACATTGTACGCACAAGCTACAGCCGCTGGATAGTACTATTTTTGGGCCTTTAAAAAAAGCAATCAATACAGATTGCGACAATTGGATGCGAAGCAATGCCGGGAAAGTCATGACAATTTATGATATCCCGTCTATAGCAAAGTTTTCATTTGATGTAGCAGTCACTGCAAAGAATATGAGCTCTGGTTTTGCTGCAACTGGAATATACCCAGTTAACACAGACATATTTGGAGAAGCTGATTTCTTACCAAATCAAGTCACTGATCGTCCCAATCCAGAAGTAGAGCAAACCGTTTCAGAAGTTGTGGACAATCCAGCAGAAAGAACCATAACTCCAAATCTTAACACTGGTGCAGTTGACAATGATGAAGCACGAGCCATTACTCCAAGTACGTCTGCAGATCATATCATGCCATCAAGCCATTCATCAGTTGTGAACAATAATGCCTATAAACTTGTTGCCTCCACGTCTGCAGCCCATACCACAGTTCTGAACAATAATGCCATTGAACCAATTGCATCTACATCTACAGCCCCTAGTCCACTTACCACTGTTTCTAATGTCTTCTCGCCAGAATCAGTTAGGCTATTGCCAAAAGCTCCACCAAGAAAAACAGCCGACCAAACCGACGAAAAATCAAATCTGCTCTCCTGACTGACACTCCCACTAAGAATGAAATAGCCGCTATAGAGGCTAATAGGAAAACTAAGAACGTTAAGAAGCGTGTATTTAGCGAAGGAGAGAATAAACCTAAAAAACCAAGAAGACTCTTAAAAAGAAGAGAACAAGTGTCGATGAAGAAGCATCATCCTACACTTTTGGCCCTAGATCGCCGCCTCTGTACGTTTACTAATGATATAAGAGAACACATCAGTATGAGATATAAATGAATTAAAATGATTTAAAGTTATTTGTCTATTCATTTCATTTACTGTGTGATACCACTTCAAGTGTTTGCATTTGCAGAATTCACCAAACTCGTGTTTTTGTTTCATGACTTTGTATAGCCTGCTCATTTTCACTCTCTTCTTAGTGGATATGTTTCCACTATCTGCCATAATTATTGTTTTAAATAAATTAACTAACCAAATACAACTGCACAAGCACATGGTTATAACATCGAATTAGAATCTATGGAGAAGCTATGAGCATATTAACGTCTGTATTAAAAACATCGTAGGTAGGCGTGGCTAACGATGATACCAATATGGCGGTGGGATCATGGCCGAACGCAATAATATTAAAACTACTATAAAAATATGACTAGTTATTCAGAAGATTTAATCCTAATCTAAAAAAGTGCAATACATTTTTAATAATATATGATTTATTTATCAAGTGTTAAACCCTAAAAACATGATATATTATACATAAAGATAAATTAATACAGTCAAATACTAATAATTTATTCTCTGGAGTACAGGCCATTACTTTGTTTACATATTTGTATACTAACCTGTAAAACGTTATTCCTGAAGATTTTTTATTAACATTGCTTCGGCTACTGCAACTACGTTGAGAACAAGAAACCATTATTATGCACTATCACAATATATTATTACAGTTTCTATAAAAGTATTATAAAACTAAAAATATTCGAAAAACAACAAACGTAAACAAACATATACGATCTGTCAAAAGTGTCAAAACAATCTTAACAATATGGCCGAAGTAAGGTCGTTTTTAGTCACGTGATGCCCTCTCCATAGATTCTAACTCGATGGGTTATAACGATGTATTTACTACACTGACTCTACCGTTTGCAAGACAAGGATACCAATTACATTTTCTGGCGCTAGTGGAGAGTGGACATTCAGTGTTTCAGCCGTTTACGCGCGAATATCGCGGTTTCAGCCGTTTACGGTTTCCTACATATATATGGTATTTAAAAACTGTAATAACTCGTGACACGCACTGTTTTTTTCCTTATTTGAAAAGTCCAAACATAGATATTAACAAAAATTACTAGATGGCGTACTTAACTTAATTTTAGTTAATTTGTAACACTCATGGTTTTCTCACGAGACCCTTCATATATTCTTTTTTTTGTGACACACTATATACTAAACTATATGTGTTAATATCCTTCTACACGTAGTAAATAGAATTCTAAACGTAAACAGTTCTACCTCTCAACTTCCGAAGTACTGATAAAATGAAAAACCATTAATAAAATCTATGTTTGCTGGAATCGTTTTGTGATCACTTGGGAATTATGGTCACTTGGGTGAATCTGTATCTACTAATACTGTGTAAAAGTAAACAGAAGTGAAAACTATGAGGGATTTAAGTAATATACGTACCTGAACAATTATTTCTAAGAAATAACTTCGATTATATGTCGATTTATATGTACAGTTTCAGTTCAGATAGAAGGTAGAAGATAAATATAAAAAACCAAAAACTTGCTAATTTAAAATTTTCGCATAAATTTTAAGGTTATATAAAAAAAGTGTAAATATAAAAGTTGTAGATCTTTTTCTTACCTACAATGATAATACACCACTCAACAAGAAATGAAACAAAGGGCTTTTGCACAATTCAAATTTTTGTGAGAATCCTCTGTCAACCTATAAAAACTAAAGTTTGTTTACGTATTGAGAAGTGTTGTTTCGTGTCGTCGTGAAGAATAATACTATTATACATATTTTTGTATATACTTACATATACATATCTGTATGCCGGAGTTAAAGGGCACTATGTTACAAATTTGTAATTTTACGTTATTTTACGGAGAAGTATTTTTAGTTAATTTTTGTGTTTCTTTATTCACAGGATATGTTAATACACATTATGTCACAAACTCTTGTCTAATTTATTCTTCAGATTATTAACTTTCAAAATTATATTATTTAAAACACGTATTGTGATACGAAATTTGATTTATTTTTAATAACAAAAATTAAAACTCACTGTAGCGGACATAGCGCTGTTTACCTCTTCAAGATCTTTTGGGTCATGGTACTAGATGTTTACAAAAGATTCATTCTACAATGTAAAACTTTAATTTGTTTCCCTTTACGACAAAAATTACAGGTTAAAGTATAAAGGTTAAAGTGGCACTGGCCAGCGTGGTAGAGGCTAAAATCCAAGCAAGCTTGACACGACAAAAACACTGCCCTCAGTCCCCGGCAGTGAGCTGATCCTTGGTCAAGGTAGCGATCAAGAAAGACAGCAAACAGAGGGTCCGAAGAATGTCCGGGTCAGATCAGGCTACCACAGACGACGACAAATGTATATCGCCACGTACAATGTAAGAACACTGTCATCTGAAGAAAAATTACTGGAATTAGAAGAAGAGTTAAAACACATAAAATGGGACGTTATGTTTCTCAGTGAAGTAAGACGCGAAGAAGAAGACTGTATAACTCTTAAATCAGGGCATCAACTTTTCTATATGGGAAACAAAGAAAAAATAGGAGGAGTTGGACTTCTTATACATAAGAGACACACTAAAAATATCTAACAACTTAAAGTTATCAACCCAAGAATAATACTCTGCATACTGAAGCTTAACAAAAAAACCAGCCTTAAAATAATTCAAGCCTATGCACCTACATCTACACACTCGGACGAGGAAGTGGAAACCTTAGTAATGGGTGACTTTAATGCCAAGTTAGGATGTAAATTAGACGGGACCGAAGTTGCAATAGGTACCTACGGATTCGGACAAAGAAATAAAAGAGGCTAAATGTTTTTGGGTTTCTTGGTACGAAATGGCCTCTTTGCAATGAATAGCTTTTTCAAAAAAAGTCTTCAAAGAAAATGGACCTGGGCAAGTTCAGATGGAATCACCAAAAATGAAATTGATTTTGTCTTAACCAACAACAGAGACATGGTCCATGATGCAACAATTCTTAATAGCTGTTAAGTGGGAAGTAATCATTGAATAATAAGAGCGAATATCGTGCTAAATCTCCAAAAACAAAGATACAAATTGATAACAACAACGCACTCAATAGGATGTAATCTAATCGAAAACACTATTTCCTTCGAAGAGGAAATTCTGAGATGTCTAGAGACAACAAATATAGACGTTATGGATGTCGAAACCTTAAATGATGGCTTAACAAAAGCTATTAAGAACGCAGAGAAAAAGTGCAATACAAATCCTAGGAGAGATAAGGAGGAAAAAATCAGTCAAGAGACAAAAAGACTTATGGAGACAAGAAGAAAACTTAAGAACAAAAACGATACAAATGCACGCGTACTACAAAAACTTAATAAAGATATTAATAAAACAGTGAGAAAGGACGTATGACAATATAACACCAAAAAGATTACAACGGTGGTCGAGGAAAATAGAAGTTTAAAGGTGCTGAAGAGATGTCTAGGTAAGAAGAATATTGTTAAGCTCGCAGATCGAAATGGAAAAGTGGTAACAGATACAGATAAGATAATTAAGGTAGTTGAAGAATTTTACACAAAATTATATAGAGAAAGGGGTAAGATGGCACCAAGTTGAGAAAAGTCCAGAATGTGGGTTCAGAGGATATCCCAGAAATAACAATCGAAGAAGTCAATAAATCGAATGAAAAACAATTAAGTAGCTGGTGATGCCCAAATCGTTATTGAGGCACTTAATACAGGAGGAAAGACAGTATTAAAAGTAATGAGACTTATGCCTTTCAAAAGAGGTTACACCATCTCAGTGGAATAAAGCTGTTATTATAGTAGTCATGCACAAAAAGGGAGACATAACAAAGCTAAAGAACTATAGACCTATTAGCTTGTTATATCACGTTTATAAGTTGTTTATAAAGATAATAACTAATAGGTTGACATCAAAACTAGACTTCTATCAACCTTGCGAGCAAGCAGGATTTAGAGCTGGATACGGAACAAATAATCATTTGCAAACCATTAAGTCGTTATTTAAAAAAAAACATTGAATATAATAGACCCCTGATACTTGTCTTTGTCGACTTTAAAAAAGCATTTGATACGGTCAATCACAGCGAAATGCTTCAAGCTCTAAAACAATGTAAAATAGATCACTGATACATATACCTCATCAGATACATCTATCAACATGCTACAGCCTGTGTAAGACTTAATGAAGATACTGGGACTTTTCGTATTGAATGAGGCGTTCGGCAAGGTGACAACATGTCTCTTAAATTATTTACAACTTTGCTAGAATACGCTTGTAAAACAATAGATTGGAACGAAAAGGTCATCAATGCAGATGAAACATTTTTAAATAACTTTAAATTTGCGGATGATATCGTTCTTATTGCAGACAGCTTTAATCAGGCACAGATAATGCTCCAAGAACTCCATACTGTCACAAAAATAGCGTTATCCTACATAGTCCGTAAACGCATAAACGCCGCAAAACAATATTTATTAATGAAGTTCTAATATTCTACAGGACTTTAAGTTTAGTATACTTTTTCTTGAATTTACAAATTTTATCTTAAGTTTACTCAAATATTTGTCTTTAAGCTATTAAATTTTTTCTTTCTTTAAGCTTGAAACATAACCTCTAAAATATAATGATACTATCTTATCTGTATTATTTTTATTTTGTTCTCTTAAAGCTAAAATCAATATTTTGGCAACAAGAGAAAGATTTTTGCACTTCATAATCAGTTGTATTTACTTATTATAATAACGTATTTACTGCATATTACTAAACAAAATTTGAGAATGTAAACAATCAATTACTATAATTAATATTAATAATATAATAATAATAATTTTTTTTCGTAGTCTTGAACGTGTGGTTTAAGGCACTGTGTCTAGATGATACTATAATGTTATACTCCATTGGCTTAGCTCGGGCATATTTTGACAGATTCATTGTCGGAAACCTAAAACGCAAAAGTTCCTACTTCTCAGTATTAATAGCTCAAATATACTGTTATTGCAGACATCCTCCTTTGAAAAAAGAAGAATTATTCTAAATAGTGGAAGTTTATACTAAACCCATAAAATTCTCTATTTGAGTTGTTACAATTTAACATATTTTAGTAAATATTTGTATTATTCGCATTGTTTATTTTATTTAATATAGTTTTATTGTTTTATTACTTTTGTTTGGTTTTTTTTATTAGTTCTATTTAGTTAATTAATGAGTTTTATTTTGAATTTTATTATTATGGATATTCAAAGTTTTCCATTTGTTCCATCACCTAATGCATTGGTAAATTTTTCTTTAACAAATATGATAAAATGTTCATTAAAGGTTAAGATTTTTATATGAGTAAGGATGCTGTTAAATTACAAGGTAATGAAACTGCACAAAGGTTTATTCAAAATCCCTACCATTTTTTTAATCATTTGCCGAATAAAAACCCAGTTGGGGTAAGATGATCATTAAAATGTATTCATTAAATTAGGTAAATGTTACAGATGTTCTTAATAATAAAAACATTTCAGTTAACATCTAAACGTCTAAAACTTTTAGAAAAAAGTATTAAGTTGGGCCTAATAAAACCCTCACTTTAAAAAAGAAAAATCGCAAAAGAAAATTAACGACTGACTTAAATGATAACAACGTCAAAAATTAAATTCGCTTAGAAATTTATCGCATGTATGAAGAAAGTAAGTTATCTGTTATAAGTCTGTTAATCCCATTTTTACATTTAAAGTTTATTATAACTGCAGTATAATCCCAATATTGACAAAAATTGACATATTGCCTCTTACCTCTGGTATACAGATATTTTAGTACCTTAAAGAAAGTATAATAATATAAAAAAGTATAATATAATGGTAAAAAAAATAGTACATTGTTTACCGGGTAGGAAAAGCTTAACATTCCTGGACGACTGTGAAGATTGCTAAGTCGAGGCGCAAGCCGAGACTTAGCAACACAGAGTCCAGGAATGTGGCTTTTCCTACGAGGTAAACATACTATTTTTCCGCAAATCGTTTAAAATTCGACAGATATTGATTGATTTAAAAAAAAACACGATAATTTTATTCCCAAATAAATGGTGCTTTGAAATTCCTAATAAAATTTTTTGGGTTACTATGGAAACGTATTGAGGTTGAATTGTCAAACTTTCTATCATTTATCTAGAACACTAACAACTGTACGGAAATATCATTTCCTTACAGTAAGGAAATGACATTTCCTTACAGTAAGGAAGTCCTGACTTTTTCTTCAAGAAATTTTGACAGGAATGTCAAAATTTCCTGGCGATTTGCGGAAAATATCATTGTTATACATATTTTGTACATACGTATACACATTTTAATACCTAAAAAATCGATAAAAATAATAGAACTCGACTGATTTTCTTTTCTATTTTAAAATTAACTCTCAAATTCAATCGCTTTTTATCGTTTTTTTTTTAACGTACTAAAATACTTTTATTATGGTAATTTGTTTGTTTAAAAAATACAAATCGATATTTTTGACTTAAGACCTTTTTACTTATCAGTACAGAATTGATATATGGGATATAATAAATTTTACAAAAAAAATACAATTACAATTACAATACTACGTTTCTCAGTGTAACTATTACTTTACTACTGTTTTGAATGACTTCTTCATTACTTTTCTTAGTGTAGTAAGTAGTTTAACTGTCATTCTCCCTCCGAAATTTCTTTTTTAGAACATCAAAGGTACCGACAAAGCTTTCGCTTCTTGTTGGGTGGTGTATTCTGTGTTACCTACAACTTTGTGATTTAAATTTTTTCCGTAAGACTTGTAGTTTTGCCAATAATCTTAACAAACCGTTTTTACCCTTAAAAACATACCCCTTTTACTTACAGACCTCAGATCGCCCGTAAATAATTTTCCTTTTATTTTGAATATATTTTCTGTCTTTTCCACTGAATTACTTTTTTTTTTTAGTTTTCGGCCCTGGTCTATTAAAAAGGGATAAACATTATATACCTATATAATCGAAATAATCGAAAACGTTACAGGCAATCGCATCGAAAAATATACCTAAAAAGAAAACGAAAAACAAAAAATATTTATAATTTTACTTTGAAAATAAGGGTATTATCGAGCACAAGTTAATTAAATCTAGCCCAAGTACTTTCGCTTAAAATAGCATCTTCAGGGGCATTTTGTCGAAAATCACATTTTGACGAAATGCCCCTGAAGATGCTATTTTAAGCGAAAGTACTTGGGCTAGATTTAATTAACTTGTGCTCGATAATAGCCTTATTTTCAAAGTTCATTTATTCGAGGATTCAACCTCATTTCATTCATTTATAATTTTGGAAAACCTTATATGGAGCAATCTTCTTCTTCTTCAAGTGCCCTCTTCGCTACGGAGTTTGGCAATCATCATTGCTATTCGTATCTTTGAAGTTGTTGCTTTAAATAATTGGTTAGATGTGAACTGGAACCAGTCTCTTAAATTGCGCAGCTAAGATATACATCGTCTCCCACGCTTCGTTTGCCGTGAATCTTTCCTTGGATAATTAACAGGAGCCATCGGTACAACATGTAGCATCTAACCAATCTCATTTTCAGTTTTAGTTTAATATCATGACTTCCCAGAATGTTCTTTGTAAAAAGCAAAAGCAAAAGCAGCTCGAGCCTTTCTAATTCTAGTTCTTATTTCTTCTGTGATGTCATTGTTGTTATTAACACTTGTTTCCAAGTATTGATATTTGTGCACCCGTTCGATTTCGTTATTGTAAATGTACAGGTTTGCATTCAATCTTTGTTTTTTTTTAAATAATCATGAATTTCGTCTTCTTGACATTCATTGTTAAACCTGTCTCCTTACTAGCTGTGACTACCTTGTTTAAAATGGCTTGCAGGTCTTCTACCGTCTCCGTCATTAAAACCGTATTATCTGCGTCTCTACTATTATTAGATTAACGATAAACAGTCGTAAACATAGAATTGAGAACAGCTAATCTCAAGCAGAGATCATTTGAATTATCAGTGTAGAAAAGTTTATGTATAAAGATCTTCTTCTTCATCTTCTTCTTCTTCTTTTTTACATAGATATAACTCTGTTTTTCTATGTCCTCCAGTAAGTTGTGATTCTATCGTTTTCGTGGTCTTCATACTGATCGTCTTCCTATTGGGGAACCGTCTCTTGCCGTCTTTACTACTCTATTTGTTGTCATTCAGCTTATTGAATCGTTCCATTCTACTCTTATATTTCTTACCCAGTTTTTGATGTTCTCCACCTTGTATTAATGTCGTATATCTGTACTTCTAGCTCTGTCTCATAGTGCCTTACCATAAATTTTTTCAAGTGTTTTCATCTCTGCTGTTTCTAACATTCTTTTTGTTCTGTCTGTGTCAGGTTTTGTTTTTGCCTCGTATGTCATCATTGGTCTGATGACTGTTTTGTAAATTCTGCCTTTCGTTTCTTTCCCGAGATTTTTATTTCTCCATATTGTTTCATTTAGGCAGCCTGCGGCTCTGTTTGCTCTATTCACTTAATCTTCCACTTCGGTTTCGAGCTTTTCATAGCTAGATAATGTGATACCTACATATTTAAACCCCATCACTTGTTATATTATCTGACATTCCAGCTTCAATTTACATCTTAGTAAATTTGCTAGTGTAAACATGCATTTTGTCTTTTTTGGGGAAATTAACATGGTAAATTTTCTGGCGGTTATATCAAATTGGTGCAGCATACGTTGTAATAAATCATCTTCAGTTTGAGACAGTAGTATTACGTCGTCTGCATAGCAGATTATTTGAAGTTGTTTTTCTCCTATTTGGTATCCCTTTTTAGTTCTTATTCTTTATTATTTCATCCATAATCAGGTTGAACATTAAACGACTCAAGGAATCTCCCTGTCTAATCCCATTGCCTGCTTCAATAGGGTCGTTTAGTTCTTCTTCTAGTTTTACTTTTATTGTGTTGTTTTGGTAGATATTTTCGATTGTTTTGATTATTCCTAGTGGTATCTCTCTTGCATACAGTAAGTGGATAACGTCTTTTAATTTGATTTGCCTCATTATAAATATATATACGATGCATGATCTTCCCGACCTAAAACCTTGTTGTTCTTCTGCTAGTGTTATAATTTTATTCAATTTATTTGTTATCACTTTCCGCGTCCGATTTGTCTTTCTTTTTAAAGAGAGGTAGTATAATGCTTGATCTCCATTTTTGAGAAATTCTGTTGTGTTCTATTATTTTTTGGATTAGTTTTAATAGTTTTTGGTCAGATCTGGTCCTCCGTACTTTAGTTCGTTCGGTATTTTGTCCTCTCCTGGTGATTTTCTATTTTTTCATCATCATCATCATATAACGGGGGTCCTACGGCGATTGCCGCTTCCCGCATTTCAGCCTCCATCTTTTCCTATCTCTCCAATCTCCCTCTTCTAAGCCTCTAGATTGCATTGTTTTTGTAACTTCTCTTCTCCAGGAATTTGGTGGTCTTCCCCTTTTCCTTCTTTCTGGCGGAACATACATTAAGGCTTTCTTTGGCCACCGCTCCTCCTCCATTCTCATCACGTGACCTTCTGCTTCTTCAGATGCAAATCCACTAATGGATGTTAACGATCACATTTTCCATTAACTCTCTATTTCTTTTTCTTTCTTTCTATTTCTATCACGTGACCATACCATTGTAATTGCCTTCCTTGTATTCTATCTGAAAGAGTATCTCTAATTCCTGTACGGTTTCATATTTCCTCATTCCTGATTCTTTCCATTCTCGATACTCGACATGACCTTCTAAGATAATCCATTTCCACAACGTCTACTTTATCTCGTTCATTCTTTGTCATCGTCCAACATTCGGCACCATATGTGGTAATTGGTTCTACAATTGCTCTGTATACGCGAAGTTTGGTATGCATCTTTATTTTATTAGACCACAGTAATGAATTCAGTATTCGGATGCATTTTTTCCCTTGGGTTATTCGGTTTTGTACATCTATCTTAACTCTGCCATCTGCTGATATGATGCTTCCTAGATATTTATACTGGTTGCAGCCTTTTATGACCAGTATAATGTTTTCAAGCCTCAGATCTGTGGTATTTCCTCCAATTTTTAAATATTCTGTTTTGCTTATGTTTACAGTAAGCCCCCATTTGGCATATTCCTCAAATAATTTTCGATTCATATAATTTATATCTTCCTCATCGGTTGCAACCACCACCTGATCATCTGCAAACAACAATGTATACAGAGTTTCTTGTCCCACTTCGATGCCCATAAATCTACATTTATTTCTCCAATTCCTCAATGCTTCTTGGACGTATATTTTAAAGAGTGTCGGTGACAAACAGCATCCTTGCTTTAGGCCTTTAGTGACTTTAAATTCATTTGAGGTTCTGGTTCCAATTTTTACACAACTAACTGCATTTTCGTACAATTTATATATCGCTCGGATATACGTCGAATCCAATCCGGACCTTTTGAGGACCTCAAACATTTTCTTTAACGGGACACTATCATATGCTTTCTCAAGGTCTATAAATACCAAATGGGTCTCTCTACTTCTTTCGACACGCTTTTCAATTATTTGTCGTAGGATAAATATATTATCAAGGCAGGATCTCCCGGTACGAAAGCCGCTTTGTTCTTCAATATCTTGTATCTGTCTTTCAACCCTCTTCTTTAATATTCTGCCGTACAACCGGCCCACAGAGCTCGTCACACTAATACCTCTATAATTGGAACAGTCTCTTTTATTCCATCTCTTATATATGGAGCTTATATAAGATTTATTCCAATCTTTAGAAATTTCCTGGTCTCCACACATACATTTATTGAAAAGGTCTACTATTAATTCTAAAAGTGCAGTCGGCCCATATTTAACCAGCTCTATGGGAATGTCTCCAGGCCCTGCGGCTTTTCCGTTTTTAACCTCTTTTAAGGTTTCCGTCAATTCAGATAATGTTATTATAGGGATTTCCTGTCTTTCGTCTCTGTTGTCTATTAATTCCCTTATCTTTTCCCATCTGTACTCTACTCTATCCTCTTTCAGCAGTTTCGTATAATATTCTTCCCATTCATTTAACTTTATGAGAGAAATGTTGTCTTCATTTTTCTCATTTTTCCTAAACTGTTTTAATGTTTTCCAAGCTTGCGCCACTTTTGTTCCACCCATAAATCTGTCCAGTTCATCACACTTAGCCTCCCAGTTTATATTTTTCGCCTTATCCACGTCTTTTTTAACTTCTCTATTCCATTTAGCGTATATTTCTCTGTCTTGAGGATCTTTGGATTGAAGCCATATGTGATATGCTTGTTTTTTCTTGAGAACTTTGTCTTCTAGTTCCGTTGACAACCATTCAGGTTTTCCTTTTTTCCGATTTTCTATTTTTTAATTTTCTTAATTCTTCCTGTATAAATATGGAAAACTTAATTCTATAAAGAGAAAAGATAACACAAATACAAATAATATTTCCTTTTTCTAATAAACAGAACTTTATTTTTAAGTCACATCGCCTACGAAAATTAACTTTAAACATAATTATATTTGTATTATTAGTATATTCGAACGCAGAACGATGAGATATTTTTAGCCCTATGTACATATTACCTACTGTAGTAAATAACTTTTATTTTTCCATTTAATTTTAATATGTGTTAGAGGAGAGTAGGTGCGTTCCCGTATTATTTGCGTAAGCTGTTGAATAATTTATTGCATCAAAGCTTACGATGAATTAAAAGTTTATGGCATAGAAAATAGTAAACAAGCTTTTGTAAATGGTAGTTTTTGAGGTTAATTTGCATGTTGTAATGTAGGCATCATATTTTCAAATTAATTACAAATTTGCATTTGGAAATTGATCTTGAATGGAAGCGCGCGTATGTAAAAGCGTATTTTCACTTTGTAAACAGTGATATAAATATTATGATTTCCGAGACTCGCTTGTTTAAATAAAGAAATTGGTTTTTATCCGTTATTGGGATTGAAAAACGTACACAGCTGCTAAGCTTCGATTCTTTACAATAATAAACGTTGGGTATTAACTGAAAGTTCTGTTTTAAAGCTGTTTCCTTGAGACATATCAGTTAATAAACCAGGATTATACGATAAATTATTTTTTCGATGATACCGCTTTCAGATCGGCAGTAGTTTCCATGATACATTTTTCCTAGAGTTTCCCCCTTAAATTCTTCTAACTTAATGTTATTTATACTGACTTTATACTATCTAAATTTATACTAAACTTTTATCAAATTCGCAAGAATATATTTTTCAGAAAACATTAAGGTTCACTGCTCTTTTGAGCTCTCATAAAAAAATTATATTGTTATGTAAACCTACGACGAGTTGATTTTTTTTATGTCTAAAACTTGAAAATTGTTGAAATTAGCATTAAGTATATTCTGGAACTGTTTTCATGTGGCAAGCTCAGTGGCTATGTTACTGGCTTAACAAGCTAAATGGCACGAGTTCGACTCCCAACATTGACACCAGAGATTTTTGGTTTCTAATTTAACTGCGCCACCACCGTATTTGGGAGGGCACGTAAAGCCGTCGATCTTGGCTACATAAGTTAAGGTCGTTAAGTCATGTTGGGGACGCTTGTGTGACGTTAAAGACATAACACAAGATTTTAGCCAGAACGTTATACGAATTTTACTTCGTGGCATGTTCTTCTTCTTCTTCTTCTCCTTTTTCTAACTTCTCATTAGGCAATCGCGTTATTATTTTCTGTTTTATTGGATTGTGCCATTATGTTATATTTCCTCTCCATCTTTTTCAGTGGTCGGCACGGAAAATGGGGAGCCATATTATGTTACATGGCTCCTCATATTATGCCCTTTAGTCGCTCTTCGAGTACCAATTCATTTTGCCATTTAAGCACTATTAGTTTATGAAGTGCTAACAAAAGTTGATCACCACCTTTTTTATACATTTCTGAACAGATTTTATTGATTCCTGGGGCTTTATTTTCTTTGAGCTTTAGAAGGTCATTTGACATTCTTCTCTTGTTCGGTCTTTACTGTGTAGTTGACGTTATAGATTTTGTTGATAAGTTCTTGTTGTAGTATCCTTCAATATCGTTTATATTTAGATATTCGCTGAAATATTGTGCCCATTCGTTAAGAACTGCGTGTTTATCATGTAGAATTTCACCGTTAGTTTTTTTTACAAATTTTTAATTATGGTTTAAATTCTCGACGGCTATTATTTAAGGATTTGTAGTATTTCCTTCCTAAAAATAAACGGCGAGTTAACGAACAATATAAGATATGCCGACGACACGGTGATTTTTGCCAGTACAATAGACGAATTACAACAAGTAATGGAAAGACTTTATTCAGTTAGTGAGGAATACGGCCTGAGCCTCAACTTCAAGAAGACAAAGTGGATGCTGATAAGCAAAAAGCAACAACCTGCTCGACAATTACGGATAAGTAACATACTAATTGACCATGTAGAATCTTATGTGTACCTTGGAACCAACATAAATGCAAAATGGAAACGGACCATAGAAATTAAGGCAAGAATAGAACGAGCTAGAGCAGCATTTAGCAATATGAAAAAGCTCCTCATAAGCAAGGATTTGTCTCTTCCCCTAAAACTACGTATAGTTAAATGCTACATTTTTCCGATCTTGCTGTATGGCGTGGAGGCCTGGACGCTGACGGAGACGCTAACGAGAAAACTAGAAGCATTCGAAATGTGGGTGTACCGACGCATTCTTCGTATATCCTGGACCGAACATGTCACCAACATAGAGGTACTCCAAAGAATCGGAAAGGAGAAAGAAATCGTGAATACACTTAAACAAAGAAAGCTTGAATATCTAGGCCACATATTGAGACACGATAAGTACCGTCTGCTACAATTGATTGTCCAGGGAAAAATAGACAGTAAGCGAGAGCCAGGCAAGAGAAGACACCCGTGGCTCCAAAATCTGCGGAAGTGGTTCGGGCTCACATCGGTCGAACTATTCAGAAGCGCTGCAAACAAGGTGAAAATTGCCATGTTAATAGCCAACGTTCGCAACGGACAGGGCACTTGAAGAAGAAGTATTTCCTTGTTTCATTTTAATCACATACCATTTGTATCTCATTGATGGTGTTCTGTTCGTATTCCCTCTTCTTACGTCGATGAATACGTTTTCCCCTCTTCTAACACGTCTATACTCATCTATTTTTCTCCGTTTACAACCTGCGTCGATGGGTTTTTGACATGTTGCATTTTTTCTATTTGTGGCCATTTCGTATTCATGATCAAACCAATGATTATTCTTTCTGACTGGGTTTTGTCATATATTTCAATCGTTATCTGTAACACAATATCTCGTATATTTGCCAATAGTTGGTTAATGTTTTCTTCTTCTTCTAAGATTTCTGTCCTTATTTGATCTTTTATTTTCTGTCTATAGACAATTGCAATGTCGGGATCTCTTCTTTAATTAATGTCGATTTTTTCTCTCCTTTTCCCGATCTCCTTTTTTAAATCGGATATTTTCTCTTAAATTGTGCTTTAAATAAATAGATAAACAGTGATCACTATCTATGTTTGCTCCTCTAAAAGACCTAACATCTAATACGTTAGAGCAGTGTATTGAAACGATGATTGTATGATCTATTTGGTTAATCGTTTGATTATCAGGAGATTTCTAAGTTCCCTTATCTATATCTTTATAGGAAAATCGTGTCCTAGTTATGACCATATTCTTAGACATAGCAAAGTTCATGATTCTCAGACCGTTATCATTGGAGTCTACGTTTAGGCTCTCTTTTTCGATGGTGGGCAAAAATATGTTAAACTTGGAGCAATCTTAGTAAGTCGTCTTTAATTTTTGTTGTTAGTATGGCATTGTGTGCCCAATAAAAAATCGTAATTTGTTTATTTCTCATCTTATAACCCTAATCTCTTTTCGGTTTTAATTACTTTTTCCTTTCCCAGATTAAAGAATAGAGAGATTAAAAAATCTGCGTACCTTTTACCTGTGGCTGTGTCTATTTCCTCTGTAAGTTGTCAATATTTATATTCTTGTATTCATTTTGTAGTTTTTGTACTAGATCTATTAAGTAACCTCCTTGTGAAGAAAAAATGAAAAACATGTTACAGAAAATTATTGTATTTAACCCTTAACCACTGACATGCGGTATGCCATACCGAGCCGAAAATATATTTTGTTGTAAAACGTGTTTTATAAAAGATTCTTAGAACACCATCTGTGTACCTTCAAGTGGGGTTTAATTGTACCTGCTCTCAACTGCTGCAGTTTTAGTACACGTTTAGTCTTTGAGCTACGTTGACATACAATTTTCTTGCGGTATCAATGTCAGTATTTACGTTTCTATAGTTAAAAGCAGTGTAGTGTATTCTTTTGCTGTTAGTATGGCAGCAAATTTAGCCGCAAAACTGTAAAGCTTTCAGATGATGATTTTGAGGCTGTTTTATCTCAATGGGCTGACGAAGTACCTAGTGATTTAGAATATTTTAGTGATAGTGATGTTGACGATGCAAGCGAAGAAGTATGTATTGAAAGTTCACACGATAGCGGAAGTGAGCAGTCGAAAAGTTCTGAAGACGAATATCATTTAAATGATAATGGTAAGTCATATTTTTATGGCAAAAATCGTTTTAAGTGGTCTACTACAGCACCCTCGAAAAATGTAAGAACTCCGTTACACAACCTTGTAACAAAAGTACCAGCTGTGCGGTCCAGAGATGTAAGAAAGGAAACTTCATCATTTTTTTTTAATTTTCTTATTTCTGAGGATATAATACAAGAAATACTAAATGGACAAATAATAAATTACGTGCAATTCGTGAAAACTATAAAAGAATGAATAGACCAGAACTAAATGAAATTGATGAAATAGAACTAAAAGCCTTTTGGGATTGCTTTTATACTCATCAGCTTTCAAATCCAATGACGAAGATATAAATTCTATATTTGCTACAGATGGCACTGGTAGAGATATATTCAGATGTGTTATGTCAAAAGAAAGATTTGCAATATTTCTAAAATGTTTACGTTTTGATAACCCTCTGGATAGAGAAGAAAGAAAAAAGATAGATCCAACAGCAGCCATTAGTAACATATTTAATATATCCATATCAAATTGTCAAAAACTGTATTTCGTAGGCACATGTGTTTGTATTGATGAAATGTTGGTCGGCTTTAGGGGAAGGTGTAGGTTTAAAATGTATATGCCTAATAAGTCTGTGAAATATGGCATTAAAATAATGTGCCTGACTGATGCACGAACAAGTTACTTATACAATGCCTATATATATGGAGGGAAGGACACTGACGGAACTGGGTTATCTGAGGAAGAAAAGAAGATGAATAAACCAACTCAATCTGTTCTTCGGCTTGCTAAACCTATTTATGGAACTAACCGTAATATCACAGCTGATAATTGGTTTAGTTCTATAGAATTAGTAAAGCAGTTAGAAGTAAAGAAGTTAACGTATGTGGGAACCCTCAAAAAAAATAAACGGGAAATCCCTCCGGAATTCCAGCCACACCGATGCAGGCAAGTAAATTTAACTACTTACGAATTTACGAAAAGTTTATCCCTAATTTCCCATGTGCCAAAAAAATCGAGGGCTGTTTTACTTATTTCTTCGATGCACCATTCAATAGGCACGGATCAGATTACTAGAAAACCAGAAATTATAGCTGCCGAATGCCAAATTATGCCGAGTGTGCCAAATATTCTGTAAAACGTCGTTCTCGCCGATGGCCACTTACTATTTTTTACCGCATCATTGATATAGCTGCTGTTAATTCGCATGTTGTATACCAATCACTACAAGAAGATAATATGGAAAGGCTAAACTACATAAAGGAGTTGGCGAAACAATTAGTTTTACCTCATCTACAAAGAAGACTCGAAAATCCCAGAATCCCGAGAGAATTATTATGTGGTATTGAACGAATACTAGGACAAAAACGCCAAAAAGAAGCAGATTTTGAAGAAAGTCTTGAGAAAAAGAAGACGTGTTACTTATGCCCAAGTGCATTAAAGCGAAAGACTTTTTATGAGTGCTTTTCTTGTGGAAAACCAGTGTGCTTACAGTGTACAAAGAAAAATTGCGGATCTTGCGCGCAAAATGACTAGTTATTTTATTGTAATTTTTGGTTATTGTCAGAATTTTTTATTTTAGTTTCTCATTAAATTTAAATCATTAGTCTGTTTCTTTTAACATTATTTTACAATTTGTTAGTCAAAAGTAATCAATTTTTCTTGTAATTTAGTTTATAAACGATTTTGTAGTAACGTCCACCATTTTTTTTTAAATATTATGCATGTATTCTTAATATTCTTGAAAAAGTAAAGTTTATTTTACTTGTAGCAGTATATTATGCTACAGCAATGTTAAGAATCATTCCGTAGTTGATATAAAAAACAAATACAGTGATATAAGATAAATTCATATTAAAAACAAAGGAGAATAGGCAACGGTATGACCATCGAGCAAAAAGATAAAAGAGGGAATCTAATCCTTATGAAAAGGAGATAAAAAAAGTGGCCTCTGATGGCGGACATATCCGGAAATGCGAATGCGACAAATTTAAATTTTTCGACACTTATTAACAGTAGCTATATAATCTTTTTCAGAATGTGTCTTAGACGAGAAAGTTTTAATTAATTATTAACGATAATAGTCTAAAATGCGTCACAATTGTTAAAAAACTTCAATATAAATAAGATTTCATGTGACATTTGGGACAAACAATAACATAACCCAACTAAATTTGATGTCAAACAAGGAGAGAGACTATCTTTCCTTGTTTAATGTGGCCTCTAAAAATCACACTTCCTGTCTAACAATATTTTTGCCCCCACTACCTTTACATTCCCTCTTTTATCTTTTTGCTCGATGGGTATGACATACCGCATGTCAGAGTCTTCGTCCTGAAACATCCACATCAGTAGTTAAGGGTTAATATAGTCTTTGCAAAATAAGTATTTGTTAAGAGGACTTTTTCTTCCTATAAACAAATATTAACAGATAGGGGATATAATATGACTTTATTGGTCGTATAGTATAGTATTACTAGTATTGGTCTCTTATATATAGTCTTTTTTTCTATTAGGTGCTTTTTAGTTATTTATATATAAAATAAGTGATGAGGTCCTCAGTTCCACAGTAAAGTCTTCTGCAGCTATCTACTAAATTCAATAGATACTTTACTGTGGACTGTCCAAGTTCCTCATTTTTTCTGTTTTTTTATTTTTATTTATTTTTTTTTTAATTTTTTTTATTGTAGGTATTCTTGTTTAACTTGTGTTCAAAATAAAAAAATGCATTTTATTTGTCACAAAACTTGAAGTTTAGAAAATATATCAACAAATATTAAAACAATTTGTTTTAAATTCAAACGTTATTCTATTTAAACTAAACTTTAATTTTTTTTATAAAAACAAGTGCATATTATAAATAATTAATAGGAAATTATAAATAGATAACATTTTTCAGTCTATAGTGATGAGTTTTAAACATCTACAAGTGCATTTATTCTAATTGCTAATAAGTTTACGTGTAGGCAGTTTTTTAGAAGGGGTAGTTTTCACTATCTTAACCGTCTAGATACATAGTTTTAAATTTGAGTTAAGTAGGTGATTTACATTTTTCTAGTAGTATCAATAGGCGATTAATTTCAATACGCATTATTCAAAGATAAACAAATTCACCTCAACGTCAAATTAAAATTATTGTTTAGATGTATTAAAAGCTAATCAATATAACTATTGAGTGATTGGCTACGAGTGGCTTTCAAATTACGTTTGATTGCTAGAGGTACGCATTCTATTTATTTCTGTACAAATTAGTTAACCTATTTAATCCCACAAATACACAAACCAAATATTACTATTATGTTTAAAATTAGAATTTGGAATGGTGTAAAATTATAGTAAATATTATGGCAGATTTTGTTTAATCCCAAACGATAGGAATGAAACCAAAACCTGTGAGCTAAACGTACGTCGAACAGAGTGGTATTTTACATAAAAAGCTGGCCAAAATGAAAACTTCAAAAACTAGAATTTTGACCGATTCTTCTCCGCAAAGCAGGTAGTTATTATGTGACGTCGTCTGGCAATATCCCTTCCCCAAATAACCTAGCCAAACAAATTTGAAAGCTGTCACCTCCTAACACATTTTGGCTGCGTTTAGTTTTGAGATTTTATTACACTCTTTTGTACGAATTGTAATCCAATTTTTTGAATAACTTTGAATACAAACGAATGTTTTTAGTTACTCTATTCTCAACGATACTGCATAAGAGTTATTTTATAGTGAAGATTAGACTATCTATGTCATAAACAGTTTTCAAAGTTTTCCCAAAATTAAAAACAAACGAAAATACTGAGACTAATAGGTAATCGTTCGTTAATATTCTTAGAAAATAATGGGTGCTTTTTATTGGAATATATTCTTGCTGCATAATTTAAACTAAATAGATATCGTCTTAGATGTAGAGGGGATTCTCTTGATATTACTTGTAAGCTGCTTACAGGACTGGTTCTGAAAGCAGCGACGGCTAATCTTGAGCTGTTGTTTAAATTGTGTTAAGGTTTTTTAGGAACGTTTTATTTGCTGTATCGTAGCATATTGCATCGTAGTCCAGTTTACTGCGAATGATTGATATATGGAGGTTAAGCAGAATACTAGAATTAGCTCCCCATATATTACTGGATAGAATTTTTAGCAAGTTTATTCTATTTTGACAAGTTAGTTGTAAATTCGTAATGTGGGTTTTCCAGTTTAATTTGTAATCAAACGTTAGGCCCAAAAAATTCGATTCCTATGAGTGAGATATATTTTGACCGTTAAATATTAACGAAACAGGAATGGTATTCTTGCGTTTGCTGAATATTATGTAATGTGACTTACTAGTTGAAAATAGGAATCCTGTTTTGGAAGACCATTCTTCGATTTTGTATAGAAGGTTCTGTAGTATTTTAGCCCCAGATGTAAAATTTTTGCATTTAATATAGACAACTAAATCATCAGCGTACAAGTTTGTTTTTATAGGAGGCTTAATTAAATTTATTACATCGTTATATGCAATTAAAAATAAAGTTGTTTTTAAAATAGAACCTTGTGGAATACCGTTGTCGAGTATTCTAGTGGTAGATGTGTATCCATTTACTCTTACTTGTATTTCCCTTTTATTCAGAAAGTTTTTTTTAAACGCAAGCATATGTCCTTGAATTCCCCATTCATCAAGTTTATTTAATATGAGGTATCTTCATGTTGTGTCGAAAGCTTTATTCACATCAAAAACGACTACTATAACTTTCTGATCTAGTTAGAATGCATAATGAATGGTTGACTCAAGTGCCACTAAGTTGTCGTTAGCAGATCTTCCTCGTCGAAAACCACTTTGGACTGTGGAGATTTTCATTTTCTAGACACCATGTAAGCCTATAATATAAAATCTTCTCGAGAAGTTTACACATGCTACAAGTGGGGGAAATAGGACAATAAGATGTGGGACAATCTTTTGGATTGTGTTGTTTATAAATTGGGATTATAATAGCTTTGGTCCAAGTATCAGGAAAGTAATGAGTTAAAAAGATGTGTAAAGATATCTAAAAGTATCTTTTTGCCTTTTGGGGTAGATTTTTTAAAAATATTGATGAAATATCATCAGGACCTGGGGATGTGATTTTTAAGTTAAGAAGAGAAAAATCTAATTCTTGCAAAGTTATGGCTGCATTTATGTGAGAGATCTGGTTACGAATTTTGATGTTTACAGATTCTGTGGTAATCTTGTATGTAGAAAACATCGGATCTAGTACAGAATCGCTAGAGTTTTTTTTGATATACGTCTACTAGAATTTTAGGAATTTCGTTTTTACAAGAGATGATTTTGTTGTTATATTAAAGTGCATTTATTAAGTAAGGTAAACTTGATCCTTTTATTTTCTTTATTTTGTTCCCGATTATATTTGCTGGGGTAGATGTGTTAATTCTTCTAACATATTCAATCCAGCTATCCTTCTTACACTTTTTAATTAAGAATCGTGTACTAACTCTTAATCTCTTAAATTTTATTAGGTTTTCCTCTGTTTTGTGTCTTTTAAGAACGTTAAAGGCGTGCTTGCTAGCAGCCAAGGCCCGAGAGATTACTTGATTTCACCAAGGTATCGGTTGCATTTTACACAGTTATAGTTTTTCCTAAAAATATTTTTTAGTCTCTATTTTCATATATCTGACTTATATCTCGTATCATTCTTGATGGTTTCTAATTCATGAAGTGTTGATATTTCGTTTTCCACTTTTGATTGTTCAGGCGAATAGGTAAGTTATTTCTCCCACAAATACCTTGATTGCAGAATTTAATACGAACATCATAATAACAATATATATGATAATATTTCTAATCTAATTATATTTCGTATGTTCTTTGTTACTTTCTATATTAGTTTATAGATAGTTTTATTTAATATGTAAGTTTGTTTGAGATCCATTTACTTTACATATAGAGATATTTCTATAAGTTGTTAATGTATTAATAGACTTTTAAACTAATATTGTTAGTTTTATTTTTTAATTAGTTTAATTCAATTTAATCTAATTTATTAGTTACTTAAGTTATCTAGTTTATTACTTATTAAGCGATCTTTTTACTCATTCTTCTTAATAGCTAAGTACCTTAAAATTATGTATATTTGGACCATTTGATACACTTAATACTAATTTGGACCAGCTAATAGAAAAGTAATCGATGTATTTGAGATGTGGTATTGGAGAAAAATGCTTCTTGTCCAAGAAAACAAATGTACAAATTGTTTGGACAGTCATAAGAATCAATACATCTGTTCTTGCGAAGTTTATCAATCTTCATTGTCTCTCTTGTTCCATATATTTAAAAATATTAACATTCTTTGGACATAAACGGCGAACCGATATTACAGAGAGATTAGTATTCCAAGGAAAACCGAAGGGAAAAAGAAGTCAAGGAGAATCACTAACACGATTGACTAATACACTCGATAAGATATTAAATACAAACTTCGTTATTGCAGTATGTGCTACCCAAAATCTAGATAGATAGAGAGAAAGCGTAAAAAGTGCAATACGATCCCTGAAAGAAACATTTATAAACTTTAGACATCTGTAAATATATATATATATATATATATATATATATATATATATATATATAGGTTGAAGGAAAGGATATTTAGTTTAAGCAATACAGCAAATGTCATTATGACCTACAATGGGCAGCCATAATGCTTAATACAAGTGAAACAAAACGAGTAAAATAAAAACAGATTAACGTACTATACAAAATAAACGACGAGGCTTTATATTAAAAAACTTCACTTCATGACAGAAATCAAGACAGGTTAGAAGGCTCAGAGATGCTATCCCCATCATCTGACTTACCTAGCTACAGTTTGGTAATCTGTCGTGGTTTTATTTTTTCTTTATCGTATGGCACTTGACACATTTACATTTAAATTTACACATAATTTGTGTAAAACATAATACATATATGTTTACAAACGGACATCTAACTTATTTATATATTCTATCGACTCTGGAGTCGCCATTAGGAAATCGTCTGACCTGCCTTGATAGGATCTTGTGGGACACTGTTCTGTGATGTGACAGATGGTTTGTGGTTGTCCGCAGTCACAGAGTGGGAATGGTCGTTTACGCCATTTGTGCATCATATAACCGCATCTGCCATGTTTGGTTCTGATTCATTTCAACATAGTACATGTGTTGCGTGGTAAGTCAAAACCTGGTGGTTTTTGTGTGATGCAGGGTAAGCTGCTATTTTGTTGTTCCATCCATTCTTGAGTCCAAGTGGTCGTTAAGTTGAACTCATTTTCCACTGCAATCTGTGCTGTTTTTTGATTGGCGGTCGCCTGGACCGCAAACGGTTACCGTTGACAGCATCTATATCTTGATGAATTGGCAGGGTCTCGTTGTTAAGTATATTTGGGAATCACTAGTGAGGGAGTGTATACGCCGTAGTCTGGGTGGTGGAATATGGCTCAAGACTGGAAGCCATTGCGTAGGGGTGGATTTGATAACACCTGCAATCATTCTCATTGTGTTATTCAATTGGGCATCTACTTTGTGTGTATGTGGGCTGTATTGTGAGCAGTATTCCCTGGTTGAGAAAACAAGGCCCAGGGCAGATGATCGCAAGGTGGAAGCCGATGCTCCCCTATGTTGTGCCACACAGCTTCTGGATGATGTTGTTTCTGGATTTAAGTTTTTGCGCTGTTTTTAACAGATGTTCCTTAAAAGATAGAGTTCTATCAAGAGTCACCCCAAGGTACCTTGGTGTTTTATTGTAGGCCAGTGTGAGGTTTTTGAATTGGACGTTCAGTGTTCTTCCTGCAAGCTTGTTAGTTAGGTGAAAACTGGAAACCTCTGTTTTGGTAACGTTTGGTTGGAGCTTCCATTTACGGAAATACTTTCCCACTGTGTGTACGACTGCCGTACGGATTTCTTCTTTTTGTTTCATTGACTTACACCTTGTTGCAAGGACCCAGTCATCGGCGTAACCAAACTTCCTTGATCTGGTTTCTGGCATATCAGCGATGTACAGGCTAAAGAGAAGAGGAGCTAGGACAGATCCCCGAGGCAGTCCATTCTTCAGTTTTCTTGGGGTGCTGATGTCGGTTCCCATGACTATTTGAATCGTTCGGTCGGCTAGCATGCTGTTGATTATTCGAGCGGTGGATTTACAGGAGATTATACGGAGAAGCTTGTATATCATGCCTTCTCTCCAGACTGTATCGTAGGCCGCTGGTAGGTCTATGAATGCGGCTTCAGTTTTAAGTTTACTCTGGAATCCTGCCTCAATAATTGTGGTAAGTGAAAGAACCTGATCTGAGCAGCTTCTTTTCGGTCGGAAATCTGCTTGATCAACCGGTATCGATTCAAGTAGCTTTGGACTAATTCTGTTATAGATAAGTCGTTCTAGTAGCTTGAACGTTACCGATGGTAGGGCTATTTGTCTGTAGTTCTTAGGGTTGCTATCATTTGGTTTCCCTGGTTTTAATATGGCAATGATCTTCGAGTGTTTAAGTTCCTGTGGAATGGTACCGTTCTTCATAATAGCTGTGGAAAAATGGTCCATCCATTCCCTCGCATATTTGCCGCTGTTAATTAGGAATTGAGGATAAATATTGTCAAAACCTGGGGTTTTACCTGGCTTTACATCCTTCAGAGCTATAGTGACTTCTTCGCAAGTGAAAGGGCGAGAGTATTCGGTTTCTGCAGATTGGAATTTTAAAGTTTTGAGCTCTCGTTTTACCTTGATTGTGTGTGGCTTGTCTTTCGGGGCCCTAGATATCGATGCCAGATGTGAGGCAATAGTGTTTGGGTTAATTGTTGTTTTGTTCCATGTTATGGGAGTTCCGCTTCCTAATTTTCTTAGTAGTGTCAATGCTTGCCTACTTGATGATTAAAAATTAAGAATTTCTACAGTTTCCGTCCTTTTTTGTTCTCTCTAGGTTATGGAGCAGTTCATCGGCTAATTCTTGATCGCCGCTTTCAAGGAAATTTTAGTACAGTTCTTCGCTGTTATGGGACCAACCAGGAATATATTCTTTTCGGTAGCCTCTTGTTATATGATTTTTAGCCGTGCTTATTACAGCTCCAACGAATCTTTTGTAATTTCTGATGGTAGGGGGTATCCAGCCTAGAGTCTTGTCCAGTTCCGCAGAAAAGCTACCCGAAATGGCTTTCTTTAGATTCCAACGTGGGCGAAGGATGGATGTGATTACAGGAATCTGGGTTCCCGCCTCTAAGATCACTGGGCGGTGTTGGCTGTGTGAAAAGTCGTCCATTACTTTTCGAGATACTGATAGAGGTTGTCCGTTTTTATTAGTAGAGACAAAACATAGGTCAGGATTGTACTCCTTTTTCCATGCTGCTGACATGAATGTAGGTCGATCTTTGGCGTCAAACTTTAGTGATAGATGTTTGTCCTCCGCCCATTTTACTGGTGCATTTCCATTGCTGTTGCATTGTTTATATTTCCACTGTTCATGGTGACTATTGTAGTCCCACACATATATTGACGGGTGCGGATGTGTATCAATTACTTGAGCTGGCCAGGATATAGCTGGTGGTTTGTAGGTGTTAGTAACGGTGATGCTTCTAATTTTTACAACAACATTGTGAATTTCATCATCAGTACATGTGGAAACAAGGACGGCGTTTTCTATGTTTTGTTTAACGTAACGTACCTGTGCCGTATGATCGATGATACGTAGCACCCAGTAGTTCGAAGCCAGGTATTTTTCCCTTTTTTTGCAGTCGTGGTAAAATAACAAAATACTAAGAAACATCAAATTTAAAGATCAGACAATAAGTCAAGAATAAATTACCTAGAATACCATATATTAAAGCTACCTGTAATTGTAGAGGATTAGCGCCAAAGTATTACTGAACTATATACATTAATACATAGCAATAAAATGTTATGTATTCAGTACTTTGATTTACGGTGTTGAGGAATGTACTCTTAAAGAGAGGAATATTAAAAATCTTGAAAGCTGTGGGATGTGGTGCTACCGCCGTATACTAAAAATAAGTTGGGTGGATAAAATTACAAATGAAGAGGTAATACGCAGAATAACCTAACGATCCAGAAGTTATCATGAATATAAAAAATCGAAAACTTGAATACTTAGGCCACCTGATGAGAGGACAAAAGTACACATTTCTACAAAATATAATGCAAGAAAAAATCCAAAGCCGTAGAAGAATGTCCTGGATAAGAAATTTAAGAGAATGGTGTGGCTGTACCACTAACGAATTATTCGAAACAGCGGTAAATAAAATTAAAATCGCCATAATGATATTCAATCTCTAATAGAAGAGGCACTCAAAGGAGAAGAAGCGTCAAAGGAGAAAATCAACGGAAAGCCACTATATGAAAGATCCCTAAGAGTCTAAGAACAATGGTCATGTCAAGCAATAACGACGAAATAGCAATTATTGATTATGTATTTGGATTCTAATATCCGGCATAGGAATATCAGCGCTTCTCCGGTCGCTAACAAGCAAAATTGACTAAAGTTAGCTAAAGGTAAAAAAGAAACCTCTTAGTTGAAACTGACAGACTGGATATCTTCATATTGGGAGACTGCAATAAAAGGTGGCCAAACAACGGAACGCACCTACTGCAGGTAAAGAAACTCATCATCATCATCATTACCATCATCATCATCATCATCCAGCTTTCATTTATCACGTTCACTGCTGGATATGGACCTTATTTAAACTCCTCGATTCTTTGCGATTTTTTGCCCTTTCTTGCCAATTTTTGGTGGTACGCCTGATATCGCCAGCCTAACGTGTAGGTGGTCTTTCTCTACTACGTTTGTCTGCTCTTGGCCTCCAATTTGTAATTTTGCTCGTTCATCGTGAGTCATGCATTCCCGGTATATGGCCTGCCCAGTCACATTTTAGTTCCTCTATGCTTTCCAAAACAATAGCAATACTCGTCCTTTGACGAGTATTGCAGATCTTCGTTTCTTATTTGGTCCCGCAACGTTACTACCAGCACAGACCGTTCCATTCGCCTCTGTTTCACTCTTAATTTCGAAGCCGTAGTCTTGGTTAGAGTCATAGTTTCCGCTACATGGATCATGACCGGTAATACGCATTGGTCAAATACTTTCCTTTTGAGGCTAATTGGTGTGTTTGCCCTAAGTCGCAGTCTCGCGGTTTTGCAAAGGCTGCTAACACTAAAGTAATTTGTTTTTGGATTTCGCATGTTTGGTTATCCCTGCTGATTCTTTTTTTATGACCCAAATCCTTATATTTCTCCACAGGTTCGACCACCTTGTCTTGAATAGTTAAATGGTTAATAGACCCCATATTTATCATAAATTTAGTTTTGGTCAAGTTCATTCTGAAGCCCACCTTCGAACATGCAAAGTCCAATTTATTTAAATGGAAATGGTTAAGCTTTTTGCCGCCTATTGTTACTCCTCTGTGGTCCGAATTGGCTATCTTAAAGGCCTCTAATGCCATTATAAATAATTTCGATGACAATGCAAATTCAGAATACAATATTGCAAATAAGTTCACTATACCTATGGTCAATCCTGCCGTCATTCATTGCTTCTATAACACTAAAAAAATATTTTTTTTTTTATACAAAGAAAATACCTTCATTGAAACATTATACCAATTTGTATTATTTGTATCAGAAGACTTAGCCGTGACAAAAACATGGACTTACTCTTATCATGAAGAACTTCAATCCAAAAGTAAGATTAGAAATGACTAGCTATATTACTGGAACGATCGATCTAGGACAAAGAAATAAAAGAGGAGAACAGTTAGTGCAGTTCTGCTAAGAAAATTTGTAATTCTAAAAACTTGTATTATCTACCAAAAGCAGACTTTATACTTGGAAATCTCCAAGTGATCGATCTTACACAATATTGTAAGAAATAAAATTGATCTTATAACAGTCGAAAGACCTACACTTTACTGTGCTCTACATTTACAGTTAGGCTAAAGTGAGTCTGTAAAAATTAAAAAACCTCCAAAATATCACTAGATGCACTCCAAGACCTATGCAGTCTAAATAAGATTTAAAATCCACAAGGAAAATAATTTCTATAGCTGGCTGTATACCACGTATCACAAAAAAAGGTTAGTCTTCGTAAATGGGTATATTTATTTAAAAAACCCTTAAATGGGCCACATCAAAAAAACAAACGTTTTCGGACTAAACAGTCCATCATCAGGTTTAAATTTTAAAATTGCTAGGTTTAAATGCCTGAGCCACCAAAATACATGGGTAAAAACCCTTTAAATTACATATAGTTGTAAAAGATTATGCATCATGTTATTAAAAAACTGTGATGTTCAGTATTAAATTAAATATGACTTCAGGTAACATACATGGCTGAATTGAGTTCCAGAGCCGGAGAGTAAACCTCTTCACACGGAGAACAACTGGTAACTACAACAGTAGTTGCTATCTATTATTTATTTCCTAGCGTGCCATCCCATTACTGTCGAAAAAAAAAAACAAATTATAAATATTTAGCAGAAGTACCACTTTCAACAATGTATAATTTGTATGTTGATCGTTGCCATGAGCAAAATTTTATCCCAGAGAAAATATGGCACTATAGAAAAATTTTTAATAATTTAAATTTTAAATTTCATAAACCATGCAAAGATATGTGTAATTCTTGCGTAAAATATAAAAATTGTAGCGTAGAACAAAAGCCTACGTTATGTCCATTACACATGGATCATATTATCCGTAAGATTGCAGCACGCAATTTTCATGATGATAATAAGTTGCTAGCAGAAAATAATGTAAACAACTTTATACAAATAGATTTAGAGGCTGTGAGATATTGTCCCAAAATATCGTCAAAAGCAATATTTTATAAACGTCGACTTGCTGTATATAATGATGTGAAGTCAAGATGTGCATCAAATTATATGTGGCATGAGGTTATTGCTGGAAGAGGCTCTAATGAAATATTATCAAGTTTATATAAGTGTTTGACAGACCATGCTAATGGTAAAAAAAATGTCATCATGAGCGATACTTGCGGTGGTCAAAACCGGAATGTCTTTTTAGTAGCGACTCTTCTGCCGTACAGGTATTGGATATTCCCGAAATTGAACATGGTTATTTTGAACCAGGACATTCAATTATGGAACGCGATTCCGTCTACGCCCATATTGAGCAATCAACCAACAACTTAAATATATATCATCCTTCTGGGTAGTATGCAGCGGTCGGAATGGCATCAAAACAATCCAAATGCAAGGTAATAGAGAAAAAAAAATTTTTGTATATACAAAAATATTCAAGACTCGATTCGTTTACATTTTTATGATCGTCAATATTGTATAAAAATTATTGTAGAGTAATCATTTATGAATATTTTAAATCAACAGCAATATCTCTTGTAAAACAAAACTAAAAGGTGTTTATTAATATTTTTTTTAATCAATAAAATCGAGATAGGTTTATTTGTTAGTAAGGGGACGAATTATATCTACGTTGGGGACCCACTGGGGTTCATATAAGCCCCTAAGAGATACTTGGTCATAATTAGAAACTTCCTAGTAAGAAAGTCAAAATATTCTAGAAATACATGCGTAATATAATAACCCGAAAATATAATAAAGTAGCCAATTTTCTAAAATTTCATTAAAAAGTTATTAAGCCGCTTGAAGTTGTTATGTACCCGCCCGCTCTTATGAAAGTAAATTTAGTTAGTGCATGAATGTAGCACATGGCTTTTAAGTTATTGAAAATCTAAATTTCTAAAACATTTCCAATACAAATTAAAGCAAAAAATTCTTTATATTTCAATGTTTTCTTAAAATGTGTGAATTATTAAGCTAACAGTTTATCTATGTTTTGGAAAAGCAAAGGAAATAGCTATGTCTTATTTGCGGAAACACTTGAAGGTCAGAATCTAACAAGATCTCATGACACTTTTCTTTGATGGCGAAATGACATTATTTTATTTTCTTTAAATTTGTGTTTTAAACAACTACAAAATTGCAAAAACAAGTAATATTATGTTATGTATTCTTCTGAGGGAAAGACTAGCGTTCCAACCGCAGGAAGGGTATTGGTGACTTGCTTTACTTACGATATTTTTTAACGGTCCCATATAGTCATTGACAGATTAATATTCCTTTATAAGTAAGAAGCATCATAGATAGGACTTTTACTACGTTGCTAATTTACTTTTGTCGATTACATACTAGTAATTTCACATCGCGAATATTAATACTTGTGATTTTAGAAATGCAACATGAATGTAAAATCTTCTTGTTTATTTTGTTTAAAATGTTACAGCAGATTGACTTTTGATCAACAATTGGATAGTTCCAAAATTTATTGGGACACAGAAACACAAAAACCAGAGGAAAAATTTAGTTTATGTATCTAGATTTCTATTGAAAGTTGAAAAAACGACAGAATATTCACAATAAAACATAGTTATATTTAGAGTTAACAGCGATCAAATTATAGTATACAATTTGATGTTATTGACCATCCTTGCAATTTCAACCAATGTTAGAAACTGTTTAAAAAAACCCAGGAATTGTACAAACTGCTGATTATCTTAATGCTGATGATGAAAAGTTGCGAAGCATTTTTAGACTCAATAAAGAACAATTTGATTTGGTACTAAATCTCATTTATGTAGATTTGAACACAATATCCACAAATAAAAGCGTAAAAGTGTAAAAATTTTAGAAATTAGCTGTACCTTGATATAAGAAAATTTGATTGCAATAAATTATTCATTATTCATGGAAAATTATTCATATAAATGTTTCAACTAATGTTAAGTATAGGACGAGGTTGTATAATGTTAAGTGTATAAGTATATATCTCGTAATGAGTGGCAATATAACTATTGACAATAATATCATACAACAAACAGACACTTACAAATATCTGGGACACGAGATCAAAATAAGCAGAAACAATCAAACAATGAAATACAGAGGCGAATAGGCCTGACATGGGCAGAATTTGGCAAATTAAGCCATATTCTAAAAAGTTTAATTCCCATGTGTCTGCGAATAAACTCAGAGATACACAACGAGCCATGGAACGTGCAGTGCTGAATGTGAGCCTTCGAGGCCACATAACAAACCTACAAACCAAGCAAAGATCAGGAGTTCAAGATGTCGACGACGCCTAAGTGGAATTGTGCAGGTCACTTAGCCAGAACACAAGATGAACTTTGGACAAGACGTATTATGGAATGGAGGCCCAGAAGCTAAAAAAGAACCGAGGATGACCACCTACTAGATGGACCGGTGATATAAAACGTGTAGCGGGAAACAGGCTACAAGCGGCCCAGTGTAAAGAACACTGGACATAACTAGGGAGGCCTATGTCCAGCAGTAAACGCGATTGGCTGATTGATGCTGATATCTTTGAATCTCTTCATCCGATGTTTGAAGGTTAGTGATCAAAGTTAATATCTTTAGCCAAGCTTGAGATATTAAATGCTGGGGTAGTTTTTTGCTTTTTAGAGCAATGCTTTTCATAAATAAAAAAATATTTCAAAAGAATTTGCATGGGCTGTGTAAAACTCTTATCAAAACCTACGTAATAAATAGGCTACGTTTAACTGAGAATTGAACTTGGGGATCACGGAGGATATGATGGAATACCAGTAGTTTTGTTATTTACTTTCCTTCTTTTCAGTTTACCATCGGTCAATTCTGGCGATTGGGGTCACATTCCATTTCATCTGAATTTTGAGAGTATAATCACTGACTTCACCACTCGATACTTAAGAAAAAATTTGCGTTTCATAATTTTTACTTCTATCAGACGTTTCAATGCGACTAAAAATGATAAAAGAATTAGAAAATCCAAAAATACCTGATAAGTAGAGTACCTTCTTTCAACTTTTATATTTTCTAAAGATTCTAGATGCCGAAACAAGGGCCAATTTTTTGGTTTTGTAGATGATGCAGAACAGTTCCCTGCTTTGATTTTCTTTTATGTTTCAAATAAAATTATCACGGATGTATTTCCAACGTGCTTTATACTCTTTAGCTTAACTAAAATATCTCTAATTTTAAAAATAAAGCATATAATAGATAATAGCATAACCATAGTTCGATCCAATTGAAATTTATATATTTTAGGTTTTTGGCCACAGGGGAAATATTACGCCTACTCGCATTTGCTTTTCGGATTTTACTGAACTATATTTTCATTATTGTTCGATAAACACTTGAAGTAATGTGCCAGTATATTACACCCATATTTGTATCACCACAAAAGGAAATAATCTTGAAAGAAAAAGCACTGTAATTTTACAATAAATAGCACTTTCCTAACTTTTATGTTAAACTGTGATGGTAAACATATCCGGATTGTTTGTAATAAGGAAAGTGGATCACTATTATTTAACTACAAGATTATTTTTCGACGGTTTGGCTTGCATTGGTAGGTGGGCATTGTAATTCTTTATATTATGTTGATATGTTGATATGTTTTCCATATGGTGCATATGGAAAAAAGAAAGATAGCTCAATATTTTCGAGCTCTAAAATAGGCAGCGAAGTATTTTCAGAAAGATTCTTTCCAGCAGATGAAGCTTCTCCTAACAGACAAATAGTTGCCATATGTTGCCATTGGGGATAAAGCTGAGGATGAATCCATACGTCGCTATTTCAATCCGGCTCGAAGGACCAATGTAATATTTGATTATAATTATTACTTCGAGTTGTTTTTAATGCCTTATGACCGATTCCTCTCGATCAATGATGATGAAATAAAATATTGAAGAGAAAATATTGGAGTAAAATACAGTTTTATTAACACCTACTAAATTATTACACTACAGTTGTTAAGGTATAAATTTATATCAGATTGCCTTCCATACTAGTTCCTAAGTAATATTCATAATTTAACTAAAATTCTACGAATCATCAAATAAGTGTATTGCCCTCTGTATAGAACATCTACCTATCTCTCTGTAGCCCAAAATCTATTCATGTATTGAATATAGGCCTCTCCCATTTGTCTCCATTTGTCTCCGTCTTCTGTTTGTCTTTTCCACATTTTACCTGCGCTGTGCTCAATGTCATCTTTCCATCTCATTTGCGGTCGACCTCTTGACCTTTTTCCAGTATATGGTCTCCAGCGGCCAATTTCTTTATTCCATCTTCCATCCTGATATCTTTCGTTATGCCCAGCCCATTTCCATTTTAATTTCAATGCATGTTCGACAGTGTCTGTTGTTTCGGTTTTGTATCTTATCCACTCGTTTTTCTTTTTATCTCTCAACGATATTCCCAACATTTGTCTTTCCATCTGATGAATCCATAGCATCTGCTAAATCTGATAAACGATAATCTATTTATAACTATAGATTATGTTGGGCACGGCGAGTCACTAAAAATTCATTTGAGTTATATTGAGCCAAATTTTTTTAATAGCGATACATTCAATTTGTTGCGATAAGCTAGTTCTGACAACATGTTGCCTACACAATTTGCTGAGTGATGCATTTTTAGAAAAAAATATGCAACCATTTTACTAGTATGACTTTTAAGTGCAGATGCCAAATTATATAATAATTCATCTAGCAGGAGCAGGGAGATTGGCAAATTCTGCTGGCTTTGAAATAAGAAATATGTTTTATTATGTTTGTACTGACTATTTTAATAAAGAAGGGACTTTAACGTGGCAACACAAAATGTGTTTTTAGCCTCGCTAGTTTAACTGATCTGAACGTGTTTTAAAATTCAGTATTAAGCGCTGATTTTAGAAATTTAAACTAAATTTTAAAATGTTCTAGCCTCCTTAACAAGCTATATGTGTGTTTACCTTATTGCTTTTATACAATACATATTGTACAGATTTTGTTAAAAGATGTTAATATAGCACATATATATTTATTAAAAATACATAAATACTAATACTTACCGCTTTTTGTCAACACTGCGCCAATCTAACATCGAAATTAACGTGATATCTGCTTTAAATAAAAGTTGATCATTTACATGAAAAATTTCTTTTCGATATTTTTAAATCACTACTCCTATTCACCATATGAAAACAGGACGCTTTAGCGTTTGCGTCCTGACTTGTTTCTAGCATTTGAGACGCAGACGTTGACGGCTGACCGCTGCGTCTGATGTCTGCGACACACACAATCACGCGAGGCGATCAACCCTACCCCTAGGGACATGTGTATACCACTGTAAGAGTGGGATCCACATGTCCGAAAATCAAACCGGTTACACCTCACTAGTTGAGGTGGTACCTATCTGACCCCCAGGCTTTTCCTCCACCCCTCCTCAGCGTGTGACTTACGTGAGGAGGCTTATGATCTGAATGTTACGTAAGGTGTCTTGGGTAATGAGACACCTTCTGTTTTTAATGACTGTGGTTAGGCCACCTAACTGTAGGGGTAGCACACATGTCGGCTTTTCTCCCTATTTAACTTTACTGACTCTATAGAAGTTACTCTAAAAAAGAGCGTGTGTTCGAGACAGAGAGCCATCGGTCTAGACCGACAGCTCTCTGTCTGGAAAGGAATGTGTGTGCTCGTTCACTCAGTCGCCGATTTGACAAAATAAAAATTTTGTTCTCCTCGCCGGCTGGGTGTTCGAGAAGTGAGTCCTGGCCACCAAGCCCATGCTTGCCGCACATGACCTCGATGCTCAGAGTCCGCGTTTGATCAATATTTGATCTGCCTAAAAGGCCTGGGCCTGCTGGCTGGTATAGAGTACCTGACGGGCCTTTTATACATTCTTATTTGTGTTATGTAAATTTTTGTGATGTAACGGGTGTTCTTGTTTATCTTGAAGATGACATGACATTAATTAGACAGTGAGCAATTTTTGTTTTTTAAAAACTATGTCTATCTATGCTAATACCTTAACTATGGAGTGTGCATTCCCAAGTGTATAACGCTCTCACACACTCCGTGTATATGTTTTTTGTATTTTTTGTTTTCCCTATTCTAATCTAAACCTAATCTAACCTAAGTGTACGTGTGGTGGGGTGTGCATTCCCGGGTGTATCGTGCCTGCACACACCCCGGTGTATATTGTTCTTATATACTTTATTTTTTGGTGCTCACTGTCTAATATACTCTGTAGTCAGCTCTGTGTCTATCTCTTTCTTCATTAATCCTTCTTGTCTATATCCAATAAGTTGTTGCTTTGGCCGTTTATCTACCGTTCTAGTGTTTATGTCGTAGTTTGTCAACTACTAATGTCCTGCTTGGATGATTTACGAGATCATTGAAAATGGTGTTTGCTCTTTCGTCCATTGTCCTTAGGATTCTTTTCTGTCCAGAGTCCCTGAATAAATACCTCAGTGGAACGTATTGAGGTAGGTTCAGTGCTTCTCTGATTATCCAGTTTTGTGTTGTTTGGATTTTCTTCCTATTCGTTTGACATGTGTGTCCCCATGCGGCAGATGCATATGTTAGGGAGGGTAGTATTATACTATTAACTACCCTCATTTTTGTCGTAAAGCCAAGTTTGCTCTTTCTGCCGAGTAGCGAAGAGAGTTGACTTCTTAGTGATTTTGTTTTATAGACAGTTTGTTTTACGTGTTCCGTGAAAGCGAGCTTTCTGTCTAAAGTGACTCTGAGGTATTTGGCCTCGTTCGTCCATTCTACAGGGGTGTTTCCTATAGTGATTTCCCTGTCTGGTCTCCTTATTCTGTGTCTGTACATAACGGCCTGTGTCTTGTCAGGATTTAGTGCAATTTTCCATTTTATGCACCATCTCTGGAACCTATTCAGAGCGCTTTGTAGGTGACTGGCAGCTAGGTTTGGATCTCTACTGCTAGCTGCTATGGCTGTATCGTCCGCATATAGGCTAACCATAGTTCTCGGGTCTGTCGGAGTGTCAGCTGTATAGATAGTGTACAGATAAGGCGATAACACCGCTCCCTGGGGCACACCTGCTTCCAGGGTCCCTAATTCAGATAGGGTTGAACCTACTCGAACTCTGAACCTTCTGTTAGCTAGGTATGACGCAAGAAGACATGTCATCGCTTCACTATAGCCTAGGTTGCTCATTTTATAGAGCAGACCTTGATGCCATACCCTATCAAAAGCCTTACTCACGTCGAGGAACGCTGTTGCTGTGTACATCTTTTCGTTGAAACCTTTAGTGGTATATTCTGTCAGCCTCAAAACTTGTAGTTCACATTCAAAGCTAGCGATTCTTCGTTTAGTCTATGTAATATGACTCTTTCCGCTATTTTGCTTATTAATGATAGTAAGCTAATAGGTCTGTAGTTTTGTGGAAAAGTGCCGTCCTTTCCTGGCTTTCCTATCATCATAAATTGAGCTTCCTTCCATCTGTCCGGGAAGTATCTTAATTTTAGTATACTATTAATGATGTTTGTGATGTATACTACTCCCTTTGTTGGTAGGTTCTTGAGTGCTCTGTTACCAATGTTGTCCGGTCCTGGAGCTTTTTTAGCATTTGTCGCTTTTATTAGATTTTTGACTTCTTCGGGAGATGTATGTGTTATTCAGATCTTGCCCTTTCTTCTTTTTAGCCTCCTAACTGTGTTTTCGACTTGTATAGTGAAGTCGATATCTTCGTGTGGATGTTCGTTGTTCCTGCATGCTTTTTCAAATTCATCTTTAATGACTTCTGCTTTGTATTGTTCAGTGTAGACAATTCCATTTTCTCCGTGTAGTGGTGGAATGGGTTTCTTGTCTTTTCTTAACACTTTGGATAGCTTCCAGAAGCCGGATTTATTTGGATTTAACTCCTGGATATAGGATTCCCAGCTTTCACTGTTGTGGGCTTGTAGTTGCCTTTTCACTTCTCTGTTTAGCTCGTTTGCAATCCTTTTGTCTTCTTGTGTCCTTGTTCTCTAAGCTCTTCTTCTTTTCCTGTTTTTTTCTCGAAATAATTCTCTTAATTCTGGGCTGATATCTTTGAATCTTCCTTGTTTTGTAATAATTGGTTCTTCTTTTGAGCTGGCATCGATGGCATGGATTATGACTTGTTCTAATTTTTCCACACTATTTTCCAGCTCCATTATGTTATTAATAGTGGGTATCACACCGATGTTCTCGCTCACGATTCTTCTATAATTTGGCCAGCTGGTTATTTTCTTTTTTCGGGGCTCTAGTTGATTTATATCTATAGCTCCCAGGGTCAGTACGATTAAATTATGTGTTGAATCGCCTTCATTTAATGAATGTATTTCATATAGTTACCATCATTTAGCATTTAGCATTGTAGAAGTTCTTGTCTGAAAAAATACTCAGCACTTGATTGCTAATTTAAATAAATAGAAAATGTGTGATACATACGAGAACTTTTGCTAAGAAAACAAAATCATGAAAAATATATCACTCCAAAATAGTGGCAATATTGATAAACACAAAATTAAAATTGTTTGACAAGTAAATGAAAAACAATACTTAATTCCAATATTTCTACTAAATCACTAACTGCCTAAAAGGGAAAAATATAGCAAGAGATTGGAAGATTTCATATTATATACATTTATTTTTTAAGACACTTACATTACTACAGTATTATTGTCCAAAATTAACGACGCTTTGGGAAATAGTTTATATATAAACACCGTAAATGATCTATACAAAGAAAACTCAGTGATTAATGACCGCTCGTGAAAAACTTCTTTGCTGAGATTTTCTCGTGAACAGTGCTTCTCCCTAACCACTACATAAGTTCTTTAGAAATATCGTTAGAGAACAATTCAATATATTATAAAAAATAAAAGAGAAAATACCAATAAAATAATACATTTAATCTTGTCGAATACAAACTTAAATAAAAAGAACAAAAAAAAAATATAATGTATCGGGCAACAATTTATTGTGTGTTTTAAATATGATGCATAAGGATGAAGATATCGTACAAAATTCTCGTAATATAATTGACATACTGCCAAAGACGCTGAAAAAGTTGTAATTGCTTTATTAATAAAAAAAACTATACTTAAAAGCAAATATTAAGAGTTTGCAATATAATAATGGATGTTTTGGCTAATGGCTATCAAATAAAGAAAAGCGAATGTCATTTCAATATGTAGAGGCGACCATTAAAATAAACATACAGTGTGGAAATCACTTATGGAATTAAATTGTTTGTGTCCTAATTTTAGAATATAATAAAAAATGTTAAGATACGGTAATTGTTAAATTTAATTGTGCGCTTTTTAAACCTAAATTTTAATGTACAGGGTCATCCAAGCAAGTCTGGCATATTCCATAATTTTTAATTTAAATGAAACACCATGTATATTTTTATGTTTTTAAAAGCTTCTTAACAACCTGGTTTTAACCCTTTAATTATCTTTGGTATTACCCTTGTACCACACATTTCGCCAGAGTAAATGAGTAGTACAGAGCAGATTTCTACTCATTTACATCTATACATGTATTTTAATAAGTAATGCATAGATGACTCTGATATCGGAACGTTTACTCCATTTGTAAACATTGTAGCGGTACAACATTTGTACCAGTGGATTCTAGGGTACTTCTTTTTTGCAATTAGCACGAGGCTGAATTTGTTTTGTTATTTTTTCTTCAAAATTTGACCATTGAGGAATGCTATAAAAGGTAAGTGTTTTTTATTACCAATATAAGGATACTATACAGTAGTTTCAGAATAAAAAATATATATCAAAAGTAAAGAAAATTGAAAATTATTTTCAATATGATATTTTATAAAAATGTAACCTCAAACTTTCCTCTAAAATACAAATATTTATAACCATCACAAATATGCTAAATTGGTTGCATATATGTTGTGTTGGTCATTTTTGTACATTTTCGTCATACATTATGAACCAATCTATTTGCGCTCAGCAAATATTTTCCACAATACCTCAACATGCATGTTTTTTTCAGATGTCCGAAAACTATTCTGATATACAGTATTGGAAGAAGGGCCTTACAACTGAACAGTTAGCTAAAATATTACATGAAATAACGGATGATCAAGCTGAACATTCCGAGATTGAAGGGGACTCCGATGCTGAGGATGTAGTAGAACCTGACACACCATCAGAAAGATCTAGCAGAAGTTCGTCTACACTGCCGTCTACTCCATCTGGAAGTGGTACAGCCAAAATAGACATAGTAACTAACTACACGCCCCTACGTAGAAAACGTAAAAATTCTACAATTTACGACTGTTTAGAACACGAGGATTCAGATGATTCTGTAGCAGACAGAGATTACCAGCCCGAAAAACCCTCTCAAAACAAAAATATGAATGCTTCATCATCAAGTGAAGATGAAGCAACTTTCGATGTTACCAATCATTTTAAGGGGTGGTCTAAAGAACCAAGAATACCCACTGAATTTAAAAATTGTAATTATGCAGAATTCAAGGGTTCGAAAGTGATACCGTCTTCTGAAGACCCAGTAAGTTTTTTTAATGTTTTTTTCAATGACACCTTACTACAATACATCGTAGAACAGTCAAATTTATATGCTGTCCAAGACAACAAAAATTTAGATTTGTCCTTAGAAGAATTGAAAGCTTTCCTAGGAATTTTAATTCTAATGGGATTTAATAGTTTACCTTCTATCAAAAAATACTGGTCTGCAGATCCAAATTTCCATAATGAAAGGATTACTAATATTTTCCTTCTAAAGAGATTTCTTAAAATATTCAGATATATCCATTTGAATGATAACCAACAAATGCCAGCCAGAGGAACTCGGGAATTTGACAAGTTGTACAAAGTGAGACCTCTTATTCAAAAATTAAAAAAAAACCTTTATGGAATCTTTTTCTCCGAGCAGAAATATTTCAATTGATGAAAGTATGGTTGCCTTTAAAGGAAGGACTACTTTGAAACAGTACATGCCAATGAAACCCATAAAGAGGGGTATAAAAATTTGGGCAATGGCATGTGCTGAAACAGGTTACCTCATCAATTTTGAGGTATATCAAGGTAGAGAACCTGAAAGGACTAACGAATATACTCTAGGGGAAAGAGTTATACTGAATTTAATTAAAGTTTTGGAGAAAAGGGGTCACTGCTTGTACTTTGACAATTTTTTTACCACACTTCCACTTATGAAGTTATCAGAACTAGGTCATTTTGGTTGTGGAACAGTAAGACAAACACGAAAATATTTTCCAAAAGCACATTTAGTAGATGACAGAAAAATGAAAATGGGTGAAATTGATATAGTTGTCTGCAATGATATTACTATAAGTAAGTGGAAGGATCGTGGCTCAAAATCTGTGACCGTATGCAGCAATATGCATAATCATGCAGAAACTGGTTTTGTTTTGAGAACATCAAAAACTGGAGAACGAGAAAACATCCGCTGTCCTCAAGCCATTGTAGACTACAATATGTATATGGGAGGTGTTGATCGGTTTGACCAACGAATGCAGACATACTCAGTAGCTTAGAAAAGTCGTCGATGGTGGATGAAGTTATTTTATTACCTTTTTGATGCATCCATAGTAAATTCTTATATACTTTATAACGAATCCCTTAGGCAAAGTAACAGTAGAAAAAAAGCAATATCTCACCTTGAATATAGATCCAAATTGGCTACCAGTCTTATAAAAGATTTTTCTGCGAGAAAAAAAATTGGGAGACCATTGAACATGGAGTATTTTCAAAATGTTGGTCATTTGCCGCAGAAAACCACGCGAAGACGATGCCAGCAGTGCTCAAAAACAGGATTACAGAAACGCAGTGATATAGAGTGCGTAGACTGTAAAGTGGCTTTGTGCTTGGATTGTTTTAAACCATATTATTCAAGTGACTGAACTATTATTTTTATTATTATATTTTTGTTTGTTTATTACAATATTGTGCAGTATTTTTGTATTATTTTAAGTCCTATACCTATTATTGATACACTTTTTATTATTTGGTACACCCTATGTACCAGAGAAACTAGCATGAAAATTATTCCTTGATTGGATTGATTGATTCCATATGATTCCATAGAAAAAACAAAAATATATTCAAAATCTAGTAACTGATGTGCTAACTGTAGTATTCAAAACTATTATCTGAAATAACTTTTAAAAAAGTTCATCATAATAAACTTGCGCCTTAAAGGGTTAACGAACTAATCATGTAGTATAATTTTCTACAAGACAATTAATTCATAGAATACCCGAGGTAATTCATTGTATTACATTAAAATAAATGCTCAAAATGTTATCCAGCTTGTTGATGGCAATAACACAGTCTCCTATAAAACTCGTCCTGAACTTTTGTTTATTAAAGTTTGAGGTGAAATATTTCGTATTTTTGTGGTTATTCTTTTTTTGAGGTCTTCTGTGCTAGTTGTTGTGTTGTATATACTTTTTCCTTGAGATAACCCCACAGAAAAAAATCCAAAGGCGTAAGGTCTGGCGAGCTAGCTGGCCAATCAATAGTACCCATTCGTCCAATCCATTTATTGAAGAAGATTTCATTAAAGTAAATTTTTACCAATAAGGTGTTACACGGTCCTGCTGGACCCAGACAGTTTTATGCGGTAGGGTCGGATCTATTGGATTGGGATATAAGTTAGCCAACTGAGGAAGAACATCGTCTCTTAGCATGCTTAAATATTTTTCCGCTATCAAATTATCATCTACAAATATAGGAATAATAATATGATCTCCTATAATACCTGCCAAACATTTAACTTTTGGGGATACTGAGTGTGTGTCTCATGTATCCAATGAAGATTCTCCGCTGACCAATATCTACACTTTTGTCGGTTTACCTCTCCGTTCAATGTAAATGTTGATTTATCAGAAAAAAGAATTGTGCCAAGAGCTTTTCATTTGAATTTCATTTGTGTTAATTTTAACCAGAATTCTTTCGCAGAAATCCATTCTACGATCTGCATCGGCTTCTGTTAGCTCCTGCACAAAAGTCAATTTACATGAATGACGTTTTTTTTTTCATGGACACCTTAGGAGAGTTGTGTGACTCACATTATTTTGACGTGCAATTTGACCTGAAGTTGACATTGAATTCTCTGCGGCACTTCACTATGGAGATTCACTTTCAACTGTTTTATTTTTGCTACCATGGCTGTTATTTTTATTCCAGGATTATCAATTTCTATTTGTACATGTTTATAATGCATTTTTTTTTCATTTGATGATAAATGATCTAAATCTACTCGTCGTTTTTTAGCTGGAGAAGAATAATTACCACCAGTACTTGGCATTGAATCCATATTGTTATCTTAATAACACTAATACGTCGCTAAATAGTTATGAAAAGAACTGTTTTTTAAATAAATGCAAACGGAAAATATAAAAATTTAATGAATAACGCAGAAAATACAAAAAATCGGCGATATTAATTTTGAATTTTAAAATTTCATAAATGTCATTAGTGACAAAATGTCATAATTTAGTGGAGTAAACTTGTCTGCGGTTGGACCAATTAAAACAAGTACATAAGAAAAAAATAAATGATAAAAAATGACAACATTGCCTTTTGCTGCTGTAACATTTTTTATCTAATAAGGCCATTTTCCCCGACATAAATAGTTCGATATTTTTTCTCGTTCGCACACTCCTTCGAATTCGGTCATCCTAATGAAAAATCAATCTGTCAGTTGCAAACAAAGTTTGTGATGTTTGAAGTATAATACTCCACTTGACCGCGATTTCTGTTAAGCAGCGGCACTTTGGCAAAACACTGATGACCCCAGGCCACTCAATTAACGCCCAATATTCTCGTCAATTATGTTTTGTTCAATGCAATAACGGTAGTGGTCAGTAGAGTTTAGCCAGAAAAAAACAATGTTTATAATTTAGATTATTTTTATCTTCAAACGAATATTAGGGGAAATATAAAAGCTCAGAATTGGTTTATTTTTTTATTCTGGGAATCTCTTTTTCTCTTCAGCTGGCTACACAAAAAATATTTGTGACCTTTTTAGTTTATTAGTAATTTTTGGTTTAATTACAATTATTAAAGGGGTCAGATATTAAAAATTTTTATTAAAAAGAACAGTTGCAGAATTATACTGAGAAATAATATTTAATGAGAATGGACGATGAGCTAAGATATTTTAAATTAAAAATAATTTTTGAATTCTTTGTTTAATTTTTCACAAAATATATTTCTTTAACGTGAAGCTTTATGTCCACTACATGTAGCTTCTTTAATGTTTAAATTCGGACACCAGGAAAAGACGTAAGTATTTGTGCCAAAGTTCTTCGTAGTATTTTCGGTATTACTGAATTGCAGATCCGTCGAATTATAAATAGCTTAGCAATGAGTGGATGTTCTCCAAAAGACACACCCTGCTGATAAAGAAAACATAATAGCTCACATTTCTTCATTAAAAGGATGCCAAAGTCATTATGCACGGACCCTAAACAAAAAGAAAATTTACCTACTATCAGAGTTAAATATAAAAAAATATGTACAGAGCCTTTAAAAAACTTCACTCACAGTCCAAGGTTTCTTCGTAGATTAAATTGGATTCCGCTCCTTTGTCCCCGCTAGCTTAAGGGTTCTGAGTATCGATGAATCAACAAAAAAGGAACTGCTTTAATTGAGAAACCTTCACCATGCAAAAGCAAAGGCATTTTATGATATAAAACGAAAAATTAAACATAAATGTCAGCTTTGAAATAATGTATCTGCAATAGCCTTTGGCTTTATGCAAAATCTTCCGCTACTCAATTTGACTACAATTAAAGTTTTCTACAGCAGACAACTTTGGTACTATGTATTGGTGTACACGACATTGGAGGCAAGGATGTTCATAGGTATACTTATAACAAAGGAATGCCTAAACGTGGTCAAAATGAAGAAGCTTACATTATATTTCATTATCTAAACGATCATATACTCAGTAAAATGGATAAAATATACATAGATAACACATGTATACCCAATACGAGGATATTCATACCTACCTTGCAATAGTGACTTTAGTCTCATTTCTCGTGCAAAAAAAATAGTTGTTGATATTCCAGAAGAATGGAATGATCGTATTCGACAGTCAAGATCTAAATCCTTGCCATTTAACGTAGTTAATGCTGGAACGAAAACGGACTGGTTTCTTATCTTTGGAAATTTTTTAAAGAATCCAAGACCAAGAATTTCATTGAAACCAGTAAGAATGTACCGAATATCTAAAAAATATCCTGGACAAGTTTTAATACGTCAAAGTTATCACGACCCATGGACGTTCCATACCATTACTGAAAAAACAACACCAAAACAAATAACTCTGTTACCAAATAAGGGGAAAAATAAAATAAGTCAACCGAGTTCTCAAAAGCTTAGTTATTATCTAAGTATTTCTCAGCATTTCTTTTAGAATGTAAATATTCGGTATGTATTTAGAATATGTAGAGCATAAAATAAGAATTTTTTATCTATCGATCTTTCTTTTACCAATATACAATACGATCGTATATGTAAATGATATATTTTATTTTACTTTCAGTTAAATATTGAACTAACAATGATTATGTGGTGAACATAAAACTACAAAATACAAAACATGTTGTTATTACGTATTTAGTACAAATAAACATTTGATTTCATTTCACGTGTAATTGTTTGGATTAATAATAATATATTTTAATTCCTTTTAGATGCTTCCTTTCAATAACACTCGTCTGCAACCAAATAAATTCTCCTTCCACAAACTTTGTTATAAATATGAAGATTTGCTTTAAATGTATATTCGCTAACTGATTTTTTCTATTACATTTTAATCACGATTTTCTGTTATTAATGTTTTTTAAATATTTAAAATTTATAATTTTTTGATTTTTTTTGCAGTAACACTATAAAGGGTATGAGTTTAAGTGAGTAGTAAAATAAAGAGAGATAGGGTCTTAAGTCAGTTTTTTAGTAGTAAATATGCTCATGCGCAGTTTTGCTAATGCTCAGCTGATCCAATAAATATATAAAAATATAGAAATAAAAAAATTATTCTAAAATAAATTATATTTTATTTTAGGTTATAAAATGCCGCGAAGTTGTAAAAATTCTGTAATATTTATAATAGAATTACTCTGAAAACACAACAAAATATAATACCAGATCTGGTCAAAGAAGCCGATCAGCTTTATTTTTAACTTCCTATCGATGCCATGGATAAAAATTGGCAGCCAAAATTATGCTATACAAGTTACTCAAGAAGGTCATCATCATCATTGTGGTCTTACAACCCTGGGTCCTAACGACCCTTCTCAACTAGGCTCTCTATTAACTTTAACTACTACTATCAACTCAAGAAGCTTAAGAGATTAATTTAATTAACAGAAGAGTACAAGCAGGAGATTTGGAAAAGAGAATAAATGAATTAAAGCGAATGCAGAATGAATACAGGAATGAGATAAGAAGATCTAAGAAAGGTGGAGTAACCGACTTCAGGATCTCGAAAGGGATATCTGGGGGCAGGGCTTCAAGATTGTCTGTACCGAATTGAAGGGAAAAAAGACACCTCACCTCCTGCATGAGGAGGAGAAACTCCGTTTAATATGGGAACTCTTTCCTCAGCTGGAGGATAGGCGAGAAAGGGTTATTAGTTGCGTAGATGCGAAACCTTTCACTGAGTTGGAACTCGGCGAGGCTGTTGGACGGATGAAGATCTGAAAAGCACCTGGGATAGATGGAGTCATGCCGGAGATAGTAAGACTCGCCGCACTAAAATACCCGCAGGTTTTTTTGAGATTGCTAGACAAACTGCTTGAACAACAGCAGTTTGAAAGAAGCTAAGGTTGTCCTTATCTCGAAAGGTAGAGGTGAAGAGGATTTTGGCCAATTTGCCTTCTTAGTTTGATGGCTAAATTGTACGAATAGCTTATAAAAGGCAGCCTTGAGCGAGAGCTTGAAGAAAAGCATGCACTGAGTGACCGTCAATATGGTTTTATGGCCAAAAGGTCCACCATAGATGAGGTCACAGAAGTAACCTCTTTAGTCACGCAGGATACATAGCGATGGGTGGCTCTCATCCTGCTTGACGTCAAGCATGCCTTTAACCTTTTCAACATAATTGACAGATACTTTACTGACAGGTCTATAAGGGCCATACCTCACCGGGACGCCATGGTGGCGTAGCCAGCGACGTTTCCAATTAATTCTTTTAAAATGAATGGCAGGTACCTCACTTGGCGACCACTTGGCGACGGGCCCGAATTGGAAGCGTCGCCAGTGTGTACATTTCCTCTTGTGGCGACTGGCTACCCTGGCCACTTGGCGACGATATCAGCAATATAAACGAGAGTATACGTATTGTCACTCATTCAGTCGCCAACCAGTCGCTACTTTGAAAACTAGGAAGCAATAGTACATTGTTTACCGGGTAGGAAAAGCTTAACATTCCTGGACGACTGTGAAGATTGCTAAGTCGAGGCGCAAGCCGAGACTTAGCAACACAGAGTCCAGGAATGTGGCTTTTCCTACGAGGTAAACATACTATTTTTCCGCAAATCGTTTAAAATTCGACAGATATTGATTGATTTAAAAAAAACGCGATAATTTTATTCCCAAATAAATGGTGCTTTAAAATTTCTAATAAAATTACTTGGGTTACTATGGAAACGTATTGAGGTTGAATTGTTAAACTTGACAATTTATGTAGAGCACTAACAACTGTACGGAAATATCATTTCCTTACAGTAAGGAAATGACATTTCCTTACAGTAAGGAAGTCCTGACTTTTTCTTCAAGAAATTTTGACAGGAATGTGAAAATTTCCTGGCGATTTGCGGAAAAATGAGTTTTGATACAGAAAGATTTATTGTAGAAATCGAAAATCGACCATGTTTGTGGAACAGTGCGTCAAATGATTACTCAGATCGCAACTTAAAAATTAAATGTTGGGAGGAATTAGTTAATGTTTTTCAAGATAAAGAAGAAAGGAGCACCAAGACAAAAAAAACAACAATGTAAGTACAATGATTTATTACCATTTTATAACATAAAATATATGTTAATTATTTATAATATATGTTAATTATAATGTAATAACCCAAGAAAAAAATTTCCTAACCTAAGAATACGTGCTCTAATTAAATATTTCGTATTATTACAGATTTATCATGCATTATTATATTAGGTATAATAAAATAATACATAATAAATATATAATAATAAGAAATATAATATAATTAGAAGACGGATTCCTAAGTTATTAAATGTTTTCCTAACCATTTTATATTAGATAGAGTCAAAAAAGTTAATAGGTAATTATCCGTTTCTGAGTCCTATATAGCTATTATACATTTCTTTCTTGCCATGATAGTGGCTGATTGCAAAATATTCTGCCAGTTTGTCTCGAAATGTAAGTGCTGTTCTACCTCCTCTATTTCGTTCTTGATCTGTAGCAGTTTGGAACCCCGGTATCGTCAAAGTATCGTCGTATGAATGGCCATCTCTTGACCGTACAAAATTGTGCAAAATGTAACATGTCTTTACTATTTTTTTTTGCTAATTCTATGTGTACATTCAATGGTCTGTAACATATTCTTCACTTATTGGATAATATACCAAATATGCATTTAATGAAACGGCGCGCTCTGGATAAACGATAGTTGAAAATTTTTTGCTTCTAACTAAGATTGTGTCCTCCATATGGTCTCATAAGATTTTCGTGTAAATCAATGGCTTCATCTCCTACTACCGTATATGGAATGTAGTCACCATTTCCTAGTGGTTTGGCTTCAGGAATATTTAGAGAATTGCTTACAAGGTTCTGGTAAAAAGGAGTTTCTTTGAAAATTCCCGAATCACTGCTTTTTCCATACGCTCCGATATCTACATATGTGAAATTGTAATTAGCATCACATATTGCAAGTAAAACAATGGAAAAGTAATGTTTATAGTTATAGTAAAGCGATCCGGAATTTATCGGTTGAATTAGTTTGATATGTTTTCCGTCGATAGCACCGATGCAATGTGACAAATTCGAGTTTTTTTTTAATGCATTTGCAATTGTTTCCCAATCGTTTTGTGTGGTTGGCATAATTATAAATTTTTCTTGATGTTGGCATATTATGTCGCACACTTCTCTAATTATAGTACAAATCGTTCCATAACCAAGTCCGTAGTTGTAATAGAGTTCTTTGAACGTACATCCTGATGCAAGATACCTAGAACAAAAAAATAATTAAATTACCTCTTCAATTTATTGTTATCTATTATGTGTATTATAATTATATTATCATCTATATTAATTATATATAAATTTTCTTTTGTTTTCAGGTGTAGCTTTACAGAAAAAGTGAGTTTATACGAGGGTGTTATACAAGGGAAGTTGGTCGACAAAAAAATTTAAAGTCTGGATCCGGTGGTGGATCACGGAAAAGTCAATATGTATTCTTCCAGCAGCTGCAATTTTTAAAACCTATGGTAGCTATTAAGGAACCAGAGCACGTGGCTGGTGATGAATCTGTGGAGAATATTGAAACAGACAGGGAGGTGTCTACTCCTTGAGAAGGAGACTAACCCGAGAAGAATAAATTCCTTGAAACACTGAACAGAAGTATTGAAATGAGAGAAAAACATGAGGCCAATAGTGAGGACGAAGATAGACTATTTTTGCTATCTTTGTTAGGAACCCTGAAAAAGTACCTCAAGAAAACAAATGGTTACGAGAATTCAAATGATGACCTTGCTTGACAATGCTACCCGTAATATTGAGTCTCTGGGCAGTTATGGGCACCAGGGGACTTATGGACACCCATATCAGCAAAATTCGTGGTTCTAATCACAAGTGCAGAATTTTATCACTTTGGATATTCTTCTCGTCCTGGAGGATCTGAAATGCCACATTCTTCCTATCAGTCACCCGCATCAGTATCCAATTTTTACGACGAATCATCAATTCTTGATATATATGACTTATAAATAATTTAATTTTTTTACTTAATTTTATTTAATGTGTAATAGTATAAATCTAACAATAATAGAAATAAATGTTTGCTTACCTCAATGCCACAAAGAGTTTTTTTTCTGGACTAACTTTAGTCAGATCATCCCGACATAAGCTCTCACGTAATTGAAAAATTTTTCGGGATATTTCATTAAATCTTCATATAATTTGACAAAAGCACCACTTTCTCTTCGATTTTATATAAAAGTATGTACCCATATTTTTTCCTTCTTCTTCTGCTTAATATTTTTACGACGTACATAAAAATAATATAACAGTGCGATTTCTTCCACGTCCATTTCTGTCTATATAACAAGAGCGACTGTGCTCTAAGATAAAAGATACCAGCATCAGTTTGTCGCAGGGTGTTCCGCAGGGTTCAGTACTAGGTACCATCCTGTGGGATGTCCTGTACGACATAGTGTTGAGCCAACAGATGTCAATGGGATGCACTCTTGTAGCTTATGCGAACGATCTCACACTGGTTGAGAGGTCAAGTCAAGGATGAGATCTCCGTCCTGGTCTTTTTAGCGCTTTTGACACTAATCCCCTCCTTCTTCGTATCTACGTTACCCTTTATTTGTTTCAGCACCTCGACATAAGATTTTCCACCTCCTTTCACGATAACCTTCTGCGTTCCCGCCCTAATTTCTTCTTGTTCATAATCCTCCAACACGAGGTTGAGGTCCATACCATCCACAACGTGACTTCAAGGAGCTTCCTGAGGTTTCTGTTTTGCTTTGTTTTGTGACTGTCTTTCAATGTTTTATTAGGATACAAATATTTTACAGTTTCAACAGTGACTCGAAGTAGAAATTTCTTAACTTTTAAGCCCAAAAAATAGCTTGCTGGTTTTAAAATTATTTTACACTAGTGGCCAAAATTCTGGAAACTTTTCAAAAATTTTAGTTTTTTCATCAGCATTTCCCTTTTTCACAAGACTTTTGTTATTTATAAGTTTATCTATAATTTTATTACACCGTTTTATGCTTCTACTTAATATTTAACATCTATTTTAAGGGGGAAATCCTCTAAAAATTTAAAAATAAATAAAACAACAGCCGTTAGCTATTAGTAGATATATTTAGAAAAATGGTACAATGATTATTATCGACAAAATTAATATTTGATATGATAACCTTTGTTTCTTAGGACAGACTCATTTCTACGAGACATGGATTTGACGAGACGAGCCAAATCTTCTGATGTAATAACTCTAAACCAGTTTTGAATAATGGGTTCTATCAGTTCTCTCTTGTTGCTTGGGTTTCGACGTGATAATAAGACTTTCAGCCTTGACCATAAATTTTCTATTGGATTTAGATCGGGACTATTTCAAGGCCAAGGCAAAACAGTATCATCATGGTTTCTCAACCCTTCCATGGAAGTCTTAGCCGTATGACAAGGCGCTCCATCCTGCTGGAAGATGCATTGTTGGGCATCCCCTTCGGACAAAGCTCTGATAGTCGGCAGCAGTTTGGCTTGGAGTATCTCTTCCTGATATTTTTTTTGCATTAATATTGCCCTCTATTACTGTTAAACGTTTAACTTCATTAGTGGTCATGCAAGCCCATACCATGACAGTCACAAGATGCTTTATAGTGACCGTAGTATACTAGGGCAAAAGGTCTTCTCCCGGTCGGCGGCGAACAAACTTCACTTCGTCACTCACAAAGATCGAGATTTTGGTTTCATCACTCCAAATTACTTTACTCTATTGTTTTTATGTCCACCCTCTGTGTGCCAAAGCCTGATCAATGAGTTTTTGTCTCCGTTTTTGTCCAGGAACGACTTCTTTCTAGGAATTTGTGCTCGCATTCTATTTTCACACAACTTTCTTCTGATAATGCGATCCGATATTTGTAATCCAGTTGATTAAACTGATCTGTTAATATCTTTTGCGGATCTGCAACGATCTTCTAAAGAAAGTCGGCATATTCTACGCATATCCTAGCGACTAACTTTGGGTTTTCTGCCAGATCTTTTTGCTGATTTTGTCGTTCCACGTTTTCAAACTTTCAGTACACCTGATTTTTTGATGCCATTACCCAATTTGTTTGCTATTTCTTGATAAGTGTAACCTTCTTCTCGAATGATAATTGCTTTGGCTCTCTTTCCTTGCGACCAGTCAACACGTTTTGGGTTTCTGGTTGCCATTTTCGTTGAATCGACGCTGATGAATTCCTCTCCGACAATTAAACAATATCACCAAAGGCTAGGCGCATACACATCGAATTTGAACGGTCGACAAAAGTTCGACCAAACTTTTGTCGATGATGCCTTGCGCGTACACTACACGATATTTATTCGATGACGTTTTTTAATCCACAAAGGTTTGTTAGGTGGAGTACACAAAATCACAATGAGCAACACAGAACCACGTAGCAACACGGAGCGATGTACCTTAAGCAGTGTCAAAAAAACGTAACTGGTCCTCTGGTCGGTCGATAAAGATCGATGTGTGTGCGCGCGGTCATTTGATACTATATGCCTTGGAACGACGGCAACGACCACGGCAGCCGTGAAGCCCGTGAATGCAGTGACATTCATCAATCGCCACACGACCATCACACGACATCGATGCCGTGCCGTTTGGCGATCGATGTGTGTGCCCGCCATGGACGTATACGTCCATGGTGCCCGCTCACATTTGTTTCTTTGCGCCACCAAAGGAATTTGTTCGGTCGAACTTTTATCGACCGTCCAAATTCGATGTGTGTGAGCTTAGCGTTAGTAACAACTACCTGATGTCACTAATAAACACTGGAAGCCGCACGAAACTGTACTAAAGACCAACTAACCGCTTCCAGTTGGGTTGTTAACTGATTAGCAAAACCTTGTCGCAATACAGTATTGCCAATGTTGCTATTCACAAATCTCGGATTTTCGGCGTTTCGCTTGAATCTGGTTCCATATTTTATTAAATAATGATGTTAATAAAAAAAGAGTGAGAAATACATAAAATATTATGCAGGAATATAAAACAACAAAATAAAAATGTAATTGGTAATTGTAATGGTAAACTATTTAAATCATGATCATGAGACAAGTCTTGCTAAAAAAACGATAATTTTTGTAAAGTTTCCAGAATTTTTGCCACTAGTGTAAATCCTTTTTCAACGTTTTAATTAAATTTTCTAACTCTAGATTACCTGAAGCTGCCACTAAACCATCATCAACGTACAAAGCAATAATTATCTTTAACAATTACAAGATCGTTGACCTTACTGCGATAACTATACTTAATTTACTGTAGGCGAAGTATGGAATAGTTAAACCAGACAGCCAAAGTCCAATTCTGATGTCACTGGTGTCAAGTCGGTAAGCATTGGAACTAAATTACCAGGCGATGCATAACTAGTACGGTTCAGAACCAGTCAGAATCTAAACCGTGGATACATTGCCCTTAACGTCAGCTATCAAATATTTTTTCAAGTCTTCTTCTTTCACATATATGGCATTCTATGAGATGTGGTGTCAATTTTCAGTTTCAGTCATTCTTCCTAAAACTACTTATACATAAACATATGAAATTATAAATAAAAAAATAAAAAATGATGCTGAAGTGGTGTTAAGTTATTCCTTTACTTGTTTTTTTAAATGAAATATTTCAAGATCCATAATTCTGTTATATTTTAGTAATAAGTAAATCTTAAGAATAACGATTTAAAGAATAAAAGCCAACATTACTTTATCTCTACAAAAAATATCTTACTAATTTAAAATCTAGTTTAGCAGGAGAATTAAGTCCTTTTTAAGAGAACCGCAATTAATAAATAAAGCGTTTCCGGACACAAATCTTTTAGAGTTTCAAATAAATCCCGAAATTATTAACATCACCTAAAACTTTGAAGACGAGCTTTTGTTTTTGCTACCTTTTTATGCTTAATGGAATAATTTAAATAAAAAACATTTAAAATTTAAAATTGACTAGAAAAAATATGTTTTATATTAAGGATGTATAGAAAATTTGGTATATATAAAGAGAACATTAGTATATATTTAAATTCTTTTAGGAACATGCTTTACTTGTGGATAATTCACCAAGTATCCTTAGATAAAAACTATAAACTACAAGGTTTTATTACATAAGCATACCTGGGCCCTGACCATAAGTGTATAGCTATCATTCTCTTATTGAAAGAGAAAGAAAAAAAAACATCCTTTTTAAAAACTCTGACTCACTGGGACTAGCAGCAGCTAGCAGGACTTTGCTGTTGTTCTTAACTATTCAATGTAGTAATATGAAACTAAATTACTTAAGAGATTTTAAAACTCTTTACAACAACTGTTCACCTTTAAGTATAAGAAAAAAACTAAGGAAAAGGAGAAGTTTAAAATCTTCTAAAATAATTTTAAGTAAACAACATACATGATCCTTCGAGTTTTGTTTATTCATTTTGTTTTATAGATATGACTTGTTTATTTTAGTTAATTGTAATAATGATACCAAAACCAGGGAAATCATCAACAAAGTCTCTTCTTACAGGCCAATATCACTCTTACCAGTCAAAGTTGTTCCAGAAACTCTTGCTAAAAAGAATAAAACCGATAATAGAAGAGAAAAAACTGATTCCAAACCACCAATTTGGCTTCAGAAATAAACACTCTACTATTAAATAAGTACATACAATTACTAATATAATTGAGAAATCATTAGAGGAAAAGAAAGTCTGCTCTACAATATTTTTAGACGTAGTTAAGGCATTCTATAAAGTATGGCATGAAGGTTTACTGTATAAATTGAAATCCTTTAAGTCTAGACAATATTCAGAAATTCTACAGTCATACATATCTGATAGATACTTTGGAATTAAACAAGAAGACGTTTACACAGATTTAAAAGAAATTAAATCAGGAATCAAATTACAGTTGTCAATAGATAAAATCCATAAATGGAAAATCAAACTAAACGAGTCCAAATCAAATCACGTTAATTTTACAAAAAAAAATCCAAAACTTTCCGATAAGAATAAATGATGCCCAAATACTGCACGCATTTACTGCAAAATACTTGGGTATCACACTTCATGCAAAGATTCGCTGGAAAGCCCATATCAAAAAGAAGAGGGAGGAACTGGGTATCCGTTACAAGAAAATGAATTGTCTGATGAAAAGAAATTCAGTTTTGCTCACCCATAACAAACAACTATTATACAAGCAAATACTGAGACCAGTATGGATGTATGGTAGCCAACTCTGGGGCTGTGCTAATAAAAGTAATATCCAAATCATCCAGAAATTCCAGAATTAAGTACTAAGGAACAATAAGGTTAAGAACACTAAAGTGTTATGTGTGGTCTCTACTACTATGTGGCTGTGAGACCTGGACATTAAAACAGTATGACGTCAACAAACTGAATTCATTCGAAATGTGGATGTACCGCCGAATGCTAAGAATAAGCTGGACCAGCAAAACTACAAATGAAGAGGTACTGGAAATAATGAACACACGACCTCATCTGGTTACTACAATCAAAATTAGAAAGACGTCATATCTAGGACACATAATGCACCATAAGGAATTTGAGCAGCTCCAGGTAATATTAGAAGGCAAAATCGAGGGTAAAAGGGGTATAGGAAGAAAGAAGAAATCCTGGCTCAGAAACATCAGAGATTGGACTCACACAACAGGAAAGACTTAATCCATCAAGCCCAGAACAGAGAGAAATTTGCCATATTGATCGCCAACCTCAATAGAGAAGGCACTTAGGAGGAGGAGGAACATCGTTGATGCTCCTTGGTATATCATAAATGTCGACCTCCACAAGGACCTTGAGATGGAAGATGTAAATAAAATTATTAAGAAGATGTCGATAATTCTGAGTTAGAAAGAAGACTCAAACGAACAAAACCATTTAAGATAGTGTAAACTGTAATAAGTGTAAAAGCAGAGCATAGTGCTGTGTTATGAATTTGCATGTTAGGTATTAGTGCATAGTTGTTAGATAAAATAAGAGGACTCCATGGGGTAAGCTCTTAGAATGTATCCTTTAGTAAATTAAGACAGATAAAAATTGATAATTGGTCAGTTTTGACCAGATTCCAATGGTATAATCACAGTAGGTGTTTAATGTAAAAAAAAATATTTAATTAAATACAAAGAAGTGTTCTTGACTAAATTTTGTCTTATTTACCGTATTATCTTCAGATTATGTAATTATGTCTTTCAACTTACCATTGTATTTTCTTCTGAACATGATAATTGTTTTCATGCCAAACAGTATTAACTCCATGTTTTTTCAAAGAATTGAATATTATAATATATTATTGTTAACTATATTTCAACTCTATTTGTTGTAATTATAACCATAACGTTAATTCGACTGGTCCAACGAAGACTGTAGTAACTCAAATTTTCCACTTTTTGAGTTACGAGCGCAAAACAATCAAACATAATGATATCTTCCCCAGGAAAGAATCGTATCTCAGTAAACGTAGTTATGCAACCAATATTACGTGTAAGAGTTTTATAGTATCTCCGATTTATGAAAAACAACCGTAGAAAATCATCGTATCTTGAGTTACAATAGTCTTCGTTGTTATCTGAGGCGATAGCATAGGTATCGTAACATGAGTTACTACGGTATTCTGCGTTAGTTTAAGGTTATGTTCAAAAGTTTAGTTTTGTTATAATTGCCATAATGTGTTCCAGAAGTGAGTTAATATTGGAATTAGCTGAGAAAACGTATAAAAACACTGAAACGGATATTTCTTATCGTTCTTTTGAAGGTAAATTTATAATAAACTTTATTTAAAATAATAACAGCAAAGTAAAAACCTACTTATTTTTTAAGGTAAACATATTGCTGAAAGTATTGTAGAAGAAAGTAAATACAAAAAGGCGAATGAGGATCCTGGTGACCACGAGACTGATATTAATCCTGAATGTTCTACAGGTTGGTTTAAATTCCGCATGTAAAATATTACGTAGGCATTTACCTCATTTTTGTTTAATTTTAGTAAGCTTAGAAGAGAATGAAGCCAATAGGAATGAAAATAAGATAATTGAGAAGGAAAGCGATGAGGAACCATTTCATGCAGACTCTGATAATGACCCAGATTACATTCCGACAAAAGACAAAAACATCCCTGAAGTAATAATTGAACCTAATAAGAATATAACTGAAGCAACCACAAATAGAAAGAGAAGAAGCAGAGGCAATATAGAGAGAGTAAGAAAGAAAAGAATTAGAGAGTTAGTAAGTGGGCGGATGAAAAATCTAAAACAAGTCTAAACCTGGGACTTGAACCTGAAAATCGAAACGGTATTCATATTAAAGGAAGACATATAGGTGCACCATGCGCAAACACATGTAGACTAAAATGTGCTACCAAAATAGCTAAATAAGATAGAGACCTTTTTTTCAATGAATTTTGGAAGTTAAAAGATCATACGAGAAAGTGGGATTTTATTGCTCGTCATGTGAGACAGGTTGCCAAAAAACAAGTAACTATTACTGCAGAACAACGGTCTCGAAGAAATTACTCTCTAGAATATTACTTCTACATTCGCAATGAAAAACGACGTGTTTGTAAAACTATGTTTTTGGAAACACTTAACGTTTCAGAAACTTGGATCACTACAGCATTAAGGAAACTAAAAGATGGTGGATCATTAGAGGAAGATAAACGTGGAAAGCACACTAACAGACCACTTAAACTATCACCAGAACTTATAGACAACGTAAAAAATCACATAAATCAGTTTCCTGTAGTACCTTCCCATTATACCCGTAAGAATACGATGAAGATATACCTTGAAGAAGGGCTAACTATCCAGAAAATGTACCGATTGTACAACGAGCATTGCGAAAAAAATAATATCACTACAGCTGCCACGTCACGCCAGTATAGAGATATTTTCAATGAACAGTTCAATATTGGGTTCTTTAAACCAAAAAAGGACCAGTGTACTGTTTGTTCTGTTTTTAATATGGCTAGTGATGCTGAAAAAGCAAAATTGCTCGAACAATATGAGTCCCATATAAAAAACAAAGCAGTTATCAGAAACTTAAAAGACATAGACAAACAGCTTGCACTAGATGATAAGAGCTTGTGTGTGGCTTGCTTTGAACTTTAAAAGGTTTTAGCTACCCCTTTGTCTAATGTAAGTGATTTTTACTACAAAAGCAAGTACTCTACATATAACTTTACAGTTTATGATGTTGGAAATAATCAGGGTTACTGCTATGTATGGCACGAGCAGGTGGCTAAAAGAGGTCCTAATGAAATTGCCAGTTGCCTCTGGAAATTTTTAGATCTCAAGGCACAACAAAGTGTTAAAACGATAATATTCTACTCAGACAACTGTGGAAGACAAAATAGGAATCGTTTTGTGTTTTCGATGTTTGCTTTTGCTGCTGCTCATTTTCATATTGATATTGTTCACAGATTTCTGGAAAAAGGCCACACTCAGAACGAGGGTGACAGTATGTATGCTGTTATCGAAAATGCAAAGAAAAGGCAATCGGTTGTATATGTGCCAGAACAGTGTGTTACATTAATTAGAATGGCTAAAACTACAGGAAGAGTTTATGATGTTACGAAAATGTCTCAAGATAATTTTTTTAATTTTAAAAAACTGACTGATACCGAAAATTGGAAACGAAAAGAAATCAATAAAAGTTAGCAAAATACGAGAAATAAAATTTTCGCATGAACACCAAAATTCTATAATGTTTAAATACGAATTCGATGATGGTTTTAGAGGTTGTGACATAAAATTAAATCGAAAATGCAGAGGACGGCCTTCCACTACTATCAAATTTCCACCGAAACTGTATGATGCACCATTACCAATTAAAGAAAGAAACCTAAAAGGATTACTGTGGCTGTGTAATACCGGCAAAATACCCACAATGTACCATGGATTTTATAAAAATCTTAATTCAAAGAGTTATGTACCTCCTAAAGTCGAGCTCGAAGTTGATTCAGTTGAGAGCGAAGAAGAGTCGGATGAGGAAAATTGAATTAAAATATAAAACTGCAAATTATATCAGTAGCTTCTTCAAAATGTAGCATTTTATATAAATAACGTTAAGAAACAAATAATTCTGGTATTTATTACTTTAAAAATATCTCCATCGAAAACTATAGTAACTCATTCAAAAGTCACTTATGACCATTTCTGTCTTAAATCTGTTTTACCCTTGTAAGATCATTATTAAAAGTATCACTTAATGCTATAAAAATATCCATTTAATAGATTAATGAATTTTGGTAACAGTGTAAATACATTTTTATAATTATCTTAATTACATAAAAAATTATTTACTACAGTCTTCGTTGGACCAGTCGAATTAGAAGTTTCCTTTGTGTTTTATTATGATTTACAATATATTTTAACCAATTACATACCTAGTTTTTACCCAGCTCCTCCCTCTCGTATAAAAAGGCAGTGATATTTTGATGTTGGTGTTAAACTTTTAATGACTTTTAATACAGTTGTTAGATGAAAGCTTCAGACAGTATGCTAGTTAAAACTATAAAAACTAAAAACAAAAATTACTATTATCAGTTTGTTTAAGTACTTTACTTAGCTTTGTACTACACAAAATATATAACAAGTTACACGAGAATTCAGTTAATACACGTATTTTGGTCACTTCTGCTGGTAACGTAAAAGCTAAATAATTCAACAAATCAAACAAAACTTTTAAGCTAACCATAATATAAGTAAATAAATACAGATGATATAACTCTAGAAAGTTGTATAGGTGTTTAAAATTAGTTACGGTAGTGGTTAACAACTTTATATATAAATAGTTAAAAAACTTTTTAAAGCACATACTAAAACCTTAAAAAGTATCTTAATTTATATAGATAAATGCAGTTTTTATATTAAATAAAAAATTAGAATATTTGTTTATTAATAAACTTCCACTTTTATTAAAACAACTCTTAAAAAGTAAAGATAAGAGGCTGTAACATTTCTGTCTTAGCTCGTTTTTTCAACAAAGCAATGAATCCTACTCTAAAATTTCCGGCGTAGCCACGAATTCATCAATTTCGACAACAGTTGCAAACTTAGTAATGGAAGTATTGGAAAGTTTATTTATATTGTAACGTAAAATAAACCTGGTTTAATAAAAAGGAGGCCCAGAAGTTGGGCGCTATTTTGGGTAATGTAAAAATTAACCTAAGGGGAAGTTTTGTCTTGGAGTTTAAGTTAAACGAAAACTTCCAGAAAGACGTTCACAATGTGACCGGCTTTCGGGTGTATTAAAGGCAAGAACGGCAAGCGGTGGGATGTGGTTCAACAGATCTAGATGGGGAACACCGAAGTCGATATGAAGTGAAGTAAAAGAGTGAATCGTAACAACTAAAAAGAAAGTGATTAAAAAATGAACTAAATAAAAAGAGCTCTACCTTATCTTTGCTCTGAGTGATAAGAAAATTCCAAAGATCCTGTATGTCAGACAATTTATACATAAATAAAAGAATATAAAAACAATAGAACCAATTTAATCTTTTCAATAGCACTTACCTTATGTGGCTTACTTATGTTAAACACTTCACTGACCACTGTATATTTTAAAACTTCACATTTTGAAAAAAATATTGCTCTTGAATTTCCTTTAGCAGAAAAACCAACACTAAAATACAAACTAACGATAAATTTTGATACCCTTACTATACGGATCCCTCTAATACGGAATAAGTGGATGAACTGCATCCCAGGATTGGTTTTAAATAAAGTAGGAATCCATGGAATTAAGGGACATCTTAACAAAGACACATTTTGTTATTTAATATCCTAATATATTTACAATATGTAATATAATTTAAATAATTTAACATACGAGGCATGTTTTTTAAGTAAGTACCGTTTTGCAATTCCGCCGCCGCAGCGCTACGGTCGCCGTTCCGCGCATGAGCGCTGGTTACCTACATCTCTTGTCTACGCACTGACGCCATTACAGTCTGATTCTTTATTGTATACTTGTTTACTCCAGTGTTTAAGATGCCTCCAACAATCGTGAGTCACGCTGATTGTAAAGTACGGGCTGTTATACGATTTCTTAGTGCTAAAGGCGTAAAACCGATCGATATTCATCGTGAGATTGTTGAAGTTTACTGACAAAACATTATGAGTGATAGAATGGTAAGGAAATGGGTGAGAACATTTAAAGATGGCCGCACAAATGTGCATGATGAAAAAAGGAGTGGGCGTTTTTCGGTCGTTAATGAAAATTTGGTGCAGAAAGTGGACGAAAAGGTGAGAGAAAACAGGCGCTTTACAATTTCATCATTGTCCGACTGCTTTCCTCAGTATTCTCATAGTGTTTTGTATCGCATTGTTACCGAGAGCTTAAATTACCGGAAATTGTGTTCACGTTGGGTTCCAAAAATGTTGACGGATTTGCACAAAACCCAACGTTTAGGCAGTGCATTGACTTTCCTTGAGCAGTACCACAGTGAAGGTGAAGATTTTTTAGACCAAATTGTTACTGGTGACGAAACGTGGGTGGCCTCCGTCACACCAGAATCGAAACAACAATCCATGGAATGGCGACATTCATTATCTCCCAAAAGAGCAAACAATTTCTGCCCGGAAAATCATATGCACAGTTTTTTGGGACAGAAAAGGAGTATTGCTACTGGAGTTTCTGCCTCGTAATGAATCAATCAATGCCGCGTCTTATTGTGAGACATTGAAAAATCTTCGTCGTGCAATCCAGAACAAAAGACGTGGTAAGTTGAGTAAGGGTATCGTTTTGCTGCATGACAATGCCCGTCCACATGTGGCTAATCAGACCAAAGATCTCATTAAATCATTTAAATGGGAAACTCTAGATCATCCTCCGTACAGCCCTGATCTGGTGCCCAGCGACTACCATTTGTTCCTGCACTTGAAGAAACACCTGGGCGGTCAGCGTCTTCAAGACGATACCGAAGTCAAAACATTTGTGATGTAGTGGTTAACAAGTCAGGCGGCAGAATTTTATCAGGAGGGTATTAAAAACTGGTGCCACGTTATGACAAGTGCCTCAATATTCACGGAAATTATGTAGAAAAGTAGAAAAAGGTACAGGCTTTCATGCAAAAATAAAATTATTGCCATATCTTTGCACGTCTTTTTTTAATTCCAAAACGGTACTTACTTAAAAAACACGTCTTGTAATTACCATAATTGAACAATATAAATATTATTAAAGACAAAATTTCGTGTAGAAAATTGCCCATTGCCAATTGAGGAGTTTGCTGTAAGAAGGATGCAGCTTCATATTTAGTCATTGTTGAGAAATTGAAAAAAAAAACTGTTTTTTTAGTAAGAGTTTTTATTTTAACCCGAAAGACATAATATCAATTGGTGACAAACAGATGTAGTCAATACTTAAGACTATTTTAAAGTAGATAATATTTGAAAAAATAAGAGAAAAAAATTGAAAAAAAAGTTGGACCTGCATCTTTCTTACACCAAACACGTGCTACTTTACCATCATATTTTAGAAAAAAAATTCCCAACAAAAACTTTTATTCTGTTACAACAATCAAACGACTATGGTTTACCTACTACACAAATACGAAAAAATCTGTAAAAAGAAACGTTGCTGTCAAAAAAATCATCATCATCATTGCTACTACAGCCATATAAAAAAGCTTTGACCTTCCCAAGTCAATTACACCAGTCAGTTCTACCCATTGCCCACTGTTGCCAGTTTGCTGTGCCTATTTTTCTACCATCCCCATCTACATTATCCTTCCATCTGAGTTTTGGCCTACCCCTACTTCTACTTCCCACAGGTTGTGACATAAGGATTCTTCTAGGAGCGTTGTTCTGTGGTGATCTTGCCAGATGTCCTACCCATCTTAGCCTTCCTATTTTTATGAGAGATACTTAACCACCAAATATATATTTATATCTGTGATATATTTCATAGTTGTACCTCCTTTTCCAAACACCATTTTCACAGATGCCACCGAATGCCGCTATCAAAAAAATAGCATTCAGAAAAAAATAAAACATTAAATACGTGGGCAAACACATCCTTCGTGCATCTACCTGGTCGTCATCATCCGTTCCAGATGATTCGATTTTCTGGTTCTCTGCCTCGGCTGCATCACTTGTGAGACAGATGTAAAAAGCCATTTGGTCCATAGAAACGAATTGTATTGCCAACTGCATTACATCTGCATATTTGTCTTTTTTAACAGTTATAAGATTTCAATAGACAGAAATATCATATAAAACTGAGAGGTCGCTGTCAAGGTTTGGAATAAGTGAAAACTCGGCCAGTAAATATACTGACTTTAATACCATCTAAATGTTCATGGGCAAAATTCGGTATTTGAAAATCTGGAATCTTTGCTTTTCTGCATCTGAGATACCTTTTTTAGAATGTCCTTCATAGGGACCACTAAAGTTCAGGATTATATTTTGTTTCACCAGCATGGAAGTTAACTGTTTGGATGATTGTTTAACAAAATCAGCATATTGTTGGGGGTTGTTGTTAAAATGTATTCCTTCTTCCTTAAAAACTTCTTAATAACTCCAAAGCAGTGATCACAGGAAATAAAGTTATGTCCTGGACCAGAAAAGCGGTGCTCTACCTTGTCTATAGGCCTAGTTCTCACCAGCAAATACAGAAACTGCATCATTACTGAGTTTTTGTCTTGCGCAGCAGCGTTATTAGAGAAAAGATATAATACTTTAGCATTTTTAGGGAGGATAAAATAGTGGTATTATATAGTGATAAAAAAATGACACTACCTCGTTTGGTGACTTTCGAGCCGTAGTTTCATCATACATATAAAAGTGTGCTTGATTTGTCTTACCAAAATGGACGCAGAAGTTGTATGTGTACAACTGGCGTTCGTAGAAAGCTTCCCCAGTAGAATTTTTTGGAATTTGAAGGTTTTGTTGGAAGTCAAAGGTCAAACATACACTTTGTTGCTATACTTGCACAATGTGGTTTTCTCCTTTAGCTACTTGAAAAACAGATCGGCCTCAATTTTATGTTACTTTTTTCCGCTGCTTTTTTCGTTCGTTTGAAACATATTCGCACATCTTTGAGTTTGTTATCTAAGACATCACATTTTTTGCACGTATCTGATCGAGGTGAGCCAAACCTATAGTTGAAGTTTTCTTTGAAGTGTCGATAGTAGAAGTCATAGGGAACTTTGGATTTATATTTATAATTGCTAACACTTTCTGGTTCGTACAGTTTCAAATGGAGTTGACGCATCTTCTTTACATTTAGATCTGGATATAAATAGAATCGATGGGATTTGTTTTTAGTATAATACGATTCACGCCTTGGAAAGCTCGTGATGTGCATGATCACATTTTTGAGCGTTTCGTTAGATTTTCGGAGTCTATTTGTATGCTTTCCTTTGTTACTAGATGGCGCTGCAATATCTCTGCCACGAAAAGTTTGAGCAATGGGATGTACACGTTTCCTTGATATGTCGTAGATTAAACCAGAAGCATGTCTACAGACTGGCTTAAATAGCTTACCCAGCTTTATAAAGTATTTGTGGGAACAAGTGCGGTCTCGTCCTTTCATTAGTCTTTTTCCGATTTTTTTAAATAGTAGTACATAGTTTGAATCAACCCTTTCAAATAGGTATTTTGCAAATATTTGTCGCCTATTTTGTTAAACTTTTGTAAGACAACTTTTTTTGTTTGTTCGTCCATATTCTAAAAACACTTAACTCCAGTTAATTTCGGTGCCCTCTGTATTATTTTCCAGTTGGTATATATTTTCCCTTCTTCAACTGGGGCTCTTCCGTGGGCTCCATGTTGATAACAGGTTCAATGTGTTGTTTTTTTTACAGAGGTGCGTTTCTTCTTTAGATGCTTCCTCCTAGCTAAAGGTCATGCGACATCACTATTAAAACAATCCCCATCAGAGCTTATAGGTTTACAGTCTGACTCCTTAGAGATAAACGGATCTGACTCGGTTTCAATCATTTTTACATAACGTCTAATTTGTACACGAACAATGAAACTGCATGAAAACGCTAGCCACGCAGTAATGACAGCGACCAACAAATCAAAACAAATCAGCTGCCTTGCCAGTCCAGTGCCAACAGAAGATGACCTTACATTCCACGAATATCACCAAACATTCACAATCGTTTGGTGCAAAAAGGCTACAGGTCCGGAGCTGCACCCTTCTTGCACCAAATGAGTGAGGAGGCAGATCCATAAAAACTTCTTCTTCTTGTAGTTTCTTCTCCTATCGGAGGTTGGCTATCATCACAGCTATCCGTATCTTATTGGCGGCTGCTCTAAAAAGATCTACTGAGCTGCAACTATACCACTCTCTTAGGTTTCTCAACCAGGAAATTCTTCGTCTTCCTATGGATCTTCTACCCTTGATTTTGCCTTGCATTATGAGCCTTAATATCTCATATTTCGCACCTCTGGTAATGTGGCTAATGTGCTTTATGACCTCGCAATCCTTTTGTAGCCTTCTCAACACTTCTGCCTTTGTAACCTGTTGGGTCCATGGTATTTTCAAAATCCTTCTATAGCACCACATTTCAAATGATTCCAACTTTTTTATATTATCCACTTTTAGTGTCCAACTTTCCATTCCATACAACAAAGTCGAGAACACGTAGCATCTTAAGGGTCTTATCCTCAGATCCAGAGGAAGGTCTCGATAGACAAACATTGTTTTCATTTTTATAAATGCTTGCCTTGCAATTTCAATGAGTGTCTTTATTTCTCTACCTTGATCATTGTCTTCATTTACCCAGGTTCCCAGATATTTGTAGTTATTCACTATTTCTACTTATTTTCCCTCGATATCTAGACTTCCTACTGTATGTTGCTTGGAAATAATGATGAACTTGGTTTTCTTAACGTCCATTTGTAGTTCATATTTGATACTGACTTGATGTAATCTATTTACTAAGCGTTGCAATGCTTTTAGACTGTCTGCAAAAACAACAGTGTCGTCTGCGTCATAAAAACGTATTATTCCTTAATTTATTATCAGATCTGCATCGTTCTTATACCAATCAATCCGAAACAAAACGGAAAGTAACGCACACTAACATATCAAAAAAGAAAACACCATGGCTTAGAGAGGAAGTAAAGACAAAATATAAAGAAAAGAAGAAAGCATTTTTACAATACAGCACACAACAAACACAACAGGCATACAACCACTATAAACGAATCAGAAATGAAGCAAATACTTTAGTTAAACAAATAAAAAATGAACACTGGCAGAGCTTTTTAAAACAGATGTAAAACGACTTCTACAGAACACAAAAAGAAATATGGAAAATGATCAGAGGACAAAGACATAAAAGAAATAATAAAAACGAAACATATTCAGAAGGGGACATGGGTAGACTACTTTCGATTCCTATTTGCTAGAGTTGACGATAATGAACCATTAACATCGGAGGTAATGACAAACGAAGAAATCATTATTTAGGAGAAAGAAGTAAAGGAAGCATTAAGAAAATTAAACAATAAAAAATCACGGGGAGAGGACACAATACCGACCAAACTCCTAAAGTACGGAGAACTAGATCTGACCAAACAACTATTAAGACTAATCCAAAAAATAATAGAACAAAACAGAATTCCTCAAGAATGGAGATCAATCATCCTAATACCTCTCTTTAAAAAAAGAGACAAATTGGACCCGGAAAATTACAGAGGAATTAATTTACAGTTGTAATTTATTAATTACAAATCAAGTAAGAAATGCATTCTGGATTTGTTTATTTCGTGAGGCATAAAAATTCTTGTGAAAATCAGCAGTGGTTGCATTTAGGGAAATCTGGAAGTCCCACTGGTGCATATCTGTAAAAAACAAAAAATATAGCGGTAACTTTTTTTGTTGTTTACAGTTAAATATTTACCAAAAAAGTGGCATATCTAATAAAGCAAAGATTATTATTGTCAACAATTATAAAATGTCTAATAATTTTTATATTAAAAGGAAACTCTACTAAACGCGTTTGAACCTTATCGGTTGAACACTTTTTTGTGCGCCGAAAATAATAATAAATTAATAATAAAATGCCTGCAAAAATAATGTTTCTACTTTTACCTGTTTAAATAGATAACCTGCCAAAAACAGTTAAAAAATGGCTTACTGCAGTTATTTATCAGGTCCTTTTCCATTTTCGTTTTTGTTGAATTCTCTTATAAGCTTTTGTTGGTGTAACTAGAATATCTTAAGTCTCTGATTTAAATTTAATACCAGAGAAGATAACTTCATCATCATCACAGTCATTAACATCTTAGTAGATGTGTTGTGGTTCATAATTGGGCTTCAGCAGCTCGGACAGTTTGATTGATAATATTAAGATAAGATAATATTAAGATAAGATAAGATAAGAACTTACCCAAAACTATTTAACTCTTAAGCAATAAATTGAATAAATGCGTACTAATTCTTCTAACAAAATCTTAATAACACTCAAAAGCGTTGCAATTTCGTCAAAGGCTGAAGCATGCAAAAATGTAAACGCAGTGATCGGTCATTTCTTTGCAATAATCATCTCAGTTTAGAACTAAGACAAAGAATGGTAAAGTGCTATGTTTGGTCTCTACTTTTGTATAGTGCAGAAGTGTGGACGCTAATAGTATCGATCATGAACAAAATTGGAGCATTGGAAATGTGCGTTCATAGACGAATACTGAAGATACCTTGGACAGCAAGGATAACTAATGAAGAAGTACTAAGGAGCGTTAAGATAGAGAACTTCTAAAGACTGTTTAACATCGAAAAATGTCTTATCTGGGACATATAGTAAAAAGAAGTCAATATAAAATATTACAACTGATCCTTAAAGGTAAAATAGAGGACCATAGAGGTGTGGGAAGGAAACGAATTTCTTGGTTGAGGAACATTCGTGAATGGACTCGGATATCAAAGGCCGGACAATTATTTCATATTACAGAAGATCGAGAAGCCTTCGCAATGGTGATCGCCAACGCAGGATAATTCTGATATGACACGCGAAGAAAAAGAAGAACGTTAGTCACGTTAGTGTAATTTTTCGATAAATCGACATTTTCTATAATCAGAAAAAAAAATTGATGGATCCTCTCGGTTGCCTTAAAGGTTCAAAATGACAACTCACAGTAAATAAATAATACAATTAAAAACTTAAGTACATAATAATAAAAGGTTAAACAATTTTACGACAATAAAATTTTTCATTAAAAATATTTTCTGATATTTTTAAAATATTTTTTTCCTTTATTGATTTTACTATTAAAATCCCTAGTGTCATTACTCTTTCACGAAAAATATTACGCAGAAACTCTTTCGATGTTCTATTTTGTATTTGCAAAGGGAAAGAATATATTTACGGAAGTGTGGGTTTGACATCACATGCAGAAATTTATATTTCGTATGGGAGTTACCACTTTTAAATCTAGTAAAACTTTATTTTCAGGCACAAAAAGCTCTTTAATGTTTTTTATATTTAGCTATAGACCAGGCAACAAAAAATATCAAAGCCCGGTACTGAAATTTATGTATATGAGATTTCCTACGGCTCAAGATCCACTTCAACATATTGCGTAAAATGTTTTCCGTGTTGGAGTCTTCATATTTTACGTAGTAGAAAACAAGTAGGTAATCGATAATTTTAATATGATTTTATTTGAAACGATATTATAATTTTTTGTTAATTTATTTTACAACACCACATAACTAAATATATTAAACAAAACTCCTCTTGATTTACCATTTCGAAAATGTCTAGACTTACTTTGACTTATTAGTAATAAACTCACTAGCAGTTAATAGTATATATATATATATATATATATATATATATATATATATATATATATATATATATATAATATATATATATATATATATATATATATATATATATTATTGTGATATTTAAAGTCTTGGTGCGTCAAGCAATTAATTAGCTAATTAATTAATTAATTAATTAAAATTATTTAAATGATATGATTATGACTCTATCACACTTTTTAATTCTCTTATCTCAGGGTTAAATTCGTGCTTCAATATCTATGCTTCACATGTGAAAGGTAAGGTCCAAAGAATACCGGAATAATAAAAAACACATATGATATAACACTATATATTGAAATAAAAATAATGAAATAAAATTCACACTCAAATGTTTTCAATAAACAATATCTCATATAATGATTCTTAAAATTTTGTTCTACGTACGTGAACCTTCAAATTAATTATGTAAACAATATTAGTTAAAATCTCAAAATCCCAATTATTATTCTAAATCTCCTAATCAAAAATTTATATCTTTTCTAAAGTAATTGTAAAAATTGTGTTATCAATAAAAGAAAAACTGCAGAAAAACAAAACGATCTCTCTCTGATGATGAGTGGTCCAAATCCTTGTTCCTGGTAGCCTATATTATCTATTCTTAGCAGCTCCCTAGGTAATCAGCAATCTTACAACAAATTGTTGCACGTATATCGTCCTTAATGATCTCCTTCAAAAGCACGAATCATTCAAATTATGATAGCCTTTCTCCTCTCGATAAACTGAATCTCTCGTTGGCCCGAGTGAAAAATGACTCTGCGAATATCTTCTCTTTACGATAAACTGAATCTCTCGTTGGCCTGAACAGTGACTCTTGGAATATAAGTAGAAAAATATGACTTACAATATTTTGCTGCTTCAGCTTCTGTCAGATACACTAACTCCACAAAAGCTCACTAACATTCAACACTACTGCTTGCTACCTCTCGGGAACCACCAGAGAACAATGACTGTTCGTCTTACACACTCGGAAAACCAACTGACTATCTTTTCTTTCTTCCGAAACTAACTAACGTCTCATTCTCCAACCAATCATCCCACCTTTTCCAATTTCATCCAATCAAAACGCGTCATCCATCTCCCATTTCTTAATTTCGATAACAAACAAATTTTTACCTATAATTATAAAATTTCCTAAAACTTATTTACAAATAATATTTTTCTACAATTCTTAAAAACTAACAAAAACCTATCTTTCTAAAATCTATTCTATTGTCCTAATCACTGCATTAATGTATTTGGAAAACCCGGTTCAATTGTCTTTTATTTCACTTAAGCTTATTCACGTCATACAAATATATTTTAACAAAGAAAATAATTTATGCATATCTTACGTTTTGTTAAATACAGGTAATCCAAAATTAAAAGACTCTCATTCTTCGAAATGTTTGTAGTTTATTGTTTGACTTATCTGAATTATAATTTAATGTTTTTGAACTTTGAAATATTTTAAGCAAACCAATATTTTTCTTGATTTTACATATCATAACAATATATATATATATATATATATATATATATATATATATATATATATATATATATATATATATGTATTATTCAAATGGCCTAAAAACAGAGACTTAAATCTCCCTAACTTAGAAACAATTGATTTATGGGTCTTGAGGTACTAAAAACTTTTGATCAGAATGACCAAATCTGCGTCTCTCCAAAGTTTTAGCCAATTTTTCTAAAACCACTTTCACATAAGAAAAGTGCCGGGGTTCTTCTGATTTATCATTTATTAATTTGTCTTGTATCGATCTGTAATTATTTAATCTACTTTGATACTTTGAAGTAAAGGCAAATAATAACTGGGTATTTCCGTTCATTAACCTTTCGCGTCGAAAGTTTTACATAATTTAGGATGGGAAAATATTTTTGCTTTAGAATACCAAATGATGCAACAAAAGTTCGGTGTTGGAATAATAAATGAAGTATAATGGATAATCCCGTATTTTGTTGTAAAATTAGCTACAAAGAATTGAGTGCCAAGTTAAGGTTTAAAGTTTGTTCATAAAAAGTGTTCTTTAATATGTTTTTAAGGGTTTCTCAAATTTTATGAAAATGTTTGATGTTACAATATTTCATTATTTTTGAATAGCTGTTGATATGACGGTAATTTAATTATAAAAAGTAATGTGAAAAGTAAACTAATAGGAGTCCCGACTCTAAGTTACATCAAAATATTTTAGGGGACACCTATAAAATAACTTTAAATCAATGTTAGCTGCAAATATAAAAATAAAATTATATTTTTAATCTTTTTTGTTGTTTTGTCGATTATTGTAACAACTTGGACTGTAATACTAATAAGAATGGCTATAAATAATTTAACAAAACTTGCAATATGAGATTTTTGTCTATAAGATAAAAAGTAATATTTCTTTATTGGTATTTGATTTTCGATATTTATGTTATGTTTATGTTTCGTTTTTTTATTGTTTTACAATTGCTTATAATGGAGAGAAATTATTCAGTGAACGACTTAACTATGGAACATTTCGAGAACCGTAGAGTTTTGAGGAAAATCCCGAAACATATCGATTTTTGTTATAAAATACTCATCTTATAACATACATGGAGTAGGGATGACGTCACCGGTGTAGGTGTAGTGACGTAATCGTTAATTTTTTTAAATAGTATATTGCGACAACTAATTTAAACATATATACCTCCTATACACCTCATGTGATACAGTTAAAAAAAAGACATGGCTAAATGGGCTTGGGCCGGATATGTTGCCAGATTAACGGATAATAGATGGACCAGAAACATTCTGGAATGGCGACCAAGGCAAGATGCATATTGAAGCAAAGGACGACCACCGACTAGATGGACGGATGATATCAAGCGCATCACCATAAATTGGATGCAAGAAGCTCAAGATAGAAATAGGTGAAAATTTTTACAGGTGGCCTACGTTCAGCAGTGGATAAATATAGGCTAATTCAGCAGAGGTTCCTACATTCTGTGCTGCCTCTCGCATTTCGGCCGCCATCGTTCTCTGTCCATCCATTCGTCTTCTCTGATGGCTCTATCTCTCATTAGGTGGGATACATTTTCTTCTCAGGTAAATGAAGGCCTTCCCCTTCTTCTTCTTTGTTGTGGTATGTAATTTAAAGCTTTCTTTGGTCATCTATCTGCATTCATTCGAATCACGTGACCATACCACACTAGTTGTCTCGTTTCAGTTCTGTCTACACTAGAATATATCGTATTTGTCTTCCTTCTAATATCTTCATTCCTGATATGATCTTTTTTTAAATACACCACACGCTCTTCTTAGAAAATCGATTTCTACTACTTCTATTCTTTTTCTATCTTTTTTCGTGAACTGTCAAACTTCTGCCCCATAAGTCATAATAGGCTCTACCAAGGTTTGATAGATTGTTAATTTTGTTTCGTGTGTAATATATTTAGACCATAGTAGAGAGTTTAGAATTTTAACCCTTTTTTTCCCTGCTGCGTTCTGTTTTCGATGTCTCTTCTGGTAGTGCCTTCTTTAGATATTATACATCCGAAATATTTATATTCATTGTATGTTTTTGTGTTTTTAATTTCTATATGTCTTTGACATATTCATATTGAGGCCCCAATTTTCATATTCTGTCTTTAGTTTTCTAAACATGTAGTCCATGTCTTCTTCATCATTCGCTACGACTACCTGATCATCTGCAAAAAATTAAGTTGTTAGACATTTACCACCGCCTTGTTGCATTTACAACACTTCTTGCATTTTTGTATATATTTGCGATAGCATTCACACGCTCTCTACTGAGACCTACTTTCGTCAATGTTTGAAATAGTTTTTTCAAAGGTACCGTAACGTATGCCTTCTCTAAATCTACAAAAAAAATAGGTGGGTACATAGATTCCTTGCCTTCCGTTTTTCGATTACCTGCTGCAGAACGAATATACTATCAGTGCACGATTTTCCTGCATGAAATTCATTTTGTTCTTTAATGTCTTCGTATTCTGATTCTATTCTTTCTTTAATTATTCAACCGTACAACCTCCCCACTGAGCTGATAACAGTTATTCCCCTATAATTAGAACATTTGCGTTTATCCCCTTTCTTGAATATTGAGTTGATGTATCCAATATTTTAATCGTCAGGGATATTTTGTCCTTTTAAACATTTGTTAAATAGTTGAACCAAATCTCATGTAATATTTTTGATCCATGCTTTACCAACTCCATTGGGAGGTCTCCAGGACCTGCTGTTTTACCATTTTTCGATCTTTTGAAGGCATCGTTATGTCAATTATTTGTGTGTGTTCGGATATTTCTTCCGTTTTGATCTCTTGGAATTTACATCTATCCTCTGTCAGTAAGACCTTATATTGGTGTTTCCACTGTTTCAGATCTATTAACTGTAAGTTAGATTTTTCCTTTCCTTCTCTCCGGAGAGACTTTATCACCTTCCAAGCATGCCCAACTCTTCGTTCACCCATATACCTATCCACCTCTACACATCTTCGATCCCACATCTCATTTTTACTTTTCACTACTTCTCTTTTTACATCTCGAGTTTTCTTCTTGTTGACTAACGTTTGCATATTTCCCGACCACCATTCTTGATTTTTTATTTCATGTTTGTCTTTATAACCCAAAGCTTTACTTACAGTCTCATGAATGCATTTTTTAAGTTGTTGGTATAATTATTCCGCTGATATATTTTCTCGATCAACATTTTGTAGTTTTGTCGCCAGTCGTAATTTGTAAAGAAATTTCGTTGAATGTTCTGTTAAGCTTTCTAGGTTATATTTAGGGGATGTTACTTCTTGTACCTTTTCTATATGCTGTACCTAAGTGTTATTGTTTTTGCGATAGTTAACTATCACGTTGGCCATAACTAAATGATGGTCAGATCCATATTCTGATCCACGGTTTACCATTACGTCAATTGTTTTCAGCTGGAAAGTTTGACGTTGGATTACATAGTCGATTATCGAGCGCAGATTCCTAATACGTTGTATCCATGTAAATTTTTGTATGTCTCTATGTTGAAAAAATCCATTTATAATTTTGAGAGACATTGTTTTACAAAAATCTCTAAGACGCATTCCGTTGTCATTGGTTATTTGTTCTCCATATCTTCCTACGACACTATTAATTTCTTCTTTTCCTACTCTGCCGTTTAAATCTCCTAGTATAAGGATTTCACAGTTTTCTTTAATTTCGGAGAGGATTTCATGCATCTTGTTGTAAAAGTCGTCTTTACTTTCTGGATCTGCATCTTCATTTGGGGCATACACTCAGACATTTACGATGTTGTGAACATTCTTTTTTATTTCCAGTATTAGCAGTTATTTATTTACTTCAGTACCCCATTTAGTATTGTTTTTAAGATATTTTCGAATGACTTCGAGACTTCTCTCTTAGCTCTGTTATCTTTACTCACTCCACTGTAGATATGTATATATTCTCCTATCTCTTCATTTCCTTTTCCCTTTTTCTTGGTCTCGCTGAGAATACATATATCTATTTTTCTTTCCGCTAATTATTTAAACACTTCTGCTTGTTTGGATCTAAGTCCTTGTACATTCCATGTAGCCAATAATATTTTCCTTTTCCGTTGCATTACTCGTCTTTGTTTTGATCCATCCTCTATATTCCGAGGCTTTTGGTCGAAATCTTTAACATTTATTTGTTTTGACAAGGGATGAGTTGCTAGCCCATCGCCTTAACCCTTCTCCTTTGTCCAGGCTCAGGACCGGCACCGGCATTTACTGAGCTACTCAATCCACCCAGCACTTACCGGAGGCGGAGTTAAACGAGAATTTAATTTTTTTGCGCATATTGCCAGGGTCATGCGAACATTCCTCGAAGATAATAAAATTAATCTTTTACCATGACTTGCACAATCGCCTGATTTTAACCCAATTGAGCAGGTATAGGACATATTAGGCAAATTCATCTTATAACAAAATATTGCGTTAAATACAAGACAGCAGTGTTTGAGGGCTTTTCAATGAAGTGGAATAGGAAACTGCAGCAAGACATTGACCATCTGATGATGAGTTTGCCTTACAGACAGATGTACGACAGTAATTAACAATCGTAAAGGTCTATATTAACTTAACTTAAAGACTACTTTGTTAAAGGTGCAACAAATTCATTTCTAATTTTTTTGTTACCATGTTTTGACTTATGGAGCTCTAATTTAATTTTCTTAAGAGTTATTGCGATAATTCTAAGAAAAAATGTTTATTTTATATTTGGGACACTTGTTTATAACTTTTTATTTAAAATATTTGAAATACATTATTTAAAATCGTTCTGTAATCTCGCGTTTTCTTTTTGTGCCTGAATGAATTTGATACCTACTTCAAGTTTAATTTTCTATCATAGGTTGGATGAAGACTATCTTTAGATCATTTTATACCAATGTTTCATTTTCGCACTAGTTTGATGAGGATTTTTAATAAAAATGATGTGTTTTTAAAACAATTAAATGTCAGAAAAGTCATTAACCTCCCAGCACACGCACAAGCGGTGACGGTTTCGATCGTGCTTACAGTATTTCAGTTACTATTTACACACGCCATTTTCTAATCGTTTGTTAAATACGCTTTATTAGAACTACTTACGAGATATGTGTTTAAAAACCATGACCTCACCCTAGAAACAAAAAAAAAAGGCTCCTTAAATGTTATGTGTACTCAGTGCTTCGGTAGGGAGTAGAAACGTGGACACTGAAGGTGGAAACTCTATCAAAACTTTATACTTTTGAGCTTTTTATGGCTTTTTTGTGGCTTTACAGAAGGATCCTGAAGATACCATGGCCACACAAAGTCACCAATGAAGAAGAACTGCGAAGGACAACTGGGGATTTGGTCAACATTATAAAGGGCCGTAAGCTGCAGTACTTGGGACATATAATGAGAAATTAAGGCAGATGTGAGCTACTTCAATGCATTTTGCAAGGTAAAATTGAAGAAAAAAGGGCACCAGGACGAAGAAGAATATCCTGGCTTGCTAACCTGAGAGCATGGTATAGAAAGACCTTAACACAGCTATTTCGTATAGCAACCAACGAAGTCATCATAGCCAAAATAATCGCCAACGTTCGGAATGAACAGGCACCCTAAGAAGATAAAAAACTACTTATCACAAGGGAACATGATTTTCTAAATAAACATTGGTTTTAAATAACTTAAGTCTGCTGACAATTTTTATTGCGGTTCGCATAACCATTGTGCGTGTGCTTGGGTCACAATATTTTTTGGTGTTTAAATTTCATATTATTGTTCTGAAGCTATTTTCTTGTGGCATTTTAAATTAATTACTATTTAACTGGGAATAAGCCACAATTAAAGATAAAAATACGTTTATTGACATTTCAATTTCCACTTCGGAAATCGTTCTCAAAATACAAACAGTAAATTGTTTGTATTTTGAGAACGATTTCCAAAGTGGAAATTGAAACGTCAATAAACGTATTTTTATCTTAAATTGTGGCTTATTCCCAGTTAAATAGTAATTAAATTTCATATGTTGTAACAAATCATATGGCTTTGTTGAGAGGACAAAAATTATTCAATTAGCTCTAGAGCAACATATGTCTAACAGAGAAGAACTTTTTAGAAATTTTGACTCAGACTTAGAAGATTTCAGTGAGTCAGATGAAAGGGAAGATGAGACATTAGTGGTTGAAGATGACGATTTAGAATTGTACGAAGAAGAGAGTGGTTCGTCTATAGAAAACACTCCATTGTCAAGGACAATTTAACCGTTTGGAGAAAATATGGTCTATTAATAACCAGAAAGAAATAATACAAAAGGGTTTTGGCGAACCCTCAGGACCTAAAGGACTCAGGACGAGTACAAAGCGGATTGTATTATAAGGACGGTGAAGCACCCCCTGAGCATCATGGTGTGGTCTGTCATAAGCAGTCAAGGAACTGGTAGACTCTACAAGGAACAATACGGCAGGACCAGTACTTAAGAGTACTGCAAACAAAAATGCTTCCCCAGATCCAGGAGTGATTTGTGAATAAGAGTTTCACGTTTATACATAACACCAAAAAACTGGCCTGGCAATTCGCAAGATCTGAATATAATGGAAAATCTTTGGAAGCTCGTAAAGAAAAAATTTCTAATAAAATTATAACCACAAAGTGTCAATTGATCGAGCGATTAATAGCAGTATAATACAGAAGTGGAACATTTTAACAAAATTTCCAAAAATTCATAAAAATTATGCCAGGCAGTCATAGCGGCAAAGGGTGACACTACCAAATTATAGGCTTAAGGCATAATTTTAAGTGTTTTCATGTAATTACTCGTTTCTTTTTTAATATTTTTAAAGTAAATAACGTTCTAAATAACAGTTAAATAGCATTAAGCACAAACATATATTATAGCTCAATTAAACACCATTATTAAACAAAAAGCAAAATTTTGTGGTGTGACTCCAACAGCTTGATCACCCACTGTATGACAGTATTTAATGTTCAAGGAATTTTAATTATATAAAGAACTGTTACCTTAAATATATCAAGACCAGTAAATTTGTATTTGGATCCCTTTTACTCTAATCGCCGCAATTACAAACGTTTTTTTCACAGACATATAATTTGTAGTCAATATTATGTAACTTCATAAAATCTATATTGTATAATTGACTAACTACTACTCTAAACAATAGTTCTTTTTTTTTAAGGATTAATAAACTTTAAGTATTTGAAATCTTCATGTCTGCTATTTCTGATAAAAAACGGAATTCCACAAACTACTAGTAGAAAGTAAATAATGCCAGTTAATTGAATACTGAAATATCAATTATAGAACAACATTTAGGCTTTTCCTATTCGAAATTCCCGTGAGATCATAATAAGCTTCTTGAACGGTTTCTTGCGTGTCCGAGACCTACGGATTATTAATTATTAAGAAATTTATCTTCTTGAATATGTTCCCTAGAATGATAGTAGAGACCGTAAAGTGTTAAGTGTTATATTATAAAAATCAATATTGTTCTGAAGCTATTTTCTTGTGGCATTGTAAATTAATTACTATTAAACTGGGAATAATCCACAATTAAAGATAAAAATACGTGGCTTATTCCCAGTTTAATAGTAATTAATTTATAAAAATCAATATTTAAAGGTACTAACGAAACAATTTTTTACACAAAAATATATTGCAATACATCACCTGGCTACTATTTACGTTTGTAGATAGTCGTTTTTTGTCTATTAATAATAAAATTTTCTGCTATTCATTCATTTTTCACATATTTTCCGTCATGTTAAAATTTGCTTATCTGTGTTTCTTTCTATACTGTTTCTTATAGCTTTCTGTATTATTATTATTATTATTATTCTGCATATTATTATATAAATAATGTATATAAATAATGTTAAGTTAGGTCTTCATTCCTTTGTTTGTATGTTTTTTAATCGTATTTCTACTTTAACAACAACTGGGATGTGGTCAGATCCAACATAAACTCCGGGATACGTTTTACTCATTCAATCTTCTGTATCGGGAGTCTATCAATATGTAATCTGTTTGGAACCTTATAATGTTCTGTTTATCTCAAAGGCTCTTCAGGTATAAAGTCTTCTTTTTGACAGCGGAACCAAGTGTTTGCTACCATCATTTTGAGTTATTGGCAGAATAATTATATAATCCTTAGGGCCGGTTCTACAATGCTAGTATATACTGAGAATAAAGTTATACTTGGAATAACTTCATTAAGGGTGTTCTACAAACAAAGAATAAACTAGGAATAAGATAATCGGAGTATATCTGTAGAATAACTGTATCCCTCCAAAGTTTAGCAGATATACCGAGTATAAATTTATACTGCATTTCTATTGGTAGGTCAGGGGTTGTCAAATCTGTAATATTTTAACCTCACTTTGTTTGTTTTTATATATAAAATAAAATTTTTGATATTGCACAAACATTTTAGATTGTGAATCCAAAGGAAATTTTATTAGGCAATCCAAAGGAAAAAGAAAGCATCTATTATTTCAATTCTAAAATTTTAGGATATGTATGTAATGTAATAACGTCTACACATATGACTAGTATACCTAGTATAGATATAATCTTACCAAGTCAATATATTTTTTAATGTTTTGATAACAGAGACTGTAATTCTAGAATCTGTATTATATAAACATTTCTTTAACTAAAATTATTTATTTTGTAATCCAATATTTATACTTTTTTAAAATGTGGAGTATACCTATATAGATATATTTACATAATTTTGGTTATTATATTATAACACTAATCTCAGTTGATGATAACAAAAAATTTAAGAAGGAAATTTTACATCTTTTTTTATCCATTTTATATTAATTTTTAAAAGTATAATAATATAAACGTAAATAAAATACCAGATAAAGCGAATCAATTATTCAATTCCTTTCAATTGTAAACAAATTTTACAGTTATGACAAATGCCAAATGTCGCTGTCAATAACAATTTGAACTAATTTTGAAGACATCAGATCTACTATTTCGTTTTACCTTAGTGTTCTGTGGTTATACCCAGAATAACTATTCCGCTGTCAATTTCACAATGTAGAACGCTCGAAAGGTTATACTTGGAATAAACTCAAGTATAAGTTATACTCAGAATAACTATTCTCCAATTTATACCTGGAATGTAGAACCGGCCCTTAAACAAGTAAATTTTATTAAAAAAATATATATTTAACAAAATCCTTAATAAAAGGTTTATATCTATCTATATATAAAAGGCTAGGACGACAAGTCACAAGAAACGTTTATTTAATAACACTAATCATATTAATTACAGTTAATATAATTATTTAAAGTATTAATTTTTTCGCAAAATTGCCAAAAATATTGCTTGCAGTAATTTTAAAATAATGTTTAGTAAACGAGATAATTTAAAGCTTTATGCTAGTTTAGATTTAAACCCCACCTAGGAAAGAATTCTGAACAACCAACTGACAGATAAAATTAATTAAACTTATCTGACAAATAAAATGTGAAATATCTATTTATCTAATAAATTTCCGAATAAAAAATTATCTGGAAAATAAAATGTGTTTATTGTGTTAAAAAATATCACAATTCTTCAGTGTAACCTACTAATCGTTCAGATTATTTATAAAAGCATTGACACTCAACATTGATAACACACGTTAAAATATAAAATCATGGACAAAGTACATTCTAAAATTTTTAAAATTTTGGGTAAAGATAGTAAAACTTAGATTATGGCATATTTTACTGGTGTGTTTTAACTCATATGCACAGAGAACAGAACGTAAAAACAGTGTAATTAACAAGTTATTATGTGTACTTGATGTTATCTTTCTTTTCAAGAAATACTAGAGGCCTATCTTAGGTGATTATCAACATCTTATACATACAGTGTAATTTATGTACAGGTAAATATTTATTTTATTTTTGATGTTTTCTAGTAAATAATAATAAATGTTGCTTAGTTTATCTATGTCAGACTTTTTATTGATGAAAGATGTGCTAGATTTTAAGAAGCACATTTCCAAAAAAACACGTTTTGAATGGTTCTTTTCTTTTGCCAAAATACAGGAATCGTCAAAATTGAATTCATGTTTCTGTGTTAATGAATGTTCTGTCAATGCACACGCATTGATTTTTTTGGTTTTTATATCACTATGATGTGATATCACCCTGCTGTGAAAATTAGGAGATGATTCTCCTATGTAAATTTTATTAGGGTAAACTGTGCAAATACCGGTCAGTGGGTAATGGCGGTCATCCCGATTGTGCGAAATCTATTCAATCTGGCAACCTCCTATAACTGCCAACGTGTCGCTACACTACTCTGTATTCAGATTGCTGACGAGCGTTGAGTTGGCGCAAACCATTGTCATAGAAATATTATTAACCTGTTTTCAGTGTTTTCGATCTTTTTTTATGCTGAGTAATATAAGGCCTTAATTCATTTTTATTCACTTGTAGATCTTAAAATTGGTTACAATTGATTATAATGACGTTAGCTGCCTATTCCTTTTTTAAAGATCAATATTTTAATACATGTTTACGAGTAAAAAATTCTAAGAAAAAAAATGCCAACAGGAGGCAATGCCGGTCAGTTGACCGGTATTACCCCCATGCTATAATTTATACCCTATATTATTAATCCTTAGGGATTAGTCCATCAATTTTTCGACATTGCAAGAAAGAATAAAAAATAAAAATCTTCAAGGTGTCTCATTAGGTAGAAAATCAGTATTTGCTGCCGAACAAGAAGCTAAAATAGCCACACAAAAAAATTTAGCTTAATTTTTTATGGCCTAACAGCAATAGAACTGAGAAAATTAGCATTTGGGTTTACAAGATAATTTTTCTTGTAATAAAACACCTTTTTCTTGTAATTGGCATTACAAGAAAAAGGTGTTTGATTCTAGTTCCTTGGAATCGGATATTGATATATCATGTGATAACAGTGACGATGCATACGAAGATAGATGCCTGGTTTACAGCGAGTTTGGCAAAAACAATGAATTGTGGTATATATTTACCGTTTGCTTACGATGGGCTTATTCAGAGTGCAGTGGATGGGATTCTGCAGAGAGTTATACCTGCGATGACTGTCAACTATTTTTACATTAAAACACATATTTTGTTATTTTTTGTTTGTTTTGTAATAAAAAATATTTTTTCACCTTTCTTACTGATTTACTTGAATTATGACCCATTAAGCCACATTCGTTAATCGTTTTATAACAAAAAAATGTTAAATAGATATTGATTTTTATTTTAATAATAACACAAACAAATTGACTGGCATTACCCACACTCATGACCGGTATTCTCCATGTATGGTGACAATACCGGTCAAAGATACTTTTTTATGTTTTGTCTCTGCCAAAGACAAAAATTTTATATTTTTGAAATTAAATGTATCTTGCAATAAGTTAAAACCTCAAATTACGGATTGACGGCTTAAATTTGATTCACAGAGTTTTACTTTTTTTTAATTAAATTGTCTTCTTAGGTGACCGCGATTTGCACACTTTACCCTACAAATAGTACACGGTATTGTACCATTTATGGTACAATATACATGTTACATATGTTACAGGAGTCATCAAATGTTACATATTGTAACATTTGATGACTCCTGTATTGTGAAAGGATCTTTTATTTTTGTATATAGCTTCGACACAGTTTTCACATTTTTGGTTGTAATTTTTATTATTATATTTTTGGTTGTAATGTTAGTGGCTTAAGACTCAGAGTAAGTATACAAAATATCCTGAGTATAGTACGAAATTTCCAAAACTTTCAATAAATCTTCTATAGCAAGGCTTCCCAAACTGTGTGTCGCGTGTCAATGTAAACTTTTAATACAGAAAATAATTTATTTGATTTTAAATAAGTATAAAATATATCTATTAATAAATAAATCAAATAAAAAATATAACATCAAGTCGATAAAACCTTGAATTATCCGAAATTATTCAAAACATCGTTCAATCCAAGAAAAATTATCCGATGGTCCACGAAATTATGCGAAAATCGGATAATTATCCGGACATTGGTAACACTGGAATCGAGTGAGTTTTTTGCTGTCAACAATGGATCTTCTTCTTCAGGTGCCATCTCCGCTACGGAGGTTGGCAATCATCATAGCTATCTTAATTTTTGAGGCAGTAGCTCTAAATAGTTGTTTTGAGCTGCATCCAAACCATTCTCTCAGGTTCTTCAGCCATGAAATTCGTCTTCTTCCGATGCTTCTTCTGCCATCTACAATGGATACTTATATTCAAAAGAATAGCAAACAAAGTGAAGAATCAGGCGAGAGCAGTAAGGTTAATTTAAGTAAGAAGAAAAAATATAGCAAACATGACGACTTATATTTGGATTTATCTGCGTTAATAAGGAGAATTTAGAACTTCCACAATGTGTTGTTTGTCAGAAAGTATTGGCGGTGAAAGTATGCTTCCTAATAAACTAAAACGGCGCTTGAAATCAACTCACAGTCATTTAAAAGTTAAGCCAAGAGACTTTTTTATAAGAAAATTGCGAGAACTAAAACATTAGACCACGGCTTTTGTTTCAAGAGCATCATTTCCTACCAAAGCAGTGCTCGCTTCTTACTAGGTAGCTAACCGTTTTACCAAGAGTAAAAAACCACGTACGATCGCTAAAGCACTGATCTTACCTGCACCGGTTAATATGGTAACAGTGATGATTGGAGAATCGGCAGCTAAAGAAATAAAAAATGTACCTATTTCAAACAATATGGTTACTGGACGGATTCACGATATGGCAAAAGCTATTAATGAACAAATTGTGGGAAAACTTTCAGGTTTATTTGCCATTCAACTGGACGAGGCTACTAATAGTAATGATGATGTTCAATTGATATGTTATATACGGTACATACAAGAAACAAATGTAGGTGAGGATTTGTTATTTTGCAGAAAAATATGTGTAAGTTGTGAAGATACTGATTTATTCGAGATTTTAAACTCATATATGACTAAAAATAATATTAACTGGGATAACCGTATAGGCGTGTGTACGGATGGTGCCCGAGGGATGTCTAGGTATTATGGAGGACTACAAGCTCTCATCAAATCAAGGCACCAAGTGTAAAATGGACACCTTGTGCCATTCATAGAAAGGCCTTAGCAGTAAAGAACGTTACACCTGCATTAAGTGTTGTGATGGATAGCAAAATTCAAGTGGTGAACTACATTAAAACACGACCCGTGAAATCAAGACTTTTCCATAAACTTTGTTTAAAAATGTGGGCCGAGCACACTTCTTTAATTTATTATTGCAATTCTCGTTGGCTATCCAAAGGCAACGTACTTGCAGATGTATACGAATTCTTCTTCTTTCAGTGCCTATTCGTTCCGAATATTGGCAATCATTCTGGCTATAATTATTTTATTGACTGATGCTTTAAATAGATTTGTTGTTGTTGTGGAGAACCATTTCCTCAGGTTCTTCAACCATGATATTCTCCTTCTCCCAATTCCTCGCTTTCCGAATACTTTACCCTGTAGGATTACCTTCAGTAATCTGTATTTAGTGCTGTTTCTCATTATATGTCCGAGATATTCCAACTTTCTCTTTTTAATGGTATACATCACCTCTCTTTCTTTGCCCACGAAATATATATAGTATACGAATTAATAAATGAATTTTACAGGTATCTACATACAGAATCAAATGAAGGTGTGCAAAAATTTATTAATTTAGAGTTTATAATAAAATTAGCATACGTCTGTGACATATTTAACAAATTAAATGATCTTAATAAGTCTTTGCAGAGAAATAATACTCATATACTGCAATTGACAGATAAAATTGCTGGGTTTCATAAGAAGTTGCTCTTAAGAAAGAGAAAATTAGAATATCAAGAAATTGACTGTTTCCCTGCTGTACAAGGTATTTTACAAAAAAAAATCAATAGAAATCCTTCATCCCTCTTTAAAAAATATGTATACACAACACATGTCATCATTGAGCGAACAGTTTAAGAAATATTTTCCCGAAGATATGGAGCAATATGACTGGGTCAGAAACTCTTTCCTGTCATCCACGCCATCGACACTTTTAACAGAGAAAGAAGAACAACTTAGAGAATTGTCCTGTGATTCCAGCCTAAAGCTTCAATACGACAAGGACAAACTGTTTAAATTTTGGAGCTCACTTTCTCATGAATATCATGCCATCAGCACTGCTGTATTAAAGGTTTTATTATCATTTGCGACTTCGTACTTGTGCGAAACAGGCTTTTCTGCAGTTTCAGTAATTAAAAACAAATGCAGGTCAAAGATAAACCTAGAAAAAGAAATGAGAGTAGCAATTTCTAAACTGGAGTCCCGGTTTCATAAGCTGTGCTCAAAAAAGCAAGCACATACCTCACATTAACCAGCCAGTTACATAAATAAATATCTCTTTTTCTTGTTGTGCCTATGTTTTGGTTTCGTTCTTAATTTCTAATAAAACATATAAATGTTGAAATAGTATTTTTGTTATAACTATAACCTGTTACTAGACTAAACTCTGTTTTTTAACCAGGAGGAGTAAACCAAAAAGACAGATTCACACCCAAGAAAGTTACTAAAAAAGTCACCAAATACATATTTTTTTGTTGTATATCTTGGCCTTGCGGTAAACGAGTACCTTACATACAAGATACAATATCGGACCACCTTACACGTCAATTCTAACCTAACTTTATATATTTTAATATATTTTAATAATATTTTTTTTAATTCACTTCCATCATATATTACAATTATTACAATAAAAAAGGACGTTTTTTACATTTGGTCCCATGTATATATATTTAAATATCGGGTGATCCAGTTTTATAGATCTTTTGAGTCGATGGTACTTAATTTAGAGAATATTTTAATCCAGAGAGTCAATAATGTTACAGATCTAAGTATGGTTTTTTTTCAGAAATTTGTCTTTTAATTTGCAAATAGATCTTATATGCAACAAAGCTATGTAAATGCATATATCAAAAAGTTAGAGAGAGTTCAAAGATTTCTGAAATACTGTTCTTTTTAAACTGCGTAGACCATATTCTTATTCTGGTGTGATTAATTCCTTGAATCTATGTTTTTTTCTTACCAGAAGAATTAACTTTGACTTTGATCATTATTTTAAAGCTTAATAATCCAATCTCCTGAATTGCTTCAGCCAGTTTGTTTTACATATTCCTTCCCATTCACTGCTTTAGAATTGACTTTTTCATGTTTCATATCACAGAATAAATTATGGTTCAAATATAGGTGTGGTCCTACTTTTCATGCATGGTAATCAGTTACCCCATTAGATAGATTTAACTTATGTATCAATATCTTAAGGATCTATTTGAAGTACTAAAATGCAAAACAATAAATTTGTATAAACAAGTGTGTACTTGCAATTTCTTTAATGCTGGATTCTTGTTTAATTTAACAGTGAGTTTGTCACTAGAAAAGAAAAATCAGCTAGAAAAATATCACATTAAATACTATTATCGCATATCACCAAGTCCAAGTTATTACAAAAACAACTTAAAGAGTCAGAAATCGATTTATATAATATTCTGTGCATAATATATATTCGGAATGAATGTAAAAATAAAAGTTTAATAATTTTATTAGTCTTCCAAAATCTCTCCATTTATGTCTTGGTGAGATTAATGAACAACTACACCAGTTTGAATTTCTTGATTTATTTTTTCAGCAAAAACTGAATCTATTTCAGATATTTGAGCAAGAAAATTTTGTTTTTGCTCAGTAGCCCAATGTATAAACTATTCTTTGAATAATTTCCCCTAAAAAATAACTATGGTAAGACATTCATAATATAGACAATAAATCAATCATCCTATAAACAGTAAGATAAACAATCTATAGTTATGCTATGTAATATTTGCTGCATTGAATCTGCATATGTAAAGTAAAAAAATCCTTTTTTTTCCTTTTCTTCCCTTTCCATGTTCTTATATCTTTTGAACCAAAATATTTGACAACATTGCAGTAGAGTATACAAATAAAAACTTAAAACTCATTATTTAATAGTAACAATTATATACCTGATTATAAAAATGAAATCTATAAAATGTTTTAGTTAATTTTACTATATAATTGTAGCTAACTTATATTTACATACCGATATTTGTACTTACTTCAAATTGATTTGCTTAAAGAATTTATATAATAATGAACGACACATATTTTGGAAGATCTGAGCGGTTGTTAATTTCACTTAAAATTTTACCTAAAGTGAGCATTTCATTCTTAAAAAAGAAGCTGTGTACTATCTGTCGTATAGATGTTTTAACGCTTTTATCCTATGTTCCAAGAATATAAGGTCGACCTTCAATATTATTAGGACATTTTACTGCTCCAGTCTGCTTATATTCTTTAATTGTTCTAAATTCTATTGTTGTAAATAGTTGAATTCGCAACACCTAAAATTAGCACATTACTTTAGTAAGTCTTGATTTTAACAATAACTATTTTGTAAAATTAACCTGCTGCCTGTTTTATTTTTACTACCGTGGCTGTTATTTTTATTCCAGAATTATCAATTTTCATGTTTGTACATGTTTATAGTACATTATTTCTCATTTGATGATAAATGATCCAAATATACTCGGCGTTTTTAAGGTGGAGAAGAATAATTACCACTAGTACTTGGCATTGAATCCATATTGTTATCTTAATAATACTAAAATGTCGCTAAATAGTTCTGAAAAGAACTGTTGTTTATATAAATGCAAACGAAAAATCTAAAGATGTAAGAAATAACACAGAAAATTGTCGATATAAATTTTGAATTTTAAAATTTCACAAATGTCATTAGTGTCAATATGTTATAATTTAGTGGAGTAAACTTGCCTGCACTTCGACCAATTACAAACAAGCATTATGGCGCGGAAAATTTGAATTACTCCTCCTGGTTTAAAAACAGACCATAGTACTAAAATTGATAAGTATTATTGGGGGTTGGATTGAGGGGACGTCGCAAAAAACTAGCAAAGTCCCAAGGGCGTCACAGTACGAATAAGTTTGGGAAGCCCTGTTCTATATAATATTATGGAATATTGATTTTAAATTTTGACAATTTCGTGATACTTCTTGGATATGTTGTTCTATTTCTGTATTCTTGAAAAGGCGTTTAAATGCAGATAATAGAAATGGTCGCAATGCGACCAATTTTAGATAATAATGCAATTATGGTTGTAATTTGACCAATCGTAAATTATTTAATTTCGCTCCAGTAGTTTATTAAAAAATGTCTACATGAAGTCTTTGTAACTGGAAATTTATATAATAAAATTACACAAATATACCTGTCGAAAAGGGACAAAAGGAACTTTAACCTTATCCTTTTTTGTCATTCGTCTAAAAAACAGACCCGGCCTACTGTTTTTACGTTATTTTGTGTTAAGGTTTACGTTTTTCTTTTAATTACGACTTATACAATTAGAATACAGTTGTATACAATTAGATTTTTTTTTTAATATTAATTGTAAGACATACAAAAATATCCAAATTTAGATTATAGAGTAATAGACAAAACTCGCAGTTCGTTTATTTATAGCCCGATTAGTTTCTGTAGCAATCCATCCTCACGTTGGCTCCGCACCACTACAAATTTTCAACCTTTGAAAACAACACAAAAACAAACAAAAAATAACCCTGCCTAACACAAGGATCTAAAGACCGAGAGTTTGCTATACAAATTCCACGGCTTCGCGCAATCGTACTTGTAAGTTCGTGAACTAAGTCGACTGGAGTTACAATTGCCAAATTTGAATATAATCGTTTCTACTCATTCATATTAATATTATATATATATATATATATATATATATATATATATATATTATATATATATATATATATAATCCGTTTAAAACGTCCTCCGACGTCTTCCGATGCCCAATCTCCATGCATCTCTATCTTCCCAAAGATCTTCGTCTAAACCTCTCTCTCGGATCTCTCTGTCTATTCCTTCTCTCCAGATCTTTCTGGGTCGGCCTCTTTTTCTCTTTCCATGTGGTGACCAATCTATAATCTGTTTGGGCAGACGATGTTCTGGCATTCTCTGCACATGTCCATACCACTTTAGTTGTTGTACTCTTATATCTTCGACAATCGTATGTGTGACTCCCATAACCTCTCGTATACGTTCGTTAATTATTACATATTAATATTATAATGTATAATATATTAAAGTTTTTAATATTGGTAATATTATTAAAGCTTTTAATACTATTTTTTAATATTAATAATAATATTAAGTAATTAAATATTGCGCCTTGCTTAAAAAAAGTACGAGATAAATAACTCGTTTTTTAGATCTTTACGTATGCTAAGGGTAATAAATTAAAATCCTTCAATACAAGACTAAAGGTAGGTACCTATAATTTGAATAAGCTGGTTTTGCCCATACTGACTTTCTAATTACCTACTAATTTGCATAACAGTCAGATATTGTACCTGGTCATAATGCTGTTTTAATATTAGGATTTTCATTTTGCTTGTTGAAACTTCATCCGATATTAATTTCTTGGAAATTTTTATAAGGCTGAGAGTACTAAATCGGAATACTTGAGTATTGTTGAAAAAAACTGAAATTGAAGGTACTACACAATCGAAGAGCTCAAAAAAATTAAACATTTCCGGTATTCTTTTTCCAGATCGTATTTTGTTTTCGAGATATATTTAAATTTGGGAATTTTTTATTATTTTTCCACTTTTTTCATGTTCTTTTTTAATTTAATTTCAGTGTATAAAAGCCTTTACAATATTATCCAAATTTTATTTGGAAGTTTTAATCTTAAGTGTTCAGAAACAATTTGCTAGGAAATGAAAATTTCTTTTTTTTTTCCTTAGTTCTTAATTTGCTATAATATTTCTCATTTGATTTAATAAAAAATATTGTAAATTAATTTTTTTGAATAATTATGACAACGACTCACATCGAGTAGCTTAACACAATTAAAGAAAATATAAGGAATACGCTCACGACTCAGAACTGAGTATTTTCTTCTTTTCGCATAAAATATTACTTTATTTAAAATACCCTTTATTTAATATACTTTATTTATTCGTCACAATTTAAAAAAAATACTAGTCAGCACAGCGGTTGATTTCCATGAAAATACGCTAAGCAGTGATAATGATTGCATGTACCTAAGTTAATATTTTTGTCTTTTGGTTGGTGTTATATTGGAAATTTCCCCTCTCAAGGCATTCGCAAGAAAATTGCACTTTCATATAAAAAAACGAGTTATTTATCTCGTACTTTTTTTAAGGAAGGCGCAATATTTAATTACTTAATATTATTATTAATATTAAAAAATAATATTAAAAGCTTTAAGAATATTACCAATATTAAAAACTTTAATATATTATACATTATAATATTAATATGAATCAGTAGAAACGATTACATTTAAATTTGGCAAATTGTAACTCCAGCCGACTATAGAACTTACAAGTACGATTGCGCGAAGCCGTGGAATTTGTACCAAAATCTCGGTCTGTAGATCCTTGTCTGCCTAACCCTCATCGAGCAAAAAGACAAAAGAGGGAATGTAAAGGTAGTGGGGGCAAAAATATTGTTAGACGAGAAGTGCTATTTCGAGAGGCCACATTAAACAAGGAAAGAGAGTCTTTCCTTGTTTAAGAAATCAAATTTAGTTGGGTTATGTTATTGTGTGTCCCAACTGTCATATGAAATCTTATTTATATTGATGTTTTTTAACAATTGTGTAACATTTTAGACTGTTATCGTTAATATTTATTTAAACTTTCTCGTCTAAGACACATTCTGAAAATTATTTTATAGCTACTGTTAATAAGTGTCGAAAAATTTAAATTTGGCGCATTTGCATTTCCGGATATGTCCGCCATCAGAGGCCACTTTTTGGTCTCCTTTTCATAACGATTAGATTCCCTCTTTTGTCTTTTTGCTCGATGCTAACCCCTTAACCTTAGATCACCAGTGATTTTGACATAATTTTTATTTGGACGGCCATATTTTTTTAAAGTGTTTTGTATATAGGTTCGCAGAAAAATGACGTTCAATTTTGAGGTTAAATGGTGTTAACGTAAAGGGTTTTTACCATCGAGCAATATGACAAAAGAGGGAATGTAAAGGTAGTGGGGGCAAACATATTGATAGACAGGAAGTGCTATTTTGAGAGACCACTTTAAACAGGGAAAGAGAATCTCTTTCCTTGTTTAAGAAATCAAATTTAGTTGGGTTATGTTATAGTTGATGTTGTTGTTTGACAAAACTGTCACATGAAAGCTTATTTATATTTTCTATTGAAGTTTTTTAACAATTGTTTAACATTTTAGACTATTATCGTTATTAATTAATTAAAACTTTATTGTGTTTTAGTGTTAAAAAAAGTATTTTAATCATGGACGTGTTCATGATTTTAATAAATAAATAGACAAATATATAATATAAAATATTATGTAATATAAAATAAATAAATAGATAAATTAGAACCCCTACACCACTGTATGATTATTGTCAAGTGTCATGAAATTTAAATTTGGCGCATTTGCATTTCCGGATATGTCCGCCATCAGAGGCCACTTTTTTGGTCTCCTTTTCATAACGATTAGATGCATACCTCATGATACTATGACTATAAGATAAGATATTGCGCATGTTTTTGTGACGTCATTGGAGACTTGCACGTTCGAAATGTCAGTTTTTGTATATATCAATAAATAATCTTTAATAAATAGTTTGGAGATATCCTTAGGTGTACGATTATTGTAATTATTAAACCTCTTAACTTATTTTCGTCTAGTAATTTCATCACAGAATGCATACAAATATCATTTAACTTTAACAAGAATTCAAATTCTAGTCTCCATCCAATGACGGCATGCGCGAACCCGACCGATTTTGAGCTACGGGAAGATCCTATCTTGTTATTCATAGTATTATGGCATACCTTAAAAATGCAGTGATGATAGACTTATTAGTCCAAAAATGTTCTGTGATGCAGGGGCATTTTTGGAATATATATACCTTTTTATTTATTTCTACCATTATTAGCTAGTCATTGATAATGGGTTAATGAATAAAATACATATAATTCCTATTCAAACATAATGATATTAGCTGTATTTATAGTATAATATACCTACTTGAATACTTTTATGTTTAATTTCCTAATAAGCTAAGTAATTGATATTTTCAGCACGTCTATATAATTATATTTTTATAAATTTCTTATATCACGTATGTTATCATAAGAAAAATTCCTACAATTGTTTCTGTTACAAAAAAATAGTTAAGAAAGAAACCAAGCCTAGTTATAACAACTCATGAGAGAAGCTTTGTCAGATGATGCACTTGACTTGAAATGTGATAAAAACGGTGATATCAATAAGAAAGACTATTTAGAATAAAGACACGAGGACTTGAAAAGCGAACAAGAGTTTGATACAAATGTTCCAGAAATCGATAAGGGTGTATCTGAGGGACAAGGCATTGTGGAAAAATAAATAGCGAAAATGTATCTTTTACTTAATCAAAGAAAAATATTGACCGTCCATGGTATACTGGTAAAGATATTTGACGTCATGAAAAAAAACATTGCCCACCAATGAATTTACGAAGCTATAAAGTAAGATTAAAAAACATCGTTACACAATTACCGGGACCAAAACTGGTTACCCGTAATTTATCCGGCCCTGTAGAAATCTGGAAAACGTTTTTTGACGACTTTATTATCAAGGCCATTGTTACCTATACCAGTTAGAACATTAAGAAATTTGCTTAAGGACATTATGCCAGAGAAAGTTTAACGAGACCTACTGATGTTTTAGAAGTGAAAGTATCGGTTGGTTTATTGTACTTAGCTAGAGTTAAAAAAATAAACAGACTAAATTATGATGAAATTATGAATGTGTTGCTTGTGTGAGTCCATTTCAAATAGGTAAAGAAATAATAAATAAGACTTACTCACAATCAATTTAATTTAACTATCAGATGACCGGTTTCGCTTTCTACAATATGCAAAGCATCTTCAGGTCTCGATAGAAAGTTAAATAAATGCTGAAATGATAAAAGCCATATTAGGGTGTTGTCTAATAAAGATAAACAAATTAGATGTTGTAAATTACAATAATTAGGCCAATGTGGCCAAAGGTCTGTGGTTTTATTTCAAAATGAGTAAATTGAATAAAAGGTTTAAAAAGTTTTAAAAGGTAAGACCCACAAATTGTTATAAAATAGTCTATTAGATTGTAATAAATTAATAAATGAGCAAATAAATAAACATTACTTACATGCCGGTACTCTATTAATTGATGGATGGTAGAACATGTTTGAAACTACTATGTATTGTTGAATGGAGAACTCAATTCTGCTATTGTAGTTGTTTGACAGTAAACGGGGAGTTCTTGAGGAGATAGATTTGATCCAATGAAGCAGAGATATGTGTGTGATTGTTTGTTAAATGAAAGTGATGTTATATACCATTGTATTATTTAAAAGTTATTTATACTTATTCGAGAGATATATTTATGAAATGTGTGTTATTTATTGAGTAATTGTTTTATGAAGGTGACAGTTTTATGACAATGAATAAGTTTAGATGTAGAAATTGTGTGGGTGTGCAATTATTTTTCAACTTGTAATTATCAAATTTCTTTGATAAATTTCTATTGGCAAAATAGTAGATTATTGCAAAGTCGAGTAAATAAAATATTAGAATTAAAACCATTAAGGACAATTTAAAACACACCAAAACAGAAAACACTTAGAAGGGACGAAACAAACATTAAATTTAAAAGGGGAAGGACTTTTATGCACTACATCTCAGTTTTGGGCACAATGAGTTTTTTATGTTATCTATTAGATTTTAGTGGTAAATTTGACAGATGTAGGTTAACATGTGACAGATCTTCTTCTGTTTCTCAATACTGTAAGTTAAGTTATCTAGTTTTATGAAATATGCTGATATTAATGAATGTCTATAAATTGTTTCAATTAAGATATCAAAAGTAAATTGATGTGTTTATTGATGTGTTATTATTTCTTTACCTATTATGATGAAATTTTTGGTATTATCAGTAATTTACCAGAGTTGTGTCATTTGACCATGTCACAACGTTTCCTTTTTCTCCTTCGACATCTAACATTTGATTAGTCATCAACTATGATACATGAAAAACCAGAAAAGTTGTAGTTAAACTAGTTTCAATTCATGATGTTTTTTGCCAAGTAAATGAAAACTGCTGTATTCCGTGATCCGGGTTTATTATCATGCTCAGCGGCAAAAAACGTATTAATCTAAGAATAATATTTTTAGGAATTTGTATTTTATAAGCCACTACAGCACAAATTATGTGGTTTTTGACAAATTTATTTTAAATTTAAATTAAAAGAAAAGTTTGTTTATAATAGTAACTAGACCTACTTAATTTATTGGTAATGAAAAAAATGTTTTCTATGAAAACTGACAATTTCTCAGTTTATTCACCAGTACATATTATAAAGGTGGTAAAAAATATTTTGCTTGTATCTTTTAGCTTCATAGCTGGTTTTGGTAACAAATAACAAATTACAAAAATAATATATTTTTAATTTTCAACTAATTTTTTTTTCTCAGGTTAACTGGTTTTATCAATTTTCCTTGTCGACATCTCTATTGATTGTATAGCTACATAGAAAAAACTTCTCAGTTTATTCTGCAGTACATAAAATAAAAATTGTAAAAATATTTTGCGTGTATGTTTCTACTTCCATAGCCGGTTCTGCTAACAAATTGTAAATGAACGTATCGGAAAATCTCAAAGGAAAATCGGATTAAATATATTATGCTCCAAAGGAGAAGGACCACACGATTCCAATTTGTATTAAAATTTGTCACCTGGTGCTTTAAAAGTGTAGTAAGCAGATATTTACTTGTACTTTGACTGGCCAAAGATTTTTAATAATAAAAAACTTAACGTAACATTTATAAAATATATACATAACATTTATATAAATAACGTAAAAAAAATATAAAATTATATTTATTATAAATTATTTGTGGGACATAATAGAAAAATTTACTAAAATGTTAACATTTTACCAATTTAGGTATATGAAATAATGATATTAATTAAACTCAAGTCGCTTTTAAATTCTTCTTTATACTTCGAGTTCTTGCAATTCACATAATTACAAAATTCAAATTCAAAATTTTGTCACAAATAAAATTATGACGAAAATTTAAAATGTACCAGTAAATTTAGTTTTTTGTCCTATTTTCAAGTGCAGAATCCATTTAAAAAAAATCTAATGTACATGGTGTTGTGTTTCGTCGGAATATTTTTCAATATTCCTTCCGACGGTAACGTGAATTCCTGTAACATAGTTGGTAACGTTGGTCTACGTCGGTCTACGTCGGTCTACGTTGGTAACGTTGGTACGCAATGCGAAAAATCTATACCAGAGTCAAACCAGACATAACTGCCAGATGAGCAAAGATTATTCTCGCATTTGCAGATGATGTAGATGCAGTAGCACAGACAACACTGGAAGTTAAGGATATAGTATCGAACTTTGAAGAAGCAACACTAAGCGTAGGCCTGAAAATAAACGAAGAAAAAACTAAATACATGGTCGTATCAAAAAAGGAACGACAGCGAATAAGACAAAACATTACCATAAACGATCATAATTTTGAGGTGGTCAAAGAATTCAAATACCTAGAAGCAACAATTACCAGTGAAAACACAGGAGAACGGGAGGTTGAAATACGAATACTGGCTGGGAATAAATCATTCTTTGCCATTTAACATCTAATGAGGTCAAAGCTTCTCTCAAGGCGTGCCACAATCCAAATGTACAAAACCATAATACGACCAGCAGTGACATATGGAAGTGAAACATGGACATTGAGAAAGAAAGAAATCAATAAGCTATTAGTATGGGAACGCAAAATCCTGCGAATTATATATGGTCCTTGCAGGGACAGCGTGACAAATGAATGGAGGAGCAGATACAACAATGAAATAGAGACTCTCTTCGAGAAAGGAAACATCTTAAGATACATAAAAGTCAATAGATTAAGATGGGCAGGCCACGTGGTACGGAGTGATGACGACAGACTGATTAGCAATGTGTTTTGGGAAAGACCAGATGGTAGAAGATCGACAGGAAGGCCTAGAAAAAGGTGAAAAGACGCAGTCAAGAAAGACTTGGAGAAGATGGAAGTAAGGCCATGGGAAATAATAGCACAGGATCGGAATCAATGGAAGGCAATAGTAAACGTGGCAAAAACTCACGAAGAGTTGTAAAAGCCAATGATGATGATGATGATGATAACGTCGGTCTACAACACCGACTTTTTAATAATGAATATATTTAACTAAATATTTAACATAACTATATTTAAATAACAATGTAGTAAGAAATTATCAATATTTATTTATCTTCGAGAAAAAAATGCACATTAAAAAATTGGCTTTTTTTAGGTACTAACGTAATTGACAAATAATTGTCATGCCAATGTCAATGCCAATGACATTAGGTTTATGTTTCACAGAACAAAAAAGCTGCAGAAATATATTCAGAAGACAAAAAAAAACACAGCCAAGAGCTACGGGAAACAGAAGCATAGTTGAAGTAAAGGACGATATTAAAACAGTAGAAAGTTTCATAAATCAGGGAGTTGCATTTGACACGAATAAAACAAAAGAACCAGAAATTCAAATAAGAATAGTACAGGGAAACAAAGCTTACTTTTTACTCGCTCCTTTGTTTAAAAATACACACTTATGGATGTGAGACATGGGTTATGACACAAAACGAAAGCTTTAGTCTTTCAAAGAAAACTACAAAGGAAAATATTTGGAAATATTATAGAAAACGGAGTATGGAGGTCCAGGTGCAACCATGAACTCTACCAACTGTTCAAAGTATGTTTCGACTTCGATGTGCTGGTCATGTAGTAAGAATGCAGACCGAAATATTGCTAAATAGAACCCTAGATAGTAAAATACAGGGAGATACAAAATCTAAGGGAAGGTCACAAAAAAAGGTAAGAGGTTGAAGTGGGATCGGACGAGTAAAATTTGCTTGACGTGAGAAACTGGAGATGATTGGTGAGGGACCGTCGTCAAGGTTGGAGGCATAGTTTGGAGGAGACCAAGGCTCGATTTGGGCTGTAGTGCCATTGGACAGAGAGAGAACAAGTTACTTTCGTACTTCTTAAGCTGTATAGTAGAGTGAATCATTGTTTATCGAGTATCTTTTTTTTGGACTGAGGTGGAAAGGTTTTAAACTGACTAGGGAGGATGTCCCTAGTACTGTTGGATTCGATCCGGAAAGGAGCACATGCTAGGACATAGCATCCAAAGTATGGATTATATGCGCCACATGCACCTCTGACCAGTCGCCTATAAACTAAAAAACCACCCCTTCTTCGGACAAGGCACCCATGGACGAGTTTAATCGGTGAACGAAACATTGAGATGCCTTGTGCACTCTGAAAATTTGGGAAAAAATTGTAAAATGTTACTTACCTAAAAACGATAAGAAGCACTTAAAATGGTATGCAGAGACGGTATTGTGGGGAAACAAAATATTGGGTCCTAAAAGGTGCAGGTGTGTTTAGCCTGACAAGGAAGGAATGTGAAATAAAAGAGGCATGAGGTCGTGAAAACTACGTACGTAATATAATTACAGATCTGGCTGTAAAGGTGCCGTCTATTCCGTCGTGCAGCCGAGTTGTAAAGCACTCATGACAGCGTATTATGTAATTTGTTACCTCATCCACCCTGTTCCTGTCTTGCTCTTTCTAGCGTCTCCTTTTTCTTTATAATTTGCGTAATTATGTCGACAGTAACATCGTAGGATTCTTTGTTCTGCGTCGCTTTCTGTATCAGATTGTTGGGCGTTATCCCTCCTAGCCTTGATATTAGGTTATTCCGTTCTCTTTGGAAAGTAGTGCAAGCAAAAATGCAGTGTTCTGCGTCGTCTATGACGCCACAATTTATACACAAATCATTTGTTGTCTTCTTTATTCTATACGTATACGACCTAAAGGAGCCATGGCCGGTGAGAAATTGTGTAAAAAAATAATTTAACCTTCTGAACCTACATTTAGACCAAGTTACCACATCAGGGATTAACATTTTGGTCCATTGTGCCTTCTCCGTTTGTGCCTCCCATTCATTTTGCCATATTTGGGGCATATATGATCTTACTTCGGATTTTATTTCCGGTAAATGACCGTTTTCTCTGTTATATAAAGTATATCTTTCTTTAGCTAGGAGGTGAATGGGGAGCGTACCTGTTATGACCTGTAGGGCAATTGTAGAAGTAGTCCGGTACGCGCTTGCTACCTTTAGTAGAGGCTTCCTTTGTGCCTTTGCAAGCAGTTCTTTATACTTAGCCATTCTCAAGGCTTTGTACCATATGGGGGCGCCGTATAAGAGTGTAGAATGCACAATCTAAAGGTACATTCTTCTTTTGAGGGCACTTGGACCACCAATATTTGGCATCATTTTTATTAATGCCGCGGTTCTCTCATCTGCTCTATGGACTACTTTCATCAGGTGCTTTGGAAATCTTAGACCTGTGTCTAGTTGGATGTCCAGATATTTAGCACAGTACGTTGGCTCTATACTTGTACTACCTACTACAAAAGCCAGGTTTGGGCGGGCTCTAGGGCCTTTTAGAATTTCTGTTTTTTCTGTTGCCAACTCTAGATCTTGTTTCACCATCCATCTGTTGACTCTTCGACAGCTTTTGTTGACTAGCATTTCTAACTCCAAGTGATTGTTACACTGAATGAGTAGAGCTAAATCGTCTGCGTATGCAATAGCTTTGGTCTCTGCTCCATAGTCAATTTCTAGGATTTCATTATATAAAATGTTCCAAAGCATTGGTCCTAGTACGGATCCTTGCGGTACGCCTGCTGATGTTTTCAGGTCTTTAGGTTTTGCCACTTGGACATACCTTTCATTGAGGTAGTCCTTAATTATATTGATCAAATTTTCTGACACGTTTGCTTTTTCAAGTGAGGTGATAATGTGACCCCAATTGGATGAGTTGAATGCGTTTCTCACGTCAAACATCACGAGGGCGGCCCATTTCTTCCTCGTCCTTTTTACAGAGTCAGCTATTTCTTTTACCGCATCGATCTATGATCTAGATTTTCTAAATCCGTACTGTTTGTCAGATATACTTCCATTTATCTGTAATTCATCTTCTAGACGATTTTTAATAAGATTTTCATAAAATTTTCCCAGGCTGTGTAGAAGGCAGATCGGTCTGTATGAGTTGGCAATCTCGGGATCCCTGCCCGGTTTAAGTATTAACGTCAGTCTTGCCTGTTTAATAATTATGGGAAACATTTGCTTCTGGAGGAGTTTATTGAAGATCCTCCGAACCATCTCAGGATTTTTCTCTATGATGATCTTTATCGCCTCAGGAGGCACACCATCAGAACCAGCTGCTTTTCCATTTAATACTTTTTGTCGCTATTGCTATTTCTTCAGCCGAAAAATCAACAGGTCAAACGTTGACGTTATTTTGAGTGAACTGTTGTGGGGGCTTAGCAGGAAATAGAGTATTAGCTATTTGCTTCCATTTTTTTGCACAAAGGCTGTATGGGGTCTCTGTTCTTAATGTTTTTGTGGCAATTCTTTAAGCTTAGCCCCATATATCATCTTCTAGTGCTGTGCATAGGTTATGCCAGCAGGAGTGCTTCACCCGTTTAATTTCTCTACCCAATTATTTTTTAGCTTGCTTGTAATTTTCAGTGTGTTGTGAAGTCCTATACCTTTGTGCCGTAAGCCTGAGTTTAAAACATTCGGCTCTCTTGCTCTGGATCTCATCGTTCCACCAGTATGGCACTGTATACGTGACGTTTTCGGTGGAGCTACTTGAAGTGTATGCATTAATAATTTTCTGTCTGAAATCTTGGAATTCGGTAATGTCGTCTTCTTGTAAATCGAGTATCTAGAGATAATCTAAAATAGTAGCAAATTAGTAAAATATAATTTAGTATAGTTAAGAATGGTCGATTTGTTATACTTATTGTATCTGGGCAGCCATATTTACGTAGTTGGCTCAGAAAAGTGTAATGTAAATTATATTTTGCATACCAATAAGCTGCTTACTAACAAATTTTGCGATTTTTTTAAATTAATGATTGCTAGTGCTTCATTAAAAAATATGCAGACTTAAATTCTCATTCAGATTATATGGACTAATTAAATTTAAAACAACATATTAAATAACATTTGCAAATTATTATTTTAAAGGTTTATTACGTTACTTAATTTAAGGATATGCAAAGTTAAAATTCATGGAACTCCTCAAAAATAATGAATTTGACTGGAAAGCTAATTATGAGGAAAATACGCGAAGCAGAAAGTTCAATTAGACGTAAGAGTTACGCAAGTCCCCAATTTAGCTTTTATACTCGTTCTATGTTATATTGTCTGTTCATTTTTGCTCTAACTAATATGACATCATAAAGTAAAGAGGATAGTCATAATAAAACGGATTCTGTAGTAGGGACCTATTTTGTTGGTAATTGAAACACAAGAGATAAATTAAATATTCCTATTTATAGAAAATAGATAGGTTTAATTTTATTATTAGCAAAAGCTAAAATTTATAACTTTTCTGTACAATTTTCCTAATTATATTTTTTACACTTTTTACTTTGCACTACACACACACAAACACACACATACACCCACAACACCATGCTCAGTATGCAAATCATATACAGCTGCATTACAACCGACTTATCATAGATCAGATATGTGTTGAGGCTACTGAGGTCCTCAATCTCAAGCTGTAAGACTATAGTGCCTAGGGGATTGATGGTACAGGATAAAAAGTATTGCCTTAAGCGTTACACTAGAGAGCTGACGAAATCTGAAAACAAAGATGGGCATTGAGATGGTAGGTATGGAAGAAAAAAAGTGAAGTGACTCTTCTAAGTTTAGAAACCAAAATTTAACGGCAAAGATAGAATAAATGACTCCACTTGTAGACTCTTGAGCTGAAGTTGATTACAAGGATATCAAAAATTAATAAAAAGCAGCTGCCGGTAAGTGGACTAAAAAGAGTACTCGTGTAGTAAAAATAAACCTCGAGAGAATTAACCACAACAAAGGTCTGCTAAAAAACACCGAGGAACTCTAACGAGCAGACTAAGTCATACAGTAATGACACAAAAATCTTTAAGATAGCGGTAGTACACAGACACCATCCTGATACTCGACTAGATTAGACTCAAGCAGATCTAATCATAAACAAACTGTTTTTATTGACCCGATAATCCTCACTTGCGCTTCCAAAAAAAAACAGATCGATCTTTTTCTTCTGACAGTGCCTCTTCGTTTTAGATGTTGACGATCAGCATAGCTATCCTAACTTTACTTGCAGCTATTTGGAATAGTCCGGTTCTAGACGTATCAAACCACTTCCTTAGATTTTGAAGCCAAGATAGCATTCTTCTCCTTGGTCCTTTCTTTCCAAATACCTTGCTCTGAAGAATGAGTTGCCATTAGCCATATCTGTGTTTATTTCCAATAATATGGCCAATATATACTAATTTGTGCTAAGATGTTACAGGCGCAACACCTGGATTTTGGTACCAAGTGGTAAATAGTGACTTCTGAAAAGAGGCGATATGTGTAGCTATTAACCCTGTCAATTGGCTGTTGGTTTACCAAAAGATATGTATTTAATATTTCGCGCTTACTAACTACCATGTACTTTGTTTTGTTCGTATTGAGATCCAGCCCATACTCTTGACTTACCTATATCTGATATGTGCGACATATTGCGTTTATTGCTTGTAAACCATCTAGGCTATCTGCAAAAACTACTGCGTCGTCAGCATATCTAATGTTGTTTAGACGCATTCCGTTAACTAAGAAGCCTTCCTGCAGTTTTCCCAGTGCTTGCTCGCAGATATGCTGTTAAAGTACGTGTACTTTACTCAAGTACATGTTAAATAGTACTGGAGATAGAAAGCATCCTTGTCTCACTCCTCTATCTATGGAGATTGTCTCTGTCAACTGGTCATCCACTTTATTGTTGACCGTTTGGTTGTAATATAATTTATGTATAACTCGGAAGTCTTTATCATCCAAGCCCGCTTCTTTCAAGATATATATGAGCTTGACATGTTTCACTTTATCAAATGCCTTTTTGTAGTCGATAAAACAAATATATACATTACAGTTGACATCCTTGCACCTCTGGGTGCAGGGATGGTTAAATAAGTTGAAGGAGAAGCATTCTTTGCGATATCGGTACAAAGGTTTTTAAGATGTCTGGTAGTTTCTTGGTTTAAGATTATACCTACGCCATTTTCGGTTCTTCCGTTAGAGTTACCTGAATAATATATGTGAGGATTGTTAATTTCACATTATTGGCCACGTTTATTTAAGGTATTAACATTCAATGTAAATATTGTGAGCATTTTCTTTGCAGTAGATTGTCAAGGATTTCATCTGTTGGCGACCGAGAAGGCCCTGTCATCTTGTGAATGAATCCCATGATCACTATTATCTTTTTTTTGACTAGTTATCCTATTTCAGATTATACTAGGGTAGTCTCTGAATCTTTAATAAAGTGGTTCCCCGTTACCTTTTGCATCTTTACGCCATTGACCATTGTTAATAGGATCCTCCGCCTTCAAGTATGATTTACCAATCTTAGGACAAAAAGGTGCCCTTCCACGTATCAGCTAACCCGCCTGGAGCCGTTGGCCAGTAAGTGGAGGGATTGCTTATAGCGGCAATCACTTGGTCAAAGAGACCGATAAAGCAACTATCAGTATCCACCCAGGAAACTAAATCAAAACCTTAAGACGAAAAATTGTTTATTGAAATATAAGATGAAATAAAAGAGGATGGACAAATCCCAGTTTTTTGGATCCAGGAAGTCTCATAGAAAACATTGAGGGTTGCTTCTCAAAAAAAGCAGTCAAAAAAATGTGAGGTCACGGTAAAAGGGGCAGTAAGGCTTAAACTAGACCTAGACACCTGGATACCAAATAATTTCTGGACGTTTACATACTTCTCTAAATGATTAATTACTATTTAACTGGGAATAAGCCACAATTAAAGATAAAAATACGTTTATTGACGTTTCAATTTCCACTTCGGAAATCGTTCTCAAAATACAAACAGTAAATTAAACAAATTTTGTTTTTTGTTACATAATGAAAAATTCTTCTAATAATTTAATTTTATCTGACTCATTTATATTGACAATTCAGACATACATTTTGCATTTTAAAGTAGACGACTTTAAAATGATATTGCCATTATTGTTGAGTTGCGCTCCTGGGACGACTTTACTTATAAGATAGTTACATGAAATCAACTTTAAAGTTGATTTCATGTAATCGAATGAACTAACTTATAAGTAAAGTCGTCTCAGGAGCGCAACTCAACAATATTGGCAATATCATTTTAAAGTCTACTTTAAAATGCATAATGTATGTCTGAATTGTCAATATAAATGAGTCAGATAAAATTAAATTAATAGAAGAATTTTTCACTATGTAACAAAAAACAAAAAACGATTTCCGAAGTGGAAATTGAAACGTCAATAAACGTATTTTTATCTTTAATTGTGGCTTATTCCCAGTTAAATAGTAATTAATTTAAAATGCCACAAGAAAATAGCTTCAGAACAATATTCTCTAAATGATGTCAACGATATTCTCTCTTCGGTTTGGAATGGTTCTTCCCATCTCAGTTCTTCACCATCATTGTCGTTGAGTTTGAACGTGCTTTTTAAATAATCTGCATATCGTTTTGCTTTCTGTTGGTTACTTCTAGCCCAGTAACCGTTTTCCAACTTGATAGGAGGAGAATGAATAATTGGTCTCTTTATTCTTTTTGTTGCCGTTCATAACTAATAATCTGTGTTCTGATCAGCTGTTACATTACTTAAAAAGGAAGTAATTATTGAATTTTTTATATTTTGTATCTCCCTTTTTAGTTCTTATGTACCATTATTTAGACTAGTTTTGTCTCGTGGAGCTCTGTATTGCTGCCATTTTTTTCTTAACTTTCTTTTTCTATTATGAGTTCTCTTATTTCTTTTGGATAGTTGTTTCCCTTTGTTGTTGAAGTTATTGTGGGAGTATTTTTCCAAGCTACCTGTTGGATATTATTTCTAAAAACTTCTAATTCATCATCAAGTTGCCTCGTGTTTCTCAATAGTACAGCAAGATTATTATTGTGTTTAAGGTTTATTTTAAAGCTCTACCAGTCAGTTTTCTTTATTACTCAATATTGGATTAAAAATATTTGCGGCCACTGTTTGTCAGGCAAACTATTATCAATATATTGTTCTAATTTTAAATATATGTAAAAATGTGAATTTTATTAACTACGCTACGAGCTAAGTGATCCTGCAGTGGGATTTTAGGCTAAGCCGCTACTTAGCAAAACAGTATTGTTTTAAACGAATATGGAAATGTTTAAAGTACTTTAATTCTGTTTATCCTAATGGACCTAATAAATAATTAGCGAAATCTTAAGACCTATAGAACAAAGAGTTTTTTTAAATAACAACAAACGGCATACACAGAAAATTTCAAAAACTAATGTGAATATATCTCTGAACATTTATGTTAATGATCAGACCAGAACGAATTTTATGTATTAAAAGACCATAAAACGTACAGTAATTACTTTCAATTTGTTGCAGATGTTGCACCATATAATCTTCCTAGCAGTGTTTCCCTGTATCATAAGTGCGGGAATAAAACCATTGGAACAGTTGGAAGGACCTCTTTGGAGAGAAAAAATAGCAGACGCGCTTTTGCCACAGGACGACTTTTCTAGTGAAAATACGCAAATTTACCGTCAACGATATCCTTACGAAGATATAGAAAATACAGGTAAATAATTTCTTTAGTGTATTTCTAAAATTATAACAATTTTTCTTTGTATCATTTTTTTTTCTCTGGTTTAGTCTAAGCTATAGAAGAGTCCGTTTCTTTTTTATTTATTTATTTAAGTTTACTGAATTTGATACTGATTCCAATTCACATGCTTTTGTCGCGTGCAGAATTATTAATTAGTATCGAATTTCCTGATTTTTAAGAATCTATATATAGAAAACTGTTATATTTAATTGTCTCTGTATACTAGTTTTGTTTTATTATTATTTTTTTTAGTTTACTATATCTCAACTACAAGTTTATTGACACTGGTTTATTTTTTTTACTATTAATTTTACATTACATTAGTTATAAATAGCAATAAAGAGAATATGTGAAAGAAAAAGTAATAAAAAAGAATAGACTAAATGTTATAATACAAGTTCGTTTCTTGAAGGAAATCTAGTACATTCTGAACAAGTTCTAATTGGTTGAGGATAACATTTGTAAGACCTTGTATAGAGTATTGTTTTATTCTTGCTTGTATTTGATACACTGTGTAAGAATGTTGAAGTTGAACAGTTAGTCATTCATTACGCTTTTCACACAGGGGTGATTTCTTCGAAGCCATCAGTTGTCCATGTGTCAGCCCTGTGGGTCCAAATCTTAGCGTGCGAACGGTTAATTTGTTTCTTTTGCTTAAGTTAGGTAGCTGAAATGCACGGCACTTTAAGAAGAAGAAGGTAGCTGAAAGGTTTCGATGGTAGGTTGTATTTTTTGTAATTTCGAGGTTAAATTTTTAAATTGATTTTGCCAGGACTTTTTAATTTGGAACCTGAAAAGTAGTTTTAGATCTGATGCTAGTTGAACAGATTTGATTCTGATTTGGTTGTAATTGTATCTTTTGCAGCAGTATCAGTAGTCTTATTACCTAAAAGACCAACATGTGAAGGAATCCAAATAATGTTATGTTTGTTCCAGAAGAAGTAAAACAGTTTGTTGCTTCATGTATGACATAAACTAATGGATGTTCGGAATATATGTTTTTAATCGAGTCCACGGAGGACATTGAATCTGTACATACTGCATGTTCTTGGCTTTATTTTGGTTACATAAGCCTTTTAATGCTTGTATAATAGCGTCCAGCTCTCCTATATGTTTTGTGAAAAGACAGAACTTCTGAATGATACTATTTAAAGCTGTTACAGAATATCCGACACCTGTCTCAGTTTTAGATGCATCTGTGTAGATAATCGTGTTTGACGGTCTGACAGTCAATTGTGTTGACTAGCTCTAAGAAAGATTGCCTCAGAATTTGGCTATTGGTTTTATTTTTATGATAATTATTAAGCGAAAGGTTAATTTTTGGTATATTATTAATCTAAGGAGGAGTTGATGACAACATATGAATATTTGTTAGTGAAAAATTAACAGGTTGTGAAACGTGAAGTAAAATTTGAGGTAATGTCTGGTAATTATCGGCTACAATTATAGGGTTTGTATATTAGCTTATATATATAGGGTTGTTGTGATTTTAAGACACTCTAGCGTATGTGTAAGTATGTCAGAAGAAGTTATTACCTGCAAAGCGAAAGGGGAAGTTCACATGTTTTACAGCAATGAATTTTGACGGGACTGGATCTGAAAAGTCCGAGACATATTCGTAATGCAGTATTCTGAATAATGTCAAAAGGTTTTAAATAAATCTAACATGTACCTATATAAAGTATTCTTAGTCTAGTCGAGAGCGAACTAGAGATCTATATACCTTAATAAGGATATCTTTATCAGTTCCCCAGTGATGGTTTGCCAGAGATTTTAATAGATTTAATCTAAAGCAATTAGCTTTAACGTTTGTAATCTGTAGTTTCCATGTTAGTAGACTATCAAAAATTAAACCATTTAATGTAATTTAAATTAATAATATGCTACGTGTTTTTTTTTTTTTATTTAATTAATGGCTTTGGATAACTTGATCCATTCAGCCACGATAATGTATTTGACTACTTGAATTTGTTAATGATGTATTGACCTATTGCATTTGTTAACAAAATAGTACTTCGCATAGAGGTAAATTAAAAATATAATGTAAACATTAGTATCACAAGAATCAGTAGCTTGATAACAAACCGTACATTCATTCGTTCCATTCAATGCCCTAACCAACAATATTTAGGACCCACAAGGGATTACATAATTTAGGGATACTTTTCACGCTAAGGTGCCTTTCATAGCGACTTTATAACAACACAAGACAGGCAACGGTTAGAAGGAAACTATATAACATAAGGATAGACAGAGGGAACAAAGCTAGATTTACACATTCACATTACACAATCAATCCTAAATTTTTCTTTTAGTCCTTTTTAAATATTCCCAAAAAATTTGGTTAAACTTAATATTATGACGAGAGATATATAAAATGGAAGATTGACACTGAGGAAGAGGTATTTGTTCTTTTATCAGTTTTTCCAATAGATACTTAATAGCAGCTTCATTATATATGCACCCGAACATCCAATGATTGATATCGTCAGTGTTACCATTACAATCACAAAGTTCGGTTTCACTTAATTTAAATCTATGAAGATAGGCTTTCACAGTAGCATGATTAACAAGGCATCTAACAAACATTGAATATACTCTTCTATTGGGATGACTTCTTGCAGCAAAAGGCGCAGTAGGTAAAACAGGGTGAATTTTTGTGTAAAGGTTGTTACTTCTGTTACAAAAAGCATTCCATTCAATTTCCCAGTTTTCTTTTAATTCTTGTTTACGCAGCGAGACTAAATCACTTCTATTGAGCCAGCTAATTTCTAATCCGTTTGAAGCCGCTTCTTTAGCAAAATAATCTGCTTTGGTGTTACCCGAGATACCAGCATGTCCTTTTACCCAAATGAAAGAGAAAGAATTATTTCTTTCAAGTAGCTTTAGTTGATGTTCTAATATTTTGACGATAATACTGTTTTTGTATAAATGCTTATGCGAATTATCTAAAGCAGACAGCGCAGATTTTGAATCCGACATGATTACTATTTGTTGATCAGACATTCTTTTCTCAATAGTCCATTCCAGAGCTTGATATATTGCAAACAGTTCTGCGGAATAAATGGAACATTGTTGGTTTAATTTAAACTTAATGTGTTCTTGATTATTTTGTATATATACCGCACAACCAACTCCCAAAATGGATTTTGACCCATCTGTGAAAATCCTATATGGCTTATCAAATTTGGCAAGTTGTTTCTGAAGTTGAATGGCGTTGTTATCATCAAAAGTAGGAAAATAAACTTTGGTTTGGGAATAAAGAATATTAAAATTAGATTGGAAAAAATTAGTTTCAGCTGGGATTTCTAAATAGGAAGAAACATTAGGAAATGCTATAGCTAAAGTTGGAGAATTTTTGTTATGCCACCATTTGTCAACTAAGTTAGACACAGATATGTCGGATATTTTTTGCAGTAGGTAGGATTGGTTATTACTTTGACATTTAAGGATAAACTTTTCAGCTAAAAAAAGACGTCTTAAATGTAATGGAGGTTCCATACATTCGGCTAAAAGATTTTCAGTAGGTGTAGATTTAAGTGCACCTAAAACCAAACGTAGAGCTTTGTACTGGATTCGGTCTAATTTTTTAAGTCTAGTGTTTGTAGCAGACCCATATAAAAAGCAACCATAGTCAAGAACTGACCTGGTATATGCCCTATAAAACATTAGATTAACCTTAGGATCAGCGCCCCATTGGTGACGGTTAACTACTTTTAAAACATTTAGGCTTTTTTCGCATTTAATTAAACAGTTATTAATATGTTCTTCCCATGTTAATTTAGTATCAAGTGTGACGCCAAGATAAGTATAGTGTTTTTGGACAGGTATACGTAGATTATCAATTATAATGCTGGATATATTCGGTAAGCGATGACGAGTAAACAACACCACAGCTGATTTATTCGAAGTAAGTTCCAATCCTTGGTTAAGAAAGTATTCTCTTGCACTGTACATAATTCGTTTCATGGATTTAATACATTCCTGATAAGTATTTTTAGAACTGTAAAGACAGAAATCATCGGCGTATTGTAAAATATTACAATTAATTCCCATACCATGTAGATCCATAGTATATAGATTAAACAAGAGAGGACTAAGCACAGATCCCTGCGGCAGACCTTGATAAACTAACCTTGGACCAATCAATTTATTATTGCACCGAATGAATACTTGTCTATTTACAAATAGATTAACCAGTACCTGTGCACATCTAGTTGGGATTCCTATATGTCTTAGTTTCTCGAAAAGTAAGTTTAAAATAACATTATCATATGCTCCCGAAATATCTAGAAAAAGTGCTGCTAAATAATTATTATTTGAGTAGGACAATTGGATGTCAGTAGTTAATTGTGATAGACAATCTATGGTTCCTTTATTTCTCCGAAAGCCTAACTGAGCTACCGGGAATATGCCATTTTTTTCACACCACCACTCCAATCTAGTTTTAAGGATCCGTTCAAGTGTTTTTAATAGACATGACATCAGAGAAATGGGTCTTAAAGAAGTACGATCATTTATTTTAGGTATAGGAATGACCAGACATTGCGTAAGAGAATCACAATTATCTCCTTTTAGTAAAATGTTATTAAATATCTTGCATAGATAATCTATAGCAATTTCGGGAAGATTTATTAACATGAGATAGTTTATACCGTCCATACCTGGAGATGTATTTTTTGAAATTTTAATGTTTGCTGTAAGTTCCCTCGGAGTGATAGGAGTGAGTAAAAAGTGGGCATCGATATGATTCTCTGGTATATTTATTGGTAGATGAACAGAGTCGGGAGCAATTTTAGATAAAAGTTGTTTAACTTCTGATTCATCATTAATGATAATTTTTTTCTGAGACTGAATTTTATTTACCCTTTTCCAGATGTCTGATGAAGGGGTTTGCCTATTAAGAGAAGAGCAATACTGTACCCAGCTAGATTTAGCTTTTAAGCGAAAAGTACGTTTACACATAGCCTGATTTCTTTTATATTCTTTAAAATTTAAAAGAGTTAGATTAGATTTAAACTTTTTAAATGAATTTTTCCTTAATATTGAAGCAGCTAGGCACTCCTCATCCCACCACGGTGGAACTTTTACAGGTTTAGTTGAATGTTTAATTGGTGTGCAAGATTTGTTCGCTGCATTTGTAATAGAATCTAATAAGAATAAAATCATCTCGTTAGTATTATTAATAACTGGCTTCAATGTGAGCGCTTCCTCCATGGTAAGCCTGAATTGCTCCCAGTTAGCATCAGTCATCGACCACCTAACTGTAGATATAAACCTCATATTTTCTATTTTAATATCATTGATAGACATTCGAATAGGAAAGTGATCGGATCCATATGTATCTTGTATAACAGTCCAGTCAAAAGTTGAGCATAAATTGGAAGATAAAATGGTGAGATCTACAACAGATTTGGCATGACCTGGAGGAGTAGCCCTAGTAGCCGATCCATCGTTTACGATAATTAAATGAGGAAAAGAATCCAAGGCTTCCACTAATATATTACCCTCTGAAGAACAGGCATTTGATCCCCATAATCCATGGTGCGCATTAAAATCCCCAGAAATAATACAGTCATTGTTAATTTGAGAAAAAAGGTTGACATAATCTTGCACTGAAACTTTTGTTTTTACTGGTCGGTATAAACTTAAAATCGTATACTTTTTTTTGTCAATACTAACGTTTACGCCACAAACTTCCAAGTTTTGATTGAAATTATTAACAAATGAAATAGGTTCGTAATTTATGTTATTTGATATAAGTATAGCTACTCCACCGTATCCGTTAGCTCTACTTTTACTTACTATATTAAAATTACTAAAACAAACATTATCTGAGGGTTTGGACCAAGTTTCCGATAAAATTGCTATATCAAAATGTTCTTCAAGAAGTAACTGATGTAAAGAATATTTGTTAGCGTTAAGTGATCGAATATTCCACTGAATAATTTTGATACCTTTCATAGCCATGAATTTTAAGTAAAAAAGTTATTAACAACTTCTTTAACTTTATTCTCAAATTCAATGTCATCGACTTTAAGATTAGGAGCCATATTTGGAGAAGCATTAACAAAATCTTGAAAGCTTTGTTTAATAAAATTTTTAAGGGTAACACTAAGCTGAGTGATAAATTTACTAAATTCATCTACAGGTTCAGGTTGTCCGAATTGGAATACGGGACCAGCACAGAAACTAGTCGGGAACTCTCTACGAAGAGGAGGGAAATTAATAGTGGTGTCGCTATTTTTTCTTTTTTTGGGAGGGCTAACTACCGGGGTTGAATGACGTTTGGGAATATTATTATTCTTATGAACTGTACCAGAATTGAACTGACGAATAGAATCAAATTTTAGTGGGGGAAATTCCGTGTCAGAGTTGATTAACGGTGCAAATCTATTCTTCTGAACTAGGCTCGAATAACCTGGATTATCAGAAATTTTCTGAGCTTCCTTAAACGAAATGTTCAAGTTAGCCATAGTTTCTTTCGTTTTCCTCTGCTTAAGATATTCAGGACATTCCCTGAAAATTGATTCGTGACCACTATTTTGACAATGCACGCAAAAAGTATTACAGTTTTCAGGACAATCTTTATTGTCTTCCTTCCCACATTTTTTGCACCTTTTTTTTGATTTACATTGAGTAGCCGAATGACCATAACGCAAACACTGGTAACATTGCATGACCGGACTGACAAATACCTCGACCGGGCATCTAACTTTATTAATGTAGATGAATTGAGGAATTAATTTGCCCGCAAAAGTAACAATAATCATCTGTCTTGGAACTCTCTCCGATATACCGTCTTTTTGTATTAATCTAGTCATTCTTTGAACTTTTTTAACCATTACATTCGATTTTATAATATTTAAGAGTTTATTTTCACTTATAGTAGTGTCAACAGCGCGAACTAAACCTCTTTTTTCTGTCAAATAATTAGGTATAAATGCAATTAAATTATTTTTTTCAAAAAAAGATTCTTCTACTAGCCTATTTGCAACCAGTCCCGAATCTACTTCGATTTTAATTCTATTCCTGCCAACACTAACAATTTCTGTTATATTTTTGTCGTAATCCGCAAGAGAACTTAATTTTTCTCCTATTTTCATAGGATGAAGACGACCTAAGTTTAAATCATTATGTTGAACAAAGATAAAATACGGCCCCGTATCAGTATTGCTAAATCGATTTGTAGTATTTAAAACCTGACTTGATTGTTTATATTGTTGAGTTGTAGACGGCAAGTTTTTATTGCCATCATTAACAATAGATTTAATATTGGAATTATTAATAATAGAATCATCGGAATTCAAAACATTTGGAGTATTATTACAATTATTAATCTCGGAAAAAACAATATCTTCGACATGAATATTACTTAACATGACGTCGTTATCAACTTGATCCTGTAGAGGTGGGTCTTTGCCACCCACACCATTTTTACCCTGGGACATCCCAGGGTTAAGTATTGATCAAAAAAATATAGGAAATATTAATACTTACAGTACAAATGCTAAACTAATAACTTAAAATTACCGTAAACCTAATTAAAACCTAAATAAATTCGATTGAATACGAAACAACCTTGTACACCGGTCCGCACTATACGAAGGTTCGTTCGAAACTGTGATGCTACGTGTTCTTCGACTAAATTTGAATACTTTTGATTTTATAGCAGAGAAATTAATGCCAAAGCTTATAGATCAAGAAGTAAGTTCATTTACTGCTTTTTAGATTAAGTTTGTAGTTATTAACGTATGTTTACCGCGGCAATATAAAATGGGGTCATCAGCATATAAGTTGTACTTCACTGGGTTATGAATATTCTTGCAAATATCATTAATAGTTACTATAAATAAAGTGGAACCTAAATCTGATCCTTGTGGTACCCCATTTTCCTGAAGGTATATTGAGGACACTTTTCCTAATTACCTAATTACTAACTATTACTTTGACGTGGTGATTAGAAACAAACTCTTCGATAAAAGATTTGTTTAAATTGAATGCCTATATAGTTTGACATTAAGACATGGGTACATAACTTGTTTTTTTGTTACTGTTAGTATTCCAGGCTGTCTCTGTTTTGAAATGTGTTTGAAGCATATAATCGCAGTTTCTTTGCATAAATCGGTCCAAAATATAACTAAAAATAGTAATTTTACTATGCCAGAGTTGTAAAATGTGGGTTTAACATGTGGGCTTAACTTTTTTTAGACAAAATATGAAGTTAATTAAAAAAAATCGATATTTTTTCTCCTTTTTTTCCATATATCTCAAGAACTACTGGTTTTAGAATAATTTTGTATGGAACATAATAGTTTTGTATTAAAATTTTACATGCTAGGCTATGCTAGTTTACACACAAAACACAAAAAAGATAGTTAAAAAAAGGTTTTTTTGTGAGATTACTTTTCAGACAAAAACCAAACCTAGGATGCATATTCCGAGAAAGAAAGAAGTGATTAATGCAAGAACCTGCGATTATATACTTCACGTCCAAAAACGTTACTTTAAACAGACACCGTCTAGACTAAAGGATAATGTTATGCTTTTTTAATGTTGCTAACAATTTTATTGCAATTTGGGGTGGGTAGTTTTAGTTCTTTGTACATTAATTACTTCTGATTGGAATCAAAATAATAACTCAAGTGTTCAAGTGATTAAAAGATGTATTTAAGATTCGGTCCAAGGCATGCTCCTCCTCTAAACCTCTCGATTCCATTGCTCTTTTTTCTTCTACCAGGGGGCTTCCATCTGTGAAGTTTTTGGGGCCAACGTTCGTCAGGCATTCTTAACAGGTGTCCAAACCATTTTAAACCTCTTCTTTCTATTCTGTCTATGACCGTATCTGTAGCATTCATCTGATTTCTTATAGATTCGTTGGTTTTCCTTTCCAGCCTTATGTTCTAGCACTTCTTCTCAAATAATAGATTTCAACTGCCAACAATCTTCTTTTCAGGTCTGCATTAATTGTCCATACTTCAGAGCCATAACAAAGAACTGATTCAACCATCGTTTGCCCTATTCTTTTTTTGTTCCTTTTGAAAATGTTGCGATCCCACCATAAGCAGTTCAAACATCCTACAATTTTACGTCCCTGATTAATTCGGTGTTTAATTTCGGTTTCACCCAAGCCGTTCTTATCAATGAATGCACCAAAATATTTAAATTTTTCCACTTGTGTGATTTCCACGTCCTCGTCTATCAACACTTCAAACCTTGTATTTAAGATTCATACCAGTAAAAAGAAGTAAAATATATGTAATATATCTGTTTTTACTTTTGGTACAAATAATAACCATACCTGACTAGACATTTTTTAAAGCCCTTTTCTCTATTTGGATTGCCGAATATATGTCTCTTCTAATTCTCGCCATTTATCTCTGTTGTTTGTAAGACGTTTCCACATTAGCTCCGTAATTCTTTCAATATCGTTACTCCATCACATTTGCGGTCTTCCTCGTGGTTATTAGGCATTATATGACAGCAAATTCCTGATTACTTTATTCCATCGGCCATCCGTAAGACGTCCGTTATGTCCAGCTCATTTCCATTTCAGTTTAGCTGCCTATTCGATAGCATCTTTTACTTTTGTTCTATTACGAATGTCTTTATCGGTTTGATTGGTTAATCTTTAAGTGAGATACCCAGCATCTGTCGTTCCATAGCTCTCTGAGTTTTTCTGATCTTCTCCATGTTTATTTTAGCGAATGTCCAGGTTTGAGCTCCATATGTAAGTACAGGTAGGATACAGGAATTAAACACTTTGGTTCGGAGTCTTTGAGGTATATTTTTATTTTTAAGTACGTATGAGAGTCTTGTGAATGCTGCCCATCCCATTTTTGCACGTCTTCTTATTTAGGTAGTCTGATTTTCTTTGCTTACCTTGACATTTTGAACCAGATATGTATATTAATCTACGTGTTCTATCTCTGTCCCTTCGATGTTTATCATGGGTTTGTCGTCTTTGTTTGACATTAGTTTAGTTTTGCTAAAATTCATTTTCAGTCCTTTTCTTAGGGATTCTGTGTGTAGCTCCTCAATCACCGTATTCAATACATTCCACGTGTCAGCTATTAGCAGTACATCATCTGCGTATCTAAGATGGTTTAAGTATCTTTCGTTAATAGGGAATTCCTTATTATTCCCAAATCTCCAAATTTATTTACAGCGGCCTAGGGCAGCTGTAAATAAATTTGGAGATATTGTGTCTCCTTGTCTTACTCCTCGGTTGATTTTTACTGGTCTTGTTTCGATTCCATTACCCAACGTCACTATCATTTCAGCTTGTTCGTAAATATTATATATTAGTATTTTGTACCTTGGGTCGATCGGGTTGTTGACTAATGCTTCTTCTATTGCCCACAGTTCTACGCTCAACCAAAAGTTTTTTCATAATCTATAAAAGCCAGACATAATGGAAGATTGGATTCGTTAGTCTTTTTTATTAGGATTTTTAAAGTATATAGATGGTCGCAAGTACTGTACACTTTGCTAAATCCGTCTTGGTCTACTGGTTGATATCCGTCAAATTTAATTGTTAACCTGTTTGTAATAATCTTTGTAAAGGTTTTGTAAAATTGTGAAAGAAGAAGATTTTAGGTCTGTGGTGTCTCTCTTTTTGTGTATTAGTATTGTTTTAGTAGTATTCTATTATTCGGGTATGTTGCCTTGGAATAGACATCTATTAAATAGTAGTTTTAGATATGTGATGGCTTCTTCTCCGCCTACCTTCAGCATTTCTGCTATGATTCCATCGCTTTCAGGAGCTTTATTCCTTTTTATTTCTTTTACTGCTCTTTCTATTTCTTTGTGATTTATTTCGTGCATTAGCTCTGAGTTGATATTTAATATCTACCTTTTCAAGTTCTGCTTTGAGGAGTTAGGGGAATCGTTTCTGGAACGGTGGAGATCGGCGTAGAACTTTCCGATTGAGTTTGAAATATCAGATTTACTTTTTTCTAGTTATCATTGTTCATTTTTAATGGTTATTAGGTTTTTCTTTCCTTGTTTCGGTTTGGTGCATTTGAGAATTCGGTTTTTCTCCATGATTTGTTCTATACGGTCTTCTTAATGTTTTTTAATGTCCTCGTTTATCTGTTTTCTTATAAATCGATTAAGTTCTTTAAATTCTGCCAGAATGATCGCCAACGTTCGGAACGGACAGGCACCCTAAGAAGAAGAAATTGTGCAGTATCTCTTTTGTTTTGTTTCAAAAGATCTTTTCATTGTTTCAGCATGTTTTATGATTCTACACTTATTTTGGATTTTCATTTTCTGTTAGCGGTTACCACTTCTGAGCTTGCATTTGATAGTTCTTTTGTTGTGACTTCATTGATTTCGTTTAAGTTAAGTTTATTTAGATTTAATACTTTCACGGGATTTAACTTGCTTTTATATTGTTCTGTATTAAATTTTAGTTTATCTGTGTCTATGTTCCAAGTTTATCTAAATTTATTTCTGTTTTTGTTAGGTTTTATCTCTAATTTGGCTCTAACCATTCGGTGATCGCTACTTACTGACGCCTTATTTATTACTGTTTCGTCCTGTATGATATCTGTTTTGTTACACAGTATGTAATCTATTGCGTTCCGAGTTTTTCTGTCTGGGGATAGCCACGTCCACTTTCTTTGAGGTTTTTTTTTATATAATGTGTTCATTGCATAGTATTTGCAATAGCAGTTAGCCCTGTAGAGAATTGTCCGATATAGTTTTTTCAAATTGTTGTCCCATCATAGCGTTGAAGTCTCCTATTATCATCGTATGCGTGCTGTGATAATTCGTGCTAGTTGCTGCAATTTTCTTATAAAATTCGTCTATATCTGGACATACAACTGGACATACAAAACAGCCATTGTACTGATGGATCAAAAATACAAAAAAAGAAGGAATGGAAACTATTTGTCTTAACTATTTTTAAAAAAGTTTTATAATAATTAATATATTTGAGGACCAACTTGAGAGCCAAAATATTTATCACCTTTTAGTTGGCCAACTTGCAGACTATGAGATTTTGCCTACAGCTTATCCATTTATAGGTTTGTACCAGCTTGGAACTGGAACCAATCACTTAACCAACCTTTAAGAAATTAATTGTATTATAGGTGCTAGAGTACAAATAATTGTAATTGTTATTTCTAAAGAAGAAATAAATATTGCTGTTATTGGACCAGCGCAATTCTATAATATACCAAAAAAGTTGCATTGTCAAATATGTCTACAAATAGGGAAAAGCACTTTTCTATTTAAAACATACTAAGTCTATTACGCTCGTCAGTTCTATCAATTGTCAACTGTTGCCAGTTTGCTGCGCCTATTTTTCTACCATCCGTATCTACACCATCCCTCCATCTAAGTTTTGGCCTACCCCTACTTCTACTTCTCACAGGTTGTGACATAGGGATTCTTCTAAGAGGGTTGTTCTGCGCTGTGATCTTGCCAGATGTCCCGTCTATATTATTCTTCCTATTTTTATAAGAGTTACTACGTCCTTATCACCAAATATATGTTTATATCTGTGATATATCTCGTAGTTGTACTTCCTTCTCTAAACGTCATTTTCACAGATGCCACATAATATTCTTCTCAGGATTCTTTGTTCAAATATAAGCAGGAGATTTTCATCTGCCTTGGAAACGGTCCATGTCTCCGATACATATGTCATCACTGATTATATAAGGGTTTTGTATATGGTTATTTTTGTTTTTTGGCTTAAGTTTCTGCTTCTCATATGTCTACTTAATCCAAAATAGCATTTGTTTGCTAGGATTATTCTTCGCTTGATTTCTTCGTCATGACGTTCTCCTTGGTGATCAGGGAGCCCTAGTATGTGAATTTGTCCACCACTGCAGTAGAGTTATCAACCGTGAATTGGTGTCAGATGTTTCTGGCTCTATTGTTGAATGTTGATGCCATTATCTTAGTTTTTTTCTTATTTACTTGCAGTCCCATATTTTTAAGGCATTTGACAAGGTGGTATACATTTCTTCTAGCTTGCGTGTTGTGCGGGCAACTAGGTCAACATCATCTGCATATGCCAAAATTTGGGATGATTTATTTTCTCTGTTGTCTATTTGGACATCCCTGATGGCCTTTTCAAAAGCCATGTTGAAAAGTAGACACGCAAGCGCATCTCCCTGTCGCAGCCCAACATGCGTTTCAAATGCCTGTGATTGTTTGCCGTGTATTTCGACTGCAAACAACTTTACGCATTGTAGCCTTAATCAATCTTATCAGTTTATCGGAGATGTAAAATCCATTTATGGATTTATACAATTTATTGCTTAGAACACTATCATAGGCCGATTTAAAATCTACGAAAAGTTGGTATGTGTTGATATTGAATTCAGTGGTTTTCAGGAGAAGAAGCTCCTCTGAATATGCATTTAGGCGACCATATAAAATACTCCAAAACATTTTGTATGCTGTGTTAAGGAAGGTTATTCCCCTATAGATTCTACATTTCAATTGATCACCCTTTTTTGAAGTGGGCAAATGATCCCAATACACCACTCTTTCGGGATTTGTTCCTCATTACAGGCTCTCAGTAGAATTATATTTATAAAATTAGTGAGAGTAGTACCTCCACCTTAATTAAGTTCCACGGGTATACCATCACTTCCTGGAAATTTATTATTTTTTAGGTGTGTTTTATTGCTTCTCGTACTTCTTGAATTGATGAAAGCTCCATTGGTGTATTGTTGCTTGCTCCTGGGGGTGGGTAATTTGGATCTTCTACTTCGATAATAAGTAGTTCTGTATAAGGTTCCACCCACCTTTTTATTTAAAACATACTATCTAAAAATACTTTTAGAGCTTCAGAGAAGTTCAAGTTAGGTTCGAAATAATTACATATGTTTGCTACAACTTCCTCTAATAAAATTTCTGTAAAATGGCAAAGTTGATAGAGTTGGGTTGTGCAAAAAATAGAAAGTAAAATACCAAACCTATTTTTTGCAACTGTATTAAATTTTAAATAAATGCAAACCCCCTCTGTGGCTCAGTGGTAAGAGCGCCTACCTTTGAACGTAAAGGTCGTGAGTTCGAATCTCACCTGGGTGGAAAAATTTTCGTTTATTAAAAATTAATAAATGAAAATATTTCTATCCTTGTGCGATCGGTACTCACCGAAGGCACCGCAGACGTTCGGATACAATTAGCGTCTCTTAGCAAAGACAATGACGTCGACTTTGCTAAGTATCAAGACAATTACTCTACACCTACACACACACACTACACTAGGTACCTGACTATAAAAATTCACTGTACCATGTCAATGACCATTAGTTGTCGACGCATTAAACTCAATAAAAAAAAATAAATGTAACAGGACTTATAAGAATCTAACAAGGTAAGAATCTTATCATCATTGCGGCTTCCTTTAAATGTCTGCATCTTTATAACTTAACGTAGATTTATAATATAAAATTAAAAGGTCTTGTAGGCCGTATTGTAAAAAGATCTATTATGTCAAACACACCTTTTAAAATCTTAAGTCATAGAAATAGTACATTGTTTACCGGGTAGGAAAAGCTTAACATTCCTGGACGACTGTGAAGATTGCTAAGTCGAGGCGCAAGCCGAGACTTAGCAACACAGAGTCCAGGAATGTGGCTTTTCCTACGAGGTAAACATACTATTTTTCCGCAATTCGTTTAAAATTCGACAGATATTGATTGATTTAAAAAAAACGCGATAATTTTATTCCCAAATAAATGGTGCTTTGAAATTCCTAATAAAATTACTTGGGTTACTATGGAAACGTATTGAGGTTGAATTGTCAAACTTGACGCTTATAAATTTAATTGCTGGTGTTCTCGAAAGTAAAATGATAAGTGATGATGAAATTTCCATTCCTGGGACTCCTCCAGAGCTGGTTGAGGCAGTGAATACTGCTTCATTAGAATTATTGCCAAAGAAATCAAGAGAAAAGTACGAAAATGCATACAGACGTTTTATGGATTATCGCATGAGTAAAAATACGAGTTCTTTCTCAGAAAATGTTGTAATGGCATACTTCCTAGACCTTTGTTTAAAGATGAAATCTTCAACATTATGGGCCAATTATTCAATGCTGAAGTCAATCCTTGCACTTAAACACAATGTAGATATATCTACATACTCAAAACTTCGTTCTTTATTGAAACGGCAAGCTCAAGGTTATAGGGCAAAGAAATCTAAGATTTTAACGAAGGAAGAAATTGAAAAATTTATCCAGGAAGCTCCAGATAAAGACAATTTAATGATTAAGGTAATTTACAAGGTTTTAATTTCTATTTAGATTATAGCTTTATTTATTTTTTAGGTGGCTGTAATATTTGATATTTCTGGGGCCAGTAGAATGGATGAGTTAGTCCGAATGACTGCACACGATATAGAAGACTTAGAATCTAAGCTTTTAATCAGCATACCTGATTCGAAAACCAACAAACCAAGATCATTTGTAATTAATCAGATCTACTTGAATGTTTATCGAAAGTATGTTTCGTTAAGACCAGAAAATATGAACAGTGACCGATTTTTCTTTAAATATCAAAGCGGAAAGGGTTGTAGACAAGTGGTAGGAATTCACCAATTTAGAAAAATGCCCAAAATAATTGCTACTTATTTGAACTTGGTAAATCCGACAGAATATACTGGTCACTGCTTTCGTCGGTCTTCTGCAACAATATTGGTTGACTCTGGTGCCGACATAACTAGTTTAAAGAGGCATGGCGGATGGAAGTCATCAAACGTTGCTGAAGGATATATCGAAGAAACGCTTAACAATAAGGTTGAGGTGGCAAATAAAATTTTCACAGTACAAAATATTCAACAAAATGACACTTCCACCCTGCATGTTGTCCAAAATGTTTCTCATAGTTCTAAGAGTGTTCCTCCAATGTTCAATAATTGTACTAACTGTCAAATTACTGTAAATATAACAAATTGATCTTAAAAATGTATTCAGCAATGACTTGATGTTTCCAAAATATAAATTAATTCCTTATAAGCAATGTGTTTTCTATCATTTATGTAGAACACTAACAACTGTACGGAAATATCATTTCCTTGCAGTAAGGAAATGACATTTCCTTACAGTAAGGAAGTCCTGACTTTTTCTTCAAGAAATTTTGACAGGAATGTCAAAATTTCCTGGCGATTTGCGGAAAATTATGTTTTTAAATATTTGTTAATATATTTCTTGACTATATACTAAAAAATAAAATTAGTTTTATTGGATTATTTAATCAAATTTTAATCAACAAAAACATGAAGCCAACTAGCTTTCCAGTATTTATAAAAGAAAATTAAAAAATATTCGAAATCCGTAAAATATGATGACAGTTGCGATAAAAATGTTTGAAGTGGCTCTGTTTATTCCCACATTCCCGACTCAAATATTGTTCTGATAAATCGTACTAGGGTCGTATAATTCCCGAGAGATACAACAAAAAATAATTTCGTCTAACCGAGAGGCAGATACTGAGTTGGCGATGTAAAATAGTGGCATGAGGGGGCGGTTATTGGAGCAAAATATAATGCTCTCTGAAATCTATAAATTGATCAATTGCGTTTCAATTCAATTTTATTCAATTTGTTGGTTTGTACGATCAAATACGAAATACTTTATTTCTTTGTTTTTATTGTAAGATTTAAAAATAACCAATTCTAGTGTAATTCCATTAGAATCGCTGTTAGTGTCTGGAAATTAAAATTGCTATTTTTATGTGCTTGTCATACAAAGATAAATTAGGTCCATAATTATACACATCGAAATGTCTGGGGATATATAAAGAAACTTTGAAAGCTTCATTGCTAGGTACAAGGTGAAAATTTTTTTTACAGAAGGTTTTTTCGGTAGAAGAAAAATTGACAGGGCATTGAATTAGCGGCATTAAGATACAGTGAGTGATCAAATTCTTATGATCACTTCAAAAAACTTTGTATTTTGTTGTTTATTAAAGAATAAAACTGCATGTAAGCATCTAATAATGGGAATATAATATAAAAATATATCATAAACACGTTCTCTTACAAAATTTTAAAATATTTTTTTCTTTGGCATTAAATAACATTTTTTTTTAAATATTTTGTGTGGCCTCCTTTAGATTCGATGACTCTTTGATCCTCCTTGGCATGGTTTGAATGTTTCTCATGCAGTCTTCTTTTATTTTATCGTTTCTGCGCCAGTTGGCAACGAGTCTCTTAATTGTGTCAGCTCCTGGGTTGTCACAATTATTGCGTTAAACTGCTGCTTATTTGTGACAGCTTCCTGGGCAATCTCTCTCTTCATAAGCTCCCATAGATTTTCGATCGGATTGAGGTCTGGGGTATTACCTGGCTACTTCAGTACTTTAATTATCTTTTTTTTTTTTAGTTTTTGCCCTATAACACGGTGCTCAATCGTGCATAAAGGTAAAATACTCCGATTCGCCAAACCAGCCTTAGATTGGTGGCATGAACTTTCTTTAGAGAACTTCAATATACTGATATTGATTCATCATTCCATTCACAATGTACCGCCTCCTCGTGCCCTTACTGCGGATCACAGACCATACCATGATCTTGAGAGGATGCTTTACTACTCGCTCCACTATGCAATCCTTGTAATATTTTTCACCTACTCGCTTTCAGACGAAGGTCGACTTATCCATGAGTATTTCTAGTGTAGACTCATCGGAGAAACAAACCTGTGAATAAAAAAAACTATAAGATATTTGTTTAGGATAAAAACAGTGGTTATAGGGATTTAAACTTTAGTAGTGACGTAATTTACCTTATTCCAATCCTCAATTGTCCAATTTTGGCGTTATTTGGCCCATTTCAGTCTCTTTTTCATCATTGCGATGGTCAACTTTGTTTTTTTGGCAGGGCGACATGATTTGAAACCTTGCTGAGCAAGCCTTCTGCGGACTGTCATGTCAGAAACTGGCATCCCAGCTTCACGAATAAGTCCCGTGAGGATTTTTCTTGGCTTCTTTCTATTGTTTACGAAAATATCCCTTATTTTTTTCTTTCATCTGTGGGTGTAGTGACACGCTTTCGATCACATTTTTGTACAGGCTGGTGAGTCAGGGGTTTGTTGGTATTAATTTTTTTCTTGATATTGCTCACTGTTGCTTGCGCTCCTTGGCATTGTTGAGCTATCTGACGTTAAGAAAGCTTTGTATTTATTAAGTGTATTTATCTCCACTATTTTAGACACAGGGACATCTTTAGCCGTACCCATTATGATTTTCTTCTTAAAAATCGAAATGTTTTAAAAATTTCTTTAAAATTAAAACTGATAGTTTTTTTTACTCATAATCACCACTAATACATTAATAAAACATACTACAAAGATAAAACGATACTAATCTTTAAAAACAATACAAAAACATACAAATTCAGTTTTAAACTCCAAGCGCAAAATTCACCACAATGTGTATGTTGTCATGCAATTGACATGTAAAATGACAGTTCTAGAGTTGTAAACGTCAAAAAAGTAAGATTATTAGTGACAAAATATATTGGTATACCTTAATCGGATAGCAGCATATGATTTTATTATAAAATTTGTGAACAAATTTGAAAAACTTAAACTTTTGTGACTAATCATAATAATTTGATCACCCGCTGTATGTGTTCCATGTTACAACAAGTGAAAGTTGACAATGACTTAAAGTGACAGTTCGTTTGGTATTTATTTATAACTGGACTCTACTTTCATTTTTAATTAGATGAAATTCTATATCAGAAAGAATACAAAAAACCATAACTTTTAGATTTCTACATTAGAATCTACATTATTTCTATGTTATTTTCTGTTTTCATTGCTTTTTAATTAAAAACAGTAAATGTGAGTAAATCTCACTTATAAGGGGCTGATGTTAGATTTGTTGTTTATGGTTTTCTCTGTTTCAGAGGTAAAAGCGATCTCAAGAAACAATCTGTTAAAATAATTGTTTTGAATTGCTAATACCTTGGCTTCTATGTCATTTATTGTGTGATCCTTTTGGTCAAATTGCATAGATAAACTACACCTATCTGGATATTTCTTCAAATCACTCTTGTGGGAGGTAATACGGTCCTTTAATCGGCTTGATGAAAGGCCAATGTATTGCAAATTACAATTTCTGCAAAGGAACACTATAGACTATGTTACACATATTATCTTTTAATGTTTTATTTTTGAGATTAGACAAGACTGAATTTATCGTTTAAACTGTTATATTTGTTTACTTAAAGTCACCAACAGAGTTGAATATTTGAGGACATTTTGTATATATGAGTAAATTGTTTTTGAAATATATTTAATAACTATAGTGTAAATTTCCTGATTCACAACAGCAGTGTTAATAGAAGAATGATTTGGTGTAGTGTTATATGTTTGAGATAGTGTCTTCTTCTTACGGTGCCTTATCCTTAAGGACGTTGGCCAATACATTTGCCCATCTAATCTTATTTGTAGCAGCCCTGAATAGTTCTATGGAGGTCATGTTCGTCCATTGCCGTAGGTTTTTAAGCCAAGAGTTGCGTCTTCTTTCGCGTTCTTCTTTCGCGTTTTTCGTTCTTTTATTATAAGCATAAGCTCTCTTTCCTTATTCATCCTCCGCAAGACTTCCGCATTTGTCGTATGGTTCATGTAGGATATTCTGAGCATTTTACGGTAACACCAGAGTTCGAATGCTTGGATTATTTTTTGTGTTGCTTCTGTCATTGTCCAAGCTGCAACACCATAGGGCAAGGTGGAGAAAACATAGCACTTAAGTATTCTAGTTCTCAATGAGATGCCCAGCCGGCGGTTGCATAGAACTTTTTGCATTTTGTAAAACATTGTACGTGCCTTTTCCAGGCATATTCTTATCTCTAGTGAGTTGTCCCAAGTTTCATCAAGATTTCTTCCAAGGTACGTTGTACTTGTTACTCTTTCCAGATCTGTTCCGTCGACATTGACCTTCACCCTTCTGTTTTGGTATTTGCTGATGACCATCGTTTTTGTCTTCTTTGTATTCAATTGCATTCCAAATTCTCTACACGCTGTCGTTACTCGGTCCATTAAGCGTTGCAGAGCTTCAGCATTGTCTGCCAGTATGACAGTGTCATCAGCATATTGCAGGTTATTTATACATTGACCGTTTATAATTATACCATCCGAGGTGCCTTCCAAAGCTTTCTGAAATATCTTCTCAGAGTAAACATTGAACAGCAAAGGTGATAGGACACATCCCTGTCTTACTCCCTTCTTGATATTGATTTTTCCAGATGTTTCGCTTTTTATTCTGATTTTAGCCTTTTGTTCTTGGTAGAGGTTTGAAATCATCTGAGATAGTGTGCTTAATAAAATTATCTTTAAAAGAACTGGTAAATAATTAGTATATAGGAATAGTTGGTATAGAATTCTAAGGTTTTTTTGTTGTAGTAATGTACCTGGACTTTGTATGACTATACATTTCTCTTGTTTAACAAAGTTTAGTTTTATAGAAGGTTTATGGTAATACATATAGTAATAACTACGGTAATACCTTCCTGAGGCCATAGATTTTCTGTACTAATCTAGTAATATTTTGTTATAGTTTGAACGAATCAACTTTGTGTCCAAAATGGCAACAGATTTTGATTCGTCTTTAACAGAATTGTGAACTAGATGTATTAAACATAACTATTAAAAACCATTAGTAGTTCCTCTGTTTTATCTCTAGGGCTGGTTATTATCAGGTCATCTACATATATATAACAAGCGGGTCTTCTTCAGCTGGCGCCGCTTCTCGCATCCTAATTTCCAGCGTTTTCTGTCGAAGCAATCTTCAGTTGTTAGATCTCTGGCGGTCATTGCATCGTCGACATCGTCTCTCCAGGATCGTCTTGGTCTACCTCGTTTTCTTCTAGTTGGCGGAGTCCATTCTTTTATTTTTTTAGCCATCTATTTTCTGGAATTCTCTGAAGGTGTCCATACAGTTAAGTCTTTTGGCTTCGATTGTGTCTATTATATCTAGATTGATTTCCATTTCTCTCCAAATATCTTTGTTTCTCACCCTATCAAGTCTAGTGAGCTGGCAACATCGTCTCCAGTAGTTCATTTCCATGGCCTTAATTTTTAATTTGTTTCTTTGGTTTATTTCCCAGAGTTCGGCATCGTACGGTCCAATACTTTCTATTATTGGTTTATAAATTCTTCTTTTATTTTCTTTTGTTATTTTTTTGTTCCATAATAGTCCGTGTAGCTGTCTGATGGCTGATCTTGCTTGGCCAATCCTGGAATGTATTTCTTTGCTACTTCCTGCTTTTGATATTATTTGGACTCCCAAGTATTTAAAATTGTATGTTGGTTTTATAGTTCCCATTTCGATTTGTAGGCTTTCTGGTTTCTCTCCTACAACTAATTACTCAGTTTTTGGTATATTAATTGTGAGGCCCCATTTGGTGTACTCATCTTCCGGTTTTCTAAGCATGTACCCTACATCACTCTCGTCTTCAGCTAGAATGACTTGGTCGTAAACGAAGTGTATCGTGTACAATCTATCATCTCCGATTGGGATGCCCATATTACAGCAATTGCTTCTCCACAGTAAGAGTGCCTCATGTAGATATATTTTGAAGAGTGTAGGTGCTATGCAGCAGCCTTACTTTAGGCCCTTACTAATAGGAATTTGTCTAGTTAATCTATTTTCAGTTTGTTTTAATGTTTGTTGTCATATTTTTGTAGAGCTGTTGTACTGCTTGTATATTTTTTTGCTTATTCCTTGTTTTTCCATTGCTACCCAAAGCATTGAAAGTGGTACACTATCGTCTGCCTTTGTCAGATCTATAAAGACTGTATGAGTTGGCTAAGTCGCAGCTTATATAAGAATGTTTTTAATAAAACTTGGTCGGAAAAGTAAGACTGAGATCACGATGTCTAGCAAATCATCCATAACATAATTAGCTAAGATTGAACTAATCTTCTATCGGAGCCAATATTATGTATACCATTCAGATCGGTTTAAAATGACACTAAAGCATCCCTGCCCTGGGGCCAAATGACCAAATTATGACAGACGTCGAGACCCGAACACTATCCACATCAATGCTCAAACAGACATATTGGCTACGATAATTTAACGATACATTCATTATTTGGCTCCATGACATGGATACTCTGGTGTCTTTAGATATCAAAACGGATCAAAATGCTTTGGCACTGATGGAGATGTAAACTAATTCATCACTATCGTTCCTCGACGTTATCATAAAGAAAAGCCAATCCCAAGATTGATCAGTCTAATTATCAAAAACCTACTTATACTTATCATTACTTGCATGCCAACTCTCATCATCCACCTTCACATCTCTATGCCCTAAATTTAGACGTTAATACCCTTGTCTCCAAATCAATACGCCTTTGCGATGATGCAAGTTGACCCAATAAGCTCTCTTGTTTAAAACAAGCCCTCATCCAAAACGTCTCTGAAAATCTCATCAATAGAAGCAGCGACAGACATCAATCTTTCACTCAATCTCAATTCAAGGACTCAGACCCACATCATACAAAAGCTTTTTTTCCTTACATCAGAGGTATCACTGATAAAATCGACAAAATTCTTAAATCAAGAGGAATATAGACAATATTTAGCCACCAACAAAAACTTTTACCTCTTACCCAATCAATCAAAGACAAAATTTCTAATGGACAACACTAGCTTATAAAATTCCTTGTGCAGAGTGCTCTCTATTTTATATATGCCAAATAAATCGCATAATCCAAAATAGAATATGGGAACATTGCATACTTTTCATTATTATTAAAATATTGTATGCGTTAACTAACAAAGTGACAATACATTATATAATTTAGACTTGAAAAATTCTGCTGAATTAGAAAAATTCAGCACAATATCCAGAGAAAATATTAATGAGAGGAGAAAATAGTACTAAAAAAATATATTTAGTTGTTAAAGAATGGTATTTAAAACATTAAAAGATGTTTTATTTATTATAAAAGAAGATTAGATGACAAAACATTTCAGAGGAGCACTAATAAATCTTCTTGAAATCTCCAAATTTTATTTTAAAAACGAGTCATTTTACATTTGAGTTGTTTTTACACAAACAACAAATTGTTTTTGTAAAATGAAAGGGAACTTTGTGATATTTAATATATCAAAACAAAAAAAAAACAAACAATTATTATTACCTAATTTCTTGTACCAGGTATTTTCCCCTCTTGTTTATGTTCCAATTAAAGAGAAAGGCTTTCACAAATTTCAGTAAAAGCTACATTGTCATAGCCTACTTCAAAATTAAAACATCGCATTCCATTTTTATAAATATTTAATTGTTATGATAATTTCTTTTTTAAGGATTTATTATATTTTACATATAGAAAATTCGTCTCAGTGGAAATAAGAATATTTAAAAATACATATAAAGATTTATATAAATATGTATACAGATAACGACATTGTTTTGTTGATCATAGGAATTAAGGTTTTTTAAAAACCTAAAAACTAATTTTTTGGTTATTTTTTAGCCATAAGAGCAATACAAATAAGTAAGTAAATACGTAATATGCTTTATTGTCACTGAAAATTGTACAAATTTTATTGACAAAGCTTATATCAATAAGACAAGAACAACGAAAAAAAATCAGAATAAGAATCGTTTGTACTTTTAAATAAAAAAAAAACAATAAAATTCTTCTAAACCTAAACATAAAAAATACTACCTAATTAATAACCTACAAACTTCGTAAAATGTACATAACAAAAAATAAAAATAAGGAAAGCAGATTAATGAATTAAGGGCACAAATATTCGACCTCCTTTTGCTAAACAGTAACCAACTCTGTCATACAGATTTCTCCTCATATTTTGGAGTAGGGCTGGTGTAATGCTTGTAAAGATAATAAAGTATTTTTGCCCTTAATTCCACCAGGGTTGTGGGCCTTTCAAACTGATGCCTAGAAATGTTTTCTTTGAGAAAAGCCCAAAAAAAAAGAAATCTTTAGTCGCTAAGTCACAGGATCTAGCGGGCCATTTAATTGTACCACGTGTAATTATCAGTCGATAAGGAAACGATTGATTGAGGAAGTCAATAGTTGCTCTATTGACGAGAGTTGTGAACCGAACACCCATCCTATTAAAAATAAACCTCCTGAAAATTAACGGGAAGGCGTCAAACTGCCGAAATAATCTCATTCTGCAAAAGTTGTAAATATTTGGGCCTGTTTAGGTTTCCGTCGATAAAAAATGGACCGACAATATGGTCGCCTAACACCCCAGTCCAAATATTAAACTTTTGCGGATGCTGTGTTCGCACTGCAACACTGAGGTGTTTATTTTTCCAAGAATAATACCTTGCAACGAGTGGATTGTATTATTTATGTGATGAAAATGAAGATTCGTCTGAAAATAAAATATTTTTCAAAAAGTGTACATTTTCATTCTGTTTATGTAACATAATTTCACAAAACTCCATCCGCACAAAGTTATCTTCCGGAAACAGTTCTTTTGTTGGTTGTATCTTAAAACAGTGATACCCATTCCTTTTGAGAATATGCTGGACAGTTCGAGCATTTACATACCTTCCCTAGCAATATGTAAACCATTGCAGGGTTCACTAGCTTTCACAAAAGCACAAATATCAATATCACTGTTTTGACGCTCCTAATCGACAGCTCTAACACGTGGTTCATTACCTTCACGACACTTTTTAAAACTGTTTACACGCCCCGAAGTTTAATGTTTAATGGTATTTTTAACTGTTGTAACACTTGGTGGGAGTCTATTTTCGAAGACCTTGAAAGTACCATGTTACTTTTTTGTTTTTTTACTAAAAGTTACACTTTTTCTTGGAAGGTATACAACGTTATAGGTATTTTATTAATTATTTGTTTAATCTTTGAGAACTTCGTTTGAAATTTTTAATGTCAATGTGACAATTACGACAATTTCTACATACTGTGAAATGGATATAGACATAGATAAATAATATAATAGTAGAAAGATATAGAGGTAGAAACGTGTAACGTGTCACAGCGATTGCCATTGTGTTGTTGTTCTCGGACGCGACTAGTTCACGTTCGAGGCGCATCGCCCCGCCCCTTATTTTTCACGTTGGCCCCTCCCTGACCTGGAAATCCCTAATCGCTACTTTAGAAAGTATAAAAATAGGCGATTTTCAGGTCAATAAGTCAGTCCTTCACGGGCTTTCCGAGAGCTTAGTGCTCTCGGGGCTCTGCTTTCTTGTTTTTAGATTTTCCCATACTCTGTGGCTGAGATGTTGTTCTACTGCAACCTGGTATTTTTATTTCGACTTAACCTTTGTCATGTAAGAAATATCTTGCCTTTTTAAAGGCAAGATACCAGAAGAAAACATTTTCGAGTCCATACCTTAAAAATGGACTTAAGTAGAGGAGCTATCGTTGATGTTTTCGAAGCCCTCTACAGAGCACACGGTGGTACAGAAGGTGCTTAGACCCTTATTAATTACCCCGAGGTGACATGGCGCCCAACAACGTGGATTATTCCGATCCCACGACCCAGCTCGACTCAGAGCAGAAGGCTACAACCATTGACTTCAACATGGGGAACCACGGAGTATTAGAAAGCTATACTCTAACACTCCGACATCGAGGCCTTCTGCAGACCGGATGCCTTCGACGTGCAGGCACCTTTGACGAGCCAAACTTCTTCGAAGTCAGAAGCCCCTGATGCCAATGGAAGTCCAGAAGTAGACCCAGTCATCGCCCCCCTACCGAAAGTGGTTGGACGACCACGTAGGCATCGGCACCCTGGTACTCTGCGAAACCCCTGGATATGGCAGATGGGATCCGGACGACCGAGAAGAAGACGAACCCGTCGAATGAGTTGGCACAGCGATCGAGGATGGACTTGCAGGAGCCGGAGATGCCATCAGCAACACCGACCTCCCTATTAGTGCTGTGCAGTGAGTTTGCTTAAAGACAATTTTTAATTTTATTTACATTTTCATGTATTTTTATGTCTCATACTTTCCATACATTTTTATGTATTTTGACTTATTCTTGTGTTACTTCACATGTATTTTATTGTAATTTGATATTTTTGAATTTTCAATAAATTTTTTCCCAGTCACAGAGCCTCCAGAGGAGGGGGGATGTTCTCGGACGCGACTAGTTCATCAATATCATTTTGTTTGTGTTTAATGCTTGCCTTTTGCATTAGTAACAAAAACTCTTTTGCTTGGTAAAATGCGTTAGGCCTTCATAGCCATCGTCTAACTTGTTAAACTGTTTGTTCGAACTGTTAGTTCGTTGTCTTGAACACTAGGAGATGGCATCTTCTGGAGATGTTACTGCTTCGCTTGTAAGCTGGAACTGACGCCGAGTTGTACTACGGAGACCATATTTATATTTTCTACTCGCCTTCCTTCCACTGATTTCGGCGTGATGGGGCGTGTCGTCGTTTGTACTTTTTTTTTTCGGGATTTTGCGGGAAGGCTGTTTGTGGATTTTAATATTGGTATCCATGTTTTGCTAATTTTTAGTCCTTCTTCCATACGCTTAAAGTTATTTATGTGCTTAGATATTTCCACCGCTTCCCGATACAACCGTGGGTAGTACTGTGATGTTTTATCCAGCATCTGCGTTTCTTCAAACAGTATCCGATGTTGTCCGTTCCCTAAGGCGTGTTCAGCAACCGCAGATTTGTCTATATATCCTAAAATATAATGGCTTTTATGTTCGTTTATCCTTGTGTTTGTGTGTCTTTTCGTGGTTCCCAAGTATACTATTCCACATGCATGGTATTCGGTATACTCCGGCCGTTGCTAATGGGTCGCGTTAAGATGCTTCATAAAAAGGTTGACTACGACCGGGCTTAGTGGGCTTCCCACTGCTACTCCATCTATCTGTTCATAAATCTGGTCTTCCCTTGATAGGTGCTAGTGAGGCAAAAACGGTATAATTCCACCACATCCTTAGAAACTAGTCCCTCAATTAAATTTAGAACGTCTTCTAGGGGAACTCTTGTAAATATGTAAACAACATCACAACTAACAAGAATTTTGTATTCCTGTAAAGTTATTCCTTTGATCTTCTCGATAAAATGGGCGGAGTTTTACAAAGGCATCGTTTTTTCCTATATGTGGTTGTAAAATATCGACCAGGTGTTTAGCAAGGCTGTAAGACAGAGGTCCTATGGAGCTCAAAATAGGGCGTAGAGGTACATCGTCTTTGTGTATTTTCGGTAAGCCATATAAGCGTGGTGGGACTGCTTCGCTGTTGTATATTCTTGGCGTTATATCTTCTGGTATATACGAAGATTTTATAAGTGTATTGGTTTTTTCGTAGGGTGACTGCTTTTAAGATCTTTTTTAATTTTTTTATATACCGCAGGATATAGAAGATTTTGTATTTTTGTTTTGTAGTCTGTTGTCTTCATTACGACGGTGGAGTTTCCCTTGTCTGCATGTAAAATTACAACAACTTTGTCTGCAAATAGGTAAAGAAATAATAAATAAGACTTACGCACAATTAATTTAATTTAACTATCAGACGACCGGTTTCGCTTACTACAATATGCAAAGCATCCTAAGGTCTCGATACAAAGTTAAACAAATGCTAAAATGATAAAAAAACCCATATTAGGGTGTTGTCTAATAACGATAAACAAAGTAGATGTTGTAAATTACAATAATTATGCCAATATTACATGTCTGTGTATAAATAAGTATAAATAACTTTTAATAACACAATGGTATATTACGTCACTTTCATTTAACAAACAATCACACACATATCTCTTCTTCATTGGATCAAATCTATCTCCTCAAGAACTTCCCGTTTACTGTCAAACAACTGCAATAACAGATTTGAGTTCTCCATTCAACAATACATAGTAGTTTCAACCATGTTCTACCATCCATCAATTAATAGAGTACCGGCATGTAAGTAATGTTTATTTTATTTATTTATTTGCTCATTTATTAATTTATTACAATCTAATAGACTATTTTATAACAATTTGTGGGCCTTACCTTGTCTGTTTAAACTTTTAAAACTTTTATACTTTTTATTCAACTTACTCTTTTAAATAAAACCACAGACATGTAATCTTGGCATAATTATTGTAATTTACAACATCTACTTTGTTTATCGTTATTAGACAACACCCTAATATGGGTTTTTTTTATCATTTTAGCATTTGTTTAACTTTGTATCGAGACCTGAGGATGCTTTGCATATTGTAGAAAGCAAAACCGGTCGTCTGATAGTTAAATTAAATTGATTGTAAGTAAGTCTTATTTATTATTTCTTTACCTATTTGAAATGGACTCACACAAGCAACACATTCATGATCTTTGTCTGCATTTAACGATTTTATGGCACGGATTTCTTGGTAGATCAGGTTATTATTTCGTGTCTTAGTTTTATGCAAAACTCTCGTTGATTCTGTCCTTATTTCTTCAGCTTTTTCGATTGGTAAGTTGCGAATTGCAGACTCGATATTAGCGATGATATATTCTTTGAGTATAACTTTAGGTGCAATCGCAAAATATTCCCTTTTGGCTAGCAATGATGTTTTGACTGGAGATAAAACCTTATCTGTAAATACGATTGCTAAAAAGCTAACCACAATAACACCTGTAGGAAGAAGAAGCATAGGCCGACCACGAATTATGTGGTTAGATGGAGTTGAAACCGGCTTACGGATATTAAAAATCAGAAGATGGCAACATGTTGCCAGAAACCGAAAAGAATGGCGACGAATCTAAGAGCAGGCCAAGATCTACAGAGGATTGTCGAGCCAAAGATGATGATGATAAAACCTTATCTGAAAGGTTAACCACTCTCCATTCTGTGTGATGTTTTGATTTTACCTCCTAATGTTTGGTTAATCGTTCGTATTTGTTTTTCTGGCGTTCAGTGTTTCCTCCCAGTTAATTTGCCATTTTTTTGTAACAAATGGAATCAATCTTATTCCAATTTGCATATTTCATCCTGCTGCTCAAAACGTAAAACAAATCTAGAAACTCCTTGTCAACCTTCGCTACATTTCGTCTTGTGACATGTATTCGTTCTCGTAATAGTACTTCTTACATGCGTGTATATATTCTATTGGCTTGACTTGTTCTAATGGATCGATTTGTTCGTAAGAAATTCGGTAGTATCCCTTTGTCTCGAGATCGTGATACAAAAGCTAACGACGCAACAAGTTGAGCGTTTTTCTACCGTAGATAATCTAGTCTTCTGCAGTATGTAGCTACCTCCTCCACATAGAGGCGACTGATAAAATGCGTTAGGCTTTCACGGCCATGGTCTAACTTGTTAAACTCTTTGTTCGAGCCGTTAGGCCGCTGTCTTGTAAAATTAGTTCTCGGAAGCAGAAACTGACGCCGGGTTATACTATGGAGGTCCATACACAAATACAGAGGTATTTACAACGCGGCGTCAGTTTTCAGGTTAAAATCGAAGCAGTAACATCTCCAGAAGATGCCAACCCCTAGTGTTGGCGAAACGTCGAGAACTAATCTCAGAAGACAACTGCCCAATAGCAACTTTGTTGCTTGTTTTAATAAATATTAAGAGGGAGTAAACAGAACAGCTATCTCGCTTCTATGTCATAGTTTGTGATGAAGGTTGCATATATAAAAAAATATTTTGTTTCCTTTTTGTTTTGGTATGAGTTCTATTCTTCTGGTTAATGTTAAATTAACCTCAAACATATAAAAAGATTCTTAAATAAAAAAACGGGTGTGGCAATCCAGTGGAACTGCCGGTAGAAGATATACTTCTATACACGAGTTCGCCGTTACAAATTTATATGGGAGTCAATCTGCACATTATATATTTAGTGCTATAGGTAAGAGAGAGCAGAAAGAGAAACAAAATTAGGTATATAGGTATATGGTGCATCGTTTGCTGAATATAAAAAACAATTGACCTGTAGTAGGAGTACAGTAAATGAAGGATTGAATCAATATGTTGATAAAAATGTATATTTTTATTTTCATATATGTATGAAAGGAGTTGAATATAATAAAAAAAATTACACATACTATGCAGTAAAATTCATTATTAATTTTATTATAATACACTGCAACATAATTCAATATAATAATTCAATACAAGACAGACTAAATGAAGACTCTGGTGGAAAAATCCTCACTACCTACTAAAAAAAAGCCGTCTATATGGCACATCAATGGAGGCAGCAAGCCAATAATATTTAAAATGTCACCACACCCTTACAAGAGTTCAACGAATGAGGAGGAGGACATTTATCTATATATTTTGGATAATAATTAATGTTATCAACTTCTTTAATAAAATACAGAGCTTGTTTAAGAGATTTTAGTCATCTTCACCTTATTATTTGGCCTAAAGGTTATCTGCTAAATGTGTTTTTAAATCTTGTTTACAAAAAATTTTTTTTTATAAATATACTCTTTCTTCGCCAATATGGTATACGTGTATGTAATTACATATTGTATTTAACAAATCTATTAATATTTCATGAAATTGATGAGGTGATTGGTTTAGCCTTTGACCAGTGTGTGGCACCACTTACTGCAATGACCTGTTTTGCTCTGCCTTCCAGTTTATTTAATAAATCAATTAATAATATCGTATTTTAAAAGCTACTTGCTTGTCTTTTATCAAAATATTAAAATCAAGTGAAAAGATTTATACTATTATTTACTTACTTTACTTTATTGTGTCCGGACATGTCATTCATAAAATTTCCGACCAATATCGGGCTACGTCGGTTCCATCTTTGTTGGCGAGCCACAAATCTTCAAGGCTACATCGATGAGGACAGTTTCTCCATATAAGATGTTCCATATTCTGTGTTTCTCCACAGTTACAGCTCACATCATCTTGGTCTATTTTTCCCCATTTTGCCATGTTTGATTTTACTGTAGAAACCCCCGTTCTTATCCTATTCAAGGTTTTCCACGTTTTAAAGTCTAGGGTCTGGCCGGTCCATTGAACTTGGGGAAATCAAAAATACTCAGGCGGTTCATCCTGTACTGTTCCAAGGAAGCTTTTCCTAAATTTTAGTCGCTTTCGTGGTGTTCGAGCTTTGTATAGGGCATGCCGATCGTCCGCGATCTGTTTAATTTTCTTTATTATTTGAAACAGATTGGAGCTTATGTTTGATAAGGAACTGTCCTTGGATATTTTTTGTACATTTTAAACACAGCAGACACTCCTAGACTAAATTAAGACAACGTTATTTTTTATTTCATACTTAGAGGTAAAATTTCTCACGCTAAACTTAAACACTTCTACATGTAAATCGACATTGGGTATTTCTTATTCACAAAAGTAGTTTAATATTTCTACATAAGATGATATGACGAATATTTCAAACGAGAGACATTGGTAGGTAAAGAAATACTACTCTAAATATACACTAGAATAAAACTTTGTTCAATAATAATATAGAACATCTGCATATAATATAACATAACTGCATTAACATACTTTATATCCAACAATAATATTTAAACAAAAGAAATTATAATTGGCTACAAGCTCTTACGAAATTATTACGACGATCGTGGACTTTATAAAATACTGTTGGAGAAAGAATAGTATCTAGACTCCTTATACAAATACCTACTTTTATCTGAAACTTTTATATAAATCTCGCATAGAGGCTTTGTAGGATTTTCTTGCAATTTAGTTTAAAAGATATTTGAGATTATTTCCTTTATTTCAACGTCAAAATTTCTCTTTAATGGCCTTCTCACGAGACGAATGGAGACGAATCTTAATAAGTATGTCCATAACGATAAACTACAGTAAATAATAATAAATAACAAAATTTAGCATTTAATACGAGGTCTGGCTATTATTAAAAAGAGTTTTATTTTAAAAATTATTCTACAATCTAATGCTCTCCTTTAATATATTCCTCCTCCCTTGCCACACACCGTTCCATTCGTTTTTTCCATTGGTCAAAGCAATGCTGGATGTCTTGTTTTATTAGAGCTTTTAGGAGCTCCGCCATTTTCACTTCGCCTCTTCAATTGGCTCGAACCGGATTCCTTTTAAGGCAGGCTTGATCTTCGGAAATAAAAAAGAGTCTCCACGGCTTGTTTTTCCACAACTCCGGTCGTTTCTTAGGAACTTGCTCTCGCAGCGTTGCCAAAACTTTCAAATAGTAAGTTTGATTTCCAGTTTGACCCTCTGGAATCCACTCAGTCATCACGATGCCGTTAATGTCGAAAAAAACGATTAGCATGGCTTTAAATTTTGATTTCGACATCCTTGCTTTTTTCATTCTTGGCGATGCAGGAGTTTTCCAGTGCATGGATTGTCGCTTAGTTTCAACATGGTATTTCAATATACAGGTTTTATCGCAAGTAATGATGTTTTTCATTAATTCAGGCTCTTCATATAACCTCTCAAGAAAATCTGAGCAGATCTGTTGACGGACGAGCTTTTGGACAGGGGTCAAATTTTTTGGGACCAACTACGCACATATTTCCCTCATGTTCAATTCGTATTGTAAAATTTTTCTGACAGTTTCTGTATCGGCGTTTATAGTCTCAGCAATCACCCGAATGCTCATACAATGATTTCCGCGCACAATTTAATTTATTTTGGTCACTGTTTGCGGAGTTGAAACAGAGACAGGTCGACCTGGACGTTAGTCATTTTCGGCGCTCTCTCGGCCTTCAGAAAACCGTTTATATCATTCAAAAACACGCGCACGAGATAGAAAATTCTCACCGTAGGGCTCGTTCAACGAATTGTAGCACTTAGTCGGAGTTTTTTTTCTAATTTAACGAGAAATTTCACATTAATCAATAGCTCATGTTTTTCGTCACGCATTGTTATAAGCACGAGAAAAAATACGATCTTTTCTAACCTCTACAGAAAAAATATTACTACAGCTACAAAAACGTGTTTTCGTACTGGAAGAGTAGACAGTAGCATCGAGCAAAAAGACAAAAGAGGGAATCTAATCGTTATGAAAAGGAGACCAAAAAAGTGGCCTCTAATGGCGGATATATTTGGAAATGCGAATGCGCCAAATTTAAATTTTCCGACACTTATTAACAGTAGCTATAAAATAGTTTTTAGAATGTGTCTTAGACGAGAAAGTTTTAATTAAATATTAACGATAACAGTCTAAAATGTGACGCAATTGATAAAAAACTTCAATATAAATAAGATTTCATGTGACAGTTGGGACAAACAATAACATAACCCAACTAAATTTAATTTTTTAAACAAGGAAAGACTCTCTTTCCTTGTTTAATGTGGCCTCTCAAGATGGCACTTCCTGTCTAACAATATTTTTGCCCCCACTACCTTTACATTCCCTCTTTTGTCTTTTTGCTCGATGGACAGTAGACACTTCCAACTATTAACTGCTGCATTCGTTTCCCACTCTTCTCCTCTAGGACGCCTTTTGCGCGCGCAGTCTCGTTATTTAATAGCCCGACGCCGCGTCGTATATTTTAAAGAAATATAAAAAATAGTACGATAATTTATAAACTGCGTTTTATTTACTATATCCAGAGAAATCAGATATTCTCATGACTTTCACCCGGTCATGTATCTGACAATGTTAATGAGTTTAGTGGAACTAGGTAAGCAAAACCTCTATATTTTCTATAATAACTTCGGTAAACTTTTTAAAATATTAACAATTGTAAGCCAAGAACGCACTATTTAAAAAAATTTCATCTATCATCAAAAAGTAAAACATTTTGAATGAATTTGGATCTAATTATTTGATAAAACACGTTTAAAGTTTTGAAATGGCGATTAATAAATATTATTTTACTAATTTGTTGTTAAGAAAACCGTAAAAATACCTAACAGTACTTAATTTTTACTAAACATTTTCAACTACTGTAAAAATGAACCTACAACCTTGATATTGCGTGGAAAGTTCAATGTTATAGTGTTAAAAAGGTGGTTTAAAAATTTTTAGAGTGATTCAATGATTACTTTAAAAGTTATTCAATTTGTTTATCTCACATAACTTTTTTCAAGTAAAAAAATGAATCTACAATGATTCTACAAATAGCATAAGTAAATGAGAGTTTTGTCTATCTAAAGAGTTTAAAAAAACCATTCATAACATTGCAAAACTTAATTGCATTACATGACAATTTTTTGCTTATAAATATTTTTGCTTATACACATTTGTTTTGCTATTCTCCGGGATAAAATTATTTTTTTCATATTCGAAAAACTGGCATTTTTCACAAATTAAAGATAGCTTTCTTGAAGGAATTAAATACTGAATATAAGGACGTCTGCCTACATTTATAGATACGCTGGTTGATTTCAGGTAAATGCCTTACAATTTTTTTTTTAAGAAAAGAGATCTTACTATTTTTTTAAATAGAAATTGTTATTAACACGGACGTATTTATAACAAAGCTTAAGAACAAAACATTTCTTCATGAACTGGTATGTCTAACAGACATTACTTCTCACTTGTAGACATTAAACCTATAACTCCAAAGGAAAAATAAGACAGTATCACAATTGGTTGGTCAAATTGAGACATTTCGTAAAAAACTTGATCTTTTCGAGAACTACATGAAAATAGAAGACCTCATAGAATTAACCGCGTGTTTCGAAATAAATCAAGAAGAAATCATGGTCGATTTCTTGAGATTTGCAAAAGTTCTTACAGAAATAACAAGAGAATTCGATGAAAGGTTTTCGAAATTTAATGCACAAAACCCCGATTTTGAGCTTTTTAAGAATCTAATGGGAGTGAACATCCAAAACCAATCATCAGAATACCAATTAGAGCTGTGCGAACTACAGTCTGATTCGTTTTTTCAAGCAATGAAAAATGAAGATATTAGTACCTTTTGGAAGTTAGTCTCCAAGGATCGTTTTCCTAAGGTTCGTAACTTTGCGTTGAAACTATATTCATATATATAGTACATTTTCTGCTTTGAAGCATATTAAATTTAAAACACGTAATCGCATAAAAACGGATCTCTGGAAGCGTGTATTAGACTCCCTACGACTAGTAGATATAGATGTGCAAAAGTTAGTAGAGCATAAACCCTTGCCTCAAATGTCCCATTGATTTTTTATTTTATGTTAAACTTTAAATATAACATGTAAATTGTAAACCATAATAATAAAATACTTGTAAATAATGTTTCGTTTGTGTATTATTTTTCAAAATAAACTTTTTTTGAACGAGTCAAGTTCTCTGGTCCTTCATAATAATTTCAAATTTAATACGGAATTAATAATTTAATACCGCAACGTCTAAAAGGTTGGACCACATTAAGCAATAAAGTTAAATAATCTCATCACATCGGTTTCTATTGGCTAATGTCTTCATTAGGTGAAGTCTTTGGTGACATAATCACATTCCTTGTTTTATGTGTTTTTACTCGCCACGAAATTTTTCGATAAAACCACATATTCAAAAATTTTATCTTAAACCTTAAAAACTTTAATAAAATTATGTTAAATTTTAGTTAACAGAATTTATACGCTACAAAAAAAAACACTGATCTATTCTATGTATCTCTACGATAAAACAAATATTACGTTGCAAATAATTGACATTGACTTTAAAGCAACTTACATAATATTCGTACACGTAAATAAAAACAATCCGACTACTTGTATAAACACTTCGAACAAATTGGCCAATTCATTTTTGAAATACCGAAAAATCCTCTCTAATCTGTCTGGTTCTAAAGTAGCAATTTATGGCTTTTGTTCTCCAATTCTAAAAAATATCTGGATTGTTAAACACGAGGGGGAATATGTACATATGACGAAAAAAATGATGGATGAAAGAGTCAGTCGGCATCAAATAAATTTGAGTTGTTTGGTTATTTATTTCCACGTTCGAAATTTTTATAACAACCTACTCTCGCTACAATTGACAAGAAAGAATGAAACAAGTCAATGAGGATCTACTGCAAAATTCTATTTCATTTTTAATTAAAAAGGCAAATAAAAAGTTTGATATTAAAAACAGAAGTATTAAAATATTAAAAGTTAAAAGAACATTTAAGGTAAAATAAAAATAGTCAAATTCTTAGTTGTATATTAAACCTTCTATAAAGTCATCAAACTTAAAACATATTAGCCGTTTAGTCCAGTTTGGTTATGCAAAAATCATCGATTTAGCAGCAACATTTTTCGCAGATATCTGAAGTCTTTAAGACATAATTGGGGGTTACTAGATGACAAATAGATGAAAAAGTACTCATATTTTTACCTTGCGTTTTTTTTACAATAATTTATGGTCACAATTTGATTTTTTGTCTATAAGTTTTTTCCCTTACATTTTACATAAAAAATATTAAATATTTATATCATTTTTTTACAAAAACAATATCTTTATTTTCCCGTTTTTAAATTAAAATTGATAAATAATTTACGGAGATATTTGCAAAAAAGCAGTTTTTTGGCACTAATTTATAAATTTTATTAATTTTTTTATTAACAAAATGAAATGTTATTAATACATTTGAACATTAAGGAATTACCGTCTTTTAAATTTGTGCGAAATTTCCCCCGATCGGTCAAATAGTTTAAAAGTTATTTAATTTATTTAATAATAATTATTAAACTTGCTCTATTAATGATGCTAGACACATTTAGCAAATTTCATAGGATTCTTTAAGAGTTAAACTATCTCAGAAGTTAAGTGCATATTGCGTTTTCATTGAAATTATTTACAAAATAACCGTTTGAAAAAGACTTTTTTTAATTTGGCTGGAATAGTCTGTCGCAGTATTAATAATGATGATGTAATTTTTACTCCCCCGGAAATCTCGGAAAATCCCGGAAAATCAATATAATATATTTTTTTTCATTATATATAAATGATGTAATAATACTTATTATTACATATAAAATAATATTTAGTAATATAATAAAATATATTTGATAAATTAAATTTCAGGTAATTTGTTACACATTATATTATTATAGTCCTTTTATTAATTATAAATATTTACTACCTTGACGATCTATATGTTTATACAGGGTGGTCCTTAAGTAATTGAGTAATTGTGCAAAAAGAAACCGCAGATTCTATACTTTAAAATATTACAATTTAAGCCAATTTGCTTTAATAAAATGTTGATATTAAAAAGATACAGGGTGTAAAAGTGGAAATTTAAAATCTTATTTTTCGTTATAACTTTCATGTTTGTAAACATTTATGTATTAAAATTTACAGCTGGGTACTATTTAATATCAGGAATTATAATTTGATGCATACTTTGATATAGCTAATAGAGGGCGCCACATATGCCACATATGTGGCATATATTTGCACTTTACTTTTTTGTTCTTCAAGTTACCAGTATTTGTGATAAAAAATATTAAAGATACGATATTTTAACAAAAAAAAGGTATACTTGATAATAACTTCAAAACTCAAAAGTTTTCGAGATAATCGCATTTTACAAATCAACTGCATAATTCTGATTTAACGCAATTACTCCAGGCAATGAAAGAAAAATAAATAAAAACATCAATACTTCTGAATTTTGTTATAAAATACCTTTAATAAAGTCAATAGTTAACAAAATATTAAATAAAATAAATATATCAGCAGGATAATTAATAATAGGATTTGATAAAATAACAGAATAATTGGATTTTACATCAAACATTTTACGTTTTTCATTAAATTAAAGTCATAATCAAAACATTTTATTTACAAACCAAATTAAAAAATAGTTAAACTAAATAATATTAAACTTTTTGTCAAAGTAAGTGTTCGATATGTCCACCATTTTCTTTATTTCATTTGTCAATACGTTCCATAAAATATCGTCTCATATTAAATAGCATCATTGGTTCTAAAATAACTGCTGCAGTGTTTATTATAGTTGTTTTAAGTATAATAATAAGTAATTTTTTAAAATTTTTGTAATTTAAATAATTATAATATTATCTCACCACAAGAATATTACTTCCACGAACAATCCAACGTTCAGGAAAGTGTATTTAAATACTGTCTCACTCCGCTTTCTCTGTAATGTGATGGTGTACCATCTTGTAGAAACCACATACTTCGCGTTAAGTTTGATGACAATTATTCCAATAAATCAATAAAATCATTTTATAAAAAATGTAAATAAATCTCACCATTCAAATTGAAAGGTAATTCGCTTATCCGTAAAATATCATTCAAAATTTATATTTAAAATGCATGTCCTATAGTTTGGAACCATTGATAATTAGTTTTTACGGATATGCAACTTACCCTGCAATTTGAATATCAAGATTTATTTACATTTTTTATAAAATAATGTTATTGATTTAATGTAAGAATTGTCATCAAATTTAAGGCGAAATATGTGGTTTCTACAAGATGGTACAGCATTATATTACAGAGAAAGCAGAGTGAGACAGTGCTTACAATACACTTTCCTGAACGTTGGATTATTCGTGGTAGTCTTGTGGTGTGATAATAATATAATTATTTAATTCATAAATATTGCAAAAAATTACTTATTAATATACTTATAACACTTATAATAAATACTGCAGCAGTTTCTTTAGAATCAATGACGCTATTTAATATGAGACGATATTTTATGGAATGTATTGACAAATGAATTAAAGAAAATGGTCGACATATTGAACACTTACTTTGACAAAAAGTTTAATGTTATTTACTTAAACTTTTTCTCAATTTGGTTTGTAAATAAAATGTTTTGATTATGACTTTAATTTAATACCAAACGTAAAATGTTTGATGTAAAATCCAATTATTCTGTTATTTATCAAATCCTATTATTTTATCCTGCTGATATATTTATTTTATTTAATAATTCATTAACTATTAACTTTATTAAAAGTATTTTATACCAAATTTCAGAAGTATTGATGTTTTTCTTTAATTTTCTTTCGTTGCCTGAAGTAATTGCGATAAATCAGAATTATGTAGTTGATTTCAAAAATGCGATTATCTCGAAAACTGTTGAGTTTTGAAGATGTTAACAAGTATACCTTTTTTTTTGTTAAAATAATGTATCTTTAATATTTTTTATTAAAAATACCAGTAGCTTAAAGAGCAAAAAAGTTACGTGCAAATGTATGCCACATATGTGGCATATGTGGCACCCTCTATCAGTTACATCAAAGTATACATAAAATTATAATTTCTGATATTTAATAGTACCCAGTTGTAAATTTTTATACATAAATGTTGGTAAACATGAAAGTTATGGCAAAAAATAAAATTTTAAATTTCCACTTTAACACCCTGTATCTTTCTTAATATCAACATTTTATTAAAGCAACTTGACTTAAATCGTAATATTTTAAAGTGTAGAATCTACGGTTTCTTTTTGTACACTTACTTAAGGACCACCCTGTATATGTGTATAGGTATATGTACAGTACGACGACAGTAAACACATTTATCTATGTTTTTAGATCTAAATACCTCCAAAGATCAGAGTATACCGTTCTCGTATCGCTACGTTTATATGTATTCATGTGAATAGGTGAAAGGTCATCTATATAATGGAAAACCGGTAATATATAGTTCATCTAGAAAGTATCCGGAATTTTACATTTTTCCTAATTTGAATAGATTTTCTTTTTGTAACATGTTAAGACAAAAGTAATACATCAAGTAGGTTGTGACTATAGTAGGTTATGGACAAAATGGCATGACAACGTTATAAATGAGATAATTAAGAGAGGAAAAAACATGTTTGCTCTCTTAATTACCTAATTACACATTAATTCTAATCACAACAAACCTTTGATTATAGTTATTTGAAAATAACAACGTAACAACAATAACAATAACATATATTGTTCTGAAGCTATTTTGTTGTGGTATTGTAAATTAATTACTATTTAACTGGGAATAAGCCACAATTAAAGATAAAAATACGTTTATTGACGTTTCAATTTCCACTTATTATTCAATCGATCGAATAGAACAGAACAACTTAGAACGAGATCCTACAGCATACACAAGGAATAATATGAGGAAAATAACAATACCGTACATAAAAGGACTATTAGAAAAACTTAAAAGGATAGGAAATAAATTCAACATTTCAACAACATTCAAAACAACAAACACGTTGAGATCTATTTTGTCCAAAACCAAACCTAACAATGAACAAGAAAGGACAAAGAATTGCATTTATAAAATACTTTGTGAATGCGATCAGATTTATTTAGGTGAATCATCAAGGCCATTAAATGTTAGAATAAGTGAACATCAATCTTATATTAAAAATAAAGAATTTGATAGATCTTAAATCTGTAAACACGTATGGGATAATGAACATAGGGTTCAATGGAATAATTCAAATGTAGTCCTAAAAGAAACGGATGGTAAAAAAAGAAAAATCAAAGAAGCGGCTCTAATTATGCTAAATGAGGCCAATTGTGTCGCAAATTCCTCGGCAGAATGTAGTAGGATCTGGTTACCAATATTGAAAGAGGAAGTTATTAATAAGAAAATACCAGTATTAGTAAGTCAGTAACATATAGAGGATACATCATTTATGTTTTCTAAATAACGTAACATATAAAATCAGAATTTTGACGTTTGTTGAAGGTAAACTAAAGTCACGAACAAATATTTACAATGTCGGGATAGTATTATGAGGTTTTTTTCCTGGTTTTCCCTCATAATTTACTATGGAATCACTAACAGGAGAATTTTACTGTCATCATGTCATGTGTTTGTCTTTTTAAAGACGAATTACATGCTATGATTTTTTCTGAGGGATATTCTCAAGTTAAAGTTGAATTCATGTAATCGAATGAACTATCTTTTAAGTAAAGTCGTCCCAGGAGCGCAACTCAACAATATTGGCAATATCATTTTAAAGTCGTCTACTTTAAAATGCATAATGTATGTCTGAATTGTCAATATAAATGAGTCAGATAAAATTAAATTATTAGAAGAATTTTTCACTATGTAACCAAAAACAAAATTTGTTTAATTTACTGTTTGTATTTTGAGAACGATTTCCAAAGTGGAAATTGAAACATTAATAAACGTATTTTGAGGGTATACAAGGCAACTATCGAACACGGTGATTAATTTAATCTTGCCCAAGTACTTTCGATATGTATGGCCATGGATCACGTTATACATGGAACGTCTAATCACCCAACTCAACATAAAATGGCTGCTTTCAACAGTTACATTCATCGGTTACTTAAATTTCCTCTGTCTGATGATAATTTTAATACAGAACTTAATACTCTTAAGCAGATTGCTTTCAATAATGGCTATGATCCCAACATTATATACAAACTTCTAAATAGAGCTAAACTAAAAATTGCAGAAAAGCTTGCATATTCTTCACAGTTTTTCCAACCGAATGCTTCAGATAACATCAGATATTTCTCTTTCACTTATATTAGTAGCATTTCCAATAAATTATCTAAATTTTTTTCTTCTACAATTGATAACATCAAAATTTCCTTTAAATCACATTACACTTTAGGTTCCTTCTTAATCAATACCAAAGATAGGATGAATACACTTGATAAAAGTGGTATTTACAAATTAAAATGTGATGATTGTGATGCCTCTTATGTAGGTAGAACCATCAGAAAGTTATCCACTAGAGTCTCTGAACATTTGAAAAGACCAAATTCTTCAAGTTTTGGTCAACACTTAGTATCTAGCAACCACAATTTTAACATCAATTCTGGTTCATCTATCTTACATGGCATTAGCAGAAAGAAAAACTATCTTGAGTTTGATTTATTGGAAGATTTGGAGATTACAAGGGAAACAAATGAAAACTCTCACTGTCTTAATACTCAAATTAATTTAAATTGTACTAAATTTAATCCTATATTTAAAAACTTTATTACAACTTCACCTCGTAGAGGACCCAGCTCGACTGTTTAGACTTCATGCACTGAGCATTTCAATATTAATTTTAAAGTTCTTCCATTGACTGTGGATTCAACTGAACTACGTGGACTATAACACATTTATATATTTTGTCTTCAATTTTGATTTTAACTTTTAGTAATTTAACTGCATATTCAGATTTTTCTTTTTTTACAGTACTGATAGCGCTTGGTGAACCATTTTATTGTAGTCAACCATCCACTGTCTAATATATTGTTAGTCTTTTCTCACATTCATACTTTATGTCAACTTCAATTGCTCTCAAACCAACATCCTAATTATTATAGACAGGTTTGAGTGTGAGATTGGGATTATTCAATCTACATAAAAAATATACTATATAATTTTATATTTCATCAGTCGATTTCCTATAGTGGTGTCAGTTAGACCTTTGGTCAAGACTTATGTCCGATTTCACCAACGATACCTAAACAGTTGCCTTCAAACCTGTGAGATTGGGATTATTCAATCTACATAAAAAATATACTATATAATTTTATATTTCATCAGTCGATTTCCTATAGTGGTGTCAGTTGGACCTTTGGTCAAGACTTATGTCCGATTTCACCAACGATACCTAAACAGTTGCCTTCAAAAGTAATTCTTATCGAAAAGAACTTCCTAAGTCAATACTTAGGAACACTAGCGTTTCACAACTAAAAGAACTGCTTATCTAGGAAATTCTTTCTTAGGTATTACTTTGGGTACGTTTGAACTATTATTGATAAATAAAAAGAAGAATAAGAAGTTATAACCTTACTTTTTTATTTGTTATTGAATTGTTTGTTTTCCAAGTTGGTTTTATTTAGTTTTGTCGTGTTATAGTTATTTTAATTAGAAGTTAGTTATTTGTAAATAAGGTTTGTTTAGTTTTGTAAATTATTTTGTCTAGTGAAATGGAGGAAAAGAAAAGGGCTGTAAATTTCATATTAAATAGGCGGAGAGCATATTAAATAAAATTAAAAATGAGTTGATTACAATGTTATATTATACAGCATAATACATTTTTTATCTAATTTTAATTTCAGAAAATGAAGAAGTGCCACCAACTCTATTGTCATTATTAAAATAATTTTAAAATAAAACATGTCCTGAAAATTGTTTTTTATTTTATATTTTTAATAATACACTTTTAATGAAATCATGAATGGGTTTTTGAAAGAAAATACCAGTTTGTTAGGTAGAGAATATCATTTTCTATTTGTTCCAACACATATAAAATTGTTGGTATAGACATTCGAAACCTTTTTAAAAAAATCCACATCGTCCAAAGTTTCAAAATAATTTGGTCGATTCTTGATATCTCGAGGTTTTCTTTCTGTTTCGTCTTCAGAATCAGATCAGGAATCGAATCGATCTAGATTTTCGATAAACTGTAGTGCTTCTATACCTATTATAAATAGTACCAAAGCAACAATTAATTAATATAAAATAATACAAAAATAACTAACTATAGAGTAACGACAGTTCTCTGGTAACGACACACAAATTACGGTAAGAAGCAAATTATTAACAAATTTCACAAGTACATCCGTCAAATCTGTTAAAACATAACCTCACTTTTAACTATAAGTAATACCAAAGTAATACCTAAACTATTTAGGGAGATCGCAAAACGTATCCTACCATTAGGTAATGCTTAAGCGGTTTAGGCAATTCTTAGCGTATGGTGAAATCGGTTTTAGAGTTAGGAAGTACCTAAGCCCGCTTAGGATTTGCTTAAATATTTAGGTATCGTCGGTGAAATCGGGCATTAGTGTCATAGAATTTTGAAAGGTGCAGATCACATAACTGCCCTTCACAAGATGTCATTTGTCACATGTCATCTCTACATTTCGGTCAGACCGGGAGCCCATTCTGTCTCCGGCTTCTATACAATATGTAGCTTCTCCTTATAAATTTTAAAGTGTTTGTTTGTCTTAGTGTATTGTATTTTGTATTGTTATGTCCAAATTTTACATTTATGACATTCTACTATGTCGGATAGGCCACAACTGACGAAGTAAGTCTATAAACGTTTATCACATATAAAATTTTTTCAACCATAAACTTGGAGTTTTTTTTATCCAAGTGAATTAATTTTCCTTTTTATAAAAAACGTTTCTTGGCTTATTTCAGATGCCCCTGAAGATGATCTATTGATCAAAAGTACTTGGGCAAGATTAAATTAATCACCGTATTCGATAGTTGCCTTGTATACCCTCAAAGTTTAATTATTCGAACATTCAACCTTATATTGAATAAACGTATTTTTATCTTTAATTGTGGCTTATTCCCAGTTTAATAGTAATTAACAAGAACATAATAAATAACTTAACAAGTTCTACGAACAATGGACTGGTTGAAAATATCAGAAAAATCTGAAGAAGGGTCTTATTATTTTTTTTTATACAAGAACCGATCTATAAAGCCAGAACAAAAATTTTTGTTATACTCTATATCTAAAAATGCATAATAGCAAAATGTTATGGAAAAAATTACAACGGTCTTTATCTAGGACTGTTCAAAGTAGCAAAATTATAAATATCGATGACTTAACTGTATTTTTTGTTTCAGATCCGGACTTTCCCATATACCCTCGCCCGTCATCAGGAAAGCGTGCATTGGCAATGTTTGCTCGCTGGGGATCGATAAACAGTATTGGAAAGAACCGGCCACCAATCAGAAGCAACCCCTACGATTCTGATGGAGATGATACATACAACAGCAACCGAAGAATGCAAGGTCAGCCACTGAGGTGGGGTTAAAAACATATAGCAGAGTAGAAGATACAGCGATAAGGGCGATTTAAGATCACTAAATTGAAATAAAGAATGTAGTTTTAAAATCCATATCTTCTAAGTTGTCAAATAGTATTGAAACATGTTTTAGGTTAATGTTGTAACTTTTAAAGAAAAAATGGAACCTATTTAAAACCAGTAAAAAATTACTTATTTTGGTAAATGTTTTAGTTTTATTTCTAGTTATTTCAGTGTTCGTCTGAAAATTTAATTTCGATTTAAGTTAAAACATTAATGGTGAGCCTTTAAGCAATGAGACATATTTCAACTTAAAAATTTAATTAATTAATTTCGAGAATTACAATATTTTGTCACTGTAAATTTTAAACAATTGACCATGAAACCAACAGTAAAATATCTAAATATGATTAAATCTACTTTAATACTTTCACTCACGCTGCAAAAAATGATAAAAAAAAATCTAAAACTTTTTTTTCGAATATTTTTTAAAAACAGAATTTGTTTATAACCCTTTCGGTTTCTGTTTAATTGAATGTCCTTCTACAAAGACAAAGTTACTTTAGGTATTCGCAGTAAAATCGCAAGAAAAAACTGAAATATATTAAATTATTACAAAAAAATACACAATTATATAATTTGTCATGACACTAATGAAAGTAGTTGTTTCGCAGAACGTACAGTCCATATTATATACTAGGCAAACATCAAGTTTGTTCACTCCTCTCATGTTTAGTAGTTATACAAACTAACAGCGGAGAACATCAATATAATTTATTATTTTATTACCATCTTTCGCAATTAGCTAGTTGTAACATACCAACAAAATAAGCTGCAACAATCACTGGTCTATTTCCAAATGATTTCGTGATGACCATTATTCGTACTTAATAACATCACTAACAGACTAAACTTTTAAAAATAGTCTATTATGAAATATGCACAGATAATAATTAACCTAATAGAAGAACTAAAAAAATATAAAATACACATCTTAGCAATACAGGAAACACATTTAACTGGAAACGACATTAAAAAGATTAGCCCATACACGTTTTACACAAGTGGAGGCGATAATAGGAATTTTGGAGTGGGTTTTCTGGTACATGAAGACGTGGAGCAAGTAAAACGATTCGTAGTAAAATCTGACAGAATGTGTGCAATTAGAATTAAGGGAAAAAAGAATATGATATCGTTGATAAATATACATGCTCCAACAGAAGAAAAAGACGAAGAAAGGAAAGACGAATTTTACGAAGAATTAGAGTCATTGTGTGAAGAAATGCCCAGATAAGATACTAAAATTATTATAGGCGACGCCAATGCAAAGATCGAAAGAGAAGATATATATAAAACCATAACAGGGGGTGAAAGTAAACATTTGAATACAAATGATAACGGACAAAGATTAATAACATTCGCAATTGAAAACAGGATGAAGATAATGGGTACCCATTTTAGGAGAAAAAATATATATAAAGGAACGTGGAAAATTCCGGGATCAAATAGAACTAATCAAATAGACCACATCTTAATACAAGAGAAATTTGCCAATTTAAAAACAAATGTGAAAACGTGCAGAGGGGCTGACGTAGACTCAGATCATTTTTTGGTTAAAATTAATATGAGAGAAGCAATAATTAAAAAGCATAAACGGAAAAAAAAGTGCAACGTAAATTTAATAATGAAAAACTGCGAAAATTTGAGGTAGCGCAGGATTATCAAAAGGATATACAAGAAACCTACGCGAAACAAGATAGTACTACTGTGAGTAACATACAACAAAAGTTCTTGAAAATGACAACCACTATAAAGGAAGCTACGTCGAAGAACATACCAAGAACAAAAAGATTTAGAAAAAACCACTGGTTCAATGAAGAATGCAAAACAGAGTTAAAAAAGAGATCAGATTTGAGATTAAAAAGTTTACGATCGCAAAAAACAAGACGATCTAGAAAGGTATGCAGAACAACGAAAAAAAGTAAAGAGAATCCTAAGGGAGCGCAAACGAAAGTGTATGAGTGATAAAATTAAGCGCATTGAAGAAAATTACAAGAAAAATGCAATAAAAAATTTTTATAAAGAAGTAAAATACATTAAAACTGGGTACCAGGGAAGAACGATAAATGTAAAAGATAAGCAAGGACACCTGATAGTGGACGAAGACCAAATATGTGAAAGATGGAAAGAATATTGCGAAGAGATGCTAAATGAAGAAGTGACTACTGAAGAAAATTGTTATGTTCCTAAACCTCAAATAGTAATAGAAGAAATACTAAGGCACACAAGAGAAGAAATTGAAGAAATAATAAAACATATAAAAAATCAAAAAAGCCCCGGGGAGAGCGGCATTGTGACAGAGAACATTAAATATGGAGGAGAGACCTTAATAAACAAACTTGGCGAGCTAATACTAGAAGTATGGGATGCCGAAGAAATGCCTCAAGAATGGAATAAGTCGATTATAATTCCTATACACAAAAAGGGAGATAGAACTGAATGCGCAAACTATAGAGGAATATCTTTATTAAAAGTAATTTATAAAGTACTCGCCATACTAATTAAAAAACGATTAGAAATATATATAGAGAAGAATCTAGGAGAATACCAGGGAGGATTTCGGAAAGGAAGATCAAGAACCGATCAAAGTTTTATGCTAAAACAAATCCTGATCAATTGCTATGAATACAACATTTCAGCACAAGTACTTTTCATTGATTACAAAGCTGCCTACGATACAATAGACAGGAACAAGTTAATAGAAACACTAAAAGAATTCCAAGTGCCAGAAAAGATAATAAGATTGGTAAAAATGACAATTAGACAAACCATTTATGCTGTGAGATGCAACGGTACAATCTCAGAAGAATTTGAAGTGAAAAAAGGTGTTCGCCAAGGAGACCCGTTGTCTACATTGCTATTTAATATAGTTCTAGAAAAAATTGTAAGGGATAGTGGGATAAATAGGTCCGGAACCATTTTATACAAGGAGCACAATGCTTAGCATACGCGGATGACGTGGTTCTTATTACAAGAAATGGAAAAGAGCTATCAAATATAACAAAAAGATTGATTCGGGAAAGCTCTAAAATAGGACTGAAAATTAATATTAATAAATCGCAATACATGGAGATCTCGAGCAAAAAAGGAATAAACACCAGGGAATCCTTTAAATTGAAAGTGGAGGATGGATCAGTTGTAGAATTCGAGAAGGTGGATGAATATATGTACTTAGGTACTTTTATTGATCAGACATGTAAGGAAGAAACTGAAATCAACCTGAGACTGACCAAGAGCAACAGATGTGCTGGAGCCATGAGCAAAATAATAGTTTATAAAAGTATAATTAGACCCACAATGCTATACGCTGCCGAGACATGGACTATGAACAAAACCATACAGAATACGTTGGAAGCATGGGAAAGAAATTGCAGAATTCGCAGAATATTTGGTGGAAAAGTAGTAGAGGGAGAATGGAGAAGACGAACTAATGCAGAAGTGTATCATTTGTATGCTAACCCTACAATAACAAAAGTGGTAAAAAAACGTAGACTAGAATGGCTCGGTCATCTAGAAAGAATGCAAGGTGATAAACTAGTCAAGAATATTGCTTGGAGAGTACCTGAGGGCAAAAAAAAGAGAGGAACACCAAGAAAGAAATGGAGAGATGTAGTGATGGAAGATGTCAGAGAGATGGGAATCAGAGATTGAAAGCTGTTAACTAAGAATAGAAAACGATGGAAATTATCCATCCAGCAATGGGCCTAAAAGGCCTGTTAACGCTGTACATACATACAACAATGACAATGTATATTAGAAATAAATTAAAACTAGAATAAATTAAAATCAAAAAAATTTACTCTCACAATTTGTGTCATATCAAGTTTGTACTTCCTGAAGGGCATCGGTGTTTACAAAAAGATACAAAGTTTACAAGAACGCTAAGTATGTATTTAAATAAAAAGTATACATTATATATAAAGCCTCCAGTTACAGTCAAACAAATTGTATATCCAGTGTGTCCGTAAAGTATGGAATAAATTCGATATTTTCTAAATAAAAAGAATTAAAAAAAATCTACAACACGTCGATTTTTAAATTTAATGTTTTACATTTTACAATATATACAAGGTGATACACATTACAGTGATGACGTCATCGGCTCTTTTTTAAATGTAATACCCTATACTTTAATACAGTTTTAAATCGATAGAAATGAGCTGATTCCAAAAAAGTATAATACTGGGGGTCTAACGGATATAATTTGAAAGATATACGCTTAGAAAATGAAATTTTATTGATTTATAATATTAATAAACTATAAATAAATTATCATAAATAACTTAAAAGTAATCCAGTAATTAATACATGACCCAATCTTAAATGTGCGAATTCCAGCCCTTGTTGTATTTGACAGTAACCCAAACCTTGTACAAATTCTTGAAGAACCTTGCTTTACGAATTCTTGTTTTTAGACCTCCAATATTTGCAGGTTTCGTTTTACAAAAAACATTCTTTAAATAACCCCACATAAAATAATCCAAAGGATTGAGGTCTGGCGACCTCGCTGGCCATTCAATATGTCCACGTCTTTCAATCCACCTGTTCGGAAAAACTTCGTTTAGGTACCTTAGGTTACCTAAATCTAAAGCATAATGCAGAGGCGCACCATCCTATTGAAACCCTAAACTTTTATCAAAACCTCCAAGATTAATTGTACTGGGAAATAAATTAACTAAAGTAGCTACGAGATATCCACTTAAAAACTGAAGGTATGCTGGCCCGTTTAAATTACCTTCGAAATAGTAGGGTCCAATGATTTTATTTTTTACAATGCCAGTCCATACGTTTACCTTTTGGGGGTATTGTTAATGATGTTGCCGCATCCAGTTGGAGTTTTCTTTTGCCCAGTATCTACAATGCTGATGGTTGACCTCGCCGATTAATTTGAATGTAGCCTCATCAGAAAAAATAATATTTTGAACCAAGAGAGGGTTTCGGTGGCTGTTATCCATCATTATTTCGCAAAATTGTATTCTTTTATCTGTACAACTGTGCATTTTATTTACTTAACTTACTTTTACGTAGTTTTTCTACCGTTGTTTTGCCAACATCGAGATCACTACTAACCTTACGAACAGAAGTATGCGCATCTTCTTCAAAAGCAAGTAGAACATCTAATGTTGTAACATAATTTACAGAGGGTCGACCTGATTTGCGTGCATTTTCAGCTCTATCAGTTTCTTGAAATTTCTTTTCAATCTTACTTACTCTTGACTGCGTGATGGGTATTTCTGGATATTTATCATTAAATAAATTACACACTTCTGAACTGAACTGAATATCTGAATTCGCAGTTTGTCTCCATACCCAATCATCATGAGTATTTCAATTCTTTACTTTACACTTAAATTCATTTCTACTAAAAATTAATTCTAAGCAATAATACAGAACATTCGCAAATTATTACAATTATTGTACTACTTAATTGTTATGGAACGTTACTATACTCTGTTTTTTTAACCAGGAGGAGTAAACCAAAAAGACAGATTCACACTCAAGAAAGTTACTAGAAAAGTCACCAAATACATCTTCTTTTTTTGTTGATTATCTCGGCCTTGCGGTAATCGAGTAATCAATATTGGACAACCTCACAAGTCAATTTTAACCTAACTTTGTTTATTTATGTTTGAATAATAACTTTTTTTTTAATTCACTTCCAATATATATTACAATTATTACAATGAAAAAAGGACGTTTTTCACATTTGGTCCTGTGTATATATATTTAAATATTGGGTGATCCAGTTTTATAGATCTCTTAAGTCTATGGTATTTAATTATAATTTAGAGAATATTTTGATCGGGAGAGTCAATAATGTTACAGATCTAAGTGTGGTTTTTCTCAGAAATTTCTCTTTTAATAGTAAACCAAATTCTTATTCTGGTATGATGAACTTCTTGAATCTAGTTTTTTTTCTTACCAGATACTTTGTATAAATATAAGTATGTACTTACAATTTCTTTAATGCTGGATTTTTGTTTAACGTTGACAGTGAGTTTGTCCCATTTGTTATCAATAAATAAAATTTACTAAAAAATACTGGATTTTTGTGAGATAATCAACAAATCCAATTTATTATGTTACATTCTTAGATAATTTTGCAGTTTTCTTGTGATGATCTACAACCAGGAAGAACTAAACCAACTGTACCATATAATCAAACTAAAACACAACATTACTTTACTAATGTTCTTTTATTGTGATGAAAACAAAATCGAAATGCTTCTTAACAAGTATACACAAAATTTAAAAGATAGTTGCCGTTTTTGTTATGATAATTAGATATAAATAACATACATTTATAAATTTATAAACACTTTAAACTATATTTAATATAAATATCATCTAGAAAAATATCACATTAAATACTATTCGCATATCACCAAGTCCCAGTTATTACAAACAAAGAGTCAGAAATCGATTTATATTTAGAGGAAAATAATAATAATAAATAAATTTCACAAATGTCATTAGTGTCAATATGTCATAATTTAGTGGAGTAAACTTGCCTGCGGTTGGACCAATTGCAAACAAGCATTACGGCGCGGAAAATTTGAATTACTCCTCCTGGTTAAAAAACAGACCATAGAAATAATTACGTTTCACTAAAAACTAGTTGTAGACAACTTTTTTGCAATTGATAATAAATAATTTATTTTTTAAGCGCATATCTTTTAAATTATATCTACTTTATTAAAATAGTAGTTTATATACTTATTATATTATATGATTATATAGAGTATTATACTTTTTTTAAATCAGCTTATTTTTATCGATCTAAAAATGTCCTAAAATACAGGGTGTTACATTTAAAAAAAAGAGCCGATGACGTCATCACTGTAATGTTTATCACCTTGTATAATGAAATTTTATTGTAAAATGTAGAACACTAAATTTCAAAATCGACGTGTTTTAGATTTTTTTAAAAAGGACTTTCATTTAGGAAATATCGAATTTATTCCATACTTTACAGACACACTGTAAAGTCGGAGAGAAAATATAGGGAACATGTTATTTCGTAAGGTTAAATGCCACTATTCGGCAATACGATGCTTATTAAGTTTATTAAGCTTATTGTGTATGGGAGGACACTGTGACTGAAAGGGTTAACACCTTCTCTATTCGTACATTTTTTATATCCATATTGTAAAACCAAACTTTAAGCCTTGGCTTATATAATGTTTCAGTCATTATATCAGGAACTTAGGTTTCTGTTAATGTTTTCTCCTTATCTCTCTCTTTCTCTTAATGTCTTTCTCCCAAGAGAGTAATACTACTGGCGGTATTCCTGTAGCTTTCGTAAGACGAACCTCTCACTAGATCACCGTAAGGGCCTGCCATATTACCCTTTTCTCCTACCTGATTGGACGTGTTTCGTCGGTTTATTCTTTAATTGACACTAATTGGTGCAAAAAAGTCTGCTATTTTTAAAGCATTTTACTGTGCTAGTTACCTTAGTAATGGTGTTTTCAGACTTACCAGAATAACTGTGATTATAATCTCAAAATTAGTTTTTGTTATATTTTCTGATTTTTATCTACTATCGGAATAAATGGTACCCAAAATAGAAAATGTGACAAATTTTACATAAGAAATTACATTTTATTATTTTAATCGCTTAATTTGCCTACACCATATATGGTAACCACCATTTTGAAATTGTTTTTAAGGCCACATGGTGATATGGTTCACCAAGAATTTGACCAGAATTTAAGAAACGAAGAGCCAATTTAACCCCTGTGAGTATGTCTATAGGATCGGATTACTAAAATGCGTGATCTGGTAGTTTCAGATTATGAATATGAGTGAGATCGCTTACTCGCTCGACTAATTGTAGTCTCCCCCTTCAATGCTTTGCAGTTAATAGAGGACCTCGGGCGGCAATCCTAGGTGTTAAGTTGCATTCCCTAAGTCGCTGGTGAACAGTTTCAGTACTAATTTGTATAGCATGCACGTCTTAAATCTGAATTTGTAGACTTTGAGGTGTAACAAAACGTTGTCGAAGATCGGGAATTTTTCGGGAAAAATCGGGAAAAAACCGATCTTAAATAGGTCTAGTTACCTGGTTTCGTCCTTGCCCTGGTCTGTGAGTATGATCTCCTGTTTCCAAAAATTTCCTAACATACGTGAGACGCATTAGTGGGACACATTAAACCGACGACCAATTCTTCGGTAACTCCAATCTTCTTCCGACAGTATCACTGCTTGGCCACATTCATCTCTGGTTATATTACGTTATTGACGCTCCATAATAAACACAATTAACAATAATCAACAATAATTAAACAGTAGCCAAATAAAATTCGTTAACACTTGGAAATTAGTATATTTATAGAATAAGTACATTTTTTTGCTTCTTTTTGTTTTGTTACAAAAAAACTATAGCGATAAAACACATTCAATAAATATAGAGTGTACGAATAGCATATACAAGGGGCTTGCAAAATATGAAATTACAATAGAAATTTTTATTAACGCTAATAAAATATTTTAATATTTCAAAGTGGTGCGTTAATTTCTTGGAGAAGTGTAGTTTAGTTGCATTTCTCCGATGACTTTATTGTAAGATAGGTCATTCAATTACATGAAATCAACTTAAGAATATCCGTCAGAAAAATCATAGCATGTGAATTGTCTTTAAAAAGACAACCTTATGCCATGATGACAGTAAAATTGTCCTGTAAGTGATTCCATACTAAATCATAAGAAAAAAAACCAGGAAAAAAACTTATTACTGGTAAGTATGTGGTCTTAACGATTTCCAAATTGGAAATTTAAACGTCAATAAACTTAATTTAAACTTCAATTGTGGCTTATTCTCATTAAAACAGTAATCATTGTAAGATGCCAGAAAAAAATAGCTTTAGAACAATATTGAAAAGCCTAATGTGACAGGATGTTGTGAGCACGTTTTGACATGTTGCTGTTCTCTTTGTCTCCTTCCAGTAATTTGACAGGTTATAAGGGTGACCTTATAGATAGGACAAATTTGTAAAATAAAAAAATATTTTTATTTGGTATCGTCGCTGACGTGATAGAAATAATTTATGAATTTTATCTAAACAAATATAAACAACATATTTTTTAAGTGCCATGGTCATTCAAATATATGAAACTCCTCATTTTAACGACGATGAACCGACTTTATCTGGTAACGAGGCATTTAATAATACACACTATTTAATACAAATACCGAGAAAGAATAATAGATATGGTATCATTAAAGATCAATCACAGCCCTAACTATTTGTCAGATAGGATTTCGTAACTTGATTAATTGGTTTTGTGTAACTATATAAGATAGTTTTGTAGCTCTGCTTTATTAGTCGTATTTATCAGATAATTTAATATTAGTGCATTTAAAGCTTTTACCTGAATGATTACATAGCCATTCTCTTTCGACTTCCCTTGTTACCAGCTTTAACACAAATACTAGATATAACGTCTTGCATTTTAGTATATTAATATGCATACAAACAACTTCCTCTAAAGTATCTAAGTAAGAAATACGTGCCAACACAAAACAAAATTAATACAACGGTGATTGGCGTCTTTTGGTAATTTACGCAAACTAAACAAAACTTTCACAGAAATATGTTTTCAAGCATTAATTACAGTTTGGTTAAATATGATGGATTTGTGTTAGTTTGCTTGGTCTTAAAATGGGATTTAATGCATTTTTGTTTAGTTTTAAATTATTCATATATCAATATATATTGTAATTAAATCAAATTGACTGAAATGAATACTTCACAATATAGATTGAACTAAATCAAGTACTTTGTAGTATTTACTTAAAAAAATGGCTAAAACTGGATTTATTGCTTTTGCTAAGTTGCGCCTCACTTGTGTATCCAACTTAAGTAGAAATAGATTTCGATTTATTTATAACAATTTGTATTTAAAAATGGTAACAGATCTGGAGTCTGCCAAATAAATTTATTTAACATATACAATTGGGGATAATTCCTATTAATTAATTTATTTAAGTCTCTCAATTAGAATTAAATTTTTTTAAACAGTGTATTGTGCTAGACCTTCAGTAAATACTTTCGTTCATTCCAAAGACTACAGGTATTACTTATTTCCATAGGTATTAATTTACCATTCCGATTAAAATTTATCAGAAAAGAACTAAATTGCGTTTTACACAACCTTTCAAAGTTTTTCTATTTTTCCATTTATACCCAGAGAAACTTTTAATAGTACGCCCACTAGGGGTTCAAGTTATTTTAAGTTCCGTGTGAACTAAATTAGTGACCATTGTTTCCATAAATATAAATTTGTGAGGATGTTAAAACATGGCAGAATAACAAAACTTTTATGTTTCATACACATCCTGGAAACATCGAAGTTTTATGACAACCAAAATAAACAAAAAATGTATTGAAAATAAATTAAACACACAACTGGAAAATGCAAAGTAATAAACTTAAGAATAAATTTACAATACAGCAAAATTTAAGTTAAATACATTTTTCATATAGGACTCATAATTTACATAACTTTATTTACATGTTGTCTCTGTCAGGACACATGCTTCTATTCTATAAAAGGATCAAAGACAAGTAGGATCTAAAGACTTCTGTTTTTATTTTAATGTTTGATATATAATATATTCCTGAGGCCGTTTAAAAGAGTTGTCACTATACTATATATAATCTCCTGTTTTTATTTAATTGCCGTATTGCCAGATTCCAGTAAGAGCCTAAGAAGGTATCCATTGAATTCTGACACGCAACGGTGGGGGAAATTTTTTGGACATCTACGTCATGAGCAAGACACCCTGGCATCTTTCGGTCGAATAGGATAAGGCCAGAAGATTCCAGGGTAGTGCCGGATTAACCGTGTCTCTGCTAAATCCTCGGTAGGAAGACTCCCGAACTCGTGGCTGAAAGACCTGAGGAGATGGTTCGACCGCTCATTCGGAGAAATCTTACACGAAGCAGCTTTTAAAACTGCAATTGCTATTTGGATCGTCATTTTTCGAAAGGAGAAGGCGCCATGAGGAAAAGAAGGCTAAAACCTTAACCACCGTTCCAGAGAGGTGGTCTTGCCTCTCAATAAACAACTAAAATAAATAACTAAAAATTTATATTATAAATAACTATACCTATTACCGTAAATCAGAAAATGCTCTAGACATTATACGTTAGGCCATAAACTAATAAATAATAGTAACCATAATTTTCAAATCCCTGGCTAATTTCCTTCCTTGTCCTCCTGCTCCTTTTTGTTCATCACCTCAGAAATCAGACAGTGTACATCTTTCCATTCTTTTTCTCCTCTCAAGATTATGTTTACAATGTTTTTTTCATCCAGCCCGAAACCCATTCGCCTCTCAAAATCTCCCCTCTCATTTGCACATCTCTGGCAGTTAAAAATGTGGGCGGGAGCGTCCGGTACCCCACAAACAGTACAGTCTGACGAGGCAGATTTGCCCATTCTATTTGTGAAGGTGTCAAAACTACCATGTGATATTACTAATCTCCTGTTAGTAATATCATTTATAATTTAGACTGCATCATAAATATATAACTTTGTCTTCTGTTTTAGTAGTTTTATCGCTTACTCTTAATAATTAGTGCTTACTATGAAAATTTTGTAGTGGGTGGATACTTGTCTGCGATTGCGGCAGGGGATAGATCTACTACAGGATTAGCATACCTGCCCACGTGAGCTCATCGATTTTCCTAGCCTCCTATCATTAGGAAAACCATGTCCAAACCCAAAGCATTTTCATCTTTACCCTTTCCTTCCCCCATTTTTAAACAAACTCGCCAACATGCACTAGTCAAACTTATCGTTTTAATGGCTTAAAACGATTATACATAGAAAGACATAACCTTAGGGTAATCCATGTTCCAACGACTACCCACTCGGATGAAGAAATTTACGAATTTAATGAGAACCTAGAAACAGTACATATTATATGACATACCAGGATATTACACAATAATTAGGGGTAATTTTAATGAGAAAATGGGGTTTAAACAAGTTAGTGCAGAAGTAGAAATGAGTAAGTAGGAATATGGCGAAAGACATGAACGGGAGTAAAGATTGCTCTCTTTAACCCCTTTCATGTTTCATTCCTTTTTATAAAAAGAGAACTGTTTTTTTATAAAAAGCCTCTACGTAAATGGAAGTAAATCAGCCCAGATGGTAGTGTCAAAAATAAAATAGATTATATTATAACAAACAGAAAAGAAATAATCAATGACATTATCCTGAGAAGTACTCAACAAATTTTTAATGGTTAGTGATTATAGATTAATTCGAGCTTAGATATTAATTGTCAAATTCGAAAGAACAAAGATGATCCCAAAGACAAGAAAAAAGAAATGGATTCCTCTAGAAAACAACGACCTATATGAAGATACACTAACCAGACATATACAAGACTTGTAAGACAAAATAGAATATGTAGATCAGTCAAATCCTGGCATAACAAAGACACTAACAGAAACTGAAAGGGAAGTACTGCCCGACGGTTTTCACCTATAAAAAAAACTTTAGCCTTTAGCCATAATACCAAAAAGCCAATGGGTAGTAAAAGAAGATAGCTGACGGAAAAATACGGTTTTAACTACACAACAATGAAAAAATTAAATAAATAAATCCACCTGTCAATCCGAAATGACGTAAAAGGAAACAATACAAGAGAAATAACTAAAACCATTTAGAAGAAGTTTATTTATTCAAAAATAAGGACAGCCCTAATGCATACAAAATTAATCAGTTTATTAACATTAATACATAAGATAAAAATATCAATTACACTTAAAATATAGTACCTACACAAAAAATATAAACAATAATATATAACATAAAAGATGACTACAAAACAACTACCTAACTATTGGTGCTTTTAATATGGTCCATTAATTTGCTTTTAAACATTTGTATAGATGAACAAGTTTTAAATGTATAAGGAAGCTTATTAAAAAGCTTCAGCTTTTTAATAAGCTATCAAAACCCTTAAACAACCAAGAGTTTCTTGAAGCCGTCCTTTTTGTTTTCACAATGTGTAAATTGCGAAGTAGGGTAATTGTGAATATCACAATTCCGTGTAATACCTAAACTCACAAAAGTAAGCACGGGCCAAATTATTTAAAATTTTATAAATGAACACCATTATAAGGTAAAAGACATTTTGTTGAACTAAAATCCACTGCAGCATGCTAAGCATCGTTGCTATAGGTGTATATCTGCTTCCATCAAGAATGATGCTCATTCCACGATTTTGTAATGTTTGCAACTCTGCCGATTGATTTAAATTGAAGAGAAAAATAACTAACGAGCAAAAATCGAAATAAAGTTGAATAATTGCATTAAAAACTGTAATTTTAGTTGAAGTTGACAAATTTTTAGATACTCTTGAAAAAAAGTATAATTTTTTAGAAATCTTTTTTAATATGTAATTAAAATGGTCATTAAAAGACAAGAAATTATCCAATTGAAAACCAAGTTACTTGATTGTTGTGATGATTTATTTTTTGTCATTGTCAATTTAAAGATTAATAGTACTTATATTATTATTTGAATATTTGTATTCAGTTGTTATTATCATAGCATTTGTCGTTAACACATTTAACTTTAGTTTGTTGATCTTTAAATATTTATTAACAGACTACAATGCTAAATTCATTTTAGATACAGCACTTTCAAAGTTTGAATCAAAACATGCAAGTAGGGTGTCATCTGCGTACAAATTAAAGAAATCACATTTAACAAACACGTTTATATCATCTAAATATAATATAAATAAAAGGGGTCCTAAGACACTATCTTGAGGTACCCCAATATTAACATTAATTGCAGAAAAAGTAATATCATCCATCAATCAGAGAAGTATAAATATTCCGATCAATACTTTTAAACGCCCTTTTTAAACCAAAGAATACTACTACTAAATAATTATCATTGTCCAATTCAGACCTGAATTTACAAAGTGAAAGTTGCAGTGCAGTTTCGCATGAATACTTTTACGAAAACCTGATTATAGACACATTAAAGTTTTGAAAGCTATTACTGAAACTGACCGATATTATTAAATGATCACACAACTTTAGAGTTGAATGAACAAAACAACTAACCAGATCATTATTAACAAGAACATAATCAATCAAGGTTTTACTAAAATTCGTAATACTAGTAGCTTCCGTTGAAGCAAACAAAGGTTTAAAAGTTAAACATACGGCAACAAAATTGGTATAAAATAAGGAACAAAGATAGAAACAATAGTACGAATAAAACCAAAATGCTTGAGGTTATCATATTCTTTTATCGCAAAATGTATGACACCACCGACGAAAGGTAAGATTAGGCCCTCCTCAAAATCACAAACCAGGGTTCAGAATTAATACCAGAAATGACTTCATACGAACTTAAAACGACAATTTTGGAAGTGAAAATAACAAATCCCGTGGCGATATTGGAGTAGTGATCGAGGCGAAGAAACCAGGTGGAAATAAAATTATAGAGGCTTTGGCCAAGCTTTGCACCGAATGCATCTACCAAGGGAAAACTCCTTCTCAATGGAATAGTGCAGTTATTGTTCTGTTCGAATTCATTCCCTCCATTTAGGCTTTCTAATTATTTAAGATTTTTAAGTAGTTTCGCTTATATTTTTATGTATTCTCCTTTCTTCTTTTATCTCTGTCTGATAAATCTCAACTGTAAATCTGATTCGTTCATTTTTTTGATAGGCTTTATATTTTTCTAGGACTGCAGTCATGTGTTTAATAAAAAACTACTAGTTTTTTCGGTTATAAGTTTGTATTGTTTGTAGTTATCCTGGTCAAGTAAGTATCAATATTTTTGTCTTAATGGATTATATTTTGATCCAATAATATATTGCAACCATTTTCGAGTACCATTCGACAACTTTTATACTTATCTCTCAGATATTGTAAATTCCACTTTTTAATAAATATTTTATTTTTTGATAGACCTGTTCTTGTTTCTTTCAGTTATTTACGCAGTAGTATCCCATGTGAAAATGAGGATAACTACAAATCCTTAGGAACATGAATAATACCAAATGTAAACCAAACCAAAGATTAAACACGTTTTGAAATAGCTCGTGCACCATTTGTTAAACTTAAAAAGTTTTTTTGTGGTCGGAATGTAAGGTTACGACTACGTCTAATAATGCTTTGGTGTTGCCTATTCACTACTCTTCTTTGTGACTTGGAAGCATGGACATTAAAACAAGTGCACCTAAATAAGTTGACTGATTTTGAATTTTGGTGTTACAGAAGAATCCTACGAATATCATGGACTCAAAAAATGTCGAACGTAGAAGTTATTTGAAGAATATGAATTAAAGCTGAAAAAATATTAGATACGAAGACGGTTGCGATTTGATTTAATGTTAGTCTCTTACTACTCCCTAACACGCATTTCTGGATCTACCCGTCATCAGATAGAGTTTGTAATAAGTCTCAAACCAAATCAAAATGCACCGACTACTATGGTAATTGTAGGAAATTAATTACCAGAGTATGCGACTAGAGACCTCTCGTGAGGAATTGCTATCTACATAATATTTAACTTGTAATACTAATATTGACTATCAAAAGAAGAAAACTAAAGTACTTGGATCATGTTATGAGAGGGCAAATATATTCATTATTGCAACTTATTATTCAAGGCAAAATTCGAGGAAAGTGAAATGTGGGAAGACAAAGAGTATCGTGGCTTAATAACTTAAGTGTACTCTCTTATGTGTACCTTGGCACCAACGTAAATGCAAAATGAGAACATGCCACAGAAATTAAGGCGAGAATAGAACGAGCGAGAGCAGCATTTAACAATATGAAAAAGGTTCTTATAAGCAAGTATTTGTCTCTTCTCCCAAAACTACTTTTAATTAAATGCTACATTTTTTCGATCTTACTATAGTGTGGAGGCCTGGTTGCTGACAGAGACCCTCACGAGAAAACTAGAAGCATTCGAAATGTGGGTGTGCCGACGCATTCTTCGTATATCCTGAACCGAACATGTCACCAACATAGAGGTAATCTAAAGAATCGGAAAGGAAAAAGAAATCGTGAGCACAATTAAACAAAGAAAGCTTGAATATCTAGGCCACATATTGAGACACGATAAGTACTGTCTACTGCAATTGATTGTCCAGGGGAAAATAGACAGTAAGCGAGAGCCAGGCAGGAGAAGACACTCATGGCTCCAAAATATGCGGAAGTGATTCGGGCTCACATCGGTCGAACTATTCAGAATGCAGAAGTGCAGAATTAATTAAAGCGGCAGTCGACAGCGGTCCCACGTAGTCACGATTTCCAAATTTTGATATAAGACGAAACTTAAAGAAGAAGATCCCATGTGATGACAGAGTCGTCGCATCTCTTTAACTATATTTAAATAAACTTCACAGATTCTTCATTAAAACTTTGTTTAATATAAAATAGCTGATTAACATCAATATGTTGACTTAGTAATGTTAAACCTCATATTATACGTATAACTCCTCATTATCACAATAACAATAACGACCATATTAGACGAAATAAACTATAATAGCTAATTGTGTTTTATGCTGAAAATATATCATGATGGTCAAGCAATAACTTCCATCTTAATGGTATTTCAACATGCTAGTGCTTTTAGACACGTACTTGTTACTCATGTAGACAGAATCAAGTGGCATTTTCGCATTAGGATCTATTACGAGTTCCCTTTTAGATCAATAGAGAAGATGATGTGTATTTTTATTATCTTTTATTATCCGTTTTATAGTTTATGGAGCTGTTAAGTTACTTATTTATACCTGTCAGTTACGGTCAAAATATATATGGGTTATATATAATTTTTGATAACTAATTAAGTGTTAATTACTTTTCATTCATGAATTCGACCAATATTTTATTACAATTAATTTTCCTATTGAAGGTTCTAAATAACGAAGTAAAGAATACAATAAAATATAGTTTAGATTTAATTATAGTTATTAATATCTAGACCGATTATAAAATCAAAACTGATCTTAGTAAAGTAAAATTTGAACATGATCTACCAAGTTATATCTATGAAGTACATCTACTTGGATGTATTTTAAATTTCTTCTATAGCACCATCTCACTTGAAAGGTTGGCGATCCAATTGGCTGTTATATTTGAAACAGCCGCTGTGAAGATTTTAGATGATGTTTTGCCGCTTGTTTTGGATCATACTTTGGCCTATATCCTTGTATTAACTATTGTGTCGTATACTTATTGACCTTTTCTTCCTAGTGTTTTCTTCGACATTGAACCGAACTTATTTCCATCTACCCCATCTCATTAAGTATCCAATGTAAATTAGTTTACGTTTTTTTATTGTTGGAATTAGCTATTTGTACTTCTGAATTATGTTATAGCACTTTATTTTTTTTTTACTTTTTCAGCGTAGTACTCGAAGTCTAAAACATTATACCATTTTTGACTCGGTAATTATTAGAATTATTATATTTTATCACTATTCATGTAACGCATACTCAAAAATAATAAATATGCTATATTTTTTATGTTTTTATTGATTACAAAAAGGCATTCGATTGAGTGACAGTTAGATAGCCAAAGGGAGAGGTAAATGACTTGAATTTGCTTCCCTGTCGAATGGTTTAGACAAAGATGATTTACACTTTGGTCCTGACCAGAAAAATAGAAAGGCTCATGTAGTAGTTTAAAATTCTAAGTGAATCTGCTGCTTAGATTAAAATACGCTGGTGTCTGATTGACCAATGGAGGGGCAGTACGGCAATATATATGAATGTTTGCCGGATATAGTTTTACGTTTCCTAGACCGTGAACGCTATTGGTTGGGCTAAGCAGCTAGGAAATTTAATTCGCTTTGATGAACTTTACCACATAGTGGTGAAATAGGTAAAAATAGTAATAAAAATATGCAATAAAACTTATTGTATAATATTTTGTATGTGTTGATAAATGCAGATATCTAATAGTAGGTAAGTAACAGTACAAGAAGAATTGCAACTAGAATAATTGCAACGAAAACATGACGAATTTAACACACATAAGAAAATAAAAGAAGTTACAGTACACAAAAGAAATACACCCATGACATTAACGAATAATGAAGTTCATGCACTATCCCTAGAAGACGAAGTAATGGAGGAATGGGAAAACTACATTAAAGCATTATTTAAGGATGATCGAGGATCACTACCTAACTTAAGTGCAAATACAGGACCATCAATCTTAAAAGCTAAAGTGGAAAAAGCCATACACCAAGCCAAAAACAACAAAGCCAGTCGACCAGATCAAATATACAGCGAATGGCTAAAATTACTCTCAAATGACAATATAAAAGAACTCACTGTACTTTTCAATCAAATATATGATACCAGTGAAATTCCATCGGACTGGTTAAAATCGATCTTTATTCCTCTACCTAAGAAACCAAACGTTAAGAAATGTAGCGATTGTAGACTCATTAGTTTAATGAGCCATGCCGTTAAAATACTGTTGCATATTCTTCTAAACCGAATTAACAACAAGTGCGAAGAAATAATTAGTCAAGAGCAGTTCGGGTTCCGGAGATGCCTTGGAACTAGAGAAGCACTATTTTCTATGCAAACACTCCTTCAACGATGTTGGGAGGTAAAAAAACCCGTATATATGTGCTTCATTGATTTTGAAAAGGCATTTGATCGCGTTCAGCATACCAGACTAATTACCGCCTTGCAGAGCATCCAACTAGATGAGAAAGACATCAAACTTATTGCCAAACTTTACTGGAACCAAACAGCCATTATTAATACCAACAACAGAGAATCAAAGCCAATCAGTATTGAACGAGGCGTAAGACAAGGCTGTATACTATCTCTCACCCTCTTAAACGTGTATTCTGAGAATCTATTTAGGGAAGCTTTAAAAGATCAAAAAGAATTATCATATGAGGAGAAATAATTAACAATATACGGTACGCCGACGATACTGTGATTCTAGCTGAAAACATCGACGATCTGCAGGAGCTAATCAATAGAGTTGACATGGAATGCACAAATTGGGGACTGTCGATAAATATCGATAAAACTAAATACATGGTGACCAGTAAAGTGGATATCGGCGTAACCCAACTGATATTAAACCAACAACCGCTGCAGAGAGTTCAGAGATTCAAATACCTTGGATGTTGGATTACCCAAAATCAAGATCCATCCTTTGAAATTCGATGTAGAATTGAACAGGCAAGAAACTCATTTCAAAAATTCAAGCCTCTATTATCCAATAACTCATTAAATTTGGAAATCCGTGAAAAGTTTACAAGATGTTACGTGTGGTCTGTACTTTTGTATGGATGTGAAACTTGGACTTTAAACGCCGATATCATGAATAAAATCGAGGCGTTTGAGATGTGGTTGTATCGAAGGATACTAAAAATTCCATGGACTAGCAGAACCAGAAACGAAGAAGTTCTTCGAAGAATGGGACATCAACGAACTCTATTAAATATTATTAAAGGCGTAAACTAGAATATCTTGGACATATAATCAGAGGACCAAGATATGAGTTTCTTCGGCTAATTGTCAACGGTAAAATCGAAGGAAAGAAATGGATAGGACGGAAGAAAGTCTCTTGGTTGAGGAATTTGCGGCAGTGGACAGGTTTGACAGCGGACCAATTGCTACACGTAGCGCAAGACCGAGATCAGTATAACAATATTATAAGCATGGTAGTCGCCGACGTTCCGTAGGGATATGACACTCTAAGAAGAAGAACAATACAAAAAATACATTTATCATAAAGTTCATAATTAATAAATAACTGTGCTTATTTAACTTTACGTGTCCAATTTAAACAATTAAATCTTGTTGATCCAGAAAAGAGTTGTCTGAATGATCCTAAACAGTTGCGTGCAGCAGATCGTGTGCAATGTAAGGTTTCTTCAACAAAGGATAACTAAGTAGATGTGTTGAATCTTGTAGCGTCCCACATTCACACAGGGTATCGGAGTCAGCAGGCAACAGTCCTTATTTCTTCATGTTGGTGAATCAGTAAGATGACTACCAGTCCAAAAGTTTCTCTTGAGAATTCAAATGGCGAAAAACAGCTTCTTTCCGTTTGATGAGACGAACTCTTTCTAGAGTATCTTGTAGATATATCGAGCGTGTGCTGATACTTTGGCAGTTGGTGTGTGTAAAAGTCGACGTTTTAAAGAGGAATTTCTTAGTAAGGTAAAGGAGGAATAAACACCATTGTCAGATGTACCAGTTCCACATAGTAGTAGTTTAGTTAGACAGTAGAAGATACTTCTAGTAGTTTATGGAAAGACACTCACGATTAAAAATCTTTTGAAGTAAGTGACAATTAAACCAAACCTAATTTTAAAGATAAGCTCTTGGAAGCAAATGAAATGTACAATCTGCAAGTAGTAAATAATCTAGAAAAAGAGTACTGCAACAAGATTTTACGTTTTTATTATGTTGTTTTGAAAGCTATGGATAAAACTAATTTAGAGAAGGTATATTGTAGCCACAAACGACAGGGGATATTTAAACCTAGACTCTTAGAACAAGCAACTTGTTTATTATCGTCAAATAGATATACCATTAAAATTTAATGACATAATGTCATGATTATGATTATGGTAGATCGGAGAACGGCTTTATGAGCCCTTTGGAGACAGACCTACTGCGGATTCATTGTACCACCCCTATTATACGAACTAGGCCTATAAAGACCTGATCTTTGGCATTTCTGAGCACCAGACTGCCCTGTGCTCCCATATCTGCTATAGTAAGCTAGGGCTCTATATCTGAGTTCTTTCTGCTATTCTAAACATCTAATACTTTAGAAACTTTGTGGTCTCACATGTTTCTAAACTCACTAGTTTTTTTAGAGGTAACTCTATCATTTGGCTCGCTTGCATAAAAACCAAATGCAGAATCTGCCGCTTCTGATATGTCAGTCCCGGGCACATCCCGAGGACATTTGAGGAGGTTTACTTCTTCTCGTCACAAAGACGGCACTTTAGAGAAGATTAGCATACTGACCGCCAAGAACCATCTTCTACGGTCTAGAAGTAGAAGTTGGCTTATAAGACTTTTAGATTGCTTCACTATGTAGAGCCTAGCCTGTCTCATATTTTCATAACTGGTCCAGAAGTCCTGAAACCTCCGCAAAACCTCCTTTAGACTACTCTGACCAGTTCTGCAAGGCACTTCAATCACAGGTTCGGGTCCCACACGCAAAGTGGATGAGCCTTATCTTGCCACGGAATCAGTCCGTTTGTTCTCATCCACATCTGTGTGCCCTGGTACCCATACCAAGACGGTCAGAGCAACATCAGCCAATGCTCTCTTGCACTCAAGAACTAGCTCTGAACTGACTTTGGGCGCTTTCAAAGCCCTTAGAGCTGGTTTACTGTGAGAGCGGATAATGATGGTCCTGCCTGAGCAGGCCCTATCTATTATCTTCTGAGCACATACCAAGACCGCAAAGACCTTGGCCTGAAGGATTGTCGCATGGGAGACGATCGCCTGGCTAGACTTAAATCTGATTCTGCTACCATATACTCTAGTACTTGCTCGGTTATCCATTCAGTATAGGTTCTCGTTTCATCCACTCATCCTGTTGAGCAAATTGAACCAAGAAAGATGATAACTTAAACTAAGGGTCATGCTTTCCTGTACTATAGAGAATAAAGGATAACACTCGATGGCATGTCTCCAAATGCTACAATAGCCCACCCTTATATTCATTCTCAACCAGTAAGACAATAGGCTGCCATCATGACTTTGTACTTTACATTAGGATGCGGACAATAAGAAGAGGTAAATCCAAGAGAGCCTTAAGAGACGCTGTGCGAGTGGTCCTCATGGCTCCTAAGACGCCAACGCATGCCACCAATGGAGGTGAAACAACGGAGCCTCAGCTGAAGCCAGTCTAGCTCGTGTTCATTACATAATGGCCTTATAAGACAGTATAGGAAACATAACACCTTTATATGAATGAATATATAAGGTGACATACCTTATACATTCAAACAAGAAAATATCATTGCAAAAGGCAAACGAGTGACTAGTAAACTCTGTTACTTTAGCTAGTACAGTGAAAAAAAGTTAAATATTTGTTTTCAAGGATTTGCTAAACATGAATCTTTATTAACTTTTCGAATTAACTGAAAAGTCCTATCTAGTTTCCTACATTTAAACAAAGAAGTATTACAGTGTTGTCTATTTTGCAACACATCGCAGATGGCGTTGATCTATATTAACAAAAAACCGAATATAATATAATATAACAGTACAAAAATGTGGTACAGATACACCTGACAAAGTGTTCAAAACTAGAGTTTAAAACCTACATGTGTTTTTTTTATAATTTGAAATTATGCAGAGATCGTTTTGCTTTTGAACATTTATGTCAGTCGTTACTAGTATTAGTGTTTAAAGTTAAACATAAATATCTTATTGAAAAAAAGTGCCCATCGTACTTTCGAAAATAAAGTAAAAATTCCTCAAAATTAAAAGAACGTTTAATGAATGTTTAAATAAGTAAAAATTCTACAAAAATAAAAAATATTGTAAATAAAGGTATTTACAATTGTCAATTGTTTTGAAAATCATTACCTGTACAGAGTAATTGCTATTAACATGGAGAATTTAGTGATGGATTTGATATAAACAGTCTTCACCGGATTATTTTGCATTCACAACTGAAGACTGTATGAATTGAATTTGAATTATTTTGTATTTCCGTTTTATAACATTGGAATAAAAATAAATTGTAAATATTGAGTTTTTCGAAAATTTGTTACCTAATATGTATCATATTTTCTATTATTTTTGATTGATAAAACAAAAATTTTATCATTGGTGTGAATTGAACCTCAATTTTCACGTCAATAGACAACGTCCCTAACTACTACACCAATTCCATATACATTAATTGTTTTCGGAGAGAACATACCTACCTTTATTTTAGTCAAATATTTAAGTTGAGTTATTTTTATTATTAAATAAACAAAGATTTATAATTTAAAATCGGTACTAATGAATGTTTTTTACTATAATATATCTTAATATATTCAAGTATTTATTCTAACATTAGAAATTATTAAAATAAATTATTTTTGAGGTTATCCATATAATTATGACTGAAGTCAAATAGCCACGTCTAAAGTCTAAAGGTGTGAGACTATCGATGGTGATAATGCAATGTAATGTAAATTATAGGTTTCTATCGATTATTTCCCACCTCTACGAGTTTCATCTCTTTTTATATCACAAGGTAACTGTGTTTTCTATCTCTTACGTTAAAAAGCCGGGTGGTAAAGCACTCATCACTGTATAATAACACACCAAACATCATCATAGTGATTGGTGCTACGGCTCGAGTTGACCCTCTCTAAGCTGATTTCTTCATTCGATCTCTTTTTGTGTAGCGCATGCCAGTTGACAATACCGTTCTTCCTGACATCTTCATCTACACCCTTCCTTTATCTCAGCCTTAGCCGACCTCTTCATCTAATTCCCCCGAGTTTAAGTGATAAAATATTGTGCCTATAGTTCAAAATTATATAGACGACCCAAACATAGGAGAAAATACCACAAAAAAATCTGTACAAGTAATAAATAGATAATAGCAACACTTTATTTTAAACGGCTTAAAACACAAGCTTAAAACAAAAAAGGCATACAATTGTATTTTATATTATAGCGAATTGCGGTACACAATAGGCTATTATCTCGTAATATTTCGTTATCGTTTTAAGAGAATGGAACTGAATTTCGTAATTGGAGTGGATTTAATTTAACAAAATTTGTATCTAGATAATTAGGAAATTTATAAATATATTAGCTCTTGGTGTAGGTGTATTAAACAGAGAAGGAGGGCGTGAATTAACAGCCTCTTTAGTAAAAATGAAATATCACATAATAAACTGGGACAATCCAATGTCCTCTACGATATTTATTCATGCCGAAAGGAGGTATCATTACAGATGCGTCTATACTACATTAAAATATATCTTGAAGAATTTTGTGCTCAAACTTCCATCCATGGCAAATACCGAAGAATTCTAATTTTAGATATCTACTTAACCCGGCTCTGGTGAAGGAAAAGTTACATCAGTAATACTACTGTGGGGTATGACATATCCCAACTACTACTGTGGGATATGACGTACCACAAATTAAAAAATCATTGATAATATCTTCTTCTTCTTCTGGTAGCACTACAACCCGGGGTGGGTCTTGGCTGACTGCACAACCTGCTTCCATCTCGAACGGCCTTCCATAATGTTTAAGTCAGTGGGTAGCCCCTTTGTTCTCAAATCTGACCATATATTATCTCTCCATCGCATTCGTAGACGTCCTAAGGTCCTTCTCCCTGTCGGGACTTCTTCCCAGATTAACTTGGTAAGGCGGTTATTAGGGAGCCTATGAACATGGCCAGCCCATCTTAGACGTTGGAATTTAATCTCTTGGACTACGTCGCTAGCACTATACATTTGTTTGACCTCGGCATTTGTTCTCATTCGGTATTGGTTAGTATTCGGATCGTGATAGGGACCGAAGATGTTTCTGAGGATTTTTCTCTCAAAGCATCTTAGTTTACTTTCCATTGCTTTTGTCAGCGTCCACGTCTCACACCCATACATAAAGCACCGGTCTAATTACTGTTTTATATATCTTGATTTTTGATGTTCGTGTTAGGCTCTTGGATTTAATAGTGTTTTGGAGGCTATACATACATCTGTTTGCTGCCTGAATTCTCCCTTTTATCTCTTTCGTGATATCGTTATCTGTGGTAATAGTCGCTCCGAGATATTTAAAACTCTCCACTCTTTCAAAGTTATAGGGGTCTATTGTTACATTTTGTCCTATTCTATCTCGTCTCTTTTGTCTGTTAATGCACATATATTTGGTTATCTCTTTATTGACCCTTAGACCGGTATTTTTTGCTCTCTCTCTCTCTCTCTCTCTCTCTCTCTCTCTCTCTCTAATTTATTGAAGGTTTCTTTTACATTGGTGACTGTACAATGTCAAGGTCATCCGCGTATGATAGTAGTAATTTATTTTCATTTACTGTCAGTAGTTCTGTTCTAGTTTGTGCGGTTCTTACTACTTTTTCCAGGAATATATTAAAAAGAAGAGGTGACAGCGCGTCTCCTTGTTTCACTCCACTCTTTATTTCAAACGACTCTGAGAACTTGTTATCTATCCGCACTCTAGATCTACAGCCATTTACACAAACTTTAACGAGCTGGATAAGTTTTTTTGGAACTGAAAGTTCTGCCATTGCATTCCACATCTGATCCCTTTTAATGCTGTCGTATGCTTGTCAGAAATCTATAAAGAGATTATGAATGGTTCTATTGAATTCCCATCCTTTTTCAAGCAGCTGCCTGAGAGTAAAAATCTGATCTATGGTCGATCTATTTTTTCTGAATCCGGCTTGGTATTCCCCTATGAAATTTTCTACAAAAGGTGTTAGTCTACTTAATAGGATGTTCGATAAGATTTTGTACGCCGTATTAAGTCGGGAGATGCCTCTATAGTTAGAGCACTTGGTTTTGTCTTCCTTTTTATGGATAGGAATTATTACACTTTCGTGCCATTTTGTTGGTATTTTCTCTTCGTTCCATATAAGTGTTATTAGTTTGTATAATTGTCTATGTAAAGTTTCTCCTCCATACTTAAGAAATTTGTCTGGTATATTGTTAGAGCCTGGAGCTTTTGCGTTCTTCAATTTGTTAATTGCTTGCAATGTTTCGTCTATTTTTGGGTACTCTACCGGTAGGTCCACCCCAAGATATATATCCTCTCTATGTTCTTCATCTTGGTGTATATTAAGTAAATTTTTGAAATATTCTTGTCATGTTTGGAGTAATTCTTGTTCGTTGATTATTAATTCATCAATATTTTTCTTCAGTACAGACACGCAGTTAGGTCTGAATCCTCTCTTTTCGTTTGACACAGATTTGTAAAATGCTCGACTATTTAACTGTTGTCTATTTCTTTTCATTTCTTTATACTGCTGTTGTTCGTATTTTCTTTTTTTCTCTCTAATTAGTTTTCTTGTTTCTCGTCGTGATGTTGTATAGTTTTCTTTACTTTCTGTTGTTTCTTGTTGAAGCATAATGTTTCGCTTTTTTTGTCTGTCTTGTAGTTTTTCTTGGCATTATTTATCAAACAATTTCCTTGTTTTCGTCCTTCTTTTTCCTATTATTAGTTCTGCTGACTCTGTAATTGATTTTTCCATTTGTTGCCACAGCCTTTTGACATCATTGCTCTGGTCTATTCTATTTAGATGTTGTTCCATTTCCTGTACGTAATTGTCTCGGATTTCCTTATTTTGCGTTTTTTCAATGTTCCACGGTTCCAATGCTTCGTTCGTTTTAAGTTTCTGTGATGATATTCTCAACCTGATTTTTGCTCTTACTAGGTAATGGTATGTATCTCCATCTACGCCCCTGAGGCTTCTTACGTCAAGGACATTACTTCCGTGTCTAGAATCAACAATTATGTTGATGCTAGACATCAACATAATTGTTGATTATCAACAATTGATAATATCATATTTCGTATTTTGTTTAGCATGACATTATTTAGCATCACATTCTTTTAGGGTCTGGTAAATTATTTATTATATTTACCTTTCTGGTCTTCAGGACGATATTTCCAGGCAACAACATAATAAATAAGATATGTAAACTATGTTCTTCGTTTGAGCTTGGTGGTTGCATTTCTGTAGCAAATAATTTGTAAATGTATGCCAGCAATATTAAGTAAAAAGCAAAAAACAGTTAAATATCAACGGTTGCCACACTCTTGAAGTCTAATTTTTTACCTTTATCCCGTCCACCAAAAGAACAGCTTCTTTTTTTAGATTATAGATTGTTATAACTGAAGGTTTTATTGCATCACACTTTCTGACTAAACGTCATCATATTTGTGAAACGTACATAGATAATCTTTGTTAGGTTTTGGTACGTACGAAATAAGAAGGCATTTTTTAGGATCGACTCCCCAAACAAACATACTGATTTTTCTTTTTCGTAATTCAGTATATAAAAAAGTTGGATGAACCACTCGCTTGTTTTAACATAATGTGCCGACTAACTTAAATAATTAACCAAAGGCACATATGTAACGTAGTTGTTCGTAGTTATATTTCACCCAGTACCAATTCAATGTCATAAAAGTCCTGTTACGACACTATGAGCCGTAATATTTCACGTTTTTACTAAGTCTAATTACTTAAAGTTTCTTATTTTTGTTCAATCTGTAATTTACTGACTGAATGATTAAATTGGAGAAAAAAAGTTTTAAAAGTCAAATACTGTTTTTGCTTCCTTAGCAATACCTTCTAAGCCCGACAACTATGTAACAATATGTTGAGGTCTGATTTTTTTCAACTTAATTTAGATTTTTATGCACGAACCATTTAGAACCATCTTTACTAGTATAATATGGACCCCTTCTTTAGGCTCTTTAAACCGCGACGATTATTACTGCGTCGAGCATTTGACATCCTGTCTGATGTCTTCTTCAGGGCTTCCAGAATCTGTTTTCCAAGCCCTAGACACTACTCAGTACACTACTATCTACTGGTTAATAACCACTGCACTACAGTTCATGTATACTGTCGATGGTGACATTGTTTAGCTGGTGGTTGGCGTGAACATTTCTGGCGGCGGGATTTTGACTGAAGGGTGAAGGTGACGATATTTTCTTTAGGTCTCTTTGTTATTGAGACAATTTGATCTTTAGATTGATATAGGTTATGGTTCTGGAGTTTTCAAAATCCATTTGTTGACGTGTATGAAAATCTTGCTGACCTAAAGCTAAAATTAAATCATTAATGATCAGCAATAAATTCCGAACATAAATGAAATGTTCATAAATCCTATTTTGAATTTTACGGTTTGTTTGGTCTATATAAGATCGGGGGCAGTCTGCACAAGGAATTTCTAAAACTCCGTTATAGGTTGAAATTAAAAATCTATCTTAAGCAACATTTATATCACCTTTGATTGCTATCGATATTTCTTAGATGGACTGTTAGTTTCTAGAAAACGCCACTAAATCAACTAATGACGTTTTATATTGTCACATATCTTTTTTGGCTACCCTACTTATGTATCGAAATATTAAGGCATTTCCAATAAATTTTTTCCTATTTATAAAATATAAAATTATCTTTCCAAAAAATGGTTAACTTCATTTCTCTTTAAAATTCACTGTACATCGTATTTAATTAAAAACCAATTTTTTTGCATTTTCCGTCAAAACACGTTTTTCATTTTTTTCAGATTATCTCTACATGTCATGTATTTCCGCCTAAGATATTTTTCATTTTTATATTAATATACTTATATGACCGTTCTTTTATGATAATAAAAGCTGTTTCCGAACACCGGAAATTGTCAAAAGATCGGCGACATATTCACTTTTGGTAAAACGTAGGCTGCTGGTTTTTCTTTTGAAATGTATTAATGTTTCACAAGATCTTGGATAAAAAATTAATTTCTGACTTGACATAAACCTTACTTTTTAAGCAAAAATATCAGAGTTTGTATTTTTAGCTTTTTCGCAATTACTTTATGTACCTTTTATTCTTCTAAATATTTTTTTTTTCCAAATTGTATTATTATTCGGGTCATTTATGTTCCACCTGTTTTGTATCGTTAGCTACTTTCGAAAAACAATAATTCGGATCTCGTATTTCATAGGTTTGGTTTATGTTTATATGAAAAGCGTACTATTTATAAGGCATTTGAAAATACCATGAATCATAACACATAAACTCTGTAGGTATATCATTATTGAACTTAAAGGAAGATCTTAAAAAAGTTAAAATTAATAAATATACATATATGTATATATATATATATATATAATATATATATATATAATATTATATATATATATATATATTATAATATATATATATAGACAAAGTTTTTTAAGATACTGTAATTAGAAGAATGTGTAAATATTTACAATATATCACAAATTATCAGTGCAACTTACTAGTCGTTAATATTATTTATATTAAGCTATGATACTCAACAATAATAACACACATATAAAATAAAACATAAAATAATGGACAAAATACATTTTAAAATTTAGTTTAGGATAGTAAAAATTTCGTTTGTGACATCTTGTAATGGTGTGTTTTAACTGATCCATAGACAACATAAAGAAAAAAAGAACAAAAATAGTTTATTAAAATGTAATTAGGTGTTCTTCATGTTTTATTAATGGAAGTAATGTATTAAACCTGTCTTGATATGCAACATGTTTTGCTTGCAGGTGTATTATAGTGTGTATATTTAAAAGTAAGTCTTTATTTTATTTTTGATGTTTTGTCAGTAAATAACAATACATGTTGCTCAGTTTATCGATGTCAGACTTCTTATTTATACAAGACGTATTGGATTTTATGAAACACATTTCCAAGAAAACACGTTTTGAATGTTTTTTTTCCTGTGCCAAAATACAGGAACCCTCGAAATTAAATTCATGTTTTAACGTTAACGCATGTTCTGTCAGCGCACATGCATTTTTTTGGTTTTTATGTCGCTAAATCCAAGGTTAGATCGCAGAAATGATGGGAGAAGCATAGTTTTGCGAGAACTGATAGGATAAAACGTTGCGTGAAAATACATGTTCAGACAAGTCGTCCGATCTTGACTCAGTTGACGACTATCTCCACTGCAGTTCGCTTCGTTTTTACCAAAAAAGAATAATAATTTCAGATTTGCGGCAATGCACTTACAATTTTCTCGGGGAATTTATTAAACTGTATGAAAGTTTTGCATGTTTAGGCAAGTGAAAAATAAAGACCATAGTGACCGGTGACCGTAATAAAAAAAACGTCGCCTACTAATTTTTTTTAGTCTTTAAAGGGAAAAATGCTTATGTTTTATTTTATTCTTTTTGGTGTTCAAATTAAAGAAAAACATTTTTTTAAATCTCTACCTATTTATAGCTAATAAACAAATAGTAGTTTAGCTTTAGTTAGTAGGATCTCTGTTTTAAAACGAAGTAGATTGCATTACAAGTTTCAGGAATTATTTGGCTTAACGCTGGTTTGGATATTATGGTTGTGAACTTCAAGTCCTTGAGACTGCGTCCTATTGCAAGATATCTGAGAGTTGCTGTGAGTCTTTCATGGGGTATAATGCTTTAATGGCTTTTTTCATGCAGTTGTCTTATTTCAATATTTATGGTATTACCAAATCTAGCAACTAACAATAAGCTGAAGTGTCCATTCGCAAATAATTGCGCCAGTCATCTGGTTCGCCTCTCAGTTCTTTTAATAACGAGACGTGTGAATACTGGCTTCTTTTCGGAAGCCACTCTCTTGACCATCTTTTTTTTACCTCTTTATCCCCATTTTTTCGATCGTAGTATCGTTTTAATTGAAAAAATAAAAAAAAGTAGCCGTGTTTCCTCCATAATAAAAAAACCACTAAACAAACTTCACACAACTCAAGACTCTGAATTAGAACTGAGGTAGAAAACGGAAGGAAAAACGTAGTGTGTATACACTGGACAAAACGTACATTTTGTCGCACGTTTTATATGACCCACAAAACGTACAAGAAAACGTAGCGTGAAAACCAGCCTTTAGTATGCTAATAGAAACTTTGCTTCGCACGAGATGTCACACAGTGCGAGAGAGATAGAGCTAGCGTGCGCAAAAGCATACCGGTATTTCTGAATCGTGGCAATACCTTCGTTTCTATTTTAAATTTCGTATTAAAATCATGAATGTGTTGCTTGTGTGAGTCCATTTCAAATAGGTAAAGAAATAATAAATAAAACTTACTCACAATCAATTTAATTTAACTATCTGATGACCGGTTTCGCTTTCTACAATATGCAAAGCATCCTCAGGTCTTGATACAAAGTTAAACAAATGCTGAAATAATAAAAACATGTTGTCCAATAACGATACACAAAGTAGATGTTGTAAATTACAATAATTATGCCAATATTATATGTCTGTGGTTTTATTTAAATGAGTAAGTTGAATAAAAGGTATAAAAATTTTAAAAGTTTAAACAGACAAGGTAAGGTCCACAAATTGTTATAAAATAGTCTCTTCGATTGTAATAAATTAACAAATGAGCAAATAAATAAATAAAATAAACATTACTTACATGCCGGTACTCTATTAATTGATGGATGGTAGAACATGGTTGAAACTACTATATATTGTTGAATGGAGAACTCAATTCTATTATTGCAGTTGTTTGACAGTAAACGGGAAGTTCTTGAGGAGATAGATTTGATCCAATGAAGAAGAGATATGTGTGTGATTGTTTGTTAAATGAAAGTAATGTAATATATCATTGTGTTATTAAAAACTATTAAAAACTATTTATACTTATTCGAGAGATATATTATTGAAATGTGAAAACACATTTCAAAAATATATATCTCTCTCTCTCTCTCGAATAAGTATAAATAGTTTTTAATAACACAATGATACATTAATAACACATAATAACACATAATAACACATTACTTTCATTTAACAAACAATCACACACATATCTCTTCTTCATTGGATGAAATCTATCTCCTCAAGAACTTCCCGTTTACTGTCAAACAACTGCAATAATAGAATTGAGTTCTCCATTCAACAATATATAGTAGTTTCAACCATGTTCTACCATCCATCAATTAATAGAGTACCGGCATGTAAGTAATGTTTATTTTATTTATTTATTTGCTCATTTGTTAATTTATTACAATCGAAGAGACTATTTTATAACAATTTTTGGGCCTTACCTTGTCTGTTTAAACTTTTAAAATTTTTATACCTTTTATTCAACTTACTCATTTAAATAAAACCACAGACATGTAATATTGGCATAATTATTGTAATTTACAACATCTACTTTGTGTATCGTTATTGGACAACACCCTAATATGGGTTTTTATAATTTCAGCATTTGTTTAACTTTGTATCGAGACCTGAGGATGCTTTGCATATTGTAGAAAGCGAAACCGGTCGTCAGATAGTTAAATTAAATTGGTTGTGAGTAAGTCTTATTTATTATTTCTTTACCTATTTCTTATTAAAATTTTAGGACAGTATTTCTTTGTTACGAAGAAATGTTTTTAAAAAAATTAGAGGGCAAAAGTGCCCTTAAAATAAGTCGCAAGGTGGCGTATTTCGAAGTCAATTATTCAAAAAAGACCATTTATAGCTTATATTAAATTATATATAATGTTTTAAGTAAAAAAATAATATATACTGAGTTTATTTAGGAATTGCCGTTGAAAATATTATGTCACATTTAGTATGAGGTGTCTCTTAGTACCAATCCCACATCTTCAACCTCCGCAAACTTCGTCGTACACCGCAGTGCCCACTTTCTTAATGGTGCAGCCCACACTTTCGATTCCGACCTACGGGCCTTCCGCCGTGGGGCCTCCTGGCCATGCTACACTACCCATCTGGGGCCCTCTTATCAGCAGGACTTACCCGGGATGACGCTGCCCGAATTTCAGTATAACGTTTATCATAATTTCTTTCGTAAGCCGAACTGACCAATCTATTGTTGATATTTTTTCAATTGTAATGAAATTTGAATTACCATCTTAAATGTGAATTAATCACAATATTAATTTAAAATACGTTGATTTTGACGTTTCGATTTCCACTTCGGAAATCGTTCTCAATTATTATTCTCAAAATAAAGACATAAATGTTTTTTCCGAAGCTTTTTATCAACAGTTTGTCCCCAAAACTCAAAAAGTAAATACTTAATAAATTACGTATTTTCTACATTACAAATTTATCAAACTAAATGGGTTTAATGGTTAAATATTTTTAGTACTTAAATTTAACTAAATTTTAAAACTGGCAACATGATCTCTTATTACTGAATTGGTTGTAAACGGAAATATACCAGACCATCATTAGATTTTAATATTCTGAAATGAAGTATGTACTTAATTTATAGTTGCTAAATATAAAACCCATTATACAAATTATTTTTTACCCTACATAGATAATTATTGTAAAGTAATATTTGTGAATAATATTTCTTGTGCTACTGCATAAAACGGTCCTAATATTTACTGGTTTTATGATAAAAATTGATCTAAAATCGCCCAAATATAAATAAGACTGCGGAGAAATCTTTGTTAATGTTACTACTTATCTGTACTTACATCTTAACTGTATGCAATAAAAGTATGTATGTATACGCAAAATTGTTTTTTATCTATTACATTACCTAATTTCTGTAAAATAGTAAATGTTCTATGTGTTATAAATAATTAGTATTACAGCAAGTGTGTGTTATAATAAAGGAACTTTAAATATTCCTCAAATGTGTTTTATTACCTACTGTAACACAGTTGTCGATTAACATTCGTCGAGTGTACATCGAAGGCAATTAGGAAGTGTAAATTATCAGTACCAGTTTTTAGTTAATATTTGTAGTTGGGTCTATTGAACTAATAGGTTTGTGTGTGTGTGTTTAATACGATGGAAATTGATGACGATCGGAATATCCCACCAGATAGGGGAAGGAAAGAAAGTCAGTATCAAAATATAAATCTAAATAATAAATATCAAAACGGCAGTAACAAGGTAAGCGAAATATCTATTGAAAATATTGAAAAGAATTACTATTCACTTGGAGATCAGGGACCGTACTATGTTTTTGTAGAAAATAAATCAGGGAATATAGGTAAACTGCATAGAATAGGAGCTGCAAGGTTAATATTAAATGCTGAAAATGAAATTAAACATAATATTGTTAATATTTCCATAATTGGTAGAAATAAATTGAAAGTAGAATGTAATACATTTTTGGCCGCAAATAAATTAGCTGAATCTAAAACACTATCGGATAAAAACTATGATGCTTATATACCTACTTTTTACACACAAAAACGAGGTGTTGTTAGGCATGTAGATACTGATATTTGTGAAATTGAATTAAAAGGTTTAATTAAAGGTAAATTTGGTCAGGTTGTTACAGTTACACAGGTTAAGCGAATGTTTAGAAAATCTGAGGATAAATTAATTCCTACGGGGACTGTTATTGTCTCTTTTAAGGGACAAACAATTCCTAGTCAAGTAGTAATAGAAAAAATTGTTTATGATGTCGAAACATATATTCCTAAAATAATACAATGTTTAAAATGCTTGCGTTATGGACATATAGCTAAGCAGTGTCGTGGTAAGGAAAGATGTAAATTTTGCGGTAATGAACATATTAGTGATACTTGCGAGAAACAAAACAACCCTTCGTGTATTTTTTGTACAGGAAATCATTCTGCTACAGATAAATTTAAATGTCCAGAATTTTCCGAACAAAAATCAATTAAACGTTTAATGGCAACAGAAAACATAAGCTATGTGGAAGCCCTTAATAGACATAAATCAAGCTATGCATCAGCTACTAAATCTCCCACAGAGGGATCTAAATATACAGTCAATATAAAAAGAAAAAGAATCGCAACAAGTCCATTACCACCAGATCCTATAACCCAAGAGCATAGAGATATAATAACCCTTCCAACTATCCCTTCTAGACCCGTATATGAAAGTTTTAGAAATATTCCACAATATCACAAGGTACCTTTTAGTCAGCCGAGTACTTCTTCTTTTACTCATTTTGATGCTGCATGTATTCAGAGCAACACAATAATGGAATCAATTATAAAAGTTATAAAAGAGTATATACCAACAGATAATAAGCAAATGTTAAATTCAATTAAAACGAATATTTTACCTATTCTTAATAACATTCAACAATAAATTCAATATTCTTCAGTATAATATAAGATCATTAATACACAATAAAGGATTACTAGAAAAATTTTTGTATGATAATAATATTCATTTGAGTATTTTAAGTGAAACTTGGTTAAAGAAACATTTGAAACCAAATTTTAATGGGTATCATTTGTTTCGTTCAGATAGAGAAGATGGATATGGTGGTGTAGGTATTCTTCTGAAAAAAAATATTGCTTTTAATAATACAAAGAGTTTTAAGAGTATTGAAGGTTTAATGACTGTCTCTCTAGCTGTTAAAGTAAGTAACTTATTTACAATAAATATTTATTCGATATATGCAAAACCAAAATTAAACATATCTGAAAGAAGTTGGTCATTGTTTCTTGAAAGCCTAGAAAAACCTTTTTTGTTGGCGGGTGACTTTAATTGTCACCACCAAGTGTGGGGTTGTGATATTACTGATAGAGCAGGAATTAATTTACTTTCAGCAATTGAAAATACCAATCTAGTTTTTCTTAATAATGGCGCGGAAACGCTCATTCCTTCATTAAATCAAAAGAATAAATCGGCAATAGACCTGTCTATTGTATCGCCTGATTTGGTTACATTATGCAATTGGCAAACAAAAATAAATACTTTAGGATCTAATCATTTTCCCATATTAATAGAAATCAAAAGTAATAATTATATTATTAAAACAAATCAAAACAGATGGAATTTAAACAAAGCAAATTGGTCACTTTTTTCTGAAAATATTGAACACAGTAATAATCATAATAATATAAACCGATATGATAAATTTATAGCAGAATTAAACAAAGCAGCAGAAAATTCAATACCCAAAAAGAAAAAAGTGATCAACTCGAAATTTAATAAACATTGGTGGAATGAAGAATGTGATATATTAATGAAAAATCAAAAAGATGCTCTTTTGCGTTTTAAACAAAACTCAAATGCAGAAAATTATATTTGTCTACAAAGAACAATGGCTTTGTGTAAAAAACTAATAAAAAAGCGCAAAAAAGAATCTTGGAGAAATTTTTGTACTTCAATAAATAAAAATACACCGATCTCACAAATATGGACAGAGGTTAGAAAATTAAAAAATAATTGTAAAGAACCAGTCAGTAAGGTAGTAGCAGGAGAATGGACAACAACCTTTATAAACCAAGTCACGCCACCATGGGTTGAAGAAGAAGAAGCAGTTTACCCTCCTCAAGTAGAAAATATCAATAAAATTGCAATGGACAGTCTGTTAAAGAAATTTAGTTTCAAAGAATTCCAGAGCAGTATTAAAAAGCACAAAAATACGGCTCCTGGTATCGACAACATTCATTATATAATGTTATACAACCTTCCATTATCATGCAAAATTACTTTGTTAGAAATAATAAATAATATATGGGAAACCTCGCAGTATCCAGAAGATTGGAAGAAATACATTATGATTCCAATGTTAAAACCGCAAAAAGATTCAAATCTAGCAGAATCATACAGAGGTATATCACTGGCATCATGTGTACTTAAAACATTCGAGCGAATGCTCAAAACAAGAATGGAATATTGGCTAGAATCCAATCTCAAACTACCAAAATATCAGTTTGGGTTTAGAAAAGCTCATTCCACAATAGAAAATGTTACTCATCTAGTCACTGACATTAATATCTCATTCTCATTAAATCGTTCTACCATAGCGTTGTTTATGGATATTCAGGGAGCCTACGATAAAGTAAATCTAGGAATTCTACATCAACAAATGGTGCGAATTGGTTTTAGTTGTGAATTTTCTAGAAAAATAATAAAATTATATCGTAATCGCATAATTAACCTTAAAATAAATGAGGAAATTTTAGATACAAGAACAACAAGTCTGGGATTACCTCAGGGTAGCGTTTTAAGTCCTATATTGTATACAATCTATACCTTTGACCTAGAAAAGCTAACAGACGAATTCAGGGATATTAAGATACTGGAATATGCTGACGATATATGCATTTACATTGATAATTGTGATTTTGAATCTGGTTACCGTTCTTTAAATCAATTTTTTCTTCGATTTAACCAATGGTGTCACGAGAAAAGTTTAAACATTTCACTCACGAAATCAAAAGCATGTATATTCACCCGGAAACGAACTATTCCCAATCAGCTTGTTTTACAAGACCATAGTTTTCCCGTCATCTCCCATGTAACATACCTAGGAGTAACAATTGATAGAAAATTAATCTGGAAAGAGCACATAGAAAGAATATTAAAAAAAGCCGAGAAAGGATTAAATATATTAAGAGCTGTAAGTTCTTACAGTTGGGGAGCCGATTCAGAAATGTCCCTGTTATTATACAGGTCATTTATTAGATCAATTCTGGATTACGGATGCTTTCTATACTCTCAAGCAGCCTCCAGTAACCTAAAAAAGTTAGATAATTTAGTGAATAAATGTCTAAGATTATCCCTTGGAGCCTTTAAAAGTACACCAATTTCAAATCTTCAAGTAGAATGTAGTGAAATGCCTTTAGAGCTAAGAAGAAAATATCTCTGTAATAAATTTTTGTGCAAAATTTCATCTAAAAATAGTAGTCTAGTTAATAAAGTTCACAACCTTTTTATAATGGATTTAACTAATAAGTACTGGCAGAAAAAAGAATCACTGGTTTTATGTAAATCATATCAAGGCTGCTTACAATATAAAGACAATATGTATAAAAACGAACTGTTACCGATATACCAAACAAACTTAACTGATGTGCCTGAAATAGACATACATTTTCTAAGAGATTATTCTAATTACCCCATGTCGTTGAGAAATATGATGTTTAATTCAGACATAGAAAATGATTTTAAAAATTATCATATCATATTTACAGATGCATCAAAAAAAGACGATAAAACGTCCTGTGCATTTTGGGACCCTACACGAGACTATTTCGAGGCAAAAAAACTTCCGAGTGAATTTTCAAGTTATTCAGCTGAACAACTCGCTATATTAGAAGCATTAAAATATATTAAAAATAAATTATTGAATAATAAATTTTTTTTAATAATATCCGATTGTAAAAGTGTTTTACATAAACTTTCAAACATATCTACTAATATTAATATTAATTATATCTTACAAAATATATTAATTAATTTTAAATACTTGTATGAGGAAGGAAAAATAGTTAAGTTTGTTTGGGTTAAAGCTCATTGTGGGATCATCCACAATGAAAAAGTAGACATACTGGCCAAGGAAGCATTAGATTCCGATACTGTTGTAAATTATTCATTAGTTCCTGAAGACCTTTATATTATTTCAAAAAATATAATTAGGCAGGAATGGATGAATAAATATGATCATTCCACCAAGGGACTTTTTTATAAAGGCATTCAGCCGAAAATTCCTACCAAACCATGGTTCTGTAATTTTATAACAAAAAAAGATGCAATCAGAATTATCTGTAGAATTCGATTCAATCATTCCCTAGCACCATCTCACTTATTTAAATTAAAAATTGTAAATTCCCCAAACTGCGAATGTGGAGAATATGGCACACTAGAACATATGATATTAAATTGTAGTAAAAATAGAATAAAGACCAATGTTTTTATGGAAACCATAATGAAAATAAAAATTTTAGTAAAACCCATCAACCTTTATGGGTTAATAGTTTCTAACAATTTAGAAGTTTATAAGTTGCTGTATCAATACATAAGCAGTTTAAAAATAAGAATATGAAACAATAATTTATAAAGAAAAATGTATACCAAAACTTGTATATAAATGAAAAAAGAAAAAAAAAAAGGAAAAAGAAAAAGAAAAAAACAAAAAAACAGAAAAAATATTGAAAATATTAAAAAAAAAATAATAAATAAATAAAAAAAAAATAAAAAATAAAAAATAAAAAAAAAAAAAAAAAAAATTAAACAAAAAAAAAATTTAAAAAAAAAAAAAAAAAAACACTGCTTGCGGAATTGGATGATACTGGATAAACAACCACTGGGCACTGGATGCATGGATACGAAACTGGATACCTTCTACTAGAAAATTGTATACAAAATTAAAAAAAAAATAAATAAATAAATAAAAAATATGATGTTTGTAAGTTTACCAATTGTATAATGTAGAATTTTTAACGTAGTGATATTGTTTAAAAATATTAATAATGTAAATTTTAAATATTAATAGCTTTTATTTTAATAATTGTTAAGAATCAAAGTCAAACATGATTAGGCGAATGAAACCATAGGTTTCGCAGTCAATATTCCAACCACACACACACACACATTACCTACTGTACCCTATTATCTTCATAAAAACCGTTTTTCTTCTTCTTGTACCCTGTCGATTATCGTGCACTGGCTATACTAATTTTGTTGACGACAGCTCGGAAAGGGGATGGGAAGGATCTAATAAAATTCTCTCGGGTGTCTAATCTATGACGTTCGTTTTCCACCTGACCCTCTTCTTCCATATATCTTGCCTTGTATTGTTAAATGAAGTATATACTATCTCTGGGTAACACATAAAATGGCCAAAATATTCCAGTTTGGACTGTTAATTTCCGTAACTGTTCCCATCCGCTGCAAAACAGTCTCATTACTAACTATATCTATCCAACTTGTTTGGGAAAGTATTTAGTATTTATTTACATATTTTACATTAAATACTTTTACTACTGTTTTATAATATGATCTTGTTTAAATTATATATTCTTTTCCTCTAAATAACTACTTATTTAGTTTAAAAGATTATAGTATATTTTTTTTTCTATGCAGTAAATTCTCATTGTTAAACTGGCTAACACATGGTGAACTGTTTTTAAGTTCAATGAAATTCACTTATTTTTGTTATTTTTACTATGTCGCAAGCACAGAAAACGTTACAAAATATCAAATTTCTGTAACCATTTAGTTAAATTATCGCCATTCATAAAGAAGAAAAGAGACCAATAAAAAATTCTTAAATACAAAGAATATAGCAGATAAAATAATCTACAAGGAGTCTCAAGCTAAAGTACGAAAAATAATATGTCGGAAGCATGGCAACAAAAGTGTAACATGATAAATTCACATCTACAAGGACGAAGAAGCACAGAAAATTGGAGAGTCTTAAAATCTTTACGACAAGATAAGAAGAAAGACATACTGTCAAAAATAGCAATGGATTTTATGTGTGTCAACAATAACAATGGACAAATATTTTGAGAAACTCCTGAGAAGGGAAGAGAGACCACAATTTAAAGATAGCAACGAAACAGAAAATATAAATATTTTAACTTCGCCCATACGAATTACAACGAAAGAAGTGGAAGATGAATGTAGATCTCTAAAAAATAACAAAGCACCGCGTCCAGGTAACATACCTGCAGAGTTAATTAAACACGGTATAACCAAACTATATACAAGTTTAGCCAAGCTGTTCCAAAACTGCATTATTGGAACGACAACCCCAGAGGAGTGGAAGATATCATTTATACCCACTATACACAAAAAAGGCAAAAGGGATGAACGGGACAATTACAAAGGCATTGCCGTGTAATTCGATCAGTAGAATATACGGAAAAGTTATTAAAAACAGAATAGAAAGCGAGTATTAAGACTTAGTGGCTGAGAAACAGACAGGATTTAGTGCAGGTAGATCTACTGTTGACCATTTGTTTTGTATTATACATATTATTGAAAAAAAAAAAAATAGCCGTTAATCAAGAAGTAGATGTATTGTATGTAGACCTACGAAAGGCTTATGACAAGTTACCACATTTTAAATTATGGGAAGCGTTAAACAAAACAAACATAAGCATAAATTTAATAAACGTGACGAAGGAACTGTTACAACTCAAAGGTAAAGGTTGGAAATGTCAAGTGGATTCCAAATGAATAAAGACCTTAAACAAGGCTGCTGTCTCCCCCTGATATTATTGAACCTGAAACAGGCTCTAAAACTGTGGAAGCGCAAATTTAGAAATATGGGAATGCCGATTAACAACAATAGCATATACAATTTGTCATTTGCAGATGATCAACTAGTGATAGCACAAGATTATGAAGATATAGACATATAGAATAGTATATACTCAATATCTTCATTAGTATATGACTCAAAAATTAATCGAGGCGTATAAAATAATCTTGAGTATAAAATAAACCTGAAATCAATATCCAAAAAAAATTGTTTAAAATCCTTTATAAAAGGTATATAAAAATGCCCCAAACGGGCTATCACAAACACATTGCAAAACGTTTTCGGATTAATCAATCCATCATCAGTGCAAACCTGAAAGTATATAACCACTTTAATTAAAAAGAACGTTAAATTAAAATGTTGACAAAGGTTAGAGCAACATGTGGTTAATACTTACGGTTGTACATGCTAGTAGCCATCAAAATACATGGGTCAAAACCTTTTAAATGTTTTAAAATTGTAGTTGTTTTACATTATTAGTAGTTATAATTTGTGATGTTTAAGTTACCGTTGGATAGGTAACATGGCGGCGTATGACTCTACATGAGTAAAGTGGTCCTGAGACGAAGTGTCTATTGTTTTGACTCCAACCCATCCAGGGATGGGTTGGAGTCAATAAAAGGGGCTATTTGTTGACTATTTTTTACTCGAGCTTTCAATTATGATTACAATTATTATCAAGAGCTTCTAAAAAATACAAAATATCTTACAAAGTTGAACTAGAAATAAAAAAATTTTTGTTAACTCAACAAATAAAATTAGTTTTTTATATAAAACTGCTGCTAACATATTAGTTACAAAAAATATTATTAAAAAAATGTCCTATTCTAATGTTTCTCTGAAATAAATTTTGATAAAATTTCTTAACAAAAACAATTGAATTTGTAAACAAAAATTGAATAGCTACAAACCAGCCTAAATGTCATAAATACCAACTTAAAAATTTTTATTTTTGACATATTATCAAAAATAAAATTTAGTTTAAAAAATTCTTCTTTGTTAATAACAAAAAAAAAGAATAAGATTTATTCACCATTGATAGATGCCTGAAAAAATGTAACAAATACATGGAAAATTCAAAATGTAATATTTTACTGATTGCATATATAAATTACATAGGAATTATAAATTTTGCTTAGATTTTGAATTTCTGACCTTATGTTTAAATTATTATTACTTTTGCTAATACAAACCATTTCCAAAAAAGTTCTTTTAAATTTATTACTTTCACTACATAAAATTTTAATATTATCAAAATCCAGAATACGGTCTTTCTCTATTACATGCTCTGCCAAAACACAAGATGGTTTCTTAATTCTGCAATCACTATTGTGAGAAATAATGCGATTTGAGAGATTTCTTCCAGTCTCACCAATATACTCAGCTTCACACTGAGTACAACCAATGCTGTATACTACATTTGTTTGATCTAATTTGTCTATAGGATATTTAGTTTTGGAATATAAAGATGAAATGGTTTTGATGTTTTTTGTTGCTATTTTTATATTGTCAATAACCTTTAGTGTTTGTATTAAATTTATATTTTATAAATTAGAAAAAAGCATTCTATGTAGCATATCTGGAGGATAAGAGCTTTCAATTAAAATATTTTTTAACAAATGAAGATCTTCTTGTAGATAGTCTGGTTAAGAAAGTTTTAAAACACGTTCCTTTAATCCTGTTATAAGCTGTACAGTGTATGGTCTCCAATTTTAACACCCATAGGTTCACATTTTCTTTTCCAAATATCCAAAACCCCCTCCAAATAAATCTTAAAGAGTGTAGGTGCAATTCAGCAGCCTTGGCGAAGTCCTTTATTCAGTTTTATCTTTTTTGTCACTTTTTGTCCAATCTTTATTACACTCGTCATATCAACGTACAACTCCCTTACAGCATTTATGTAAATCGGTGGAATATTCTTGTCTTCTAGCACCGGCCATAGCTTGGCTAATGCTGTTCTCGATATCTGCCTTTATTTGATCTAAGTTCATTTATTCGAGCATTCAACCTTTTATCAGTTTATAATAGTTTTTATTGAAATAATTTAATCATAAATATTAAATATCAATTGCCACACATAAATTATAATAGTATAAAATAGCAACCTGGACCAAACTGGCCTCTCGGTGTTTGTAATTTTAAACCAGATACGAGATCTGTATCCATAAAAATATTAAATTAAGAATGTTTTCATGACAAAACAATATATTAAGACAATATATTAAAGTTAAATATGTTTTTGTAAAATATAGTAACTCATCGTTTGTGATACTAACAAGGCATTTTGTCATAAGGAAAACAATGACCGTGACGATGATAAAAGCGTGACGTAGAGTTGCAGATAATTAAAGCACAGAAATGTACGAGGAAGTGAATAAATACAAATATGTTTATAATGATACAAAACTTTTGTATACAGGCGTATTTTATTTTGATAAATCTCAAAAAGATTATGAGAGCAATTAATTTATTTATGATATATTATTATAATAACAAAAAATTCTTCTCATTATTAACGTAATACTATTTTTTAATATAATTTGATAATATAAATTTCCATTTTAAAAATATGTTAAATAACAGTAAACAGTAGTATATAGAGATAGACATTTTCTATTACTGTTTTCGTACGAGTTGGCTCATAAGGTCTTTCTATCGTTGTTATCGTTTTACTCGTCAATTTGTAATTAATAGGTTATGTTTCACTGGAATGCTGGAATTATATGCCCTATTCATTAAAAAAGAAAACGTGCTTAACTGTTTCAACTTTAGAGGGTTTTCCCTTCTTAATACGACATACAAAATGTTGTCCTTGATATTTAACGAACGAGTCGCACAATATACTGACAAAATAATAGTATCCTACCAAAGAGGTTTTTTGAAAAACAGATCTACCATTGATCACATATAATCCATTAGATAATATTAGAAAAAACGTAGTATACCCGGTTCGCTATTCCCAGTCCGAACTGTCTAGTGATTTTAGTAATTATTTTTTTGCGAAGTTAGTTACTTTTTGACAGACTCGAAGTGGCTGGAAATTACTATCCAACCAAGCATACGTGCTCTTATAAATAGTCAATATTAATGTAAACAAAAGTAAATAAAATAGAACTTTGCCGACAATCAATATTTATTTATTTACATCGTATAATGTATTGATAACAAATAATAAAATTATTTATTGTACAAAATAAAAAAAGTGGGAATAAATTCTACAAAATTAAAAAGTCAAAGTGAGGTTAAATAAGACACAGCAAGTTCCTTATGTTGTGACTAGGATGAAATCAATGATTAAAGATTAACCGTTCATTGGATAGCATTAACATAAACTGTTGTTTTATTATCTCACAAAATAAGTGTACTTCCATATGCTAAAAGCAAATATTAGTAATTTGACTAGGCAAATTCGTGGTTCAATAGTAATTTTTGCTCATTAGCATTTGAGGATATTAAAATCTTCCACATATGATTAATGAATTCAGTGTCCTGGAGGCAGTCTGCAGTCATATAAACCCAAACAAACAACAAAAACCTCCATGTAGGTATAAACAAGTTTATATTAAATTAGAAACAACTAATCTAAAAATATTAACTTTTAAAAAACATTTTATCATATTTATTAAGAAAAACTTACCAACACATTAGCTGATGGAACAAATGGAAAACTTTGACTATCCATAATAATAAAATTTAAAATATAACTAACTAATTAACTGAATAGAACTAACAAAAGAATTAAACAAAGATAATAAAACAATAAACTATATTAAATTAAATAAACAACGCGAATAATACAAATATTTACTACAATATTTTACATTGTAACAATTCAAATATTATATTTTAAATATACAGGGAAAATTTGATGGGTTTAGTATACACTTCCACTATTTAAAATAATTCTTCTTTTTTTCAAAGAAAGAAGTCTGCAATAGTAGTATACTTGAGCTATTAATACTGAGAAGTAGGAATTGTTGTGTTGTAGGTTTCCGACAATAAGTCTGTCAAAATATGCCCTAGCTAAGCGAATAGACAATAGAACATAAACTGTAATGGCTTTCGAGTTCGTAGATTTTAAGGCAGCGTATGATATTGTTAAGAGACTCCAATTATATTCGGCTATATTCGAATTTAAAATACCAAAAGGATTCTTCTTCTTCTAGTGCAGTCTCCGCTAATAAAGGTTGGCTCTAACTATTGCAAATTGGTCTCTATTTTCCGCTTTTCTTAAGAGCGTCTGTGTGTTTCACCCGGTCCAGTCGCGAATGTTTTTCAGCCAGGATATTTGTCGTCTACGAGGTCCCCTTCATAATCAGCTGCAACAACTCGTACTTATCATATACACATACTTATATATATATATATATATATATATATATATATATATATATATATATATATATATATATATACAAGTATGTGCCCCAGTAAGTATATATGCTTACGCCTTTTAATAGTGGTCAAAAGTCCTCTGTCTCTTCCCATTCTATGCAACACCATTTAATTACAAAAGGATTGGTAGAATTAATTAAAATGACAACGAGAAAAGTTATAAGTAATATAAAGTCCCGGTACAAAAGATCTTTCAGAACCATTTACAACTAACTGAGGACTTTGCGACTTAACTGAGGCGACCTGCTGTGTGAATTCTGCCAGGAGAACGGTTTTGTCGTCATGAACACATGGTTTCAGCTCCCACCTCGTAAGTTATATACTTGGAGATTACCAGGAGACCGTCCAAATCGAATAATTTGAAACCAAATTGACTACCATTTAATAAACAGAAGATTTCGTAACGCTATCAAAAGAATCGCAGCATATCCAGGTGCTGATATTGCATCCGATCATAATCCGATAATAGCAGATGTGAGGTTAAAACTAGCAAAAATTAAGAGAACAAATACAAATACCAGCACACCTATAAATACAAGAGAACTGATGAGAGACGAAAATCTGAAGAAGAGTTATGCGAATCAAATTAATGAAAGTATGATAACAAAATGATGATATCGAAGAGATGGTCAATGATATTAAAGGAACGATTCTGGCAGTAAACAGGGAAGTTAAAACACAGATCAGAAAGAGAAAGCATAACGAATGGATGACGGACGAAATTATGGATCTAATGGAAAAGCGAAGGCAAGAAAGCCTTTTTAATGACGAAAGACCAACACAACCAACGCGCAAACTTCCTTCCGAAAACTTATCAGGGCCATCAATAATGCGAAGTGAAATAGAATATGCAGTTAGAACCACAAAGAGGCATAAAGCAACAGGTCCAGATGAAATTAATATAGAAGCAATAAAACTACTAGACGAGGAGAATATCGAAATCTTGGTAAGGCTGTTCAATAGAATTTATGATACTGGTTACATTCCGCGAGAATGGCTGCAGTCATCCTTTGTGATGATCCCAAAAACAGCTAATGCCACAAAATGCAATGAACACCGCTTAATCAGTTTAATAAGTCACTTGTTGAAACTCTTCCTTAGGATATTACACTCAAGAATGTACAAGATACTAGAAGAACTTAGCGGGTCAACACAATTCGGTTTTAAGGGAGGACTAGGAACAAGAGAGGCAATTTTATGTTTGTACACCTTAATACAAAACTGCTTAGATCAACGAAAAGATGTCTACCTCACCTTCATCGACTACGAGAAGGCGTTTGACAATGTTAAACATGATATCATGATGAAACTACTACATAGGGCCAACATTGACCAGAAGGAGATCAGAATTATTCAGAATCTATACTGGAACCAAATGGCAAAGGTGAGGATTGATCGAGACCAATATACGGATGAATTTGAAATCCGAAAAGGTGTCCACCAAGGCTGCATACTCTCTGCATAGGTGACAATCGTATAAATACCTTGGCACCACAATTAATGACCAATCGGATCCACAACACGAGATAAAAACCCGAATACAAATGGCAAGACAAGCTTTTGTGAAATTCAGACCGCTCCTATGTAATCAACACCTAAACTTCGAAATACGCTACAGAATGGTCAAGTGCTACATATGGTCCATCTTGCTTTATGGTATGGAAACGTGGACTTTGAAAAAAACATCTATCAACAAACTTGAAGCATTTGAAATGTGGTCATTGAGAAGAATGATGCGCATACCTTGGGTGGATAGAGTTCGAAACGATGACGTCCTTAATAGAGCCGGCGTGGAAAGAGAACTCTTTGAATTAATTAAAAAACGCAAGATTGGTTACCTTGGGCACATATTGAGAGGACCAAAATATGAAATACCACAGTTAATCCTACAAGGGAAGATCGAAGGTAGGAGAGGAGCCGGCCGCAAACAATTATCCTGGTTAAGGAATATTAAAGAATGGACAGGAATACACAATACAGGTGAGCTGTGTCACGCCGCCAAGAACAGAATTCTAGTAATGAGATAGTCGCCTACGCACTTTGGTGTATGGCATGTTAAGAAGAAGAAGAGGACTTTGCGCTATCATGCACACTGTTCAACCTAGCGTAAGAAAAAGTAATGGGATATTTGGAAATAAACTTTTGTTATAATATATACCCACAAACATTGGACTTCTGATTAACACCCAGAACACTAAATATATGCGGGCTATATTAAGAATAGATAAATATAGAAAATAAAGAGAAGAAAAAAAGTTGAATGAATGATAATATACTGCAACTAACGAAAAAAAAAAGAAAATCAAAGAATTACAAAAGAATGTACAAAAATATTCAGAGACAAATAAGAACCGAAATACGATAGGCCACAGAAAATTGGTTTAAAACATGGTGTGAAAATATAGAGTTGTTGGAATAAAAGCTCGATACATTTAATATGCATAAAAATGTAAAACAAGCAGCTGGTCTTTAAAAATCCAACAGCTATGAGTCTGTTTTTTAACCAGGAGTGACCAGGAGGAGTAATTCAAATTTTCTTTTCAAAAAAGAATGTTTTTTACTTTACATAATAAGCAGATTCATTGCAGCAAATATTGCATATCATAACTATAGATTGTTTATCTTACAGTTTATAGGATAAGTGATTTATTGTCTATATTATAAATGTCTTACCATAGTTATTTTTAGGTGAAATTATTCAAAGAATGGTTTACACATTGGGCTGCTGCGCCAAAACAAATCTGAAAATTTTTTGTTCAAATATCTGAAATAGATTCAGTTTTTGCTAAAAAACTAAATGAAGAAATTCAAAATGGTGTAGTTGTTCATGAACCTCACCAACACATAAATGAAAAAGATATTTTGAAAGACTACCAAAATATTAATTTTTTTACATACATCCAGAATATATATTATGCACAGTATATTATTTTTCTTTAATATATAAATCGATTTCTGACTCTTTAAGTTGTTTGTAATAACTTGGACTTGGTGGTGCGAACAGTATTTAATGTGATATTTTTATAGATGATATTTATACTAAATATATTTTAAAGTATTTATAAATTTATAAATGAATGCTATTTATATTTAGTTATCATAAGAAAAACGGCAACTATCTTTTAAATTTCGTGTATACTTGTTAAGAAACATTTTCATTTTGTTTTCATCACAATAAAAGAGCATTAGTAAAGTAATATTGTGTTTTAGTTTGATTGTATTGATACAGTTGGTTTTGTTTTTCCTGGTTATAGATCAACACAAGAAAACTGCAAAATTATGCTAGAATGTAAGATAATAGATTGAATTTGTTGACTATCTCACAGAAATCTAGTATTTTTTAATAAATTTTATTTATTGATAACAAATGGGACAAACTTACTGTGAAAATTAAACAAGAATCCAGCATTAAAGAAATAATTGTAAGTACACACTTATTTATACAAAGTATCATTTTGCATTTGAGTGCTTCAAATAGAACCTAAAGATATTGATACATAAGTTAAACAAATCTATCTAATGGGTAACTGATTACCATGCATGAAAAATAGGACCACACTTATATTTGAACCATAATTTATTCTGTGATGGAAGACATGAAAACGTGAATTCTAAAGCAATGAACGGGGAGGAATGTGTAAAACAAATTGGATGAAGCAATTTAGGAGATTTGATTATTAGGCTTAAAAATAATGATCAAAGTCTCAAAGTTAACTCTTCTGGTAAGAAAGAAAAACTATATTCAAGAAATTGATCACACCAGAATAATAATATGGCCAACGCAGTTTAGAAGAACAGTATTTCAGAAACCTTTTAACTCTCTCTATTGGATACATGAATTTACATAGCTTTGCTGCCTATAAGATTTATTTGCAAATTAAAAGAAAAATTTCTGTGAAAACCCATACTTAGATCTGTAACATTATTGACTCTTCAGATCAAACTATTCTCTAAAATATAATTAAATACCATAGACTCAACTACCAGAGATATATAAAACTGGAAAACACGATATTTAAATATATATACATGGGAGCAAATGTGAAATACGTCCTTTTTTTATTGCAATAATTATAATATAATTGAAAGTGAACTGAAAAAAATTATTACTCAAACATAAATGAACAAAGTTAGGTTAAAATTGACGTGTAAGGTTGTCCGATATTAATTACTCGATTACCGCAAGGCCGAGATAATCAACAAAAAAGAAGATGTATTTAATGACTTTTCTAGTAACTTTCTTGGGTAAGAATCTGTCTTTTTGGTTTACTCCTCCTGGTTACAAACAAGAGTATAGTAAACTGCAAGATCAACAGGGGAACATTATTAGAGATCAAAGTCAAGAAATATGCATGTGGGCCAAATACACACAAGAACTCTTCGATGATAATAGGTCCGAACAACCTTCGTCCTACATATATAATAACCACTAACCAATTACATCAGATAAAAGGGAAAAACCAATATCACAACTAAAAGATGGCAAAGCTCCTGGACCTGACAATGCATATGCTGAACTCATAAAGACATTTAACACCGACGGTACTTAACGACAAACAAAAATATTTAATGACATATATTTAAATGGACTAATACCAAGATTATGGCTGAAGTAAACGTTTATTGCTTTACCAAAGAAAGCAAAATCCGTATCCTGCAATGATTTCCTTACCATCAGCTTTTCCGGACATTTTAAAGTTATTTCTAAAAATCATACATCAAAAAATGTATGATTGTTAGCATAAAAGTACTATTTCAACGATATAGAGATGTATTTTGCGATATTTATGTATGCTTCCAGATATTAATTGAACACAACAACCACAAATCTTTGCAGAGTCGCAGTCTGCAAAATTCAGACTGCCATGATAATCGCAAACAACCGAAACGGATAGGCACTACAAGAAGAATATATCAAGAATGCAACAGAATAATTTAGAGGTGCAATAAGAAACTATGGAACGGTGAAAAAGTTATGCTGCTTAGTGTCGCTGGTTCACGGAAAAATCAACAAATTCAAAGAAATAAGAAAAAAAATTTGCGTGGCTAACCGCTGTTATTTTGGCTTAGGTTCTCATCTTATGCGAGACACAAATATGTCAAGAGCATCAAAGCAAACTTTATAAAAGAATAATATGAACAGTGTTCGCTTACGGATCGGAAACACGGGCAATAACGACCCGAAAGAAAGAGTTACTGCGAATCTGTAAGAGAAAAGTATTGAGAACCAAATATGGCAGAGTTAACGAACAGGATTTGTGGAGAAGACGATATAATTTTAAACTCTATAGACTTTATGGTGATACAGATATCGTGAGAACTATCAAATAAAACTTCCTAAGATAGGTGAGCCAAGTTATGCGGATGGTTGAAAGTTATTCTTTTAAAATAACCATGCTGAATAGATCGGTCGAAAAAATAAGAAAGGCCTACCTAAACTCAGATATCTAGATGATATGCAGGACGAATTAAGGGAAATTAAAGTAAGGAGATGAAGTATACACACGACAAGGAAGGATGGAAGAAGACAGTGGCTTTTGCCTAATGTCAATTTTTTTAGATCTTTAAACAATTTTACTTGTTTTATCTCCACTTTGTCAATTAAAATCTCAAAATTGGCTTCACAATTTATTACTAAATATTCTATCTTCTGCAAACTTATGTTGAATCACCATGAGTCACGTGAATCACCATCTTTATATGCTCCGTATAATCTTCTTAGCATAAGTTTCAGATCATGAAAGTCTGATAACCTATTGTCAATATAAATGCAGAGCTTGTTGTTTATGTATATTTCTATCACAATACTATTAGAATACTGGTTATCGCCTGGTCAACTTCAAAAAAGTGTAAATATCTCCATAAATTTGGCCTTGTACGTTATTATGAACCTTTTTTTGGTTTATAAAATTTTATTTCGGTAAATGTTCTATTAACTGATCTTCTAAATGTGTCTATCTTCTAGAGATGTTGGCGACCACATTGACCGATCTTATTTTATTCACATAAGCTCGAAATAAATCAATTGACGTTAGACTCGTTTACGTGCTCTTACCTACAATCTTGCCTTATAGAATCAACTGTAGAAGTCAGTATTTATTATTACGCATGATGTAGCCGAAGTAAGCTAATTTTCTGTTCTTTACGGGGTTGATAATTTATTTGCCTTTTTTAGCCTCTGGAGAATAGCTATATCTATTATATGGCAATAAAATGCCTCTAATCGTTTTATGGCATCTTCAGTAAGGCTTCAGCTTTCTACTCCATAGAGAAGGACACTAAAGACCTAATATCTAAGAATTCTTATGCGTATATTGATACGCCGAATTACAAGTATGAGGCGTATAAAAGCCTTTGAGATGTGGATTTTTCAAAGGATGCTGAAGATCTCTTAGACAGAGCACGTGACCAACAACGAGGTGCTAAGAAGAATGGGTACTGAGAAAGAACTCCTAAATATTGTAAAAAACTGAAAAACTAGTCATATTTACAGAGGAGAAAAATACAACTTCATACGACTTATAATGGAAGGGAAAGTGGAAGGAAGAAGAGGTCCAGGATGAAGAAAATGCTCCTGGTTGAAGAATATAAGAGACTGGACAGGTATGGACACACATTCGATACTAAGAATAGCTTAAGATAACAAGAAATTTAGTTATAGCCAACCTTCAGTAATGGAGAAGGCACCTTGAGAAGAAGATATCGATACTTTAAGACAAGTCACAGGGAATCTTCCTAAGGCTATTGAAAAAGCTTTTTAATACAAGTTTTTATTTTGTAGCTATAATCGCAAGTATCATTAATATTGCAGCCCAAATAGCATATTTTTTCCAGTCTTTTTAACCAGTTCTTTCTAGTCTTTTCCAGTGTATCGCCTATTGTAATTTGAACGGTTATGTTGATGTTCTTACTAATGATCATTATTTTTGTCTTCTTGCAATTTAGTTTTAGCCCGTATTTGTTTCCATGTGGCCATTTGTGGCCATGGCCATTTGTGAAATCCCTGATTTTTCTCTATTCTACCACCTGGTAGTTTTCCAAGGTACACCTGAAGTTTTGATAAATAAGATGTTTTAACATCCGCGGCAGCCCAAATTTTTATCCCATAGCGGCAAGGTTTTGATTTTATATATTGTCTAAAAGGACACTTTCCTCTAAAACTCACTAACTGTTCGTCAACGGTTATATGTTCGTATGGTTCAAAGGCTTTGTCACAGTTAGAGACGAACATGTCCCAAATTACTCGTATCGCCGCTAACTTATCCTGTTCCTTCCGCTCCACCCTGGTCACTTTGTCATCAAACCTCAAGAAACTCGATAATTCTTCAAATCGGTTCCTAGCTAATGCGGCTGTAAAAAATGACCGGCGTATTGAGGTGTCTGTAGACCATATCTCTCGTGTCGATTCTTTCCCACACCTTAAAGCACCAGCTTTGATAAGTGCTCCTAAAAAGCTATCCAGTTCATTGTTGGTAAGTACCGTCCACTCTTTTTTGTTATTCGGATGTTTTTCGTTCCACTCTTGATAACGCCTAACAGCTTCTTCATTAGTATGAAGGCATATGACATTCTTCATCTCTTCGGTCAAAAATAAATTGAAATAGTCTAAAAACGTGTTGGAATTTTTACTATAGTTTGTTAAGCCTGGATGTACATTTATAATATTTTTTTGTTGCCTCTTTGATCTCACGAAAGGTAGGCTATTCCACTGCATTCCAGATTTGGATGTATATGTTGGACCACTAACTTCACTAATATTATCGTCCACTTCGGTAGGTTCTGCATCTGATTCCTCGTCACTGTTGACTTCTAAATTGTCCTCAGTTTCCGAAACATTTTCCTCAAAAACATCTTGCTCTTCGCTATCTGATTCGTCGGTAATCTCATAGTCGAAATCGGAGTCTGATATCCCTTCTTCTATATTTCGGATAATTTTTTCACGTTCTTGGTCGCTTATTGTCATTTTCATTCTCTTACGGTCCATTTTTCAATGTAAACTGACGAAAAATGTTAAAAATAATAAAAATATTCTGGTGCCTCTAAATGCCCAATCGGGTCACAGCGAGACCCCACTTATCTAAATCTCTCTTAAAGACCACTGCACCTCACGAATGTTCGTGGTATACTAACAGAAAACGTAGGAGACACGTCCACACAAATACCTGATTGCGCGGTTGCCAAATGTTTCAAATAAAGATATTATAGCCAAAAATGTATGTCTGGGGTCCCATAGTGACCCCGATTGGGCATTTAAGGGTTAAACATTTTTAAATCACCCGCCAATTAGCGCAACATTGTCTGAACAGAAATATTGTAAAAAGAGAATAAATTGTTGCCTCAAGTCATAAACACGCTTTTTGACATTGTTTATTCAACGGGAAGTTCATAACCAGCGCAAATATACGGTTCTTCTGACTTATGCTTTTTATTCATTTTGTAAAGATTGTTTTTGTCGGTACTTAACACATACGCTGCTAATTACCATAATATTTTCTCTGGAGAGTTTTCACACAATAATGAAAGGCAACAACACCGTTATCTTTTTCCAGTAATCATCAATCTCTCTTTTTAAATAAAATGGTCTGGTAGATTCACAGAAGCTTTTATTTATTTATTAATTAACTTTTATTTGGCTCCAAATGTTTATTACTAGTGAATAAATACTTTGTTCTACAAAAGTTTTCTTGTATTTCAATATTTTGTGCAAATCCTTCAGGTAGATCGCACCCTCGAGGTAGACCGCATACTAAAGTAGCACCTTTTTTTTAATCTAGACAATTTAAAATTAACTTTAATAAAAAATAAAAAAAGAATGCTAGAAATATATGGGTAAATATTAATAGTACATTCAAGAAAAGTGGTGGGTCTAACGGACGCGAATTGCCTGGTTACATAAGGAAAATATGTTGCCCGGATAAGGGTTAAATAGTCAATGAGATAAAGCTCATTGCTAAGAGTTAAACACGAAAAAAAAAGTAAAGAATATTAAAAATCTACAATCGACTGGACTTACTTCGACAAGAGATTCAGTGTACTTCATGGCTTATCATTTATCAAAAAAAAGCCTTCAATTAAAACTTAATTTTAACCATGAAAACAAAAAAGCTTTCTTTGTTCGTTTCTTTGCCGCAATCTTTTTCCTCCGGCTATCTGAAAGAGTATCTATTGCAAGCACGAAAAGCTTAAATAAAGTAGCTGTCAATGGGTACTTTGATCTCTTAAAAAATATTTTGAAAGAAAACGGTCTCATATATATACCTGAACAAATTTTCAACATAGACGAAATAAGTTGAGAATTGAACAGCACACTCAAAAAGTAGTGGCCTTAAAAGGATCTAGGGAATTTTTGTTACTTCGTCAGAAAAAGGTGAAACAATTTCTTTCTTACCACCTTTTAACATAATGAAATAGATAGAAAATAAACGAGAAAAGTTTATATAAAAAAAGTCAGCCTACTTAAAAGACTTGCTAGGAAAAAACTCAAGTACCTCTTCATTTTATAAAGACAGTGATGATGAAGATAATTTACTAAATCTATTTTCTAGATGATTATCTAAAACAGAAGATTGGATCAAATGCTTCAAATGTTCACGTTGGTTACATGAAAACTGTACTAAATTTGGCGAAGTATACGATGATTGCAGTAAAAGAAAATTAAAAAAACTACTGAAAATAAACATTAAGATAAACAAATCCAAAAAATATTTTTATTCAGATGTAAAATTGTTTGATTGATTTTGTATCATTTTCTAGGGCCATTAATTTCAACTATTATGCATTATAGGATTTAATATTTTTTTAAATCATTGCAATACATTGTCTTATTAAAAAATATTCTTTTATTGTTATAATATCCTGACAGTTACTGGTTTAATTATCCCCTATATTGTGATCCATCTAACCCGGAAATTGACAGACCACTTGCCATTTTAAAAAATATTTCAAATTGAACAAGTAGTATATATAAATGAAGTATTTCAACGAATAATGAAAATTGGGCCAATAATCACTGAGTAGAGTAAAAAAGAAAAAAAAGTGGTCCATCCAACCCGGAATTGCCATAAAAGGGATAATAAATTATAACGTAATTATGTTTTTAGGAACTCATCCATTTTAATTAAAAAATAAATTTCCAGTAACAATTTATTGTTGGTATAAAATTTATTTGTTTTCTATTGTAATAAAGTTTGATTTATTTATTTTTTAATAATTAATCATAAAAAGTAATGAAAACATATCATTAAATATTCTAAAAAATAGCTTATTCTATAATCCTTTAACAATACTTCGTGATAACTGTTACATAAGAGTTTTAAGAACATTCACACACTCCTTTATTACAGTGATGTTTGCTATATGTTTTTGTTATAAGTTCACTGCAAAAAATTTTACAGTCACGATTGGTTTTGCAATCCGGATAAAATATATCTGCTTCTTGTTCATTTTGGGGAATGGTAGAGGATTTTAAATATGATTCTAACGGGGCCTCAGTACGAACTGTTTTGTATCCTGTAAATAAAAATAAAGAATAAATAACTATAAAAACTAATTTTAACATTTTCAATGAGATATAAAAATTATTATTTGTAGCAACAATAATATTCCAGTTGTCAGAGATCTAGCCTCTAAAAAGCATACAAATAAGCTAAATTCTTCTGAGAATGTTGGGCCCCAAATACGAGGCATTTGAAATATTTTTAAATGCGCAGAATTTAACTTTTTAAAGTATAAACCATCACACGTCACTGAAAAGGCCTCTACGAAGGCGATATTGCGTATATTTTGTAATTGAAGTTATGTAATTTTGAAAAATATACTTGTGCAATCAAATTTTAAATCGCCAAATCGCTGGATTTATTGCCAAATCTCGACATCTCGAAATTTAATGCCATAGGTTTTGAATATTATGGTCTAACAATCGAAACTCCATAGTTACTGTAAGTGAGTGAAATATATAGTCAATGAAGTAATAAATTTTGTTGATCTCATCAGAATCATAAAAAATGAAAAAAATCTTGAAACGTTTCTTCTTTTAACAACTTTATAAAACTGACAAGATAGATTGTAGATAGATAGATAGTTTATTTAACTGTATGTCATAACAAGGTTTACAGCAAGTCAAACTAAAATTATAAATATTAAACATTACAAAAAAAAATGGAAACAATACAATAAAAATACTTAAAACATTAAAATACATAAAAACGTACAATATACACATATAATTAAAATAATATTCGGTAAGCTTTGGTTCTGTTGCAGCTTGGGCACTTACAGATACACTCTCATAATATTCAGAGAATGTATAAGGACACTTGGTCACTAGGTACTCTTTAACTTAGTTTTTAAAGGCTGTAGTTAAATTAATGTTTTTAAATGTTTGAGAAAGTTGATTATACAGTCGTAGATGACTTCTTACTTATTTCTAAATCTCGATAGGGTACTACAAACTGTTTCTTATTTCTTGTGTTGTGTGAGTGATATCACTTTTACATAAAAAGATTCTTTTATTTTTATGAATAAAAATAATATATCAATAATTCCAAAATGTAAATTCCATACACTCTTAATATATTTAAATCTCTAAATAGGTTTTTACAAGACCAACTTTACGGAACACCTGCAATACATCTGAAAATACGCTTTTGGGCCTAGAAAACGTCTTTTATACTAGAAGAGCCACCCCAGACAGTTATACCGTAACTATTTGTCGATTGTACCTCAGCAAAATAAACAAGACAAAGATGTTGCAGACTAAGTGTTTTCTCAATTGATAACATTTAGAATTTAGATTTTTACATACATTACAACAATGAGTCTTAAATGATAAATGAGAGTCTAAAGTCACTCCTAAATCAGGTTTAGTAGAATTTGAACGGAATGTAAATGATAAATTTCGTTTTGTGAACATTGAACAGGAGCTACTGATTACTGGAACAATCAGAAAAGGTCTTCAGTAAGTTTTTTATTTTATCTTGTAAAAAAATTATGTCTTTATCGCGATATAGCATTGTTGAGTCCGCATAAACTGATGCAAATGCATTAATTACAAATGGTAGTTCATTAATATACAAAATAAATAATATAGGGCCAAATATGGAGCCCTGTGGTACTCCATTCTTATTAACAATCGGATCAGACATTTAAATATTGAAGTTATTTTTCACTTTAACTATTTGGTGCCGGTCTTTCAGATAGGAACCGAACCAACTATGGGCAAATCACCTAACACGGTATATGTACAATTTACCGAGCAGTACATCGTGTTACACACAATCAAATGCACAACTGAGGTCACAAAAAAAAGGCAGTTGGATTTTCATTGTTTTCAATTAAGATTAAGACTTCCTCATAGAAACTGTTAATGGCTGTGGAAGTAGGAAATTTATTTCGAAATTTATGTAAATAAAAGTTTACAACAACTTTTATTTAAAAGTGTTTAAATAAAAGTCGTTTTAGCATTGCATATTTAATAATCTTAGATATCACAGATGAAACAGACAATGGTCGAAAATTTGACATTAATTCAGGATCACCTTGTTTTAATACCGGTAAAATGATGGAAGTTTTCAGCATACTGGAAAGACACCAGTATTAAAAAAAAGGACTTATAATGTGAGCAAGTGGTATCAAAATCTAAGACAAGTCATCTAAAAAATGTTTTTTGAAATGTTAGATGAAAACTACACTACCAATTACATTTGCATTTAGATATCTGATAAAAAGATATCGAATTTTTACCATTGATTTAATACAAATAATTTTTTTGTTTGAACGACGTATATTATTTTTGATAAATAGATTTTCCATTTCCCCTCCCTCCGAAGTGGGAGATTTAATGAAAGCGGGGGCTAAAAGTGGTTCCAAAATTTTCCAGAACGTATCGCTGATCTGTCATGTTCCCATGAAGAATATTGGTGAGGTGACGTTAAATCATAAACGATGGCACTTTACCCCATAAACAAAGTAGTGCTGTGGATTTCGTCTTTCACCACGTGGTCTTTTGACTCCGGCTCGCCCATTCCTAAACATAATCAAGATAAATTGATATAAGGTTGAATGCTCGAATACATGAACTTTGAAAAATTAAAGGCAGATATCGAGCACAATTTTGTTCCTCAAATCTTGCCTAAGTACTTTCGCTTTCTAAAGTATCATCAGGAGAATTTCGTCAAATTGGGGCTATTCAGCAAGCGCAGAATGTAATAAGCATGAAAATAAAGCATAAATTTTACATTACACTACACTAAACAAGGACAAACAGTTTTAAATTATTTAAAAATTATTCTACGCTACATTCTTGTCGGCAACAGGAGAGAGAATGCTCTCTCAATAATCGAGATATATCACTTAGTAAAATCCCATTCTACTTCTAGTCGCAAGCCAATTGTTCTCTGTATTATTCGGTAGCACCAAATGCGGCCGAAATAAAATAGGCTACAACTGCGAATTCGACAGCAAACTTGTCGCATCCCAATTGGTCTTTAATGTTTTAAAAACTATTACTACTAAGCATTCCATATGACTGAACTATTACATATAATAACTATTTATTTAATTGTTTAGTTCTTCGCCACCAGAGCAGGTGGCACCTCTGAAAGTGAGAAGATTTTCAAGACATTAGTTTGAATCGAAATCAGCTTGAACGGCTGCCGCAGTAGAGATACTAAAATAACTATTTGACACGAGCACACGAGATATGAACGAAGAAGGAACGACAAATTAGCAGTAATACGCGATGTGTGGAATGAAGTTAACCAAAACTATCAGAAATACTATTTACCAGGAAAAAACATAACGGTAGATGAGCAACTTGTTCCGTATCGAGGTAGGTGTCCTTTCAAGCAGTATATGCTTTCTAAGCCAAATAAGTATGGCATGAAAATATGGTGAGCCTGTGACTCGGAAACATATGTACCCTTTAGCTGGAATACCATATACAGGAAAAAACGGAAATACAGTAGCCAAAGGTCTTGCATATCAAGTTGTAAAGTAACTCGTTGTGCCCTATTATAATCCCAAGAAGAATGTGACTTGCGGTAACTATTTCACTGATCTTGCTCTTGCACATGAATTACTGTTAAATTCACTAATTCTTGTGGGCACAGTGAAAAAATTAAAAATTCCTCCCTGTATTCCCCGGCAATTTCGATCAAAGAAGAACCAAATCTTTAATTTTCGGATTCACTCCAAAAGCATCTCTTGTTTTTTACGTTCCGAAAAAAAAAACAAAAAAGTGTCCTAGTCCTGTCTGCCATGCATCACAATGCTTACTGTGCAGATGATGTTGACAAAAAACAGGTATGATTCTCTATTATAATAGTACAAATTGTGGTGTCGATATGCTCGGATGTGCAAAAGACAAACTAACCTTTGTCCTTTTACATTTTTCATGAATATTTTAGACGTGGCTGGGGTAGCCTTATTTAATAATTGGACAATTTTACATCCAAAATGGAACGAAAACAAGATTGTTTCTTACAACGGCAGCAGAACAACTAGTGTCTCCCCAAATTTTGAGAAGAAAATCAAGGAGACTAGAATGAGAAACAAAACATTGTATTGAAAAATGCTTACAGGATTTAGAACTACACAATAAAAAGCAAAAACTAGAAAAACCTCCAGCTTTAACAAGGAAAAGATATCACATTGTGTGCCTAACAAAAAATGACAGAAAACAAAAATAAATTTGTGGAATATGCAGTAGATATGTATGTAACGATCACAGTATAAATAAAAAAGTTTGTAAGTATTGCAATAAAGAAAAATAAATGGATAATGTATGGTTGTTTTTATTTTTATTGTTTTTTTAACCCAATACCTAATAATAAATTAATTTGTCATATCAATTTGCTATTCTAGTTGAGAATAAGATAATCTTGTGGCTTAGTCTCAGCAAAAAAGGAAATTGATATGACAAAGTATTAATTTGTAAAAGTAAAATAATAATATTCTTCTGACTGATGCGTTTTACTATAAATATTTGTAAACCCAAGCCAAAAATAGATCACTTGAGAAAGGCAATCAGCCGAAACAGCTGTAGTGATAAGATTTAAAATAAATTTTGTGGAAGTTTGAAAACAAAGTTTTCAGTATTTTATTGTTACATAAAATGAATTTCCATCAAGTAACGGTCGAATCCATCAATTATTTAAAAGAAGTCAGTACAGGACTTTTGACCATAGTGTTTTCAAGATTACATCTGAAACGTAGACTGGCCACACAAAACATCTGGTTTTTAAATATGTGTTTACAAAATAAAGTGTTCCCGAAATATGTTCAGTTAAAAACCAAAAACCACAGCCCCGCTGCACAAAAAGGAATTCATCACGGTCAGACCAGATGGCTTAAACAAGACAGAAAATACCAATACAAGAAGCGAGATATTATAGCTATTTATCTTAAGGTATGTCATTCAGAATTAAATTATAGATTAAATAATATAGAATTTGACATCCTAGATTCTAACGTGAGAATTAATATAGATAATATAATAGATAAAAAATTCAATACACAGTGTAAAAAACTAAATAATCTAATTTCCAATAGTAAAAAAACCCAATATTCATTATACAAAAAGTTTTTCGAACCATACTTTTTTCAATAGATTTATAAATTTAACAGATACTAAATTTAGTAACAGCGAGATACAACTTTTAGAGAAAGGATTTAAACATAACTTGCCCCAACATAATAATGAGAGAACTTTAGAATATTTAGGTGTAGAATGTGAAGTAGCGTTAAACAAAACTGCTAACAATGTCGAAAAAAGTATAATTGCCAAATCTATTACAGATGTGTGTAGTGAAACTAAGAATTCCTGTTACAAAGAGAATAAAACAGCAATTTCAATTAAAAATAAATCAATAGAAAACAACATTGTGTTTACTTAGGCAGACAAAGGAAACACTACTATTGCTATAGATAAAATAGAATATAATAACAAAACAATGGAATTCTTAAATAATCAAAATATTGAAACTTTACACAAAGATTCGACAGAAAAATATCAAAAACAAATTAAGCTAGCGTTAGAAAATTCAAAAGCAATACTAAATCCAATAGAGCAGAAATACCTCAATAACATGAACCCACAGCCTCCTAAATTATACTCTTTCATTAAACTACACAAACCGGATCACCCAATAAGACCTGTAGTTTCTTTTTATACAGCTCCGTCATATAAACTTTCAAAAAAACTGTTAGAGATTATTTTAGAACACACTAAATTTTCACCTAAATTTACCATAAAAAATACAATAGAACTAGTTAATAAAATACAACATTTTCAATTACCTAACAACTCCAGATTAATTTCATTTGACGTAAAAAATCTTTTTCCTAGTATCCCTCCTACAGAAACTTTTATTCTAGTAAAAAACCTTTTAGACCAAAATAGTACAAATCCAATAATTACATCTGAAATTTTACATCTTCTTGAAGTTTGCATAAACCAGGACTACTTTGAATTTAATAATAAAATATATACAAATAACAGTGCAGGACTTATAATGGGTAATCCTCTAAGCCCATTGCTATCAGATATTTTTATGGATCATCTAGAGACAAATATTTCAAAACATCCCGTATTCAAACAGTTTTTATATTGGTGGAGATACGTAGACGACGTACTAGTATGTTTCACAGGAACTAACAGGCAACTCGACCAATTTGTATCTTATATTAATTCACTTCATAGTCATATCGAATTTACAATAGAAACAGAACAAAATCAATCCATAATTTTTTTAGATTTAAAAATTAGCAGACTTCAAAACAAACATGACTTCTCCATATTTCATAAACCTACCCATACTGACACGACTATACACAATTCATCATCCCATCCAACACAACATAAACTGGCAGATTATCATAGTATGTTACATAGATTAACAGAAATTCCGATGTCAAAATACAACTTTGAGACAGAATTGAATATAATTAAGCAAATAGCAGTAAACAACGGATACAACGAACAAACAATTAATAAAAAGTTAAATCAAAAACTACACAAGAAAGCCCTGAAATTAGTATTTTCACCACCAGAGAAAAAACACACTACCTTCTGATCGATTACATATACAGGCAAAATAACAACAAAAATTGCCAAACACATAAAAAAGAAAGGAATAACACCAGCTTTCCGAACAAATAACAACCTAGGCAAATATATTAAAAATAACAAGAGCAAAAATAAAAAACACTTAAATAGTGGTGTGTACAAACTTCAATGTGGCGGCTGCCCAAAAACTTACATCGGTCAAACTGGTAGAAACTTTGATAAACGAATAGCAGAACATAAAAGAGCTTTCAAAAATAGAAAAACAGATTCGACATACGCACTTCATCTTCTAGATCATAATCATTCTTTTAATGACAAATTTAAAATTCTTCACATTCAAAATAAAAGCCTTAAGCTATCTTTGTTAGAATCTATGGAAATCAACAAATTAAAAAACACAGATATAATTCTGAATGACCAACTTGAGACAAACAGTTCTCCCCTCCTCAACCTATTTCATTAGAGACTATAAATTTGTAAACCCAAGCCAAAAATAGATCACTTGAGAAAGGCAAGTAGCCGAAACAGCTGTAGTGATAAGATTTAAAATAAATTTTGTAGAAGTTTGAAAACAAAGTTTTCAGAGTTTAATTGTTACAAAAAATGAATTTCCATCAAGTATCGGTCGAATCCATCAATTATTTTGTTCTACTTTCAATTTTGTCAATGAACTAATATTAAAGAGTTTAGTTAATAATAAAAATATTTTATGTCAGAATACAACGAAATACCTGATAATTTTTTTTTATTAAATTTAATTGCATTACCTAAAGTACCAGCTTCGCAGATCGTAAATAAGAGTAAAAGTGATACCGCGACAATTCCTAGAGCCAACTTCATTGTTTTTACTTTTAACCCACTTCACGTAGCACTGCAATAATAGATATGCTTAACTTATATAATATAGTTTTATATAGAGATACCTTTTAACCGGGGAAATTCCCGTGCGTAACAGCATTTGCATACAATAATATTTTATTATTTAAGATATTAAATCAATGTCAAGGTCACTTCGAGATCCTTATTATAAATCTGAATTCAATAGCAAAAACAACAAAATTGATTATAATTTACTACTTTAAGACTTTATAAAGATAAACACATTTTTTTCCTCGGTTTTCTTTTGTAATTTTCTTTTTTCTTATAGATTATATTTTGGGTTCTATTAAAATTTGAAAACTGTTCCAGTTGGCATTTTTGATGTTCCATTTAAAAATATTTAAACTTTCAATTTTTATAAGGTAATGGAAAAGATGTTTTTATATGGAAATGATCACTACTAAATAAGTGAGGGATTACTTTCCAGATAAATGTTAAAGATAAGATTGGTTCACCGTGAGTAAGATCAATGACTGAAGTTTTTCCTGTATGGATATCCATTCTAGTCGCTCTACCGTCATTCAATAAGTTTAAGTTTTCAAGTGTCATTTACTTATCTATCACCCTACCTCTAGTGTTAGTACTTGTTGATCCCCTTGTAAAATCCATTAATATTTCATGTGTAATATTTCTAGTGATGATATATCTCAGTAATTTTCTGTTTATTGTTGTGTTGCTAGTTCAGAATTGAAGCATTGAAAATGTGGGTTCATAGGCGAATGCTGAAGATACCTTGGACAACAAGAAAAACTAATGAAGAAATACTAAAGAGCGTCAACAAAGACTGAAGACTGAAGACTGAAGAGAACTGCTAAAGACTGTTAAACATCGAAAAATGTCTTATCTGGGACATATAGTAAGGGGAAATCGATATAAAATTTTACAACTGATCCTTAAAGGCAAAATAGTGGGCCGTAGAGGTGTAGGAAGAAAACAAGTTTCTTGGTTAAAACACAGTCGTGAATGGACTCAGACACCAAATGCAGGACAATTATTCCATATTGCAGAAGATCGAGAAGCCATCGCAATGGTGATCGCCAACGTCGGATAGTTCTGATATGGCATGCGAAGAAGAAGAAGCCTTTTCATACGTTTACTTTGATAATATGGGTGCATGTTTGACAACATTTTCAAAAATTGTGATGTATTTTTTGTATATGTTTTGGATATGCTTAAAAGATCTTTTGATCCCAGCGCATTTTCAAAAAAGTCTACGACTTAATTAAATGTTACTGGTTGACTTTCATCTCGAAAGGGTTTTTCGGCGGGCCTAATTAATTCTAAGAAATCAGTGCCTGTTTTTGTTTAGACGATTTCTTGATTTTTTTATTTACAAGATTTTTCAGTAAAATGAACGCATCTTTTATATGCGATATATTTGAGGGAGTAGTTATTTCGGAAGCTGTTCTTTTTGTATATGTCTTTCCCGTGTTATCTTTCAGCTTTTCTGTGGAGATGAGGATTAGGGATGTAGGTGATGATATTTTGAGGATTTGCGTTAACTAAAAGTTTTAAATTTTCGGAAGTTTTAGAGCTGTCAGGGACTACTGGAGGAAATGAAATTGGTTGGTTTTCTTTTTGGTACGAGTTGTGTGGGTGAAGTAATTTGTTCTTGATAAACAGATTGTGTGTCATTATGTATGATTGTAGTGCAATTTGGAAAATTAGTAGAGGTATGACCATATTGATTACAATTATAACATGCTTGACTTTCATGTGATAGGAAAATACGATAAGGAGTGTTTTCATGAGTTATATTAATAGAAGTAGGAATAACATTTTCTACAGGAGAAATGTACACAATACGCCTAAAACTTAAAACATGCTTAAGACTGGGGTGCTGTGTTCCTATTTTTAGACAAGTTATGGGAGAAGTTAATTTTATTCCTAATTTGGTAAGTTCCTCTTCTATAAACTGATCTGGTATTGTGTAACTAAGCATTTTCTAAAGCTACTGAAAAATTAACGCACGCTTGTCATGTATCCATTTTTGGAGTTTTGAAACTTATAGTATATTCTTCAGTAATTTTTTTTTTAATTTATCTGCGGAAACTGTAGTTTTCTTTTTCAAAAGGCGTTCTCCTACATATTTCATATAACAAGTCTGAATAAATATTCCATACTCATATATTGTCTAGAGCTGTCAGAACGGGTGTAATGGCTTTTGTACTTGGGTAATATTTCAATAAAAGATTTCAAAAAATCAGAATTGGAATATTTTTAGGATGTTTTTAATTGTTTAACTAAATTTTTAACTCAACCTTGATTTTTCTGTAAGCCATGGATACTTAGGAAAGCCATTTTGCATACCTTAACATCTTTTTCTTGTGATTTTAATTTATATTCAATAATTTGAGATCTTTTTGACACTAGTGCTTTAGTTTGCAATTTATTGAGCATTTATTGAGGCAACTCCACGGTGAAACTTGTTTTTTTGATAAAACAATGTTTCCCTTACCTCTGGATTGTTTATATTCTTTTCCGCGATGTCTGAGCTCTTTCGTTTTTAATTGCTTACTTAAATTGAGTTTCCCTTTTCTAGATTTTGTTTCTGAAACAGAATCTTCTTTTTCTTGTTTACTATGTTCATTCCATTCTCCTCTATTTTCTTTTTCTTCCTCCCTTTCTTCTTCACTACTGGACTTTGGGTATGTGTGAGAAGGAATTTCTTGAAGTCCATGTTCTTTCAAAAGTTTTCTAAAACAAAAATAAAAATATTATTAAGTATTATAGTGCTGCAGAGAATTCATTTTCATATTTGTTACAGGATCCAACTTGTAAATAAAATACATTTTCGAGACAGCTATCTCCGTATTCCGTTCTCCTTCGCCAATCCTACCGGTCCAGGAATGCTCCTCCATGATCTAAACCACCCAATTCAATCGCTCTTCTTATTCCTTCATTCATTGAGCGTCGAGGTCTACTCCTTTTTCTTCTTCCAGGGGCCTTACATCGGTGAAGTTTTTGGGGCCAACGTTCGTCAGGCATTCTCAAGGTGTCCAAATAATTTTAAACCTCTTATTTCTATTCTGTCAATGACCGTTTTTCAAGCAATAATGTTATTTCTTATAGATTCGTTGGTCTTCCTTTCCAGCCTTGATGTTCTAGCACTTCTTCTCAAATAATCAATTTTAACTGCCAACAATCTTTTCTTCAGGTCTGCATTAATTGTCCATACTTCATAGCCATAATAAAAAACTAATTCAACCATCGTTTGCCCTATTCTTTTTATGTTCCTTTTGGAAATGTGCCGATCCCACCATAAGGAGTTTAGACATCCTACAATTTTACGTCCCTGATTAATTCGGTGTTTAATTTCGGTTTCTTCTAAGCCGTTCATATCAATTAGTGCACCATTTTTTACTTGCAAACAATTATCTTAAGAATATAAATAAATGACCTTCTTTGTATAAAGTTTTATTTTATTTAGAATTTCCGCATCAACCATTAAAGGTTATTAGCGGGTTTTACAGATTTTACAGTTGTTATTAAATATACTAATTACAAATTGTGTATTAAATTACAAATAATAAATTACAAATTACAAAAAGATACATATAATATAACTTAAATTTTGTGTAGTAAACGTATGTCCTTAAGGAATTTGATTGTATTTGATATATTACTGTTTAAAATATCTTTAAGTTTCTTTACTTCTTCTGGTACGTTGTTGATGGCTCTTTCGTTGGAATAAAGAGGACATTCAATCAATATATGTTGAACAGTTATTGGACATTCACAATAGGATCATTCAGGTGGTAGTTCTTTTGTTATGAGATGCTGGTGAGTTAACGCTGTATGTCCAATTCTTAGTCGGTTTATAATCCCTTGTTGCCTTCTGTTTTCTGGAAATTGTAGTTTAGTGCCAATCCTAGTTTTCACGTTTTTAAGGTTAGCCTTATTAGAATTCCACATTTGTTGCCAATTTTTTACACAGTGCTGTTTAATATTGTCATAATTTCAGTTTACATACACAGTCATAATTTCAGTTTGCTCGTCAGTAGCAGCTTTCTTTGTTAATTCATCTACTTTTTCATTTCCTGTGATACCTGTATGTGATGGTACCCAGAGAAATGTAACGTTCACGTGTCTGTTTTGTAGATAACTGTTTTGGCGATAAAGTGCTAATTGTATTTGTTGCAGGATAGCATGTACTGTATATATTTGGCTTAAGCTCTAAAGAATAGATAAAGAATCAGTAATGATAAGAAAATCTGAGCTTGCATGACTCTTACACATGTCTAAAGCCTTTAAAATGACGATTGCTTCTCCCGTGAAAATGCTGCAGAATTGAGGGATGCGAACTGCATATTCAGACTTTCCTAGAATAAAGGCCGCTGCGTGTCCGTTTTTAGTTCTTGATGCATCAGTAAAAATCTTGTTATGGCCAGTGTATTCTAATATCCGTTCTTGATATAATTTGTTAATGATTATGGGATTTTTGGTATTTTTTGGATAGGCCGTGAGGGATAGATCAATAGTGGGAAAATTAATAGTCCAGGGAGGTATAGTTCGTTGTGTAGGGTAAGAATGTGTCAGCTGCTCTATGTCAAAACCATATCTCGTTAGACGTTCTTTAAGGGGTGGATATTTAATTTGTTGATGGCAATGAGTAGGTGGATATATTTTATAAAGAAGTGGATAGTTTGTGTTATTAGGGTTGGAACGTATTCGTTTATTTTTATTCCATTGAGAGCAGATAGGACAATGGCTTGGTTTTTGGTTGGATATTTAAATGAAGTAACAGCGTTGGAATATGAACAGGGTTTATTGTTGTTAGGAGAAGAAACAGAACCAACAGAATCTTAATCCATTTTTAAAAATATTAATGATATTTTGGTACCTCTATTCTTCAGACGGTCCTGTTTCCATAAAACCAGAATCGGTAATGAGGTACCAAAAGTTGTGTAGTTGATAAATCCGGTAGCAGGAACTTGTTATGATATAAGTATCTTTAATTATATTATAATAAATAATACTTACTTAGTTTTTAACTTTTAGTTTTTTTCCAAGTAGTTCATATTTATTTATATATTAACACTACACTTTATTGCAATTTTATCAACTCTTTGTATAAAGTTAATCGAGCTAGCTTTACTAAATATTTAAAATTCAGGATCTTTATCTGAGTTGTAATCATCGTAGCTCTCAAAATTGTCACTATTTATCAAAAAAGCCATTTAGATTTTAAGAACTTGCTTTGTTTTTCGCCATCTTCTTCTTCTTCAGATGAAAATCTCCACTAATGGATGTTAGCGATCACATTTTTCATTAATTCTCTATTTCTTGTAATATGTATCAGAGATTATATGTCGTTAATCCCTGTCCATTGCCTTATGTTTCGGAGCCAGGACATTTTCTTGCGTCCCATTCCTCTATTGCCTTCAATTTTACCCTCGATTATAAGTTGTAGAAACTGGTATTTTTCATTCCGCATGATGTGACCTAGATACGCCATTTTCCTTTTCTTGATGGTTTCGAAAAGTTGGCGTTCTTGGTTTATTCTTTTAAGGACATCTATATTTGTGATTTTCGCTGTCCATGGTATTTTTAAAAGATTCTAATCTGTTTATATCCCTCGTTAGTAAACCTTAGTCTCAGTTGAAGATCAGACTCTGAACAAGTCGGTACTTTCTTGAATTTTACGAAAGCTTGTCGAGCTTGCTCAATGCGACATTTTACTTCCCTGTCCGATGCCCAGTCTTCAAAAAGCCACGATCCCAGGTATTTAAATTTACTCACTCTTTCAATGGACTTAGTATTCAGTGTTATGGTGGAGTTTTCAAGTGCATCTAAGTTTCTGGAGATTATCATAAATTTGGTCTTTTTGGTATTAATCTCTAATCCCATTCGCTTACTGTATTCTCCGATTATAGTGACAAGTTGTTGAAGATCGACTATGTTGTCACAAATTAAGACACCATCACCAGCATATCGTATGTTGTTGATCAATACTCCATTCACCTTGATTCCCATCTCTGCATCCTCCAAAGACTCTTGAAATATGGCTTCCGAATAAATGTTAAATAAAAGAGGGGAAAGCACACATCCCTGTCGAACGCCTTTTCTTATATGTATGGGTTTGGATATAGAATTGTCTATTTTTAACTGTGCCGTTTGATGCCAGTACAAGTTTTCAATGCATCTTATGTCTTTTTGGTCTATATCAACTTTCTTGAGAATCTGCATTAACTTGTGGTGTTGGACACGATCAAACGCTTTTTGGTAATCTAAAAAGCATAGGAACACATCCTTCCTCTGATCGTAACAATTTTGGACCAGCACCTGTGTTGCTACTATTGCTTCTCGTGTTCCTAAACCTTGCCTAAACCCGAACTGGGAATCACTGATGTCCCATTCACATTTTTTATATAATCTTTGATGTAGTATTTTTAAGAATATCTTTAAAGTGTGACTCATCAGGCTAATGAGTCTGTGATCCTCACATCTTTTTGCATTGACTTTATTGGCCATCATGGACACATAACATTATTTTCATGCTTGTCTTGCCATGTCCTTTGCCATAATATTTCGGGAAAAATTAAAATTTGTTCATTACCATTGTTTACTACCTAGCCCCTCATTTGGCTAAGGAAAGTGAACAGTAGAGCAACAATGTAAAATTGACGGTGTATACTAGGTATATAGTATCCAGAAATTTACTCGCGAAAATGAATTATGCATAATATATTGTATGTTTAATTATTTTTAAGTAGTTTACTTCTTACAGCACTATAGTATTTAATACTAGATTTTTTTACAATGTAAAACTAAAACAAAAATATTTTTTATTGCATGTTAAACCTCACTCTGAAAAGATTTACATTTCTAACCATAAGACCCATTTACTGATTATGTAACAATATTTAAAAAACTGGGAATAAAGAAGATATAATTCAATAGAAGTACTCAAAAGTTATTGGCATACACATAAACAGTAACATAAATTTGAATCTAAGTGAAACTTAAAAGGCAAAAAATTGTACAAAGCAAAAAGGTTGAATCAGTTCATTTTCGAACGGGAAAATATAAAAGATGTGTGATTAAATAAGGCCAGAAAAGGATTTCAATGTGATCTGCACTAAATTAGCTGTATTGAAGGCATTACGATGTTTCTCTGGCTTGATATTTCTGCAGGCGTTTTTTCTCAACCGTGAAAACGTTTACGGGATGGGATAAAAGGGAAGAACCTGATATAGGTATTTAAAGGGGAAAAAGTAGGCTAAGATTGATCGAAAAAATCCATACTTACCTTCAATCGACGAAGTTTTTACAAATGTACACAATTTAAAATGATACATGTTCCTATACTTTTTATACAGTGAGCTTCAGATATAGTCTTGTCATTTTAGCATTTAATTGAATATACAAGATGGTCGTTAAGTGATTGTACAAAAAGGAACAGTAGATTCTACACTTTAAAATATTTCGATTTAACTACGATAAAAAGACAGACTTCAATGTCCGACAATATGAAAAAAAAAACAGAAAAAGTCAGAAATGTGGATATAAGTAGGCGGACAATTATTCGTAGACGATTTCATGAAGCGAATTTATTTCAGGTAAAGAAACACTAAAATTGGAATTACCCAAATTGAGTTAATATTTTGTTCTAGGATGAGTTTAGGTTATACTTGAGTTTACCAAACAGTCGCAAAAGATTCTAAAGAAGACAAGTAGAACAATTTACCCACAGCAATATTGCCGATAGAATAACCTATATCAAAGCAGTTGTGGTTTGGGCTTTATAAGTTTTAATGCCCGTCCTGACTTTGCTCTTTTAGATAGAAGTTATATGATAGGAGCAAGGTATATAACAAGCATTTTAGATGACTATGTGGTGTATTTTACGCCATTTATAGGACCTTATGTTATTTTTATGAACAACAACATCTTCATCGTGCTAGAATATTTGTCAATAAGCACTTAGATGACGTTGGGATTGTCCGTATGAATTGACTAGCATCCACCCACACCTTAATCCAATCGAATATCTTTAAAATATACAGGGTAGACAAATTCAAGTTCGACTATACCGCCCAAACAACTTGACTCTTGCGGCTGTTCAGACAATATGCGACGAGTTGGACCAACTTCATATCCAAAATTGAATTACAACAATGCTAAGACGTCTGCAGGTTGTCATAAGGTTGACATAAATATTAAGGTATGTGCAGGTAATAACGCCAGCTTGGTAATATCGCGAAATCGCGATTTCTTAGAAAGTACGTTTGCTAAATAATAAATGGTAACATGGATATATTCCTCATAGTATTATAAATCATGTGATCATGTATATCTAAGGCCGGCTACAGACGTACATGCATGCATAACATGCATGCATGAATAGGCCTGACTGTCTAAGCTTCTTCATGCTGCCTGTTGCCTGATGAATACACAATCATTCACTCAGCATGCATGACACGCATGCATGATGTCTGAGCGTGTGTGGTGAGTGCCTGTCACAGGCGTCAGTCCAGTCATTCTGGGATTATACCAGCGAAAGGTGTTGTGTTTATTGTTTATTTAACTAGTTGAACTATTGAAAAATATAACAACTGTAAAGCAAAAAACGCTAGAACAGATATCTGTATTTCTGAGATTTTTTTTTAATTTTAAGCAACGTGGCCAAATAATGCTTCATAACAACGATTATTAAATCACACTAATAGTACATTTGGAATTATGTTTGTGCTACATGCTAGAAAGTATGCTGTTCGTTTACTAAACTTTTTATACCCTTTTGTTCTTTGCATACTTTGTATAAAACATACATAGTTCTATTTTTCTGAAAAAAAAACTAAACGTTTAATTTTCAAATTTCATGGTTCTTGAGTTTTGCTTCAATTTCATCTTTTTACAGCTAATTTGTTGTTTGCAATTTTCTTTATAAATGTAAGCTAATGTAACTGTTATTTAATTATTTGGTGACGCTTACGGATTTATATCGACTACCAAGAGTTTACATCGACTACCAAGAGAACGACTTTTCACACCATGCTGAACACGGAGGACAAACTGCTAGAATCAACGGAAGATAAACTGAAAGAATGGGAAAACTATGTTAAAATTCTTTTTCACGACATACGAGAAGAACCAAGATTGGAAAATAACAACGAAGGGCCAACAATTCTGAAATCTGAAATCATAAATGCAATTATTCATCTCAAAACAAATAAAAGCGCAGGTCCAGACAGAATATACCCAGAAACGTTCAAATTAATCAGCGAAGAAAATATCGAATTATTTGTCCTTTTATTCAATCGCATTTATGATACAGGTAAAATACCCCAAGATTGGCTGGAGTCAATATTCATCCCACTACCAAAAAAGCCAAACCCACAACACTGCAATGAGTTCCGTCTGATAAGCCTTATGAGTCATGCAGTAAAAGTCCTACTAAAAATCGTACATAATCGTATCTATAGAAAGTGCGAAACAACCATCTGAGACGATCAGTTTGGATTCAGAGCCGGCATGGGAACTAGAGAAGCCCTATTTATAGACTTCGAAAAAGCATTTGATAGAGTAAGGCACGAACTACTGTTAGAACGTTTGCAAGAAGTCGGTTTAGATGGAAAAGACATCAAATTCTTAAAAAACTTTTACTGGAACCAAAACGCCAGAGTTAGGATCGAAGGTTCCACATCCGCAGAAGTAGAAATTAGAAGGAGAGTTAGACAAGGATGTGTTCTGTCGCCTCTGCTGTTTAATCTTTACTCCGAGTTTCTATTTAAAGAAGCATTGGAGGATTCCAAGGATGGAGTCAAGGTGAATGGCGTAAATATCAACAGTATCAGATACGCCGATGATACAGTGTTAATTGCGGATTTCGACTCAGGTCTACAACGACTCATCGACAAGACCAACTCGACCTGTGAGCAATTTGGTATGAAAATAAACATTAAAAAAACCAAAGTGATGTCAATCCGAAAAAACCAAAACGTACCTCAACCTTGCACAATAAATGGGCACATCTTAGAACAGGTCAATAGATTTAAGTACCTGGGATGTTGCATCGATAGCAGCCTAAATCCTGATCAAGAAATAAGATGGAGAATAGAACAGGTCAGAAAATCATTCGAAAAAATAAAAAAACTGCTTTGTGATTCTCGAATAAAACTCGAAATTCGACTACGTTTATCAAAATGCTACGTCTGGTCGACTCTTCTATATGCAGTTGAAACGTGGACCCTTAAAACATCAACCGTAAATAAATTGGAGGCCTTTAAAATGTGGATCTACCGGAGAATACTCAACATTTCATGGACATCGCATACCTCAAACGAAGAAGTGCTGCATAGAATAGGCAAGGAAAGAGAACTTTTTAACACAGTAAAAGTTAGAAAAACATCATACCTAGGCCACATACTGAGAAATAATAAGTACCAATATGCCCAACTTATAGTGAAAGGCAAAATCGAGAGAAAGAGAGGCCTAGGAAGGAAAAGACTATCGTGGCTCAGAAACATCCGACAATGGACAGGGCTAAATTTTGAACAGCTAATAAGAACAGCTGAAGATAGAGAAGAGTTTAAAATTGTAGTAGCCAACCTCCATTGAAGAGAGGGCACTTTAAGAAGAAGAAGACGGATTTATATACGAAACGTCTTTAATAAAGGATGAAGTTTATTACAATACAAACACAATAATTTTTTTAATCACAATGTTATGAATTTATTTTATTTCAATTTAAAAAATTATCCTAATTAGTTGGTAAGGATGGGTAAAAGCATATCTGTGCCTTATTAGCACATTTGTATCTTACAATGCTCCAGTACACGTGTTCTAATATCCTTTTTTTTCAATATGCTTTAAGTAAGGGCCACCCTCTATATATAGCAAACTGACAACTTCCTTGACTAAGGCATTTTATATTTCTTTATATTTCTGCGCTTTTAAATCATAATAACACTTCTACAAGATATCTACAACTTCCGTAGCATTAAATAATGATAAAAATGATGATATTTCAATATTTATTACCCAAATGGACCGAAACTCGGAAGAGAAAGGCAACAACTTCCGGAAGTTGATCTCTAAAAAAATTTCTTTTTCATTCCTAAATTGCCAAATAATACCGTATTCTCAGAATTTTTACCCTAAGTTCGCATTTCTTTGGTAAAAATCTATATTTTATTATAGAAATCAAACTCATAAAATTTTTTGGTTTTGAATATGATATATTTAGTGTAAATATAGTAGTGGAAATAAAGCTGCAGAGGATACTTTGTCTTTGATACAAATTATTTATTATCTGCAAAATTGATTTTTCACGCTATTATCCTTATATAGTACTTTTGGCAGGTAAAGCATAAAATACTTAACATTTCTTATTGCCCAATTCTTTTTTCCAACTTACTCGCCGCAATCAAAGCTATAAAAAACTACTAACCTAAATACCCCATTGAAAAATGATCAAGGCCGAACTAATGCAAGCTCACGAAAAGAACAAGCTGTGAAAATTAAAAACCTATCCTACCGATCTTAACAAAATTTAGCACACGTTTTAAACATATTAAAAAGTTTTTCTAGGCGGAATATGGAGCTTGTAAGTCAAGTTTAGAAAGTCGAAAACATTTTAAGGATTAACTTCAATTATTTTTGTACTTTTTTTTTCTAATTATTGCTATTTTTTCAACAATAAACATTAAATTTTCAATTTCTAGCTAACAAAATATTGTGTAAAATTGAATAACGAAACTTTTAACTTATTATAATTTTTCTCTGGGATCAATATTTTCCGAATTATAAACGAAAATAGGAGCAAAAAATGAGAAATTTTCAATTGTTTTCAGATTTTGTTAAATAAAAAATTTAGCACAGGGTTTGCGACTGGCGCATATCGTGATTATCGATATTGGTCACATCCTAAAGGGATTCCAGCAAAAAATAGCTTCCTATGGAAAATGTCCAATCCAAAACAGATCTCACCTAGACTATATAGGCATCGAAGGTACCTAATGTACAAGCAGATACTAGTGCGTGTAAGGTAATGTTGTCACTAATTATGCATCATATCCGGTTTCAGAGTGTCGTTAATGATTTAAACGTGTTAAGTGTGTGGAATCGGGAGTGAAATGATTCCAGTGACATCTTTCCACAGAAATCCACTACCAGAAGTAGAAAATCACAAATTAATTATCATCACTAATCACATGTCTGTGACTTCGAATCTTCAAGTATATTCAAGCCTATCTCTGTTCTAATAGCCAACCTCCAAATGCACAACTTGCAATGCACTGGACAGTGGACAGTCTAATAATGCATCTTCCTGATAGATTGTCCGAAATTTTGTTCGGACAATTTAATTGGTTGCTTACATGTTGCAAAAATTTAATTAATAATTGTTACAAATCGTCCATTTGCGACGACACTGTGACATTTCGAAAATTGCATTTTTTTCTAACATAGAATTTATCTAAAATCTCCGTATCGCGATCTATTTACCAGCACAACCGTGGTACTTTTACTTTAAAATTGGCGCCCGAATGAAATAAAGACGACAAATATCACAATGTAGCGCTTTCTTATTAAGTGATCTAGGTGGCGACGACAAAGGAACAACTCAGTTATTAACTGTTAGTGTTAGAAGTAAGTGCTGGCACTTTTTTTTAAACAACATGATATTTGAAAATATCACGTTTTTAGTGAAAACGTAAGTGTAATTTCGAATAATTTGTTCTTTTTCGACAATGTGATCATTTTACCACATTTTTCTTGTAAAATTTAGATACAAAGAATGTGTTAGGTTTTTGTCATCACGTTTTTAATTTAAAAATAATGAATTTATATGTGATAACTTAAATAGTAACGTTGAAGATGATAGAGTATTTGCTGTTTGGCAATATGTGATTTGGTTTATTTATTGATATACTCTTTTTTTAGAATATTTCTCGATTATGTTGTATATTCATTTAATCTTGTAACGTTGTAGATGCTGAATATAAGATTTTATTAGTTTTATATTTTTCAGATGGGGTAGAGATCAAAATTAATGTTAGAGTTAGTTGCACAAAAAAACGACGATAATTTCCGAAATTAAGACTATATTGTCAATGAGAACATAGAATCTATTAATGAGACCCGAAATTATTCTAATGAGAAACAAGACACGACTAAGAGTTAGTCATAGTGTATGATGCAGTTTTGATGCATAGGTATTCTTAGTCCCATCGTCATTGTGCTGAGTCTACAAGTTCATCATCTAGCAGATCCTTAAGTGGCTCCTCGTCGTCATCCTTTCATGAGGGTAGGTGGATTAAATATTAATTACTAAAGAACTAAAATACTCACTTGCTATTTTACATCTTTTTAGATAGTGAAAACTCAGTAAAAGATTCGGATTACCAAGATCCAACACTACTGCCTGAAAATTTGAGACTATCTGTATTTGAACATCATCTGTATTTGAACATTTAAGTTCATCATCATCTGTATTTGTATATAAAAATTTATCACCCATTATCAATATTTTAACAAGAAAAGCTGTTATCTAATATTGAACACGAGAATTCAACAACCCCTTTATCTGAACAAAAATAACCTAATATCGACTGAACCAGTCATAGTTTTGATTGAGACTCCCACCAAGAAAAGAAATAAAAGATTAAGACATAAAAGTAACTGGAAAATGAATGTCGTAAAAAAGTTAAGAAATATTGTTAAGTCTTACCAATCATCTAAAATCAAGAAAGAAATGCATGAACGGGAACTTAAACCGCCTTGCAAAGAAACCTGCAAATTTAAGTGCCGATTCAATATAACGAAAACTCAACAATACGATCTTCTGAATGATTCCTGAAATTTGGGAAATGTTGAAAGACAATGGTCATTTATACTTCAGTCAATGGAAGAAGTAAAAACAGCGCATCGTTATGTTAGAGTCGATGAAAATGGTATAGTAGCTTCAAAACGAGATAAAATAATGTCTTTTTTTCACGCTAAATGGAGTTAAAATTAGAGTATGCAAGATTTTTTACGTAAACACTTTATGTCACTCCAATCATGCCCACGTAGATGATCCACTCAAAACTGCAGCAATAGCTTTGACCGAAGCTTTTATTCTAAAAGACATTACATAGATGGAAGCAAAACTATATCAGATTTAATTTAAATCAAAATTAAGTGTTTTGAACCTAAAAAAAAACAATTTATGATCTGACAACTCATTTTGTAGAAAGTTATGTGTGGGATGAAATCTCAGGAACATAGAGGTGTTAATGAGATTGCAACATGCTTTTTTAAATACGTTTAGAAAATTTCGGATGTGGACAAGCCAGTTGACATTATGTTTTATTTAGACAATTGCGCTGTACAGCAAAAGAATAAATTTATGATGTCTATGTATTTATATGCTGTTTCAACATACCCTAATATTAAAACAATAACCCATACATATCTTATTAAGGGTCGTACCCAAAACGAGGGTGATTCGGTTCACTCACAAATCGAACACCAAACAAAAAGGCAGTTGAAATGTGGACCTTTCTATACTCATGAAGAAATCATTGGTGAAATATAAGCCGCAGCACAGAAATCCGAGCCTATATTATGTGAATGAGATGTGTTATGATGATATTTGTGACTGGAATGCTGCTGCTAATCAAATAGGTTTTGTACTACAGAAATATGATGAAAAAATACCGTTAAAATGACTGAGATAAAAGTATTTAAAGTCGTGATAGATGAGGCTGAAACATTATATTTTAAAACTTCTTACGCCGCCAAAGTGTTCAAAACGACTATTGTAATAAAAAAGAAGAGTGATCTTACCTTACGCCTTAAGAAAGCTTTCAATATATAACCTGGTTTAGCAGAAAGGAAAAAACAGGATGTACTTTCGTTACTGAATAGTAATCATATTCCTGGTTATTACAGAGGTTTTTACGAAAGTTTGTAGTTTGGCTATTTTTTATTTTTATACTAATATTTTCTATTTGATAAACTAATTTGTTTACTTTTTATATTATCAAGTTTTGTTTATGTTATTGTTTCTTAACTTTGAAGACTGATAGTTACATAGTTCAAGTGACATGTTTATTTAGTTTTAACATAATTATAATTTTAAGTGTCTTCTTAATCGTAAATTATCTTATTAGAACCATATTAGTTTTTAATCTGTACTACACATTTTGTAATAATTGGGTATTCTCGTAAGATAAATAAAATATTTTATGTTTTAAGTGCCTAACTATTATACTTATAATATAAGTTGTTAATCGCAAGATTGTATTATTACATTAAACTATGTACAAAATATTACTACTTTTATTTTATTTCCAACCTTATTTATTTACTTTACTTTAAGCAATAGTGTTTTATCATTATATACCCCATATGGAAGTAAATAATTTTCATTATTTTTAAAGCCATATTTAATATTAGCACATCTAATTCATGAACAATGTGATAATTTCGCTGGTTTTTTTTTAACTCAGGAATTTCAGGTATTCTGCTAATAATTTTACATTATTATGGCATGAATCATTATAATAATGAATTGCTTTAAAACTTACTCTATTAATGCTATAAATATGTGCAATATTTAAATAGCTAGATGCAATCAAAAGTTTAAAAAGTGTCTGGTGTAAAATCAAGGTTTTCGAGATATTACACTGTCGCCGCAAATGGACGAAATGTCCTAGGAATGTAGCTAGTAATCGAGGGATGGATGCGACTTTATTTGCTTGAATACAAAAATATTCAAATTATTCGGTATATTTCTTTTAAAGAATTTAAATTCTTTAATAATATAATTTTTGTATTTTCTCCCTTAATTTTAAATTTATGTGTTTCGCTTGTGTGGTGATATTATACATTATTTTTTACTTTCTTTATCAAATAATTACAATCTTCTTTTGAGCGTGTGCAAATAAGATATAGGTCAAAAAATTTCACGCTTCTGAGAGCTTTTTTTCTTCCACTATATTGTCTAATCACGAGACTGAATGGTGTCGGCGAAAAATTTCATTATATCAAATTATTCTTGTGTAAAAAATGTTACAGAAATTGGAAAATTAAAATTTAGCCACCATACAGGGCCGTTATTTAGTCGTATTATAAGAACAAAAAATATTTTTAACGTATTATTATATACTATTAATACACTCAGGGACAAAATACTCGAACCATGCCTATTTTATTAAGAAGAAGACATATTTTTGGAGATCCTACTTAACGACTAATCATATATATTTAAGCAGGAACACTAGATGTAACAATGTGTTGTAGAAGTACAATTTATGCAAAAAAATATTTATCTATAAAATAATATAGTATTGTAACAATAAAACACTGAAAACTTGTTTTCAAACTTCCACAGAATTTATTTTAACTATTATCACTACAGCTGTTTCGGCTGATTACCTTTCTCAAGTGATCTATTTTTGGCATGGGTTTATAATTTATAGTCTCTAATGAAATAGGTTGAGGAGGGGAGAACTGTTTGTCTCAAGTTGGTCATTTAGAATTATATCTGTGTTTTTTAATTTGTTGATTTCCGTAGATTCTAACAAAGATAGCTTAAGGCCTTTATTTTGAATGTGAAGAATTTTAAATTTGTCATTAAAAGAATGATTATGATCTAGAAGGTGAAGTGCGTATGTCGAATCTGTTTTTCTATTATTGAAAGCCCTTTTATGTTCTGCTATTCGTTTATTAAAGTTTCTACCAGTTTGACCGATGTAAGTTTTTGGGCAGTCGTTACATTGAAGTTTGTACACACCACTATTTAAGTGTTTTTTATTTTAGCTCTTGTTATTTTTAATATATTTGCCTAGGTTGTTATTTGTTCGGAAAGCTGGTGTTATTCCTTTCTTTTTTATGTGTTTGACTATTTTGTTGTTATTTTGCCTGTATATGTAATCGAGCAGAAGGTACTGGGTTTTTTCTCTGGTGGTGGAAATACTAATTTCAGGGCTTTCTTGTGTAGTTTTTGATTTAACATTTTATTAATTGTTTGTTCGTTGTATCCGTTGTTTACTGCTATTTGCTTAATTATATTTAATTCTGTCTCAACGTTGTCCAACCAATCCATCAATTATATAGTATTATTCGAAAATTGAAACGTACTACTAAGAAACTACTAAAATAATAACTTGGGTATTGTAAAAGTCATCTTTGGCGATATTTTGAACCCTTGTTGGCAATATCGCCAACCTATTATTTTGAATGCAATACAATCTAACAATTAAACATTATACTTCAATAGAACATTTATATTTCCTTGATTATTTAAGTTTTTTTCGCCACCGTATTCCATTGTTGATTTTTGATTTATCTTTGATTTTCCTTTAGTTAAACTTAATTTCAATACTCTTATGTTAATATTGTTTTTGATGGTTTGCAATATTTATTTTGTTTGATAGACTCGCAAGTCTTACCTTATGTTCTTTTAACTTTGAAATTAAACATAGGCCTCCCAGAATACCTCTAGAATGCTTTTATTTAGAAACATCAAAACTTAAATGATTATTAAGGGAGAAAATTATGATTACAAGAAACAATTAAAATCCAATAAAATTACACATTAAAAATATACAGGGTGATTTGAAGTACAATTGTAAACAGAAAAATTATTTGAACATACTAAGAATATTACAGTAGATATTGCTCAACTGTCCCTTATCTGCCTTGTAATTTACTACATATTTTTCTTTATTAATATGACATATTTCTAAAAACAATCTTTTTTTGTAATTGTTCTCTTGCTGTAGAACCATGACATTTGAGTAGTCAAATTGATGCCCAAATTTTAAGTAATGATCAACTGCCGCACATGTGTTCTTCTTTTTTATGCGGTCACTTTATAACATTACTTTTATTTACAGTTGGTATCTTGTCTTTTACTTTACAAAACAGAAAACAGTAAAAGACAAGACACCAACTGTAAATAAAACTGATATTATCTACAAACTGCCTTGTTTGGATTGACAGAGCTGTTATGTTGGCCAAACTTCTCAATGGCTAAAACAAAAGGTCACACAACACAAAAGTGACTGCACAAAAAAGAAGAATACATGTGCGGCAGTTGACCATTACTTAAAAACTGGGCATCAATTTGACTACCCAAATGTCAAGGTTCTACAGCAAGAGAACAATTACAAAAAAGATTGTTTTTAGAGATGTGTCATATTAATAAAGAAAAATATGCAGTAAATTACAAGGCAGATACGGGACAGTTGAGCAATATCTACTGTAATATTCTTAGTATGTTCAAATAATTTTTCTGTTTACAATTATATTTTAAATCACCCTGTATATGTTATGTGTAATTTTCTTGTGTTTTAATTGTTTTTGTTTGCTATATTTTTTTATATTTAATTGCTAGTGACCTAGGTGCTTTTAATTAACCAATATTGTCAGTACTGTTTTGAATATATTATGTACAACATTTTTAAATATTTTTAACTCTAAATCTGTAAGTAAATCATTGTTTATTCTCACCTGATATTTATATAAATTTTAACCATATTTTATTTGTCTCCTGATGAAGTTGACAAAAAATCAGCGAAATATAGAGTATCAGTCCGAGAAAAATTCCGACTAATCCGAATATCTAAGGATATATTCCAAAAGGATTCAAATGTCCTAAGAATGAATTTAAAAATGAGCCAACGCACACGATGTATCAACACGTGTTGTTATCCCACATGAATAGAGAGATAAATATCGATTTTAAGTTACTACGATGGGGCATATACGTTTGAATGCACATATATCTTACAGAACATTTGGCAAACGGTAAACTAATAAAGGCATAGGAGAGTATCATCGTTCGATAGTTCGACACATCGTTAATCTTGCATTTTAGTTAGGTAGTGGCTTTTCAAGCTTTGTGAGAATTGAAACAAAAAGACTATAAATGCTTTTGTGCGCTCGTATGCTTTTTGAATTATAAATTTTATCGTGTATATATTAAGAAAATTAAACGTACAGATTATCCATAAAACTAGTAAGGAAAGCAAAAAAAGCAAAAAAAAAAACATTTTAATTAAATCATTCGGTACCAATTACAAACCTGTATCAGATTTATTTGCCATAAATAATGCATATGAAATAATATGGAAGTGTAACATATTCTAAAAATTAAAATCATTAAAAAAATATGAAAATAATAAAATTAATGTTTATGAATTAAGTTATGACAAATAAAATCCGTAAAATAGTTTCGAAACACAATTCAGATTTCTGCTTATAATCTGAGCCTTCTAAAAATTGCAAGGCAAACAGACGTTGATAAAAGATGTTAAAAGGGACATGGGGAATCTAAAATTTGCATTCCACGACATGTCTTTACAACTAAGCAGAAATCCTTAGCGAATTGTGTTTCTTGTACTCGTACAGAGCAGATCCGAATAAAATGAAAAAGACAGCAAATATTTGATTTCACGCAAACAGCGCCTATGTATCTGTTGATACGTATTTAGATCTAATAGGTCTCATCAGAACAGTTATTCATAGGTGTTCTCAACGTGAAAAATCAATATTTTCTGTCTTTTAAGAAGCAACACTAAAATGGCTTCAATACGGACGCAATAGCGACATCTAATAATATAATCCGTAAAATCCGTAAAAAAGGATTTCTGCATAGTTGCAAAGACATGTCGTGGAATGCAAATTTTAGATTCCCCATGTCCCTTTTAACATCTTTTATCAACGTCTGTTTGCCTTGCAATTTTTAGAAGGCTCAGATTATAAGCAGAAATCTGAATTGTGTTTCGAAACTATTTTACGGATTTTATTATTAGATGTCGCTATTGCGTCCGTATTGAAGCCATTTTAGTGTTGCTTCTTAAAAGACAGAAAATATTGATTTTTCACGTTGAGAACACCTATGAATAACTGTTCTGATTAGACCTATTAGGTCGAAATACGTATCAACAGATACATAGGCGCTGTTTGCGTAAAATCAAATATTTGCTGTCTTTTTCATTTTATGACAAATATTTTTGTTTTCCAATCCGAAATTCTTTAACCAACAATTAGTTATGATTCACAAGAAAAATCAAATTTGATACTTGGTTTTTTAGGCATCAGCAATGTTTACCCATTTAAAGCTAAAAATTCTGAGCGATATTTTATACCCTCGGATTAATATCAAATGCTAATCTTTATGTGCTTGTTCTGGTTGATTATAACTGTTGTGTTTTTGATTCGCTATGAACTCATTAGTGTTGATATATTCTTACTGACAACTTTTTCTTTCCGTATTTGTTTCATTTGGTAGAAAGAAAAATCATCAGCATCAGGGCTCTACAGCTCTTTGTGTACATTGGAGTGCTTCTAGACATCCTTTCATTCGTCCATATTAAATATATTTTTTCCAATATCCACTGCCAACTGTTTTGAGATCCTCTTCCACGTCGTTGGGATATATCTTAGTCTAGGTCTCTCTTTAGCTCTACATCCTATTGTGTTTTGGAACATAGGTATTCTGGTAAGGTTTCCAGAGTATATTCTTAACACATGGCTCACCTTAACTTATACGATTTATCATTACTACTTTTACTATACAGTGTGTAAAAGCAAAATGGAATAAATTCATTATTTAGGTTACTGTACATATTTATAAAAAATCCCAAACACGTCAAATTTAAATTATAACTTGACATTCTTTAACGTAAAAATGCAACCCCTACCTTCAACTCCCTTAAAATGACAGGTACAACCCCCAATTTTTAAAATAGGAAGTATAGGCTTATGATATATCGCTTGAAAGGTCTTTTCATTCTCCATTCAAAAATGTTGTCGCTTTCAAGTTTATTAAGATTAATTAAGATAAAATAAATTAAAATCATGTGGTTACCGAAATTCGCTACAATACAATCAAAAACTAAAATGCAATGCAAAACGTAATAAAATGTAGAACACGAAAAAGAACTATGAATGTTAATGAAGTAGTTGTTGTTCAAAATGTTCACCGCGAACGTATAATCTCAAATAAAACTGTCTTCTAACAGTAAACTTAAGTCATTTAAATCAGAAGGTTTAGTTTTGTTCACATGGCTCTTTACATATCTCCATAAAAAGAAATCTAATAATGTAAGATCAGGTGATCGCGCTGGCCATTCAATCGATCCTCGCCCCCTATCTACCGATTGGGAAATATTGTATCGAGGTACTGCCGGACATTAAGTTGGTAATGTGGTGGTGCTCCATCCTGCTGAAACCATATCGTATTCGCTGGAACTTGAGGGTTTCCTGGATCAGGATATAAATTTGCCAATGTTGGAATGACATCATTTTGAAGTAGTGCCAAATAATTGTTGCCATTCAAGTTGCCCTCAATGAAAAAGGGACCAATGATATTGTTTCCTACAATCCCTGCCCAAACATTAACCTTTTGAGGGTATTGAGTGTGTTCTTCTCTCATCCAGTGAGGATTTTCCGTGGCCCAGTAGTGGCAATTTTGCCGATTAGCATGACTGTTTAGTGAAAAAGTACACTCATCAGAAAACATAACGTCTTCTAATTGGATAATAGTGTTATCCAACATGTCCATCATTTGCTCACAAAAAAAGTTCTCCTATCAAAATGTCTTTGATGAGCTCCTGAGTAAGTATCATCTTATAGGAATGCAATTTATTTTCTTTTAATATGTTTACTATCGATGTATGGCTAGCATTGAATGTAGTGGATGCCTGTCTACTCGATGTATGTGGATTTTCCTGAAACCCAAGCAACACATCTAATTTGAGTTCATCACTCAGTGCATTGGCAGCTGCTTTTTTTATTTGCCTTACATGACCAAACTCGCAAAACCGCTTCTCTATTTTACTTATTGTTCCTTGGGGTATAGGCAATAAATTAGGAAATTTGTCATGAAATAGGCGAGTTACTTCCTGTTGTGTTCGGGTGTTATCTCCGTAACCAATCATTTGTAAAACTGTTATTTTATGCATTTCCGTTAATCTAACCATTTTTCAGAATTGAATTGAACGAACGTTTTACTTAATTTAAAATAATGACAACTTAAATAAAAACAATTAATAATAACAATACTAATGAGTGTTAAAATAACGTTGCCACGGAAATTCTTTAAAGTTTTTTAATGGTTACCATCTAAAAACCACATTGCTATGGTTTTTATTCACTTTCTCATTATCAAGACCTAAACGGGAAATAAGTTTTGAGTATATTTTAGCAAATTTCGGTAGCCACATGATTTTAATTTATTTTATCTTAATTAATCTTAATAAACTTGAAAGCGACATTTTTGAATAGAGAATGAAAAGACCTTTCAAACGATATATCACAAGCATATACTTCCTATTTTAAAAATTGGGGGTTGTACCTGTCATTCTAAGGGGATTGAAGGTAGGGGTTGCATTTTCACGTTAAAGAATGTCAAGTTAGAATTTAAATTTGACGTGTTTAGGGATTTTTTATAAATATGTATAGTAACCTAGGGAAAATGAATGTTATTCAAGTATATGCACCAACAGCTGACAAGGAGGAACAAGAAATAGAAGACTTCTACGAGCAATTAGAAACAATAATGAAAACAACAAAAAAACGTGAAGTTCTGATACTAATGGGTGACTTTAATGCCAAAGTGGGCAGAGGAAGTGTGGATAGTTGTGTTGGAATGTATGGATTGGGAGAGCGAAATGAGCGTGGTGAAAGACTAATTCAGATGTGCCAAATAGAAGAACTAGTAGTTATGAATACAATGTTTAAATTACCAAATCGCCGGCTCTACACGTGGAAAGCTCCTGGAGACAGCAAAGATAGAATCATAAGAAATCAGATAGATTACATCTTGATAAGGAACAGGTACAAAAACTCTATTACAGTAGTGAAGACTTACCCTGGAGCAGATGTAAACTCGGACCACAACCCAGTAGTAGCAAATATGAATGTAAAATTGAGAAAAACCATTAATGAAAAGATCTAGACCACAAATATGCATTGATAAGTTAAGAGAACCAAATACATACCAAGAAACTCAAAACAAAATAAATCAGAGTATCCAAGAAATAAAACAACAAAATAAGAACACTACAGATATTGACACAAAGTGGAAGAATATCAAGAACGCAATCGAGACTGTGGGACGGAAAACTTTAACATTTAAAAAAGCTGCCAAACAAGAATGGATGACACAAGAAATTCTCGAAAAGATGGACGAAAGAAGAACACATAAAAACAAAGATAAAATTAAATATCAAGAAATTAATAAACAAATAAAACAGAAAATAATACAAGCTAAGGAAACATGGATGTCCATTAAATGTCAAGAAATCGAGGAATGTGAGGCAAGGTATGACACTTTCAACACCCATAAGAAGGTTAAAGAAATGATTTCAGGAAATCGTAACAAACCAATCGGGATATTAAAAAATGCAGATGGTACCACTATAACTGAAACGCAAGACAAACTACGTAGATGGAAAGAATACATTGAACAACTATTTTATGATCAAAAAGTAGAACAATTATTAGAAGTTAACGGAGAAACCACGGGACCAGAAATAATGAAAGAGGAAGTTATGTATGCTTATAAAACACACAAAAGGCAGAAAAGCTCCAGGACCCGATGAAATACCAATTGAACTATTGAAGATAATTAATGAAGATAATATTGATGTCTTGGTAGACCTTTTTAACTCCATATACAAGACGGGACACATACCCAAAGAGTGGCTTCTCTCAACTTTTGTGACGATTCCAAAAATCACAAATGCTAAAGATTGCAATGACTATCGAACAATTGCGTTAATGAGCCACACATTGAAAACCTTCCTTAAAATCATACATAACAGAATCCACATGAAATTAGAACAAGAAATAAGTGATTCACAGATGGGTTTCAGAAAGGGTCTAGGAACTAGAGAAGCATTATTTGGAGTCCATGTTCTGACACAACGATGCCTGGATATGAATCAGGACATATATGCTTGCTCTATAGATTTCAAGAAAGCTTTTGATAGAGTTCAACATGAGAAGCTTTTAAGTATTCTTAAGACTAAAAACATTGATAGTAGAGATCTACAAATTATATCGAATCTGTATCAAAACCAGAAAGCAAGAGTAAGAGTCGAAGGAGAACTGACAGAGGAAGTAAGTATACTTAGAGGAGTTCGACAAGGGTGTATCCTTTCACCACTCTTATTCAACGTCTACAGTGAAGTGATTTTTCAAGAGGCTTTATTGGATATCGTGGAAGGTATTTATGTCAACGGAAATAGCATTAATAATATTAGATATGCCGACGATACTGTCATATTTGCAAGTGACATGGAAGATCTACAGTACATAATACAACATGTATACAATGCATGTGAAAGTTACGGACTGCAAATGAATCTCAAGAAAACGAAATCAATGATATTCTCAAAAAAAACACAAAATGTAAAACCTGATCATCAATAATACAACGATAGAAAGAGTAAAAACATATAAATATTTAGGAACGTGGCTAACCGAAGATGGAGATCAAGTAAAGGAGATCAGATCTAGAATAGAAATGGCAAGAAACACGTTCATAAAATTGAAGAAATTACTTTGCAACCGTAACCTTAATCTAGAGATTCGCACAAGAATGCTACGTTGTTACGTCTTCTCTACTTTACTATATGGCATGGAAGCGTGGACAATAAAGCAGTCTGAAATCAAAAAATTAAACTCCTTTGAGATGTGGTGCTACAGGAGAATGCATAAAATATCGTGGATTGAAAAAGTAACTAATATAGAGGTGTTACAAAGAATGAAGAAAGAATGTGAAGTCATAAAAACTGTTAAAATTAGAAAGATTCAATATCTGGGACATTTAATGAGGGGTGAGAAGTACGTATTACTGAGGTTGATTATGCAAGGGAAGATACAAGGGAAGAGAAACCCAGGACGACGCAAAATGTCCTGGCTAAGAAATTTGAGAGAGTGGTTCGGCTGCAGCTCATTAGAATTATTCAGAAATGCGGCCAACAAAGTTAAAATAGCGATGATGATTTCCAACCTCCGCTAGGAGAAGGAAGCCGAAGAAGAAGATAGTAACCTAAATAATGAATTTATTCCATTTGGCTTTTACACACTGTATGTGGGTCCTTATAATAGAGTCTGTATAGATCAAAGTTATATCGTTGACAATATCATGTCATATTCAATTTTCATTTATCGCACCTTGTTGAATGTTGAAAAGTTAGTCCATATAAACAAAATCATTGACACACTTATTTGTGCTTGTTCGATTTGCAGCACTTTATTCTGTATTGGCTACATCGACCGCATATACTTGGTTTTATTAGTATTTATCACCAGCCAATATCCATCGCTGCTACTTTTAGTGCTTTGTATGCTTTGACAATAGCTATTAGTATTCTGCAAATAATATCTATATTATCGATATATGCAAGGATCTGGGTTTTGTTGTTATAATAAATGGTGTCTTTGGTAATAATGTAGCAGAATCTAATTAATTTTTCTAACGCGATGTTAAACAGCACATACGATATTACATCCCCTTGTCTAATTGGCTTCAAGGGTTGAGAACAGAGTTCCCCTACCTGATACACAACCTTTTTCGTTGTTAACTTTACTAGTTCCACCATATCATCTGCTATTTCTAGTTCCTGCTTTGCTTCAAAAAGCTTTTTTTTCTATTTTGTAATGTCAGAAGCAGCCAAAAGTCCACAAACAGGTGATCCGTTTCTATTTTAGCTTCCTGGTTTTCTCCAGTATTTTACTTAGAGTAGAAATCTGGTCAGTAGTTGATTCATATTTTACAACTAATTTTTTGGCAACTAAAAAGAAGTGTGGAAGAATATTTTTTAAGTACTGTTCAATAAAGTGATCCCTCTATAATTGTACTATTCGAGAATGCCACCTTTCTTGTGTATGGAACAAATTATGGCGGTATTTCAGTCGCTGAGGAACTGATGTAGATGATGATGAAGTAGATGTCATCAGTGTTGTAGACATCTACTGAGGTTTTCTTTGTCCTTCTTAAAGAGGTTTGCTAACAAATTGCCAGTGCCGAGTGACTCATTGTTTGATAGCTTATTTATCGCTTCATTTACATCGGTTAGTAATAGTAATCAGAGAACAATAATAGAAGTAGCAAAAAAAATCTAAAGACATACCTAAGAAGAGGAGTACGTCAAGGATATAGACTATCCCCTCTACTTTTTAATGAGCTCAGACCAGATGTTTAAAGGGGCATCAAAAGACATCAATGAAGGCATATTAATTATCGGAACACTAGTGAATAATCTCAGATGTGCAGACGATACAATACTCCTTGTAGACAGCAGAAAGGCACTGCAAATTTTAATTGATCGCATTACGCAGTACTGCAAGAGGTATAGTGTAGCTCTGAATACTAAAATTCTTCTTATTCTTATTGCGCCGTCTCCCTTCGAAGGTTGACCAACTGATGTTTTGCCTTGCACTTTATCTTCTAATATGATTTGAAGTAGTTTATATCTTTTACCTCTCAACACATGACCCGTATTGTATTTTTCTATCTTTGACTACGCTGAGTAATTCTGCTTTTTACTCATGCGTCGAAGTACCTCACCATTGGTACTTTTTGTATAAACGGAATTCTTAGCATTTGTCTGTATGTATACATGTCAAAGGCATCTATTCTTTTTTTCTGTTTTAGAGTCCATTGTTCAACTTTCACAACCATACAGCAAAACAGAGAAAAATTAACATCTGATCATTCGAATTCTAAGCTCTAGAGGAAGTTCTGATCTTTATATGTTTTCATATTGATGGTTGATGGTTGTTTTCTTCGCTTGTTCGATTCTTGATAGGATTTCTTTTTTTTTGTTGGTTAGACTGGCTGTTAATATTTGCTCCCAAATATTTTATGGAAGTTACCTGTTCTAGTATTTGTTCTTTGTCATACAAATGCACGTTTGTTGGTATCTTTGAAAATGCTAGAATTTTAGTTTCGGAAACATTTAGATGTCAACCGAAAAATTCGCTATGACGAACTATTAAGATGGTATCATCGGCGTACTTAATGTTATCTATGCTGGTCCCGTTAATCTTGATTCGGAGACAGAATTCTGTCTCCGGCTTCTATACAATATGTAGCTTCTCCTTATAAATTTTAAAGTGTTTGTTTGTCTTAGTGTATTGTATTTTGTATTGTTATGTCCAAATTTTACATTTATGACATTCTACTATGTCGGATAGGCCACAACTGACGAAATGCCCCTGAAGATGATCTATTGATCGAAAGTACTTGGGCAAGATTAAATTAATCACCGTGTTCGATAGTTGCCTTGTATACCCTCAAAGTTTAATTATTCGAACATTCAACCTTATATTGAATTATAAATGAGTTAATAAAACGGAATTCTGATCCATTTATAAGGTTTTGTACGTAAGCATTTGTTTAATTGAGATGTTGACAAGAAAAGGGTATTTTCCATTTATTTACAATCTATAATTATATTGCAATAAGTTAATTGTGTAACTATTTTGCAAATAATATGCAAGAAGTTTTCCCATAGAAGATTACTGGGAGGGTGTCGCTTTAGTCTTTGGTTTGATAGTGGCCTTATTATGTTCGTTGCCAGATTGTTGGGATGAATTACAGCAGCAGTGCATATTTTTAGGAGCAATTTGTGATCTCCTCCTTATCAGTCTTTACTTGAAGGTCATGCGCAATGAACTGATTAGGTATATACCATGATACATTTGTAATGACACGTAGGACTTTTTACTAGAACCTCTCCAAGATATCTACATTAGACCTGGACGCTGATCCTTACAGCTAGATTCCATATCTCCATACTGTCTTTTACTGATTGTTTCCTTTTTTGAAGGGTTCTTGGAAACTTTTTAGGGATTAAGTTTGATTGTATCTACTGGTAAACTTGTTTGGTAGTGAATTTTTTCAAGATTAGTTCCAATTTTTTCCAAGTTAATACGACGACTTAAAAGCTGTTGGGTCTTATTTGTTATATCAAGGTTCTTGTTGTCTAAAGGGTTTTCCTAAATCACATTCACCAGGTAATCGGCAAAGGCATTTGCTTTTTCTTTATTGCTCTCAGCCTTATTTTCATAACCTATTTGAATAGAAGGGTTGGTAACGAGCAAAGCTAATATTGATGCTCGATAGCAGACCTAAAATGTTTGGATGACTAGCTATTCTGTATGCCTCTTAATTAGCTTCGTTTAACTAGCGGCATAACGTCCATTTACTTATTTCTAATCTGAAATCGCTACCTCAACCAAAGTTAATTTTCTAGAATAGTATCTAGAATTTAATCTTCACGGGGTATATTCATAATTTCATGATCATGTTGTAAAAAAGATAGGGCTTTAGCACAGTTTTACTCTTCAAAACCATTTTGAAATTAAACACAAATCTTATATACTAAAACGCTAAGCCCTTTTCTTGTCCACCACTTTACTCAAAAACCATATTAGATAATTAAAATATTTTTTCGGAATATTATTAGTATTACGTATAACATTGTCAAGATATACTTTTGGTACAAAAATTCCCTTCCGGTTTTGAGATGACCGGAAGTTAAAATAAAATTAAAGGTTTTCGACAAAGTAAAACATGATAAGCTGATGGATTGCCTTCACAAAAAGGGACTAGACGAGAACGATTTTAAAATTATTCAAACGCTGTATTTTAACCAAACTGCAGCAGTTAGAACAGAAGCCGGTGACACAAAAATATTCAATATCAAGCGAGGTGTACGACAGGGGTGTGTATTGTCACCACTACTTTTCAATATATATTCGGAAGAAATCTTTGCACGAGCACTAGAGCAATCAAGAGAAGGTGTTAAAATTAACGCAGAGTTCTAAATAATGTACGATACGCCGACGACGCGGTCCTAATTGCAGAGAGCGCACAGGATCTCCTTAGAGGAGATCGCGTCTTAGACACTCTTAGATCGCGTCAGATCGATCGGAGAACAATACGGCCTCAGCATTAACGTCAAGAAAACAAAAACAATGATTGTCTCCAAAACATCCATCCATCCACCCATGGCTTTAAACGTGAATGGTAACATTATCGAAAATGTCGAGAAATTTCGATATCTAAGGTGCTGGATAACGAAAGATATAGATCCAGACATAGAAATAAAATCGCGAATTGAACAAGCAAGAAATGTCTTTTTTAAAATGAAACAAATGTTTACGTCCCAAACACTCAATCTCAAAATCCGATACCGAATGCTGAAATGTTACGTTTACAGCACCTTACTATATGGAATGGAGGCCTGGACCTTCAAAATCAACTCACTCAGGCGTTGGGAAAGTTTTGAAATGTGGTTATTTCGAAGGATGCTGAAAGTCCCCTGGACAGCGCATATGAGTAACGAGCAGGTCCTACACAAGATGGGTACCGACAGAGAATTCTTAAAAATAATGAAAACACGGAAAACCTCATATTTGGGATACATATACAGAAATGAGAAATACCAGCTACTGCAGCTTCTTATAGAGGGAAAGGTAGAAGGAAAACGTGGTCCTGGTAGACGGCAGGCGTCCTGGTTGAAGAACATTCGTGAGTGGACTGGTTTGGATTCTCAATCTTTAATAAGAAAAGCCAGGGACAGAAATGATTTTGCTGAGGTTATCGCCAACCTTCATTGAAGACGGCACCCAAAGAAGAAGGAAGTTAAAATTTTCTTTAAGTTTTAGACCCCACAATGTACATATGGATCGAAAGGTCTCGTCGAGACGAATCTAAATATGTACTTCCGGTTGCGATCCGACACAGGAAATGACCCGAAACGCGCATAAAACGTCAAGATAGAGCAAATCTGACACCGGATTCGTGATCAGCATGCAAAATTAACTGCCAAATGATATCCATGTCGACATTTGATATAAAAGTTTACATAACTTCCGGTGCCAAGCAAAAGTTTTCAGAAAATGGAGACATTGTAACAAAAAACATTGTTTTCGACGGAATATTTCGTGATATTTAATACACTTTTTACTTGCATTATTATTAATGAATGTTATGTATATTCTTGCTTATATTGTTTGTATTGATCTCTTAATTTTTCTCGCAAAATTAAAATTTCATTTAAAAAACTCGATGTCGAGTTGGTCCGCTAGTAATTTTCTTAAGATTGTATCAAAATTAAAACGAGACAACAATAAAAAGTTATTTAAGATTAAGATTTGTTAATACGTTAAAGCGTTAATTTTTTTATGCACCTAAGGGTACAAATAAAATGTATTAGAAAAAAGGGTACAAATCTTTGTTTAACTTTTTGGTGTGTGTAGATAAAAGCTTCTATATAAATATGTAAAGAGTCTGAGTCGGGATTAAATCATCAAATATATCCACCAATAATCTAAATCCGCCAGACTATGTACAAGATATAATTTATAATGTATTCAGGTCAGTAACAATCACGCAATCCCCATTTTTAGATTTTATGTTATGAATGCTCGCATTTTGCTTAAAAATTTTACATAACACAACCACAGTTATGTTCCCAGAATTTAAGAAATATAAAATATATTTTACGTATTACAGTTTATCTAAAATAATGGGAGCGTGTTTTCGATATATTTAAGAAAAGATTTGGTCAATGAAGATTTAAATCATATTTTCTACAAAATCATGGGAAATAATATTATAGAAAATTAAACTAATTTGGTAGACCTCTTTTATGGATGCAGAGGTACTTCTTGATAATGCCATGTTCTATTGTTGCCAAAGAAATTTTTACTACAATTACCAAATGTAAAGCTATCATCATATTTTTTAAATTTCCTTTAAAATGCGTTTGTCACATTTTGCAATTTTCTACAGTTGACAATTTATTAGTATACGTGGAATAATGGAAAAAAATACCAAACAAATAAGGTTGATATATATATATATATATATATATATATATATATATATATATATATAATATATATATATATATATATATATAACTGGATTGATTACGGCTGTGGCTGCTTCTCCGCCCCCAATTTCCATCTTTTTCTGTCATACGCAGTTGCCTCTTCTAAGTCTCTTGCCGCCATTGCTTCATCAATATCGTTGCGCCAACTTCTCCGTGGTCGTCCTCTCTTTCTTCTTTCAGGAGGGATCCATTCCAGTACTCTTTTAGGCCATCTGTACTCTTAGGCATTCTTTTAACATGTCCGAACCAGATTAATTGTTTTCTTTCTATGTCATCATTGATATTTCGCTCCACTTTCATTTCGTTTCTTATTTGTTCGTTCCTAACTCTTTCTAGTTTCGATCTACCGCAGCTTCGTCTCAGATAATCCGTTTCTGTCGTCATAAGTTTGTTTTTATTAGCTTTGGTGACGTCCCATACTTCCGAACCGTAAAGTGTAATACTTTGGACTATACTACCGTAAATGTGTTTCTTGGTTTCTCGTCGAATTGTTTTTTGCCAAAGAAGAGAGTTTAAGGCACGGTTCGCTGCTCTACCCTTGTTTATTCTTTCCCGGATTTCATCTGCGCTATTTCCCTTCTTATTGAAAATGACCCCCCAAATATTTGCAGGATTGTACGCCTTTGATTTTGTCGTCTTCCAAGACTAGGTCACATATTTCATCTGTTCCCACTGAAAGATATTCACATTTTGTCGTATTCATGTTTAGACCTGCCACCTCATATTCTTCTTGCAGTTTTCTTACTATATAGCTAAGATCGTAGCTATCTTTGGCAATTACTACCTGGTCATCCGCAAAGAAAAGTGTATATAGCGTGGTTTCTTCCACCGTTATTCCCATGTTTCTACATTTTTTTACCCATTTCACTAAGGATCTGTCCAAATAGATTTCAAATAAGGTTGATACAAATTAAATTTTAAATATCAAAATCCAATCGTTTTAGCCACTATTTCTCATCTCATCCTCAATGTAATTCGCCTTTCTATGAACGAATTAATCGATTACTTCATAAATATAGCATAATATTCTCGACAATATACCATCCTTTCGAAAACCCTCTTCCTCCATGCACTGTAAATAAACCACCAGTAATAAATGATCTATCAAAATTTAATAAACATTAATCCACACCAGCCATATTAATAAACCACTTCAAACATATTATGGATAGATTTAGCGACTACCGACAGATCTACACAGATGCATCAAAAACAACTGGACTATGTTCAATGCAGAACTATACGCAATCCTTAAAGCTCTAAAATTCATTAACAGAACGAACCAGAGAGATTACACAATCACAACTGACTCAATGAATGCCCTTTGTGACATCCAAAAATATACTCCAGCAACCCTATTCATAAAGACATTTACAAAGAACTTCATAATGCTGCAAAGGAAAACAAACACGTGGTATTAATCTGGGTTCCATCTCATATTGGAATACACGGTAACGAGGTTGTGGACCGTCTAGCTCACGAAGCAGCGACAAGTGATGGTCAAGAGTAATTAAATAAAATAGTGCCAAGTGGTAATAAATTGTGCTTGAAAAACATAGTTATTGGTCATAACATATCATACATAAGTAATTAAAAAAAAACAAATGGTCGCAGTGTTCCAAAAAACTAAGGCAAATTAAAGACAATGCTTTACAAAAACAAGCTTTTGTGTTACCTAGGAAAAAACAAGTCATCTTTTCTCGACTTTGACTTGGTCACACCCGCCATACACATATTTATCTAATTACAAGAGACTCCATACTGCAACCAGTGTCAAACTAACAGTACAGTAAAACATATTTTAGTAGTAAAACATATTTTAACCGGGTGTTAAATTTTCCAGGAACCGAGAAGTAAACTCAACCTTCCCAGCGACATAGGCGAGCTTCTTAGAGACAATAATCATCTAAACAATATTAAAAAGTTTTTAAGGGCTATAGGCATAACAGTATTTTACTGTATTTTTATTGTTATCGTCTATAACCTCACTGGTTCGGACGACATTAAATAAATCAATAAAAAAAATATATCAAAATCGGTATAGGTAAAAAAATATATTTTCTCAGCTTCAAATGAGGCCATTTTCGTATTTTTTTTAAATCCTTCGTATCTCAAATAGAGCCATCTAATAAATGCATTACCAAAGCTATATACTATATATGCTTTTTTTCTTATCCCAAGTTATTCTTCAAGGTAAAACTCTTGAAAGAGCCCCGTGCACTAGAAAGGTATCAAAATTACCTTGAACATGAAAGCACAACAGATGAGAATTTAACAGCTAGCGAGCAATGGGATATATGTAAAAGAACAATTAAGGAAGCGGCAAACAACGTCCTAGGACCAGAAGAATCCACTCCACGCAACAGTTGGTTCGACGATGAATGTGAAGATATCACTAAAAGAAAAAATTATGCATATAAACTTATGCAACAAAGAAGAACGGGATAAGGAGCAAATGTACAAAGATCTTAGGAAGGAGGAAAAACGCATACATCGAAGGAAAAAGCGGACCTTCGAAAACCAGATTATGCAAGAGCTTCAATCATTAAAGGGGCAAAATGAAACTAGAAAGTTCTATAATATCCTAAATAAGACAAGACAAGAATTTAAACCACGGCTGACGATGTGTAGAGACAAAAATGGACATATAGTCAGTACCGCTGACGCAGTACAAAGCAGATGGGTTGAGCACTTCAAAGAACTACTTGGTACCGAAGTGGAAAATGATGCGTCACCCCAAAGACCAAGAAATAACACTCACGTAGAACCTCCTTCAATATTTGAAGTGAAAGACGCAATCACACGACTCAAAAATAGCAAGTCCCCAGGAGTGGATTATATCCCCGCAGAGCTCATCAAACATGGAGGTAACAGCATTATGCACCAAATTCACAACATAATAGTCAAAGTCTGGGAAGAAAAACAAATGCCAGAGGAATGGTGCACTGGAATCATATGTCCACTGCACAAAAAGGGAGATTTGTTGGAATGTAAAAATTATAGGGGTATAACTCTTCTGAATACAATGTACAAAATATTCTCCAACACCCTGTACAGCCGTTTAAGTACGTACGTGGAAGAAATCCTTGGTGAGTATCAAAGCGGTTTTAGGCCAGGTAGGTCAACAATTGACCAGATTTTTGTGCTACGTCAAATCTTAGAAAAAACCAATGAATTTAATATTGACACGTTCCATCTCTTTGTGGACTTTAAGTCAGCGTAAGATAGCGTCCTAAGAGGTAAATTATACGAAGCCATGAATGAACTTAACATTCCCCATAAATTAATAAGGCTCGTAAAAACAACTATGAGTAAAGTGATCTGCAGAGTGCAAATACAAGGCGATATGTCACAAGCGTTTGAAACATATGCAGGGTTACGGCAGGGAGACGCGCTGGCGTGCCTTCTCTTTAATATAGCGTTAGAAAAGACTATAAGAGATGCCGAGTTACACAATAGGGGAACAATCTTTAATAAATTAACGCAGATTATGGCTTACGCTGACGATCTGGATTTGATCGCACGTACTACACGAGGACTTAAAGAGATGACTTCCACCTTCTTGACAGCCGCACAAAATATGGGCCTTAAAATAAACGAGGAAAAAACCAAAATGTTAGCATCTATTCCAAATAACAGAGATAGAGCTAGAAACGCCGAACAAAACTTCAGTATAGACCAATATAATTTTGAGGTAGTAAATAAGTTTACATATTTGGGTTCTCTCATAACAAACGATAATGACACATCTGAAGAAGTTAAACGGAGGGTACTGCTAGCAAACAAATGTTATTTTGGACTAAGCAAGCAGCTAAAAAACAGAAATTTAAGCCAAAAAACCAAACTAATAATATATCGAACACTCATCCTACCAGTGCTGACATATGGGTCAGAAACATGGACCATCTCCAAAACAGACGCAAATCTTCTGCTCGTCTTCGAAAGGAAGATACTAAGAAGAATAATGGGCGCATTCTGTGAGAATGGTATTTGGAGAAGGCGATATAATTTCGAATTGTACGAGAAGTATAAAAAAATAGTAAATGGTAGAGATGTAATATCCTTCATAAAAATAGGTAGGCTTAGATGGGCTGGACATGTGTCAAGAGCAAATGAAAATTACCCACCCAGACGAACTCTATTATCGGTCCCAGTGGGAAATAGGAGTAGAGGCAGACCACGACTGAGATGGAGGGACGGTGTGGACGAGGACGCAAGGAAAATCGGCGCGGCAAATTGGCAACGGTTGGCGATGAACAGAAACGACTGGCGAAATAGACTGGGGAAGGTCAAGGCTCAACTAGAGCTGTAGCACCACTGATGATGATGAAGGTATTCTCCAGTATTTAGCAGTCTATGGGAGGCTGGGATAAAAAGTGCCAAACATCATATCAAAATCATGATGGGAAATAACATTTTAACGTATGAGGACTTAATACTTTGATTACTCAATTTGAAGGAATATTAAATTTAGGGCCTCTTATGTCCAAATAATAGTGATTCATCTGACCTTAACTATCTGACCTTAGGTCACTTCCTAATAGTTTCCTCTCATTCAAACTCCTGAAAACTCGTTTGACAAGTTTTGCTAAAACTAATTTAACACAGATTCCTCAAAATAGATTGAAATTTTGGAGGCTGTTTGTTCAAATGCAGCAGCATTTTTGACAAAAGTGGTACCATAAACTAAAAATAAAATCTACTTACAGTCTGTCCTATTAACTAATTGCTGCTCTACCCATTAACTATGAACAAATTTAATCAAAAATAAAAAAGGGGGGAAGGAATGGAGTATCTACTTTTGGTATCAAAACCAAGGCCCTCCAGCATGTTGGCGAAACAAATTCCTAACACAATAAAAGAATATCACTTTAACATATTTTATCTATGTGAAACACAAGGTGTTCTATGTTTTACTGTAGGTTCTAACACATGCGCATTGTTAAAAAACAAAATGGTTCGTTGCAAAATGTCGGTCAAAAAGATGGCTCCTTGTCAGTCCAATGAAAAATTGTACTTAGATCGAAAATTAAATATATTCATATATATGTTACATAAAAATATAACTTGCATTTCCCTTTGGAAACCCAATCAGTTCCGTGTAAGTTGTGTTTGTGAAATGAAGATTTTATTGTGAGAAGTTGCCTAAATTATTCCTAGCGTTCTCACCACCGAAGTTTCTTTAATGTTGAAAAACACGACACTTTAATTTATTACTTGAATATTACTAATTTAAATGGTATTAATATATTTAAAAATTATTGATTAAAAATCTCAAATTAATAAATTAGTTGTAGATAAAGTGAATATTCCTCAGGAATAATACATTTCATTATTGACTCTATAATTGGTATAATCTACTCTTAAATTTGTTATCACTTCTTATTTTATTTGGATAAAGAACATCTATTATACAGTTTATTATAAAAATAAAACTAACAAAACTATTTGCTGGACTCCACAGAAAATTAACTAAGTCTTTATAAGTTTTACGCAAAATAACCAGTCTTTTCCAGACCAATTTACCATGACAAAATTAGTTAACATATTCACAACAACATTAGTTTTGGAACATTAACGTTTCAACAGTTTATCCGATTTTAATGAAAGTAATAGTTCGAATTTGTCTGGGAGATCCTATTGTTAAAGATAGGGTGGCCTAGCAAAAATGTGAAAGGGTGAAATACTATTCAGATATTAAGAATTTGATTTTTTGAAGCAAGTAAGAGTAAATAAAAAGCTAATAATCAATATCTAAATAATAAAACAAACGACAATTAAGTAAAAAAACCTATAAAAATGAAAGAAAATAGATAAAAAAATTATAAACAGCTGCAAAAAAGTTTGCAGCTTGCAGAAAAAATTTGAGATAAAACAATCATCATTATCCAGCCTCAAGAGTCCACTGCTGAACATAGGCCTCTTCCTCATGTTTCCAACCCCGTCTATCTTGCGCCGCTCTTATCCAGTTTTTATTGAGTCTTCTTAAATCGTCAGTCCATCTTGTAGGTGGTCGACCGACGCTTCTCTTGTCTTCACTTGGCCTCCATTCCAATAACCTCTTTGTCCATCGCCCATCTGTCATTCTGGCTATGTGTCCTGCCCATCTCCATTTTAGTCTGGCTATCTTCTCGATGATGTCAGTCACTCCGGTTCTTCTCCTGATGTCTTCGTTTGTTATTCTGTCTCGGAGAGTTATTCCTAACATTGGACCGCTCCATTCTTCTCTGCGTGACTCTCAGTTTGGTGTAGCTGCTGCTTTTGTTAAGGTAAGTGTTTCTGCTCCGTACGTCAAGACTGGGAGGACGCACTGGTCAAATACCTTTCTCTTTAGGCATGTGGGCAGCTCACTTTTAAAAGTTTCTCTCAGTTTTTCAAATGCTGCCCACCCAAGGCCGACTCTTCTCTTCAGTTCATGAGTCTGGTTATATCTGCCAATCATAATTTCATGTCCCAGGTATTTATATCTATCTACGAGTTCTATTTCTTTCCCACCAATACTGATGTTCTGGTTGGGCACCAAATTGGTCATGATTTTTGTTTTCGAGATATTTATATTTAAACCTACATTTTCTGTAGCCACAACGAGTTCCTTTACCATCTCTCTTGCCATACCTAGCAATATAGAGATAAAACAATAGAAGATAGCAAATGTAACCAAAAGCTATTCTACAGAACCCTAAAGAAAATAAGGACTAAAATGAACATTAAATATACCGCCTACCCACCCATCAAGTACGCCTTCACGACATACGCAACCACCACTACCACATTTACAGATAATGACGTCACAGCCCTTCATATCACCCTGGTATCTAGCTAAACCGAGGCCAGGGGTGAGAATACCATAGATTGAAAGTGATTTTAATGGGCCACCTGAACAACTTATAATGAATTCATATAGACCTTACCATACATACCGCCCCATATCCACATCCCATATGCATATCCTGGCCTATGCTGATGATATCAATATTTTTGAGAGAACGGAAAACGCTATACGAGAGGAGTATGTAGCATTAACAGAATCAGCTACAAAAATAACCTACGACCTACGATCCACCCCAGATCCAAGAGAGTACATGCCGCCGATGACCATGACAGACCCAATACATCAAGTATCACGAACTACTTCTCTTACAGTTTTAAGAATTAACAAAATATAAACTATATTTCATACCGTCAGGACAATATCAACCTTATAACTATCTTCGAAAACAAAAATTGCAGTGGAAAGTCAAGAAGATTCCTTGTGAAAACTGCGACAAATCTTACATAAGACAGACCAATCGAAGAATGCAGGTTAGATGAGAAAAATATCGAATAAAAGAGAAGACGGCATCATTAGCACAAAAAGTCATAAACATAAGGCATAAATAAACTTAAATGAAACAACGATGCTAGCTGATATTGAAAATAGGACCAAACTTATAAGCACGAAAGCTATAGAAGATAAAAAACATCCAAAAAATTTAAATTCAAGAGATTATGCACAAAAACTTGTAACTGCATGAAAACTAATTCTACAGAAAAACGTAGAAATAAAATTAATTTCTTCTTCCTCAGTTTTTCCCTTTTCAGAGGTCGCTGTTGCTTACTCTTCGACGCCACTCATTTCTATCTATCGAGTCTTTTTCACCTAAACCTTTTTTAAGTGTTCTACTACACAGTTCTTCCAATTTCACCTCAATTTTTCTTTACCTCTCCTTCCATATATTTCTAACAGCTCTATCCTTCGTCCTACATAGTTTTCACCTCTACGTTCTTAAATCTTCTTTGAGACCGTAGTCACCTCAGATCTTTTCCTCATCAAGTCGTTTCTGATCCTGTTTCTTCTAGTTTAACCAAACATCCAACGTAACATTTTCATTTCAGCTACCAGCTTTCCCGATTTTTTGATCACAAATTATCCCTCATTTGCTTCCAGTTAAACCAACCAGCATGTATCCTGTAGGCAATCTCTTGATATATTGTCCCATTTCTTGTTATGTAGGAGCCAATGTATTTAAATTTCCTGATTGGTCCTAGTTTTTCTCCAAGCAGTTCTATGTCGCCAACCATTCCTCTTCCTCCCAACCTCATATACTCTGTTTTCGACTTCCGTTTGCTCTCCTCTACTAACACGATCATCATCATCATCAGTCTGGTTTTACAACCCTACGTGGGTCTTTGCCTCCTCAAGAATTTCTGTTCAGTCATCCTTATCCATCGCCTTTCTCCGCCAAGCACGTATTTCCATGTTTCTCATGTCTTCATCGATGTTATCAAGGAACCTTGTTCTAGGTCTTCCTCGTCTTCTCTGACCAATGGGTCTATGAAGAAGCGTTTTTTTAGCTGGATCAATTTGTTCCATCCGTATTACATGCCCTATCTATTCGTTTTCTATAACGAGTGGTCGTAGGTCTTAGGTCATTTTTGTAGCTGATTCTGTTAATGCTACATACGCCTCTCGTACAGCGTTTTCCGTTCTCTCAACAACATTGATATCATTAGCATGGGCCAGGATTTGCACAGAGTTGCCAGATTGAACAGTATACAGGAGAGAGGGTCTCCCTGGCGCAGCCCATTATTTGTTTTAAACGGTTCAGATAATGCCTTCTGAATTCGTAATCTACATTTAAGTTTTTCAAGAGTTGCTTTTGTTAAATTTACCAACTGATTTTTTATTCCTCGCTCTTTCATTGCTTTGAAGATTTCTCTTCTATTCACAGAGTCGTAGGCTGGTTTGGAGTCTTTAAATATGCGATGAGCATCAATATTCAGATAATAATTAGAATAAGTTTCTCTAAAACGTGTAAATAAACTCCTAAATAATTACCCTGTATATATATTATATATATATATATATATATATATATATATATATATATATATATATATATATATATTCTTATATGAAAAGTAGGGTTATAAGTTTATCACATCCTGAATATAAAACAGCCGGTCTTAAAAAACTAAAAACGATCATGTTAAAAAATTCCTTCCCAGCGAAACTTCTAAATAAACTACTAAATACATTTAGAGAAGTACCTAATATCAAAATTGGAACCAGAAATATAAAAACAATATCGAAATTATATACTAAACTTAAAACACCCTTAAATAATAGAGAAAGCTCAAATGTAGTATACTCTCTACCCTGTAATAATTGTAATAGAATATATATTGGAGAAACGTCCAGAAATTTATCCGGAAGATTAACATCTCACAAGAGTGATATTAATCTGAATAAAGTACAAGCCTGTGCATTAAGTGAACATTGTATTACAATGGGCCATACGCCTAACTATGATCAAACAGAAATATTGAGAAGGGAAAGAAATTACAACAAAAGACTGTTTCTAGAAATGTGTTTAATTAAAACTACACAAAACACCTTAAACAAAAGAGAAGACATTGAAAATCTTAGTGCTATATACAGTAATCTTCTTTTAAATAAAAGAATAACAATATAAAAGTTCTTAAAAGTTACGCATATGAAAGGGATTATTCCAAGTTCAAATGAGATAAAATTTATTTTTATTTGTATTTTTTCTTTCTTAAATACTTAGTAACATAAACTCTGTTGCTTGTTTAATAACTGTAATATTATATCAAAATTTGCAATGAAGGTTTGCATAAACATAGACACTTCCTCTGTCAAACTCACCTAAAATAAATATAAAAAATAGAAGAGATATGGAAACCTTAGTAATAAGTTTTGACAGAAATAAAAGTACAAGTAGAATCAAATTTAATGTCATTATGTTAATGACATAATGACAAAATGTAAAATTTTGCTAATTTTAAAAGACAATTCTCACAAGGGTAAGCCTATTGAAGACATAAGAACTTCATTTTTCTAATGTAAATTTTTTATGTTAATTTTTAGTATGTTTTGAAAAAGAGTAAAATAAACTCGAAAGCTTAGCAAACCTAAAAGAGTTTTAATTAAAGGCCAATATATTGACTACTAAACCCAATATATCCGTATATATATATATATATATATATATATATATATATTATATATATATATATATATATATATTATAATATATATATATATATATATATATATATATATATATATATATATAAATATAAATATATATATATAATATATTAGTTTTATAAATTTAATTTAAATTATAAATTGTTTCACCCTGTAATTTTATCCACTGTAATATCATAAGATTAAAATGACCGGCAACAACAGGGCATACTTAATACAAACTGAAAGGTGCGACGTGTTTTGATACGTTTTGCCGCTGCTTATAACATTGTATGGCTACAATTACAGTTGTACAACTACAGTTTGAAAGTAATAACAGCATTAAAGGAGAAGTGTCTAATCGACGCTTCGTGGATTATCCAGGCGGTAAAATCCGCTCTGGATGTTATTTTCGCCATTACTCCCTTTATTATCTTGATTTAAGCTGACCATTCATCAGGACTATTGTTAAAACTGGACAGTAAAATTGTATACGCTACAATGTTTATTAAAGACATCGATATTCATTAGGGATAAAATTGTGTTTGACCAATAAAATGGGTGAAAATTTTACAATCACGTCTATAAAAAATTTGGCGATAAAAATGGTTGAATTGTAAAAATTAATAACTAATAACTAAGTTAGGACAACTTAAAATTCGGAAACTCACTAAGCTCTTTATTTGACATAGGTCAAATATTGATGGACTTCTAGTTATATTAGCAATAATATTTATTTGGAGATATTTTGATTATTTTTTGTCATAACTGAAATATTAATTTGGTATGTTCAAAACTGCTTTTATGGTAAGAGTGAGAAATATGCCTTGCAGTAATTCTTTTGTTAATAGCTACTTCGTTGTTATTGTAGTTATATTAATTACAGCTGTCATTAAATCAAACATATATACGAGACTGCATTCACTGTTAAGGTACGATTCCGAACACAACCGCAAACTGCAAACTGCAAACCGCAGACTGCAGACCGCAGCGACAGACCTACTGGTTCATATGGTTTCTTATGAGCTGTATGTCGAGTAGAGCGGCACTGTCGCCACCGCAAGCAGAACGTCGTCACCGCAAACCGCAGAACTGCACCAGAACCAGTAGTGTCGCCGACCGCAGAGTGACAACACGTATTTTTGCTGTTTCTGAATATGTCTTCGTTAGCCATTAGATGGTTTTTAATTTTAATTCGAATTGTGGTGCTATAGACGAATCCTAAAAATATCGTGGGTTTCGCACACTTCCAATGAAGATGTTCTTCAAATGATCAATTCAGAACGTCTGCTCATAAACACCATAAAGAGGAAAAAAACAGAATACTTCGGCCATATAATTAGAGGACCTAAATACCATTTACTTTGCCTTATAATACAAGGAAAAGTGGAAGGAAAGAGATGGATTGGTCGAAAGAAACTTTCATGGCTGCGTAATATTAGACAATGGTGTAGTTCCACAGTAGACGAATTATTTCGCGCAGCAGCCGACAGAGAAAGGTTTCAGGAAATTGTAAACATGATGACGGCCAACGTTTGAATACGGACACGGCACCCAAAGAAGAAGAAGAAATAACTTCCTTCAAATTGTCTATTTTTAAATAGAGACCTAGTCGGTTTCTTTTTTTTTATAATGCAAAAGTAAAGGATCTTTACCTTTACATCGAAGTCTTCTTTATCTTCCTTCTTGTATGTAGGCTTTAAAGCCTGTTACTTCTTCAATATTAACCTCCTAAATTGTTTAAACTATTGCACCATCTTTTTCTTGGTCCTCCTATACTTCTTCGTCCGTTTTTATTAACTTATCTCGTGCTATTTGTACTTATCTATCCTCTGCCATTCATTTATGTCTTTTATATTGCATGCTTTTCTTATGTTTTCGCTTCTCTCTCTATCTCACAAACTTTTCCCTGATGTTCGTTGCAGTATTTTCATCTCTGTTGTTTCTAGTAGTCGTCTCGTTTTAGATGTACAGGAGTTGTCTCCGCCGTATATTTTAATATAGGTATTATTGCTGCTTTACAGATTCTTGTTTTTGTGTCTTGTCTTAGGTGTTTGTTCTTCCCAATTGTGTATGAAGAGATCCCGCCCCGCTTTACTTGCTTTTAAACTTTATTGTCGTATTTCTTCTTCAACATTTCTGTAACTAGTTAGGAGTATAGTTAGTTAGTCATTCTAGGAGAATGAAAACCAACCTAGTCCTAGCAAAGAAAGAACGTGTCAAAAGGTTATCACATCCAGATTATCTCCAACATGATCTTAACCTCTTACGGAATATTTTTGTTGAAAATTCATATCCTCTAAGACTGATTAATAAATTAATTTTTAATGTTCCATTTGTTAACAGAAATAACATTCTCACTAATTCACAATCAGTGCCCTCAGCACAAAACAATTTGTCTCAAACAAGTGTGTATTTTTATGCCCTTCCGTATATTCCAAAACTAACCGTAGAACTTACTAAAATTTGCAAAGAATTTAAGAACATCAAAATAGCTAACAAGAACATCAAAACCATACATCAGCTGTATAGCAAAATAAAACAACCCCTAACTACTTTAGAGTCAAGAGATTTTGTTTATTGCATTCAATGTACTGAATGTCCATCCACGTACATTGGTGAAACTGGAAGAAATCTGTCTAGTCGTATCATTTCTCATATGAGTGACTGTAGACTAAATAAACCCACTTGTACTTTGGCAGAACATACTATCGATCTAGACCATAAGATAGATTTCAACAATGTAAAAATATTAGCCAGAGAGAAAAATAAATTTAAGAGAACATTCTTAGAAATGGTACATATCAACAAGAGTGATAACAACAATCTGAATAAAAGATCTGAGATCCAGAATCTTAGCAAAATTTACAATTTTATTTTGACTTTTGACTAAGGTCTTCTGCATCTCAGAGTGTTTCTTGTCTTTTTTTCTTAAATTTCTTTATTAATTGCTATAATTATCATGATTAACTTCAGTTATTATTCAGATAGTTCATTTTGTTTTTGGTTGTTTGTTTTTTCTAAACCTACTTACAAAATACTATTTTCTTTTTATTGTTTTTTTAAATTTCCATCTCAATTTAAAGTTGGTAATATGGTTGGTAGTACTTAAAATCACAAACGGTATATTGTTAGACATCAGTTTGAAAGTTTGTTTTTTGTAGTTATATCGAACTATTTAAACAACAATAGTTCCTCTTTCTGTTCATGAGATGTGACTGAATTCAAACCTGCAAAGACGACTGTTTTTTTTTGTCAAACATGTCGTCTTACTTTTTACATTTTAATCTTTGTAACGTAATCATTAACTTTTAAGTTATTTTTAAATTTTTAACAGTTTTAATGCCTTCAGCAATTCATGTCATATTATGTTATTTAACGTTGTGTTTTATATGCTATGAATCTTATTTTCTGGTAAGTTTTTATAACTTTTATATTGCATCAGTCAAAGTTTATAACACAGTAATTTTCATTGTATACCTTGATAAAGGTGGCAAAACAACCACCGAAAGCTCGGATTCAGAATAAATAGTACGCCTTAGCAAAGCTCTATTTTTTATTGACTACCACACCCAAAAAGAAAAAAGTATATATATATATATATATATATATATATATATATATATATATATATATATATATATATATATATATATATATATATATATATAACTATGGGAATATATATATATATATATATATATATATATATATATATTCCCAGATATCTAAACATTGCTTCCTGCTTTTTATTATTTATATATCAAAGCTTTTCATCGGGTAAATCACGACATTTTATTAAAAAAAAAAATAAATGTCTACGAACTTCGAGGTATTTTGTTGAATTGGCTTTAATCTTACTTGGGAAATAGGAAACAACTAGTTAATGTCACACTTCTGCTTATACTCAAGCTTGGATGCAAGAACACGAATTGGTAACAATTCCGTGGCCAGCAGCATCTTCAGATCTTAGCCCCATTGAAAACATATGGGGACTGATTTAGATTGAAGTGGAAGCAGCAGCGCCACGAGATAAAAAAGAAGGTTCGATTCGGTCAGTTTTACAGGCCTGGAACACCATTACCGAAAATTATGGCTTTAACCTAGTTTCGGGTGTACCTGGAAGTTTAGTTAAGTGTTTAGATTTAAATGGAGGTTGTATAAGTAAATGAGATGAATTTGTTAAAATTTTATTTCAAGTGAAAGAAATAAATACCGTAAAATTATAATTCTGCTTTCTTTTTTACCGGATACTTTCTAGACGGACTATATTTTTACGTTAGCATTGTAATATTACGAAGTATTATCCAGAGTAGCAATTTTTATTTATTTTAAGTCTACTAAGTGTAAGATGAACTTCTTTGAGCTTTGATAAATTACTAGCGTATAGCGACACCGATGCCGTTAAAATATCTACCGTACTTAACGTCATAAAGGTATATTGGCTGCTCAAAATTGAGTTAACATAGTTAATATGATTTTCGCTGTAAAAGCTAAAAGCAAAGCTTTTTCTCGTTAGTCCTTATAATAGGAATTATTCTTAAGAATTTGCTTTAAATTCTTGAAAGCATATTTAATATGTTCGTTTTTAATAATCATTATAAAAATTGCTATGTTAATATTAAAGTTAATAATGTTACTATTCAATCACCATAGAAATTTTGCAATATTTAAACATTTTGTTAACTATTATACAGGGTAAGTCACCAAACACGATTACAGCGAAAAGGTAAAAGATTTTAAGAAAAATTTAAATTTATAATATGTAGGTTGATAAAGGCTACATTTTAAAAGCGCAGCTTCAAATAAATTTTTTCTTATGGAGCACCCTATATTTTATTGGATTTTCTAATTGTCTGCAAAAAATAGTGTCTGCAAAAACGTACATAGTGTTCTGAGTTATGTCGAATTTTCTTAAAATGTAAAACTTTAAACGAGGACTCATTCTTAATTTATTTAAGCAATTCTAATAAAATTACTCATACATCTAAATAGCTGAATATTGGTCGAATGTATTTCATGACTAATTATTAAACATTTATTTACAGGGTGTTCAAAATTTCGTATAGCAACCAATAAAATCATTATAGTCAGAATGATCGCCAACGTTCGGAACGGACAGGCACCCTAAGAAGAAGAAGAAGTGTTTAAAATTTATAGTTTCATTTTTAGATTATTAAATGTATATTATAAGGCTTATTTTAAATGGAACACCTTGTATATTAATGAATTATTAAATTTAAAAAAAATTTCTCTTTCGAATAATATATGGATGTCCTATAGCTAGTACTGACGGTTTTGCCGTAATTTAAAATTTTATTAAACGGAAATTGATTTCAAGAATTTATAATTATTGTTACTTTCGATTTTTAAACCCATCATATTGACATATTGTTATAAACAAAACCAGTGTAGTTGTAAATAAATTTTTTGTAAAAAAAAATAAAAATTTTATGTCTTTGGATTTCTATTCGTTGGGAATAGGATAATTAGTATTCAAATATGATGAAAAGAAAATAAAAAAAAATTAGTTGAAAATCTGATGTTTTTTAAATTTTCTACGATTCATAAAGTGAAAGGCAACTGCGTAAAGGTTACAGTTTTCAAAAATAACGTAGGTATTAACGTTATGTTTAATATTTTGTATTATTTTAAGTTTTAAAATACCTAAGTTTAATATTTAAACAAAAATAAAACTGTAAAATACATGTATTTCGTTAAATTCATAATAATAATAATAATAATAATAATAATAATATCAAGTAACTGAACAACGAGTTGCTGATCAATACCGGGTAATTATTAGAAATAATCTTATCCCAGAGGCTAGATGCAATACCATCAGAAGCGAAGTCGAACGGGAGATTAATCACCAAGAGGTAAATGTAGATCAAGTCCCTAATGAGAGACATGAGCAGATTCCTGAGCTTACCATACAAGAAACTCAACCTGATAATTCACTACAGGGCAACAACGAGTTACGCGATACTCTGGTAAGCGAAATGGCACGAGCTGTACAAGAATTTAATGGAACAAATCCTCTTAGCAGACCACCGCTACCAAAAATAAACTTTTCTAAAAAACTAGGTGCTCTGTAACAAATTATAAATACTGAAGTCCTACCCAATTACGTCGTAGAAGCCCATACGCTGGAATATTTGCATATGCTTATTTACTGTGCAGCAACAGCAACAGCTAATATAATGGGAATTAAGATCAGAACACGACGGGGTACCAATGCCGGAAGGACTGATATCAGAGTTGCACCCTGGGAGAAACGGCTTCTAAACAAGATTGAATTACTGCGTAGGGACATTGGTCAAATGACAGAATATATAAGAGGAACAACAAGTAGAAAGGTCATTAAAAGAGCTGATCAAATAATGCTAAGCACTGCAAGACACTTCCAATATGATCCAGTAAACATCACAGCCCATCAAGGCCTGGATACATTAAAACAAAAACTCTCCGTCTATTCAGGACGACTAAGGAGGTACAAGGTTAGTAACAGCCGGAAATGTGACAATGCGCTTTTTGAGCATGCCGAGAAGGCGTTCTATCGGAAACTTAATTCCACTGTCGAAAGTGCCAATAAATCATACCCAAGCCAAGAACACATTCAGGAGTTTTGGGGAAATCAACTTTCCACACCAGCTGTTCTTAACACCAATACTGGATGGATAGAAGATACGACGCACAGCTGTCAACACTACCGCACAACTTTTTATGAACCCTTCACCACAGAAGAAGTCTCTAATATCATCAAAGAACTTCATAACTGGAAATCTCCTGGACCAGATGGAGTTCAAAACTTCTGGCTTAAGAAGTTCTGGAGTGCTCATGAGTGCCTGTCAACATTAATTAATCGTGTTATTTCTAATCCGCAGGAAATACCACCATTCCTAACTCAGGGAACAACTTATTTAATACCGAATGATCAAAATAACACCCAAGATCCAGCCAAATACCGCCCAATTACGTGTCTTCCAACTCTGTATAAATTGGTCACATCCTGTGTAGCCCAGCGCATCTACCAACACTGCGCTCTAAACAATATCATAGAACCTCAACAGAAAGGATGTGCTAAAGGCTCCATGGGTTGCAAAGAACAACTTATTATCGACTCAGTCATTTCTAACCAGGCATATACCAAAAAAAGAAACCTCTTCACTGCCTTTATTGACTATAAGAAAGCCTTTGACTCAGTGCCGCATGAATGGCTGGTAAATATATTAAGAATATATAAAATCGATGATAATATAGTGACCTTCTTAAGACATATAATGACAGATTGGAAGACTAAAATTCACCTCCAAATACCTGGTGAAAACAATATCGAAACGGAAAATATCGCAATTAACCACGGCCTCTTCCAAGGAGACTCGCTAAGTCCCTTGTGGTTCTGTCTAGCGATGAACCCACTATCCCAGCTATTGAACTCCACTGACTCAGGTTTTAGCATTAAAAACAACAACACTGTAGTGGCGAAGCTTAATCATCTGTTGTATATGGATGATTTGATACTAATGGCTTCCACTCGAACTCACTTAGATCAAATGCTAAAAACTGTAGAAACTTTTTCAAATGATATCAGTATGCACTTTGGGTTAGACAAATGTCGTGTACTAAATATAGTTAAGGGAAAGGTTCAGCCCGGAGGATTCGATATGCAAAATAGCCAAAACTTCGAGGCTAAGGGCGAAAATGACATGTATAAATATCTAGGAGTAAATCAAGCGCGGAAAATTGACCATAAACAAATTAAAATCGAATTAACATCAGAGTTCATACGAAGGGTAAAACAGCTACTCCGCTCACATCTGAACAGTAAAAATTTGTTTAAGGCATTAAACACCTACGCATTTTCCGCGCTTAGCTACTCATTTGGCATTATTAAGTGGACTAAAACGGATATAGAAAGTCTTCAGAGAAATGTACGAACACACCTCACAAAGGCACAAAAACACCATCCTCGAAGTGCAGTAGAAAGAACGACATTACCACGATATTTAGGAGGACGAGGACTTATTGATATAAGCGAGCAATTAGATAAACAGATTAATAATTAAATAACTTATTTTCAGGTACAGGCGGAGACATCTCCTCTTCATGGCGCGATTTGCGCAGTAGATGACACAACACCGATCAACCTGAGGGAACAAGAAATGCGCATAAACCATCTTACTAAGAACGAAAAAATGCGCATCTGGATGAGTAAACCTCTGCACGGGCGACATCCGAATGAAGTCAGTCAAGACTATGTCGACAATATAGCGTCGAACTATTGGCTGACATCAGGAAAGATGTTCCCTGAAACAGAAGGTTCATTACTTGCCATTCAGGATCAGGTTATACCAACCAAAAATTACCTGAAATATATTGTCAAAGACCCTCAGGTCCAAAACGACAAATGCCGATATGGATGTCAAGCCCAAGAAACCATCCAACATCTTACCGGAGGCTGCCAGGCATTTGCTGCAACTGAATATAAGGAACGGCATGACTCAGTAGGGAAGATCCTCCATCAAGAGATAGCTATTAAACTGGGACTTCTACAAAAAAACCATCTCCCATATTATCAATACGTTCCAGAGAGTATGCTTGAGAATGACAACTACAAGCTATACTGGGATCGTACTGTGCTCACAGACCAAACTGTAGCACATAACAGACCAGATCTCCTGCTAGTTAATAAACTAACAAGACAAACAACTCTAATCGATGTGGCGATACCTAACAACAATAATCTGCGTGTTAAGTACAACGAAAAGATCGCCAAGTACAGAGATCTGGAAATACAAATAAAAAGACAATGGAGAATGGAAAGTACCCAGACGATACCTATTATTCTTTCTACCACTGGAGTCATTCCGAAGAACCTTCTAGAAAACATAAAAAAGCTGGGTCTAAATGAACATCTATATAAGATCATGCAGAAAGCTGTGCTACTTTCGACGTCCAGATGCGTGCGAAAATTTTTAGGAGATACACCGACGTACCAAGTCACCTAGGACTCGATAACATGGAAAGAGTCCCACCAGAGCTCAATCCTTTTGATACCGTAGGTATCTGGGATGAGTGAATTTTCCCCTTAGAGGGAGTGTGAGCCGTATGGCTAAATCTGGTTAATATTAATAAAATGTACCTTTAACTTCTTACGTGCTTACGAGCACACACTCTGTTATTGAAAACAATTAAATACATAACGAAACAGAAAGAATTTTAATAAAACAAATAATACAAAATGGATAATGAACATAAATAATACAAAATAATAAAAAACTTAGTAAAACTAAAAAATGTTCAGGTATGTAACAGATGTTCAAATTGGTTGCCATCTTGTGCAATACAACAAGCGATTCTATCTTCGAATGATTTACTTACATTATTTAACATAGCAGCAGTTATTGAAGCAAACGCGTTTGTAATTCTTAATTTCATGTAATCTTTAGTAGTAGGAGGTGTAGCATATACAATATTTTTAATATAACCCCACTTAAAAAAATCCATCTTGGTTAGTCCTGGTGATCTAGGGGGCCAATTATAGGAACCACCTCTACATATTTATCTGTTTGTAAATTTTCTATTAAGGTAGTTCCTAACATTACGTGAGAAATGAGCAGGAGCTCCGTCCAACTGGTGCCACATTTTTGTTCGTAGACTAAGGTTCTCAAGTAGTGTCCAAAAATCGTGTTTAAAAAAATTTAGGAAATTTGTCCCATTGAGATGTCCGTCAAAAAAATACGGGCCGATAACGTACTCGCCCATAATGCCGCTCCAAAACATTAACACTCCATCGGTGTTGGCGATCAACAGTACGAAATCAATGTTTGTTTTCTGTGTCATAATAATAAAAATTATGTCTATTTACTAGACCATTATTATGAAAAGTCGATTTGTCTGTAAATAATACATTTCTAAAAAAATTTGGATCTTCTCCAACTTTATCTAAAGTCCATAAAGAAAAATTTATATGGTTACCATAATCTTGTTCTGCCAAATGCTGGTGAAGTTGAATGTGATACGGATAAAAGTGGTTGGTCTTAAGTATTCTATATACTAGTTTGACTAATTTCTAATTCACCCGAAATTTTTCTTGTACTAATATTTGGGTTTTCTGTAATAGAAAGCAGAACATTAAGTTTGTTAACGCTGTCACCCATAACTTCTTTATTCTTATTTACCTTCGTGTGCAACATTACCAGTAGCACGGAATCTATTAGGCAATATCTCAAAAGTTAGCATAAATTTTAGAAGCTTACCATACCGTAAGCCAAATTTTAACCATACCAAATTTTGACAATTACCATACTGTAATGTCAGAAAATGACAATGTCATACAATGAGATTAACTAACTATATCTTTTGTTTTAAAATCAATATACCGATGAAGAGTTTAAATAATTATAAATTAAGCAAAAACTATGAGGCTTAAGTATAGGACATCTTTATACCGTTCAAAAGAGGAAACTTTTTTTAGTATTACGTGTTTGGGACTTTTTATTTTGTATAATATAGGATTTTTAGGTCAGTCTTGCAACAGTGTATAGTTGCAACCTGTAAGACTAATGAAGTTAAAAAGAAGACTCTATCAAAAGCCTGAAGTTTTGATAGAGTTTCCGCTTTCAATGTCCACGCTTCTACTCCGTACAGAAGCACTGAGTACACATAACATTTACAGAGCCTTATTTTTGTTTCTAGGGTGAGGTCATGGCTCTTGAACACAGAACTCATAGTCAAGAATGCACTTTTTGCCTTTTCGATGCGATATTTAATCTCTTGGGTATTGTCCCACGACTCATTGATTATAGTTCCCAAGTAGTTGTATTGTGAGACTAGTTTAATTTTCATTTGGTTCACATACAGATTTGCTCTAGTTAGGTTTTCCTTGCTGATGATCATTAGCTTGGTTTTGCTGTGGTGTTTATATCTAGTCCATATTGTCTACTTATTTCCGTAATTTTGTTCATTAAATTTTGCAGCCCTCCTATGGTATTGGAAAATACTATTGTATCATCTGCATACCGTAGGTTATTAAGATTATGAAAACGCAATAGAGGAAAATAAAGAAAATCTCAAAAAGAAAGGAAGAACCTGATTTTTTTATTTTACCTCCTGTATTGTAGTTTTTTTTTAAATAAATGCCCATTTTTAATACTTAACTCTTTTATCCACAACCCTAACATTTATTTATTTTTACTATGTTGATTAAGGTAATATGCCAAAAAAATTTGAAACATTAGGCTTAAGGTAACTTTTTTTTAAATTCAATTTAAAGTGTAAAAAAAGTACCTTCAGATACCTGTTTATTTACTATTTTGTTTATTTACTATGTTTATTTAAAATTAATTTGGAACAAAAGACACTAAAATGCTACTCAAAAACATAATTTTGTGACATAAAACTTTTATCCACTTCAATTGAGCTGTTCCTGTGGGGCCGGTTCAAAAACTGGTCAAGACTTTCGTTGTGTGTGTGTGGAAAGATAATGGCACGGAATAAGGTGCATTTGCCAGAAAATGTGGTATTCAGAACTTTCCTTATAATATAAATACAGATTTGTGGGTTATGCTGTTTTAAATGTCTATTTTTATTTATTTAATAAAATTTATTAGAAAGTTCTAGGGTGTTTCTATTGGCAGTTAACAAAATGTGTGATATCTTTAATGGAAGAAAATATTTCATTTTAATGAGTTTATGAATTAAATCATCGGATTTCTTTAAATGTTTTTTGCAACCGAAGAATATATGGTTTAGATCTCCGTAAGAGTTCTGATCACAACTACATGCTGATGACTGTATAATGCCTAGCTTAGCAAGCTGTCATGGAAATCGCCCATGATTTGTTTTAAGTCGAAAAACAGTTGCCGAAAAGAATTTTGAGGTGGAATAGTTGAAAATATATTGTGGTGGAGATGGTAGGGTTGGATGTATTTTAAAATAAGTATTTTGTGAGTTTTCACAACATTTTCCCACTATTCTTCCCATTTTAAAATTACTTTATTTTTTATCAAATTAGCCCATTATTACCTAGCGTGCCATATATGATACAGAAAATTTTACGGTATTTAAAAAATTATTTTAGATTCTCTGAAAGGTTTAGATGTTTGCAACCAAAATTACACATTAGTATCTTATGTTGCCAAACTGATGGTGTACACTTATTTCATATTTTGTGAAAGGTGTATGTACAGTTTAATAACCTAAAAAGTGTTGAAAAAATTGTAAGAATAAATATGGCCAGTTCTCGACCGTAAGTAAATAATTTCTATATTTTTCAATACTAACGTTTTATTTTCATTATGAGTATTAAATGAGGTATAAAGAATGGTATGATAACTGCAGTTTAGTTCAACTATATTTTGTAATTATTTTATAAGCCTTTGTTTATTAGCGTACCATATATGACACACTAGGCTAAACGGGTCTGTTTTTTTTTAGTTTGACTCTTAAAGAACTTACGAACATCATTGAATCTGACGAATGGTGGGAAGACGATGATGTTTCTAAAATATATATAGCCCCACCGGACGAACACAATGTGTCAGATGAAGATTCAGCTGATGAAGACTCTGGAGGTTTGTTAGTCAATTTGTCAAGTCATCAGTTACAAGCACAAGCCGAAGCTGTTTCTGTAAGCGGTAGAAGAATAAGTTATAAACAGCATGAAGAAAATTTACCAACTACTTCTCACACTAAACAGAATAAAGAAAATATAATATATAATTGGGCAAAAGATACAGATTTGGCATGTACCCTGAGAAACAACAATTTTCCAGAAAAGAATTATACACAATATCGAGATAAGACTGCTATTGATATTTTTGAACAATTTTTTGATGATGAAGTTATAGAATATTTAGTGAACGAAAGTAATAAATATGCGTTATTCATAAATTGTCCGAATCCAAAGATTACCTTGGGCGAAATGAGATGTTTTCTTGGTATACTCATTGTTTCTGGATATTGTGATCTTCCTTCTAGAAGAATGTTTTGGGATTCAGGTGAGGATGCAAGAAACAATATGGTCTATCAAGCTATGAGACGTGACCATTTTGATCAAATTATGAGATTCTTGCACTGCAGTGACAATACAAACCTACATAAGGATGACAAAATGTGTAAACTTAGACCTTTGATGAATTTATTAAAAGACAAATTTATAAAATATTTTGTACCCGAAAGAGAAATTGACTATGATGAGTCAATGATTGAATATTTTGGTCGCCACGGATGCAAACAATATATCCGTGGCAAACCAATACGTTTTGGGTACAAAGTTTGGTCTCTCAATACTAAAAAAGGATATTTGATCAATTTTAAAGTGTACCAAGGATCCACTTCAAATGCCAATGCGTATGATCAAAAACGGTATGGTAAAGCAACAGCACCTTTCATATCACTTATAAATGATTTAGATATTGAAGTCAGAGAGCTACCGTTTAGATTTTATTTCGATAATTTGTTTACTTCTATGAATTTGCTTGCATACATGACAGAACATAATTACTGTGGAACTGGAACAATTAGAGAAAATCGCGGTCCTAAGACTTGCCCTTTGAAATCGGTAAAAGAAATGAAGAAGAAGATGGATAGGGGAACATACGACTACAGCGTATCAAAAAATGACTCGATTGCCATAGTACGATGGAAAGACAATTCCGTTGTCACTGTGGCATCTAATGTTCATGGGGTACATGGGAGGCACTGATCAAATGGATGCTAATGTCAATGGAATGTTATTGGATGTCAGCATTCAGAACGCGTGGGTTTTAGCCAGAAGTACTGGGAAAAAAATTTGCCAACTTCAGTTTAGAAGGGAAATAGTTCAATGCTACTTATCAAAATACAAAAATCCACCTAAAGGAGCCGGTCGTCCTTCAACATCTGCTGGGATCTCTAGAGTTCACGAAAATATTCAGTATGATCGTTTTGATCATTACATTGAATACGTGCCTAATTCCAAACGAAGACGTTGTGCAGGGACTAATCATGTAGGCAGTGCCGTACGAACGCAGTGCCAAAAATGTGATATTGGGTTATGCATTACATGTTTTGCTTCCTTTCATAGAAAAAAATAGTTTATATTTATTTGTCTATTGTTTAAAAGTTTAGTTTTCTTACGTTTAATTTTCTTTTTTAATAAATTTTCGAAAAAAAAATGTTATTTAAACATACCTTAAAATCCTAGCGTTCCATATAAGGCATGGCCTCTAACTCAAAAAATATTTAAACAAATGAGCTTGTTTAAGTTATAAATTGCTTAGAATACGTGTCTCATATGTTTATCTAAAATTTACTACTGTAACTTTTATTTTAAAAATATTAAAATATATATTACTTTAAAAATAATTCAGGCATTAATGGGTTAGAGACGTCTGGAATTGTACAAATATTGCAATGAACTCCGTTTTGTACTGACTCCTTGGCCAAACTATCAGCTTTTTCATTACCTAGTATACCTATATGACCTTTGACAAATACAAATGTTATGTTTAAATTTGCTATCAATTTTTTTAAATTGCATAATATAGGACATTTCATTTTTTTCAAATTTTATGCTTTTTATTGAGTCCAAGGCTGACTTAGAATCAGTTAGTATTACCCCCTCTCGTAAATTATTTGATATTAACCAAGTAATGCCCTTCAAAATTGCTATAAGTTCAGCAGTATATATGCTACATATTGATGGAAATTTATACATAAATGATTGTTTTGAATTTTGAATAAAAACTCCATAACCAACTCTGTGTTTAGTTTTGGATCCATCTGTATATAATATAAATATGGTATTGACTAATCCATCCAATATAGATTTTAAAAGGGTGTGGTTTATATGATTGTATTCTGTATAATTATATTCTGTATAATATAATAAAAATTTTGAAAAAGCGTTCAGTCAGCTGAAGATTCAATCCATTTTCTAGAAGGTATTTTGTTAGTGGAAATATATTCCCGAGATATATTATTATGGATAGGGAGATGGTCAGAACCAAGTGTATCATTTAGAGGATTCCCTTCTGAGTAACTTAAAAGACTAGGTGAGATAAAAGTAAGATCTATGGCAGAAGGTCGTTCGTTGGGTCTGACTATTTTAGTAGCTCGTCCGTCGTTTAAAATAATCAGGTTAGTTTCGTCTATAGCATCTACCAGTCGATTTCCTTGTGAGTTATCTATTGTAGAACCCCAAAGGCTATGATGACAGTTAAAGTCACCGCATATAATGACATCACCCTGTAGTTGTGAAAAAAGATTACTCCAATCAGTCTTAGTTGCTTTTATTTTGCGAGATTTATAAATGGAAGCTAAGGATATTTTAAATTCATCGATATATGCTGCACATACTTTCATTTTGGAATTAAAGTTTTTACGGATTGAAATTTCACTTTGGATAATATTGTCAGGACTAACTAATGCACTTAAATTTAAAGTACAGATAAAAATATTAGATTATTAATTAATTACCATTTAAAAAAGTATCTATTTTTAATATAAGTACGCTATAAAAACTAATGTATTACTTTAGTTAAAACGTTGTACTTAATGGTTAAAATCCAGCTCAAAAATAAAATGTATTATATTAAATAATTTTCTAATTAAAAAATATTCAAAGTTTGCTTTGAAAGTTCACTACACAAAAAGTTAGATCGGTCAGTTTATCTTTCATTCTTTATAGCATAAATATAAATTTTGAGCCTTAATATTTTAAAATTTCCAAACAGCCTCCGGATATTTACGTCAATGGTAGGATGAGTGGAAGTTCTTCAGTTCTCAACTTTATTTACTTAGTCAAACATCAATATTCAACTTATATCGGTTTTGTAGATAAGTCTACAGATTGTTTATAGAATTTTCGCTATATCTCACTCAACTTTTACGGTAATGTGCGTTAAAGCGGATTATTTTCTTCAAACGTCAAAACTTTTTAACTTCATATCGCAATTACTCTATATCAAGATAATAATGAAGGAATTGCATTTTATGGTAGCTTCTGCTTTAAGCGAAAACTTTCAAAACACAATAAATTCCTAAAATGTACGTAAAAGAGATATAATTTATATTAAGAGGGGAATGGGGAGATTGCAAAATATATTATTAACGTAAACAACAATAAAAATCATTTTTTTTTAGAAACATACAATCCACATTAACTACGCAGGAATATTAGTGTAATGTACACAAGGATTTAATATATTTACATTAAATAGATGTATATAAACATAAATATTTTATATCAGCTGGTAGGGTGATAGTGGGCAACTAAACCCAGGGGGTGTCTTGGCTATCTTCTTTTCATTCTTAAACTGTAAATGTATTTAAGTTTTTGGATGTTGGCTATACTGCAAGAATGCACCTTTCCTCCAAAACATTAATTTTAACCTTCATAATGCTTTTGGTTGCTGTGAGAAGTCCGATTTAAATTTGTAGTCATTTTTTATTAAATCAACGTGGCCTACTTGTGATGTACATTATTGTTTTGATTATTAAGTGTTTTTACCATGTATTTTAGTGTAAAAGTATTGATTAATATTCTATTAACAATGTTTAAATCAGTTTTGCATGCTTATTTTATTATTTTTAAGGTTAGAATGGGTGGTCCAGTTACCACGAGAGCTTTTGCTCTTTCGGGGTAATTGGGACATATATCGGAAGTTACTGGGCCACGGCCTGGTCCTGTTACCCCTTAGGAGCTCAGGGCCTAAAAATGTTTTCCATTCTTTACTTCTGTAAAGCTTGGGCTATATCAGATTGTTTTTGTTTCAGAAAATGGTACAAACGTACAAAAGAAAACTCACAAAGATACTGGCTCCTCATATACCATGGAAGCCCTTGATCGAGTAATTGAGGATATTAGAATTGGCATCAAGACAACACAGAATGCATCAGTATTTTACAATATGTCACGATCTACACTGAAGCATCGTGTCAAATGAACGCATGGTACTGGACTGACATCAAAAGAAGGTACAGGTGGTGAAGGAGTTCAGTAATTTGTCGTCTCTTGAGGGAAAAGAAATTGCAGATTGCATAAAGATTTAAAGACCAGAGACAAGGCTCTGACTAGTTTAGATTATTTAAAACTAGGCACCATCTGTCAATAAAGAAACCTACGAGTATTGAACATATTAGATGGATCAGGTGAGTCCTTGGGTCATCTATAATTGTTTTGAGATATTAACAAAAACTGTGAAAGACCTAAACCTTAAGGAGAAACCAGAACAAATATTTAATTGTGACAAGACGTCATTTTGCCATGACCCTAGTAAAACAAAGGTCGTTGCAGCAATTGGTACAAAAACATAAGGAATACAAGTTCGTTTGGCCAAAAAAACATATCTGTTTAGTTGTGTTGTTCTGCTGATGGTCAAATGAAACCTCTTCTTTATGTATTTAAAGATAAATACATAATGGGTAATTGCATTTATGCAAATACAAGATCCCAAACTACAGTTTCTATAAGGTCTCGAGGTTGAATGGAAACAACTTTGTTTTTTAATTGCTTTAGATAGCTCCACCACCCATCCGCCGGGAACATGCCCTTGTCAGAGAATTTACAAAAATCAATACTGATCCTGAGCTCCGCTCCCATGTCGGAACTTCCGCCAGAGACATAAATAGGCTCCGTTCAAGACACCCGCCTCTAAAAACAGCAAAAAGGCTAGTGATCAAAACTTTAATGTAACTGAACGGTGGAGAGAACAATGGGAGAATAACGCTGCACCAGCTAACTGGAACATGCCATGTATTACAAGCAAACCTGAGGGCTTCAACCAACCGAGACGAATTTGGATAACACTCAATAGAATAAGGACGAACTGTGGCAGATGTTCCGACTCACTTTTTAGATGCGGAAAAATACAATCACCAAATTGCGACTGCGGCGCCGAAAGGCAAACAGTAAAACACATGGTAGAGGAATGCCCGATTAGATCCTATAACGGCAACCCTTCAGATTTCCTGGCTGCTGCAAAAGAGTCAATCGAATATATTTATAACCTAGATGTTTGTTTGTAGAATACTATTTTTGTATTTACTGTTGTTTCTAATTTATATATTTTATATTATATGTATATATATGAGAGATGTTTTTTACCTAATATTACAAAGAAGAGACTAGTTTTATTAATTTATGATGGCCATGCTACCCATGTGTCCACAGATTTGACCAAGTTAGCACAAAAAAATGAAATTATTATTATGAAGTTACCTATACACACGACACATTTATTACAACCATTAGCATTATCATTCTTTAGATATCTGAAAAAGAGTTAGAACAAGGCACCCAGTAAGTAGAAGAGGAAAAATCCTCGCAAAAAAAATTCTAAAGAAATATTTGTGTAGCACATGATGATAACCAAGCTAGCACAAGAAATGTTTAATAGTAATATTATTAACGGATTTAAAGCCACAGGAATTTATAATGCCAATAAACAAAGGTTAGGTAGATATGCAATTCCTAAATCAATATTCAAATAAGATGATTTGCTTGAGTATAAAAATAATTTTTCCAATCCCACTAGAGTACACTTTTAAGCTACTGCTCTTTTGAATGTCCAACACGCAGTAACTATCCCTTTTTTAGCCACAGTACAATCGGAAGACAGTAGGCCAACATCTTCAGCAGCACTACAACCAGCTGCAAGTCCTGTTATAGCCACTGGAAATCAAGAAGACTACAAGTATTCAACTGTAGCAGTATTCGTTGGACAGTTAGCAGGTGAACATCGTTCGATAAATCTGTGCCGGTGTCCTTAACTAGTGCTATTATCAAATTAATAGGTATTTGATTTAAAAATAAACCAACCGATCTACAAAAAAGGTAGATCTAATTAATTAATATTATGAGTAAATCGGGGGTGGTGTTGAGCCACCCCAGAATAATACATTATTAATGGATACGGAAGACAAAAGGTATATCGATTTAAATAACAGATATGAAATAAATTATTCAGGGTGTTTAATGATTAAACTTGAAAGATCGCTGGTTAAATTGTATTGGATAAATAATTTTTAACGAAAAAATGCAATATTAGATTGTATATAAGATTAGCGAAAATAGCGAATATTTGTAGCAAATATATGTAAAATAAAATGAATTCAAATAACAATTGGCAGATTTTATATCTTATTGTCAATTCTATATGAGATTCACTTACCTTTTTTTGTCTATGGTCGGCCCGGCTGGGGTTGGCGTGAGATACACTGCTGTGGTGATCTGCTTGTCGCTTGCTTCCGTACAGGACGAGAGTTTTTTGAAGAGTGGTCGATCATATGCAAAGGGGCACGTATCTATTACCCCAAATCGACTAGAGGGTACTGTTTTTAGAGACCTCCGTGAATAGCCGTAAATTAAATTTAAAGTGACATTCTTTACTTGCTACACAAAGGCGGATAGGAATCTGAAGTGTTTTGGGTTGATATATGTTTCCCAAAAACATGTTGAATTTTAGACAAGTGAATTCTCAGAACTTGACAATAATTAATCAACCAATTTGAGTTCGAGAATTTAAAAATAAACTAAAGCCATATTGCAATTAGGTAATATATTATGATTAAATAAATTTTAAAACTAAATAAGGTCATACTCGTAACAATAAAAATAAAATATTTAAATTACTTGACACTTTTCCAAACACAGGGTATTATAATGTCTTTGTAGAATCTACAAACAAAAACTTGTTCCGTTTATCACCAGTACGTGTCGGTCATTATTTATTTAAAAACCAATATTTTAAACACGATGTACTAGACATTAAACCTGTTGGCAAAAATAAGGTAAAAGTAATTTTTAAAACTTATCTTGCGCAAATTCTCTACTTGAACATGAGGTTATTAAGAATAATAAACTTGTAGCGTATATTCCATCATTTTATACTCAAAAGTAAGTTGGTTAATTCTCCTAAGCATTTAGACTTGGTTAGGTTTAATGTTGAACAATATATATATATATATATATATATATATATATATATATATAATATATATATATATATATATATATATCTAAGAGTAAGAAAAAAGAAGTACTTGTGACTCGTTTGGAAAAAATATAAAACTGTTTTGGATGGGTTGGAGTCAATAAAAGGGGCTGTTTGTTGACTATTTTTTACTCGAGCTTTCAATTGTGATGACAATTTTTATCAAGAGCTTTTAAAAAATACAAAATATCTTACAAAGTTGAACTAGAAATAAAAAATTTGTTGTTAACTCAAATAAGTAACTAATTGTTGTTAACTTTAAATTAACATGAGTTAACAACAAATTTTTTATTTTCTAGTTCAACTTTGTAAGATATTTTGTATTTTTTAGAGGCTCTTGATAAAAATTTTAATCAGAATTGAAAGCTCGAGTAAAAAATAGTCAACAAATAGCCCCTTTTATTGACTCCAACCCATTCAAAACAGTTGTAAAAAATGTAGTCAAACTCATGATAATAATGAAACATGCACTAACTCCATATTTTATTTACATTGCAACTCCACAGAACATAACTCACTCTCTAAACAGTGTCCTAGATTTAAACACCAATACAAAATAAAAGCAATAATGGCTTTAAAAAACAGCACCTTTAAAGAAGCAGAAACCATAGCTAACAATACTTCATACGCCAAGGTAACTACAAATAATAGATTCGATATACTCAATACTATAAAAAATTTCCCTGCCTTAACCCCTAACGTCCCTGAAGGTACAAATCAAAACCATTTATATGTACCTACCTTTAAAAAAACAATAAACAAGCGTAAAGCTATCTCTCCTACTGCGGTCAAAAACCCACCAACTTTCCCAAGATTTTCAAATGCTACAAACACCTCATCCCAACCTATAATCCCTAATCCTTACGTGGCTTATAAAGAAAAATAGAATGTAAAATATACAATGAAATTCCAGCCTTGATAGAAAATATTATTAATAAAATTAACTCTAAAATATTTTTACCTAACTTACAAAAAAATACAAACGAAGAAATTCAAAAAAATATTGATCAACCTAACAGATATTGAAAGCGATGGGGAATAACAGGACATTTAACATACTGGGGTGGAACTGTCAATCTATAAATAAACATAAACCTAGCTTACTTAATTATCTCGAGCACAATGTTGTTGATGTTATTCTGCTTAATGAAACATGGCTTTCTAAAAATAAAAATTTTGGTTAACAGGTTATAACGTCATCAGAAGTGACAGACCTGATGGTTACGGTGGTGTAGCCATCCTCATATCAAATAACCTTTGTTTTATTGAAATTAATGTAACGAAAAATTTTAATAAAGGTATTGGAATGTGTGCAGTTTTTATAGAACAAATTAAATTGGTAATCGTTTGCATTTATAAACCACCCAAAGCAATAGTCAATAATAGAGATTGGGAAAAGCTTTTAACTCAATTTAGTGGTAGGGTTATCATTGATGGGGATTTCAATGAACACCACAGTAGGTGGGGCTCCTTAAAGGATTCCGCTCAAGGCAAGTGTATAGTAGACGCGCTAGATAACAGTAATTTAGTTCTCCTAAACGACTGTAGACCGACCAAAGTAACAAGACCTAATGAACTTCCATCAATGGTGGATATATCCCTTGTTACACCAAATCTAATTGGATACACCACATGGAATCCCGTTCCTCCCGATACTCTGGATTCAACTCACTTATCTATAGTAATCACCATCGACTTGGACTATCACCCATGTACAATAATTCCTTCATCTAAATGGAAAGAGTCTTCAGCAGAGTGGAATATCTTTACAAGTCATATAGAAAAAAACATTATCTGAAAATATAACCGATAATATCACTTCAGCGGAATGTTTTGACTTCCTATTAAAGACAATTGACTATGCTGCCTCATTTTCTATGAATATCAAAATTCCTTTCAGCCAAAATCTCGAATTCCAGTCTGGTGGGATTATGAATGCAAAAATATGATCATTTCACTAAAAGTTACATACAAAAGATACATAGAAGCATCCAATTTTAAAAACTATATTAAATACAAACAAATTTAAGGCAAAAGTAAACTCCTTTTTACAAGCAAACAAAAAAGTTCGTGGATTACCATTGTGAATACTTTAAACAAAAATACTCCCATCAGTAAAATTTGGAATTTTGTTAATAAACTAGTGAATAAAATTACCGTACAAGACGGTATCCCGTGTCAAATGAACTAATAGACGAGTTGATCGACAAATTTGCTCCGCCATATGTTGACCTTCCTATTCAGGATAACAGTAAAACTTGTAAATACAATATTTTTCAGCAAAGTTTTGATATGAAAGAATTTGAGGCTGCACTTAAGTCTTCAAACTCCTCGGCTCCGGGGCGCGATCAAATTACTTATAACATAATATATAAATTACCTCTTATAGATAAACAAAGTTTATTTCAACGATTGGCTTTTCAATGAAAGATATGTTGATCATATGAAAGAAATAGTTATTTGTTTAATTCTTAAACCTAATAAAGATAAAACACTCTCCTCTTCTTACAGACCAATATCATTGTTGTCTTGCATATGCAAGACATTTGAAAGACTCATTAAGACTCGATATAAATGGCTTATAGAACATTATAGTATCCTTCCAAGTACACAATATGGATTTAGGGCTAGTGTTGGTACACTGGATGCAATATCACATTTAGTTACCGACATTCAAATAACGTTTTCCAGAAACAATTATCTTGCTTGTTTGTTTTTAGACCTAAAAGGGACATATGATTCTGTTAATTTAACCATGTTACACAAAAAACTATATGATATAGGATTACCTCAAAATATAGCGACTAATATTGTTTAATCTTTATAATAATCGTGTTATATATATTAAAGATCATTTAAACCAACTACACGTTCCTATAATTGCTCATACAGGTCTTCCACAAGGATCAGTTTTAAGGCCGTTATTGTTCAACATATTTTCAGCAAGTATTTATGGCATTTTTGACAACACAATCAATTGCATCCAATACGCTGATGACATATAGCGTAACTCGTATACTGACTGCCTGGATGCTCTGGAATTCATCATGCCAAACGTTAATAACTGGGTAAGAAATCATGGAATGACCATTTCCCTTGACAAATCAGCCACAATGATATTCACTAGACATAGGATTCGTACGCCCGACAAAATAAAATTGTCTGGATAAGATATACCTATTGTCAAAGAATACAAATATCTTGGCATTCTTCTTGATTCCAAACTTTTATGGTCAAAACATGTTGAATATATAAAAAGTAGGTGTGAAAAAGGTATTAATATTCTTAAATGTGTCACTTATCGTAGATGGGGTGCTGGCCCTAAAGCTGCACTGATGTTTTACAGAGCCTACGTGCGATCTATTGTAGACTATGGTTGCATTCTGTATGGTGTCGCCAATAACACACACTTATTAACTGTAGACCGCATTCAGTTCAAATGTTTAAAAATATGATTGGGCACCATGAAATCTACTCGTTTTTCTACTCGTGTTTAGTTTAGAAAAAGTCAAAAAAGTACAAAGATCTCCTTCAACAAATTGAAAATATATTAACCTGCGAAAAAGCAAATTGATCAAAATGACCACCTCCATCTATGTAGTGTTAATTAGGATTTAAGGTTGTGGCATATTATCATGCCCGTTGCGTTTCCAGCACGTAGCGTTTAGTTTCCGAAAAATATAATTTAAATGGTTTTAAATATGAACAACTCATACTGTCCGGAACGTATGTTAACAGACACCTAACGTTTCCGTTCAGTAATATTATAAAACAATATTTTACTGATGCCGACGGCTACATAACGAGTCGTGACCGGTTGGTATTGATAATATGAATTAGATGTCAGTCGTTTTCCCCTCGTTGTTTATTTAGGTATTTATTTGATTTTGATACAGAGTATTAAAAAAAATAATGCTCGAGGCTATTTTGTCATGTACGCATGTATTTTCATTGCTTTGTGACAATTAAACACGAAAGTGATAAGCAATTAGGACTTTTTCACGGAAGTGATACCTTTTTTTTAAATACTCTTTGGTTTGATATGTATGGCTTCGTTAAATGTAGTATTTGTTTTTTAACTAAAGGTGTGATTAAATTTAAAATATATTCAAACTGAATCCTATTCGTTCTAAAATATCCATAATATTTTTCATCGTCATCAATTAATTATTTGTATAAAGTCCAGTATTCACATTTATTTTTTCTTTCTCTTAGCATTGGATGTACTTTAAACCTTCTTTTTACTATAGTTTTTTTTTCTGCGTCGTTAAGTAGAAGAGCAATTGCACATATTTTTTGTCGCGAAAAGCGAGATCATAATTATCTTCACCGAAACAAACTGAAACGTCCGATGTATGAAAATGTTAACGCGCAGTCCGATTTCCGGAATGGAAACGCTACGTGCCGGAACCTATACCTGCATGATAATATGCCGCAACCTTTAAGGTCGGTGTATGTTGAGAAATAACTTAGCGCTTTTCAAAAATTTTTGTTTTTTTCTTGTAGGCTAAGTACTTATTTTTAATTTCTAACCACTTTTCTCAATGTGGTTAGAAATTAGGAAACAAGCTGTAACTACAAATAACTTAATTTTTTATATACTTTAAATATATTCAGCACCAACCTATGAACATATGCTAAATTGCTAGACTTGGTATGTTGATATTGATATAAATCGTGAATTATCAAATAGTTTATAAATATAATTTTCTAATAATAGTGTATGTAAGTAGTGTAGTTAATATTTTTGGTGTAACAACGTCGTTTTTGTAATACCTTAATCAATATTTTGATAATAATTATTTCTTAACAAAAGTACACATGAATAAAAAATACATCTATAATTATATATTTACTTCAAAGTATTATAATCACTCCACTAATTCTAAGTTTCATCGTTCTTGGGAACAGTGATTGTCTCGAAAGGAGACCGAGAATTTCTTAGGTTGGTTTAAACCCAATAAGAAATGAGATCTGTTTATTCATGAAGAGTAGACCTACACTTTGATTGCTGTGTTATTACTTGGGAAACGATACCCTATACTAATTAAATAGTTTCAGTTAACTATTGAGTAATCTTATGTGAAATGACGTCAATTAAATAAATTATCCTCTCAGGAATTAAATAAACGATATGTTTTAATTTGACATTCAATCACACCGTGTAGGTATTAATAAATTTATACATACGAGTATATACATGTATTTTTTTAAGTCATTTTACATCTGATTTTGAAATTATTATTTTAACGGAAACTTTACAGATCCTTGATTGCAATATATTTTATTTCAAATACAGGAATATGAACTCACATATAGAGTAGAGGTAACTTTAACAGAAATGATGGTGTTATTGTTTATGTAAAAAACAATCTAAACTATAAATAAAACATTATTAAGATCTCTGAAATGACAGCAGTCGAATTAAACATCTACAGAAAACATGAAAATATTAAAATCGTTTCTAGATACAGATCACCAAACTCATGCCCAAAGGTATTTAATTCATGCCTTAACAATTATTTACGTCATACAAAGAGGTCGGACATTAATATTTTTGCAGGAGATATTAATATCCACTTATTAGTTGAAGATGATTATGTATCGGAGTACAAAAACTTACTTAACACGCATGGATATGTATATATAAAATCACAAGACGTCACAGTAAAACGTGCCTTGATCATTTCTTTATTGAAAATTCACAAAAAAGTAAACATAAACTTAGTTCTTACATTTTTAACTACTAAATAACTGATCATAGTCCCATTGCATTAATATTAGAAAATCTCAACTCTTCAGTTAGTTCCACAAATAAACAAAACAAAATTTTAAAAAATATACTGATTACATACAATTAAATCAAAATTTAAAAGGCTAGATCTCTGTTTATAATTCCACAAACATAAATAATACAACTGAGAAGTTTATCAATACACTACAACGAAATATTTACGTATGCAATAATTTAGAATTATTAAAAGCTATTGAGGAAAAAAATAATTTGTATAAAAAATCTAAGAAACACCCCAGTGACATAAATATCAGTAACGAATATAAATTATCCAAAAATTATCTTAGCAGATTATTAACAAAAGCAACAAAGAAATATTTTAATGATTTAATTGATAAAAATACTTGTGTTTTGTACTTCTAAGAATCCCAAGTCTTCTTTGACCGTTTCCTTCCATTTTCTTCGTGGGTATCTTCTTCTCTTTTTTGCGCCAGCTTTAGTATTTATTAATTCTTTGTGAACTCTTTTTTTGCATTATAGCTACGTGTCCTAGCCATCTTTAAACTTTAGCAATGTTTGATATTTTTTGTTGTCCATATATTTGCATTTTTCATTATTTGTTCTTCACCAGATATGCCTATCTCTTATACCTCCATATATTCTTCTTAGGATCTTCCGCTGCCTTCTATCTAGTTTTTGTTCTATGATTTTGCTTAAGATTCAGATCTGGCTAGTATAAAGCACCATTTGTTGAATAACCGCTGCCTGTATACTTTCTTTATTTTTGCTCCTCTGGACATTTTCTTTGATTACATCTTATTTAAAATTTGATAGCATCTTATTTAGACTTTTAGCACTTTTATTACCTTAATTATTTTTTCGATTGCTTGAGTCTCTCCATTTTTATTTGTTATCTTTTCTGCCAAAGAATCGACTAACTTAAAGTTATATTCCTTATATGGGGTAGATGGTTCCAAAAATGTCCTAACTGTTTAGTACTTCCATATACTTTATTATTATTTCCCCCCATCACCATATACTTTATTTTCTTTATTTTCTCCTCATTTACTTCCAGACAATACCCCTTGGCTTTTTCCTCGAGTTTTTAAAAAAATTTCCATACTTCTGTTTATCTTCTTGTTATTAGGGCAAGTTCGTCTGTGTATGCTACGCATTGATATTTGTGGTGGTAGATTGGTTTTATTATTTTTTGTTTTATTCAGACGGAATTTAGTCAATGGTATTATTTTATCCAAAATGTTAAAATATTTTAATGTGTTAATGTTTTGATATACCTCGTATAATATTGATAAAATTTGATATCTTTTGGTGATTGCAGTTTAAGATCTACAATATAGATATATATATATATATATATATATATATATATATATATATATATATATATATATATATATACATATATATATATATATATATATACATATACACATATATATATATATATATATATATATACATATGTATATATATATATATATATATATATATATATATATATTATATATATATTTGAATGCAGACATAAATATTTGCTTTGGTAAAATTTGTAATTATAATTTAAAGGGGTCATTATACCAATAATTGTCTTCCAATTACGCAACCATGTAGTTACACAAATATCATAATATAGCTAATTCAAGGAACGATAAACTGTTCGCCATCTGGGCTGATTCGTAACTACGAGGCAAATGTTTTCTTAATTAGAATAAGGCTAACTCAAACATATGCACCAACTACTCTTGCCTAACCAGTGACGGAGTATTTAAGTCTTATAATGTATACTAAAATAAGCATATTTGATTTTTATTATTGCTTAGAATAGTCATTGTCAAGTCTGCATACTTACTGCAAGGGACTGTGACACTACAAGGTCATTGTTCTTTATTAGCAAAACAAAAACTTTTACAGCTTGTTCAAAATTTCTAATGTTCCAAAATAGAGGAAATGAATATAGTTGGTTTATCAATAAAGGAAACATTAAATGCTGTAACAAGATTCTTGAGTTTGCTTTTTGACCAGGGAACTAACGATTTTCCTATGACACACGTTGATACTGGTATCTAGTTCGTATAGTTGATACCAGTCAACCATTTTTGAAAAATTTTAGGATCACAAAATATGCAAAATATTTAGCGTCATTTTTTACTTATAACCAATGAATAAACAATGTAAGATCGCTATTTGGTTTTAAATACTAAAAGTGAAGACCGGTAAATTATATGGAAAAGTTACACAATTTTTCTAAAAAAGCATAAAAAATCCTTTAAAATAAGGGTTGCTTAAATTGTTGCATAATTATTGCAAAAATAGTTTTAAAGCTCGATTTTTTAAAAATGAATAATAACTTTTCTAAGAATGCACAAAAAACTTTGATTTTGCGTAAGAATAAGGACAATATCACAGATATTCAACTTGAAAAATTTCAAGAAGTTTCAATGAATAGTAATTGTATAATTGAAATTGTTTATCCTGAAAAGCTTTTATCTACAACGTTATTATGCGTAAAAAATTGGCTCTACCCGAATTCTGAAAGCATCAAATTAAATAAAACGGCTAATTTTATTAAATTAAATCATTTATTAATTCAAAAGTTTATGTTTAATTATTGTAAAATGAATTTGTAAAAGTATTGTGATTTTAAGCTTATAAACAAGCTTATAAGCAATTATAGTGGCATGCGCCTACAGGACTGTGTCTGCGGCAGCCTTCTGGACGATCACTGGATGTGTTCCGTTGCAAGTTTTGGCATTAAAAAGAAAAGAGCTCTATGAGAGAAGAAAAGAACTCTTTCCCTTTTTAGTTTTATATTCTTTACTTTACGTTTTTGTTCCTGTCTTTTGTTGTTTCCAATGCTTCCAAGTTGCTTCCTCCTCCTCCTCCTAAGTGCCTTCTCTATTGAGATTGGCGATCAATATGGCAAATTTCTCTGTGTTCTGGGCTTGATGGATTAAGTCATTTCCTGTTGTGTGAGTCCAATCTCTGATGTTTCGGAGCCAGGATTTCTTCTTTCTTCCTATACCCCTTTTACCTTCGATTTTGCCTTTTAATATTACCTGGAGCTGCTCAAATTCCTTATGGCGCATTATGTGTCCTAGATATGACGTCTTTCTAATTTTGATTGTATTAACCAGATGAGGTCGTGTGTTCATTATTTCCAGTACCTCTTCATTTGTAATTTTGCTGGTCCAGCTTATTCTTAGCATTCGGCGGTACATCCACATTTCGAATGAATTCAGTTTGTTGACGTCATACTGTTTTAATGTCCAGGTCTCACAGCCATATAGTAGTAGAGACCACACATAACACTTTAGTGTTCTTAACCTTATTGTGATTGATAGCATGTGATTGATAGTTACAGGGTTCTAATTTCTTTTGAGTGGTCTAGCTGACTGTTTAGCTCTCTGCTCAAGTATATGAAGCTTTGGGAGCTCTGAAGGGTGATACCATTGATTTGTATGTTGGGTGTAATTTGTTCATGGAGGTTCTTGTGGAATACCATGATTTTGGTTGTTCAAAGATTAATATCCAAACCTAGTCTGTGACTTTCTTCTGATAGTATATTCATCAATATTTTTAGTTGGTCTTCTGTTTCTGCTAATACTACGGTGTCATCGGCATATCTTACATTGTTAATGATGATTCCATTGACTCTGGCACCTTCAGGGCGATCTTCAAGAGAAGCTCTGATGATATTTTCGGCATAGACAGTAAATAGAAGAGGGGACAGAATGCACCCCTGACGCACTCCTCGTTCTATGTTTACATAATTGGTATTTCCGTTGTCTGTTCGAACACATCCTGTGTGGTTCCAGTATGTATTGCAGTAAGTTGCTTCCAATCTTGAATAATTAAAAAAATTAGGAAACCAATGTAAGTGGAAAAAAAGTTCTCTAAGCTTTAAGGTATGTTAAAGACACACATGTAAGTTCATGCTTTTTTGGTTTCTCATTTTGTTGATTGCTTTGAATATTCTAACAGAAATGAATCGACATTTTAAAACTATAACCACCTAAGCGTTATACATAGGTACAAAATATACAACAGCAAGGTAATAAAACTTATTATTTATTATTAAACCAGTATATATTAAAGATTTCAATAATTTAGATAATTAAAGGATTAGCAACCTGATGTTCAAAAACGTTTTTTTAAGGTTATGTTTTTGTAAAGGCCAATCTCCAATGACTTAAGAATACAAAGGACAAAGTCTAATGCTGACTGGATATTGGCCCTTTAGTTAAGTAGAGTGAGCAGTTCTATGTGCACTTTGGCCGTTTTAATTTAAACCGATTTGGAAATGAGCCCGAAATTAAAATTAAGTAATCGGCAACCATTCATACAAAAAAATTGGTCTTTTGATAGTTTTGAATATTATAATTTTTGTGGTGATACTAACTAAAAATGGAATTTGGTCCTTTTAATATTATATATTTTTAATTATTAAATTTTATTTAATACTATTCATTATAAATTATATATTTTTCAGCCAATACATTTAAAACCCTATATCCAAATAATGATCCTAAATTTTTTCATTATTTTAAATATTTAAAACTTTTTTTATATAGAAACACTATATAAAATACGTGGATAAATATTGAACATTATAAAAATTGTATATACACTTAATATACCTACTACTAAAATGTCTTAACAACAGTAATCCTTTAACAATAAAGTATATTTACTTATACTGCATAATAAAAGACTTTTGTTGATAATCGGTTAGAAGTAAAACGGTTTATATATCAGCCACCAACAGAGGAACGAAGACTGAAGAGGCCTTGGCCAGAAGACCTGGTTACATAGGTGAAAATGGATAACCATCTCTGGACGGTACCCCAATCAAGTCAATATTGTCATCACATTTACAATGTATTGTTTATGAGTAGATTTTAAATATACACCTAAAAATAAAAAAAAACAGAACCATTTTTTGTTTGTATTCTTATTTTTAAATATATAAGCAATAAAACTATCGTACATATAATAACTCGTGCGTAAAAATATTGTAGACCGGTGTATTATATAGATTTGTAACAATAATTTTAACTCTCTAGTACTGTGTGCTTCCATGTCACCATTTCTTCTTCTTCAGCCTTAACTAATCCAACTTTGGACATAGGCCTCCCCCAAATCAATCCAGTGTCTTCTATTCTGCGGCACTTGTTTCCAGTTGTGTCATATGATCTTCTTAATATCATCCGCCCATCTCATTTGTGGTCTTCCTCTGCTTCTCTTTCTTAACCATGGTCTTAATTGTTGTATGTCGTGGTTCCATCTCTTATCTTTCAGTAGAAGAACCTGCGAAGCTCCAGTTTAATTTGGCAGCATCTTCTCCTGCGTCTGTTATTTTGGTTTTGCTTCTAATACATTTGTTTGTTTTTTTTCTGTCTATAAGTCTCACTTCGAGCATTGATCTTTCCATCGCTCTTTGTGCTTTTACTATTTTATCCATATTAGACTTAGTGAGTGTCAACGTCTGTGAACCATACGTGAGTATACGGAGGATACACTGATCGTAAATTCTGGTTTTCAAATATTGTTCTATTTTAGTGCTTTTCAATCCAACTCAGTTTTTTAAATCCTTCCCACACTAACCTTATTCATCATCATTTTGGCTTTACAACCCTGTGTGGGTCCTAGCCTACCCAATAATTCTCTTCCAAGCACGTATTTCCATATTTCTCATAACTTGGTCTATGTTATCTAGGAATCTTGTTCTGGGTCTTCCTCTTCTTCTTTGATCAATAGGTCTATCAAGGAGCGTTTTTCTAGATGGGTTGTACGTGGTACATGGCCTACCCACCTCAGACGTCCTATCTTAATGTGTTTTAAGATATCTGGTTCCTGGTATATTCTATAGAGTTCGAAGTTGTATCGTCTTCTCCAGACACCATTTTCATTTTCCGCTTTTCATATCTTAGGACTGGGCGTATTATTGTTTTGTAGAGTTTTACTTTTGTATATCTTGATATAACTGTAGATCTAAAAAGAATATTAAGGCCAAAATAGCATCTATTAGCCGTGCAAATTCTGCGGTTTATCTCTACGGTAGTGTCATTTTCAGTATTGACGAGCGTTCCCAGGTATACAAATTCGTTAACTGCTTCGATGACGTCGTTTTCTATAACAAGTGGCCATCGTATTTGTAGTTGCGGACCTATTTTCATGTATTTCGTTTTATTAATGTTTATTATTAAACCCATTTTTGTAGCCGCTTCCTTTAGTGCTACATACGCCTCTCGTGCTGGGTTTTCCGTTCTCCCAACAATATTGATATCATCAGCATATGCTAGGATTTGCACAGATTTGTTATATATTGAACGGGTAGTTGTGATTTTTGACGTACGTATTACTTTTTCCAGAGCTACTTTAAATACTATACAGGAGAGTGTGTCTCCCTGACGTAGCCCGTTATTTGTATTAAAAGGTTCAGAGAGTTCCCCCTGGATTCGTACTCTGCATTCAACTTTTTCAAGGTTTACACTAACCTTATTCTTCTGGTAATTTCGACAGTTTGATTTTCTATGTTAACTTTCATTATCTGTCCCAGGTAGATGTATTCGCTTACTGTTTCTTAATTTATGTCGTTCAACGTTATTTCTCTAATGTTCGGTGTATTTGTCGGAACTCTGCAAAGAATCTATAGCCTTATGTTTGACACTTGTTTTGTACTCATCGTTTCTCTACAGGTGGTATTAATTTTTGCGGATAGGTGGCGCTGGGGTTTTCCTAGCGGAAAGACAGACAGAATAAGCAAGTTATAATATTGATAAGTACATAAATATAAGATTAATTAATAAAATGTTTTAGTACCATTGTGTTTTTGATAAATATTGTGATGTTAACAAAACTATGTGCACACGAGCTCGAAAACACTAAAATGAATATCAATGATAATAATTAGACATAAATATCATTGTCTCACTCTTCCCTCCATAAACGTTCTCCGAATCGCTTTCATCAAAGTTTGTTAAAATAACAGTTCAGTTATCGTGCTTTGAGCTTTAATTATATGCTACATCAAGCAAGTGTCACCTGGGGACCCTACGTGTTAAACTAACCGCATCTGTTACCAAAACAATTACTGCTCAATACAAATATTGAATATTACAAAATATTAAAACCTTCACGTTTACATTTAACACTAGAGTATTTAATTTCCGACGCGGGTTATCTTGTAACCAGTTTAATTTTATCTAGAATGATAGCTAGGTGAGAAACATCAAAAGATGCTTAATGAGAAATTACAGCTTTATAATTAGTTTTCTACTTATATAATTTAAAACTTTCTGTACTGATTATATTTTGATAATATACACACAGTGATTTTCAGATAAAAAATATCCGTCATAAATAACTTTTGAACTTCTAGTTTTTAGGAAAAGTGCAAAATCACTTTAACAAGTTGATCGCCATAATGATAATATTTGTTGCCCTTTCCCAGGCCACTTTTATTTTTCGTTTAAAACGCATAAAGATGCAGTATAAAAACAACGCATTTCTTAAATATAGCAAAATTTCTTTCTAACCATGATTTTGAATTGCGAGGGACGGGTGCATCGCGCGGCCTAAAAAATAACATTTTTAAGCTGAGGCCATGCGATGCGCACATGCCTCGCAAATTTGCAAGAATAAACTTGCGTATTGTAGCAGTATGGATCTAACCAGTGTATTATTTACCTGCGTATTGTAGCGGTATGGGTCTAACCAGTGTATTATTTAGTTCTCGTCAACTTGTTATCGTACAACAGTATGGCAGTAAAACTGAGAAAAATGGGTGATTATGAAAAAAATCAAAGTAAACTACAAAAACTAATGGATTATATGTTGTCAGATAAAGAGATGTTTGAGTATTCATCGGAAAGTTGTAACACTAGTAGTTAATATTCAGATGCATCTAATTATTTTTTATCACCTGTTCAAAAAAAAAGAGAAAAGAGGTACTCAACGTTTCTAATAACTCTAATAGAATAGATCAACCTAGTACATCATTTGCAGTACAAATCGAAAGCGTTGAACAAGAAAAGCATTCTGACAACATGGAAAATAATCCTGTTAGCAGTCCTACGAATCTAATAGATGAAACGATTGAGGGTGTTATCAGAAACTTTGAGTGGGATAGTGATACTGCTGATGAAATACCTAGTGCTTCTACACAGTTGAATTTGAATGAGGTAACTGGGGATAATTTGAAACATTTCACTGTTTTCGAGCAACGGTTGAATATAAATGAAAATTTCTCAGGCATGCATGATAATCAGCCTATTGATTTTTTTTACTGTTTGTAGATGATATTATTATGAATTTTATAATACAAGAAACCAATAAATACGCTTCGCAAAAAGCAGAAAGAACCAATTTACTTCAAGCTCGGATTCTAAAATGGAAGGATACTACTACTGACGAATTGAAAATATTTTTGGGTATACAGATTTGGATGGGATTAGTTCAAATGCCTAGTGTGACATCCTATTTTTATAAGAGTATCTTATATTCAAACGAAATAAAATCGTTAATATCCGGAAACCGATTTGAACTCCTATTAAGCCACTGGCTTTTTTTGATAGTGAAAGTACAAATACTTTACACATAATTTACAAAATCAAACCCCTTCTAAATCATATCAGTCAAAAATTTTAAAACGCAGTAACCCCTTTACGTAATATTTGCGTAGACAAAACCCTCGTGCCTTTTCGAGGACGTCTTAGTTTTCTACAATATATAAAAAACAAAAGACACAAGTTTGGGGTAAAAGTTCTCAAACTTTGTCTGGAACAAGGTTACACGTATGATTTCATAATTATTGTGGGTAAGAAACAAATATTACTTCTGACAGCGTAGCAACATCGATTGTTATGGGGCTCTGCAAAAATTTATTGGATAGTGGTCGAACCATATTTGTGGATATCTCTTATACCAGTATCGAACTTGTTCACAAATTGCTGGACAGACCAACTCATCTGGTCGGCACCTTAAAAAAAATCAAAAGGGAGTCCCAAAATCCCAAGAAAAGTGATTCTGGAGTGGTGATACTGAAGTGGTGTATAAACGTGAAGTTTTGATACTAACAACAAAACATAAAAATAAGATGGTTACTGTAAAGTCCAAAAATGGAACTGAAAAATAAAACCAACAGCTATTAAAGACTATAATTAAAACAAATTTTCATGGAGCTCTCTGATCAAACTCAATAATATCACCATTGGTGGATAGCCATCACATTCAAGAAGTGAACACTACTAGTAGACGTAGATGCTCAAATTGCTACAAGAACATGTCCGAATAACACGGTAGAAAATACGCCACGTCTAAGGCAACTATGTCGCGTTATAGATTTATACAGTACGATAAATTTTATTGTATACCTTGCTTTACTTCTGTTCATATGTGCAAAGTATGACTGCAAAATACTGATTTCTTTACATTAAATACGTTTTATTTTATTGTTGGAATACAAATTTTTTGTTTATAATAAAATATTGCTTCAAATAAAATAATATTTTGTTGTCTAAATTTATTGATTTTTTAATTACCTAACATATTACATTAGAACAGTAAAAAAAATAAAATACATAAAACAAAAATATTATGGTATTCAATATACCCTTATGGTCAACCCAATCAAATTGTATATATTCGGGTCCAGGGCCAACTTACTTAATTTGTTCATTGGGCCATCTACTCTTATTTCTCATAGCATTTCTACTCAAACGTGAAGCAATTCTGTGCAGCGCGGCTTGAAGTAAAACATGCGAGACATATGTGTGCCGCTCGGCCTGTTGTGTTACATTCGTGCGAGGCACACTTGCCACACATGGCGATCAACGTGTTAATTATTCTTTATAAGTGGAGACATTATGTTATATTTAAGCTTGCTGGGAATGGCCCCCTTTCACCCCGTATCATCCCTTTTTTTAAACTATTTTCACCTCTTTTTTATTTGATATTTGAATTCTCCTCTTTGTACCGATCATTCAAAAATGTATAACACTTGATGCTTAACCCTTAACTATTGACGTGGATGTTTCAGGATGTAGGCACTGACATGCGGTATGTCATACCGTTGCTTATGCTCCTTTGTTTTTAATATGAATTTGTCTAAAATACGTATGCATAATATTTAAAAAAATGGTGGACGTTATTACAAAATCCTTTATGAAATAAATTACAAAAAAATTTTAATAGGTATTGGTAACTAAAAAATGGTAAAAGAATGTTAAAAGGCACAGACTAATAATATCAATAAACGAAAAATAAAATACAAATTACTGACAATAACTAAAAATTACAATAAAATAACTACCATAAAACGGGCTTACTTTGCACCATTGTTTTTAGTTTCATTTTCTTAGAGTGTATATAACGTTAGTCAAAAGAAGATCTGAACTTTTTATTATAAATATCTATTCAACAGGTATTATAGCTCTTACTATAGCTGTTTTTTAGTTATATTGCATAGTTAAGAGATTATCCTAGTTATATTAGTGGTGCATAGTATACCCTAGAAGAGTCATACTTTGCACCACTTGATATTTTAATAATACTTGGCTACGAAATGATTGCAGCATGCATAATAATCCTATCTGATTTTAAACTTTGCACCATTTAAATGCAAAAAAATGTTGGTCCGCCAATTTTTTTAATATAAACCTGCCTACATTTATGAAAGAAGCCTAACGGGAAAGAACATTGCTACATTTTAAATAAAGAAACTTTATTATAAGTACAATTGTAAAAATACAAAGTTTGAATCTAATTCCACCACAATTTGTCGTATTCTGGAACAATGTAAAATTTTCGTCTGGGAATTTTCTTCGGAGGATTTATGGCGCCAATTACATTGTCTCACGAACACCATATTTCGTCGCGTCTTTCTGGCCAATTCCAAAACTTTAATGATTTTGACATGGCGTTGATCATCGCTCCGTCATTTTCTATTGCTGTTATGACTCCAGGGTAAACATGGTCTTCATATACAAATAAAACGTACTCAGGAATATAATTTTAAACATGATCTAATGCACAGTTCTTAACGTTTTCGGCAATATTTGTTCCAAGAGAACCTAAGGCGAGTTTTTCATTAAATTCGCTTTCTTCTTCCATCTCTTGCAGCTTATTAATTCCTGCCTAGGGGAAAGTGATCGTCCAAAGCAATATCGTTCTCTGAATCATCTACGACTTCTGGCTCAACAACTTGATGAAGTGTGGAAGTAGATGCTTCAGTTAGATCTTCTAAACTTATTATGGGCAATACTTTGTCCTGCTGGAACATTAATTTTCTTTTTCTTCCCACGTGTCTTAAACTGGGTAGCTTTCTTTCTTTTATCTTCTAACTATCGAATGAGAGTGTTTTAGATATTTGACGAACTTGATTTATCATTATTTGCTATATGACTATCAGTTATCACACTAGATAGCTAAGTTGTTTTTAATCCCTCCAAGAGAGGTGTTATATCACAAGGAACGATACCACATTTCCTAAATCTTGACTTTAATATCTCATCGCTATTCTTTTATATTTTTTCCATTAATAATCCTAAAAGCGTTGGAAAATGCTGTTTCTCAAGTACATTTGATCTACTCCCCACATGAGTTTCCTTATATTAAAATAAAATTTCCCTCCAGGCCCTTTAAATTGGGGCAAATAATGCAACATCTAGCGGTTGTGTAACGTGAGTGCTATTTGGAGGCAAACATATAAAACGAATGTCGTGTTTTCGACATAAATCCAGAACTTCAATATTAATATGAGAAGACAAATTGTCTCCTAAAACAACCTTCTTTAGCTTTTTTTAAGGCTGGGCAATAGAAGTGTTAATCCAATTTGGAAGGTGTCCGGATTTGTATACCATATAAGGAGGTATTAGCTCACCAGCTGCATTTCTACACATCATAAAAGAGAAATGCTACTTTTTGAAGAGTTACAAATTCGGTCAGGATATTTAACCCCACGTTTAGTTAATACCTTTTTTATCTGGGATTATCTGTTAAGTTCGTCTCGTCATGATTAAAAATAGCATATGGCTCCACACCAGTTAATGTTTGTTTTAAATTTTGTATGTATTCAGCCATTTGGTCTGCATTGAGTGCTGCTCTACTTCTTTTTGAGACTATCCTTGCATTACGATCCTTATGACGACTTGAAAATGATTTGACTTAATCCATACCAGGAGTATTATTCTTAAAGAGAGTTATTTTTATTCCTTGTCGATATAAATGAGTCTTGATTATTTGTCGTAATTCCATTCCAGTAACAGTAAATCCAACATCACTAAGACTATAACTGCATTGTACGAAGCACGTTTCCTCTTCATAAGAGAATATTGATGGGTATCCAGGTTTTCCAGCGTGTACTCCTTTTAATTTGTAAAAAAAAGTTCTCCTTGGATGGTAAAGGATTCAGCGGCGACTCTTATACTCATGTACACTTTTATTGCTGCCATATATGCTTTCAAATATTCTTCTGAGTAGTCTGCATATTTGCGAGATCGATTGTGGTATATGCCATTAGACGTGTACTTACCAATTTGTGTCCGCTGGGACTGTCTGCACAGTATGATTTTGCAAAGTTGGAAAATAATAAATTTTCGAGGTTAATATTCTAACCGTTGCTAATAGATAACTGGCGACAATAGAGACAATCGCACGCATCTTACTCACGTATTGCGATATTGCCTATGTGCTCTAGGTGTAGTACAAATATATAAACAAAATTGAGCGTACATTTACAGAAAATATACTTTTACACGTTTGGTGCAAAGTTATCCTGCTCAGTGCAAAGTAACCCTGTTTTACGGTAGTCATTTTGAGCGCAAGGTCCGCAAATTTTCTTTGTATACTATAAGCACACTGGTTTTCCACAAGCAAAGTACACATAAAAGGTTTTTCGGTTTAATGCACTTGGTCATAAGTAACACGTCTTCTTTTTCTCAAGCCTGTCTTCAAAATCTGCTTTTTTTGGAGTTTTTGTCCTAGAATTCGTTTAATACAACATATCAATTCTTTCGTGATTTTGGGATTTTCAAGTCTTCTCTGAAGATGTGGTAAAACTAATTGCCTCGCCAACTCCTTTGTGTAGTTTAACCTCTCCGTATTTTTTCCTATAATGATTGGTACACAACATGCAAATTAACAGCAGCTATATCAATGATGCGGTAAAAAACAGTAAGTGGCCATCGGCGAGAACGACGTCTAACAGCATATTTGGCACATTTGGCATCTAACGTATCGACACCTCCTTTCGTAACATTATAATTAGCTATAATCTCTGGTTTGCCAGTAATCTGATCAGTGCTTATTGAATTGTGCATCGAAGAAATAAGTAAAACAGCTTTGGATTCTTTTTTGGCACATGGAAAATTATTGTTAAACTTTTTGTAAATCCGTAATAAGTTGAATTTATTTCCCTGTATCGATGTAGCTGAAATTCCGGAGGAACTTCCCGTTTATTTTTCTTAAGGGTTTCCACATAGGTTAACTTCTAACGAATTATATATATGCTGCACTAATTATATAGAGCTAAACCAATTATCGGCTGTAATATTACGGTTGGTTCCATAAACAGGTTTAGCAAGCCGAAGAACACACTGAATTGATTCTATTCATCTTCTTTTCTTTCTCAGATAACCCTATTCAGCCTTTTTTTTGACATAACACATCTGAATATATACCAGTCGCTACCAGTACCATCTGTAGCAAATATAGAGTTTATTGTAACAAAAAATGTGAGACTGGGAGAGTGACTACTTGATACTCAACTCAAAAGAAGATTCGACCAATGCATGCCTCACAGAGACCGTAAAATGAGAAAATCAATGACAAGATACTAAAAAATAGAACTAATGTAAATGAAAGAGGAAAATTATAGAAGTTGCTCTAAGATATGATTGGGCACCGGGAAAGTATTAACATATTCCTTTCGATGTATCGTGTAAAGCTATTTGCTAAAGTAAAGGGGAAACAGGTATTAATTAAAATATTAAGTTTTCACCACAAATTTAATACCTATTCAACTATATAGTGTCTAATTTTTTTATAGCTACCCACCACCAATTATGTACAGTTAACCTAGTTACTTATATTCTAAAAAATTCCCTGGTTCTACAAAATTGATCCTGGATGACCTGGAAATTCTGATCTGAATTCCTGGAAATATAAGAAAAATTGAATGACTATACCTAAAAGATAATTTACTTGCCTACTAGAGATGTAACTCTGTACTTCGGCTTTTAACTAAGGGTCTTAACAAGTAATAAGGACACTATCCTAACGGGATAGATGTCCAAAGGTTTAAATATATAATAATAATAAAATATCAATATATAGCTCTCTGATTAAATATGTACACATAAAACCGTACAACTGAGTTGAAAGGGAGGATTTAAAACATTAACCTACTTAGTCACTAAATATTATTTAGCAATATTTTAGAAAAAATGACATTTTTTATTAATATGTAAGAAACGTATGATTTAAAGTTAAAAAAAATATTATAAATAATTAAAACTAATCAATAAACTTAATACAGGTTTACTATATTCCAAACTCTGAATGAGGGAGATACTTCCGGTTGGTTTCTTAAAGTTGTCCGGGAATAATAAGGTCAGATCTGAACCTCTGGGGGAGCAGCTATGACAGAAAAGAATTAACCCTGGAACCAGGTGTAACTCCGACTAGGTACTAACTTAAACTATCTTCTTTAAAAATTATCCCAAAACCAAAATAAACAAATGCTTCCCCTTGACTTCTGTTTGACTCCTAAAGTAGGCTGCTCAGAGTAGCTATAAACTAAACAAGACACTCAAAAAAACCAAACCAAAACTTTCTGCTACTTCTTATTTCCAAAAAATTTAATATTCTAAAAAAACTAAGCCATCTCTGGCCACCTATTTTTAACTCCAATTCTTTAGATAAGCTATGGTTGCCAAAATAGACCCTTGGTGTCACTGTTTAATACCAAATTAGAATTTAAAAATTATTGAAATTATTAAGAGGATATGGATTTAAAAAATTTATTTAACGTTAGTAAAGAATTATTGAAGTGACGGACTCGTTACATTATATCTTCGTCATTGGATTTTAAAGCTGATGTGTATAAAAGCAATCGCAAAAAAGCTTTCAGTTCTATTTCATTAACTTCATTTCTGGTCTATTCATTTTTATATAGTTTTCACGAATTGCAGGAAACTTATTATTTGTCCATTTAAGTATTTCTTATATTATATCCTCGGAAATAAGAAAGTTAAAAAAATGATGAAGTTTCGTTTCTTACATCTTTGGGCCGAAGAGCTTCTAGTATTGTTACAATATTGTGTAACAGAGTTCTTACATTTTTTAAGGGTTCTATAGTAGACCACTTAAAATTATTTTTGCCGTAAAAATATGACTTATGAATCAAAATCGTCTTCAGAACCTTCTGGTTGCTCATTTCCAGTATCGTGTTGACTTTCAATGAGTACTTCTTTGCTTACATCGTTAATATCTTACTTACTTACTCCGTGGCGTTACAACCCTTCGTGGGTTTTAATCTACTCGACAACATGTCTCCACTGTTTTCTGTCTTGAGCAACCTCCATCCAATTATCCACGCCCATAGTGCTTAGGTCTCCTGCTATATTATCTCGCCACCGGAGACGAGGGCGTCCGCGTGGTCTCCTTCCAGTTGGGACTTCCTCCCACACCAGTCTTGCTGTTCGTTCGTCAGAATGTCTTCGGAAGTGTCCTGCCCATTGGAGTCTTCTGGACTTTATTTCTTATATGATGTTTACGATGCTGGCGTCTGCGTGAAGTTCTTCGAGCTCTTTGTTAGTTCTTATCCTATATTGTCCTGATGCTTCATTCAGCACAGGACCAAAGATCTTGCTTAGAATGTTTCTTTCCCAAAAGATCGTCAATATCACTATCACTAAAATATTCTAAATCGCTAGATACTTCGTCAGCCCATTAAGCTAAAACAGCCTTAAAATCATAAGCTAAAGGTTTAACAGATTTGCGAGTAAATTTACATATTGATGGCATATTGAACAGGTTTAATAAGGGATTAAACTATCTTAAATCAATTAATAAAACTTGGTGGAGATCGGATGTTAAAGTAAGTTTATTATTTTACAAAGCTTACATACGATGTATAGATCAGCAAATAATGTACTACTAAACAAAATCTACGTTTTACAGAACTCAGCCTTACAAATATGTTTAGGAGCTATGAGATCCACTCCAGTACAAGCTTTATATTTGGAACCTCCTTTAAATATAAGACGAAGTTGTATGTCCAAAAAATATTTAATGAAAGTATACTCACTGAATTCATCTCTATACGAAACGAAATCCCCTTTACTTTGCGTAGGTATAATCAAAATATAGCAGTTTTAAAAATGTAGATAGAACGAACTACATATTCAAAAACTACTCTTCTTTCTTTTTACATACAGATATTATTGTGCCAAATTATAGTGAAAACATATATTTAAATAAAAATATTGTTCTATAACGAGCAATAGCTCTATATACAGATGCGTCTAAATCTCCAGATGGAACCGGATGCGTTTTTTTATACCATCGGGACATATAGAAAAGAAATTCAAACTGACCCCGGAGACTTCGATTTATACAGCAGGGGCTATTGGAATACATGAATGTTTATTATATGTAGCTGAAGTTGATTTTGTCCATATTATAATTTTGGTCCGACTCCTTAGCAGTATTTAAATCTATGATAGATCTTCATTTAAATAGAAACCTTATATACATACAATATAAAGAAAGTACACTATAAATTTTTGATATATTGTTTAAGTAACAGTTTGAAATTATTAAGACTAGTGCACTTTTTTACAGATGTTGGTAATTGAATAAATTTAACGAATCTTTTAAAAAAGAGCAAATTCATCGTACTTTTATACATAGTTATACATAGGTACATATATGACATCTAAACCTCGGGTATTATAAGAATGAATACTTTTGTTGAAAGTAATGAATTCTTGAAAATATTCAGGTGATAAGCCATTTACTATTTTGAAGACCAAAATCATGATGAAATAAAACAGTCTATTTTCAACAGAGAACCAATTTAAAGTAATTTAACATCGTCCCAATTGGGGTAGGGCGATGTTATCCCATAAGCCGAAAACATTTTTTAAATTTTTTCTCTATAGAAATTACTAGCCAACAAGTCAATATTAAAATCACCAACTAACACACAACAGTAGTTTGTAGTAAATGAGGTATCACATATTTCCTCCAAATCTTCAATAAATTGAGCATCAGAACTGAATGGTGAATGGTATAAACTCCCCACCAAGTAAACCATGGATGTATCATCAACTTTTATTACTTTGCACCAATAATTACGTAATTAAAATGTTTTAAAATATGAAAAATTATAATGTTTGTTCATGTATAGCATAACACCTCCAGTGTATCTACTCATTAAGCCACAACGAATATGACAATAATTTTCAAGTTTCACTTCAATATCTTCAATATCTGATGTCGTCCTAGTTTCACTCAATAAAATTATTTTGGGGTTATAGCAAGTTATGGATTTTTGGATTTGGTCTTTATTTTTTACTATGCTTTGGCCGTTGAGATAAACTATATCGGAGTTAAAAGGTATATTAAGTTAAGGGTTTACAAAATGTTTTTTTGAATGGATTTCGAAACGATGATCGGTTTATCATTTATATATCTAATAGTTTTGGTTGTATCACCGTTGTCAATCAAAGTTTGTATTTTATTTTTAATCGCTTTAAAATAGTCCTGTTGAGCCTTCGTTTGATCACCAAATATTCTGATGCTTGGAACAGAAATGAATTGTTTATTCTTAAGAACAAATTTTTCATCTTCTTTTAAATTAAGAATCTATTGGTAAATATGGACCATCAAATTACAAGACTGCCCATATATTTATAAAATTAGAGATATTAATCAAACCCTTTTAACCAAAGGAATCAATGTACATTTTCTCTGGATTAAAGCATATGCAGGATTTGAACATAATGAATAAATTGACTTATTAGTCAAAGAAAGCATTTCAACCGATACTTCTAATTTACATAAAGTAACGCTTTTTGGTAGTATTATTTCTTGCAAGTCAACATAACTTCGTAAGTGGAGCTACCAGTGTAAGTAATACTCTTTTGTAAATCAAAATAGATACTAGTTAATTCAGCCAGAGATTAAAAAATGTCCTTGGTACACGTCTTGTAAAGTTTCCAGGAGGCACATAACTTCCATTATTAGAATACTATTCGGTCACGCCTGTTATACAAAACACTTATTAAGGTATTGGACTATATGAGGTGAACACTATATTAAGGTTTTGGATGATGACAAATGTGAGCATTGTGGAGAGGAAAGTGATTTAGATCATATATTTTCTGGTGGTTCTAAAAGTACAGTCTACTTATTCAAAGTTATAAATGAATTAATAAAATATAAAATTAAAGCTCCTTGGAGCATACTTATTTATTATCACTTGGCTCTGTAGATGTTTACAACTCCTGAATTAAATTTTTGAAAGACAGCAAATTATCATTATAACTCTCTTAAAATTATTTAGCCTATCTTGTTATCTTTGTTTTAAACAATTTGTATAACTTCCTCCTCTCCGTGACGTAGTGTTGTTGTGTCTTATATAAATCAATGCCTTGATAGGTCCCTAGACGAGAAGAGTGTATCCCTGTTCTCATAATATCGATGTAATCTTTTATTTTGATAGGGTATTTGGGTAAATTATAATGAGGGATACTGTCTTATTCCGTTTGTGTCTGGCTGTATGACGACAAGTCTAAGCAAAAAACAAACTTTTAATGAAAACACATAGTTTTATTCCTTCTAAATGCTGCCGTCTTTTCTAATAATCCTTTAAATTTGCTTTATACATTCAAGATAATACTCTTTAAATTAAACTAAAAAAAGAAAATGTTTTTTTGTACATCATTATATTATTATTAAATCCTTAGTACAAAATCCGGCTACCTCATTGTACCAAGTAGTTTTCGTTTTCCACGTACTTGTAGTTTTCCCAAACAATTTCTAGTAACAGCGACCATTAAATTTATATTTCCATATTAAATTATATAAAACGTAACCGGTAATGTCAATTCAAATTGTTTAATAAAAAGTATTAAAGTTTTATAAAGTAGTATAAATATTAGTTTATACTTGAACAAGAAAATATAATATTAATTTTACAAACAATAATATTAATATATTAACACGAGGGGTAGCCGAACATACAACCCGATGTTATACTAATTTTTTAGAGTTTATTTACATAGCGATGGCTAAAGTGCAAAACCTCGTAAGTCAAAATTTTCCAGTTTTGGGATTAATTTACCAATAATTTTTATATATTGCTATCTATTAAACTACAAATCCTCATAAGTCTATTTCAACATTAAGACCTCTAGTGACATCTATCAAAAACTAGTAAAAACTCTTTAGCAAAAAGTGTAAAGCAGAAACCTATTAAGTAGGACTTACGAGTTTTTTATATTTACATTTGCTCGGATATTTTATGTAGTAATACAATGTTGTGAGGTTTTACCGGAATGCGGCAAGTGTTTTTTTAGGTTTTGTGTTTCACTCTTGTGAATAAACGCAGTTTTGTTGTTTTGTTTTGAAAAATATGTCTTGTAGTCGTGGAAAAACAATTTTGAATTTAGTGTTGCAAGCTGATACAGATGGGTAAGTGATTTTTTGCCTTTTTCTTATATTTTTATTATTATTTATCGTTTGAGGTTAAGTCTGCTTTCTTTCTCACTGAAAAAGTAGGGCATGGTGTAAATTACAATAAAGCAAATAATGATTGTTTATAAAATACTTTTATGCAAACGTGAATTATAAGAGTTAACGTTATGCCATTGAATTATAAAGTTATGAAAATATTGGTTATGAATTTTATAGTGATTGTTATGACTATTGAAATGTAAAATTCCACTAAATTAGGTATACTTATCTTAAAATCTTGACAAATGTTTCAAGAACTCAGGTTCTTATCAATAGGTAAATTAATTATTAATGAATTCAACTATGTACTATCAATCTTCTGATGATTGAGTTCTTAAAATAATTGTTAAATTTTTAAGATAGGTATTCTTAATTTAGTTTAATTTCATATTTTAATAATTTATTGGTTATGAATTTGATGTTTTTTACAGTACAATACAGAGTAGCAGCTCAGATGAACCTCAAGAAGTTAATAGCGTGGTCGAGGAACCACCATCAGCGGTATCAAATAACGTAAACATAACCACTGATATGCCAAATTTTCAAGATGAAAATTCCGATAGCGAACCTTTCCAAGATAGTGGATCTGAATATATGGCATCAACCGAGTCCAATGAATCAGATGAAGAAACACATAACCAGTCGCTAAATGAATTACTAAATGAGACAGAAACAGTAACATCGCCCATAATGAGAAAAAGATCAAGGAAATCTGACGTCAATTATTTAAACTGGGAACGAAATAAAAATAAACTGAAAAGAATGAAGGGAGAATCATACCAATCCTGTCAACTAGATAAAGATGACAACAAGTATAAAAAAATTGAACGAGACGAGCGAAAGATGGGACCTCCATGTCAATGTAAGAATTCGCAAAGATCTCTAAAATTTTTTTGCAATATTTTTGAAGACGACGACAGAAAAAATATTTTCAATATGTTTTGGAAAAATTTGGACTGGAATCAGAAGAAAATTTATGTTACCAGCCTTGTAGATAAAGAACCGGTGAAGTATCATCGAACAGGTATTTATAAAAATTTGTTTCCGTAAATCACATTTTACAAACCTTCATTGCATTTCAGTTACTCCAGAAAAGCAACGAAGTACTTCGTATATTTTTTTCCTTAAGAAATCCAATTCTCGAAAACGGGTATGCAAGAAAATGTTTCTGCAAACATTAGGTATAGGCGAATGGAGTGTGCAAAATTGGATTAGTCAAGGAGAACAAAACATTGCAGTTCAAACTACAAAGAGTTCAAGAAAAGGCAAGATATCCGAAGATAAAGCCTTCCTAATCCAGTTTTTAGAGAAAATTCCAAAAATGGAGAGCCACTACTGTAGGAAAGACACTAATAAATTGTATTTAGATACACAGTGGACCAGCGTTAATGAACTATACAAATTTTATACCAATGAGTGTGTGGCTGCAAAGATAGCCAAACTGAATAATACAACTTTTCGTCAGGAGCTCGATAAGCAACGTATAGCCTTATTTAAGCCAAAGTAAGTTAAGCATACAGAACAATAGAAAACGTTTTTTTTTTTGTTACAAGAATTTTTATTTTTTAGGAAAGATCAGTGCGACACTTGCACTGGGTATTCTGTCGGCAAAATAAATGATGAACAGTTTCAGCAGCATTTGGAGAAAAAAAATTTAGCTCGTGCTGAAAAGGAAAAACTAAAAGAAGAGGCTAGTAAGGACAACAGTAAACTTGTTTTGACTATGGATGCACAGGCAATATTAACAGCACCAAGATTACAAGTATCAGCTGCATATTATAAAATGAAGCTAAATGTTCACAACTATAGCTTCTATAATTTATCCACTGGCAAAGGCCATTGCTATGTATGGCATGAGGGTTCAGGTGGGGTTGAAGCAAACGAGTTCACTTCCATTATCATAGATTATATCAAAAGAAATTTATCTCCTGCTACTAAATCCGTTGTTTGCTTCAGCGACGGATGCTGCTACCAAACTCGAAATGTTACGCTTTCGAATGCTCTTTCTTACTTATCAAGAACATCAGGTGTAGAAATATTTCAATATTATCTAGAAAAGGGTCATACTCAAATGGAGTGTGACTCGATTCACGCGTGTATTGAGCGTAAACTTAGAAATCGTGTCGTGTATGTACCGGGATGCTATGTTGACATTTGTAGGTCTGCTAAGGCAAAAGATTCTTATGAAGTTGACTACTTAAATTATTCCTTTTTTAAAGATTACTCGGTAATCAAAACATTTTCTTCAATTCGTCCTGGCAATACTAAGGGAGATCCTAAAGTAACTGATCTTAGAGCACTGGCATACCGTTGTGATGGTGCGATTGAGTATAAATTATTATACCAGGACCATTGGACACCATTACCAAGGCGTACAAGAGCAATTCAAGATAATTTGGATATACCCCAATTGCATAACGCTCCTCTAAAAATTAAGCCTGATAAATTTAAACATCTTCAAGAATTAAAAAACTATATTCCAGAAGATTTTAGGCTATTCTACGACAACTTATCTCACTAACTCAAACTTTTTTTTATTTTTTTTTGTATTTCTGTCGAATAAAGTTTTTAGTTTTGTTCGTATTGTTTCATTAATATTTTTTAATCATCTAATTAAACAAAATATTGTATTAAAATCCTTAACCAGATAATACTCTTCATGTCAAAACATCGCAAGTTGAAAAATGATTTAAAAAAAAATACAACAAAACCTCGTAAGTCGATTTTTTTTTGAAAAATCAAATCCAATTTAATGTACTTGCATACCATTAAAAAGAGGTGTAATTATAATTTTTTATATCGCTAACACCAAAACGGGAACGCCTTATTAAAAAAAGTAATCAGTTTTTTGTCTCTCCTGTAAAATTTATAAAATTCGACTTAATAGGTTTTACACTTTAGCCATCGATAGGGTTTATTATAATCGTGTTTCTTTTACATAAAGCTAAACGTTAACTGACTAAAGTCCTTTTTCCCTATGACGGCCGATATGTAATTAAGATATGATCAGTGGGCCTGAAACAATGGGGCGTTAATATTTAATTCCGATCACTTAAAAAGTAAAAATATTTAGTTTCCTTTATTTTATGTTCAGTAATAATATTGTGTTTTATTGTATCAAAGGCAAATAATATGATTTTAATATGTATATACACTACGTATTAAAAGAAGTGGGACGGATTGTGGGATTCGAATATTCGAATGTTGCTAGTATATCCAAATTTCAATAAAATACATCCAAGACATTACTTTCTGCAGACCCTGTATTAAATATCACTTCCGAGTTTTCAGCAAAATAAAAGGTTTAAACACGTATAGTCCAGTAATTAATACCAAAGCTATTGAGAGTATGTAGTGCAGTAATTAAACCGAAGGTACTTTATCGTTTAACTAAAACACACCACAAAGTCCAAATTGACTTCCCAAAACACTCTTTTGTTACATCTTTATAGCAAACGATTTGTTCTATTCACTGTCTGATATTTCACTATCAGAGTCGTCACTATCTAAATTCTCTATCCGAATAATTAGAGGCCGGATCTCATCTATAACTCACTCGGTTTGAAAAAATTGAACGATTATGTCTTCCGTATGTCTAATACAATTTTGTCATTGTTCTGCTTTTATTTGTTCTAGCGAAACAAATTTCGTTTGAATTTTGTGCTCTCCACACTTTTGAAGTATCGACTTTTATAAATATGTCATTGTGGTAAATTTTCTTTTCTGTCAACCACAACTTTATTCCTTCTTTTTTCCAGCTGCTTGAAGGAAATCTCTCTTCTACTCTTGAGTGGTAGTATGCATTATCCAACACTACGAGTATTATGGATGGTCGCTCCAATTTTTTTAACAAATTTTCTTCAAACCATTCTTCAAAAATATTTGCATCCATATTTCCCTAGTAATCACCTATATTCTTTGTGGAATAAAAATCTATACTAGCGTCAGGAATAAAACCCTCATCATTTCCAGCATGAAGTATAATGTAGCGTTTACCATTACCGGAACGATTAGAAGAATAACATTTCATGGTGCCATCTTGCCAGAATAATTTTGACATATTTCCTTTAGAGAAAATACAAGTTTCATTTAAAAATACAACTTGCCTCGTACTATCGACTTTGTTGATCATGTATTTTCTTAAAAATTATCACGTTTTTGAAACAAGAGTTCACACAATACTTGTCTATTATTTGTCTTTTTATATCAAAAACCTCAATGTTTCGGCACTATCCACAAACTTGTTAAACTAATATCACACAGTTCCTTGTCTTTTATTTTTATTTAACAATCGAACACAAATTATTTAACAGCCAGTGCTAAACATACTTAAACACTGCATTGATTGTGATTGCAGAAACCGTTCGCATGTTTTAAATAAGATTTTTGCTGATTATTTATTTGACTTAATTATTAAATAACAACCCACGACATCAATTAATTTTTAACGATAAACAGAAGTGTGATTGAAACAACAGAGTAGTAAAATGTTATTCATAAAGGTAGTGTAAAATATAATCTGGTCCGCTAGTAATACAGTTACCAGTATTTAATTGCAAAGCGGTCATCTTAGGGAGAAAACACTAATATAATGCCAATACTGCCTTTTTGTGTTTTATTCACATCTGTAAAACTAAAATATATACAAAACGGTCAAATCACACACATTTAGGTCACTGGTTCATCTAAAAGGACTCTCGTGATGCTATATTTTGGGTTTGAAAATCATAATATAACGGCTCTATGTAAATCCTACGCATTCTTCATGCACATACCGTCCACAGACTAAGCATATCCTAATATCTCTGGTCTGGTTCTCCTCACAAACGAAGCGATACCATGATTTCTAATGGGACAGACTTTGCTGTGATGACGTTATTAATGCCCTTTTAATTGTACTGCTTGTAGACGGTAGTGAGATATCAACAATTTCACTCCTTAAAGATTTTTTTTCATTTTTATTTGAAGGCGTTTGGGTTATTTTTCTTTTTAATAGCTTTTAATATCAAAAGGAGCATCAAACAAGTAAATCACTAGCTTTTGGGCTCGTGAATTAATGGATTTTTTTCTTTGAATCCTTTTAGTTTTAATCTTCTGTGTGGACAACATTTCTGTGAAGGGCGTCTTTAACTTATATGTAGTGTCTTCACACGTAACAGTTGACACAGGTCCATATCTTCATTGTCTGATGTGTCATGAATCGAGTAATTTGAAGAATCATGACTTTCAGAGCTAACATCTTAGTATTTGGAAGAATGTTTAGGAAGTAAGGGTGTAATTCTTTTAGCTGAAGTTTGCTTTATCCGTTCTGCAGGAGTACTTTATTTACTTTCTGTAATTTTCTTTTGATTTGTGAAAATGTTCGAGTCTTGCTTATTTTCATGATTTTTAAACTCGGTTAGGCATGAAGGTGCATAAGCGCTCTCTGAAATAACTGATGGATTAAAAGAGTCAATTCCCGTAGCTTTGAATCCGGAGATAGTACTGAGTGGTGTCATAGCCTTAGCCCAAACTTCAGAAAATATTCGTCCAAAGACTATGCGTCTTATCGAGCGTTCAAGATTATTCATCCAAAAACGAAGAACCTTACCATCCCAAAACGATTCAATAGATTTAAAAACAGGCTTATACATAGGCTGTAGTTCATGGGTTGTTTTGTTTGGTAGACAAAACCGAGTAATGTTGTACTTTTCAGAAGCTTTAACGATGTTTGCATCTAAGTGAGACAGCAGCATCAAAAATCAACAAAGTATTTTTACCTCCAACTCTAAACTGTTGAAAATGTTCGATTCACTTCACAAAAACATCGTTTGTCATAATTACTTTAGGTGTCATAACTACCTTGGTTCCAGGATAAAGATTTTCTTCCCATTCTGGCTTAAGCTCTAAATAATATTTAGTTAGTTTCCATCATGCTCTGGTGCTACTATATGCACACTCTTTGTCTCTTTTCTTGGCAAAAACTTTCCATTGATAATGCAATGTCTTTTTCATCGATGTTGTAAATATTTTTAAGTTTTCCGGCAACATCCAATTCCTTCATGACTACCTTCAACTTTTCAAAGTAATCAGTGACAGTCACTTTGTTAAGTTTCCTTGCTTTTGCTGGATTTAAATGTTGTGTTTTACACCTAGCTACATCAGGGTAGCGACTAATAAATAGTCTCAACCACTTATGCCCAGCTTTTTGGTTCGTTGTGTTAAAAGTATGTGGAATTTTGTTTTTTTTTTTTCGCAGAAAGAAAATACACTTCTACCAATTATCTTGCTAGTAATAGGCATTCCAACGTCAACAAGATGAAAGATTCTTGAGCAAAGTTCAGTTTCTTGACCATATAATAAAATCGTATTTCTACCTAATTTTCTAGTTGATATACCTGTTGTCAAATGGTTTCGTAAAGTTCTCTTAGGTATCTAAAATTCGTTTAAAACCTGGTTGACAGACTTTCCATTTCTAACAGTATTCAACGCCTGATCAATTTGTTTTTTCGGTTCATTCAACTCGCTTTTTCTTAACTGCATTCGGCTCCATCTTATCTAAAACATATGAACGAAAATTATTAGTTTAGTGCAATTCAACATACTAAATAATAAGCTTTTATTTATAAATAGAGCGACAGTACTATATAATAACAACATTTAAAAAGGTTTAGTAAGGGAATAAAAACTGTATTAAGCCATTTCCCTAATAAGGCTAGAGCTTGCCCTAATCAGGCCAGGCACTGGCCTTATTGTATATGTATTATGTATATATGTACGTTAAAAACTATCTAAACGTGTCTTTTTCTGCAAAAATCAGAATGCCACCCCTCATATCCAAATGTAGTTCTTTTTTCGCAGATCTATATCTCATATAAGTATTACTCATCCAATTTTTAAAACCTTGTATCATGTAAACAAAAGTTAAAATATTACAAAAAAATATATAAATAAAAGGAAAGACAGTTAAGATTTGATTTCAAGTACAGTACGTCTGTATATCTGCTTATATTTTATCCTAAATGGAATCGACGCAGCGGCTATTTACAAACGTTCTGAACGTGAAAATAATCTTTCCTGTCTTAGTAAAAGCAACACTAAAATGGCTTCGATATGTACGTAACAGCGACATCTGATCATAAATCCGGAAACTAATTGTCGAAACCAAATTCCGATTTCTGCTTTAATATGTGTCTTCTAAGAATTTCAAGGCAAAACAGACGTTGATAAAGATGTATAGCAGATATATGAATATTCCTACTCGTGCATTCCTGATATATTTGAAATATTTTAGATGAAAGACCTATGTTGGCACGTAAACATCTGTAATAAGGTTCTAAATAAATTTATTGAAAATTTCAAAACACCAATTTTATAAATAAATGAACAGGCAGTATTATTGAATAATTTATAGCATATATATTTATATATTAAAAAAATATGTCCGTCCTAGGACTACGTCCATGACTTATTTAATTAAGACCGAGAAAACACAAATCAAAACGCGTGATATAGCCTATGATGCACTAGATACTTTTAATTAATTTAATTTCTAAGAGCACTGCTGAACGATTATAACAAGTGACAATAATTTTAGTTTGTGTATCGGTTTTGTTCATTTCGCGCCTAGTGTCAACATTAAACGATTAAAGCAAAAGAAAGGTTAGTGTTTATCTTATTTTAAAAAAATACAGAGTTATCTATTATTGAGGACTTAAATAATTGTAATGCATACTGGGTAACCATTTATAGAACTAAATTGTTTCAAAAATATTACAGCAGCACGCAGTAAAATAAAAATTTCGATTTACTTAATCGCTTTTATCTGTAATTATTATATTTTATAAATAAAAAATAATTACGTATTTATGTTTAATTTTAATTAATAATATTTTCATTCATCGTATGTTGAAACAACACATAGGCTTTTAAAATTGTCCTAAAAAGTTTGGTCTCTAAGTTCTCTGAAATTTACTATTTTTGTTGGAAACAATCTACAATTTTACGTTACAATAAGTTTCGATGTCCACCTTGGAAATCTCTCTTAACTCTTGTTCCACTTATATTACAAAAAATAACCCTTGTAGTATATTTGTCCCTATACAGGGACAACTTTTTCTATAATATTAAATGAACGGATTGTGTTTTTTGATCGCTGAAAACACATTCTACCTTGCAAGGGACAACCCTTGCGATTTCCATTTGACATAAGTCAGCTGTTTTGGGTATATTGGCTGTGCTGTGAAGTTTATGCATAAATGATTACGTATAAATCTGGTTTTTTATTAAATAAAAACTGTAATATTGTCAATAAAACGTAGAATAGCAATGACTAAAACTATTTTTATGAAAATGAAGTCATTTCTTTGCAATAACCATCTCAGTTTTGAACTAAGGCAAAGAATGGTTAAGTGCTATGTTTGGTCTGTACTTTTGTAGAGTGCAGAAGTGTAAACGCTAAAAGTATCGATCATAAACAAAATTGAAGCATTGGAAATGTGGGTTAATAGACGAATGCTGAAAAGACAGAGAACTGCTAAAGACATCGAAAAATATCTTATCTGGGACATATTGTAAGGGGAAGTTGATATAAAATTTTACAACTGATCCTAAAGGCAAACATAGAGTGTCGCAGAGGTGTAGGAAGAAAACAAGTTTCTTGGTTAAAAAACATTCGTGAATAGACTCAGATACCAAATGCAGGACAATTATTACATATTGCAGAAGATCCAGAAGCCTTCGCAATGGTGATCGATAACGTCGAATAAATCTGATATGGCACGCGAAGAAGAAGAACATTGTCAAGTTGGTAAGTATAAGAGTTAGCTTTGCTATACTTATCAACAGTTTTGCATTTAAAGATAGTGTGGTGTTTATGGAGGGGGCATTTTTGTTATGTCCCTGTACAGGGACGAACGAACTCTATGCTTAAATAAATAATGCATTAGTGCTATGCCTTTTATGAAGTTTTTAAAAATTGTATGGAATTTTTATGATTTGGACTTTTGACTAAGGTACTCGTTACTAGTTATGGTACCTTTTTTATTTCAAGAAATGTAGAAAAAAGAAGCTTCTTACTGAACAGAAACTTTTGTACTATTTAGAAAATGACGACTCGGATGTTCCGTTGTTGTCTGACCATGAAGAAGACAAAACTGTCAAAGATAACATTTTTTAAGTTCCAGTTGCAGATGCTCTTGCATTAGGAATCGACAAAAACAAGATAATTGATCTTGTGACATTTCGCGAAAGTGTAGCAGAGTCTATATATATATATATATATATATATATATATATATATATATATTATATATATATATATATATATATATATATATATATATATATATAACAAGCGAATCTTCTACAGCTGGCTCCGCTTCCCGCATCCTAATTTCCAGCGTTTTCTGTCGAAGCAATGTTCGGTTGTTAGATCTCTGGCGGTCATTGCATTGTCGACAACGTCTCTCCAGGATGGTCTTGGTCTTCCTCGTTTTCTTCTAGTTGTCGGAGTCCATTCTTCTATTTTTTTTTGCCATCTATTTTCCGGCATTCTCTGAAGGTGTCCATACCAGTTAAGTCTTTTGGCTTCGATTGTGACTATTATGTCTAGATCGATTTCCATTTCTCTCCGAATATCTTCGTTTCTCACCCTATAAGTCTAGTGAGCTGGCAACATCGTCTCCAGTAGTTCATTTCCATGGCCTTGATTTTTGATTTGTTTCTTTGGTTTATTTCCCAGAGTTCAGCACCGTACAGTCCAATACTTTCTATTATTGTTTTATAAATTCTTCTTTTATTTTATTTTGGTATTTTTTTGTTCCATAAAGTCCATGTAGCTGTCTGGTGGCTGATCTTGCTTGGCCAATCCTGGAATGTATTTCTTCGTTACTTTCTGCTTTTGATGTTATTTGGAATCCCAAGTATTTAAAATTGTCTGTTGGTTTGATAGTTTCCATTTCGATTTGTAGGCTTTCTGGTTTCTCTCCTACAACTAAGTACTCAGTTATTTGTATAATAATTGTGAGGCCCCATTTAGTGTACTCATCTTCCAGTTTTCTAAGCATGTATCCTACATCACTCTTGTCTTCAGCTAGAATGGCTTGGTCGTCAGCGAAGTGTATCGTGTACAATCTATGATCTTCGATTGAGATGCCCATATTACAGCACGTTCTTCTCCACAGTGAGAGTGCCTCATTTAGATATATTTTGAAGAGTCTAGGTGCTATGCAGCAGCCTTGTTTTAAGCCCTTACTAATAGGAATTTCTCTAGTTAATCTATTTCCAGTTTTAATGTTTGTTGTCATATTTTTGTAGAGCTGTTGTACTGATTGTATATTTTTTGCTTATTCCTTGTTTTTCCATTGCTACCCAAAGCATTGAAAGTGGTACACTATCATATGCCTTTGTCAGATCTATAAAGACTATATGAATTGAAAGGTTGTGGGCTATTTTTTTCTCGATAACTTGCTTTAGAGAGAATATACTGTCCATACAGGATCTGCCTATACGAAAGCCATTCTGTTCTTCTACACCTGTCATCTCTTTTTCAATCTTATTTTTTATAATTTTTTCATACAGTCTTGAGAGTGAATTTATGACACTTAGCCCCCTGTAGCTTGAGCAATTCTTTCTATCTCCTTTTTTGTAGATGTTGCTAATATGTGCTTTTGTCCACTCCGGTGGTAAGTCGTGTCCATTATAGAATAAGGTAAAGACATACGGCAGTAATTCCCGTAATACTTGTGGGCTATGTTTTAATAATTCATTTGGTATACCTTGTGATTTGGTATCAGTTGTTGTACTGATGTTCGTAAATTGAGGTCTTGTTTCAGTCAAAAGTTTTGAGTAATGTTCGATCCAAGATCTTTCTTCTATTAAATCTATTCTACTCGTTTCTTTTTTGTTTGTTCTCAGACTTTTTACCGTTTTTTATGCTTCTCTTGATCTTGTTGACCCTATATATTTGTTGAGTTCTTCGCATTTACTTTCCCAGAAAATATTTTTTGCTATAGTTACTAATTTTTTTACTTCTCTGTTTGATCTTGCATATGTTCGTCTATCATCTGGATCATATTTGTTTGCAGCCACTTTTGATATGCTTGTTTCTTATTGTGTACTGCATTGGCGATATCATTTGTCCACCACAATGGATGGTATTCTGGGCTGAGGAGTAGATCAGGTTTGCCAATTTTTGGCTAAGTCGGAGCTTATATAAGAATGATGTCGAGTCGTTTTGCAGTGCATCAATATTGTATTTAGGTAGATTCGATTCCAGAGCAGAGCATCTAATACTATATAAAAATCCTTCTAAAAGATGAAGGCCAAGTGACGCCAAGATTCGCCATTTCGAGAAAAAAAAAAGTATAAAGCAAGATATTTTGTAGCAATGAGATGACGGCTACAATCATACTCCCAATGTAGATGAAAAAAAAAGGTTATTCTAGATGCAAATAGGAGGGGTGCAAAATAAGGCTCATATTTTGTTAAAAATGGCTGTTATGCCCTATAATTTTTTGCTGTTATGCCCTATAAGCTTTGTAAATCGCTAAGTGTAAAAAAGTCTAAAATAAAAAAAAATAATGAATTTTAAAATGAAAATTTTAAAATAGAGCAACTTAGTATGATGCTTTGTGCTAGTATACAGTATCGCATACTGTACCATTTTTTATATGATCGTGTATATTTAGTTATATTATATTCGTGTAATATGTGGAGCTATTTTAAATTTACATTTAAAATTGCTTGTCAGTATGCAAGCGAGAGTAATATTAGACTTTATTCAAATGTTTTTATTGTATATCTGACCAATTTATTCGTTAGCCCAAAGGCTAGAAAGTTTGTTTTATGGATGATTATAACTTATTAATTGGGGTACCTTTAATTTCAAGGGAGCTGTTCGTATCTTGCTAATGTGGCATATACGTATTAATAGGCATATACATATTTTTAGAGGGTGGTGTGAGTCAGTAAAGGTTGTACAGTCTATACAGTTTTCGGGAATTAACAAAACGGTTAGAAGCAAACATAAAAGTCATCTAAAAAGTATATATCAAGACTAAAGTAAAAAAAATTAATTTCAAATAATAAAAATATTATATTATTAGTCGAATATTACGACGTGGATATTTAATAAATAATTATATATAATATAATATTTAATAAATAAAGTTTTCATTCTGATCTAAAAAGCCTAAATTTCGACAAAAATTCAAAACAGGAAAAACAAGAACGTTCTAGAAGTTTACAAATAAAACATCAAAAAGTCTAATATATCAAAATAAAAAGAATCTAACTTTTTTTCGTTCAAGAATTTTCGCTAGCGATCTCAATTTTTGAGCGTAGAAGGGAATAATTTTTGAGAAGAAAAACTGTCACAATTAATGTTTGAGAAAAGTCAAGTTTTTGTTAAATTTTCATAGAAAATAAATCAAACAAACAATATATAAATTATTAATAATAAAAGTCAATCACAATAGAGAAGAAATAATATTTTACAAAAACTCAAGTATAAATTTTAATAAGAAGAAAAATAATTTGACATGTGGAAAGTTGATAATTGAAACATTGTGGTCTATTTTGGAAAGCAATTTCATAAAAAGAAGGATAACCAGAGGCTGATAACTGCGACATTGATTGGCGATCAAATACTTTATTTTGGAAAACAATTTCATTTAAGCATTCAGTGACAGAAAGGTACCGAATTTTGTTAACCCTTTCACTATTTTTGTACATCACCATGTACATTGAATTTCATTGCCTTATATGAAATTCAGAATTATTTATCTCCTAATCTACATTTGTACGTCAGAAAGTACAACCTATTTTTAAGTTTTTAGGTTGGTAGTAAGTGCGATAAAGTTTGACAATAGACGTTAGGCAACATTTAAAACGTGAGTGGCGTGTTGTGCAAACAGGTGCATTTTAGGTTATGTGATATATTTTACGTTTTCTTGTAAATCTACTAAAATTAGAAGTTTTATGATTTGCTATTGGTAAGTACATGTTTCAACGTTGGAGTTCCATAATAATTTATATTGCTTTATATAATACAAAGTCCACAGATGTAGTTTGAATTAGTATGTACATTACCATGTACAAACGCAGTTTGTGGACAATATATTATTAGACCATGTTTTTGCAAAAGTTATAAATTTTATTTCTATTTGGTATTAGTAGTGTCGGTATGGTGGAGACGCGAGACAATAAATTGTTGAGGGAGGGGCACCCCTAAAAATTGACTAAATGTAGTTTTCAAATTTTTAATTTTTTTTGTTTTATATGGATATTTACTAATGTTTGTCCTTCATGCGTTTGTTTTTGTTTTTTAGATAATGGCAAACGCAAGAAAAAATTCAAAAAGAAAGCTAACCCAAGAAGAACTTCTTTATTATCTCGAGAACGATGATGTTTCAGATATTGAGTACCTGTCAGATGATGATGATGGTTGGGAGTCAGACGAAATATCTAGAGAACAAAGAAATAATGACATTCTAGATGTAACTATAGATAAAAATAATGGAAAGGAAAATGAGCCTGAAAACAGCGACGTTGAAGATGTAGATTTGGCAGATGAAGAAGAAAGGTTGGTGCTAACTGTAAGTGGTGAAAATATGGGGGAAAATGACAAAGATGAGATGAAAAGGAACCAAACAAATTTTGAGAAAGAACATGGTCTTACTGACAAATCAAAAATAAATTGGATACAAGGGGAAAATGTACAATACGAAACAAGAAATATTCATTGGCATTCAACCGTTCCGACTACCCCTGTTGTAGATTTGCCACCACCAGTTGAATTTTTTACCAAATATGTTCCTGATGAGATACTACAACAAATGGCTGATATGACAAATTTATATGCTACACAAAAAAATATTGCTCGATTTCCACCTACAAACTTGGATGAAATCAAGACTTTTATTGGGGTCCATATTGTTATGGGAAACTTACAGTTTCCTAGAGTCTGCATGTATTGGCACCGTAGTATAGGAATACCATTAGTAAAAGATTCCCTAAGTCTGTCTAGATTCTACAAGTTGCGACAGACAATACATTTGGTCGATATTTTGAGTCGCAATGAAGACAACAAAGATAGGTAGGTATTTAGATAACAAATTTTGGTATTTTTTTTATATATAATAATTTATTAACAATCAGAATTTCATATTCTCAAAGTTAATTTGATAACAAGCACAATAACAAAAACTATAATATTGTACCCTAATATGGCGTTATGAGGTACATGACCCAGCGATTTCACCTCAGTTTCAGCGAAGATCTATGGGCCATAATCTTCGCAATCTTCTGTTGTTTATTGGCTGCAGTATGTAAATACCACGGGGCATTTGGTATGGTGCGTAGAATTTTTGATTGCGTTATTTGGATTATTTTTGTATTTGATTTGCTGGCACAACTCCATAGTTCGATTCCATATGTCCATATAGGTCTGATGACTGTTTTATAAATTAGCAGTTTGTTCTCAATAGAGAGTTGAGATTTTCTACCAATAAGCCAATTAATTTATTTCACTCTCAACTCAATTTGTTTTTTCTTCTTCAAAATTTGCTTCAACTTGCTTTATTTATATTGCTTTGTTACAGATTGTGGAAAGTCAGATGTCTGTACGAGTCAGTAAGAAAAAGATGCCAGCAGCTACCACTAGAAACTAACTTGTGTGTCGATGAGCAAATAGTCCCATTCAAGGGACAAATAAATATAAAACAATATATGAAAAACAAACCCAACAAATGGGGTATCAAAATCTACATCTTGGCTGGCCAGAGTGGACTGATATATGATTTCTTGATTTATCAAGGTTCAACAACGCCCATTAATCCCATTTACGTAAAATATGGATCGGCAGCTGCTGTAGTTATGCAACTTAGTGAAAGAATATCTGAGAAAAACCACGGCCTATTTTTTGACAATTTCTTTAGTACCTATAATTTGATCCAATATCTGGACTCCAAGTCTATATACTGTATAGGAACCATAAGAGTTAACCGGTTTGCCAATCCAAAGTTACCCAGCGATAAAGAAATGAAAACAAATGGGCGTGGTTTTGCTGCTACCGCAATTAGCAAGGACGGTATTGTCATCACAAAATGGTATGATAACAAGGCAGTACTGACAGCATCTAACTTCGTTGGAATTGGAGAGTTGGATGAATGTAAAAGATGGGACAAAACAAGAAAAGAATATGTGCAGATTCCCAGGCCTGAAGCTATAAGACGATACAACAGTAATATGGGCGGCGTCGACAAGTTGGACTTCTTACTAAGTCTATACCGATCCTATGTCAGATCAAAGAAATGGACTGTGAGAATGATCACTCATGCCATTGATTTAGCCCTGGTAAATTCATGGCTTGAGTATCGCACTCAAGCTATTCTTTTGGGAGTAAACAAGAGGGAAATTCTTGATTTGTTAGCTTTTCGCCAAGAAGTGGCCGAAAATCTAACCTGCAGTAGACATGCTCCTAAAAGAGGCAGGCCTTCAAAAAGCTTCGAGGATCCAGGTCCCTCCAAAAAGAAAAAAACTGAAATAAGGCCTCTAAAAGACCTTAGATTTGATGGATACCATCATCTTCCACAGTATGATGATAAAAAGGAAGCCTCAAGATGCAAAAATGAGGGGTGTAAGAGCAGGACACATATATTTTGTCAAACATGCAAAGTTCATTTATGTATTTTAAAGGAAAGGAATTGTTTTTCCACATTTCATACAAAGTAAATGTTATAATTTATATTACTTTTGACAATGATCTGATTTATAAGAGTTTCTAATAAAAAATTAACACTCAATGGTTTTTTTTATTTCCATGAACTTTGTTTGTACATTGTGATGGACATCCTGTACTGGAAGGGTGGGGGTAGTTAAATTCTTTTTATGTAAAAAAAAATAATCTATAGTGCAACAGTACTTTGTATACCAAAAATTAGAATTTTGTAATCACTCTAAAGGGAAGTGATAGTGAAAGGGTTAATTTATGTTAATGTTTAATTATTGTAATAAGAACTTCAGTTTAAAAATAATTTGTTTCAAATTTATATTTAAATATTGTATGAATTAGATATATACTAAAAGCCAAATAAAGTTGCGTGCACGTCACCAATGTCGTAATTCTATTGTATGTGTGGCTACATTTCTATAGAAAAGTGTATGTTACTTTAGTTTGCTAAACAATCACTTTTAAAAATAACCCGATCAATAAAAAAACTTTTGTAACAAAATAATGTATATACAGCTATGTATATATAGCTTTTTTGGATTTAGACGTCCGTCATTGTAAAATTTTGTGTTGAAATGTTCATGAAGAAACCACCAATTATTGACGGAGTATTAGTCACTACCAGAAATATTGTCATGTTGCCGCGTCGTTTGTTGAATTTTCATTCAGTGGTCTGTGACTTTTGTACTCGTGGTATCGTCGATTTTTGAGGTTATCTTGTGAAAAACATTTATTTACTTGTCAAAATGCCCAAACAGCTCAAAAGTCGATACAAAGAACTTGTGGCTTCATTAGTTAACTATTTTGAAGAAGAAAGGATTAATAATGGCTCTTTGTTACCCTTAAACGCTGTACAAGAGGTAATATGCGAATAAAATATCATTACTTTACAAAAATTTGTATGATTTTAGCGTGTAGCTGCTGCTTTAAAAATCAGCGTAAGAACAGTAAACAGCATATGTGCATATGTCAAATGCAGAAAAAAGGTGAACAGTTCGAGTCACCAAAGAAAAAGCGTTGCACTAATAAACGAGTAACTTATTGTTTGGTAACTCAGTAATAACTTTACCACTTTTATTGTGAAATTACTTACTTTGTGAAATCTATTCATGAATGTAATTAACAAAAAAATAAATGAAAAAAAAAACACTCATTTTTAAATTCCACTTAATATTGTTACGAAAGATTTATCCCACATAGGAAAAGTCCATTGACGAAAAAGAAGAAGTAGTTCGAGAACATTCACGATGACATCGAAAATTCTTGAAATGTCTAGTGAAGTTTGGAACGTCAGAACATATGTATATAACAGATGTTTTTGACAGTTGGGGAACAGATGTATTTTGAATGTAGAAGTTTATAGTTGTCAGTTAGTTAAAAGTATTGTTATATTGTTGGTGTTGAATAAAGCTAAGTTTTAAGAAGTGTAACAATATAGTGTGAAATTTGCTATCTTCACCTTTTTTGTTTATTTAAGTTCTTTTCTGTTAATTTTCATACTTCATAAACCATCTGACAACGCTGCAAATGTTCACAATGATGACGTGAACGCAACTTTATTTGGCTTTCACATATGTTTGTTTCCTGATAATTGTAACAAAGATAATTTTAAAAGAATATACTTATAAACTAATTCTTAGAGAACCGCGCCAAAAACCCTATATATATATATATAATATATATATATATATATATATATATATCATTTGTTTTTAAGAATGTAGCTTAGGTTGCCTAATGCCGCCCATACCAGTCTAACTCGTTTCTTGATCTCTGCTGTTTGGTTCTCTTTGTTGTTTTATAGTTTGACCAAGATATATATAATCCTTAACTTGTTCTATTTTATCTTGTCCGATTCTCATTGTGATGTCTTCATCTGTATTTGTTATAGTTTTGGTCTTGCTGTAATTCATATTAAGGCCTATCTTTCCAGCTTCTACGTCCAGTTCTTTCATCATTTCAAATAATTCTTCTTTTTATCGGTTATCAATAGAACCTTAGATGGTTCAAGCGTTGTCCACAAATTTTTATACCTTTTTTCCCATTCTAATCTTTTAAAAGTATCTTCAAGAGCCTGATTGAAAAGTTTCGATGATATTGTATCACCCTGTCTCACGCCTCTACTTATTTGTAATGATTTTGTTCCTTCATATACTTTAATTGTTGTTTTGGCTTCCTTATATATATATATATATATATATATATATATATATATATTATATATATATATAATATATATATATTGGTTATTAGTTCCGTATATCTGTGGTCAATTCGGCTGTTAATCAACGAACTTTTCACTGCCCAATGTTCGACACTGTCGAAAGCCTTTTGGAAATGTATGAACGCCATATATAGAGGAATGTGGTATTCATTGGCTCTTTCTATAAGTATTTTCATACTTAGTAAATGGTCACTTGTGCTGAATCCCTTTCTAAAACCAGCTTGTTCTTTCGACTGGTATCCATCGAATTTTGTCGTCAATCTATTAGTTAAAATTTTTGTTAGGAGTTTATACATTACATTGAGGAGTGTTATAGGACGGTAGTTTTTTATATCTGCTTTATCCCCTTTCTTGTGTAGGATAATGGTTACTGATTGCTTCCAGTTGTTTGAAATTCTTTTTTCTTTTAATATCCTGTTTATATATATATATATATATATATATATATATATATATATATATATATATATATATATATATATATGTTATGTATATGTATATATTGATGCCAAAAAAATGCAACATAATAGGACAAATATTTTTTTAAATATTTATTTATGGAAGTTTATAATATGATATTCTATTATTTAATAACAATATATACAAAATTGCAACGTGTTTTCGTCAAAAAATTAATAAGATCGAATTAAGTAGTATATACCATATTGCAAAATACTCATCCAGACTTTTCTTATGACAGGTCACAGGTTTACTGGAGGACGTAGCAATCAATTTAAGTCTCGACCTACTATATCTTACACATCTTCCTTGGGCGCAAAATTAGCTGATATTGATGGCCACTTCAAAATCTCTACCAGATTCTTGTCTGAACTCCATGGTTTCACCATCAATATGAGCTCTTGCGTTATAGTGTTGAAAGATCGCATTTAGAATGGTTTGTAAGTAGGGATGTAAAACCGGTTATAGTAGCAAAATTAGAGGTGACCTACTAAGGTCACCTAAGATCATTTTAAGCATCGAGCCTTTTGCTGTAGTATCAAAGGTTGATTAACTGTTCTTCTTCTTCCACCTTTCCTGTAGCTGTAACTAAATCATATCTTACTTAATTTATACTGTTCGTCTATTTCTGAGAGCAAGATATCTAAGATGGCACAAATCACGGCCTTGTAATATTCTAGAACGTCCAAACTCTTCACTACGCTAATAAACAGCTAACATCTTCATTGAATTTTTAGTTTGTTAATTATCAGGGCCTTGAGATATGCTTTTTCTTTAATAAAAAATATTTCACTTCAAAAAAATTAATCTGTTTATATTGATTCTTCTGATCCATCACTTGTTTAGTTTCTTCCCTAATCGCTGATTTTTTTGTAAATATAAACAACCAATGTAAACAAAAGCAATTTTTACATAAACGCAATAAACAAAATGTAGATGTAATATGTAATCTAGAGATTAACCTGATATATCATTCTAGTTGTAGAAAATTATTCACATGTTCTACAATAGTTTATTTATTATTCTAATAATTATTATTTTTCCACTAAATTGTCTTTTAAATTAAATTAAAGTCTATACGATCAGCACGGCATCCCTTCTTCGTGCTGTTTCGTATCTTCTGCGCCTGTCAGAATTTTACATTAATCTATTCAAATCAACTACCCTTAACTTCACTTCGTTTCTGCCTTCTCAAATAGAAGGACGTAAGTCAATTCATGTTTTCAGTTTCTCAAATAGAAACAAGATAGTTCTGTTCTCGCGCTTCTCAAATAGAAGCAGTTTTTGAATAACTTATTTTATTAAATAGTTAATTAAACTAAATTCAGTGTTTGTGCATCAAATATGTAAGTACCTGAAATAATTTTTTCATACAGAAGATAATCTACGGTTTCGTGCCAACTTTTCATGAATGCCGGCCCGACAAATTACAGGGTTGCCGGATATTCAATAATCTACATATAAACTTTATTGTTCTATATTTTCATATAAACAGTTGTGCGTTTAAAGAACATTGTACATAAACATTTATATTTTTTTATTATAAAAAGGGTGATTGGTTGGCGATTCCGCTTTTTTATTTATTTTTGTAAATAATGTAATAGAAATAAATAAAAAGCGGAATCGCCAACCAATCACCCTTTTTATAATAATAAAATATAAATGTTTATGTACAATGTTCTTTAAACGCACACCTGTTTATATGAAAATATAGAACAATAAAGTTTATATGTAGATTATTATAAAAAGATAAAGGGATTACTTGAGCGTGATTTAAAGTAAGATATTCATTATAACATTCTTATAGTTTTGAAATAAAATTGAATCGCAATTGAATTTTTTCTCAAGTGAGATAAATCTTTGGCGTGCCATGCAAAAGGACTGCCCCAATTTTTTGGGCTTATTTTCAAGGAAGGGCATATCGACCTGGTAACGACCTGAGGGTAAAATAATAGTGGTATTTTTGAATATTTGTTCTGCAAATTCTTCGCTAGAACAATGATTTTTTGGTAGTGGAATAGTTTCTAATTCCCAGAAACTTTCCATACGAAGGGTCAACTCATCTTCTCTTTCGGATTGAGCATCATTAATTGTAACAAAAGAATGAGAAACATTATTTTGGTTTGAGGAAAAATTTAACCGGCTCCTAGGTATAGGACCGGCGATCACATAACCCAGATACGTTTCAACTAAAGAGGGCAACCTAGGTCCAATATTAATAATATTAGATTTAAGTAAATTAAAATAAATATCAGCACCAAGAAGCAAGTTTATAGGCCCAGTTTTAAAGAAAAATGGATCGGCAAGTTGGGGTATTATATGTTCATGTAATTTTAGAACCTCAGGAGATATAGAAAATTGAGGGAGATTATTTGTTATTTTGTTTATAATAGAACAAGAAACGTTAAAACTAATTGATGGGTTAACGAGAGAACTAAATTGTATATCTAGCACTTCTCTACTTTTAGCACAATTGGTACTACCTAACCAGAAATATTTATAAGTTGTGTTCGAGAGGACAGCTGCAAATTTTTTGCAAATGTGCTTTCAATGAGACTCATTTGACTAGCAGAATCTAATAGAGCTCTTGCCACCATTTGTTGACCATTAGAACATCTGATATTTACAAGAGCTGTAGGTAAAAAAACTATGTTATCAGAGATAGATACCGTATGGAGTGAAGCTTGCTGAGATGAGGGATGAGCATGTTCAATAAATTCATTATTTACAGGGTTCGTATTAGGAGGCTAAGATTTATTTACAATATGTACATTAGGTTGTTCTGTTCCATCATTATTTCCTCTAAAACGAGAGGTCATATTTATATTTGGAACGTGGTTATGAGTCTGCATACTAGGGGATGAGTTTATATGATTATCAAAATGTAAATAAGTGTGGTGAGGTTTCCCACAAGTGGAGCATCTTTTTAAGGATTTACATTGAGGTATTGCATGAGTGCTACTAAGACAATTTATGCAATATTTCTTGGATTTGACAAATTGATATCTTTCTAGAGGTTTTAAAGTTAAAAATTTCGAACATCCATAAATAAGATGATTAGACTCTTTACAATAAGAACAATTAGTACGGAAGTTGGAAGATTGACGTTGAAGCTTATTTACATTAGAAACTAATGAAACATTAGTTTTTCGGCTGTCAGTCTGCCTGGAATAAGTTTTGTCAGAATGGGGTTCAAAAAGATTTAAATTTTCTAAGACGGATTGTTTTTTATTTAAAAATTCTTTTACCTTTCAATAACACTAGTTATAACAGCCAATATTACAATTATAAACTTACCTCTAACACCGATGATGCCCTACTGAAATCAGGTAAAATGTAAGGATAACTTTTTTTTTTTTTTTTTTTTTTTTTTTTTTTTTTTTTTTTTTTTTTTTTAATGGCATAGACTTTTAGTCATTCAGCCAGACTCAACATGGTAAAAAAAAGGTTGTCTGAGTTTATATTAATAAATATACAAAACAGGGATACAAGGGAAACAAGGATAACTTAACGTCTAATCTTTACTCTTGAATAGTTGGCGGGGATATTGACGATTATAGTATTCCACGCCCTACCATAAATAATTCAATACTTACAGCGAATTTCTCCTTAAGTATTTAAAAATAAGGTGTTCACTGCCAATAATAGGGTTAGTGCCAACAATTGCCAACAATTGGGTGGTTTACCCTAATCCAAACTATGATAATATCTATGATGGTTTCGTAAAATTTTCCTGACCATTTTTTGAAACTTGTCTATTTACTTTATATTAACAGTCTATATACCACCTGTATATGGTATAATGCAACCTTCTCATATAACCTTATTTTATTCGTTATTTTTTTAAATAATTTTAAAATGTTTTTTTAAAATAATATTTTATTGTAAAAGTTTAAGTTATAATTAATTTTGAAAAAATTAGAGTACGAATTTGTATAAAGCGCTGAAGTTAATTTATTACTCTCTCTTTTTATTCGTATTATAACTAACAATAAGATAATGTCATAAAATTTGACCTAATTTTATAAAAACAAAAGTAATACAAAAGAGATATTGCAATCTCTTCTCGCTATTACTGAGGAAATGTTGAGAAAATGTGATTAATCTCTACGAAGTCAAGATGTCACTCAGTGATCGCAAAACAAAACCGCCCAGCTTTTTGATTCAGCCGCCAGAGGGCTTGCCTAAGAAAGGTCTTGATTAAATCGAATTATTAGCAAGTCATTTAGCGCACATTCATTGGTTTTCGTTACTTTGTGTTCCAGAATTTGCTCTAAAGACCCTAAAAGCATTTTCCCACACGATTACGACCTAACATTATTCAAAGGCGTTACTTGCTACTTGCTTAGTCATTTTTAAATATTTGACGGTATTGATAGATTGAAGATGCAATGAAAAATAATTCGCATTTTTTAAGTACACACAAAAACATAAATATTTATCAAGTAATAGATATATTTAAAAAAAAACACCCCATAAAGGTAACAAATTTTTTATAACGTATTCATTTAATAATATTGTTGAATATACCAAGATTATCTATGTCTTTGAAAAGAAATACATTTGCAACTAACTATTTACCATTTGTACCATGGTTTAAGTATACTTTAAATACAATTATCTTGCATTGAAATTGTTTTATTTCTCTGTAAATAAATCTACGTTTTGTCCAAAAAACAAGGTCTTTGAGACGCACATTATTAAGATTTTCCATATATTTACGAAGAAACTTCGATGTTAAAGGAGCAATACTAATGTGCAACGCAGCAAATGAGGGTGCAGTATATCAACGAATCAAACGTAGGTTAGATGTATGTAACGCTGCAATATTTTTGTCTTAAATCACGAAACTACTGTTTTTTCCATCACATCCAACTTTATGAACTAATTCTAGTATTCAAAAATGAGACAAAAAACAACCAGAAAACTACAAAGCAATTAACTTATTAAATACTACGCTAAAACTTACAACTAAAATTTTCTGAAGATATTCTGCAAAGACTGGTCCACAGATTTAACATAAGAACAAAAGAATTTAGTATGACAATCTCATCTCAGAAAACTAAAACAATAGTAATCAGCAAAAAACTAAACACATATAAAATAGAAATGAATGGCCTCAGTATTGAACAAGTAATGGAAATAAAATACCTGATAATTACACTGTCTAACTATGTAGATGACCGACGAAATACTTGAACTTATGGATGAAAGAAAAAAAACAAAGAAAATCCAAAGAGAGAGAGAAGCCCAAGAGAACCAAAAAACAGAACAATATCAAGAAATAGAGGAGTATCACAGTCGATATGATAACTTCAATGTTCATCGAAATGTGAAGGAAATAGCTGAAAAGTTCCAAAAAAGCAACAGCGAAAAAATAACAGATGATAAAGGCAATCTTGCCATAACCAAAGAAGATAAAAGGAAAGTATGGGAAAAATACTTGGACCAACTTTTCCATGAGCTTAGAACAATACAAGAGCCCACCATTGAACAAAATTCAAGTCCCGAAATCCTACCAGAAGAAATAACGGCGGCCGTCAGACAAATGAAGGATGGAAAGGCACCAGGACTTGATAAAATACTTGCAAAACTGTTAAAGCTATTAGATGCAGAACACATAAAAATAATAACTGAAATATTTAATGACATATACAAGGCAGGAAAAATACCAGTAGAGTGGCTCAAATCTGAGTTTGTACCAGTGCCCAAAAAATTGGGAGCAAAAGATTGTGAAGATTATAGGACCATTAGCCTAATGAGCTATTTGCTGAAGCTGTTTATAAAAGTCATCCACAAAAGAATTTACCAGAAATGCGAGGAACAAATTGCGCCCAATCAGTTTGGATTTGTCAACGCCGTTGGTACGAGGGAAGCTTTATTTAGCATGCAGGTATTGTTTTAGAAATGAAGAGATGTACTACGAACAAAACTTTGCGAGAATTAAAATGAAACATGAAATCACCCCTCCTTTTCAAACAACAAAGGGACTAAGACAAGGCTGCTGTCTGTCACCCACCTTATTTAAAATCTATTTGGACAGGTCCTTAGTGAAATGGGTAAAAAAATGTAAAAACATGGGAATAACAGTGGAAAAAAACACGCTATATACACTTTTCTTTGCGGATGACCAGGTAGTAATTACCGAAGACAGCTACATTCTATATGGTAAGAAAACTTAAAGAAGAACATGAGGTGGCAGGTTTAAACATAAATATGGCAAAATGTTAATATCTCTCTGTGGGAAAAGATGTGACCTAGTCTTGGAAGACCACAAAATCAAAGGTATGCAATCCTGCAAATATTTGGGGGTCATTTTTAACAAGAAGGGAAATAGCGCAGATGAAATCAGGGAAAGAAGAAACAAGGGCAAAGCAGCGACCCATGCTCTAAACTCTCTTCTCTGACAAAAAAAAAACAATTCGACGAAAAACCAAAAAACACATTTACGGTTACATATTCCAAAGTATCACACTTTACGGTTCGGAAGTATGGGAAGTCACCAAAGCAAATAGAAACAAACTTATGACAACAGAAATGGATTATCTGAGACGAAGCTACGGTAAATCGAAACTGGAGAGACTAAGAAACGAACAAATGAGAAACGAAATGAAAATGGAGCGAAATATCAATGATGACATAGAAAGAAAACAATTAACAACTGCATATGATATAAAAAGATGGAAATTGGGGGCGAAGAAAACGGCGACAGCCGTAATAAATCCGTTATTTTTATATATAATTGTAGAGATGTCAGCTGTAATGTTTTTGCATGCCTCATGGACTACAGGAAGGCTTTCGACAGAGTCAGGCATAAACAAATGATGAAAGTGATGAAGAGGACAGGGATTGACGGAAAAGACTTTAAAATCATAGCTAACCTGTATTGGAATCCTTAAGGGGAGTGAGACAGGGGTGCAAAATTTTACCACTGATATTCAATCTGTAATTGGAACACATTTTTGAAAAGGCTCTAAAAGATATTGATGAAGGCATCTCAATAAATGGAGTCAAGCTCAATAACTGAGGTATGCAGATGATACATTTTTCAATACCATAAAATGGCTGCAAAACTTAATGAACAAAATAACGGAAGCAAGTAGAATATATGGACTGGATATAAACACCAGCAAAACTAAGCTAATGATCATCAGCAAGGAAAAAATAACTGGAAATGAGAATTGAACGTGTCTTACAATACCACTAGCTGCGTGTTCAATAGCCATGACCTTAACCAAGAAATAAAAATAAGGCTTTTAACTGTTACGTGTACCCAGTACTTCTGTACGAAGTAGAAACGTGGACACTGAAGGCGAAACTCTATAAAACTTAAGGCTTTTGAGCTATGGTTATATAGAATAATCCTGAAGATACCATGTACAGACAAAGTCACCAATGAAGAAGTACTGCGGAGGATGAACACAACCGCAGATTTGTTCAACATCGTGAAGGACCGTAAGCTGCAGTGCTTGGGACATATAATAAAAAATCAAGGCAGATACGAGCTACTTCAGTGCATTTTGCAAGGTAAAATTGAAGGGAAAAGGGCCCCAGGACGAAGAAGAATAACCTGGCTTGCTAACCTAAAAGCATGGTATAGAAAGACCTCAAAACAGATATTTCGTATAGCAACCAACAAAGTCATCATAGCCAGAATAATCGCAAACGTTCCGAACGGACAGGCACCCTAAGAAGAACTATAGAGAGCTGGACAAAGAAGTAAGAGATCAAGTACAAAAAGGAAATATACTGGCAGGATGCATTAATAACACTATGTGACGAAACAGACACAACACTGAGATGAAGTCAATAATTGATAAAGCCAGTATAAAACCAATAATGATATATGCCTCAGAAACAAGATTCGATACAGCCACAACGCAAAGGCTACTGGAAACGGTAGAGATAAGAGTAGATGAGAGAGAGAATTACAGGAAATACGCTGAGAGATCGAAAGAGAACTGAAGACATTAGAAGAAAATGGTACGTACAGTATGTAAATGAATGGTAAATGAATGGACACAAAATAGGAAAAAAGAATCGAATAATTATATAAGCAGAATGGAGGAGTGTCGTCAAAATAGCAAGTCACCAATCGGCAGAAGAAGTGTCGGAAGACCGCGCAAAAGATGGAGTGACAACCCTTCATAAAGGTATTAATCCTCCAATTAGCTTTTAAAGAGGAATAAGAAAAACAATCCAACTTATTGCATTTAAAATAGATCAAAAAACTGTAACGCACTGAAAGAAGACTCTGAGAAGAACGATAACAACTGTTTGTTAATAAATATGTATATTCAAAGTACGAAAAAGTATTTAGTATTTAACTGACCTGAAAATAATTTAAAAATACACTACAAACGCTGTCAAAACAAAACTTATAATTGTCAGTATGTGAATCAGTCACCGACCGTCGTCCTATGGCTGTCTTTGTTCAATTTATGCTGTTTTGTGTGGACAGGCGACTTAAGTTCATCCATTTGGTTTATGTGAGGAGGAAAAAACGTAATATAAAAAATAATTCGTGAACGTCATACTAGTGACAAAGATCCAGAAGATGGAATGTTAACTGTTATTCAAATTTTCATTTTAAAAAAGGTAAACATTAAACTATATTACGGCTGTATGGGTATATGCAGTTGGCTAAAATTCCAGCACGCGCTATTTGTATTGCATAGATAATCTTATTACGTTTTTTCGATAGCTCTATATTACATAATTATTACACAATATATTTATAGTTAGAATAATGTCGCTAAATATAAATATATTCTTAACATTCTTCTAATAAAAAAACTGAAAAACTAACAACGTACTTAAAAACAATTTAATATTTCAAGCGTAGGTTGTTATTTCACTTGTGAGAGACTTTACTTTTTGAAATTGAGACATTTATATTTACATTTAAAAATACAACATTTTTGCTAGCACATACAAAAGCTGCAATTTTCTTTGAAATATTTAGACTAAAATTTAATTATACTGCACAAATAGGAAAAATTGGAAACCGTTACATGTTTACAAACTCCCTGAAACAAAATTGGACTGGACAAAAAAAGTTAGTTTTATAAAATGTTGCAGAATTTCATCCTCTTACAAAATTAAAGCTCAACTTCATATTTTTTCGATGCTGTAAGGTTGAATGAATGCATCTAAATTTTTAAGATTTTAGAGACAAAAATTTACTGTTTCCTTAGAATTTAGTAGTATATATAAGAAAGGTAGGTAACTATGTGTAACAAACTATTATTCGTTTATTTAAATATTCAAAATTAAAAAGTATCTAATAATTCAAATATCAAATACCAGTTAGTTTAATATTGTTAACAATAAATAATTTGTGCCTACATGTTGACTTGTTATTATTGTCACTCATTATTTTTGACGTTGTCTTAATATTAAATTCGTTTTTAAGTTTAAATTTCACTTTTGACATTATTACACCTTAGTGAACCCCCTCTGTGGCTCAGTGGTAAGAGCACCTACCTTTAAACCTAAAGGTCGTGAGTTCGAATCCCATCTGGGTAGAGAAATTTTCGTTTATTAAAAATTAATGAATGAAAATAGTTTCTATCCATGTGCGATCGGTACTCACCGGAGGGACCGCAGACGTTCGGATACAATTAGCGTCTCTAGCAAAGACAATGACGTCGACTTTGCTAGGTATCAAGACAATTACTCTACACATACACACACACTACACTAGGTACCTGACTGTACCATGCCAATGATCATAGTTGTCGAGTCAACTCAATAAAAAAACCTTAGTGAGAGCGCCCATCAAACTGGCGTGGCAAGTAGCAAGTAGCACGCGTCTAGCATGTTACTTAAAATGTAACGAATGGAAACGAATGATTAGAATGAATGACGTCACTGTCATTTTGGTGTGCGCTGAATCATTCGATTTCATTGGTTACATTTTAAGTAACATGCTAGACGCGTGCTACTTGCTATTTGCCACTTGCCATACCAGTTTGGTGGGCGCTCTCCCTTAAAGTCATCTAAAAAATAGCTTCTGAAAGTTGATCTTTTGCTGTTTTGTCTGATCCTTAAGAGTTTTTTAACCAAGAAAAATATAAACGTTAATTGTATTTAAATTTATTTTTTTTTCAAACGTCAAATAATGATGGCATTACTAATCTAACTTGATCCTGTCAAAGTTTGATGTCTCCGCCGGCAGCAGTTTTTTTCCCATTTCTTTACGGCGGAGGGAAAAATGTTGTCATGGCAACAATATGAAACATGTCACAAAGCAACAATACAAATGTCATTAACAACAATTAAACATCATTTTTATTTATAGAAATATTAAAAGTACAATTAGTTAATGAGGCATTTTCAAAATTGAAACCGTGCAAAAATGTTCCCGACTCTTGATACGCATTGGTAATTGTTGATGATACTGATGGTCGAGAACAACTTTCAGAAATCATTGCCGATGTTGGCGAATCATGAGGGTTTAAAATTTTTTGAGCATTATCGTTCTTATTTCTTATTGAATCCTTATATATCCTTCGGCAACCGTGCTTGATTTCCAGCCCCATGTCGTTTGAGACATTCTAGATTTCCGCCTCCATCAATTAAAAGTGTTGCTGAAGTTTGTCGTAAAGAGTGACCCGTGTATGCGCTTGCATCGTTTAAATTTAAATAACTAGCTACTTTTTGGGCTACTGCGCTGATCGAATGTATTTCCATGACGCTTCGGTAACACTTTCCATTTTGGTACTTGATAAAAAATCGGTTTTCTGTGAAATTTTCAGGCCGCAGTGATGCATACTTTTTATACAGTTTAATGTAGTTTTGACCAATTATCGTAAAAGATCTAATTTGTCGTGTTTTACTGTCTGGGATTTTGATAATTATTACATTTTCTTTATCCTTAATGTCCACAGTCTTCATTTTTACCATTTCGTCGCATCGACAGGCGCCGGTAACCCCAATTAACAAAACAATCTGAAATATTTTTATAATTTAGTAGAGTATACTACATGCTTTGCAATATAATTTTTTTTACCTTTAATCCTAAATACAACTTATCTGGCGCTTCAAACAAAAATTTATCAAACTCGTCTTTAGTGAAAACTTTAGACTTGTTTGCAGTATATCCTTGCGTTTTCTTCAGAAAGGCACGTAACTTTAAAAATTTGCTTATATCCACATTTTTTCTACTAACTTACTCGGATTTTATCATAGAGTATCGTGACCACATTGTAAAAGATTTCCATTATATTAAAATATGCCAGTAAAACGTCTTCGGTAACTTGCCGTACTCCTCTTGTATAGCACCACTCTTGGAAGTGCTTGTACGCTAACAGATACTTTATTCCGGACTTGGAGGGCCCCAAACGTGCTACTGCATCATTAGCCGCGGACTCAATTTCGTTTAGGTTTTCCATTTTCGCACTAAATTTGCGCTTGCGGTTGCAACAACAATAAGCTGTTTTTAATAATTGCAAACAACTGTAACCAGGGTGACGCAAATCCCACTGACGACTTAATTATTTTAATTTCTAACATCTAGACGACTTTGATAGTTGTCACAGTTAATTTCGAATAAAAATAGCGTATGAATTGTACTATTTATGGTTGAAAATTGCTACATTTGAAGAAAAAATAGTATACTTTATTCGGCAAAGAAGCGACTTTTCTTGACTTGCCCTCTATTATCATTTATCTATTATTTATCTATTAATATCGGGCGCGTCAAGAAAAGTCATGCTTCTCCTCCTCATAAAGTAATATACTATTACCCCCATTGGAGGTTTCTGTTTGGATACTATAATTCAAAGTGATAAACTGTTAAATTACTTAAAAACTTAATATGGACCATGCAGGGAGACCTCCAGACAAACCTCCAAGTATTATCCGGATTGATGAAGATATTATTATAGAAAAAATAGAATCAAATGTAAACAACACGTGGGACGGTAAATCTAAAGATAACCGAGAAACTTAAGTAATAATAACCTCTGATAGTTCTACAGAAAATTTATATATAAAAAAGATAAAAGTCTAAAGATTTCTTATGTTTAAAATAAATTCAGGAAAATTTCAAATATGTGCTTTTTATATAATTTGCAATGCAAACAGACGATTAATGAACTAACATAAGGATTCTACAAGTTTTATTCCATAACACGTCAACTTATCTATTGCTTTGCAAATTATAGAAACGACAGATTTGGTATTTTGCTGAATTGATTCCACACGTAAGAAATCTTATTTCTCGAATGTCTATTGCTTTTTTAATAGATGTCGCTGTAGCATCTTTTGCACATTATTTTTTTAAATAACTGTTTGTATCATAGAAATATTTTGTTCCATTCAGAGAGCTTACGCAAGTCCGCTCTGATGATTCCATAATAATGAAATTCGTATAAGAGAATCTTGGTGCTCTGTATTGAAATTAAATTTTACCTGTCTTTCGTAAATTCATGTATATATTTATATATAACTGCTTAAAGCTACTATTGCTTTGATGAATTAAAAAGCCAAGTATGTATATCGCGTATAATATAAGCCAAATATATAGTGTAAGGAAACAAATTCGTCAATTTTCCCATGTTGGAATCGATATCTATATAGTGTTATGACGTCAGTTTATGGCGTAGGTCTCCTACGCCATATATTTGCATTTTCAATTCATTAAAGCGATAGCAGATTTTGCTAAAAGATTTTTTCTTTTGTACATTTCATATAGTAAAAGGACATAAAACAATACTTAATATTAAAACGTTTTCATTCGTGGCCATCAAAGCAGATGTCACCCTGTTAACTAACCACTAAATTGAAAAGTATTCGGGAGAAATTTGTTAGACTTTCCGAGTTTAAATTTATATCAACCCGAGTGTCTGACGAAGCAACGATGCTGAAATAATGTTCATAATATGTTCACTCTTTTTATACCGATTCAAACACGGGAAGTTAGACGAATTTGTTTTCCTCCACATATCCACACACACAATATAGGGAACACCTATATTCTATCTATCTATCTATCTATCTATCTATCTATCTAATCAGCCTTAAACGCCCACTCTTGGGCATAGGCCTCCCCTGTTAATCTCCATTGGTCTCTATTTTGGGCGATCTGCATCCAGTCCTTTCCTGCCGTTCTCTTAAGGTCGTCAGTCATCTCATCTGTGGTCTTCCTCTTTTTCTTTTTCTTTTCCCATGGTCTGCAGTGTAGAATTCGCTTATTCCATCTTTCATCTTTTTGCCGGAGAGTGTGACCGGCGAAGTTCCATTTAAGTTTTGCAACCTGTCTTGATACATCGTTCACCTTTGTTTTTTCTCTGATCCATGAGTTTCTTTTCCTGTCTTTAAGACCGATACCCAGCATGTGTCTTTCCATTGCTCTTTGTGTTTTGGATATCCTGTCGCTGTTCTCCTTTGTGAAAGTCCATGTTTGTGAGCCATATGTGATAACTGGTGAAATGCACTGATTGAATACTTTCGTTCGCATATATTGAGGGAACTTTTTATTTTTTAGAATATATGATAGTTTACCAAATGAGGCCCATGCTAGTCTAGTTCTTCTTTTTATTTCTTCTGTTTGATTGTCCCTGTTCAGCTTTATTATCTGTCCTAGGTATATGTATTCTGCCACCTGCTCTAATTTATTCTGTTTGACTACTATTTCTAATTGGTCGTCTTCTTGGTTTGTCATAGTCTTGGTTTTACTATAGTTTATCTCTAGACCTACCTTTATCGCTTTTCTATCCAGTTCCTCAACCATCTTCTGTAACTTTTCCTTCTTATCTGTTATCAGGACTATATCGTCTGCATATCTCAAGTGGTTCAAGAGCTCTCCATTTATTATTATTCCGTATGTATCCTATTCTAATTTTTTAAATATGTCTTCCATAGCCTGATTAACAATTTAGTGATATTGTGTCTCCCTACCTGAATTCTCTTTCTAATTTTATTGGTTCTGTAGCGTGTTCGTTCATCAATTTTATTGTGGTAATCGCATTTTTGTTTATGTTTGTTATTAGGTTCGTGTACCTGTAATCAATTCTGCCAATCTGTAGTGAGTTTTTGATGGCCCAATGTTCTATGCTGTGAAACGCCTTTCGGAAGTCTATGAATGCCATGTATAATGAGATTTTATACTCATTCGACTTTTCAATCAGTATTTTTTACTGTTAGCAGATGGTCGCTAGTACCAAAACCCTTTCTGAATCCCGCTTGTTCTCTTGCTTGGTATTCGTCAAGCTTAGTTGTTAGTCTATTTGTCATTATTTACGTTAGTAGTTTAAATACAACACTTAGTAATGATATAGGTCTGTAGTTTTCTAAGTTCTTTCGGTCACCTTTTTTGAACATTGATAGTGTCTCCGCATCGTTCCAGCTATAGGGTATTTCTTTTGTTGTCAATATTTTGTTCATGAGGATATGTAGGACTTATCTAGTTGTTTTTCCTCCTCTCTTCAGCATCTCTGCAGTTATTCCATCTTTTCCAGGTGACTTATGGTTTTTTAATTCTTGAATTGCTTTCTTGATTTCTGTTTTACTTATTTCTGGTTGTAGGTCAGAGTTTATATTCTTTATTTTTATGTTTAATTGTTTAAGAATTTCTTGCTGTGGTTTATGTCTTGTTCTGTATAGGTGCGTATAGTATTTCTTGTGTCAATACCACACCTATATTAATAACTTTAAATCAATGTTAGCTGTAAATACAAAAATAAATTTGTGTCTAATCTTTTTTGTTGTTTTATCAATTACTGTGCCAACTTGGACGGTGAATGCTGAAGAAGGCTATAAAAAATTTAACAAAACTTCAATATGCGTTCAGTATGTCTATTTAGTTTTGCAATGGCCAATAATGAAAAGACATCATTTAAATCGCGAAACGCAGTGGCATGCTATCGGGATGCTTCGAAGTGGCAGAAGTCAAACACACCTTGCTGAGGTCCTTCACATGAACAGCAATGTCATTAATCGTTTGTCGTTAAGGCGTCAAGAAACTGGTAATGTTGGTAAGCGTCATACAGACCGTATGAGGATAATCAACCAGGCTGAATACCGTTTTATTAGGTTGCTGGTTTGGTGAGATCGCACTGTAAGAGACCCATTAGGTGTTTGTAAGTGGCCAAACCATTAGAAATGGACTGTATAAAGTAGGGTTACATGCTCGAAGACCTGTGACAGTGCCTGTGTTATTCAGAGAAAATCGCGCTCATCGACTTCAGTGAGTATAAGAACACGCAAATTGGGTTAGACATGAGTGAGCCTTGACTTTGTTTACAAATGAGTTCCAATTTGAATATGTACCAGATACAAGAGGGACAGGAATTTGGAGACGCTCTGGCAATGCTGAACGTCTCTAACCATACAGGAGGTTCATAGACAGCAAGGCGGCGTTAAGTGTGAGTGGATCAGATGGTAAAAAACATTTCGTTTATGTGGAAGAGTTAACACACTATCACGATTTTATTCTTAAACCTACACACTATCGCAATATAATTTTAAACCTGCTGTGTACTCTTTGCAAAACAAGTGGACCCAAATTTCAATTAATGCACGACAATGAGCGTCTGCATACTGTCAGCGTCGTGTGAAAATTCTTTAAAGTTATTGAGGTTTTATCACGGCCTGTACAATCGCGCAGATTTAAACTAATTGAGTATATATGAGACACATTGGGTAAACGCATTTTACAAAAAAAATATTGCGTTCAATAAAAGACAGCAACTGTTTGAGGGCCTTTCAATGGAGTGGATAAGAACAGCAAGATAATCGCACCAAGACAATGACCATCTGACATGAGTTTGCCTTACAGATGTAGAACAGTAATCAACAACGGTGGAAGTCATATACTATACTAACTTATCCTAAACCTTGCTTTGTTGGAAGTTGAGGGTTAACAAATTAGTTTTTTTTTTGTTACCATTTTTTGACTTATGGAGTTCTCTTTTAATTGTTTAAGAGCTATTGCAATAATTTAATAAAAAATGTTTATTTTTATATTTAAGACACTTGTTTAGATCATTTTATTAAAAATATTTTAAATAAATTATTTGAAATCCTTGCAATTGTTATGTCAATCATTATTAACCAAACAATAGTGAGAAAAATAAAATACTGTGATTTAGTAATTTATCATTTATTTGCAATTCTATAATTATGCCGCATTAACTGATTAATTCTCCAAAGAATTTAAAATACTTAAGTATCACACTAAATATAGAACTTACTGAGTCGATTATGCAAGTGCTTATTCTAGTGTCAACATTAACTGAAATAAACAGTCTGATTTCATTTTAAAACTACCACCTTTGTGATATTAATACTTTATTAAAGTCTTTTTTAATTCATGTTAAAACGATGTGATACTTTTATCTGATTTTTATATTTATAAATATTATTTAATATTAAGTTTATCTGGTTATTTATTTCTCTTGTCCGTAAAAGTATTGTGTAGGATAAAAACACTGTAACAAAATTCGAATATAAGTTGAACACGAGTGTCAGTAATCACGAACTTTCACGAATATATTATTTATAATATAGTTTACGATAAAGTAGAAAAAGCTTCTGGATAAACAATTTCAATGTTGCAATAACTTATAAGTGAAACGTCTTGGATACGGCTTTTTTATAGCTGAATACATGTGGTATTGTCCCTATTATCAAGCGAAATTTAAGTTTTTTGTGAATTTTTAGAAAATGGTGTTACTAATTTTAAAATATCGACTTTTAAGCTATTCTATTAGTATTATACGTGCCATTATATAAGCGGTCTTCACATTTACTATTTAAAATCAAATAGTAATCTTACATTGTTTATGTACTGTTTATAAGTAAAACTGACGTTAAATATTTTGCTTATTTTGTTTATAACATAGATATTGTTATCATTGTTATCAAGAAAGTTATCAAAAGCACCTGTAACAAAGAGTGTCACGAAAATGATTTTTTATTAGCTGATTTCTCTGGTCTAATAAATAAAATTGGTTGTCTATATATTTATATACATATATGTATATATATATATATATATATATAATATATATGATATATAAATATATATATTATATATAAATAAGAAATACTGGATATTAGTGACTGTCGATATAAACAAATAACACAGTTTATTAGGGTTGCAGTCAGAAAATTGGCCGGGATGTTAAAAAAAACACTCTTTTGACTTTTTGTCGAGCTTTCGGAATGGTTTTATTCCTTTTTCAAGACACTGTAATAAGACAAATATGTAAATATTTAAAAAATATCACAATTCTTCAGTGTAACTTACTAGTCGTTGAGATTATTTATATAAGCATTGACACTCAACATTTATAACACACATTAAAATATACAATTATGGACAGAATACATTATAAAATTTTTAAAATTTATTGTAAAAATAGTAAAACTTGGTTGATGGCATGTTTTACTGGTGTATATCAACTCATAAAGAGAATGGAATATAAAAAACACGTAATTAATATGTAATTAGGTGTAATTGATGTTATATTTCTTTTCAAGAAATACTAGAGCTTAGGTCACTATACTTTTTAAACCTGTCTTAATGGTATGCAACATATTATACATTATTATACATATTTACCTGTACATAAATTACACCTCTATGTATAATATGTTGCATACTATTAAGACCTCTATGTATAATATGTTGCATACCATTAAGACAGGTTTAAAAAGTATAGTGACCTAAGCTCTAGTATTTGTTGAAAAGAAAGATAACATCAATTACACCTAATTACATATTAATAACAGTGTTTTTACTTTCCATTCTCTTTATGAGTTGATATACACCAGTAAAACATGCCATTAACCAAGTTTTACTATTTTTACAATAAATTTAAAAAATTTTATAATGTATTCTGTCCATAATTGTATTATATGTGTGTTATAAATGTTGAGTGTCAATGCTTATATAAATAATCTCAACGACTAGTAAGTTACACTAAAGAATTGTATATTTTTTAAATATTTACATATTTGTCTTATTACAGTGTCTTGAAAAAGGAATAAAACCATTCCGAAAGCTCGACAAAAAGTCAAAAAGAGTGTTTTTTTTAACATCCCGGCCAACTTTCTGACTGCAACCCTAATAAACTGTGTTATTTGTATATATATATATAGATATATTATATATATATATATATATATATATATAAATATATATATATATATATATATACCTATATATATATATATATATATATATATATATATATATATATACCTATATATATACAGATTGAACGAAATAAATTCGGAACATAGGAATATAATGTATTTCGGCTCAATTCTGCTGTAGCTGGTTGGCCAACAAAAGATTGTCAAATAATTATATTATAAAAAATCCCATACTTCAGTGGGCTGCTGGATTCTGAACTCATAAAATTGAAAGCTACACATAAATCTACGATTATGCTGTCAAACCAGTTATAGTCCAGGAAATGTAGCATTTCACCTCGCAATTTTTTCGTGCGGCGCGGATTGACTTGAAATTTAACAGAAGGTAGGTAATAGCCTAAGGATCAAAATCTATATCGAACCAAAGTGCGCCAAAGCCTAGGGGGTGGTTGCCACCCCATCTCCGGGGTGAAAATTTTTTTTACGCTTTAACTACAGGTTTCGATTAGAAAAGTGATTCTAAACAAAAAATGTGCTATACATTTTTTTTATAAAATGATATTTTTCAAGTTATTCGCGATTGAAAGTAACAACTTTTAGACGAAAAAATCCACGTTTTTAATCGATTTTTCGCGAATAACTCGAAAATGGTGCATTTTATCAAAAAAATTGTAGAGAACAAATTTGTAGCTTTTAAAAAGACAAATACAATTACAAATACAATATCAATGTTCAGCGGTTTTCTTCAAATGCCAAATTTGAAAGATTCAAAGTCAAATATCGGGAAAATGATGCATTTTTGGAAGAAAACTCACAAAACCTTTTTTAAAGAGCATAAATAGACCTATCATAAAAAAATAAGGTCAATACCTCATTTTTTACGAAAAAATCGAGGAAAACAACACCCTAACCACCCCCATAATTAAAATCGATCTTCACCCTTCTGCAATTCCCTTTGTAGATGTATTGTTAATACTTCCAAGAAGTTTGACCCATTTAAAATGCTTAGTTTTAGAAAAAGTACAGCTTAAAGCGAGAAACGATTTACAATTTCATATTTTTTACCCTTCTTTTTTTAAATATGCCAGAAAATACTGAATATATGAAAAAAATAAAAATTACCAAATTGTAGCTTTTTTAATGACTAAAATTATCCTTTATTTAGATTTGTTGTACAATGAATATTTGGCGAGATATAGCCGTTTAAAGCATCGATTTACGATCAAGCACCATCTTTTTCGGGCCCTTTAAACTCACCCCATTTAAAAACCAAGGGTTCCAAAAAGATTTAATTCACAGATCCTTGTAGCTATTAAAAACCTCTACAAATCGTTTTTGAAGAAACATCTATCGTTAAAAATTAAAGGAAATACTTTAAAAAACCAGTTAATTTTTTTCCGGAAAATTCCATTAGTATAGTACAGTACATTTCGGAGCATAATAATCTACAAAACCGGTATATTAGCTAGTGGGGCGTTATACATTCGAAATTTTAAGCGTTCTTATTTTGAAATCCCATACAACAGAATAAAACATCTGCTCATATGTCTATGGCTTGGCAATGAAAATATCAGAGCAACAGATTGGGGATGGTTTTCCAAAGATGGTTTGTTATTACCCGTACGCATGAACAAACAACCTGCACCCGATAAATTTTTGAAAATTATTTTTTGCCAATGCAAAAAAGGATGCGGCGTTTCATATGGGTGCAGAAAAGTTGGTTTATACTGTAACTCTACTTGTTCTGGGTGCTCAGGTGAAGGGTGCAATAACAGTCCACCAATAATTGAGGAAGATGATGATGACATAGATCACGATGAAGATGTAATTGATGACGAATAAAATTAATATTATAATTGTTTTACCTATAAATGTAAATATTTTCAACTATTTATGTAAATGTATAAGAATATATGGTGCCTTTTTATGTTGATAATTTTTTTTGTATTTAATTCTACTTTTTTCAATTTATATCTTATAAATTAGTTTATAAAAACTTCAATGTTGTAAAGGGTGATTTTCAAAAGTTGAAAAGTTGCAAAATTTTGGCAAAAAATTGTTTTCACCTATAGCACTCATAACAATTGATTTTTAAGGGTTGAAAATGTATGAATTTGTATTTTAAAGTATAAAAAACTCACTATTTAACTAATCCAAACCAAATTTCACTCATCTTAGGATTTGTAATATTATTTTACAATTTTTGAAAATTAGGGGTAGTTTTCACCCCTAAGAACAATCAGGGTTCATCGGCATGACATAAACTATAAAGCAGAGGGTGAGTTGAGCTTAATTCCAAATTTTTATGCAAGTCGTTTCAAGGTGAAATCATTTTCTTCGCATTACTAATTTTTTTATATTAATCTCTAATGAGGGTCGCTTTTTAAGGGTTGAAATATGATGGAACTTTATTGAAAAGCACGAAACTATCATTATTTAATTAATTCAAACCAAATTTTACCTATATTCAGGTTTAATATGGTATTTTATAATTTTTGACAATTAGGGGTAGTTTTCACCCCTAAGAACAATCAGGGTTCGTCGACATGACATAAACTATAAAGCAGCGGGTGAATTGAGCTTAAATCCAAATTTTTATCCAAATGATACAAGGCGAAATCATTTTTTTAGAATTAGTAATTTTTTACATTAATCTCTAACAAGGGTTGCTTTTTAAGGGTTGAAATATGATGGAACTCTATTCAAAAGTATAAAATAATCATTATTTAATTAATTCAAACCAAATCTTACCCATATTCAGGTTTAATATGTTATTTTATAATTTTTGACAATTAGGGGTAGTTTTCACCCCTAAAACCCTTCAGCGCACTTCGGTTCGATATAGATTTTGATCCTTGGGCTATTACCTACCTTCTGCTAAAATTTCAAATGGATACATGCAGGACGAAAAAATTGCGAGGTTTTAACTTTTTTCGAGCTTCAATTCCTGAACTATTTTCGCCTCCTTAGACAAACCCGTCTTACGCAAACAACTTTGTTGCGAGACAGATAGTTGAACGATATTTTATACAATGTCTATACCCAGGTATGGATTTATTTTTGTCCAAGTTTTATATTGGTCCACTATTTTAAATGCAGTTCAAACAGACATGTATTAAATTGTATGTTCCGTTTTAATTTGGTTCAATCTGTATATATATATATATATATATATATTATATATATATATATATTATATATATATTATATATATATATATATGTATATATATATATATATATAATATATATATATATATATATATATATATTATATATATATATGTATATTAAAAGCGGTGAAAACAATGGCTTACGCCGTTTATATATATATATATATATATATATATATATATTATATATTATATATATATATATATTATATAAAGTAGTTAGGTATTATTGACTGACACGTTATGTAAAATAAAGTTTTATTTTGAGGATGCAGTCATTTAAGTAGGGCAGGATAAGTTAAACTCTTTGTTCTTAAATCAAGCTTTCGCAAAATTTATTTGCTTCATCAGGATATGCTAAAATATGTTATGGTAAATACAATGAAATTGGAATTAAAAAACATTGTATAAAACTAATATAAAAACTTACAACATGAGGTTAAACCATTAAATTATTAAATTCACAAAACATTCTTAACTTATCTAAATTATATTTTTATGTAAGTACAATATTTTAATTTTGAATATATTATGACATTGATTATTATAATGATGTTTGATTTATGTCAGAAAGACACTCGTGTCTGTTTTTGTTATTGATAACTAGCTCTAGATTGTTATTATGCTTACGTAAAAAGTGGCGCCAAATATGAATATTTAAATTTTTGAAAATATAGTATTTATAGTCAGAAAATCATATATTAGAAAATTAAAGTATTAATTTTCGTAAGATAGAATGTAATTATAGATATTGCTTAGTTTGTTAATATCAGTTTTTTTATTAACGCATTGATATTTATTTATGCATACCATTTCTAAAAATTCTCTTTTATTTAATTGGTTTTCACGTCTTAATATATTAGTTTCATTAAAATTAAATTAATGATTATTATTAATTGGATGATCTATTAATGCACACGTATTTTTATTATTTCTAAGGTCACTTTTATGTGATGTTAGTCTACCTATTAGATTTCTAGATGTGTGTCCGATGTATGACTTATCACAATTTTGGCATGGTATTCTATAAACTACATTTGAGCTTTCCATAATGCTAATAGGTGATTTAGTTTTTGTATATAATGATGCTAATGTCTTAACATTTTTAGTTGCAATTTTAATATGAGAATAGTTAGCAAAGACTTTAGTTAATTTGGGTGTTAATGTTGGTATGTAAGGTAGTGATGTGAAAGTACAATAGAACCAAATCAACAAATCATGCAATCTCAATTTACTTTCACATCACTATAATCATTGATTTAATTTTAATGAAACTAATATATTAAGACGTGAAAACCAATTAAATAAAAGAGAATTTTTAGAAATGGTATGCATAAATAAATATCAATGCGTTAAAAAAAACTGATATTAACAAACTAAGCAATATCTATAATTACATTCTATCTTACGAAAATTAATACTTTAATTTTCTAATATATGATTTTCTGACTATAAATACTATATTTTCAAAAATTTAAATATTCAGATTTGGCGCCACTTTTTACTTAAGCATGATAACAATCTAGAGCTAGTTATCAATAACAAAAACAGACACGAGTGTCTTTCTGACATAAATCAAACATCATTATAATAATCAATGTCATAATATATTCAAAATTAAAATATTGTACTTACATAAAAATATAATTTAAATAAGTTAAGAATGTTTTGTGAATTTAATAATAAAGAGTTTAACTTATCCTGCCCTACTTAAATGACTGCATCCTCAAAATAAAACTTTATTTTATATATATATATATATATATATATATATATATATATATATATATTTATATATTAAAAGCGGTGAAAACCAAATGGCTTATGCCGTTGAAGGTGTAAATTTCACTACTGTAGGCACTATCATATTCGATTAGGTATGTTAAAGGAATTATATCTTTTTAATATCTTTACCTGTTGGTTGTTGAGAACATTGTTTGGCAAAATATTAGGATGTACGCACAGTCGATTTTAATATTGTTAAGCTTTTTTGCGCTCTTTAGAAACTGTTAGTTCTTACAAATCTCTATGCCAAGCATTATTATGGATAACCATTGATCATTAGCGAGTGTTCTTGGAACTATTGATTCAAAAAATGTATGTTTTCTTGATATTAGATTTACTAGCTGATCCCCAGAGCCGCATCCCATATGACCAAAAAGATGTCATTATTACTTTATATAGCAGCAGCTTGTTGTTGATCGATAGGTGTGAGTCCCAGCATTCACTAAAGTTTTTGTATATAAATCCTAGGCGTTGTCTTTTCGTCCGTATATGTTTAGCTCATGTTAAACATTTATTTATGTGGATGCCTAAATATTTCATAGCATCTTTCTGGGGTAAAGAATTTCCATCAAGTTAACTTGTAATCATGTACCTCTTCTTCTAGTGAATCTAAGTTGTGTGTATTTTAAGATTTACTTTAATTCACGAGAGCCTTAACCATTCATTACTTTTGTTTAGATGTAGGTGCAGTCTCTCTGATGGTATTACTGATGCAGTATTATGAGAGGTTAGAAAAGTAGTATCATCTGCAAATATTGCATGTGTACCATTATTATTTGTTGGTAAGTCAGTCGTAGATAGCAAATAGAGGAGCATACCCTGAAGGTAGGGGTAACGTAGGTTTTTCTTCAACTTGTACCGTCTGTATGCTACAGTTTGTCCAAAACTTGAAATACATCTAAAAAGTCTGCAAGTTTTCTGCTCACTTTCCGCCAAGTAAGATAAATTTGAAGGAGATTTTGCACATTAAATTCGTAATAACCTTTATTACTGTATAACATTATGTGAATATGAAGAAATATAAAATTGCATTTGTGTGTTATAAAAATGAATTTTAGTATTTAAAATTTTAAATAAAAGATAAAGATTAGATTAAGAGATAACACAATTTATCTCTTAATTAATATTGACAAAACTGTATTAAATTTTTTTATTCAGGGGTTTTTGAGGCCGCTGAACATTAATATAATACCGGCATAAGTCTTCGAAGTATCTGATATCCGGTAGGGGTATTATCAATAACTTCCTCTTGAGTTGTATAAAAATATGTTATATAAATATTCAAAACATACCTAAACCATAAACAAAAAGTATACCTACTTGAATATTCATGATCAGATAAGTGGCAAAGTTTATAGAGATTGACACGACTTGTTTGTTTGTCCAGAACCGCATATCATATTTTACGAAAAATCGATATACAGAGCTTCACTTTCTCAATTATTTTTCAACAGAAGTTTCTAAAAAATATTACAAATGACTCGTAACAGACTAATCTCTTGGGAGGATGAGTTAACATCTCTTGAATCTTTACCAGGTTTTTGTAGGAGTATAATCTGTGCCGATTTCTATAGCAGAAGGAAGTAATTCAGACTTAACCTAGCGTTAAATATCATAACAATCATTTTGTAGTTAGCTATTAATTGACCTTGTCCGTCATAAGGTCCTAACCCAGCGCCTTATTAGGTTGTACTTGATTTTTGATAATCTGTTTTACTTCTTTAATATTTAACTTTGAGATTTATAGTTCCATTTGATATGAAACGTTAAGCAAAGAATAAATTGATTCTTCTTGTTTTTGAGGCATTTATCTGGTAAATAAACTAAATACAGTCGTAAGACATTGTGCGAATGTCACGGCTTTCTTTGTCTATTCTTGCCTATTAACCTTCGAAATGTTTTACTCCTTGTCTCCCCCCATGAAGAATATTTTGTATTTTGGTACGACATTAGGTTTGAATTCCCCTATTTTTTTAAATATTTTTAAGTCTTCTGGTAATTCTGTTTAGGTTTGCTTTGTCGATAGATGTGTGTGTGTGTTTTTGTCTTGCTCCTACGTATTATTTTTTCTTTAATCAACTTTTTGCATTTAGAGAACAAATTATGCTTTTCTTTCATATTTTTTATCCGATAATATCAATCATCCCTCCTTTTGTATAAAAATCGTAGGATGTCGCACTTTGCTTTTAATTTTGTATTTCTGTGGTTAACTATATTATATAAGTTCATTGATATTTATTTTATTAGTACGCTTTGGAATATATTCCAAACTTCTCTAAACATACATAATTCTTTTTATATCCATCTCTAGATTTTTACAGCAGGAGGTTCTGTAATATATTATTGTTTGTAATTTAAGTTAGAATATTATTAAATTCCATATCTGACTCACTCGGCTATTCAGTTTTTTAATTAAATTAAAACTCGTCCCGAATCAACTATTTCTATAAATTTCGTAGAATAAATATTTCATACAAAAACTGAATTTTTACTTTCAAATTAATTTTTTTTTATTGAGTTTAATGCGTCGACAACTAATGGTCATTGGCATGGTACAGTGAATTTTTACTGCCAGGTACCTAGTGTAGTACATAAAAAATCATTGTACATAAAAAACACATACCCAACATAACGAAAATCGAGAGCATAAGCACGAGAGTCATCCTATTGATATTAAAACTAAACTCTCGTTATAGTTTACAAGTTATACAGGTCTACGCCCCGACAACTGGACACACAGATGAAGAAGTCGAAAAATTCTGAGGATGTAGCTGAGGCACAACAAAGAACACGAACACACTATACTGTTCTCATGGGCGATTTCAACGCAAAACTCGGATTCAAACAAGACCAAGCGGAGATCGCGTTAGGAAAGTACGGATACGGGGCAAGGAACGCAAGAGGGGACATGCTTTTAAACTTTCTACATCATCAATGCATGTTTCAAATAAACTTTTTCTTTAAAAAGAAACCCCAAAACAAATGGACTTTATAATTATGGACTTTATAATGGAAAAACGAAATCGACTTTATAATTACAGATAAAAAATATATAATACAAGACGTGGAAGTACTTAACAAGTTCTCTGCTGGCAGCGACCATAGGATGATAAGAACAAAAGTAATGCCTAACGTTAAAAAAGAAAGAATGAAGCTTGTTCCTAAACCAAATGTTAGAAGATGGGTACCACCTGAAAATGCAAAACTGTTTGAACGTACGGTCGAAGAAAAATTACAAAACGAAGAAAACAGAAAAGATAAACATCGAAGAACTAAACCAGAAAATAGTCAAAGCTCTGAAACAAGCACAAGAAAAATGTTGCCCAAAAAACCAAAAAGACGAAGAAAAACTAAGTCTAAGCACGAAAACTCTATTAGAGGAAAGAAGAACAACTAACAGATAAATACAGAACCAATCTAACAAAAATGAGACAACTAAACAAACAAATCACTAAGAACATCAGAAAAGATATAAGAGACTACAACACCAGAGAGATATCAAAAGGCATAGAAGAGAACAAAAGTTTAAAAGTCTTCAGAAGGAAACAGCAAAAAGGAAAGAAAAATATTTACAAACTGAAAAAACACAAAGGGCGAAATAATAACAGATAAACAGGGAATTCTACAAACTGTCGGACAATTTTACAGCGAACTCTACAGCAAAACAGAAGAAAATGTTCCAACTGAAAAACATACCAAAGGTTCTAAACCAGGGCTCGAAAGACATACCAGATGTTACTGTTGATGAAATCAAAAAAGCTCTCCTACAAATGAAAAATAATAAGTCACCTGGCGACGACGGGGTCGTTGCCGAAGCCATAAAATTAGGAGGCGAGAAACTGATACAAATGCTTTCCATACTTTTCACAGAATGCCTTGAAAGAGGAACAACACCATCACAATGGCAAAATGCAGTGATCATTCTAATGTTTAAGAAAGGAGATTTAACAAATCTCGTAAACTATAGACCAATCAGCCTCATCTCACACATATACAAGCTTTTACAAAAGTCATAACAAACAGACTTTCGAACAAAATGGACTTTTACCAATCATGCGAACAGGCAGGATTCAGGTCAGGCTTCGGCACGAACAACCATCTACAAGTTACTAAAAGCCTCATCGAAAAATGTATAGAGTACAATAAACCCTCGTCCTAATATTTGTGGTTATGAGAAAGCATTCGACACAGAAAACCACCAGAAAATGCTAGAAGCTTTAAAAGAGTGCCGAATAGATCACTATGTGCTACACCACTGTCATCAAAAATATCTATGATAATGCCACGGCATGCGTCAGACTCCATGAACATACACACAAGTTCAACATTCATCGTGGAGTTCGCCAGGGCGACACCATTTCACCAAAACTGTTTACAACATTATTGGAATACATGTGTAAGCGTGCAAACCTAGACGAAAAGGGCATAAACATAAATGGAGAGCAGCTTAGTCACCTCAGGTTCGCGGACGATATAGTCCTGATAACAGACCGCATAGATCATGCCATCGAAATGTGCGAAAGACTCTACCATGCCTCTACACAAGTGGGTTTAAAGATCAATAACTCAAAAACACAAGTGATGACAAACCTTGTTCTGAGTGAGAACATCAACATAGCTGGAACAAGTATAGAACAAACATCAGCATACAAATATCTGGGACACGAAATTCGCTTAAGTAGAGATAACCAGACCAATGAACTAATACGTAGAATAGGGTTGACATGGGCAGCTTATGGAAAGCTAAGAGATGTTTTCCAATCAGCTCTTCCCATCTGCTTGAAGAGAAAAGTCTTTGATCAATGTGTGCTGCCGGTTCTAACCTATGGTGCGGAGACGCTAACACTTACTAAGACGTCCGCAAACAAAATTCGGACAACACAGAGGGCAATGGAACGGTCCATGTTGGGATTAACCCTGAGAGACCGAATACCCAACACAGAATTGCGCCGTAGATCGGGAGTAACCGACGCAATCAAAAGAATATCAACCTTAAAATGGAACTGGGCAGGGCACGTCGCGAGAACGAAGGACGGCAGATGGACAAAACGCATTCTTGAGTGGAGACCCAGACAAGATGCCTTTAGGAATAGAGGACGACCACCAACAAGATGGACGGATGACCTGAAACGGACACATCAAAATTGGATGCAGGCGGCTCAGGACAGAAATTTGTGGGGTGAACTACGGGAGGTCTATATTCAGGAGTGGACGAGTATGGGCTGAATGATGATGACCTAGTGTAGTGTGTGTGTGTGTGTGTGTGTGTGTGTGTGCGTGTGTGTGTGTAGAGGTCTGAGGTGGGTAGGCCATGTTATGCGGATGGAGCAAACCGACTCAGCTAGAAAAACGCTCCTTGATAGACCTATTGGTCAAAGAAGAAGAGGAAGACCCACAACAAGATTCCTAGATAACATAGACCAGATATGAGAAATATGGAAATACGTGTTTGGCGGAGGAAGGCGATGGATAGGGACGACTCGAAGAGAATTCTTGGGGAGGCTAGGACCCACACAGGGTTGTAAAGCCAAAATGATGAAATAATGGTTTTACAAATGTATTCACTGTCAAAAATACGATTTAAGGTAATTTTGATAGGGTGGAGTTGGATTGTTTTGCAAATACAGGCCTTAATTTACGTTACAGTTAAGTAAATGTTCACATAAATGATAAGTAGGCGGTGTTACCCTAGTCGTGATTTTAGTAATAAGTCAGACTCTTATTACAATTATTATTAAAAATTATATTTACGCTATACAATTTTAAAGTGATACAAGCAATTTTTGTGAACATTAATTTATGCCTAGTATATCATTTTTTATTATAATTAATGTGATTTTTGTAGATAACGACTATAATAGTATAAAGTTTGCCAACCCTATTAAATTGAAACAAAAGACTCCCAAAACAAAATCGTTTCAAAAAGGAACTTTTTATCGTCAGATAATACTATGTGTCTGGTCAACGACTCTGTTTCTCTAATATAACAACCCGAGCCCTAGAAATCGCGTATATTCGTAGCATTTTGGTAGATTTACGAAACGGATTTATCTTGAAATAAAGTTAAGTGTTGTTTCGTGTTTCCTAAATAGTGATGAATCAACGAAAAAACAAGTGTGGACGGAAAATCATACTAGTATTTAATTAAGCTGCTAGATTGAAATATGTATTTGGTTGTTTATGTATATTAAGTAAGGTCATGGGTGAATGACCAGTCGCTAACATGTGTCAATGGAAAACGTATTATATTTGTGATTTTCCAAGACAAAAACTGGAGTATTTTAAAATGTCTTTACTAACGTTTGCAATTTAGTTTAAAGTAATATTTATATATATATATATATATATATATATAATATATATATATAATATATATATATATATATATATATATATATATATATATGTAAATACTTTTTCTTTTTGGGTGTGGTAGTCAATAAAAAATAGAGCTTTGCTAAGGCGTACTATTTATTCTGAAATCCGAGCTTTCGGTGGTTATTTGCCACCTTTATCAAGGTCTACAATGAAAATTACTGTGTTATAAAATTAGGCTGATGTAATATAAAAGTTATAAAAACTTACCAGAAAGTAAGATTCATAGCATATAAAACACAACGTTAAATAACATAATGTGATCTGAATTACTGAAGGCATTAAAAATTTAAAAACTTTAAAATAACTTAAAAGTTAAAGAACATGTTACAAAGTTAAAAAGTAAAAATAAGACGACATGTTTGACAAAAAACAGTCGTCTTCGCAGGTTTGAATTCAGTCACATCTCACGAACAGAAAGAGGTAGTAGGAGGAACTATTGTTGTTTAAATAGTTCGATGTAACTACAAAAAACAAACTTTCAAACTGATGTCTAACAAAATGCCGTTTGTGATTTTAAGTACTACCAACCATGTTACCAACTTAGAATTGAGAGGGAAATTTAAAATAATAAACTTTTTTTACATAGTACAAACACAGTAATTTTCATTGTAGACCTTGATAAAGGTGGCAAATAACCACCGAAAGCTCGGATTTCAGAATAAATAGTACGCCTTAGCAAAGCTCTATTTTTTATTGACTACCACACCCAAAAAGAAAAAAGTATTTACATATTTTTCCAAACTAGTCAAAAAATTTTGGACTACCTTGTCTATATATATATATATATATATATATATATATATATATATATATATATATATATATATATATATATATATATATATATATATATCTATATATATATATATATATATATATATATATATACATATATATATATATATATATATATATATATATATATATATATATATATATATATATATATAAGAACGTTTTCTAACGTTGTCGAATTCTAACAGCTGGATTGAACGATAAAGATCTACGAATAATTACAAATCTATACTGGCATCAAGAGGCAAGAATAAAGGTTGAACAAAAACTGTCGGATAAAATAAATATAAAAATAAGAGTGAGACAAGGCTGTATATTGTCGCCTTTACTTTTTAACTTATATTCGGAGGAAATATTTAACGAAACCTTAATGGATACAACCGAAGGTATTATTGTGAATGGAGTAACCGTCAACAATATTAGACATGCCGACGATAGCTTAGTGCTTGCTAATTGCGGATAAGACCTTCAAAATCTAATGAACAAAATAAAACAGACTCGTGATCAGTATGTATTAAAACTCAACGTTAAGTAAACTAAATATATGATAGTTAGCAAATAAAATGATATACAGGATGACGGTATAAAAGTCGGAGATGCAACACTGGATAGAGTAGAGAAACTTGGCTGTCTCTCATTTCAATGAGAGCTTGGATCCAACCGCAGAAATTAAAAGCCGAATAGAACAAGCCCGAGCTGCCTTTGTAAAAATGAGAAATATACTTTGCAGTCACGATCTTAGCATAGACCTTAGAGTTCGAATGATATCTTGCTACATCTTTCCTGACCTGCTGTATGGAGTGGAAGCGTGGAATCTAACTGAGGCTATCCTTAAACGCTTGACAGCCCTTGAGATGTGGGTGTATAGACGACTACTGAAAATAAGCTAGGTCGAGAGAGTTAGAAATGAGGAGGTCCTTACACGGCTGAACCAAAAAACACAACTGGTCAATATAATATAGAAACGAAAGCTGGAATACTTCAGTCACATTATGAGACACCCTGAAAAATATGATCTTTTACATCTGATCATTCAGGGAAAGATCCAAGGTAATCATGGTCCTGGTAGAAGAAGAACATCATGGCTGAAAAATCAAAGGCAATGGTATAGAAAATCAAGTACATCGTTATTTAGAGCTGCTGTCAATAAAGTCACGATATTATTCAGTCAGCCATTATGATATCCATCGATCGATAACGGTCATAGAACTAGAAGAAGAAGAATGCTGTTAAAGTAATAGTCCACCGTACCACAGTTTTAATTTCTAAAAGAAATACATGTAAGTTAGAGCAGTTTTGCAGTTAAATATACCCTTTTAATACAATATTGCTAAATACTATTCTCTAACAACTACAATAATACAAAGAAAAAAAGTTATGAAAAAGAACCTTAAATATTAAAATCAGAAATTGAGACGGCAATTAAAAAGATAAAATTCGGAAAAGCAGAAGGAGAAGATGGAATAACAGCTGAAACACTTAAAGAAATGGGAGAATTAGGGATTAGGGAAAAAATGCTTAGAATTTGCAATGAGATCTGAATTACTGGAAAGTGGCCAAATGACTGGGGTAAACTCACGTTTATTCCCATATATAAAGCAGGTTTAACGACAGATTGCAGTAATTACCGTACAGTAGCATTAATATCACACGCGAGCAAAGTACTTTTAACCATCATCTATGAAAGACTAAAATCAATTATCTTACCACAAATTTCCAAAGTACAATGCGGATTCGTCCCAGATAGAGAAACAAGAAAACATATTCTTAATATTCGTCAATTTATCGAAAAATATATTTAACATAGAAACATATTTATGCTTTGTTGACTATTCCAAGGCCTTCAATCCCGTAAAATGGGATAAAATGTGGCATATAAGTAATTAGAGAAATAAGTACGCCAGAACAACTGATCTATTTTTTACAAAAACTATATGTAAATAATACTACTAATGTAAGAGTTAATAATGTGGTTTCGAAAAACTTTAAATTAAAATCTGATGATCATCGATAGAATCATCGCTATAGGCGCATTCTCAGAATATCATGGATGGACCGCGTCACTAACACGCAAGTATTCCAAACTTTAGACAAAAGATGCGAAATTCTAAATGAGATAAAAACTAGAAAGATGGAATCCTTGGGGCAGATTGTGAGAGGTGTAAAGTTCGAACTTTTAAGAAACATCAATGAATGGTGAATGTTCGTGAATGGTTCGGGTGTAGTTCGATTGAAGTTTTTAGGCGCGCTGCTAACAAAGTCGCAGTGGCAATGATGATTTCCAATCTCCGCTAGGAGTGGCACGAGAAGAAGAAGAAGCAGAGATAAGAAACATGGCAGGTTACGAAGTGGTCAGGGAATTTAATTACTTAGGCTCTATTATTACTTACAGTGGAGAATGCGAAGACGAGATTCGTCGACGCATCACAATGGCCAGATCGGCAACAGCCAAACTCACAAAAATTTGAAGAACACTGCCTTCACAAAAAACACAAAATTACTCATTGTTCGAGCATTGATACTTCCTATTCCCACCTATGGTTTAGAAACTTAGACAATAAAAACAGCCGATTTAAATTTATAACGGCATTTTAAATGTGGGTCTACCGTAGAGTGTTGCGCATACCATCGACCGCCCATCGCACAAATAACTCAATTCTATCAGGACTTAACATAAAAACTAAACTCATCACAACTATCAACCAAACTATACTAAGATATTTTGGACATATAACTAGAAGAAGGGAAGGTATGTATGATAGTTGAAGGTAATATAGCGGGTAAAAGATCCAGAAGAAGATCTCCAGTACGATGGTCGGACCAAATAAAGGAGATGACTGTTTACTCGTTATCCGAAGTATAACAACATGCATAGAAATTACATGACGCCACTACATTCTTACATAGGAGAAAGGATAGAGGAGGAGAAGGATACCCTATTAAGTTTAACTTAAAGTTTGTCTAAAATTATTTAGACAAAACAAAATATATGGAAAAAATTTAGAAAAATATTTATTTTTATTTTAAACAATGTAGTTCTGCTGCGGAAGTATGTCCAATCAACTAAAAATTTTCATTTAAAAATATAATTGTGTATTTGTAGTGTGTCTACGAAATAGAAACCGCAACTCTAAACTTTTATAGCATGGAACGCTTGAAGGTATTTGAGATGAAATTATGCCAGATAATATTCAGGATATCATAAACCGCCACCCGAATGGCACGTAATCGATAGTGTTAAAATGCAAAAACAAAGTATCTGAGCCATGTCATGAGAATCTCTAAAAGTGCAAAACCCACTAAAAAAAATAGTTCATTGTTTAACCGTACCGTATAGAGTTTAAAATTAAAACAAGTTTAAAACCTACTATGGTAGATTTAAGTTGTATTTAGGTAAGACCACATTAAAAAAAGAACAGTATACAGTAAGGTCTCGTTTGATGCGACAGATACGTTCCACAGGAAAGCGCATATAAAAAAATTGCATAAAAAAAGACATTACTTACCTTGAAAAAGTGGAGATACGACCCATAGCCTTTTAAAATTACATAAATTACTTAGAATATCTGAAAGAAATTCATACAAAAGCTTAAAAACGACTTGTCCATATTTCTAAACGTTTTTGTAACCATTTATATTTATTCACATCGTGTCGATAAACAGGAAAACAGGGGAAACTTGTTTATTTTACTAGTATTGTTGTTAAAAGTAAACTAATTATTTTATATACAAGTATACAAGGCAAAATTGTAGGAAATGAGGCAATCAACAAAGTCATCATAGTCAAATTGATCGACAAACGTTCGTAACGGAGAGACATCCTAAGAAGGAGAAATAGGAAAACAGAGGAATCTGTTTATTTTACTAGTATTATTGTTGTTCAAAGTAAACTAGATTGTTTTAAAAATTCTGTAAAAATGTACCAAACAAATGTACAAAACAAGTTGTTGTTTGTAGGTTATGTTATTAAAAATTTATGGTTGTCTCGGTCTTGTAGACCACAACCTGCTTATAGTTGAAAAAATCTGTGGATGGTCTTTTTATCCTCGGAATATCAAATTCAAACTGTTTGGTGTGTATTTTGTATTAAATGTTTGTGTATTGTGTGTGGCATATGTATTGTGTATAGATTATAGATCGTATATCTCCGACTTTATATAGACTTATATAGACTTATAGACTGAAAGCCTGCTACATTCTACATCAATAAAAGTCACGTTCAAGAAAAAAATTTAAATGATTTATCACTGAAACTAAAGGTTTATCCTTTAGTCAAATTATGCTTTTATATCTATTTGTTATAATATCTATCAATTTTCATGAACGTTTCAAAAAACGCCTCTATATAAAAAGCCGCGTATCAAACAAAACAAGTTCGTATTATTTTCATTGCGTGCTTTTAACTCTTATTAAAGTTTCAATGACCTAGAACATAAAGTTCAAACCGATTAAATTTTTTAGGACACCCAGTATGTAGGACAGTAGATATATTAAGAATTATTAAAACTTAAGTAATATTAATAAATTTGTTTCTATGCGTAAGCAGGAATGTGCAAAACCCATTAGAAGTATGCAAATGAAATCAGTGAGACAGGCATGAGAAGTCGGACTCAAGTGAAGCGTAGTCGTGTCCGGAGTGGACGTCATGCTGTAGATCCGGGAGTACTTTTCAAATAAAAAGGTACCAACTGCAATGGATTTGGTCCGTGATCTTTGTTTTAAATATTGGTGTAGGAGCTGGGCAATTCGTTAACGATGAAAGTGAGTAAATTTATTAAAAATATATTATAATATAATATATTGTATACCGTATTATTGTGTCTTTCAAATTTGTAATACTGAAACGTTTATATTATGGTTATATATACATGCCTGGCAATCCTGAAGAGGAATAAAGGCACATTCATGAACATTTCTGATATAATTTTCGCGGAAGATCAATCTCTCCCATTTATCATTCAATCATTTATCATCATCATCAGCAATATGCTTGCTGTTTCTCTCCATCGGAGGGGGTCTCTTATTGAAATGAAATATTTGCTTCCGTTAAGTCTATCACACATTTTGGCCAGTGCTAATAGAGAAACCTTGCTATTCGTTAGATATTAGAAATAATTGCTAATAAATTTTATTAAAGATGTAAAAGTAGAAAAATAATTAGTATAACTTTGAGGATTTATACATATATCTAGAAAAAAGGAACAAATAAGAACAAAAAAAAATATATCTTTAAACATAAATAAAACATTCTGTGGCTGATGGACTTTTTTCCGTGCCATATCTTTCTCTCTCACACAACTTTTTTAACAATTAGAAACTAACTTCTATGTCAATAGCAGTACAAAGCACTCAATATTATTTGAAATTTTTAATTATTATCTTTTTCTGCTTGTTTTTTATGTGTTTTCGTTGTCTTCCTACTGATCGTCTTTCTATTTGGTACTGTCTTTTGCCGTCTTTACTACTCTATTTGTTGTCATTCAGCTCATCTGATTTCATTCTACTCTTCTATTTCTTACCCATTTCTTAATGTTCTTCACCTTGCCAGTACGTCGTATATCTATACTTCTAGATCTGTCCCATAGTATTTTACCATAAATTTTCTCTGCTGTTTTTAACATAATTTTTGTCCTCTCTGTGTCAGGTCGTGTTTCTGCCGCGTATGTCATTATTGGTCTGATGACTCTTTTGTAAATTCTGCCATTCATTTCTTTCTCGATAATTTTATTTTTCCCTATTGATTCATTTAGATAACCTGAGTCTCTGTTTGCTCTATTAACTTGATCTTCCACTACTGTTTCGAGTTTTCCGTTGCTGTATAATGTAATTCCTACATATTTAAAATTCATCACTTGTTCTATTATCTGGCCTTCCAGTTCCAATTTACAACTTTGTACATTTACTGTTATAACCATGCTGTTATACCCATATATAACCATTTTGTCTTTTTTATGGAAATTAACATGTTAAATTTTCCTACAGTTATACAGGGTGAGTCATAACTATTGGGACATAGACTAAGGACAGGTTATTTGGACCAAAATATGGCTATTGGGACAAATATGCCTTAATAAAATGTTACTGGGAAAAAAGATACAGGGTGTTAAAGTTAATTTTTGTTTTTCGTTTTTTGCTAATATTGTCCCTGTATATTTATAAATTGCTATCAAAATTGGCCCAGAGGCATAATCTTAAACAAGAAATAGTATTTTATTTACAATTTTATGTTTTGTCATAGATGGCGCCAAGTGGATCATTCCTAATGATCAAATTGAGCCTAAACCTTTTCTGATGAAACTTTTAGTAAATTTTTATTAGAAAATACGACGTAAACATCATTTTTACGTAAAATTGGTAATCTTGATTAAACGTGATAATTTCAACCGTTTTCGATAAAAACGCAGTCGAACTGCTTAGAGCCTTAAAAAAGGATTTCAAATATTATTTCATTTATGAAAAGTATGCTTTGGACTGTCAGATACTTATTGTTGGTAAATGTCATTTGTTCAGAGTAAATTATTTTTAAATTGCGTTAGGCTTTCACGGCCATCGTCTAACTTATTAAACTGTTTATTCGGGCTGTTGGGCCGTTGTCTTCTGTTGAGATTAGTTCTCGACGTTTCGCCAACACTAGGGGTTGGCATCTTCTGGAGATGTTGATGCTTCGCTTGTAAGCAGAAACTGACGACGCGTTGTACTACGGAGGCAATATTTATAATTCCCACTCACCTCCCCTCCACTGGTTTCGGCTTGAGGGGGCGTGTCGTTGTTTATAGTAGCTTTTCTATCTCCGTGTTTGGCGGGAAGGGCGTTTGTGGATTTTAATACTGGTATCCATGTTTTGTTGATTTTTAGTCCTTCTTCTATCCTATTGAAATTGTTTGGGTGCTTGTATATTTCCACCGCTTCCCGATATAACCGTGGGTAGTACTGTGAAGTTTTGTCCAGCATCTGTGTTTCTTCAAATAGTATTCGATGTTCTCCGCTTCCCAAAGCGTGTTCGGCAACGGCAGATTTGTCGATATGTCCTAAACGACAATGGCTTTTATGTTCATTTATCCTGGTGTTGGTGTGTCTTTTTGTGGTTCCCACATATACCATTCCACATGTGCATGGTATTCGGTATACTCCGGCCGTTGCTAATGGGTCGCGTTTGTCTTTTACCGATCTTAAACAATCCTTGATCTTCTTTGTAGGTCTGAAGATGGTCTTTATGTTGGCTTTCTTGAGTATTCGCCCAATTCTGTCCGTTACCCCCGATATATAGGGCAAGAACGCTTTCCCTTTACATTCTGTTTCTTCGTCCCTTCTTCTAGATACGTTGTTCATCGCCTTGTGTATTTCTCTTCTGGTGTACCCATTAGAGGTGAGCGCTTTTTCAATATAAAGAAGTTCACTTTGGAGATGTTGTGGTTCACAAATTCTCTTCGCCCTCTCTGCCAAAGTTTTGATGATACCTTGTTTTTGGCTAGGATGATGATTTGAGTTCCTGTTTAGGTATCTGTCTGTGTGTGTAGGTTTTCGATACACTTTATGTCCTAAGTGACCTTCCTTTCGATTTACTAATACATCCAGGAACGCTAGTTGTTGAGCTTTTTCTGTTTCCATCGTAAATTGAATATTTGGATGTAGTGTATTTATATAAGCCAGGAAATCGTTTAGTTTTTCTGCTCCGTGACCCCAAATCACAAAGGTGTCATCAACGTATCTGAACCATACCCTAGGCTTGTATGCTGAGTCCATTATCTTCTTCTCTAAATGCTCCATGAAAAGGTTGGCTACGACCGGGCTTAGTGGGCTTCCCATTGCTACTCCATCCATCTGTTCATAAATTTGGTCTTCCCATGAAAAGTATGTGGTAGTTAGGCAAATACGGTATAATTCCACCATATCCTTGGAAACTAGTCCCTCAATTAAATTCAGAACGTCTTCTAGGGGACTCTTGTAAATAGGGAAACCACATCAAAACTAACAAGAATGTCAGATTCCTGCAAAGTTATTCCTTTGATCTTCTCAATAAAATGGGCGGAGTCTTTTACAAAGGCATCGTTTTTTCCTATATGTGGTTGTAAAATATCGGCCAGATGTTTTGCAAGGCTGTAAGACGGAGATCCTATGGAGCTCACAATAGGGCGGAGAGGTACATCGTCTTTGGACGATGTACCTGACGAACGGAAAATCAACAGACTTATTAAATCTTTGTCCATACCAGAGGAGATAAAGCCAAGAATATGCAACAGCGAAGCAGTCCCACCACGCTTGTATGGCTTGCCGAAAATACACAAAGACGATGTACCTCTCCGCCCTATTGTGAGCTCCATAGGATCTCCGTCTTACAGCCTTGCAAAACATCTGGCCGATATTTTACAACCACATATAGGAAAAAACGATGCCTTTGTAAAAGACTCCGCCCATTTTATTGAGAAGATCAAAGGAATAACTTTGCAGGAATCTGACATTCTTGTTAGTTTTGATGTGGTTTCCCTATTTACAAGAGTCCCCCTAGAAGACGTTCTGAATTTAATTGAGGGACTAGTTTCCAAGGATATGGTGGAATTATACCGTATTTGCCTAACTACCACATACTTTTCATGGGAAGACCAAATTTATGAACAGATGGATGGAGTAGCAATGGGAAGCCCACTAAGCCCGGTCGTAGCCAACCTTTTCATGGAGCATTTAGAGAAGAAGATAATGGACTCAGCATACAAGCCTAGGGTATGGTTCAGATACGTTGATGACACCTTTGTGATTTGGGGTCACGGAGCAGAAAAACTAAACGATTTCCTGGCTTATATAAATACACTACATCCAAATATTCAATTTACGATGGAAACAGAAAAAGCTCAACAACTAGCGTTCCTGGATGTATTAGTAAATCGAAAGGAAGGTCACTTAGGACATAAAGTGTATCGAAAACCTACACACACAGACAGATACCTAAACAGGAACTCAAATCATCATCCTAGCCAAAAACAAGGTATCATCAAAACTTTGGCAGAGAGGGCGAAGAGAATTTGTGAACCACAACATCTCCAAAGTGAACTTCTTTATATTGAAAAAGCGCTCACCTCTAATGGGTACACCAGAAGAGAAATACACAAGGCGATGAACAACGTATCTAGAAGAAGGGACGAAGAAACAGAATGTAAAGGGAAAGCGTTCTTGCCCTATATATCGGGGGTAACGGACAGAATTGGGCGAATACTCAAGAAAGCCAACATAAAGACCATCTTCAGACCTACAAAGAAGATCAAGGATTGTTTAAGATCGGTAAAAGACAAACGCGACCCATTAGCAACGGCCGGAGTATACCGAATACCATGCACATGTGGAATGGTATATGTGGGAACCACAAAAAGACACACCAACACCAGGATAAATGAACATAAAAGCCATTGTCGTTTAGGACATATCGACAAATCTGCCGTTGCCGAACACGCTTTGGGAAGCGGAGAACATCGAATACTATTTGAAGAAACACAGATGCTGGACAAAACTTCACAGTACTACCCACGGTTATATCGGGAAGCGGTGGAAATATACAAGCACCCAAACAATTTCAATAGGATAGAAGAAGGACTAAAAATCAACAAAACATGGATACCAGTATTAAAATCCACAAACGCCCTTCCCGCCAAACACGGAGATAGAAAAGCTACTATAAACAACGACACGCCCCCTCAAGCCGAAACCAGTGGAGGGGAGGCGAGTGGGAATTATAAATATTGCCTCCGTAGTACAACGCGTCGTCAGTTTCTGCTTACAAGCGAAGCATCAACATCTCCAGAAGATGCCAACCCCTAGTGTTGGCGAAACGTCGAGAACTAATCTCAACAGAAGACAACGGCCCAACAGCCCGAATAAACAGTTTAATAAGTTAAATTATTTTTGATGTGACAGTGTAGTGTAATGTTGCATTTTTTAAAAGTAATGTATAATGTTGCTCAAGAAATGCGAGATATGATTTGCGTATACGCACAAGAAAATTTTTACGGTCGCTCGGCAGCCAGAAGGTATGGAATGTTATACGCAAACAGAAGTCAACCAAATCACAAAACTTTTGCAAGATTATATCGAAGTTTAGGTGAAACTAGGTCATTTCACACTAAAAATCGGGGTGGTCGACCGAAACAAATCACACCTAATCAAGAAGATGAACTTTTGGTTCGAGTAGAAGAAAATCCTAAAATAAGTTCACGACATCTATCAGCAGTAACAGGAGTAAGTCAGTCGTCTATTGTTAGAATTCTAAAAAAAAGAGAACCTCCATCCTTATCACTTCACTCCTGTTCAAAATTCACTTCCAACAGATCTTCCATGACGGTTACAGTTTTGCCAACGTATTCTGAATAAACATATGTTATGTTCATCGACGAAGCAACTTTTACCAGACGAGGGGTTTTTATATGGCGAAATAGTCATTATTGGGAAGAAGAAAACCCGCATGCTATTAAAGCTAGACATTTTCAGCATGAGTTTAAATTGAATATTTGGCGTGGCATTATGGGCGACCAACTACTAGGGCCTTATGTTCTTCCTCCGAATTTAAATGAAGATTCTTATTTATTCTTTTTGGAAAATACTCTTAGTGATATTTTAGATGATCTATCACTGGATGTAAGAAGAAAAATGTGGTTTATGCAGGATGGAGCGCCACCTCATTTTTCATTAACTGTTAGAAATCATCTTAATGACGTATTTCCTCAACGATGGATTGGCAGAGGCAGTGATTTTCAATGGCCACCAAGAAGTCCTGAGTACAACCCGCTAGATTTTTATTTTTGGGAACATATGAAGTCCTTAGTTTATGCAAATGAAATTAATACACGAGACGAACTTTGGAGATACATTCAAAATGCAGCTAATCTTATAAGGGGACAGAATAGTATTTTTTTTAACGTCCGAAAATCCTTTATAAAAAGTATTAAAAAAGGCATAGAAATTGGAGAAGACCATGTAGAACATTCAGTTTGAGTTTTTGTGAGTTCTTCCAAGTTAAAGTGTGTTTAGTTTTGATTTATCGTCAAAACGGAAAACCTTACGTTAGTTGCAACTTTGTTTATTAGTTTGGTATTTGATAGTGGAATTGTAAATAAAATACTATTTCTTGTCTAAGATTATGCCTCTGTGCCAATTTTGATAGCAATTTATAAATATACAGGGAAACTATTAGCAAAAAAACGAAAAACAAAAATTAACTTTAACACCCTGTATTTTTTTCTCAGCAACATTTTATTAAGGCATATTTGGCTCAATAGCCATATTTTGGTACAAATAACCTGTCCTTAGTCTTTGTCCCAATAGTTATGACTCACCCTGTATTGAATTGTGCAGCATACGTCGCAGATCGTCTTCACTTTGCATCGTCTGCATAACAGACTATTTTAAGTTGATCTTCTCTCATTTGATATCCTTTTTAGTTCTTACTTTTTTATTTCATCCATAATCAGATTGAACAATGAAATGCTCAGGATATCTAGCTGTCATTTTCTTCTACTTTTACTTTTATTGTGTTGTTTTAGTAGATATTTTCTATCGTTTTAATTATTTCTAAAGGTATTCTATCTTGTGTACAATAAGTGGATACCGTCCTTAATGATTTCCTTTGCACTTGCGTCATTAAAATATGCCGTCGGTGCATGATTTTCCCGACCTAAAAACTTGTTGTTCTGCTACTTCTGCTAGTGTTATAATTTTATTTAGTTTATTTGTTATTACTTTGGTTATTAATTATAGTGTTATGTTTAATTAATTAATTTCTCTATAATTTTCCGGGTACCAGAAGTGGCCCGAGAATATCCACTACAAGTCGTTCAAAAGGCTTTTGGGAAAGATATTTTACCATTTTACCACGACTTCTTGTTCCAGGGCCTCTTCCACCATTACATAAATAGCATTTCTTGATCCAGTAAAATCTGTCTTGAACCCTGTCAAGTGTTCTTTTAATTCCGAAATGTACTCCCGAAAGGCTGCTATGAAGTTCTTGTAATAAAATTTTAATGTGTTTTTTTGGCGGTTCAACTTGTTGAATTGTACTTACTCTATCAGTTTTCTCCCACTACTGATATAATAGACCATTGAAAAGATATAGAGTTTTCCATTGAGCCCACGACTTTTTGTTCTAGTACCTCTTCCACCATTACATAAATCGCATTTCTTAATCCAGTAAAATCTGTCTCGAACCCCGGCAAGTGTTCTTTTTATTTCGAAATGTCCTCCCGAATGGCTGCTATGAAGTTATTGTAATACAGTTTTAATGTGTTAGTTTGAATATAGTATAATAGACCATTGAAAAGATGTAGAGATTCCCATGGAGTCCAGTACGTCTTTGTAGTTCCACTGTATTGAGTTGTTTCCTGTCAAATAGGTCTTACTTCATTTTTGAGTCATTCTTGTATGACTTTTAAGTCATTATCTTTTTTTGACTCTTCTTTGGGTTTTACAAATAAGCATGATCGTTGTCTTTTGCCTGTTTAACTGTGGTCCTCTGGAGACTTCCGTCTTTAGTTACATTCTCTTTTTCTTCAAGGTAATACTGAGTCTGCAAAATTGACAACTGTTCTCTTAACTTTTCAGTTATAAGTTGCTGCTCGAAATGTACAACTTGTATCTTTTTCACTTCTGGGGTTACTTGTGGAAAATTGATTTCTTGGAGATGTGTATGTACTAGTATTTCTAGTAGGACTATGTGACGGGCTACTACACGTTGATCTGGGCCACCTTCTTACCTCATTATTTGGCTTTTATGTTCCTGCCTGGGATCGGCTTCTGCAATTATTTAACATATGCCTCATTCTTCCCAAATTAAAACATCTTCTGTTTTGATTTTGAGATTTTTGTTTCTGAGATTATGAAGTATCCTTAATATCTGGAATAAAATAAGTTGTTGGTTATCGTCGCTTGTGATTTTTCATTTTCTCGAAATCTTTTAATTTCTTTTAATTTTGGGCTAGATTTGAAAATGCTTTTCGCCGGTTCATATACCTGGGCTGAGATTAGTACTTTATCTAGTGTTTTGTGGTGTTGTCGGAGAGCTTGTTGTATTTCCACGTTTTGCAGTCCATTTATGAATTCTAGTATACCAATTTGTTCTAGAAAATCTTCAGGTGCCTGAGGTTATTCAAAATGCAATAGTCTTTTAATATCGGCTTCAAATTCCTTCTGGCTTTCGTTATGCTTTTGATATTAAACTTTCAGCTGACTTTGGAAAACCTGCTAAATGCTTATTATTAGATAATAATGTATTGTCTTTAATACCAATGTTGGCAAAACATATGACAGTGTACCCCTAAGTAAACTATGGTCAACCCTACAGCAAACCAACATTAAGAATGGTCTTATCAAAGCAGTCCAAAGTCTGTATAGTGGAACGACTGCAAAAATTAAAACTGGATCAAGGATATCTGAAGGACTTAAGGTCACGAAATGACTAAAGCAGGGTTGCTGTATTTTGCCTACCCTTTTCAAAATGTATCTGGAACAAGCACTCAAGCTATGGAAAAGAAAATGTAATGGCATGGGAATCCCTCTCAATAACGAGACTACACTGTACACCTTATGTTTCGCTGATGACCAAATACTGATTGCCCAGGATCATGACGACTTGAGTTACATGACTCGAAAGCTAATAGAAGAATATAACAAATGGGGTCTCGAAGTCAACATTAAGAAAACTAAAGCCGTGTGTATTGGAGAGACAAAACAATCCATTATATTAGACGATGGGGTAGAAATTAGAAACTGTGATGAATACAAGTACTTGGGTATGAAGATAACTCAAGATGGAACACTCGATGCTGCTATAAAAGACAGAAACATACAGGGTAGAAAAGCCATATCCATGATGAACGGCATTCTGTGGGACCAAACAATATCTAAAGCGAACAAACAACTCATATACAACACCATACTTAAAAGTGTAATCACATATGGCAGTGAAGTTTGGCCAATGAAACAAAGAACAGAGAAACTGTTACTAGCAACAGAAATGGACTTCTGGAGAAGAGCAGCAGGCAAATCAAGAAGAGATCGGATACCAAATGAGAGAATACGAGAAATGATGGGAGTCAAGCATACAATAGTTGATGACATAAAAACAAAACAGTTAATATGGTACGGCCATGTACAGAGAATGCCAGATGACAGGATTCCAAAACAGATTTTGACGTGGACACCACAAGGAAGAAGGAAAAGAGGAAGACCGAGAAGAAGCTGGAGAGAGGGAATTGAAAAAGAACTAGAGGAAAGAGAAATCCCTCCAGGCCTATGGTTGAATAGAGAAGAATGGCGGTTAGGAGTCGGAAGGCGTCGGAGAACGCTGTAAACCGATAGTAGTAGTATACCAATGTTGGAAGGTATCCACAAGAAGTTTACCGTTGTGTGGCTTTTTTGAGCTTTTTGAAGTTCCAATTTTTTTATTTTCTTAATGGGGTGTTTCAGGTAGCGATTTTATATCAAGTGATTGCTTAATAATAAAAAGTTGAAAAGAGGCAAGACGATGGAAAATTCCATCAATATAATGTTAAAGTAATGATGTGAATTTTATTATTGACTTAGTTAAGAAGTGTCACTGTCATAGTCAAAAATATCTTTACCATAGTAGGTACAGATTTTCCTCTTAAGTTTGCGCTTTGAGTTATTGTTATTTAAATAGGCCTATACTTTTGTGTATTCTTGAATGATACTTAAGGGATCCGTAGAGTCGGTAATAATCAGAAGCGTATCTAGTTGGTTTTATTCAAGAACGACATATGGGGAATGGTTTTCAATAAACGTTTTAGTTGGTTCTGGTAGCCGAGATATATACATCACACAATTGTCAAAACTATGGTTCAGGGACGATTACGGCATAGCATAGATTCTTCTTAGATTTTTAATACATATGGCATCGCTGTAGGCTACTTGGTAAGGGAAACACGCATTTGGTGCTTAATGAAGTATGACTCTGTCAACACGAGCAAACGAGACATTTGATCTCTGTCAACTGATGATTTGAAAACGAGAATCCTAAATTTAAATTACTGAAAAAACATTAAGAGGTAAAATACTACCAAATAACATATCGTTGTAAAATACAGGAGAAGTTTTAATATCCGTATATGTCGGTCCTTTCCTGCCATATCTCGCCTTTTAAGGTCCGTTATCAGTATTCATTTTTTTAATAAAGTGTATCGCCATTACTTGATACAAAATATTCATGAGGTGGTTGTTAATTACCATTTTTACTGTACCCTTTATATTTATTTGCTTCACGTGCGTCGCGTGGAGAAATAATGGAGAATAAGGTTAGTTGTCTTGGAAGGACCAGTTATCAAGCACCATATCCTGTCTATGGCGCTTATGTGGTCCTTCCTGATAAAAGATAGTACCTACACGCAAAAATGTGTGGTTATGTAACAATGAATATTTGCTTGTAGTACATTCAGTTGTGTTAATTTGTCATGACTTTGGACATTTTTAAAGTAACTTATGATCTTTCAGAACTCAAAAGGCATGTGCTTAATTCCCCAGATATTCTTTCTTATTTTTGTTTTTTGTTTTATTTATTTATTTTTTTAACAAAATTCTTTATAAAAAAATGTAAATACATAATACAATGGACTTACTTTTTTGATTACACTCATTTCTCTCGCTAACGGACGTCATTGTTTTACTCTTGGGCAATAGACTCTTTACCGCCTTGTTATGTAATGTAGTAAGATGTATTGATTTTTTTTATTGTACGAAAAAACTATAGAAGCAAAAATACAATTAACTGTGTGTTTTTGATTTAATTTGATAATTGTATCAAAAAATTGTTTTTAGTTAATCAAAACCTTTAATTTTCCAATTTTAAACTGCAAATTTGCGGTAACATTGATCCCTTCAATTGCAGGAGATTAATCGGAAACTAAAAATATCTTTACAACACTATGTAACGTATCATTTAATCATATAGTGCTATTACCTCCTATGATGATACATTAGAAGTCCAGATGACGTGACCGATAATTTGTAATTAATTTGTCTTGTTATTGACCACCAACTATGATAATAACCATTCGATCCGATACATAAGGGTGTTTTTTTTCTCTAGAGATATACTATCACTCAATATACGAATAAACAAACCATATCATTATGAAGACTGTATTAAAAACTAACAAACAATTCAATAAAAAACTCCATATCTATAAAATAATAATATAACAAATTGATTCGATGAACTTTTAAATTTAATAATGAACTTTTGTAAATACACAACTAAAGGAGCAGCTAAAGCAATTTAGGCCGGTCGTCCTTTGGATGCGTTTTCGTCCGAAATATTTTCGTCAGAAATCGGAGGAATAATTTCGTCAGATTTCGCATATGTGGTATCGTCCACTATAGACAAGTTTTCGCATTGTACGAAGTCAGTCATATGTAGTAATTTATCAAATAAGCATACTATAATAATTATTAATACTTAATATGGATCATATTCTTTTGGAAAATAGTTACCTTGTTAGACGGCGATTAAAATTAAAAAGAAAAAAATGTTGGGTTAATGACATATTAGCAAAACGAAAAGAATTCGGAGAATTTCATCATTTATATGATGATTTGAAAAAGGACGAGAAAAAGTTTTTTGATTACTATCGCATGAATCAGGATACATTTAACTATATTTTAGATGCCATAAGAGAACCAATTAAAAAAATGTCGAATTTCCGTGAGACCATTTCACCAGAAGAAACGATTGAGTGTGACTCTAAGGTAAGTTATAATAAATACAGTAGTTGCAACATTTCCAATTTTATTATTAAAAAATACAAAGAAAAGAAATACATTGTTTTATGCGCTGAAGTGAGTAATATAGTTCTGAATGGATAACGGCTGTTGAGAGGAAACATCTTCTCTTCTTTCACTTGAATATTGTGAGACCACGGAAGATTCTGTATTTTGCAAAGATGAAGAATGATGTGGTGTTGATATTAAGTCATTACAATAGAATGACGCTCTGGAGGAATCGGTGTCTGTGTAAGACATTGGAGAAGGCAACGGTGTTGATGTAATTGTTTCATTGGAACGATATGATGCTCCGGGCGCGTGTCTTGTAGATAATTGCTCCTCATCAAGAAATACTTGCTGCAACTTACTTCTTATTAGCATTTGTCGATTTTGAGGTACAGCCTTTAAAAAGGGCAGGAGACTGAGTAGGAATTGGCGTTCACTGTCACTATCTTCTCTATTTTTATGTTGGCACAATATTTCCAATTTGGCTCTTTCTATTTCGAGGAACTTGTCGTCCATTGAATTTGCCTCGGAATTCCTAGCATATTTTAGACGACTGTTTGTGTTTTTCTTAGTTTGCATAGTTGTACTACTAGGTGTACTGAATGTACTTTTAACCTCATTACCAGATGTGGATGGCTGCTGTATATCTGTATTTACAATTTGCTGTGATGACTCTTGAATGGTTGATTGAGAGTATGCATTGTCTGCATCAGGCTCCAATGTCGATTCTGTTTCGGAATAAGAGTTGTTATTGTCTTCCTTTTGCGGAGATATATTTCCATGCAGTTTACGTCGTTCAACAGTTTTAGATAAAAACAACAGTATTTTATAATATGGCCATTTGGAGGTAACTACCGATTCTGCACCATCTCCAGATTTCTGTTTTTTCGACTTGTTGAATTCCTTCCGGAATGTGTCTCGCAGCCCCCTCCATTTATTTTTTAGTTCATCAACTGAAACAAAAAAAATCGTTACAAATTAATCACGTTTTTTTTTTTCATTTCAGGTATTTGGCAACGGGCTCCTCGTTTAAGACATTGGGGTATTCGTTTCGAATATCAGATGTCACGGTGGGTAGAATTGTTCACGAAACGTGTGATGCTATTTGGGACAAGTTGGGTACTGTACATATGCCATTTCCGAAAAATGAAGACATGGAATCTATATCTGAAGGATTTTGGAATAAGTGGAAATTTCCAAACTGTGTTGGATGCATAGATGGGAAACACATACGCATACAGAATCCAAAGCACTCTGGAAGTATGTATCGAAACTACAAGCAATACTTCTCAATTGTTTTACAAGCTGTGGCTGGACCAAACTACAAATTTATAGCAATTGATGTGGGAGCGTACGTAAAGAAAGTGATGGTGGTATTTTTTCGCATTCAAATCTTTGCCAAAAGCTTGAAAACGGAGGATTAGGTGTTACAAGACATTGTGCACTGCCGGGAACAAATATTAAAGTACCTCATGTTCTTTTGGGAGATGAAGCTTATCCACTAAAAACTTATTTAATGAGACCTTTTCCAGTATCAAAATTAGGACCTTCAGAAATAATTTTTAATGAGCGTTTGTCTCGAGCAAGACAAGTTGTTGAATGTGCATTCGGAATTATGAGTAGCAAATGGAGATTATTACAAAAATCAATTGAAGTAAATCCCGAATCTGCCGATAAACTTATTAAATGCATATGCCTCTTGCATAACATTATAATTGATAAAGAAGAGAGCAACAAGTAGCATGTACATTCGAGCAAATCCCTCATCAAACACATTCAAGAACGGGAAGATTTGGAACCTTGGGTGAAAACAGAGGCACCAGTTCAGCTTATGACATCAGGGATAAATTTAAAACTTATTTTTCATCTCAAGAATTGTATAATGCATAATTTAAAATCAATAAAATATTCAAATACATTTTGGATTTCAATGAGCCTTACCCATATATGCCTTTTCTACATTATAAACAACAAAGACAAATATTTTGTTTGTTTGCAAATACATATATCATAGGTACCTGACACCTAAATTTGATTTAACTTACCCTTAGTATTCATTTCAACTGCCACTTCTTGCCACAATTTTCTTTGTATATCTCTCATGTGATATGATTTATCGGTCATATCCCATAGAGGCTTTTTTTTCATAAATTAAAGTAATTAATTTTTCAACATCCATCTCGTTCTGTTACAAATACAAATCGACTATCAATTCGTCATAACAACTGCGAAAAATCCCATTTGTTTCGGATAGATCGCACTTCGCATGTTTTCGTCCGAATTCGTACGAAGCAGTTCGGACGCAGTGTACGAGCATCAATAGGTTTCAATGAAACGGGATGCTTCGCACTTCTTCGTCCGATTTCTGACGAACGCAATTCGGACGAAAACGCATCCAAAGGACGACCGGCCTTAGTCTTAATAATAATGTATTTGTAAGAGCTACAGACATTGGTGAATAAGATAGCAGACTGCAGCGAAGAATATGGACTATCTTTGAACATAAAGAAAACTAAATTTATGGTAATATCGAAATCAACACAAAATGTCCAAAATTTATATTTACACAATGAAAATTATCGATCGAGTTAGCAAATACAAATATTTAGGCACTTTTATAAATGGAGACAACGATAGCTCAGCAGAAATCAAAATAAGAATAGAAAAAGCCAGATCCATATTCACTAAAATGAAGAGAGTGTTCTGCGGAGAGAGATTTAAGCCTTGAAATGAAACATCGACAGATGAGATGTTACGTACTTTCTGTGCTGTTCTACGGAATGGAGTCATGGACGTTGAAAAAGATTTATACCAAAAAATTAGAGGCATTTGAACTGTGGATGTATTGCAGAATCCTGAGAATATCATGGACCAAGAGAGTCACAAATGGCGAGGTCTTGAGAAGAATGCTGATGTGACTGAGATACAAATTAACTGAATGTTGTCTTAAAGTTGTGTATTAAAGTAGTAAATTACATAAAAAACAGTGCGTTAAATACTCGACTGTTTAAAACCTTGAAAAATACTATTGGCCTTTGATATAAAGTAATCACCTTCTTGGAACAGTAAAAGCAAAATGAACTAAGCGTGGCCTGCAAAAAACATTGTACCCAAGTAATATTGGCTTATTTGTCTGACATCTTTGACTCGTTGTACAGCTTTAACCTAAAACTGCAGGAGGATCAAGTTTAAAAATCCAAATATCAAACCATTTAGAGAGCCTAATTAAAGAGTTCCAGAAATACTTCCCAAACACTTGTGACGATAGTATTTTAGAATGTCAATTGACCCATTCCATGTCAACATAGACTCCCTGCTTGAATCACTTTAAAAATATGCTTTGCAAATAAAACATGATTCCTCCGAAAAATACAACTTTGATACAATGGACAAACCTTCATTTTGGTTAAAATATTTCAAAGTGTATTCTAGTGTATCACGGGAAGCTCTTCGTTTATATTTGCATTTTTTAAGCACCTATTTGTGAGAAAAAGCATTTTCAACACTTGTGACAATTAAAACCAAGTATCGGAATAAACTTGATGCTGTTAGGGACTTGCGTTGTGCACTTACTAAAACTCATCCACGAATAGGCATACTAGTAAAGAAAATGTAAGCAGATCCATCTCACTAACCAACCTAATCCATATTTCTTTTATTAAAAGTTTTTGGATTTTATAAAAACTGATATTATTGTATCCTCTGGCAGTATAAATAAATGCTTTGTTTTCTATGTAATACTTATTTGTTTTTCTTTTGTTCCTAGGCCCATACAATTTCATGTTAAGTAGTGGGGGCAAGCGAAACTTTCATTTTAACAGAAAGGGCGTGGTACAAAAAAGTTTGGGAACCCCTGGTCTAGCGGAATAAGATCATCACAATTTTCATAATTTTCAATTAAATTATTTAAGTAGTTGGGCATCAATTAGTGGAATTTTATTTCGATTCTATGTCACCTACAAATTTAGATTCTAGATTTAGTCAATCTGCAGATTTAAAGAAACGGTGTACATGATAGTTTATAGTACATTGTACATTTTGTAAAAATACCTCTGGTCGTTAAGAGAAAGAACTTTTGGATTTGTCGCCGTTAAAGGGGTAAATTGGAAAAATTTTGAGAAGTACAGCAAACTTTTCTGTTTTTTTTTCACTTATATGTTTTTTATTGAGATCTTGTAGTAGTATTGTTAAAGTCATCATCATCATCATTGGTACTACAGCCCTATAAGAGAGCTTCAATCTTTCCAAGTCTATTACCCCAGTCAGCTCTATCCGTTGCCAACTGTTGCCAGTTTGCTGCAGCTATTTTTCTACTATCCTCATCTACACCATCCCCCCATCTGAGTTTTGGCCTACCCCTACTTCTACTTCCCACAGGTTGTGACATAAGGATTTTTCTAGGAGGGTTGTTGTGCTGTGATCTTGCCAGATGTCCTGCCTATCTTAGTCTTTGTATTATTATAAGAGATACTACGTCTTTACCACCAAATATATTTATATCTATGATATATCTCGTAGTTGTACCTCTTTCTCCAAACACTATTTTCACAGATGCCACCGAATATTCTTCTCAGGATCCTTTGTTCAAATATAAGCAAGAGATTTTCATCTGCCTTGGAAATGGTCCATGTCTTCAATCCATATGTCAACACTGGTTGTATAAGGGTTTTGTATATGGTTATTTTTGTTTCTTGGCTTAAGTTTCTGCTTCTTATATGTCTACTCAATCCAAAATAGCATTTGTTTGCTAAGATTATTTTTCGCTTGATTTCTTTCGTCATAACGTTCTCCTTGATGATCAGGGAGCTTAAGTATGTAAATTTGTCCACCACTTTACAGGTAGAGTTATCAACAGTGAATTTGTGGCCGATGTTTCTGGCTCTATTGTTGAGTGTTGATGTCATTATCTTAGTTTTCTTCTCATTTACTGCAGGCCCAAATTTTTTGAGGCATTTTACAAGGTGGTATACATCTCTTTTAGTTTGCGTGTTGTGCGGGCAACTAGGTGAACATCGTCTGGGATGAGTTATTAAATGCCTGTGATGTGATTGTTCGCCCTGTATTTCGACTTTGCAAACAACTTTGCGCATTGTAGCCTTAACCAATCTTATCAGTTTATCGGGGATGTTGAATTCATCCATCTCTTCATACAATTTATATCTTAGCACACTATCATAGGCCGATTTAAAATCTACTAAAAGATGGTATGTGTTGATATTGAATTCATTGGTTTTTTCTAGTATTTGCCTTAGCACAAAGATCACTCAGGTGACTATATACAATACTCGAAAATAGTTTGTATGATATATTAAGGAGGGTTATTCCCCTATAGTTTCTACATTCCAATTGATCACCCTTTTTGTGTAGCGGGCAAACGATCCCAATACACCACTCTTCCGGGATTTGTTTCTCATTCCAGGCTCTCATTGTTAAAGTGAAAAGTTAAATTATTTTTTGTATATTTCTAGTGTCTTAGAAACCATATTATTTAATATTATTACCCACAGAATTTTTATTTACATTGTAAATATGTATTTTCCTATTAGTTCTCGTCATTTTTATAGTTAAGTATTTTATCAACAATATAGTTGATCTGTCCTGTCGTAGACATTTTTTGTACCTCTAATATATGTGTTTATCATTATTCGAATGTATTTGTAATAATTTGGGATTTTATTTGAATATTTCTAATTTTGAACTAAGTAGTGTTCGTGTATTTATGACTCCCTTTCTGTGTGTTGTTCGCTGATGGCATAATGTATAATATTCTTATTTAAAAAAGCGATAAAGAAATGAACTTTATAGAATCCCGTTGGAACGATAAAAAATGTTTTATCCTGTTTACAAAAGATATATACCTATTAAAAACGTAAATTTCTTTCATCTTCCAAGGTATATCTCGCCGGATTTAACTGCTATGATATCTTATAAAGCATGAAAAAATTTTATTGAATACATTTCATCTACACAGCCAGAAAAATGGTTAATTTTTAAACATCGTCGTTAGGGTTTGGCACATTTAGAACACTTTCTTAAAAAAATGTGTAGGTTGAACCCCGAATTTCGAATTAACAAATGAAAAAAAGTAAACGTCGTGACAGGTCATCAAAAAAGTTGATCCAATGAATTTTACATTTTTTCATTACAGTATACGCCTAATGAATTAAAAACAAACACAACTATTTAACGTGTACATATTTCTGATACTTTTGTATATATATATATATATATATATATATATATATATATAAATATATTATATATATATATATAAATATATTATATATATAAATATATTATATATATATATATATATATAATATATATAATATATATATATATATATATATAATTGTTGCGATTTGCTTATAATTGTAAACAAATCAAAAGCAAAGAATATCTCAGGGCTAAAAAATAATTTTTATTTATTTATTTTTTATTATAAACGTGGCTTCAAAGTATCTTCTGCTAGTTCTATTTAAAAAAAGATCAACAAAAAAAATAATAGACAATCAATTCTGATATTAAAACAATTGTCCTTTATTTTAACATTTATCCAATTAATTTAAATTTCCATTGAGGATAAATGTTACACCATACACTATAAATAGAATAACAAATAATCAATCATCCATCAAATCACACATCCCTTAATGCTCAAATAAAATTAAATACACATATTTCTAAACTATTAATATAAAAATTTTAGAAATAATTATTGGTTCCTTGACTTCTTCCTGGATCCTACCAATTTCTCTGCTTTCTATTTCGCCTACTTTTTCTTTTGATAATAAAAGAAATAAGATCAACTGTATGTGAAGATGTCGTGATGTCGTTACCACAAGCTTCAAACTCTAATACAAACAAACTGCTTCCTCTCAGACACAACGAAAATATATCTGTTTGTACTTACAGTACTGCCTCTATTTCTACTGAAATCGTCTTTATTTACCACAATGGCTGCTTAATTTTTTTACACAAACACTAACCACTACTTCTTATAAATTCTCTCAAAAAAACTTCCAGCAATTCCAATTTTTTTAAAAAAGCACAAAGTGACATTGACATTTCTCATAAATGTCATAATTAAATTGTCTTTTTATTGGAGAAAAACTTCATAGCTCACTTATTTACATATTCGGAACCCACTCACGTTGTTCTCGATAAATTGTTTATGATTTTACAACTAAACATGATTTAACAACTAAACTATTTCTATATACAGGGTGTTCTCGATTTTTCTTTAATGGTCTTTTAATTTTTAATTTTTATTTAAAATTTGGGGATCTTATTAACTCCCCGCCTGGTGAAAAGATGAAAATTTCCCGCATATGCAACAAATTTTCTCGCGTCAACACTTAACTTCAAACTAATGAGATTACCCAAATTCCTTAAATCAAAAATTTTATTTTTACTTAAAAAAAAACCTTTTCTTTTTCTATTCATGATATTTGTATACATCGTGAATATTGAAAATTCCTCTGATTCTTTCAGAGTCCATATGTCTCAGGACATAACTATTTACACCGTTTTCATTATTTACGATATATGGACCTTCAAACACCGGCATTAGCTTAGCACAAACATTGTTGGTGATGTTGGATACTCTCAGAGCTCTCACCAGCACCTTTTCGCCAACCTGAAAAGTGACAGGCCTTCTTTTCCTGTTACGGTCCTGTCTTTGGACGTATTTCTCATTACTTCTTTGCAGTCTTCTCCGCACCAATTCCAAAACTTGTTGATATTCTCGGATGTTTGTATCTTCCCACGGCCTCTCTGGCATTATTCCTTTCATAACATATTCCGGGGTTTCTTTTGTCACCGTGCTCGGGATCGTATTTAAATATTTTTCTATTTCTGTTATTTTTCTGTCCCATCGATTATGTTGTCCATCTGTAGCAATACGAAGAAATTTTGTTACCTCTTGGATAAATCTTTCCGACGGATTGCTCTGAGGGTGACGAATGCTGACAAAATTTGTCTCTATTCCTCTGTCCCTCAGCTGTCCTTTGAAACGATCGTTTCCAAAATACGTCGCGTTGTCCAATACAATCCTCCTTGGCGTTCCTACGGAATCTATGAAATCGTCGATTTTTTTCAATATTTCGAATCCTTTTGTCGTGCGACAACTATACAATTTCACATATTTTGAAAATACGTCTACCATTACCAGGATGTGTTTATTTCGTTGATTTGTTATGATTAAATCACTCAACATATCCATTGCTACGATGTCCAATTTGTTTCGGGATACGATGTTTTTGGCGACATTTTCATTTTTATAATTCTTACTTTTATATCTTTGACATTTACTGCACTTTTGGGTCATCTTCTTAGCTATACAATAATCTTGTCGACAAATATAATTTTCACGGAAAACTAACCATACTTTCCGGGCTCCAATATGTCCGTTATTTACATGTAAGTTTTCCATCAGTTTCTCGGCCAGTGTTGGTGTCACCAAATATAATTCTTTTCCATCAATTCTTTTAAAGAAAATATCGTCTTCTCTTTCTGCTCTTCTTTTTTCCTTTTCCTCCAAACCTTCTTGATTCCTTCTTATTTCATGAATCGAGAAAATACCGTCTTCTTGTGCCAATCGGTTTAAACCTACCTGCAATTCAATCGTATCCTTTTTTCCTGTTTCTTCATCTCGAGTTAAAGCATCGGCTATGATGTTGTCCTTTCCTCGGATGTACTTGAATTCAAAATCGTACTCTTGTAGTAACAAAATTCCTCGATGTATCCTATTATTTACTAATCGATTCTTCATGATGTGGACTAAAGCGGCATGATCCGTCTCGATTGTAAATTTCGCTCCCAATAGGTAGTATCGTAGCTTCTCAACACAAAATAGTACACTCGCGAATTCGAGTTCAGTAACGCTATATTTTCTTTCATGTGTTTTCGTTACTCGAGAAATAAAACATATCGGGACTTCCTGTTCATTCTGTATTTGTGATAAAACCCCAGCAAATTTTTGAATTGAAGCATCGGTTCTCAGAATAAATGGTTGGTGGTAAATAGGATGATACACCTTGATTTCTTTTGAGAACTCTTCTTTTAATCTTGCGAAAGCTTTTTCTTGTTCTTCCTTCCAATTCCATCTAATTCCTTTTTTTTAGTAATTTAATTAGCGGTATTTGTTTTTCGCTTATGTCTGGGATTAGTTTTTTAAAGTAATTCACCATTCCGAGAAAACCTCTCAAAGTTTTCAAATTTTTCGGTCTCGGATAATCATTTATTAAATTTACTCGGTCTTCCGCTAGAGTAATTCCGCTCGTGTCCAGTTTAAACCCCAAATACACTACTTCCTTTTGGAAGAATTGGCATTTCTCCTCTATGGCTTGTTTTGTTTCCTGTTGATTCTTAATTATTGTTTGATTTATTTGTTGTTGTGATTCCAAGGTTTCTTGTTGATTTCTATCCATTTTTTGTGATTGTATTTGCATCAGTTGTAATATTTTCTCTAATCCTGATAATTCCTGACTTTCTCTCTCCATAATTGTTGTTTCAAAAATGTCTTCTTGTTCTAAATTTTCTTCTAGTTCTAAATGTTCTTCCTGTTTTTTGTTTTCTTTACTTTTGCTTCTCGTTGCAGCCATTTGTTTATCTCTTGAAATATTATCCCCGCCAAATGCCAAATTTAAATTTCCTTGATTTGTTGCAAATACGGTAAATCCTCCGTTCACCCAAATATAAATATTCGTCAAAAATTTTCAAAATGTTATCAAACGTCAATCAAAGAAAAATTAAATCAATTGTTACAAATTGTAAATTTTGATAAAAAATTTTAAATGTCATAAAATTGTACCAAATTATTATTCACTTGACCAAAAAAAAAACTATAACCACCTGTTGTTTTTATTTTTCAAATTGTATCTCTTTCCAAATGTAACTAGTAATACTTTTTTATCAGCCCTCACGTTATGGCGCCATTTTGTTGCGATTTGCTTATAATTGTAAACAAATCAAAAGCAAAGAATATCTCAGGGCTAAAAAATAATTTTTATTTATTTATTTTTTATTATAAACGTGGCTTCAAAGTATCTTCTGCTAGTTCTATTTAAAAAAAGATCAACAAAAAAATAATAGACAATCAATTCTGATATTAAAACAATTGTCCTTTATTTTAACATTTATCCAATTAATTTAAATTTCCATTGAGGATAAATGTTACACCATACACTATAAATAGAATAACAAATAATCAATCATCCATCAAATCACACATCCCTTAATGCTCAAATAAAATTAAATACACATATTTTTAAACTATTAAGATAAAAATTTTAGAAATAATTATTGGTTCCTTGACTTCTTCCTGGATCCTACCAATTTCTCTGCTTTCTATTTCGCCTACTTTTTCTTTTGATAATAAAAGAAATAAGATCAACTGTATGTGAAGATGTCGTGATGTCGTTACCACAAGCTTCAAACTCTAATACAAACAAACTGCTTCCTCTCAGACACAACGAAAATATATCTGTTTGTACTTACAGTACTGCCTCTATTTCTACTGGAAATCGTCTTTGTTTACCACAATGGCTGCTTAATTTTTTTACACAAACACTAACCACTACTTCTTATAAATTCTCCAAAAAATTCCAGCAATTCCAGTTTTTTTAAAAAAGCAAAAGTGACATTGACATTTCTCATAAATGTCATAATTAAATTGTCTTTTTATTGGAGAAAAACTTCATAGCTCACTTATTTACATATTCGGAACCCACTCACGTTGTTCTCGATAAATTGTTTATGATTTTACAACTAAACATGATTTAACAACTAAACTATTTCTATATACAGGGTGTTCTCGATTTTTCTTTAATGGTCTTGTAATTTTTAATTTTTATTTAAAATTTGGGGATCTTATTAATATATATGTATATTATATATATATATATATATATATATATATATATATATATATATATATATATATATATATATATATATATATATATATAAAAGGATCACTCAACAGAGTGGTGGGCTCTTATATCGGTCAATTTGTAGGTGGAGAAATGAAAGACAAAGTTGATGTGCCACTCTATCTATTTTGAAAACGTTTCGCTTTCGTATTCTGAAAGCATCATCAGTTCATTCTAAAAAGTATAATATAAGAACCACACAATCATGGAAAAGATGTTACAGGTGTTACCTTAAAAAGACATGTAGCAGTCAAAGATGTTAACAAGCTTATGAATTAAACTTGAATAAATGGACAATATAAAGTAGAAATGTATAAACATTTAATTTACTAACAACATTTAGTGACTTATTAAAAAATTAGCACAATGAGTGACCATGTGGTCAAAAGTATAAAAAATATATGTTAAATTATAACGTAGTTGATGCAAAGAACTAAGAAAATCAACGATTAACTTCCAACAATAGATAATTATTAAATTTTAATTTTAACTTTTGGTAGCATTATTAAAAGATGTTAATATAATTTAAAAATAAAATAAGTGTAAAAGAATGAAGTTACCGGTCTAAGCCTTACACCTGCTACCAGGAAAATGGCGTTAGATTGAACAGACTGACACAGATCTACGAAAAGACAGCCAACCTTGAGGTTGAAATTATTTCAACAGAACAGCAAGGTCAGAGGTACCACCTCAAATAATTGAGCGGTTTATTTAAAAGTTAATGAGCTTTGGATGACAGCCCGCTTGTAAGAGACAATCCAATGAAAGAGACTGATATAGTAATAACAATCACTCGCATTAGCCCGTCTAAAAACAAACAAACAGGAGAATTTCATCCAAACTCTTATATTTAAATTTATGTTAAACATTGTGGCTGAAAGAAATTTTTGCCAACAGGTGAATAACAATTAGATAATTTCCAACAGTCTAAGCTTCATACACTTAGATCTGTAATTTGTAAAGGATTCTATGAATCAATTACAATGTTAATATTATTACTATACTATTAAATAGTGACTGGTTCACACTCATATGGACAAATTATAATGTAGAGGTAACCTTGTAATGAAAGTTGCCTATATTTAAGTAATTGCTATAAAGAATTGAGTGTTATAGTTTATTTTATATTAGTTATTTATTTACTATGTTATATTATTCAATGAAAAATTTTGTGTTCAAATATGTATATTACATGATAATTATATTGAAAAAGAAAGTAAAGCCTAGTTCTGCAATATTAGAGCATGATAAATTTGGCTCAAGTTACTTATGTCAGTTCTCTTATTTAGAGAATTAGGATGTTTAAGAATTGAACACATTTCTAAAAACTGTCTTTTAAATAGATTACGTTCAGTGCCAAGAATCTTAACTTCATTAAAATCCACTTTATGTTTGGTGCTAATAGCATGATGTGCGAGAGCACACGTATTTTTTGATAAATTAATATCACTACGATGGGAAGTAAGACGACCTTTTAAAGATCTACCGGTCTGGCCAATGTAGCACAATTCACAGTCAGAACATGGAAGGTGGTAAATTGTATTGACTTGTTCTAAAGTAGACAATGGTGTTTTAGTTTTTGAAAAAAGATTTCTAACAGTTTTTGCGTTCTTGACAGCAATTTTAACAGGAATGTTATTTTGTTTATACAGTTTAATAAGTTTCTCAGTAACTTGAGGAAAATAAGGTAGAGAAGAGTAATGGATAATAGGATTCTCAGACTCAGTATCAGGCAGAACAATGCTATTAATTGAGTTATTTGAAATAGTTCTGAGTTGGTCACCATTGGGTATGTCATCAAACGAGGAACCATAGCTTTGTGTGTAAAGGTATTTGTTTATGATTGATGATGGATATGAGTTCTGTATTAGAATATTTCTTAATAACTTAAGGGATTCCCTTCGATTAATTGGATGTGTCAATTTATGTAATCTGCAGCTTAAAGCTTGTATAAGGTTTAGTTTATACTTCATAGGGTGACAGGAGTGGTAATTAAGGAACCTATTTGAGGCCATGGGTTTTCTATACCAACTTGTGGTTAGGGTGTTATCTCCCATTCTAATGACACGCATGTCTAAGAAGGGAATGCTATTGGTGATGCTGTCCTCAAGTTCAACAGTGAACTGTAAATGAGGATCAAACTCATTAAAGAAGGATAAGGTACCCTGAACCTTGTCAGGTGGTAGGGCTAATAATAAATCATCCACATACCTCTTAATAAAAGGGATTTGAACATCCAAACGACCCAATCGGTCAGAAACTAATAACTATATATATATATATATATATATATATATATATATATATATATATATATTGTTATGATATGTAAAATCGAGAAAAAAATTGGTTTGCTTAAAATATTTCAAAGTTAAAAAAAATTAAAATAATTCAGATAAGTAAAATAATAAACAACAAACATTTCGAAGAATGAAAGTCCTTTTATTGATTACCTATATTGAACAAAACGTAAGATATGCAGAAATTATTTTCTTTGTTAAAATATATTTGTGTGACGTGAATAAGCTGAAGTGAAATCCTAGACAATGGAAGCGGGTTTTCCAAATAAATTTGTGCAGTAATTAGGACAATAGAATAGATTTTAGAAAGATATGTTTTTGTTAGTTCTTAAGAATTGGTAGAAAAAGATTAGTTTATAAATAATGTTCGGAAATTTTATAATTGTAGGTAAAAATTTGTTTGTGTTATCGAAATGAAGAAATGGGAGAAGTATGACACGTTTTGATTGGATGAGATTGAAAAAGGTGGGATGGTTGGTTTGAGAATGAGACTTTAGTTAGTTTTTGAAGAAAAAAAGATAGTCAGGTGGTTTTCCAAGTGTGCAAGGCGAACAGTCATTGTTCTCTGGTGGTTCCCGAGAAGTAGCAAGCAGTAGTGTTGAATGTTAGTGAGTTTTTGTGGAGTTAGTGTATCTGACAGAAGCTGATCCAGCAAAATATTGTAAGTCATATTTTTCTACTTATATTCCAAGACTCACTGTTCAGGCCAACGAGAGATTCAGTTTATCGTAAAGAGAAGATATTCCAAGAGTCATTTTTCACTTAGGCCAACGAGAGATTCAGTTTATCGAGAGGAGAAGAGACTAGCATAATTTGAATGATTCGTGCATTTGAAGGAGATCATTAAGGACGATAAACTTGCAACAATTTGTTGTAAGATTGCTGATTGCTTAGGGAGCTGCTAAGAATAGATAGTATAGGCTACAAGGAACAAAGATTTGGACCACTCATAATCAGAGAGAGATAGTTTTGTTTTTCTGCAGTTTTTCTTTTATTGATAACAAAATTTTTACAACTACTAAGTTTTTAGAATAATAATTGGGATTTTAAGATTTTAATTTATATTATTTGTACCATTAATTTTGAAGTTTCACGTACGTAGAACAAAATTTTGAGAATCATTTTATGAGATTTTGTTTATTGAAAACATTTGAGTGTGAATTTTATTTCATTATTTTTATTTCAATATATAGTGTTATATCATATATGTTTTTTTTTTATTATTCCTGTATTCTTTGGACCTTACCTTTCTTATGTGAAGCATAGATATTGAAGCACGAATATAACCCTGAGATAAGAGAATTAAAAAGTGTGATAGAATCATAATCATATCATTTAAATAATTTTAATTAATTAATTAATTAATTAGCTAATTAATTGCGTGGCGCACTAAGACTTTGAATATCACAATAATATATATATATATATATATATATATATATATATATATATATATATATATATGATTTCAGTTGTTTTCCTGGTTTGACTCCGCGTTAAATAGTTTTGAGTATATTTTAGCGAATTTATCTTAATTATATAATTATATAAAATTATAATTTATCTTAATGACATTTTTGAATGGAGAATGAAAAGACCTTTCAAACGATATATCACAAGCCTATACTTCCTATTTTAAAAATTGGGGGTTGTACCTGTCATTCTAAGGGGGTTGAAGGTAGGGGTTGCATTTTCACGTTAAAGAATGTCAAGTTATAATTTAAATTTGACGTGTTTCGGGATGATTTTTTTTTTTATTTAGTTTAATGCGTCGACAACTAATGGTCATTGGCATGGTACAGTGAATTTTTACAGTCAGGTACCTAGTGTAGTGTGTGTGTGTGTGTGTGTGTGTGTGTGTGTGTGTGTAGGTGTAGAGTAATTGTCTTGATACTTAGAAAAGTCGACGTCATTGTCTTTGCTAAGAGACGCTAGTTGTATCCGAACGTCTGCGGTCCCTCCGGTGAGTACCGATCGCACAAGGATAGAAATTATTTTTATTTAATAATTTTTTAATAAACGAAAATTTCTCCACCCAGGTGAGATTCGAACTCACGACCTTTACGTTTAAAGGTAGGCGCTCTTACCACTGAGCCACAGAGGGGGTTTAAGGGATTTTTGATAAATATGTACAGTAACCTTAATAATGAATTTATTCCATTTGGCTTTTACACCTTGTCTATGACGGGTTTGTTTCGAAGTTCAGCTATTTAATTTTCTATGTTGCATCATTAAGGCATCCTGCTGTTCTACTTACTTTAACCACTTGTTTTTTTTTTGTCGATATTAATTTCACATAATAAATTGACTCCAATTATTTAAATTCCAATACTTGTGCTACCAGTTTGTTTTTAATCACTTATTTGTATATTATTGGTTCTTTTAATGTTACTACACTTTTGGTTTTTTCTGGCGATATTTTCATCTTAGCCTTCATGTTTAAATAATTTTCTGTAAGTCGTTACAATGAGTATAATTATTCGATCATACGCACGTTTTTTCGTTTAACTAATACTCGTTCTAACTGTTAATAAACAATGCTGTTATATATTTATACTAATTTGTATTTATTTTATATTTTTAGATGGCGTTGTAGATTTACTTAAAATATCCAAACTACGTGATCAAGAACAAAAAATTACATTGGTTGCAGGGAGGTGTATAAATAATACAAATAATTTGATCTCACCATCATCAGTGATAGCTTATAGGTAAGTCTAGTAAAATGATGGTAAACTGCGCACATGATTATTAGAATAGATAGAAAACCAAAGTTATTTAAATTCGGCATATCTGACAAATGGTCATTAAATGTATGTCCTAAAAGCTTTGGCACGAAATTCATTGGTTCTAATATTAACAAAAACAACATTATGTGAAGCTGTCTTTGCACACAAAAGTAAATTTACTTTGTTTACTGTCAGTTGAGATTTATTTATTTAGAAGTATTTGCTGTAAGATGTATAAATTAGAGATAAGAAAAATTATCTACAAGTTGGTTGAGAGGATACCCAAAGCTGAAATCTGTCAAATATTTCAGAATCAAAACATTTCACGGAGAACCATACCATAGTACAATAGCGAGGTGCGAGCTGGGAATACCAGGTCTGAATCTCCTAAAAAGTGAAAGACCACGTGCATTTATTGCATAAAGGTCAGAGAGAAGAGCAAAAAATCAGGTTGGAATGTTAAGGAGACTGACTCATAAATGCAGATCTTTTAACAGTACGCTATCGTTGATATTGAGGAGGAATGGTCTTAAATGTCGAAAGTGATGTAAGTGCTCCAAATACTCTCAAGAATAACTTTTTTGTATATCAAGGTACTGTCGTCAACTGAGACGGGTACATTTTATTTTGAGTAATTCTGAAAGGAAGGGAAACGATGGATTTTATACGAACATAAAAGGATGCCCAGACAATATTAGATATAAACATAGAGCGAAATTTGCAGATAAAATCCATATCTGCTGCGCAATTTCTATCAGGGATGTATCTCGACCTTTTGTGCGAAGACTGAGGGTTGAAGCTTTGAATAGTAAGATCTATATAACTGCTAGATATAGCTAAATTGCTTTAGTTTGTCCACAAACATTAAGCTTATGACGATATCATGTTTTTTTCAGACGAAGCCTCATGGCATTACTCAAGAGATACCTAAAAGTAGATTTGACATTCCACATATCTTTTATTCCCAAACCGAGAATTCTCTAAACCTGCCAAACTTATCAAATAAAGCATTTTTGAGCTTAACTTTCTAGGAAGAGGAAAGAAGCAAGGAAGCCCAAGATGAAGGACAGTTAAGATGGCGAATTTGCGAAAAACTGAGACAAATTCATCTGAATTTCGTCCAGGACTTCATGTTCATCCCTCAATTCCGTCAACAAAATCCGATAAATATTTCGTGCCAAAACTTTTAGGAGATACTGGTCCATATACTACTATCTATATAAATCTATTAAAAATAGTTTCCAAAGTCCATTTTAGAAAAATGTTTAAAAAATATTATTTTCATTTGAACAAATTTTTTCAACGAAACTTTATTTTGCTCTATTTGGATAAAATATTCATAAGATATGACCATCTGCATTACGGAGTAATCCAAACGCATGTGCCCGCAGTTTATCCAACTTCTCAGATTCAAAATGAGTGACTTCCTCCCCACCGCGTCTCATTCCCCTTGTCACAATATAGTAAACCTTATATTTTAAAAATTTCCTTGCTGTTTATTTATTTATTTTCTTTGTATATTATTTTTCTTTTCTTCACTAACATCTGCATCGAAGTACACCTGGTCTTAACTGTCAGGACCTTGGTAGTCATTATTTTGTATGCACAATGCACATACCATCCCTAACAGACTCGTTATAGCTGCTTGGGTGTTATATGGCTTTGTCAGAACTGATTTATCCGAGAATTTATCAGAATAATGAGCTTTCCGATGTTATGCTTGATCCTCGTAGCCTTCTAATCTCATTGTAGCTCTACAAGTTACCAACTTTCGTTTTGACTCAGAGACATACTTAAGTTTCTCTCGAATTGTTTTGTAACCATTTCCATTTCTGCTCATTCTAATCTCATTCCGTTCCTTTTTCTGTTGTTAATTGAGAACTATGGTTTCAGTTTTATCCGCATCCAGGTATAGTCCAATCTTTAACTTGGCTGCCTGTACACTGCGCATCTAATATACGGCTTCTCTGTTTCCCAGCGTGACCAACCGTCACGTTAATCACCACTTCTTTTTCTACCACTATTTTTTTCTCTGATAAATAATTACATTAATAAAATACATAGAACACTTCTCACTCATAAAGTCTATTTCAATTTTAAGGTATTGAGAAAGCATTCCGGACATAAAACATTCCTTCTCCGCCCTTCGCAGTTCTCGGAAGACTTTCATGCTACTGTTATTTCTGAAACCATGCTGCCTCTTGGCTTCAATGATAGTATCGATTCTCCTTCTTAACATCTTCTCGTATCGTATATCTATGCACGATAGAAGTTAACAAACTCAGTTTGTGAGATCCCTCAGTTTGTCGGATATTGCTGGGTTCCATGCAGCGCGTTCATGTGTTTCAAGTAGTAAGTCCAAGACTGCTGATGAGTTTTACTGCTTCACTCTTCAGTTCTTGTATTACTTTTTTCTATATAGTAAAATGCTGAGCTCGTTCACAAGATATCGTCGTCATGGGTAGCGTTACAAAATAGCGGTTTTTCTCATCGCTTTACTACCCTCGATTAATTCGTTTCTAGTCATCATATACAAGGTGATTGATTAGTGTGAGGAAGCTCACTAAATATGTTATAGTAAAAAATACAAATAAAGGTATTGACAAAAATTGTAGGCAGCTTTATACTCCATATTTTAAAATTAGTTACAATCTTACAGGGTGTTATGTTTTAAAAAACGTATGTTTTTTTAAACGGAACACCCTGTATTTTATTTCAAATTTAAAATCTGCTTGACTTACACATCACAACAATATAAAGTTTTATTGTGTTATACTAGGTACTTAAAAAGTTATAACCGATATTACTTGAAAATCGTATTAATTTTAACTCCCTGTATAATTAAAAACGAGTACAAAAACATTGATCTATTGCAACCATAGTTTTTAAATAATTGTTAAAAATTATAAAATATATTCGTTTTCATAACATTCGTTAAATCAAATACAGGGTAAGTCAAAAAGTACTAATATCTAAATACTAATACTAATAATAAATAAAAATACTAATAATAATAAAAGTACTAATATAAGGCAAACATTGCATAAAAATAACTAAAAATAGGGACATAAAATGGGGAGTAAAAAACTGAAAGAATATTTCTTAATAAAAAATTCAATTTGCAACGATTTTCAAAATTTAAAAGTCATAAATGTCATCCCATTATTAAAAATATTAAATAATCTGTTTAAATTTTTATGACATTTCTCGTTTTAAAATAATTGCATATAAATACAATTATTATCAGTTAAATTACTATGACATGATTTTTAATTCTAGTTTATTATTAATTCCAGTTTATTATTATTTATTTATTTATTAATTTTTACTGTAGCGTCTATTGTATCTGTATCTTTTTCTGTGTATTTGTGCTAATTTGCTGTAAAAAAATATACCAAAATTTTTACTTATAAGAAGCTGTGATGATATTTTCAATTTAATTGCTTTCTTATAACAAGAAATTATAATTGCAATAAAATTTTTAAATAATAAAATAATAAAATATATTTTTAGATGGAGTAAGAAAACCCAAATTTCACTTGAAACTGAGGACTATTTTCCAAATGGTTTTCCAAAGGATTTCTCCATCCTTATTGTAGCTCGATCCACACCAGGTAAGTTTCGATTTTCTGTGATGAAAACTTGCTTCTTTTTTATGCGATTATATTGTTTGCCTTTTGCCCTTTCCCTTAAAATTTCTATTTCACGTAGCCAAAACAATTCCACCAAAACGTAGATTTAATGTCAAAAGAATGCGTTATTACTGATGGCTGTAAGTACCTGAAATCTACTATAATGGTTATTTTAATCATTTACAGCGTTTAAATTTTTCAAAAATATTTGTTAATTTTCTCAGGATTCGAAAAAAAATGAATGCATTTAAAAAGCATTGGCCCGAAATTGTTTGCCTACGCTCTTAAGTAGACCTAATACTACAGTAGTAGTATTACTACCAAATGAAGGGTACATGTCCATAAAGAGCTAAGTCACCAAATGTTTATTTCGTACAAAACGAAGTTTAAATTTTAAAACCAGTTATTGATAAATTATTGATGGTTATCATGACCTCTATTGATTAGATCAGTTACTTAAATAATTAATGAAACACACAGAAGAAATTAAATTTATATTGATATTATAAAAAATAGAACAGAAGCTTTAATTGGTCAAACCACCAAACATTATTGGCCTAAAGGGGCCAAGTCCAAAAAAACAAGTTAAAATGACAAGTAGACAAAAGCTATTAATATGAAATAATTCTAATTCTTAGGCAGGTTATCAAAAAATTGTTTTGCTTCGTCACCACAGAATCGTTTCAAATCTTGTAGTCATTTAAATTTTTTAGCCGAGATTGGTAAAAGACCTAAAAATAATGTTGTTTAATAATAAGATATTAATAATTTTTTATACCCGAATAAGAATACGGAGGAAGTTCAAATTCATTTTGTAGTAGCACTGGTCCCTTTCGCTTACTATCTTTTTCCTTCACTATTGCTGACTCCCATGCTCCATTATAGGACTCCCGGTAATATATCAATCTACGATGATCTTGATGTATTTCTAGTTCTCGAATTGGACGGGAACTGAAAGGATATTTCTTCAAATAATCTGTTTTCGTATTAAAAAAATTCGTCCATGCTCGAAAGTAGGATTGATCTATTTCCACAACGTCAAAGGGCGATGGTTTTGCACGAGCACTTCTAAAAATTTCAACCCAATCTAAAGGAATCTCAGCTCGTTGTTTGGAGTTTATTAAGCCCATATTTTTATCCGGTTCCATATAGGAATAGCCACGAATAGGGAAAGTAACTTTAACATAATCAAGTCTACGTGTATTGTGGACAATATAATGCAAAAAACGAAACATGGTGAAATTTTTATTTTGTCCCCCACATGAGTCGCAGAATATTTCAAGCGATCTTATTTGTATATCGAGAAAATTGCAAAGAAAGTCATTCAGCATTGAGCATACATCGTCGCTTCCCTTTTTGCCAATTGTTTCGGGGTAAATGTAAAACACACTTTTTGCTGTAGATAGAATGTGGACATTACAGGCATAGACGTTCAGCTGGCTCTTATAGTAAACATCGTTTGTTGTTATGTTTGGGACACTGAGATTTTTTCCAAAATCGAGACAAATAGCTTCGTGAGTCACAGAGGTTCGAGTTTTTTTCTTCGCAGCTCTTTTTCTACTGTAAAATACCTCAGCCTTTCTTTTGTGTACATCATTTTGTATCGTAAGCTGGCGTATTTCCTTTTGCAAGCGTTCATTTTCAGCAATATCGAAACTACTGTTTAAAATATCAGACTGAAGAGATTTTATTTTTATAAGAAACTCATCACAGGAACTACATGTATCAGTTCTGGGATATCCAAAGGCTATGTTAAATTTTGTATTAAAGACTGTTCTGTAAGACTCATAAGATATTTTCATAGAAGGGTTCAACTCGCAAAACATTTTGAACATCTTTTTTATGTTTAACTCTTCAGGTAAGTATAATTTTTTACTATCATTCACACTATAGTGGCTTTTCCTGCCTTTAAATGACTTTATATGTTCGTATATTGTTACAAGAACGTTGGATTCCAGTTTTCTAGGATGGTTTTTATTTTTTCCCCTTTTATCTTTAGGGGCGACTCCAGTCATTTTTAGTGAATTTTGTAATATCTCTATTTTTTTTTCTTTATTCCATGAATAGACATAAAAGCTTGTCTACAAATATTTATTTCTTTTAAGCTATTATCAGTGCTAAAATGTACCCTGTAAGAATATGCAGCACTTCTCAAATTTGCTTCGTTTTCATCTTTCCTAGGCCTTCTTCGGCGAATAGGCAGTACTGTAATCAATCCACATAAGTATGAGTTCTGCTCATTAATAGAAGTCATTGTGTTAAAATTTTTGAGTACAGTTTTTCCTTGCTTCTTCGGGCACATTTTCAAAACATTGTTTACGACAATTACAGGTTGCACCTACCTCGTGACTCTACAGTCTAATTTTTTTCATGACATCTCTCATTCTGCCGTGCTTTTTCCTTTTTTTTTATTCATTCTGTTTAGGCACTACTTCAGTCTCATTTCCACTACTATTGTTTTCTGTATTCATTGTTATTTACTTTTAAATCACTTAAAAAACAATGAAAACAAACTAAACCGACGAACCTAACTCTAAACTGCGCGTATTAGATTAACGTCTATTAGCTGTTTATATGGACTTTACCCTTTTAGGACCTGCCTGATAAGGACTTACCCCCTATTGGTGGTGTATGCGTAAATTAGAATTAGTATTTCACGGGAACTAAGCGCTTTTAGGACGTGTAACCAGTCGCTGACCACTTCTACGTTAAAATTGCTACAAGATGGCACCACTAGATCTATTTATGAAAAATTGCGACTTGCCTCCTTTTGGCCCTGTACCCTTCAAATAAAACTAACTTTATTATAAATAAATTCATACCGGAAGATACAATATTTCCATGTATTTTTGTTTAATCTGTGTTATGCTTATTATAAGGAGATTGATATTTCTTCGTAGTTTCTTAAATTCTAACTATTAGTCGTCAAATTTTTCTTTCTTGTTTCACAGGTCATATCATCATCAAAAAAGAAGTGTTTTCTTATTTTAAAGAGTACGCTCTAGTTTTCTTGTGTAGGTTCTAAACTGTAAACGATTTAAAGTATTTAGGTACTTACTTCAACCACTTTCTCAAAATGACTTGAATTGATATTGTTTATAAAGTTACATAAAACTACAGATTTGATGGGAATATGTTCCGTTTTGGTCATAAACAAAAACGAAATACTTTATTTAATAAAAAATAAATCATTTATTATAAATGGGATCCTGATGTAGAGATTAAGATCCGAATTTAAATAGCAAAATTTGCATTTATAAAAATCAGAGTTAGTAAGGAAATAATATTTCAGAATATTTTCGTTAAAAAATGCTATGCAATATATAAATAAATAGTACCACTTGCCATTTACTTCCACACCTAGTCATAAGTATGGTCATGATCGCCAAAATACTATCTGCTTATACGATTTTTTTAGTTTACCACTAACTCTGGAACATCTCTCACCTTGGTTTTTTTCTAATACATTAGTTTCTTTTTCAATATCTAAGTTTTACTATAATATAGTTACGAATAAGCGCATTTACAATAAAATCATAAATATAGTGCAAATATTATATTGGAATCAACGTGCCATAGTTCAAATTGATGGACAACACTAAGAAGAAATGAAGATCTGTTAAGGAATTAGACAATGATGTGTTTTATTGCTACTCTTGCTTAACTTATATTCTGAAGAAATTTTCCAAAACACGCTCAATAATATCGAAGCGGGAGTCACCGTTAACGGAAAATTAATTAACAACTTACGATATGGAGACGACACTGCGATCATAGCAACTAGTATAGAGGCTCAACAACATCTTATCTAAAGCTTGAGTATGAGTAGTGCTGAGATGGAAATTACTGTAAACGCTAAAAAAACGAAGTACATGCTAATTACAAAAAGACCACAAAATATACATCACCTATTGACAATCAATGGTAACGTGATAGAACAAGTAGAAAAATATCAGTACTTGGGAACTTTGATCAATGAAACCAATTATCATACGGCAGAAATAAATAAAGTGAATAGAGATGGCCAGATCAGCATTTATACGAATGAAGCCACTCATAACTTACAAAAATCTAAATTTGGAGATCAGACTACGTACCATTCGCTGTTATATATTTTCAATATTATTATATGGAGCTGAGACTTGGTCATTAAAAAAATGGAATTTAAAAAGAATCGATGGTTTCGAACTCTGGTTATACCGTAGAGTAATAAAAACATGATGGACTGATAGAATTACAAATAAAGACGTACTGGAGAGGGTTGTAAAGAAACTTAACTAATCACCACTATACAAACCAGAAAACTGGAATACCTAGACCACGTGATGAGGAGTCCAAAATATGAAATTTTGAGACTCATAATACAGGGAAAGATTCAATGAAGAAGATCTGTTGGCCGAAGGCAGAACTCATGGTTAAAGAATCCACGTGGTTGGTATCAATGCAGATCGATTGATTTGTTTAGAGCAGCAAGTTCTAAAATAAAAATAGCCATTATGATTGCCAACCTCCGTAGGGATACGGCACTCTAAGAAGAGAACTACATAGTGTTATAACATTTTAGGCCTCTGTGGTTTTCGATGACTTGCTCTAGTAAGTTCTCGTTTCATTTTTATGCGCGTTTTAGTTTTTTTCTAATTGTGGGAGTCCAAGTGTGAGAGTCTATGCTCAATTTCTTCTTTTGTGATTACTATGTTGTATTTATCATCATTTTTTTCTGCTTCTGTAGGTGTTGCAAAGTTGTTTTATATAAGATATCCATTGTTCTGTTTCTCTTTTATTTAAATTTTTATATTCATAAATGATTTTTATTTCTGTCCTTAAGGATATTCCAAACTTGGCTTAGTGCCAAGTTTGCTCATATAGTTCGAATTTCGTGTCTTTAGAGAAACGTGTCCAATAGTTCCTTTTATGCTTCTTATTTTATAATGGCTGGACACAATGAACGTCTCCAAGACGGACGATGGAACAATTCCACCGAAAAGTGGCGTCCGTACAATGCAAAGAAATCAAGAGGCAGACCACAGATGAGGTGGAAAGATGACATCAGGAAACAAGGAGGTCCCACATGGCAGAGAATAGCTCAAGATAGGGAAAGATGAAGAGAACTGGGGGAGACCTATATCCAACAATGGAAGGATAGAGAATAGGTTAAAAAAAAATGTATAATGAATGTTGTATCTTTGTATTGATAGTTAGGTTAGGTTAGATTAGATTTAATCATAGACATATAGGGTGCAGGTACCAGATACGGTGGGTTTAAACTAACATTTGTGTTAAATCTTTGGTCCCATCAAAAATTAGCTCGAGTTTCGGATGATTTAGGGACTAAACTTTAATAAGATATTTCTAAATTAATTAAGAACTCTAAACATCCAACCTCCAAAAACACATATAAAATATCTTACATAAGGTAAATAATATTCTTAATGTAAAAGATTTGAGGTAACTTAGATGATGAAAACGGTAAACGATACCCAACTTGAAAAAGTAAGCGAATACAAATACTTGGAAACCCTCATCAATGAAACAGGTGACCAAAATCACGAGATAAAAAGGTATTGAAATTGCCAGGTCTACCTTTATAAAAATGAAAAAATTATTTTGTAATCGTGATATTAGTATTCATCTAAGAACTAGAATGTTAAAATGCTATGTATTCAGTTCTTTGCTTTACGGTGTTGAAGCAGGGACTCTTAAGCAGATAAGTATTAAAAATCTTGAAAGCTTTAAGATGTAGTGCTACCGCCGTGTACTAAAAATAAGTTGGGTGGATAAAATTACAAATGAAGAGGTTTTACGCAGAATAAATAACGATCCAGAAGTTATTATGAATATAAAAAAGAGAAAACTTAAATACTTAGGCCATCTGATGAGAGGAAAAAAGTTCACATGCCTACACACTATAATGCAAGTAAAAATTAAAGGACGCAGAAATCCAGCCCGTAGAAGAATGTCCTGGATGAGAAATTTAAGAGAGTGGTTTGACTGTACCACTAACGAATTTTTTAAAACAGCAGTAAACAAAATTAGAATCGCCATAATGATATTCAATCTCCGATATAGAAAGACCTCAACACAGCTATTTCATATAGCAACTAACAAAGTCATCATAGCTAGAATGATCTTCAACGTTCGGAGCCGACAGGTATGCTAAGAAGAGGATTCCTAGATTAGAATTGCCCTTCAGCCCTACCTTTTTATCAAAGTATATTATGACCTTCGGTGACACTTCTACAAAGCTGTAGGGATCTAGTTAATAATGCTCAAATGTACTGATCCTTATCCTATCCAGCCGTGGGCAGTTGCACAAAACGTGTTCCGCCGTCTTGTCATTAGTCTGACAGAATCTGCAATTAGCACTTTCTGTCAGTTATTTGATTTTGTTTATGTAGCCCTTGAGGCTACAGTGTCCTGTTAGGAGACCTACGATAATACGCAGATCACTTCTATTCATTTCTGGTAGATCTTTGGATCTCTTCTTCGAAATGTATAAAATACTATGAATGTTTAAGACCCATTTGTTCAAACTAGAGGCTGCGTTTTATCTGTTCTACCTAGTTCGATTGAACAATTCCCCTTTGTTGGTTCAGTGGAGATGTTCGTTCAGTTGTAATAGAAACACCAAATAATAGTAGCAGAGTTTCTTGATGAGACGTACACTATGGGTGTTGACCCGGGATTACTTTGAGTAGAGAGTGTTGCAGTTAATCGCTGAAGACTATCAAGTTTGTTGAGTGAATATTGACTGAATGCTTCTCTAGGCAAGAGATATTAGTTTTATATAAGTTTTAATTGGGTCAATATATTTGCGGGCCTCGCGTGATATGTGTGTCTAATTTATGTAAATTGTTTAACTTTGTCAGCACTTTTGACTGATGTCCAAATTATATTGTTGATAATTGACCAAATCCGTATGTAACCTAATTAACTACGTGTGTGTATTTAATAACAAATAAATTCATTCGGTCTACTGGGTGATAAAATTATACTGTCCAATTTCGGATATGAATTCTAAAGATTTGATATTGGACATCGATACTGTTCTTTAGGTTGTGCTTCTTGCTATGCCAATGGCAGGTTTTGGGCCTACGAATGTAAAACCTTTTATCCTGGCTATCAGAAATATTTTTATAGATTTATCCCTGCAGTTTATCGTGATTAGTTCCTGCAGGTACATTTCTGTAGCTTAGATATCCACTTGGAAGATAGTAAAGTGATTACCTAAGCATTTATCAAGCCTACTATGCTTGGTTCTCCTTCGTATACCCCATCTACAACTCCTTCAGCATAGCGGCATATGTATGCCAGCATTGATCTGCTATTATGAAATTATTTTTATTCGACTCCCATTCATCCCTTCCTGAAAACGATGAAAAGGATGTAAAGATGAAAAAAGGGATGGAAACGGTTTTTTAAAACTATATTTAGGTTTAATTACATCTGGTACAATTTTAAACTCTGGGTAATTAATAATAATCTCTCCAGATATGATTCAGGTATAATTTTGTCTTACTTCCTGGTAAATTATTTGCCTTCTGTATGCTCCTACCTTCCCCTCCTTTTCCATCCATATATGTAATGACGTCAAGGTCAAGTATGACCTTTAGGGACGCGGTTATATACTTTCTTCTGCAGTTTATATTATGTATATTATCAATGTATTTTTGACCACATTTCCTTTGCATTTTCTCCGTCTTACTGAGGTTATCGTAAACTTTTCTTGTGTTCGTATTTTCTTGCAACCAGTTTATATTCACTTCTGAGACTCTATTTTTAGGGTTTTAAAGTCTTTGAAAGATTTTTTCTAGATTAGTGGTTTTTTTAGTACAAAATTATGCAGTTTGTAATATTGGTATGCATTCAATTATCAATATGTAGTCTATTATTGACTGTTCACTTTCTAGGTATGTTTTGGTTTATGGGGAAACGTATTGTCTACTGAATAAAAAAATGTATGCTTTAAAAGACAAAAGGTTATAGGTAAAATTTAAAATTGTAGTAAAAGTGTTGCAATTACTTATCTTTATACCTGAATAATTGACATTAATTTTTTACAATATTTTTTTTATCTTTAACTTTTGGTGGAACGGATTTCTATTAAATGAGCATTGCCGTTAATCGTTTTGAAAAAAGTAAAAGAAGTTGAATTGCTCATCTCCAGGAGACATTTAAGATTTAAATTGGTGTTGCCTTTTTATGTGATATTAATGAGACTTCTATTCTCTTTTGTTAAGAATACGGCGACTAACAACTTGTAAGTAGATTAACCTACCGTTTCAATTTTTTAAATAAGAAAAGCTTTGACGAAGGACTACGAAGTTTGGATGTCGGCACTGACTTGAATAATTAAAAATATTCATTATGTAGTGGTTGCCGTTAGATTATTTTAAAAAACAATAATTTTCTAAGAAATGTTTGTCTATTATTATGTGTACAAGTTTTTTTGTTGTTGATCTAAATTATTAGTTCAATCATTATGTCTATACGGACTACACAAAAACATTGATGAAACTATAGAAAAATTCATTCCTTACTCCGAAAGGATAGCGTAACTAAAACTTAAATGTAAAAACACTATACTTAATCTAATACAAGTACATGCACCCACAATAGACAATGACATTTATTGTCTTGGTTGTTGCTCTGGAAACCTCAGAGTCTTCTAACATTATTGCCACAAATTGGTGGCATTTCTCGTGTAGTGATCCTTTCTAAGTTAATATGCTCTTTTTCTAACTTAGCTGCACCGTACTGAAGATGACCAATAGTCAGAAATACGTATGTAGGGTTGCCTTTCATCTTATACACATATTTTATTAATTTTTTTTTCCTTTGTTGCAAGCTATGCCGATATCCAGCGGGCAAACTTTCGACACCAAATTGTCTTTGTACCTGGGGTAATCGAAGGGTCAAATTTTATTAAAGGAAATTTCGACACCGCGGCGTAAAGCAGGTAGGTAGGTAATTAGCGGCGATAGACATTTGCACCCAAGCAGGACAAGCGGGTTTTCCTAATATTTATTGTCACGGCGGGGGGCGTAGCACTTGTGTACTTGTGACTAAATTATTTCAGTTGTAATTTATTTCTTGTTTGACGTTGACTTGTGCACGTATACGGATATTTAAAAAATGAGTTTGATAAAAAGTTCCCGTGGTCGAGATTTATTAGTGGTGGAGCATCATTCGTTCTAGAAAAAGAAAGTGTTAAAAAGCGGCGAGATATTTTGGCGCTGCATCCAAAGAAACACTAAGTGTTCCGAAAAAGTGTTTACAATAGGCTGTGAGGACCTCACCATCACAAGAAGGGATCTGGTACATAATCATGAAGCCGATCCAAAAAAGCTTGAAGTAAAGATGGTAACCAATGCATGTAAAAGAAAAGCCAAAAGGAAATACCGGAAACGACTGCTAAAATTACAAGAACTGCTGTTGCTGAGTGTGATGCCAATTTGCTGACGGTTCCGGTCATAGCTAGCATAAGAAAGAACATTTACAACTGTCGTAAACTGTTACCAGGTCCGTTACCAAGAAGCATATCAGAAGTCCATAACGCGGTTAGTAATTATTCTCCTAAAACCTGTCGCAATGAAAGTTTTTTGTTTTTAAATCATCCTGAATTAAATGTAATTGTATTTTCATGCGAGACAAATATTCGTTTGTTGTGTAAATTAAAAACTTTGTATATGGATGGTACATTTTCATACAGTACCAAATATTTTCTACAATTATTAACTATACATGGCTTGGAAAATGGACATTATGTTCCTTTAGCATACTGTTTGTTAAAGGACAAATTGTCAATGACATACAAAAATTTATTTTCTTTATTAAGGTCTAAGATTTTTGAAACATTTCAATTATCATTAGAGCCAACTGAAATATTTGTGGACTTTGAAAAAGCAATTCACTGTGCTTTATTGTATATGTGGCCCAATGCAAAAATTAGTGGATGCTGTTTTTACTTACACCAAAACTGGTTTAAAAAAATTCAATCTTTGGGTTTGGTACAAGAATATAAGGATACAAATTCAGAAATTGGAAAATGGTTAAGGCATACGTTTGGTTTAACTTATTTAAATCCAGCAGAAGTTGAAGAATGCTTTCTTTATGATTTAATGTCACGCAACACTTGATATATATGCAGATTATTTACTGGAAAATTACATTTTCGATAGCACTCTATTTCCACCACACATATGGTCTAATCAGAATCCGTCTATTGCTAGGACCACAAATGCCTGTGAATCCTTTCATTCGAGATTTAATTCTTCTTTTTATTCAACACATCCTTCTATTTTTAATTTTATTAAAAAGTTAAAAGAATTTCAAGTAGACACTTACGTCAAAATAAATAGTTTACATATGCCAGCAAAAATCAAAGATACTCTTGTTAAGGCTAAATTGGCATTTTTTGAGAAAATGATGGATAAACTACGATCCCAACAAATACGTAGGTTAGATTTTATAAAAGCTGTATCTTATCATTCCTATAATAGCAAATAAATCATTGTATACAAGTATATTAACGGTAAAATGTACAAAAATTAGATACTAGTTGTATTATATTTAGATATTATTACAGTTATAAAGAAATAAAATAAATGCACATTATTTTTATTAAAATAAATAAATAAATTAATTATGGTATTTTATTTATGTCGCAGCTATATTTATTTGGTAGCTATATATATATATATATATATATATATATATATATATATATATATATACATAGATATATATACAGAAATCCAACAAACCATAGATTTAAAAATCAAAGAAGCAAATGAAAAGTGGAGAAATGAAATGGGTGATAAAATAGAAAACCTAGACAACAACATAACACATTCAACTTATACAAAAAACTAAAAGAAACCTCCGATAGTAACAAGAAACATAATATATCCACTCCAGCTGACAAAAAAGAAAGAATAGTATAAAGAGAAGCTAACAAATTCAAGTATGGGAGAAATTTATCGAAAAATCATTTGCGTACGACAAATCTGAATTGCAACACACATCGACGTGGAAAATTAGGACCCCCAATCATAGACATAGAGACAAAACATTATGTATAATGTGCAAAGAACTGGAAAGCTTATTCACCAGACGAACTAAAAATAGATGTTATGAGGCTAATCGATGATAACAAAATAAAACGACTAACACATATTTTTAACAACATATATGAAAGTGGCGTAACACCAAAGGAATGGCATGACTCAGAATTCTAGATACACCAAAGAAAGCTAGTTCCCGCAAATGCGACAAACTTAATGAGTCACTTCTTCTTGTTCTTGATGTGCCTATCCTTTACGAATGTTGGCGATCATCGTGACAATATTTATCATATCTGTAGCAGCACTGAAAAGCTGCACAGATGTTGTATTGAACCAGATTCTGAGGTTCTTTAACGAAGATGTTCTTCTTCTTCTTCCTAGACCTCGTTTTCCAAATATTTTTCCTTACAGAATGGCTTGAAGAAGAGCATATCTGGATTCATTTCGCATGATATGTCCGAAGAATTGTAACTTTCAGATTTGATGTTGGTCAGTACCTCTCGGTTCTTATTTATTCTTCTGAGGGCCTCTTCATTTGTGACTCGGTCAGTCCACGGGATCTATAGTATTCTCCAATATAGCCACATCTGAAATGCTTCCAGTTTTCTGTATATATCTTTGTTCAAGGTCCACGATTCAACACCATAAAATGGACAGAGAAGACGTAGCATTCTTACTGTTTTATCAAGAGAGAGGTTGTGACTCTTGAAGAAGGTCCCCATAGGTCTAGCTTTTCCGATGCGTACTCTAATCTCCTGGTTGTTGGTCCATTCTTTATTTATTATGGTGCCGAAGTAGTTGTAGTACATCACTCTTTCTACACGGGATTGGTTAACGTATAGTTGACCTTCTGTTATCATTTTCTTGCTAATTATCATAAGCTGTCTTCTTAACGTTTATATTGAGTTCATATTGTTGACTATAATACGTAAATTTGTTCATAAGAACTTGTAGGTCTTCTAAGTTATCCGCAAATAGAGGAAAGGAGCCAAATATGGAATACCATTTTTATTTTTTGCTGTCAATAAGTGGTTTTCGATCAAATGAATCTAATTCTTTGAGCTAAATCGGAATTATTATCTGAGGATTCAATCAATTCGATAAGTTTTTCACAAAAAAACTTTTGCTGCATTGACACGTTTTTGTACCTAATACGGAATATGCACCTAATATGGAACACTGTATGTTCTAAATATGGAATAAAACAAAATTATAGGAAAAATATTTATTGACAACTCAAACTTTTTTCATATTCTTATAAATAATTTTAAATCTTTAAGAGAAAGGTACCTTGCAGTTTTTTAATTTTCTCTGCAGAAATCACATATGAATGTTTCCGTTTCTGTCCCTGCTCAATCAACATGGCACCACTGCTGACATGACAGACAGCGTATCCAATTTTCGCCTCGAACATCGTTTCAAAAACTTCCATCGCAATAAAAGCACACTGCATCTGGATCTCCTAAATCTGTTATCCCTATTTCTGTGATGTTATCGTCAGATGATTTGTCATCTAAACTCTCGACGTCAGACTCCGATGAAGAGGACTCTTTACGATGTGATCGTTTCATCGTTGATTTGGGAATATTGACACCGCTACAAGATATTTGTGAATGAGATAAATCGAATATCACATTTTGCTTTGCCATATTCTTTGATTTGTTCGATAAAGAAGAATTTATTGAATTATTTAGGTTTTCTTTGTATGGGGATGAGGTTATATCTGCATCTTTTCCTGGTGCTCTTCCTCTTTGAGGTCCTTTTTTCTTACTTAATGTCGGCAAAGATGATATTTGATGAGGCTCAATAAACGTATTCCTTTTTGATTAGTCAGTAGTCCCATTTTCATCATAAATTTCGTTTAATGGAGTGTCAGATTGCGATGCCTCTTCAGCAGCAAGGAAATCGTGATGTTCGAAAACATTGCGATTTGTGGGATATATGCCGGTTTTCCAGAAGCCATTAATGGCTATTGCCCCAGTTTGGACTTTCAAATAAGCCCTACCAAATAATTCAGAAATGTCGAAAGGGGTGACAGCCATCTGATTGATTCGAAGAAATACTCTTAATTCCTCACTATAGTGAGATTTTAAAGGCCCCATGAAAGTTTTATCCAACGGCTGCATAAAATGGGTAGAGTGTGGGGGCAGGCACAATATCTCCACAAAATTTTATCTTGCTAAATCAATAACTTGTAAGTTACGACAATGCGAATGGTGCCCATCTAAATCTAGCAATATTGGATCACTTTGTGATGGTCTTGTTTTTTCTGTGAAGTGCCGGAACCATTCTGTAAATATTTCCGTTTGAATCCAGCCACTCGGATGGCACACAATTTTTGATCCAGGAGGGGCTGCTTTTTGTAGCAAAATATTCATATTCTTTCTAGGATAAATAAGTAATGGTGGAACAAAAGTTCCCCCTGCACTCATGCATAAAATAGCTGTGACTAGAGATCCCCTCTCGGCAGACGTTATAGAGCCAACTTGCTTAGCACCCCTCAAAGCCAGAACAGACTGTATCTTCGATTGGACGATAGACAACCCAGTCTCGTCAACGTTAAAAACTCTATCTGCAGGATATTGATGCTTCTCGAATGCTAACTCCAGAAGATCGAAGAAGTGGCTAACATTTTCCTTATTGAAACCTTTAGCCCGATGAATTGAGGTTCCGGTTGGCATTCTTATAGAAATCGTACTTTTATGTCTTTTTAGAAATAAATCTAGCCACTTTCTGCCAGCACTTTCAGTTTATTTCGAAAATGGATTTGGTAAGGTATTAGCAGCAAACTGGAAAGCTATATGTTTAACATCCCGTCTAGTTAATCCAAAGAACTTATTTTCCATTAAAAGTAAATATTCCATCAATTTTGTTTCTAAATTTTCTGCTAAAACAGGGGGTCTACCTAATTTCTTGTCTACAGCATCATTAGGTTTAGATGCCAATCGAAATAAAGTGGTACGGGGTATTCCAAAGGTGTCTGCTGCTATTTTATATCCCATTTCTTTGATCCTAACGGCCTGAATAGCACGTTTCATGTCATCTTTGTTCCACGACTTTCTACAGGGTTTATCACTTTTCTTCTTCTGTGGCATTTTCCTGCAACAAATAGAAATGTAATCTTCAAACCAAACTAATTACGAAACTCGATAAGTAACATAATAGATAGATATATTTGTTATATCATATTATGACAAAAAAATGTTCCGAATATGGAATATTCCATATTTAATACCCTCAAGTATTCCATATTAGGCACACTACAATGTTTGAATTTCCAACTGCAATATCATTACATGCGAAAAAGATATAACGTTTTTGTTTAAGTAAACATGCCTATTACATAATAGATGGGTGTTACGAAAATTATATTTCATGCAGAACTTATACTATTTTTGTTCAAAGTACTTACCTACAGAAAACTCGCGGAATCTAAAATAACTCTGAAGGCAACTGTACTCACAATACGAACACTAGATCAGAACTGAATCCTGTCACGTTACTACAGCCAAAGGTACCTTTTTTGGGTTGGATAAATGCAACGTTGCCGATTAACTTTTCTAGAAAATACGGTATTCCATATTAAGAGAATATTCCATATTTGGTCCACTTCCTCTACTATGGTGTCATCTGCATATCTGATGTTATTTAGCTGATAACTATTTAGTAGAATACATTTTTTAGTTTTGTGCAAAGCTTCAATAAATATTCTTTCAACGTACAGATTGAAGATTAGAGGAGACAAAATATAGCCTTGCCTCACTCCACGCATGATTTTCACATAGTGTGTTCACCTTCAACTCTGAGATTTGCTGTCTAATTCCAGTAAAGATTTCTAATTATTTTCAGATCTTAGTTGTTAATTCCTGCTTCTTTTAGTATTTGCATCATCTTGGCGTGCTGTACTCGATCAAATGCTTTCTGGTAATCAACCAGACATGCGTATATGTCGCAGTTGACGTCTTTGCATCTCTGAATAAATTGTATACTGAGAACAAAGCCTCTCTAGTACTAACAGCATTTGTGAACTCGAACTGGTTCGGGGAAATTTGACTTTTACACAGCTTCTAGATTCTCTTATGAATTATCTTTAGGAACAATTTTAGGAGATATCTCATGAGGCTTATAGCATGGTAATCTTCGCATTTTTTGGCTCCTGGTTTTTGGAAGTGCAATAAACTCAGATTTCAGCCATTCTGTTCTGTATTTCTCCAGAGTTGTATATGTTGTTGAATATCTTTGCGATTATTGCTATTGATTCGTTATCAATTAGTTTGAGTAGTTCTGCTTGTATATTATCAGGGCCTGCCGCTTTGCCATCCTTTAACTCTGTTATTGTGTAATGTGTAAACTGTAATGTGTAATTGTGTAAACTGTGTAATGAGTCACATAATAAAAATATTCTTAAATATTTTACATTTTATATTACGTGAATAATACGTTTTTAAAAAATTTGAAATCTGGTAATAAATATTAAAAATAATTATTTTTATTTTAGGTCCAGCGTATCCACTCTTTACATTGTTTACTGAATACGGCGATGAACAGCTCTATGTTACTCTGGGTGATGATTTAAGTCTTTATTACGAAGATAATGACGAATTACCCGAAGAAGATAATCTCATGAATTTTGGAGCAACTGTAAATGATGGAAAGTAAGTCCGAATATAAATACAATTTAAATTTAAAAATTGATTAATATTATTTTGATCATATGTTTTGTTCAGTAATCAAATAAGACATAAAAACACTGTTGTTAAGCCTTGGAATATCCTAAACAATACATATTCGCTGTAATATAGATTTCCTCAAAAGAGAAATTTTAAACTACTATTCTAATAATCTTTTATCTCCTCTAATAGGAGTAATAATCAAACGACCACCTTTACCAGTTGGAAATTTTAATTCAGTGAATAAACCTTCAGTAAACATCTGACAAGCACTTATGTTTGGGAAAGTATGTACGAATAATTATTTTCATATTTTTACAGTTAATATTTTTTCTGTTACGGTACTGTAATGTACCTAATTTAGTGCTGTATTCTAAAGACCTTTTTAAAATATATTATTTCCTGTTCTTTCGTAAAACTTAAACTGGCTATCTCATTTATGATATTGTAAGTACGGAAAATTTGGCTCTCTTTTGCATTCTGTCACAAAGATTGAAACAAGTGGTTGATTTATGGCACTTGCATACGAGCTGTTGACCACCCAACGATCAGAGGGCGGTTTTGCCCTGGTAGCGATCTCAAGATTCTCAAGACAGGCACTTCTTCGTAAGACAGTGAAAGAAATGCATCATTGACCGGTCTCATGCTGTAGCCTCGGCGACGCTAGCGTCGGTACCACGACCAACTCTTTATTCCTGTTAAGACGACATCAATATCATCAGAGGGTAAGTCCATATTCTTTGTACAAAACATTGATAATGAGTAAAACCAGTTAATTTTATAATTTATTGCATTTCATAAATTTTTTTTTTTTCATAAATATTGCATTTTTTCTTTATAATTATTTATCCAATATAATTTAACCAGTGACCTCTCAAGTTTAATCCTAAACATTTGTAACATGTTTATTTTATCAAACTGTGCTTAAACAGTTGCCTTAAACTCTATTAAACCTATTTGAACATACAGAATGCACCTATGGGATTCAAAGTTAGAATCCAACATCGAAATTACCCCCAGAGATTGTGGTCAAGGAATACTACCTAATTCACCGTGGTTTGTACTAAAACGTATAATTGCACATTACTTGCAAGTGTCATCTGTTTAAAAAAATTAAAAACGGTAATGTTATTTTTCCTTTCTTTATTCATTTCTGTCTAGTATATCTGTTTTTCAACTTAGCTCAAATATATTATGATTCTAGACTTTTTTATACTATATACTTATATTTATTATAGATATTTATTATAGATAAAGAACAAAATTTTCAGAAGTGTTAATAGAAGAGTGGTATAACATATGTAAACACTTATAATTTTTATTAATACTGGTTCATCCGAAGAAAGCCTTTCTAATACTGAAGATAGTGATTCAAATTCGTCCCCGAAAGAGACGTGTTTTTTTTGTGTGATATTCCTTTGTCATATAACAAAACATAGAAGTCTTTACAATCTTACGCTTTAGAAAATTTAAGGACATTATTTAATTGGTTAAAATAAATTCCTTATTTTTTTGTGTTGTTGAATCCCTTCCTTCCTTCCTGGCAATGTTAATAAATTGTAAGTATTGAGGAATTTGTTATTTATTAAAGTACTCCTAATAGTTTTCTCATTATTGTATCGAATGCCTGACTATAAATTTCATAAATATTAAAAACTATAAAAATAAAAATTAACAAATTAATTCTCACTTTAATTGATTATACTTATAAAAATTTATTTTAAAGCTCCCGGTTTCCATCCGCCACTGGTAGAAACGGTCCGCCTTTCAGCGCGAAACACTACGTCACATTCCCAAACTTAAGTTTGTCGGACTTTATAATGAAACTATAGAGTGCGGGTAAAAAGTTATGAACCAGATAAGAAGTTGGTAAAATAAATAAAACATCCATGATCTTTGTTATTGATGAGGTAATACTCATGAAGTATGGGATTTTTGAGATCGCATAAGTGTCTCTCTTTTTTCTGTTAACGTATGTTACGTTTCTAAAGAAACACCTGTATATGAAATAGAATGGAAATAAAATGATTAAATAAAACAAAATAAAGCGTATTTAAACTAACATACGATCTATTAAGAATTTAAATTATTTATCAGCTTGCCTTAATCCTAACCGTTTCTGAGACATCTTTGTTTAGTTTCTATAATGAATAAAGCATCCACGAACTTCGATCAGATATGACTTATCGTCCAATGGGAATGGTTCCACGAACGTGTTTATCAATAAACCTAATTAATTCCGTAGCTATCAACCTCGTGTTATTTGTTAATTTGGAGGAAATTATGAAAAGGGTGCTGGATAGACGTGGGATCACTGCATCATTTAAATCTTAGATAAATGAAAGGGGATTGATTTATTTGCTTACCACGTAAAAGTACTCAGGATGTCCCGCAACTCAACGCAAAGTTTAAAGGAAGTTGATCATTTTTTTTATTTATTTATTTTAACCCTAGAATACGGAACCGTTTTTGCTAAACGTTAATACGGGATTATCGTATCTTTTACTACTCTATAGAAAAAAGCTTATATTTTTTTGTGCGTCCCTAATTTCATATTCAAGAGTTTTAACAATTCGGTTGTGTATTATTTTCAAAAATGTTGTGTGACACATTAAAGCTATTGTTGTGTGATCTGAGCAGGATAGTGCACTTGACTTTTTGAGCATTTTCACAAAGGTCGATTGCAGTCAGTGTCTGGAGATTGTGGTCTGATGTTTTTCTGAATTTCTTTGTATTTATTCAGGTCTTTATGTTTTCTTCGTTCTTCAAAGACTCTCAATATAACTGAAGATACTCATACGGTACTGTTTCAGATTTATTGATTGGCCGGAATGATTTGGCAAGGATATAGTCAATATTTCTTAGCTTTGGAATAACTACAACCTTTGTTTTCCTCTAAAAAAAAAAGAAATACATCTCATCCAAAGGCCCGTAAATAATGTTGTAAATAACCCAAATTATAAATTGTGATTTTATGATACATTAGTTTTCCTACAGGATTTTTAAAATTTAGCCAAGTACTAAAGCATTCTATAAATAATAATTGGTTTTGTAGATATCCTTGCTTGTTTTGATGTTGCGATAAATTTCTCACCAGCATCAACTAAATACCCCATAATTAAAACCAAATATTAATTTTTTTTCAATGACGTATGAAATAAATTTTATTCGTGCATCCTAGTTAAATTTAGTGACAATGCCCTTGCTTGTAACTCTTCTTTTGTGAACATTTTAAAGTATCTGGTGACTATTCCCACTCGCGATGTGACAACACTGCAACTAAGTGCAACTAACTAAAAATAAAGCAATGTTATATATGAAAGGGGAGTATTTATTAGTAGTGCATTTATTAGTTATCAGTGTGGTAGTGACTGGGGGCTCGGGAAAATAAGACCTTGTGACCTCTGAAGAAGACAGAAAGACTGTCGAAAGGTCTCGACAAGCAAATATCTTTTCTCAGAAATATAAATACTTCATCAGTCACTAATATTTTCGCAAAATTGCCCAAGATTGTAAGATTTATTAAACCAAAATAACTTAAAACTTAAAATTATATAAAGAACGAATGGAAGCCAAATATGCTCGAACAAGGAAAGTTAGAGCTCAACGAAGTGAGAAACAATGATCTCAGAAAGCGGAATCTAAGCGACGAAGTCGCAAAGAAGATAGCCCTGAAGCTAGATTAAGTAAGCATTTGCGAGAATCCGCGTCACGGAGGACATGAGGATCATTAAAAGACGACGTTGAAACGCAAGGTCGACTAGACCAAGATTCAGTACTTCGGCAGGCACGCCAATGTCAGGAAACTCCAGGGGAGGATCTTCTTTATAGGGTGCTATCCGTTCCAAACGTTCGCGATCATTCTGGCTATAATGACTTTGTTGGTTGCTATACGGAATAGTTGTGTTGAGGTCTTTCTATACCATGATCTCAGGTTAGCAAGTCAGGATATTCTACTTCGTTCTGGGAGCCTTTTTCCTTCAATTTTACCTTGCAAAATGCATTGGAGCAGCTCATATCTACCTTGATTTCTCATTATATCTCCCAAGTACTGCAGCCTACGGCCCTTTACGGTTTTACGGTGTTGACCAAATCCGCGGTTGTGTTCATCCTTTGTAGTACTTCTTCATTGGTCACTTTGAACGACATACAAGCTTGGCTCAAAAATTCGGCTACCTACCTCTCAAATACTTATAAGACTTTTATTTTCTTTATTTATAAGATCTTGTGTATTTAATGAATGAGAACTAGGACCCCTTTCTTTGTTTATACCATTTTCTATCTAAAATGCATTTTATTATATCACAGCCACTATATTTACTAATATTTAATGAAATATATACAGCTCTGCTATGACTTTATGGTGAGAATCTCTTCTATTTTCTAGCAAATGATATCAGATAACTAGTAACCACCACTTAAGCAGATGTGATCGACATTTGGACTAGCTTTATTCATACAGTCTTTTCTTTCACTCTTTACTTCCAAATATTTGCAAACACTAATATTTGTTTTAAAATACATCATAAATGTTATGTATACACACGAAATATTATAAATATTACAATACATTCTACCTGTGTTTTAATAGGTGGAATTAAATAAAACGTTTTTCTAAGTAAATAAGTCTTCGATATATACAGATTCTTTTATTTGTTTTAACTCTTTAGTATTTAGTATTGAGAAATTCACTACACAAATCGATTTACTAATTTGTGCAGAGAAATGTACATTAACTCGAGAACATGGCTAGTACATTAAACTAGGAAACAACAAGACAATTGATCTATAAGTCCAAAGTCCAAACACAACGTATGTTTGTGTGTTCCACGGTTAAATGAATCATGGCACTTTCATCAAATCTGCTATATAAAGTTACTAAAAGGGAGTTGTTTGACTGTGCAGTATAAATTGTATGTATTGAGTTTGTTTAGAGCAGTAGCAGTATAATCATAATCGTTATAATAGTGGCCAATTTTCGAATTATGCCACGATAACTAAATTATACAGTGCATTTTGATGTATCCTATCCCCGACTATTTTCTAGACCACAAAAACTTAAATTCGGATTTTTGAGTTGATGAATAAAAACATGTTTTTACGACGTTTTAGTAACGTTATGATGGACCGGTATAATTTTGTAAAATTGTTTTAACTGTGACTATGGCAAATAATAAAGTTCCAAATCGTTCTCTTAGACTGACAGTCTGTATGTTACTTCAACTCTGTCCAGAGAGATGTCCAACCATAGACATATAATACAAGGTAGACTGACTGAAGTTTGGCGTGGCAAGTTTTCAGTTTTCCCTGCGCACTGGGGGAACGGATTGATTTAAGGTTTTAATTTGATAAAGAATTTGCTTGATCAGATCCTTTCCTTGTGGTGGCCTTTTTTAAATTTGACCGTAGTTCTGAAGATGGTTTTGTAAGCCAAAAGCGCTCAACTAGGAATTAAATGCTTTACACCCTGCTCTACAAAACATCAGTCATTTGCAATTTCTTAACAATAAAAATCTAAAGGTTGCGCAGATTTTTATATTTTTCAGTTGTATTTTTCAATAACCATTTGATTAGACATTCATCACAAGCTGTTTTGCTCTTTGGTGTAAAACAGTTGTTTTTGTGATTTTAAATTCAAATTGATAGTAATAGTTATTTTTTACAAACATTAAATAGTTACATCCACTTAAAGTGATGTGTCGGTATCGTATACACTACCAATTTTAAATTTTCGCGCCATCGTTATCACTCCGTCAGCACACACTTCAGACTACAATATAAGGAGCTCCCTAACTTTCGCGTGATTGGTTGGTGGGTGGGTCCCAATTTAAAAATTGGCGGGTTTCATGTTTATTAAAATGACAATTGAGGTATTGTCATTGTGGCACAGTCTATGTGGGTAAACAATTTATTAGCAATATATTGTGGTATTGGTACAAAGCGGATGATATTCACATTTTAGGATTAAACTGAATAGTAAAGTTTTATTAGAAATTAAAAGCTAGTGATGCTTTTTTTTATTAGATATATAGATATTATTGTTTTAATTTTTTTGTTTAGGTAATTTTTTACTAAGATTTAGAGGTTCCTCTTATTATTTTTATTTCTAGAACATTCATTACCATTATTATTCTCATTAGCTTTCTTTATGTGGAATCGGCTTCTCTAAGTAATTTCATCTAAACTTTTCTGTTCTCTTCCAGGGACTAAGTACCTCTCCGCTTTTTGTATGAGTATATGGATTTTCAGAAACATGTAATTTCTGTTCATCCCCTTTTTTACTGCCCTACATTCAGTACCATACAGCATAGCTGGTCTAAAGGCAGTCCTATACAATTTACCTTTTAGTTTTCTTGGTACCTTTTTTATCACACATCAGTCAATTTGCCTCTTTCCTTTACCTTTAATTAAAATATTAGAGATAAAACGGTAATACCGATCCTAAAAGCCGAACATTATCATCTTTTATAAGTTCTTGTCTATCCAAGCCAACTACTCTATCTGGTCTTAAAATTTCATCTTTAAAAGAATATTCTAAATATTTTGTTTTTATCCAACTTAATATTAATCATTTTTCTTTAAGGACCTGTCTCCGCTACTCTTTTCTACTAATACCCAGGAGGTTAGTTGTTATCTAATCCAGCAGAAATGAGAATAAATATGGGCGAAACCCTGATTTTCACTCATTTTCACACAAAATTTGCCAGTTTCACCTGTAATCGTTCTAACACTATTATAGTTGTTACACACACAGTAGGTTTCTGATATGTTCATCATGTGCTTTCTCAAGTTTAATAATACTATGTAAATTCACTCTAAATTGTTAAATTACACTGAATTCTGTTAGATTTTACCACAAATGTAGGATAATAAAAAGATATATTGTGAATTGAGTGCTATGAAAAATTGTCATTGTCAACAAAATGAAGCAGAGGTTTACTGGAAATAACTATTGCAAACCAAATAAAACACTAAATAGCTAGGGTTGTCTAGGAAAATAAAAAACTAGTAAATTTGCCCCATAAATCAGCAAATCCATTACAAACTTAGTTTTAATGTAAAAAACCAATATATACAATCTTAAGAGACATATTATTTAAAAATGTATATTGAATGTTTCATAAAAAGGGATTTTGTTGATTCTGCAAAGAGTAAGGTTTGTTACATGAGTCAAGTGACAACAATTCACACAAGTCAAATTTGGAATAGGATTAATTATTATTGTAGTAGGCATAAAAAAATGATTGGTTTTTACCTTCCTGCTTAAATAAGCAAGCATAATTCTTGTTGTTAGCATTCCATTCCTGAACCTTTAAAGCTGTTGCTACCATATCATTTTGATCTCGTTTCTTGTATGTATTATACTTCCTGGACAAATTTGAGAGATCGTAACTTGTCAATAGGCTAAGCCTTTCTAGTTCTGGTGTTTCTGATTTTCTTGAATCTTCTAAAATTCTTCTAAATGGCACCCCAGACGTTAACTGCTCTACAATCATTTTTTCTTCTGCTTTTGACAGATGCATGGTTCTTAATTCCTCTTGATGTCCAGCATGTGTTTTCCAATAACTGACTGAAACTTGTCCTTGATCTCTCACTTTGCAAAACATCCTGGAGGGACACACTCCTTTAATTTTAATTGATCCACCAGATTTCTCTGTCCTAATTTTATAGTTGGGCTTATATCCTAAATATAGCTAAGTATAAGTTTTAAATATTACAAGTAACAAAGTATTGCACCTACCTTTGATGTTACTTCTGTTACAGTCATAGTATATTGTCTTCTGTTTATTTTTATGAACAACTCTATTTATTCTATAACTTGTCTCAAATTTCTGCATGTCTTTCCATGTCTCATATTCTTGTAAACTAGAAAATTCAAAAGTTATTAATTCAATACTCACCTGGTGGTTCTCCTTTAGATGTTTTCGTAAGTTCTCATGGCTTTTGAAATTAGTTTCTTGTTCACATAAGGGACAAATCATGTGATTAATTTTCTTAATCGACATATCTGTTATGTATTCTTTTGATATGACGATTTCGTAATTTCACATTTTTTAATATTTTGCTGCAAAGATGGCAGGCTCCTGAGTTAATTTCACAACTTGTTGAAGTAGATGGATAGACAGAATCCATAATTGCTTGCTAAAACAAAGCCTTAGGTAATTAAATATGGTGTTCTAACGAACAGATTTTTAAAACAATTTAACAGATTTTTAAAAACAAATGAGAAAAATTTAAATTAAAATTTTCTGTGTGCTTGCTTATTGGCAAATTGGTATTAAAACCGCCTAATCATAGATGTTTAAGCGCCAAATGTGGCCAAACAACCGCCAAATTGCCAAATTGTTTACCCACATAGACTGTGCCACAATGACAATACCTCAATTGTCATTTTAATAAACATGAAACCCGCCAATTTTTAAATTGGGACCCACCCACCAACCAATCACGCGAAAGTTAGGGAGCTCCTTATATTGTCGTCTTTCCCCTTCTAGAGCCAATCGAAGTTCGTTAATTGAGGCTGGTGCGACTTCGCGACCTTTGATATTTCTACCAAGCATGTCCCAAACGTGCTCTATTGGATTCAGATCTGGCGTGGGGTCGCGCATTATCTTGCAATAATAGAAAAGCATCGCCGATATATTGAGGAAAGGTTACTACGTGAACCTTCAATAAATCAGAGTTCGCCTCTCGGGATATTCTTGCCCATACCATCACCGAACCCCTTCTATGGCTAACTTGGGGACTGAAGGCGCACTTCGCAAATCTCTCTCCAGTTCGACGCCATACTCGTTCTCTCCCATTTGATGAGTGAAGATGGTATCTCGACTTATCCGTAACAAACATTACTCCATTGTCCTAAATTCCAATGTAAATATTCCCTGGAAAATTATAGTCTAGCCACTCTGTACCATGGAAGTAATTTGGGCCCAGTTGCTGGTCTGCAACTTTGCAAACCAAATTCATGTTATCGTCGACGAACTGTAAATATACTTACATTATTGCCTCGAACCTCTTGAAGCTAATTTCTTGTTTGCACCGCTGTTAAATGACGATCCTGCAAAGCGTTGACTCGTATAAAATATCATCTAAAGCGGTAGTTTTGCGCTTCCTGCCACTTTTCGCTTTACGCTTGTGTGTTTCAGTTTGTACAAAACGTTTCGCTAACGTGTGGATGGTATAGCGATAAGTATGTAATACTCTAGCCACATATTCATAATTTCGCCCATCTTCAACCAGAACAACACTTTTGGAACAATCTACGACACTAAGAACCATAATTAATTATAGGTAAACAAAATGTAAGTGTCAATATGACATAATGATAACAGTCACTAAAGCCATTTTCTCGTATTACAAAATAACTCCAAAATAATCATGAATAAAAAAGTCCTAAATTGTGGGTGGCAAATTCATTTGACTTTAAAAAAAATTAAGGCATATTTTGACATGAAACAAAAAACACAATACTAGAGAGATGTGGGTGCAACCGAAAAATAAGCTTTTACGAAAATTCGCAAACGGAATTATTTCACAGGATGTTTCCAGGAATATAGGATAATAAAACCATGTTTTAATTAACCCCGTACAATAAGTCAAATGTAAAATTTTATGAAAAAACTTACTTTACCAAATTATAATTTATAATATAATATTTACTACGGTACTAAATTTTTGTTTCAATACAGAGCGGCGGCAACCGCTTATACATATTTCGACCTCTTTAGATCTCGTCAGAGCGGTATAGCAACCTCTCTGGATCGAAATAAAATATATTCCCGTCTTAGACAATAGTTATAAAATAACTATATACGGACGTAACTACGCCATCTAATAACAAAAAGAGAAATCAAACGATTTCTACTTGACGAAATCAAATTCAAATTTTGACCACTGTGTTTTCTAAAACTTGCAAAGCAAACAGGTTGATAAATAACTCGACAAGGAAATCTAAGATTTCATTCCACATGTCGTTTATCATGGTCAAAATTAGTAGTGAATTTTGACCATGATAAACGCTTATTCTTATTTCGACCTCTTTAGACGTATAACTATAAATACGTATAAGCTGTTGCCGCCGCTCTGTATTGAAACAAAAATTTAGTACCATCTTTATATTTTATTTCTTTACTCCGTTTGGAGTACCAGAAATTGAATTTACTACGAATTTTGACCATGATAAACGACATGTGGAATGCAATCTTAGATTCCCTTGTCGAGTTATTTATCAAGCTGTTTGCTTTGCAAGTTTTAGAAAGCACGATGGTCAAAATTTAAATTCGATTTCGCCAAATAGAAATCGTTTGATTTCTCTTTTTGAAATTTATAAGTTTATACACAATGTGCTAAAAAGTCATCAAAATATGGCTATAAATAAAAAAATTGAAATACTTTGAATTTGACCAAAATTTTCTCCGTTGCGTTTTTTTGCATAATAGTGTATACAGATTGAACGAAATAAATTCGGAACATACGAAATATTATGTATCTCGGCTCAATTCTGCTGTAGGTGGTTGGCCAACAAAAGGTTGTCAAATAATTATATTATAAAAATCCAATACTTCAGCGGGCTGCTGGATTCTGAACAAATTCAAGAACTCATTCATAGGTGGTCAAATCACCTATCGCTTTCCAAAGCCGGCCACTCACGGTACAGCGGTGTCGTTCGACATAATCGGACAGAGGCGTTGTTCAATTTGTTGGTATACCTGGTGCGCCCACACACCATACTGTGCCGCAGTATTTGTTCGGTTCATCATTTTAGCATCTCTTATTTTGTGTATAACTAAGCCTAAAAAGAAACCTAAAATGAAACGTAGATTCTGGTGCAAAGAATCCAAGATTTTGGTGCAAAATAAATCTCGTCTGCCCCTGCACCCGATTTAGTGGACTGCACTGCTAATTTTAATTCTCTTTTATATGATGTTCTAAAATTGTTAATTTTTTTTTCTTACATACTCTTCATTCGCATCTTTGTTTACTTCTTGGAACTTTAAAACTAGAATGTCCATTGCCTGTTTTCGGGCGTTTCTATCGTGATACGTTTTACCTTTTATTCGCTATAAGCATTCTTTTTTTATATAATTTAAAAAAAAACTCTTAAAAAATTCTCGCTAAATCAAGCCATTTTGATTTTCTATAATATGATCAAAGCAAGTGTGTAGTTAAAAACGCAGTTGAACAACGCCGCTGTATCGTGAGTGGCCGCCTTTAGGCAAGCCCCTCTTTCGTTTATCGGAGATGGAGATTTTGAGCGGTGTTGTCAATATCATTCCACTAGATGTTTCTAAAATAACTACAAACTTCTGAAATAACTACAAACCATTAAGTTTATTTTTGTTATTAGTCTGTTGTAGTAGATTGGTAAATATAATGAAAAATATAGGCAAATATCCGATTTATTTGAAGATACGAAGATGATATAACGATATAATATACCATATAATGATATAATAGAAGTGGGTTCTAAAAGGAGACGGATAGTTGAACGATATTTTATACAATGTCTAACACCGAGTATGGATTTATTTTTGTCCAAGTTTTATATTGGTTCACTATTTCAAATGCAGTTCAAACAGACATATATTAAATTGTATGAACCGTTTTAAATTCGTTCAATCTGTATATAACTTTATGCAGTTTCTTGAACCATACTATATTTAATTTAAAATTAGTATTTCTTGGGTTTAGGTGCAATAAGTAATATTAAATTTGGAACTAGATTTTATTGTGCCAATAAAATCAACGTGCCGGCAGGTACATCAATTTATTAAAGTCAATGTCCCGTTTTACGTTTTGAATCTTGACAAAGGCACAATATAGATTCATAAATAATATTTGTTTATTTTAACTTATTCACTAAAAATTGTACAATGGGAATTCCCTATATAAAATATTGCTGTTACCATAACTCCTAAATAAATTATAATCAAACAAAAATGTCATTTAAGTAGATGTAACAAAATTTTAATTTTTACACATGTAGTTGTAAGTATTGAACTATTTACTTTGTTTACATATAATAATATTATAATAAATTTACAGTTTTCTTCTGAAGAAGTCACAAGATCGTGACGAAATATTGAGGCATAGAACAAATAGAGTTTTATTTCCAACAGTCCGATTGCTGATACCATATTATGATTTGGGAAATTATTGATTTGCCAACAGCGTCATTTAAATGTAAAATTCATAACCGAATGCTATCATGTGTCTCGATGACTCGGTATTAACTCTACAAATAAATATTATTTCCTTATATTACCATGATTTATTATAGCAGAAAATGTTTGTACTTTGTTAATTTTTAAAATCCGATTTTATTATTCTAAGAGCATTCCATGATCCATGTGAAGCTAAGCTCTGTATGCCTCTATAATTATCTATATGTATAGCCTCTATATTGGGACAATCTGTTTAATCATGTATATATAGTTTATAACTTACGAGGTTAATGATACTGTCTACCACCCTACTATTCGTGGAACAGAGTCGTGTAACATTAAACGGTATATTGTTGCGTTCTAATTTCAGATAAAAGCTAACCTACTGCCATCGTAAGCACTAATTATCTATTTATACTAATTTAAGCGTAAAATTTAGAATCTTCTTTATGATAATATTACTTAATAACAATTATGATAAAACTCATATTGCACTTTAATTATTCATTATTCGTATGGCTATTTTTAACATACTAATTTAAACGCATTTGATGATAATAATATGCTACTATCATCTACAAAGCAAAAACAATTTGATGCTAATTATACTACTAATAAACGATTTATTGAAATACGGTATTCACCTATTACATATGGAATATTTCAAATCAAACTAATTATGACAAAAAGACTGCTGAATGGCTGAACAAAATATCTATATCAAAGAATAAATATTTAGTCGAAAAAAAAAGAGAGCCGAAGAAAGCTGGACAAGCATTAAATCAAAGTTCTTTAACTCAGCTAAAGAAACTTATTCGCTTAAAAAAGTTAAATAAAAACAAATAATTACCAATAATTTCCAATTCCCATTGATAGTTCTCTACATAAATAAAGGAAAAATTTGATTGAAAAAATAGGTAAAGAAATAATAAATAAGACTTACTCACAATCAATTTAATTTACTTATTCAGACGACCGGTTTCGCTTTCTACAATATGCAAAGCATCTTCAGGTCTCGATACAAAGTTAAATAAATGCTATAATGATAAAAACCCAGATTTGGGTGTTGTCTAATAAAGATAAACAAATTAGATGTTATAAATTACAATAATTATGCCAATATTACATGTCTGTGGTTTTTTCAAAATGAATAAAATGAATAAAAAGGTATAAAAAGTTTAAACAGACAAGGTAAGACCCACAAATTGTTATAAAATAGTCTATTAGATTGTAATAAATTAATAAATAAGCAAATAAATAAACATTACTTACATGCCCGTACTCTATTAATTGATGGATGGTAGAACATGGTTGAAACTATCATGTATTGTTAAATGGAGAACTTAAGTCTGCTATTGTAGTTGTATGACAGTAAGCGGGAAGTTCTTGAGGAGATAGATTTGATCCAATGAAGTAGGGATATGTGTGTGATTGTTTGTTAAATGAAAGTGATGTTATATACCATTGTATTATTTAAAAATTATTTATACTTAGTCGAGAGATATATTTATGAAATGTGTGTTATTTATTGAGTATTTGTTTTACTTTTTTTTGTAATTGTCATAAAACTGTCACCTTCATAAAACAAATACTCAATAAATAACACACATTTCATAAATATATCTCTCGAATAAGTATAAATAACTTTTAAATAATACAATGGTATATAACATCACTTTCATTGAACAAACAATCACATACCTATCTCTACTTCATTGGATCAAATCCATCTCCTCAAGAACTTCCCGTTTACTGTCAAACAACTACAATAGCAGACTTAAGTTCTCCATTCAACAATATGAATGAATGAGTTCGTATGAATTGTGGGGGTCAAATCTCTAACGACTGGACTATTATAGTAAAGAAGATTCTAAATTTTGCGCTTAAATTAGTATAAATGATAATTAGTGCCTGTGATAGCAGTAGTTTAGCCTTTTGTCGCCGAGCGCCGCAATCTCGCGCATCGACGTGCATCGTCCCTCCTTCTGGAAGTTTTAATAAATTCTATTGGTTAAAAATCGTAAAGGTTTCATATAAAAGTTAAATATACTTTAAATATGGGACATTTTCGATTTACAGTCAGTCGTGGTTTTACTCTTACGGAGTAGCCGCAGGGCTCCTCATTGGAGGACTCTGCAAAAGGTTTAAAAAGACTCTGAAGCTGAGTTTTTTTCTACTTAGAAATGGTTGTTTTATTCCTTATAATAAATAACCCTTAGGCATTTGTCTTTTTCAAGACAATGCCACTTTAAAACGTCCAGCGGATAAGTATAATTTTATAAATACTTATCCCGCTCCGACGATATGGCGCCCAACAAAATTCGAACGTAACCACGCTCTGAGTGTTCAGAGTTCTCATGCTAGCGTTCCAACATCGCAGAAATTCCTACACGTGGTCTGCAACAAGAACCACTCAAGAAACAGCGGGGAGAGGATCGGATATTAGTATGTTATACACTAATATGCCGATATCCAACATTCTGCAACCTGTAACCGTCGATGTGTGACCTTCTCCGAAGCCAACCTACCTTGATGCCGTACCTGATGCACGATGGATGTCCCCGGAGTAGCCAGTCACTGCCTGCCCTACCAGTATGTGGGAGCACCACGGAAGCTCAGGTAAACTCGCCTACGTACGGACCACCGGTGACATGCAGAGGGTACTGAAGGGCTAGAACGAGACGTAGCGGCCGACGACCGGCCACATCGCCGAGGAGGGACCTGCAGAAGCCGGCCACGACACCGACCACCGCCTGTGAGTGTTTTTGTGCAGTGCAGTGCCACGCGAGTGTAGTTTTGTGTTAAGAAAACTGTAAGTAATGACTTTGATAAAATTTGAACATTCAATTTTACCATTTTTATGCATTATTTTTTTAAATTTGTATTTTGACTTGTAAAAATTCTGTTTTCTTAATGCTTTTAATAAAATCAGCTTTTTTTATCAGCCTCAGAGTCTCCAAAGCGGGGGGGATGTCGCCGAGCGCCGCAATCTCGCGCATCGACGTGCATCGTCCCTCCTTCTGGAAGTTTTAATAAATTCTATTGGTTAAAAATCGTAAAAGTTTCATATAAAAGTTAAATATACTTTAAATATGGGACATTTTCGATTTACAGTCAGTCGTGGTTTTACTCTTACGGAGTAGCCGCAGGGCTCCTCATTGGAGGACTCTGCAAAAGGTTTAAAAAGACTCTGAAGCTGAGTTTTTTTCTACTTAGAAATGGTTGTTTTATTCCTTATAATAAATAACCCTTAGGCATTTGTCTTTTTCAAGACAATGCCACTTTAAAACGTCCAGCGGATAAGTATAATTTTATAAATACTTATCCCGCTCCGACGATACTTTATCTTAAATTAGAACGCAACAATATCCCGTTTAATGTTACACGACTCACTGTATATCTTCAAACCTCATTTTAAAACTTGTGTTTGAATATTTTATATAGTTAAACGGATTGAATGTTTACTACAACCTCATTTAAGCTTATACTTCTCTGTGTATCCTAAATTTTAAATTAATAACTGCAACTTAAACGAAAAGATTATTTACACAAACATTTTATGGAGTGCAAGTTGAAATTAAAAGCTTTTGAGTTTAAAATTGAATACGAATTTCTAGTTTTTATTTCAATCTGTATTTACCACAGAAATGGGGCAAAATTATCAAGTAAATTAAGAAATTCGTTTAAAGCTCCTTTTAATACAAGCAGAAACTATGGAAAATTTTATAGTATCGTAAATAGAAGCGCAACTTAGTAATACCGACAAAAAAAACTGCAATAGGAATCGGAGAAGTGCTTGATATTTGGCGGTTATTACATGTTCAAAAACAAAAATACAAAAATAAAGATGGAAATAAATATAAAACCATCAATAATAAAATCAAATATGAAATCAGAAAGGCTAAGGAGGAATTGATGAACAAGTAATGCCAGGAACTGGAAGAACTCAGCAAAAACATGATACCACGAACTTACATAAAAAATGAAAGAACTTACAAGCAACACCAGACAAAGAAGAACACTCGTAACAAGAGATAATAATGGAGGAATACTTACTGAAGAGAGCAAAATAAAGGTAGTATGGGAACAATATATCATATGTTTCTCTCTTTCATATGTTCCATGACGAGATGGAAAATAAACAAGATATGGGTGAAGAAGAACAATTCCTACAAATTTTACCCTCAGAAGTAAGGCATGCCCTACATAATGCAAAACAAGGAAAAGCACCGGGTCCTGATCAAATTTTAGTTGAACTGTTAAAAGCTTTAAAAATTGTTCAAAACCGAATTTATAAGAAATGTGACGAGCAGATAGATGAAACGCAGTTTGGCTTCAGAGATAGCATGGGTATAATAGAGGCATTATTTGCGTTGACTGAGTTGTTGTTGTTGAACTGAGTTGTTATCAACAGGTCCTCGAAGATACTTCGTCTCATCACCATTTTACCTATGTAGAGTCATACGTCGCCATGTTACCAATTCTAACGGTAACTTAAACATCATAATTTGTAACCATATATAATGTAAAACAACTGTAAATTTAGATCATTTAAAGGGTTTTGACCCATATATTTTGGTGGCTCATAGCATGTATACCTCGTTTACACTGATGATGGATTTAACAAGCCGAAAACGTTTTGTAATATAATTGTGATAGCCCGTTTGGGCATTTTATTATATACCTTTTAAAAAGGATTTGAAATAAATTTTTTGTGATATATGGTATACAGCCAGCTACAGGAACTTAGTTTCCTAGTGGATTTTTATGATTTAATACCTTGAGTTTGTTTTCAATCCGACGTCGGCCGACGTCGCCCGATATCGGATCGGGAGAAATACGGTTCCAATGTAGGTGTACACTTAGATGTTTTTTGGTACTTCCATATTTTTCAAGACAAACCATGGCCCTTTCCACCTCACGCAAATAATTTCTTTAGTATTGTGGTCGAAGGTTTTAACATTAAATTCATATACATTTTTTTTGTCAGAAATTTGTAATTAGATTTCTCGTTACTTTTCTAGTCATAAACCATATTTGTTTATCAGATATTTGTGGGAACTAGAAACATTTTGCGGTCCCGTACAATGTGAAAAAGAATATTTCTTGTATGCGGCATATGAGCTATTGTTTTGTAGTTGCTAGTCTGTAGGTGAGCCGTTTTTTTTTAGACAGATGTGGAAATTAACTCACACCATTCCTTTGGACACTCACTATGCTGTAAAATCTTGACACATAGCTTATGGATTGTGTTGATACCTATTTCTCTCATTTTTTATTCATTTAATACTCATCGTTCATTATTTTTTACATTTTTTGCTAGAAGGTTAAATCTTACAAGATCTGTGCTAATTTACATGTTTTAGTATATACAAAAAATAAAAGTGTTGTCTTCTACAATGTTATATTTATTCACATCAGCTTATATTGATTAATCATAAATATAATATATATAATATATATATATATATATATATATATATATATATATACTATAAAGGATATACTACTAATCTATAAAGGAGCTCAAGAAGAATCATTAGCTGGTGTCGGTTTTCTTATTTCTAATCAGCATGTCCATGATATTAGACAATATATTGGAATTTCAGAAAGGATTGCGGCTCTAATAATGGACATAAATAAAAATATAAGTTTAAAGATCATACAAATTTACGCCCCTACATCATCACATACGGATGAAGAAGTGGATATATTCTACGAATCATTGACACAAACAGTGAACAAATACAAAAGCACCTACACAATCATTATAGGCGACCAAATTAGGGAGAAAACTAGAAGAATCAGAAAATAAAATCGGCAACTTTGGATATGGAACACGAAACAAAAGAGGAGAAACATTAATGAATTATATGGAAACGAACGGTCTATATGCGATGAATACCTTTTTCAATAAAAAACCACAGAGAAAATGGACGTGGGTCGCGCCCAATGGTTTAACAAAAAATGAGATTGATTACATCCTATCCAAAGAAAAGAGCATAGTACAAGACGTTACGGTCATAAACATGATTTCCGTAGGAAGTGATCACAGAATTGTTAGAGCCAAAATCAAAATTAACTCCACAACAGACAGACAAAAATTTAAACCATCTAAAAAAGAGATAGATACAGAACTTCTTAAAGAACGCAAAGAACAATACATAAACCAGCTAAAAAGAAGTGACATATCACAGCTAAAGGGTCTGCAACTAGACGAATTAAACGATAAAATAACAACAGAACTACTAGAAGCAGGCCTGAAGATTGCTAATAAACAAAAGCGAAAACAACAAAAAATTAGCGCTAAATCACAAGATATGCTAAAAAACGACGACAACTACTGAACGATAACAAAAGAAATACAGTGGAGTATACCGAACTGAATAAAACCATAAGAAAACAGATAAAGAAAGAAAGAAAACACCACTATCATCTAAACAGAATCTCACGAGGAAAATATAAAATGTTGGCTCAGAGGTATTACCAGAAATAACTGAAGATGAAATCGAAAAATCCATAAACAACATGAAAAGAAATAAAGCGGCCGGTGAGGACAAAATACTGGCGGAACTGCTAAAAGAAGGAGGAGACACGATAAAAAAAATTCTAAAAATACTGTTCAACAAATGTTGAAGGTAAAATACCCAAACAATGAAGAAATGCCAACACAATCTTAATACATAAGAAAGGAGACCGAACAGACCTAAACAACTACCGTCCTATTTCCCTTTTGTCACAACTTTATAAAACCTTCACAAGAATAGTAAACAACCGACTAACCTATAAACTTGATAACTACCAACCAGTGGAACAGGCCGGATTCAGAAAAGGATACAGCACAATCGACCATCTACATACGCTTAAAATCTTAATTGAGAAAACCAATGAATACAACCTTCCGCTGTACTTAGCATTCGTAGATTATGAAAAGGCTTTCGACAGCATTGAACACTGGGCGGTTGAAGAAGCTCTGGTCAATAGTAGAATAGATTCAAGATACCGACAATTGATACATGATATTTACCAAAACGCAACCATGACCGTAATTCTGGACGACAAATTAATAACGGATAATATAAAAGTTAAACGAGGAGTCCGACAAGGCGATATAATTTCACCTAAACTGTTTACCTTAACACATAATAAAATACATAATAAAATACAAATACGGACATAATAAAATCAACAGATTGGGAAAACAGAGGAATATGTATTAACGGAAAATACCTAAATCACCTTAGATATGCGGATGATATACTCCTGATCTCCTCGGAACGACAAGAACTGAAATTAATGCTGAATGAACTTCATGAAAAATCACTGCAAAAAGGCCTAAAAATTAACTTCAACAAAACAAAAGTAATGACAAACACGGAAGACCAAGAGGCAATAAAAATAAAAACAGAAAAAATAGAACAGGTAAATGAGTATATCTATCTAGGACAAGCAATCAGAGCTAATAGAGAAAATCAAACAGCCAAAATATCGAGACGAGTAAGAATGGGATAGGCAGCGTTCAGCAAACTTTCTTACGTTCTAAAAAATCAAACAATCCCTCTATACTTACGAAGCAAGGTATATAACTCCTGTCTCATACCGGTGCTCACCTACGGAGCACAGACATGGACATTTACACAGGCCAATTTGGATAGGATAAGGAAGGCACAAAGAGCGATGGAGAGATAAATGTTGGGTGTATCACTTAGAGATAGAAAACGTAACCAGTGGATCAGAACCAGAACAAAGACAGTAGACGCGATAGAACAAGCAGCAAAACTGAAATGGAAATGGGCTGGACACAATGAACGTCTGCAAGACGGACGATGGAACAATGCCATCGGAAAGTGGCGTCCATACAATGCAAAGAGATCAAGAGGCAGACCACAGATGAGGTGGAAAGATGACATCAGGAAACAAGGAGGTCCCACATGGCAGAGAACAGCTCAAGATAGGGAAAGATGGAGAGAACTGGGGGAAACCTATATACAACAATGGAAGGATAGAGAATAGGTTCAAAAAAAAAAAAAAAAAATATATATATATATATATATATATATATATATATATATATATATATATATATTTATAATAATATCATAAATATAATAATATTTGTCTTTAAGCGTTGTTGATTTATAATATTTAAAATTATATTAATTTTTACAGGTGGCACAGAATAGCATTCAGCATTAAAGGAGACTCCATAACAGCTATTATTGATTGCAATCACACAGTCACAAAATCGTTACTTAGATCTTCGACATCACAACTAAGTGTTTCTGGAATGTTAACTGTCGGATACCAAATGTACCCTGAAGAATACTACAATGTGAGTATTGCTTTGGAATATATTGTATTAAATTTAATTGAATTTTACAGGCCATTTTCTATACCCCAAAACAAAACTAATGTAATTTTTAATTAACCATTGAAAATATCTTAAGGAAAGTACTATACGAAAATAATAGTGTAAACTAACAGATTATTAAAATTTTTGTATAACTTCGTTGTAGGACCTCGAATAATATTTTATATAAACATAATACAACAATCGCCTTTTTTATTTTCTTCCGGTATACTGCAAAATTTCAATTTACAAGGTTCGTTAAAATTGTTGAAGTGGATCTTTTTATTATTTCTATATTGTGTTTTACAAATATTTTAGTTATTTTTTGTGGAGTACTGGTAAAATTTAATCTTTTCTTGCTGGGGCTCAGTACTTTTTATGCTGCAGCGATAAACAAAATGGGATTTAGAGATATTAGTAAAAACACTTTATCACCTTCGAACTATAAATGATACATAATTTTATTCAGACTTTATTCCGAATATTATTGCAGCCTTAGTAGCACTTGAGGAACATGGTGGCTCAAAAAGTGGCTCAAATTTTCAACACTTTTCTTGTTTAAAAGTTTTGTTTATATTCTCTTCTATTTTAAATTAGAAACTGATAAACATGAAATACTAACGGAGAATTTCAATGTAAAATAAAGATAGAGAAAAATGTAATAAGAAATGCGAGCGCAATGAAAAAAAGAAAAACTGTAAATTTTGTTCAATAAACAAATATTTAATACAAATCACCACAGTTGCCTTAAGATAAAAACGTAAAAATAATCAAGGTGTAAATAGATTACATTTGAAAGGAAGAAAATTTAAACCTCACTCAGACATAATAATTTTCGATTAACGCATGTACGTTGACCAGGCATACTGTGTTGAAAAATTTTTCTTTTATTCGGAGGATACATAACCCTAGATTGCTACCGTTACCCGGTGGTCGCTTGTTGCCAGGCAAATGTAAATTTTAGGTGTAATGGTTAAAAATGGAAAATAGTTTGTTTTAAGATTTATTAAAAAAACACACGCTAATCTTTATAATAAAAAATACAGTAGGTACCTTAAAAAAATAAACAGACTTCTTGCTTGATGTGGAAAATTCTTCACAGTTTTTCAACACTGTGGATATTTCTTATTTTGATGCTCACCACAAATGCGCTTTTTGCTTATGAGGCAATCTAATTTTGTCATCCCTTTATTATAATATAAACAGAGATAACAGTACTTTCTAGATGCTTCCGCAGCCTCGTCTGAGATGAATGGCTGCTCTGTTTTTCCTCCGGATACATCAGTAATGGTTGTTCTCAACTGACGGCTTAGAGTTGGAATCGCCAGTCTCTGCTTCTGCCATTGCTGTGTTAAGTTCTTACTTAGTTGTAACATAAATTCAAATCTACGTAAAGGCTTGTCATTTTTATTAGCTCTGTAAAAATTATGAACATAAATTACATAACCATTAATGCATGCAATGCTAATCATGTTATAAAAGAAACACAGCCACCATTTTCTAGTTTTTTCTGTTGCAATTCATATTATGGCACACCTGATCAAATGAGTCTACTCCTCCTTTTGTTGAGTTATAATTTATTACAACTTCTGGCATTTTGGAGGTCTCATTTATTGTTGCTTCTTGATGACAGGAGGAAACCAAAATCACTAGTTTATTTGCTTTTGGCTTATAGGACACTAAGCTCATATTTTGATCAAACAGAAATAAAGATGTTACTGGTTTCCTCTCTTGAAAATGAATATCACAAAATTCGCTGGGTAAAACTTTTTTATTCTTCTTCATAGTGCCAATAACAGTAAGTTTGTAGTTTACAAGTAAGTTTGTTGTTAGAGGTATACTACAAAATCAGTTATCCATAGTAACATTACGATTTGATCCATTTATTGACGATACTAAATTTTCACCAAAGTAGTCTGCTATTGGTTTCCCTAAATCTGTTGCTTGCTTACCAAGATAAGGGATGGCGGCGTCAATCATATACTTCGTTGAATTGTCACAGATCATCACTAATTTAAATCCATAACGATCGGGTTTAGAAGGCATGTACATACAAAAAGGACAGCGACCTCTGAAACCAAGTTGTTGTTCATCTATCATGATGTATGAGCTGGGTCTATAATTGTCCCTACAATTGATTAATAGCATGTCCCATATTTTTTAAAATAGTTTTTCTGAGCCTATGAAGATACGCCCTAAAACAGACAATCTACCCAGTCCCTTAGCTCCGCGATCAGCATCTTGGTCCAGTTGGCAACATCTTCCTTGATGTTTCACTCTTCTTGCTATCTTTCCATTGATCTTTTCCTTTCTTCTCTTTTTTATAGGAGTCGTCAAATGCTCTCTTCTCGCAGAGTGATGTCTCTTTTCTACTGCTTACACATGCAGAGGAACACCGTGATAGTCCACAAGGCCGCCGCAGATACAGTCTTGTAGGCGCATGCTACTCGCAACAGACTCGTTCTGTCTACTTTTGTCATAAGCCTAATATTGGGTATCTATATCTAGATATACTGAAAAATATTAATAATTATTTTGTATTTATACAATAATTATTGTGTTCTACATATTTAAAGTGGTAATTTAATTATTCAATTAGCGTTTTGGATTTTTTGTATTGTGTGTGAAAAACAAGTTACATTTTCCTATTACTCTTTATATTATATGTTTTACTGTATTTGCCCTGGGGGGTTTAACACCAAAAATCTTTCACTGGGTGCGCCACAGGCTCCAAGAGTGGTTTCTAGAAAACGGTTCATTCTACACAAAAAGTGCTAACACATATTTTTGTTGAAAACTATCTCAGCTATATTTTTCATATCAAATATTTTTTTCATAAAGGGGAAATTTAAGGGAGAAGCCGGAGGGTTAAAGTGGTAAACTTTTTAAATCTTATTTGGGGTCTTAAAATTGACATTCTCAGCCAAATTCAGCTTGTTTGTACTATTTTTAGAGGTTAAAGCTCTGACGACTGGACTATTTTTGAGGCAAATAAATAAGTAGATTTTGATCGGAGCTATACTCACAAGTACACATATCTACACACAAATTATTGGTTATATATTTTTTACATAGTCCATAAAATTATTAATTATTTTGTTGACAAAGTTTCTTGACCTAGATGAGCGAATTGAAATCCTCTCCTTCTATCTATTTATAGAACTGTCTGACATTATTGAATTTATGTTATGTGTATACTATTCGAGCGTAATTTTTAATTGATCCACGAATCAAATACTTGAGTTGCGTCCATTTCCTAGGTCACCAATTGAAAGAAAAATAAATAACATTGCTATTATTGCAGGATCAACACTCGCATTGAGTTACTTATTCTGTCAATTAGTTTATTGGTATAATAGGATAGAGACAATTTTTCAAGTAGGTATATCGATTATTATTGTTTCGAGTAATAAAATAACGCTAATAGGCAATACTTGCATTTCAAATTGACGCAATTAAGTAAAGGACAAAAACAAATATACGTTTTAATAGTAAATGCATGAATTTTTGTCTCTATCTTTCCAATGTCTAACTGTTTAATATCAAAATATTAAACAGATATTTGTAAAAGGCCTTGTTTCTTTAGTGGTATATTTGTTTGTTATAATATAATGTTTGTCCACGTTTGATTTACTATAAGTAGTGTGACCAACTAGCCCGAAAAATTCAGGACATGGCCCGAATTACAAAATCGTGACCCGGCGTCCCGGACAAGGCTTCCGAGCCATCCGAATTTTTAACTTTTTGGTAAAATTTTATTTTGAAATTATAAATACGTTATTCTTTTAAGAATTCACGTCAAATTGAATTGGGACGAAAAAAGGTCGAAAATTTCTAGAGTGTAATACTAATACCACATCCAAAACGCATGCATTTTATCGTGGTATTATGTTATAGGACAACTCAAACTATTCACTTTTTTCGTTTCTGTATTTTAATTATCCTCTTCCGAAAAGATTATTTAAAAACTATAACAATTCATGTATTACATCAATCATGCCGACTGAGGTGTGCCGCATTCAACGATGTAATGATTACTTTGAACCGTTACGTGCTTTGAACCAAGATCAAATCTGCTGCGTTGCAATATGATTTTATGTAAACATTTATTTTATGTCAATAATCAGTTTAAAGCCTCAAATAGATAAGTGATTATCTACGAAGATCAGAAGCATCGTTTAGTTGACTTTTTGACATTTTTCTTTACATTCTATTGTTAATATGGAACCAGAACAAGAAAGTAAAAAGAGAAAACGACATTGCACATTTAATAAGACATTGCAAGAATAATTCTCATTTTTGAAAAAAAAAAGTAAGAGTGATCCTTGTGGATCCGAATTTTCGATCGCCCACGGTGGTAGAGCGGATTTAATGAGTCACATCAAAAGTGAAAAACACCAAAGAGGTATTAGCTTTGCGGCAAGCAGCAAAAAATTGACTGAATTTTTCAAGGCACCAGCAACATCGAGCAATATTGATTTAGAGACAGCAGCTCGGGAAGGTGTTTGGGCATATCAAGTGATTAAGGAAAATGAAAACTTTCGCTAAGCTGATTGCTCATCGAAAATATTTCGGAATTGCTTTGGATTTACCAAATTTCAGTCAGCTCGTACTCAATGTGAGGCAATTGTTAAAAATGTCTTTGGTCCGTACATCGAAAATCAATAGGTTGATGCAATGAACCAATGGCGCACCCAGGTGGGTTTTGGGGGGTTAACCCCCAGGACCCTTTTCCAATACTGTTACTCAAAAATTTTAAGGTCTCAAGTTATAAAAAAAATTTCGGTGCCCAACCAAAACCCCCCACTCCCTAGAGAAAAATTCTAGGTGCGCTACTGATGAACAACTATCTTTACTAACTTTCTATCAATAGAAACGTAAAGATGTTTCCGGTTGTAGTGAGATATTTCGTTCCATTAGAAGGCATGAAGACGAAAATATTGAATTTTAAGGCTAAAGATGGGGAAACATCTGATGTTATTATGCAGCCCTTGAGGAACACTCTTGAAAAGTACAACATTTCAAGAAAGTTAGTTTCATTGTGCCGGGACAATACTAATACTAATTTTGGTGGTAAGAACCAAGATGGGTAAAACAATTTTTTCTAAAAACTAAAATCACAGGTGAATCCAAATTTGATAGGAATCGGTTGTGCCACATTATTCAAAATACTTTGCAACATGGCTGCAACATGTTATCTTTGAAGTGGAATTAATTATGGTGAACATTTTTTCACATTTTTATCGTTTCAAAGTTCGTGTCACACATTTGAAAGAGTTTTGTGAAACCGCAAACGTTGAATACCAAAAAATTCTTGGTTATGGGAAAACTTGCTTTTTGGAAATGTTCATATGCGTGCAATCAATTTTACGAGTTTATGATGGATTAAAGGCGTATTTTCTGGAAACTTCAAACAGCCCAAAATTACTAAAGGATTTTTTCAAGGACCCATGTTCGAAAGTTTGGTTGTTGTTCATTATTGATGAGGTAAAAACAGCTTTACATCTAGGCATTGCAAGTCCGATTTTACGCAAGTTTGTCTTTCATGGCATATCTCTTGATTAGCCTGTTTACATCAGAGCTATTTCTGTGCAATTTTTGATACCACTTTCATTGTTGAAAATATATACCAAATATACCAAAACATTAACTTTAGAGGAAATTTCAGTCCAGCATTAAATATATCAAATTATAAATCACAAATTATTCATCATTATCATCTTGGTGCTGCAGCTCTTAGAGGGCCTTGGCCTTCTCAAGCTTTCTACGCCATTCTGTTCTGTCCCTTAATTGCATTTTCCAGTTGCCGACTCCGATCTTCTCGGCATCTTATGTTACCCCGTCCATCCACCTTAGCTTTGGTCTACCTCGTCTTCTCATTCCCACGGGTTGCGCTGTTAGAATCTTTTTTATCATGTTCGATTCAGGGGCCCGGGCTACATGTTCTGCCCACTGAAGGCGGTTTCGCTTAATTAAAGTGTTAATATCTTTACCACCAAACGTATGCTTGTAGATAATCTCCAGTTCAAAGTTATATCTACGCCTCCATATTCCGTTTTCACAGACCGCTCCGAATATCGTGCGTAGCACTTTTCTTTCAAAAATCGATAGAGCGGATTAATCTGTTCATTCATGTTTTAATTAGCGTCCATGCCTCTGATTCTTATGTGATAACGGGGACTATCAGTGTTCTATACATCAGCGTTTTTTAAGACAGACATTTGTTAATTAAGTACTTTGATAGACCATGATAACACTGTTTGCAATTATTATTCGCCTTTTTATTTCCCCAGATATGTTATTATGGGGGTTAACCGATTTCCCTAGATATATGAACTCTTTAACGGCTTCAAAGTTTTGGTCATTGATGATTAAATCTGCGTCAGCATTTTCAGCTCTTCTGTTTGTGTTAGTCGCCATGAATTTGGTTTTATTTTGATTTAAATGTATCCCCGAATTTGACGAAATGTCCCTGAAGGTACTCTGAGAGCGAAAGTACTTCTTCTTTAGCCTTCATTTATCCAATGTTGGACATAGGCCTCCTCCAATTGCTTCCATGCTTCCTATCTTTTGCAATTCTCATCCACTGCTTTCCAGCTACAGCAGTTATATCGTCTATCCATCTCTTTTTAGGTCTTCCCACGCTTCTTTTTGTTTCTCGAGGTCTCCAGAATGTTACTTTATGAGACCATCTGTTGGTGTCTTGTCTTACTACATGTGCTACCCATTGCCATCTCAATGTCGCTATTTTTCCCATGATGTCGGTTACTTTGGTTCTTCGACGTATTTCGGTGTTAGGAATTTTGTCTCTGAGGCTTATATTTAATATGGCCCTCTCCATGGCCCGTTGAGTTACTCTTAATTGTTCTGCCATTTTTCTTGTTATTGCCATAGTTTCCAATCCATAAGTTGTAACTGGTAGTATACAAGTGTCATAGGTTTTTCGTTTTAAGTGAATTGGGATTTTTCTGTCTTTTAAAATGAAGTTCAACTTACCAAAAGCAGCCCATGATAATTGTGTCCTTCTTTTAATTTCTAGGGTTTGATTTTCCTTTTCGTTTTTAATTGCATGTCCTAGATATATATATATATATATATATATATATATATATATATATATATATATATATATATATATATATATATATAATATATATATATATATATATATATATATATATATATAATTTGTGATTTAAATCTTGTAGCATTGATTTTAGTTCATGCATATCTGTGCTTATTAGTACTATGCCGTCTGCAAAACGTAAATGGTTAAGATATTCTTCATCTATTTTTAATCCATTTTCGGCCCAATTTAGTTGTTTGAAAACATTTTCTAATGCCAAAGTAAATAACTTGGGTGAGATGGTGTCGCCGTGTCTCACACCTTTGCCAAGGTCTATTTTCATAGTTTCCAGATCATCATCTATTTTTACGTGAAAAGTAGCATCATCGTATATATTCTTAAGGAGGGCAACATATCTTGAATCTACTCTGGCGTCGTCCAATGCTGTTAAGAAAGCCCATTTCTCGATACTGTCGAATGCTTTGTGATAATCGACAAATGCCACATGTAGTGGTAAGTTGTACTCTATTGTTTTTTCAATAATGGTCCGAATTGTTTGCAAGTGATCGATAGTGCTAAAACCCTTACGAAGGCCTGCTTGCCACACTGGTTGGTATGCATCTAGTTTAGCTGTCAATCTATTTGTTATTATTCGGGTTAGTAGTTTGTAAAGGTGTGACAATAAGCTTATTGGTCGGTAGTTTTCTATATTTGCGGCGTCCGCTTTTTTATGGAGTAGAATGACTTCCGCATTTTTAGATGTCTTCGGTATTTGTCCTTCCAATAGGCATTTATTAAGTAATGCTCTTATTGCCTCTTCTCATGCAGTGCCTCCCATTTTTAGCATCTCAGTGGATTTACATGTTTTTAGTATTTTCATGTTCTTATTGTTTTCTATGGTTTCAAGAATCGGGTTTGTTCTATAAACTCTGAGGTCTTTTCGAATATTTTTCTTAACGCTTCTGTTGAGCGCTTTATAGTCCGGGTTATCTCTGTTCGTTCTTCTTCTTTTCTCTATCTGTTCTAGAGTTTCGGGTTTTGGTTTAGCTTCCTTTTATTTTCTTATTCTGCAACAAAGTTTCTTAGTGACTGTTTGTATGTCTTTAGTTATTTTCTCAGCTAGTACTTGGGTAAGATTTAATAAAAAACCTTTTATATGAATAAAGTTTATTTATTCGAGCATTTAAACATATATCAATCACTTTAAATATATAATGCTTAAAATATGTTCTTAAAAAAGATTGATACAGAATCCTCCAGCTTAAATTAAAAGAAAAAATCGGTAATCGCAAAGGAAAGTAAGCTGATATGACTAAAAATAGTTGCGATTAGATAGGAATACGCAGTACCGAACAACTATTTTGACTAGCTGAAAATCGCAAATAACTCGGCAATACAATTGCCACAGTTAGAGGAATCTAATATGGTACTGAGAAAAGAAGAAATGAATAAAATTTAACAAAACAAATACATGAAAAATGTCAAACTGTATTTCTCAGGTCTTCTCGATTTTATCAAGGAACCTTGTACTGGGTCTTCCTCTTCTCCTCTGACCAATTTGTCTATCAAGGAGTGTTTTTCTAGCTGGTTTATTTTGTTTCGTCCGCATTACATGCCCTATCTACCGCAGACGTCCTATCTAAATATATTTTACGATATCTGGCTCCTGGTATATTCTGTAATGTTCAAAGTCGTATCGTCTTATCCACACTCTATTGTCATTACTCCAAAGATTCTCCTTAGTACTTTTCCTTCAAAACATCCTTACATGTTTTCATTAGTTTTTGTTAGAGTCCAGCTCTCTGAGCCATATGTTAAGACTGGGTGTATTATTGCTTTGTAAAGTTTTACTTTTATATTTCTCGATATAATTAAGTATTTGAGAAGGAGATGGAGCCCAAAACAGCATCGATTGACCGTGCAAATTCTGCGGTTTTTATATTTATAAATATGTGATGAGTATTTATGCCATATTCTAGTCTTTTTTCTAAGTTTTATTTCAGGGTTGTAATCTGATCTTTCAATTAATAACGGATAATATAAAAGTTAAACGAGGAGTCCGACAAGGCGATATAATTTCACCTAAACTGTTTACCTTGACCCTCGAAGACATAATAAAATCAAAAAACAGATTGGGAAAACAGAGGAATATGTATTAACGGAAAATACCTAAATCACCTTAGATATGCGGATGACATACTCCTGATCTCCTCGGAACGACAAGAACTGGAATTAATGCTGAATGAGCTTCATGAAAAATCACTGCAAAAAGGCCTAAAAATTAACTTCAACGAAACAAAAGTAATGACAAACACGGAAGACCAAGAGGCAATAAAAATAAAAACAGAAAAAATAGAACAGGTAAATGAGTATATCTATCTAGGACAAGCAATCAGAGCTAATAGAGAAAATCAAACAGCCGAAATATCGAGACGAGTAAGAATGGGATGGGCAGCGTTCGGCAAACTTTCTTACGTTTTAAAAAATCAAACAATCCCTCTATACTTATGAAGCAAGGTATATAACTCCTGTATCATACCGGTGCTCACCTACGGAGCACAGACATGGACATTTACACAGGCCAATTTGGATAGGATAAGGAAGGCACAAAGAGCGATGGAGAGACAAATGTTGGGTGTATCACTTAGAGATAGAAAACGTAACCAGTGGATCAGAACCAGAACAAAGACAGTAGACGCGATAGAACAAGCAGCAAAACTGAAATGGAAATGGGCTGGACACAATGAACGTCTCCAAGACGGACGATGGAACAATGCCATCGGAAAGTGGCGTCCATACAATGCAAAGAGATCAAGAGGCAGACCACAGATGAGGTGGAAAGATGACATCAGGAAACAAGGAGGTCCCACATGGCAGAGAACATCTCAAGATAGGGAAAGATGGAGAGAACTGGGGAGACCTATATCCAACAATGGAAGGATAGAGAATAGGGTAAAAAAAAAATCTGATGAATTGTCTATTCACAACCTTTGAAACCAGTCTTGTATTTTCCTACTACTCCTTCTGAATGTAGTGCCATACGGTGGCGTAGTACTGTGTAAAATTATTTATACACTGCATTGAGAAGTGTAATTCCACTGTGGTTAGAGCATTCAAAGATACCAACTTCCTCTTGTAAGTATGGTACAAAGTATTTCAATATTCCAATCACTGGGAAGGGATTTCCGTGTCCATATTTCTTTTATAAGCTACTGTGGTGTCATTATCGTATCGTGGCCACCTTCTTTAACCGACGCATCGCCAAGATAAAATACCAGCCGATCTTATCAAACTTTATAGGGAACCATTATTCGATCTTCTTCTTCTTCTTGACGTGCCCCATCCCTAAGGACATTGGCGATCATCATGGCCTATTTGACTCTATCTACAGCCGTTCTGAAAAGTTCTATTGACGTTTTCCCACTCCATTGTCTCAGATTCTTCAACCAGGGCGTATGTCTTCTCCCCGGTCCTCTTTGCCTTTCACCTTCTCTTGTATGACCAGCCGCATCAATTCGTATTTCTCGTTTCTTAGTATGTGATCAAAGTAGCTCATTTTTCTTTTCTTTATAGTGTTAAGTATTTCTTTATCTTTTCTCATTCTTCGTAGCGTTCCCGCATTTGTTGTGTGTTGTGCCCAAGATATTTTCCACATTCTTAGATAGCACCACATTTCAAAATTAACGAGTCTTTTCTCTGGCGTCTCTGTAATTGTCTAGGCCTCAACTCCATACAACAGGACAGAGAACACGTAGCATATCAATACTCTAGTTCTAATTTCAATGTTGAGTTTTCCATTGCATAATATTGCTTTCATCTTATTAAAGGCGCTTCTAACTATCTCAATACGCCGTTATATATATATATATATATATATATATATATATATATATATATATATATATATATATATATATATATATATATATATATATAATATATATATATATATATATAAGGTTCTTGAACTCCTAAGTGGAGCATAGAGCTTCAGTGAAAACGCGCCATCGGGTTCTATTTTGCGCTAAGGCCTTCACCTCATTCCAAGACTTTCCTTGTTTTCTTATCTCGTCCATGATGGATCTTCTCCAAGTTTGTACTGGGCGACCTTTTTTTCGTTTTCCTTGGGGATTCCACTCTAGGGTAGTCTTTGCAATACTGGAGTTATTTTTTTCGGAGTGTGTGACCGATCCAACCCCACTTTCTGGACTTTATTTCATTTACTACCCTCTTTTGTTTGGTCAGGTGTAGTAAATCTTCGTTTCTGATGATGTTAGGCCAGAAAATACGAACAATTCTTCGTAGACATTTATTAACAAAGACCTGCAGTTTGTCTGTAAGGGTTTTTGTCGCTTTCCAGGTTTCACACCGTAAAGTAGTACAGACATGACATTTGACTGGAATATGCGGATCTTTGTCCTCGTAGTGTATTCTCCAGACCTCCAAACAGGGTTGAGCATGCTGAAAGCTTGTTGCGCTTTTCGTATCCTCATACGAATATTGTCTTCTGTACCTCCGCTTTCTGTTATGACACTTCCAAGATACGTAAAGTTTTCCACATTTTCAATCTGCATGTTATTAATGGTGAATAGCGTGTTATTTCTTGCATTTATTCTCATGGATTTGGTTTTACCAATATTGATTTTCAAACCTATTTTATTGGCTTCAGTGGAAAGTGTTTCCAATTGGTCAGCCACATCTTGGAACCTTTGTCCTAACAGGCAGATATCGTCGGCGTATTCTAGATCGCTTAGGCGTGTAGTTAGCGTCCATTGTATCCCTCTTGTGTCAGAGTCTAGTTTGGAGAGAACATAGTCTAGAGCTATGTTAAAAAGAAACGGAGAAAGCACGCATCCCTGTCTGACTCCAGTAAGTACGTCAAATTCGTCACTGTTGATCCCATTGTGTGTCACGCTGCATTTCGCTTCAGTGTACAGTAAGTTTATAATGGAAATTATTTTATGCGGGATGTTTCTTAGCTCTAAAATTTTCCAATACGCCGTTTTATTTCCGTACTTCTATCCCATTCTTCATTTAGTTCGCAACCAAAGTATTGATATCTGTGTACCCTGCCTAAAAGTTTTCCTTTAGCATAGACACTGTGTTCCGCAATCTTGTTTTGCTTACCACCATGATTTTGGTTTTATTTGTATTCAGTGTCATTCTATACCTTTCGCAGTATTGGGTAATGCGCTCAACCAAGATCTGTAGTCCTTCTCTGCTGTCCGCAAGGAGTATTGTGTCAGCTGCGTATCTAAGATTATTCAGAAGTGCTCCGTTAATAAATATACCTTTATTTACGTCTTCTAATGCCTCTTTAGATAAGTCTTCTGAATACATATTAAAAAGTAAAGGGGAAAGCACACATCTTTGTCTTACTTGTCCTACTCAATCTTCACGTTCTTGTAAAGCAAAGCCAAGGCATAATTGTAGAATATTTTCTGTGGTGTCTGAGAAGGATTTTAACAAAGTTAGACATAGCAAGATGATTAACCTACCAAATGCTGCGGAATTTGATGAAAAAAACATATGATTTATTGCTAACTTGTAATTGAGTCAAAAGGCTTACATTAAATTTGACCATAAAGTTTCAGATGCAAATAATATTAGAAGGGAAGTGAGAAAGGAGTATTATATCTCCGCCTAGATTTAACCTATACTCGGAACAAATTTTTGAACAGGCGCTACAAGACAAACATATTAGAATAAAAATCAACGGTGTCTTTCTGACTATTGAAGCTTAAGATTGTATCGATTTATTTTTAATTGAAAATAAAAAGATATACTGAATTCCTAAACCCGCACATTTTATTTATATTTATATCGCTGCTGTTTATTTTTAATTCAATATAAACTGTAAAAATTCCAATACTAACCATAAAACTAATTTTTTTAATTTGATAATAACTGCCATCTTTTCACCTCACCTTAAAATGCTTCATATTATTTATGATCCTTCCAAGTTATGTTTGTGGTATGCCTCAAAAACAAGATGATGAAGTACGTGTAATCTTGCAAGAAAAGTATATCATTCCGACACGACTCAGAAAGCTAGTGCCTTAGCTTGTGCTTGCTATTATCGGTTAATACGTGGGTTTCATACAGCGTTTAATTGGATAAAAATAAATTCAGGACGTCAACCTAAAGACGTAGCTATAAAAATCTTTAGATGTTTGGAATTACTGGTAATTTATTTTTAAATAAAATATAGTTTTCGTAGAAAAGATTCTTAATTTATTTATTTGCTTAAAAAATTGACCCAAAGTAAGGATCACCGGCGTAGCTAGGGGGGCTTGGGGGTTCAAACTCACCCGAAACGTTACGGTTTAATTCGATTTGATTCTATAATCGATTCGTTAATTAATTCGATAATCGATTCCACAATCGATTCGATAATCAATTCGATAATCGATTCAATAATCGATTTAATAATCTACTCGATAATCGATTCAATAATCGATTCAATACTCGATTCGATTCGATTTTATTCGATTTGATTATATAGTACAGGTTGTTTACAACTGTCGTTGTTTTCCTGTCCCTAGTTTCCATCGTTTCCTATCTCGGGTGTCGGCTTCATTTAGCTGTCTTCCTTCCATGGCTTCATTCACGTCATCTTCTTCTTGGACGCCCTCTTTTCCTTCTTTCGGTTTGGATCCATTTTAATATTTTCTTTGGCCACCTTTCGTCTGCCATTCTGTTTACATGACCGAACCAAGTTAGTTGTTTTTTCTGGACTTCATCTATAATGTCTTTTTCTTGCTTCATTCTACGTTTTATTTCTTCATTGCGAATTCTGTCCATCCTTGTCAATCTACAGCTTCTTCTCATAAAATCCATCTCGGTAGCTTGTAATTTTTTCCTGTTTCTTTTACTAGTGTCCCATATCTCTGCTCCGTATGTTACCACCGGCTCAACTATCGTCTTATATATTCGTTTTTTCGTTGTTCTTGTGGTTTTTTTATCTCAGAGAATGGAGTTTAGGCATTTGGTAATGTTTCTGCCTTTGTTTATTCTTGTATTTATTTCTTCATGGCTATTTCCGTCTTTTGTGAACACTACTCCTAGGTATTTTACTCTATTTGTTCCTTTGATTTTGTCACTCTCCAATGTCAGGTCTTCGACTGTATTTTTCCCCACTGAGAGATATTCGCATTTTTGTAAGTTCATTGTCAGTCCACATTCTTCGTACGCTGTTTGTAGTTTCCTAACCATATAGCTGAGGTCGTCTATATCTTCTGCTACCACCAGTTGGTCATCAGCGAAGAATAGTGTATAGAGAATATCCTCATCTATTTGTATTCCCATATTTCTGCATTGTCTTTGCCACTTTTGTAGAGATTGATCCACATATATTTTAAACAGCGTAGGTGATAAACAACATTCCTGTCATAGCCCTTTCGTAGTGTTGAATTTCTCACTAAGTTTGCCACCTATTTTAATTGATGCGGTGTTGTTTACATACCACTTTTGAGTTGCTATTATTAGCGAAGGTTTTATTTCCATGTTTTGCATTTCACTCCATAAATTATTTATCGGCACGTTATCATATGCCTTTTCAAGATCTATCAGGGCTATATGTGTTTTTTTGTTTCTTTGTTGTCGCTTTTCGATTAATATTTTAAGTGTAAAATAGATTATCTATAGTCGATCTTCCAGCTCTGAATCCGCATTGTTCTTCTGGTTGTTTCATACGAATGTCTTTCTCTATGAGGTTTCTAAGTATTCGGGAGTACAGTCGTCCTATAGTGAGGATGACAGCAATTTCTCTATAGTTTCTGACATTGTTTCGTGCTCCTTTTTTGTATATTGGGGTTATATAGGCCTCACGCCATTCTAGCGGGGTCTCTTCTCCATTCAGGCATCGTTGGAACAGATCTTTCAGCATTTCCCACAGTTTAGCTGAGCCGTATTTAATAAATTCTGGTGAGATGTTTCCTGGGCCTGGCGCTTTTTTAAGTTTAAAAGATCTTATCGCTTCTACGATATTTGTCATGTTCAATTCAATGAATTCTGATCGTATGTCTCTGTTTGCATTTTCGTATTGAAAATTTTGTCGTCCTTCTTGTAGTAACTGTTTAAAGTAGTTCGATTTGATTCTATAACAATAATGGATTCAACGATCGATTCGATAATCGATTTGATAATCGATTCAATAATCAACTATATTCGATTTGATTCGATATGATTAGGTTTAATTAGATTTGTTTCGATTTGATTCGATTTAATTTTATTTGATTTCATTTGATTCGATTTGATTCGATTTGAATCGATATGGTTTGAATTGATTCGATTTAATTCGATTTGATTCGGTTTAAATCAATTTGACTCGATAACCAATTCGATTCCATAATCAATTTGATTCTATATATGATATATCATATATTTTGTTTTATTATATTTTTTTATTTCGATTCGATTCGATTTGATAATAATTGAATTCAATAATCGATTCGATACCTGTCGATAATCGAATTGATTTGACAATTGATTCGATAATCGAACTGATTTGACAATCGATTCGATAATCGAATTGATTTGACAATCGATTCGATAATCGAATTGATTTGACAATTGATTATGATTCAATAATCGATTCAATACAATAATTGATTTGATATTATATTCAATTCGATAATCAATTCGATTCGATAAACGTTTCGATAATAGATTTGATTCGATATTTGATTCAATATATGATTCGATTCGTCAATCGATTCGATTTAATAATCGATTCGATTGCATATTGGATTCTATTCGATTCTATTCTATTCGATACTTTTCGATTCTATTCGATTCGATTATGTTGTATTTTATTTTATTTTATAAAATATATAGAAATAAACTTATTTTAAATTTAAAATGTGGCTTATTCCTATCAGAAATAGTACATTTTATTTTTTTTTATTTTATCAATAAACGCGTACGGCACTGCGTTTATTATTCCATGTAGTGTGTGGTCGCTCGTGCGTAGTATGTGGTAGCGCGTAGTGTGTGGTTGCGTGATGTGTCGTTACAGTCATATATTTTGGGGATCCAAAAAATATGCAAAAAAGTTTATCCTTTTTGATAAAAACGCAAAAAAATCAATTTACCAAAAATCTGTACATCGTAGAAAAAAATATTTTAAATAAAAAATGTAGTTGAGATAATTTTAAATAAAAATGTTTATATGCATTTTTTGGGCAGAATGAACTGTTCTCTTAGAAACAACGCTTGAAGCGACCGTCGATTTTGCATGTCAGTTATGTATGCACGCACAATCAATGTCGAATAAAATTTGCATCAACTCGACAGTAAACAGTCGATATCATCGACAAAATCAAGATGCGTTTTAATGGAAAAAAGTTCAACTTTCGTATGCAGTTTTTGCAATCTCCAAAAATAATAACTCCAATAATCTCCTTTTTGGAGTTTAAAAAAATTTGAGCCGCCATTTTTAATATACTTAGAATAGACAATGAAGTCCCTTGTTTGTTGGAAACTATGTGTTTACGTGTAAAGAACGCAATACTTAATAACAAAAAGTGAATTTATAAAAAATTGTTGGAAATCCCCTTTTTGCAGTTGGCAGTTAATACATTAATATATATTGGATTTGAAATTTCCACATGAGCTATTTCTGTGGTTTCCGGGTTTTAAAATTGTTTTGACTATGTTTCGGCATGGTTACTCTAACCATTGTCAATCCAAATTAGTTCTGGTTCTTTCTGATGTTCAAGCAGAACTCGAATAACACAATTGTCTTAAGTCTGGTCGATCACAGCTATTGCCTCAAAAAACATTGATGCTGTGCGCAGCAAGATTGAAGTGGATCGGGATGTTATATATTATGAGACTCGTGTATTATTTGGCATAGGCATCATTAAAAAAATATGCATATAAACTTATGCAACAAAGAAGAACACGGAATAAGGAGCAAATGTACAAAGATCTTAGGAAGGAGGAAAAACGCCTACATCGAAGGAAAAAGCGGACCTTCGAAAACCAGATTATGCAAGAGCTTCAATCATTAAAGGGGCAAAATGAAACTAGAAAGTTCTATAATATCCTAAATAAGACAAGAAAAGAATTTAAACCACGGCTGACGATGTGTAGAGACAAAAATGGACATATAGTCAGTACCGCTGACGTAGTACAAAGCAGATGGGTTGAGCACTTCAAAAAACTACTTGGTACCGAAGTGGAAAATGATGCGTCACCCCAAAGACCAAGAAATAACACTTACGTAGAACCTCCTTCAATATTTGAAGTGAAAGACGCAATCTCACGACTCAAAAATAGCAAGTCCCCAGGAGTGGATTGTATCCCCGCAGAGCTCAACAAACATGGAGGTAACAGCATTATGCACCAAATTCACAACATAATAGTCAAAGTCTGGGAAGAAGAACAAATGCCAGAGGAATGGTGCAATGGAATCATATGTCCACTACACAAAAAGGGAGATTTGTTGGAATGTAAAAATTATAGGGGTATAACTCTTCTGAATACAATGTACAAAATATTCTCCAACACCCTGTACAGCCGTTTAAGTACGTACGTGGAAGAAATCCTTGATGAGTATCAAAGCGGTTTTAGGCCAGGTAGGTCAACAATTGACCAGATTTTTGTGCTACGTCAAATCTTAGAAAAATCAATGAATTTAATATTGACACGTTCCATCTCTTTGTGGACTTTAAGTCAGCGTATGATAGCGTCCTAAGAGGTAAATTATACGAAGCCATGAATGAACTTAACGTTCCCCATAAATTAATAAGGCTCGTAAAAACAACTATAAGTAAAGTGATCTGCAGAGTGCAAATACAAGGCGATATGTCACAAGCGTTTGAAACATATGCAGGGTTACGGCAGGGAGACGCGCTGGCGTGCCTTCTCTTTAATATAGCGTTAGAAAAGACTATAAGAGATGCCGAGTTACACAATAGGGGAACAATCTTTAATAAATCAACGCAGATTATGGCTTACGCTGACGATCTGGATTTGATTGCACGTACTACATGAGGACTTAAAGAGATGACTTCCACCTTCTTGACAGCCGCACAAAATATGGGCCTTAAAATAAACGAGGAAAAAACCAAAATGTTAGCATCTATTCCAAATAACAGAGATAGAGCTAGAAACGCCGAATAAAACTTCAGTATAGACCAATATAATTTTGAGGTAGTAAATAAGTTTACATATTTGGGTTCTCTCATAACAAACGATAATGACACATCTGAACAAGTTAAACGGAGGGTACTGCTAGCAAACAAATGTTATTTTGGACTAAGCAAGCAGCTAAAAAACAGAAATTTAAGCCAGAAAACCAAACTAATAATATATCGAACACTCATCCTACCAGTGCTGGCATATGGGTCAGAAACATGGACCATCTCCAAAACAGACGCAAATCTTCTGCTCGTCTTCGAAAGGAAGATACTAAGAAGAATAATGGGCGCATTCTGTGAGAATGGTATTTGGAGAAGGCGATATAATTTCGAATTGTACGAGAAGTATAAAAAAATAGTAAATGGTAGAGATGTAATATCCTTCATAAAAATAGGTAGGCTTTAGGTAATCTATAGATGGGCTGGACATGTGTCAAGAGCAAATGAAAATTACCCACGCAGACGAACTCTGTTATCGGTCCCAGTGGGAAATAGGAGTAGAGGCAGACCACGACTGAGATGGAGGGACGGCGTGGACGAGGACGCAAGGAAAATCGGCGCGGCAAATTGGCAACGGTTGGCGATGAACAGAAACGACTGGCGAAATAGACTGGGGAAGGTCAAGGCTCAACTAGAGCTGTAGCACCACTGATGATGATGATCATTAAAAAAACAATTTTGCATGATTATTTAGCAATGAGAAAGAAGCCCAGTCTTTGTATTTCTCATAATTTGTGAGTGATGATAAAACATGAATATATTGAGGCCAAAATAAAAAAAAAACAACGGTATGGGTATTTATAAAACCAACCTAAGCCAACAAAATTAATCCGCGTTCACAGCGTTGACAAAAAAAAATTCAGACTTTTTTGGAAAAAAGACATACGTTGGCACGTTTACACGTTTATTAGAAAATGGTAGAAGAGTCAATGTTCAATGGTATAAAACTATTTATTTCCCATAACTAATTTACGAACCCCGCAAAAACAACCAGAATCGTCGCATCCTCTGGCGTAAGGATAATGTCAGCTGTTACACAGCTCGCACAATATCCTAGTTGTTGAAGGCGAAAGATATCAATTTAGTGGACCATCTTACATATAATCCGTACTTGGCACCATGTGATTTCTTGGCGTTCCCATGAATTAAAAACAAACTACACGTTAAGATGTCAGATAAGGCAAGCGGAATAAATAGTATTCCACCATGCCTATTCAAGAGACAAACAAAAATTATAATCATTTTGTAAAGATTATTTTATTTATCAAGTTTTACAACATATAATTTAAAATTATACAATAAGTAATCAATAATACTAAAACGAGTAATACTAGTTTCTAGAGAACCTGTATAGTTTATTCGAAAAACGCATTTCTTGTTTAAACTTTATTTTAATTTTTTTCATCTATTTGATAAAATAAAAAAAGTAGCCTAGTACGTTTAGTTTAGTTTATTTTTTAGTTTATTATACTATCTAAAAACCTATGATATTTATCTAAACAATAATTCAAAACCCAAAAAACATTTTTAATACAACTACAAACAAAATTGTGCTATATTTCTCTAATATTCAAATATTTTTATAGGGAGATATCGAGATGATAAAAATCGTTTCTAGACCTGATGATGCCTACGAAATTTGCAAGAAATATGCTCCTGATTGCTTCGGTTCAAGATCAGACAATAATTTTGGTGTCGCCGGTTCTTTTAGTTTTAACCAATCAAATAGTGAAAGTTATGAAGAATATGGCAGAGCAAGAGGTGATTCTTATGATACAGAAGGTAAGCAATGGAATAATTATGTTATTCGTACCAATAAATTATATGAATTTAATTTTGTTAGGTAAGGTACCACAAAATCTTGATTTGTAGGACACATCAAATATTTATGCAGTGAAATACGTCTTCGTATAAATTCTTTTATTTTGGCTTTCACGTTTTGGCATTCTACGGCATCAGAATGCAGAAGGCAACGAGAAATCATTGCATTAAAGGTCCCTGATGATATCTCTAGTATTATAATGGCTAACACTATTTGCGCAAAAATCAATATTGATTATGGTAATCGGAGACCAAAATCCGGCAGGGGAGGACAACATTAGAACTCACTAAAAAACCAAAATAAAACACTCAACCCTCTTAGATAAAAATAGCTACCTGGAATGTAAGAAGTATGTATTAGCCTAGAAAACTACATAATATTATTAAAGATAAAGAGAGACTAAATATAGAAATACTTGGGGTAAGCGCTGCACAATGGTCAGGAAATGGATAGGTGTCAATAAATATCCACAATATTTATTACACTGAAGGAGACAAAATTGATCATCGATTCTGAGTAGATTTCATCATATAGGAACACTGTTAGAAAATCAATGCTTCAAATCTCAGAAAGAATAATTAGTAACACTGTTAGAAAATCAATTGTTCAAATCTCAGAAAGAATAATAATGCTAAAAATTCAAGCACGGAACTTTAATATTAATATGATCCAATTTTATGCTCCCATAGCTTATAAGACCGAAGACCGAAGATGTTAATGTAATGTATTGTGTAATGAAGAAGTTAATGAAATCTAGAGATATTACTTACATTTTAGGAAACTTTAATGCAGAAATTGGAGTAGGTACAGTTGAAAATATACTTGGACATAAACGAGGAGAAAGGCTCATAGAATTCTGCCAAGAAAAGAACATGGTAATTGCTAATACTTGATTTTAGCTTCCTAAGAGAAGACTATAACATGGGCGTCTCCTTCACATACAGCTTCGTAGACAGCAAGGACACATAAAGGATAAAAAAGGAGTACTACTAATAGATTTACTAGATAAATTAAGACGATGGGAGGAGTACGTTAGAGAACTTTTCCAAGATGAAAGAGGTGAAATGCAGAAAATACAAGAATTAAATCCTTTAGAGAGACAGTAGATCACGACAAATGAAATCAAATATGCTATCAAAAACTTTAAAGACAATAAGGCAGCTGGACTAGATGAAATACCAGTAGAACATTATATTGGAACCAAAGTGCCATAGTGTTAATTTATGGACAACACTCAGAAGAAATGAAGATCTGTAGAGGAGTTAGACAGGGATGTGTGTTATCGCCACTTTTGTTTAACTTATATTCTGAAAAAATTTTCCAAAACACGCTCAATAATATCAAAGCGGGAGTTACCGTTAACGGAAAATTACTTACACACTTACTTAAAACAACTTACGATATGCAGACTACTCTGTAATCATAGCAAGATAGAAGATCTACAACATCTTATCGCTAGCTCAAGTGCAATAGTACTGAGATGGGAATTACTATAAACGCTAAAAAAACAAGTAGCCCAGTGACGATTTTAATAACTTTAAAAGCTAAAACTAAAGATATCAAAATTACATTTAAATTTTTTTCAGGTACGAGTGCCATAAATTATCAAGATAATTTACAAGGAAATAGAAGAATCACTTTTCAAGATAATACGCTTTTGCATGGTGTTGGAAATGTTCAGTTTAACCAGGAAAGTGATCGTAATGCTGTCGATTTTGGCCATCGAGCTTCTGCATCTGGTGTCGAGACAGCAACCATTGGAAAGTTTGAAGACGAAGATTTTACTACTGAAGCAAATATAAATTCTACAACACAAGAACCTATAGAAGTAGATTTGATTACTACAATATATCCGGATTATGAGGTAAGAAAATATTTATTATATATATATATATATATATATATATATATATATATATATATATATATATATATATATATATATATATATTTGTATGTAAATTAGCGCTACAGCTCTTGTAGCTCATGGTTGGATGTAGCTAAATTGACAATGAGATCCTTAAATCTCCGTAAAAAACTCTTCTTTAACTTTCATTCGATTTATATTCTTTCTTCTGTAACTTTTTACCTAAGACCGTCGTCACTTTGCTATGGACTCTACTTGTTGCTCACAAGAGTAATTTCCTTCAGGATCATAATTTTTTTACGTCGGAGATAAAAGATATTATTATGCTAGAATGTTCTTTATGTAAGATCTTTCTCTAAGATCATATCGCTGTCCCGGTGGAACAATGATGCAACTTCTTCTTCTTCACGTGCCATCTCCTCTAAGAAGGCTGGCAACTATCATGTCAATTCGAACTTTCGACGCCGCTGCTCTAAAGAGGTCAGCAGAAGTGTAGTTAAACCAAGCTCTCAAATTATTCAACCAGGAGATGCGTCTTCTTCCGCAACTCCTTCTACCCTATATTCTTTCTTGCGTTAATAATTGCAAGAAGTTATAATGCTCGCGTCTCATAACATATCCCAGTTATTGCAGTTTTCTGACTTTAACTGTATTTAAAACCTCTTTATCTTTTACCATTCTTCTCAACACCTGGACATTCGATAATCTATCTACCCAACTTATTCTTAATATCCTTCTATAGACCCATAACTCGATGGCTTCCAATATGTCCGAAACATCTTTCTTTAATGTCCAAGCCTCCAACCCATAAAATAATACGGAGAACACGTAGCATCTCAGAAGTCTTATCTTTAAAGAAATTGAAATGTGCCTGCTGCAGAGTACTTTTTTCAGTTTGTTGAAAGAATTTCTTGCCTGTCCTATTCTTGCCTTAATCTCTTCTGTGTACTCATTATTTTCATTAATTATTGTACCCAGATATTTATGTTTTTCAACTTTTTTAATTTGTTGACGCAACTACAAAGGGGCAACTTTTCAGGAGAGCCAAAAATATAAAATTATTATACTTACTGTGTAATTACTATCCATATAAATGTCCAAAAATCCATATAAACTATAAAATTTTACTATCCATATAAATGTCTTTAGATTTCCTAAGAACTCCTGTCTGTGCAAATTAAGAAGATATTTATTTAAATTTAAATGTCTAAATTTTGTGTATAACCTGTAATCTATATCATTTTAAATTGATTTTAAGATATAACAGATAATAAAGATAAAAAATCTATCCAGTTTCCAGAATCAAATATATCATCACAAGGTCCCGATCCTTATGCTGGCATAAGAGGTCCACCTGGCGTTCGTGGCTATCCAGGACCTCCAGGCCCGCAAGGTCCTATTGGCCCTAAAGGTGATCCTGGAAGAGATGGAATTTACGGTACACCAGGTGTACCAGGAGCTCCAGGACATGTATTCCTGGTACCAGTAAGTACTTTAAAAAAGAAGTTTATTTTTCACTATTTATATACTAAATCATAAAAAAATATAAATTTAAAGAGAATGGTACGTAACAGATAGTTTTTATTTTAATAAAATATTTTTTAAGCGATATCATAATTCCAATAAATACTATTGAACTGCTTACATGCTTTTTTGCACTTTTCACTTTTCTTTGCGTACAAGATATACAAGTATACAAAGCACGTGGTGTTCGTGTGTATTAGGGTATAAAAAAAGCGCTTATTAAAAGCTTAAAAATTTTTTTATTATAAAGAAGATCTTTTCGGAATTGTATCATTCCATCATCAGTTTAATAAAAAGTTGTTAAAAAACATTGTGTGGCCACATAAAAAACATTCGATGGACATCTGGATTTAAAAAATAATCTTCATGTTATTTATTCAGGTAAATGCAATAGACTCTTAAATTGTGTAATATTAAAAAATGAAACTGGGGGCATCTTATATGACCCCCTGTAGTTGGTGAGGTTTTATCGACTTACATTACCTCTGATCTGTGTTGGAGTCTAGGGCTAACTAGGGCTTTCCAGTTAGCCCTAGACTCCAACACAGATCAGAGGTAATGTAAGTCGATAAAACCTCACCAACTACAGGGGGTCATATAAGATGCCCCCAGTTTAATTTTTTAATATTACACAATTTAATAGTCTATTGCATTTACGTGAATAAATAACATGAAGATTATTTTTTAAATCCAGATGTCCATCGAATGTTTTTTATGTGGCCACACAATGTTTTTTAACAACTTTTTATTAAACTGATGATGGAATGATACAATTCCGAAAAGATTTTCTTTATAATAAAAAAATTTTTAAGCTTTTAATAAGCGCTTTTTTTATACCTTAATACACACGAACACCACGTGCTTTGTATTCAACAGGTATACTAACCACTCCTGGATATCTCCACTTCATGGTTTGTTCCAGTTTCACTTTTAAAAAAATAAAAAAATATATATACAAGTATATTCTTTATTTAATTTATATATTTATTTTGATGCCAACAATAATTAAAGCACAAGCTTAAAATTACAGTTTAAGATCTATTGTGAGATACTTCTTTCATATTTTGTAGATTATGTATCATTGCTTGTCCTCTACTAGGTTTACTGATCCGCTCAAAACTGTCTAATGAATATAATAGAGTCCTTTCATTCAGCTTGGCAATAGCTTAAATAAACTAGTTGTTTCAGACTTCTTTCATTGAAAAAAGAATAATATTTATGAATAATGGGAATATCCATTTATTAATGCAATTAAAACATTCCATTTATAAATACTAATCTATAAAAGACTCGAAAGTTTCAAAATAAACTTTTATTGTAATTGATGCACTTTTATTGTATTAATAAACTTCAAGTGAATATTTTTTAAATATTGGCTATGAGCACGTTTACTTGGATATATAGTAATTCTTAGTCTTTTTCAGTCGGTCAAAATTTAAACAAAGTAGCAAAAAATAATTACTAAAATTGCTTAACACCTCGGAGGGATCGGCGAACCGAGTACAGTAGACTCGCGATTATCCGAGGTAATTGGAACCGTGACTACCTCGGATACCAAAAACGTTGGTTTCAACATCATTTCTCTTTTTAAGGCGGCGATGTTGTGCCAACATTGAAAATGGAGGACGTCTAATGTATACGAGAGCTGCTTTAAGGGACTTCAATCCATCGGAATAATTTTTTTTTTAAGTTATCTCATCTGTATCTTCTTGTTCTTTTTAATGGGTGTCGTTTAGAACTAGATTGGCAATTGAATTATCTGTCAGTTCCATTTCTTCATCTAGATTCATCCAATCGATGATGTCTTGATTTCCGATTGTTTGTTCTACTGGTAATTGATTGGCTAGGTTGGCTATAGTATCAACTTCACACTCATCAGTTTCATTTTGAACGTTTTGTGTTTTGGTGACTATCTTAAATAATTTTTTCCACGACTTCTGAATAGTCGACACTTTTACGTCGTCCCAAGCAGATGCAATCCAATAGCAAACATCTTTAACCGTGATCTTCTTCAATGCCTCAATTACAGTCAGTCCTTCATCCAGCTTAATTAGAAGTACCTGAAGAAGCTTCCACCTATAATTTCTCTGCATTGCTTCTATAACTCCCTGCTCTAGGGTTTTAATAAAAGGCGTCATATTGGATGAAAAGAACACAGCTCGTATGTTACCACTAATCAATTCACTCGCATCTGGGTGGAATCGTGCGTTGTCCAACAACAAAGCTTTCTGGAGTAAATTTTTGTTTATTAGGTAGTCATCATTGACTGGCACGAAGTCATTAAAAAACCAAACCTTAAAAGTGTTACAGTTCATCATGCATGGCGTTGGTTGCTGTAGATTGTAGGTAATCAATTTATTTGGACATTTTTGAATGCCCTTGGATTTCTGCAGCAGATTTGCAGCATTTCTAAAGCATTTTAAAGTTAAGGTCTGTCTCATCACAGTAAAATATTTGGTCTGAAATTAGTCCATCTTTAAGGATAAAATTAGTCCATCTTGTAACTTTAAATAAAATCTTCCAATTTCAGTTGAGTCAGCAAAAAGTTTTTCGCCGCAAATATTCAATTGTCGGATGCCATATTTCTTCTTCCATAAGTCAATCCATCCTTGACCCACTGTTCGATTTCATTCCGCTTACGCTTCCAATCTCCAACAGTTTCTTCTCCGACACCCAAATCTGAAGCAACCTTCTTTATTGATTCATCCTTGTCCGACCGTTTAATTGCATTCACTTTTGTTTCCAAAGATACAACTACTCTCTTCCGCTTTCCACTCATATTGCACAGAAAGGTGCTCTCTTAGACTCACAAAAATTAACTTATGAAAAATTAATTATGAAACAGAAATTAATCAACTTGAATAAATACACAAAACAGTACATAAAAGAAAAAATTTTACCGTAACTTAATTTGACGATCTTTGACAATCTATACGATAGCAAACAAATCGGTAGTTTAATTCACACTGATTAAAATAGAAAGGAACCGGAAGTTGTAGACAAAAAACAACACAAAAATTTCTGGAAATAAGGCGGTGACCAATGTCTGAGAATTCCGACTCGACATCAGCTTGACCTAAAGCATAACTTACACACAACTCTCTTCTTATCAATTATGCACAATTTTCAATGGATTGCCCATATAACAGCTGCCGATATAACCTGTGACCATCGACACTTTTTTATTACTCGATATTGTGATTTAACAAGTACGACTATAAAAGTAAAACCGAGGCAAAATTTTGCCTCGGTTAATCTAGACTCGGATAATCGCGAGTCTACTGTATATTTTACAAATTAATGAATATACATACCCAGGATTTATGATTACTCTTTTTTTTTTCAATAAAGGAAGTCTGCAATAATAAGTGTATTTGGACTCGCTCTCGCTATCAAAAGCAAGAGGTAGAAATGTTTGTTTTGTATTTTTCGAATAAAGAAGCTTTCAAAATAGGCCAACGCTGAGTGAAAGAAAATATAGTAATTTTTATGTTTCCGATAATGCCTATCAAAATGTTCCAAAGCTCAGTTATTTAACAACAGGTAATAAAACATGTTTATAGTAAACTCTAGAAATCATTTACAGGTCCTTATAGATACAGTAAACTTTAATATGAAACACATTTAATATTATTTACCAAATAATTTTGGATTTTGGAATTTTATTCATTATTCATTTATTCATAAAATTGGAAATTCAAATTTTGGTGAGAGCGGTTTGGGTAGTTTAATATTTGGCGAGGGCGAGAGTATCACACCAACGTAAATGTATTACTAATTGCATATGTGCTAGGAGCTAATATGTATATCCTCTGAGTATAAAATTAATATCTGAGAATTATTATTTATAAGCAATACTATAATATATATTACCGATGTATCTTAAATTATTTATATTCTAATTTTACTTTAAGTCATTAATTTAATCATATAGTAGTGACATCTACACATGTATAACCAAACTACTATAGAAGTAAACTAATTTATTTTTTAGTTTAGACATTACTCCCTAGATGTCAAGCAAAGGTATCAAATTCGAAAATATCAATTTTTCAGGAAAGCGGTTTGAAATTTATCAATATTGAATCAATATTTTATCAATATGAAGTTTCTAAGTTATGGCTTAGTCACAAAATAAATTACAATCAGAATGCCCACTCTCAGATGCCGTTTTTGAAGTTTTTCAGCACTCGACCGCCATATTTTAGACGGAAACATAAACTCGAATTGAGACATTTGTGACAAGCTACGCACAGAACTGTAATTTAAATTTTTTTAATTTATAATAATTTAGTAGATACCTTTGAAATAATTTAAGCAATTCTTCAACTAAAAGTACGAATAAAATAGTGCATATTATGTCTATAGTTGCCTTAAATAAGTTAAACCGGGTTAATTTTTCTATGCACAAGAGATAAAATGTCACTGAACAGCACTGGTTCCGACTAAAATATGGCTGATTCCTTATGTGCGAACGAAATGCGCGTACTTATTTGTTCAAGCCGAGTAGGCATTCTGATTGTTTATTATTTGGTGGCTTGGTATTTTCCGTCGTATGTTACACAATTTTTTTTGACCGCTCTGATCTATCAACTAGTGAATTTCAAGCAATTTTTTTATTATTGTTACCTTGCCTGTTTACAATCTACTCTATACACAGAGTAATAAGTAAATAGTCTGTAAGTAAATTAACGTGAGTTAGGTAGGTACCTTCAGTGACGGTTCTCTAAGTATTATATTGCGGTAGGTCTTCTGGCCATACCCTCTTCAATCCTCTTTCGACTAGTGGTTGGGTGAATTAAAAATTTTTTTATTTGGGTTAAAATTTTTCGGATGTTTATTAAAATATGGCATAATTTTACACGAATTATTAAAATATTAATTATTTGTCAATTTAGTTTTGCTAAAATTCATTTTCAGTTCCTTTTTAGGGATTCTGTGTGTAGCTCCTCAATCACCGTATTCAGTGCCTTCCATGTATCGGCTATTAGTACTACATCATCTGCGTATCTAAATTCAAGTATCTTCCGTTAATAGGGATTCCCCTATTTTTCCAGTCTATTAACTTAAAGATATCTTCTAAACAGCTGTAAATTATTTTGGGATATTGTGTCTCCTTGTCTTACTCCTCGGTTGATTTTTACTGGTCTTTTTTCGATTCCACTACCCAACGTTATTATCAGTTCAGCTTGTTTTTAAATATTATATATTAATATTGTGTACCTGTAATCGATCTGGCTGCTGGCTAATGTTTCTTCTATTGCCCACAGTTCTACGCTATCAAAAGCTTTTTCCTAATCTATAAAAGCCAGACATAATGGGAGATTGTATTTGTTAGTCTTTTCTATTAGGATTTTTAAAGTATATAGATGGTCACAGGTGCTGTACCGGCTACCTTTTCTAAATCCGGCTTGTTCTACTGGTTGATATCCGTCAAATTTAATTGGTAATCTGTTTGTAATAATATTTGTAAAAGTTTTGTAAAGTTGTGAAAGAAGTGAAATTGGTCGATAATTTTTCAGGTCTGTGGTGTCTCCCTTTTTGTGTATTAAGTGTTTTAGCAGTACTCCATTATTCGGGTATGTTGCCTTCGAATAGATATTTATTAAATAGTATTTTTAGATACCTATGTGATGGCTTCTTCTTTACCTTCCTTCAGCATTTCTGCTAGGATTCCATTGCTTGCAGGAGCTTTATTCCTTTTTATTTCTTTTACTGCTCTTTTTATTTTTTCGTGGCTTATAGTTAACTACCTAAAACATGTTAATTTTAGAGGAAGATCACTATGTTGTATATCATGTACTCTGATAGTATGGATGTAAAAGTTGTTCCCTAAATATTTTATAAACAACGTTCTTTGACATTCCAATATACATAAATTCTCGACATAAATTTGGACAGCTAACTTACTGTTGCCCTGCGCTTCCATAAGTGTTATAGTCAACATACTCACGAATTGAAAACATTTTCGCGGCAAACGGTTGAATTTAGAATAAAAATGTTATAAGACTAGTTTGCTCTAAATGGTGCCTTCTTTAGGGGACACCCTGTATACTTGTCAAGATCATTTTCAAAGAACAGATTTTAATGTATATCTTTATTTTTTTAGTTAAATGCTCAAGGTAATGAAAAGGGGCCAGATGCACAAGCAGAATCCTTTAGGCAACTGTTATCTCAACACATGGTAAATATTTTCACAACTAAGCGTATTGTAGTGAAACAATAAATTTATAATATAAAATATTATATTTTTATTTAAATTTTTTTGTTATTAAATTTTTATTATCATAGTTGCTAATAATTTTTTATATATTTCTTATAATAATTGTTTATATATTTCTTTGTAGGTATCACTTTATTCTTAATATGCAGCTTTTATTATATCATCAATACCATATAAAAATAAATAAATAATAAATAAATAAATAAACATTCGTTATGTCGACGATGCAGTCATTATTGCTGAAAGTGAAAAAGACTACTAAACACAATTTGTGAAACTGGCAGGTTTAAGAATAAGTATAAAGAGAACAAAAGCCATGGTTATGAATAAGAGGGGAAAAGTAATAACAAGGATTTAGATAAAAAATGAAAATATTGAACAAGTGGACAAAATGAACAACTTAGGTGTCTGGATTACTAAAGATCGAAATCCGAAATCAGTTATTCGATCAAGGATAGATCAATCAAGAGCAGCCTTTTTGACGAGGAGGAAATTTCTGAGTAACCAAAGACTCAATCTGTAAATCCGATATCTAATGGATATATATATATATATATATATATATATATATATATATATATATATATATATATATATATAATATATATATATATATATATATATATATATATATAATGTTATATCAACTCTATTCTTCTTTATGGTCCCGAAGCTTGCACTGTTAATGTTGACTTAATGAGAAAGCTGGAAGTTTTTGATATGTGGATTTCTAGATAATTTTGAAAATACCATGGACCGCTCATATAATGAACGAAATAGTTTTGCACAGAATGGGAAGAGAGAACGTTTGACCACCAATAAAAAGAGAAACAAATCATAATTGGGGTACATACTTAGAAATGAAAAGTACGAGTTGCTGCAGTCGATTATGAAGGGTAAAATCGAAGGAAAAGGGGGTATTGGTAGACGACAAATATTTTGACCGAAAAACGTCCGCGACTGGATCGGGTTAAACACACAGACGCTTTTAAGAAAAGCAGCAGATAGAGACGAATTTGAAATGGTTATTGCCAACCTTCATTAGTGAAGTCTGCGCTAGAAGAAGAAAATCAATACTATATCATAACTTATTGTCGTGACTTATCTAAATAATTCTTTTACCATGCAATAAAACCACCCTTTTGCAATCTATAAATCTTATTTTTGTTATTTTACCAGCATTATGACATACGGTTGTTGCGTTATTTTATCCAAGTATAGACATAAAATCAGATTCTAATTCAGTCAATTAAGCCAAAAATTAAAGAAAATTTTGTGAAAAGGCATAGCACCTATGAAATAAAACAGTTAAAAGAGACACATATGAAAGAAAAAGTTTAAATACACATGTGAAATTATAATGTACGTATGTACAACATAATTAAGATAATGATTCAGTAGCAAACAATGTGGGAGACGAAATAAAAAACGACATGTAATGATTTAAGAAATTTTAGAAGATGCGCAATAAATAAACCAGAAATCGTAAAGTTCTAAATAAGAAAGAAGCGAAAAACCAATAGTGAAGTAACTAATCTACGGAAATACAATTGTTACAAACAAAACAAGACAAATTTTGTGTTTATAAAAAGACGCTGCAGGTTTATTTAAACCAAAAAAGGTCAGCTAATTGGAAGAAGAAATGAAAAGAAATAGTAAAAATTAAATAAAAAAAGACACATAGATTAAACCTTTGGAAAACAAGTTCAAGTCAACCAAAATATCATTATTATTATCTTTGGCTCGCAAATCTTCTGTGGATCCTGGCTTGCTCTAAGATTCGTCGCCATTGTGTTGGGTTTCTCCTTCTGCGTTAGAGTTCATGTTTCCGCCCCGTATGTAACGACCAACCTTAGCAGTATTTTGTATATAATAATTTTAGTTTCTCTTTAGATATTTCTTGAGTGGAATTGTCTTTGAGCGTCCATTCTTCTTCTTCCTGATGTGCTTATATATTACAAATGCTGGCGATCATCATGGCAATCTTTATCTTATCTAAAGCAGCACGGAACAGCTGCACTGATGTTATATTGAACCTAATTCTGAGGTTTCTTAACGAAGATGTTCTTTTTCTTCCTGGACCTCGTTTTCCAAATATTTTTCCTTGCAGGTTGGCTTGAAGGAAAGAATATCTGGATTCATTTCGCATAAAATGTCCGAAGAATTGTAACTTTCGAGACTTGATGGTGGTCAGTACCTCTCGGTTCTTGTTGATTCTTCTGGTGACCTCTTCATTTGTGACTCGGTCAGTCCACGGTATCTTAAGCATTCTCCGATATAACCACATCTCCATAGTACGCCCCATTTGTAAGGTTTATTCGTCTTTTAATTTCTTTGATTGTTTTATTGGTAGTAATCGCTAGCGAGCCAAGGTATGTGAAGCTGTCAACAGGTTCAAAGAGATGATTTCCAAAAATGCTCTTTCTTATTTATCATTTGCTATAGTATAAAATGTACTTGGTTTTGTCTTCGTTGATGACTAGACAGACCTGTTTCGTCGCCGTTTCTAATTCTGGAAATATTGCTCAACATATCTCTTACTACACTAGTGTATCTACTATACTATTACTATTTGTATCGATCTATTGTTAATAATACCACCATCTCTAATTTGTGTTTCGCATTGTCTTTTTCAAGGCAATGTTAAATAGGAGCCAAGCCAATGCATTCCCTTGTCTGAATCCATCCTTTATCTCAAAGGATCGAGAATTTTCTCCCTCTGTTCATTTACTCATAAGACCTATTCTAGGATTATGGAGCCCTATACTGGGTCTGCAATCTTGTACTAGCTTGTATGGGCCTAGAAGATGAGAACCATATGTTTTTGGAATCACTCGATAGACATGGCAATGGCTTGCCATTTGCGAGCTAATACCTCGTAGTCATGCAAGATTTGGTTTACTGTCTTAGATCCTCTTTTTACCACTTCTCGGTTCAATATTCATTTTGCCATGTGCTTGACCGGAGATATTTTCCCAGCAAGAGGTATTTCCTTCGAACCAAGGATTTTTCTGGTCGCGGACAACCCTTCTTGTACTCCCATGCCGGGTGTGAACCGAAGTATTTCATAGCTAATGCTTTTATGACAAGTTCATCAGCTCTTTTATTGCCGTAATTTCCACGATGACCTAGAATTCGCACTGGAATACAAAGGTATATTCTCGTCTATGAACTATTTTTAACCTTGCACTCTGGGTCGAGTGTTATCTCTGCCGTATCCCACTCGTCAATAAATCTCACTTGTAAAGGTACTTTATTCTTGCGTCTGGGTACCACAAAGTCAAAGATCATCATCCATTTGATATCTCCGATTTCATTTATGATGTTACTATGTCCTGATCTAGAACATAGAACATAGAACAAACAGAGAATACATAGCAGAGACATGGAGATCGTATTGCAGGGACCTATATAAAGATGATCAACGCCAAGAGCTTGTTAGAAAAAAATCTCTGACGAGGTGGAAGAAGAACCTGATATACTCGAAAATGAAGTAAGACAGGCTATCAACAAGCTCAAATATAACAAAGCACCAGGTCCAGATATGATAACAGCAGAAATGCTTAAAGCCACAGAAGAAACCGGCGTAAAGTTACTTCATCTACTCTGTAACCAAATAGGTATGGCATTCCAAACAATGGCCTGAAGACTGGACAAAATCTACAATAACGACCATACATAAAAAAGGCAGCTTCCATAAATGCGACAATTATAGAACTATCTCTCTTATATCCCATGCCAGCAAGATAATGCTACATATAATCAATGAGAGACTGAAAACATTCCTTCAAAGAGAAATTCCACAAGAGCAAACTGGATTTACCAAAGGTAGAGGCACTCGAGAACACCTGCTGAATATAAGACAGATAATCGAGAAATCTAGGGAATTCAACATCCCACTATACATCTGTTTTATAGATTACCGTAAAGCGTTCGACAGGGTCAAATGGAGACACTTATGGCGAATACTAAAAGAAGTAGGCGTACCACAGCATCTAATTACGCTTATAACCGAACTATATGAACACACTACTGGATCGGTTAAAGTACCTACTTGACACACTTTCGAACGAATTTCATCCAGAACGGGGTGTCAGACAAGGATGTATACTATCTCCACAATTATTCAACATATATGGGGAGTATATTATGCGAAGAGCACTTAAAAGATGGGAAAAGGGCATCTCAATAAATGGTCATAAACTAAACAACCTACGTTTCGCAGATGACAGCCCTTCTTGCAAATAGTCAAGCAGAGCTGATAGAACTTATACAACTGATTGAAAACGAAAGTTAAATATTTGGTCTGCAATTAAACATATCAAAGACAAAGATCATAATAGTGGATAGACTACACAACAATCATCCACACATAACCACAATTGACCGGTTCGAGGTTGTGAGCTCATACTTATATCTGGGATCATTAATCACAAACACAGGGTCATTACAAGAAGAGATTAAACGTAGATCTGATCTAGCAAAAGTTGCCACAGCAAAAATGCCCAAAATATGGAAGGACTGTCAAATTTCAAGAGCGATAAAGATGAGGTTGATCAACTGCTTAATATTCCCAATACTGACCTACGGATGTGAATCTTGGACTCTGAGACAATCGGAGAGAAGAAAGATAGACGCCACTGAAATGTTCTGTTGTAGACGAATGTTACGAATTCCTTGGACCGACCGCAGAACAAATAATTCAATTTTAAGAGAGCTGAAAGTTAACCAACGACTCTCTAGTAAAGTCCATCTCCAACAATTAAAATATTTTGGGCATGTTATGAGAGCAAACACAGAAAACATGGAAAGACTCATAATACAAGGAAAGGTAGAAGGCCGAAGATCACGAGGAAGATCCCCAACGAGATGGATAGATCAAATTACAGAAATATGCCAAAGACCTATGCATGATTTGAAAGAAATGACCAGAGACAGAAATCTCTGGAGACAAACAATACACGACATCACGTCGACCACTACACTCCCCCTGGGGGGTCAGGATTGAAGAGAGAGATGTCCTGATCTAACCATTCGTTGCTCATGTGTTCTGGCAGTCTATAATATCCCATTCTCGCCTCCTTCCCCCTTGTTTTTCTTTTTTAGGTGCCGTGTCCATATTCAGACTTTGTTCGTCTTTATATTTACAATTGTCTGAAACCTTTCTCTATCAGCATATTTCTCAGCACGAAATAATTCTTCTACTATAGAACCACACTGTTGTCTCTAATTATATGGCCGAAGTATTCTATTATTTTTCTATTTTATAATGTTTACGAGCAGACGTTCTGTTCATTCAGTGGAATGGATGCTCATGCATCATTGTGAAAACATCTTCAGTAGAAATGTGCGATACGCACGATATTTTTACGATCCGTTGATAACACCACAATTTGAATGCTTCTAATTTGTTTAACTTTGTGGTTTTTAATGTCGATGTGTCATAATCATATAATAGGATACACCACAAAAATCATTTCAGGACCTTCTTGCGAATAGTTTCATAAAGCAATGTTTCTGTTATAGTCGCCACCAAATTATTGTAGAATTTATTATCTGCATGTCATTATGAAGTCGTTTGTATTTGATGGAATTACTAACAAAAGCAAGTAGCAGATAACTATAATCTTCTTTTTCTTCTTCAAGTGCCGTCTCCATCAATGGAGGTTAGCGGTTATGGTGGCAAACGTTTGTCTATCTTCAGCTGCTCTTAAGAGTTCCTCAAATCCAAGTCCTGTCCAGTTTCTGATATTACGTAACCAGGACAATTTTTTTCTTCCAATTCCTCGCTTTCCTTCTATTTTGCCTTTTATTATCAACTGAGGGATGTAGTATTTCTCGTTGCGCAACAAATGCCCTAAATAACTGGTTTTTCTTCTTTTGACTGTTCTCAATAGTTCTTTTTCTACATTGAGTCTAGCTAGTACTTCTTCGTTTGTTTTTCGTGCTGTCCAAGGAATTTTTAAAATTCTACGGTACACCCACATTTCAAATGCCTCGATTCTATTCAGGCTCTTTATTTTTAAAGTCCACGTTTCGACTCCGTAGAGAAGAACAGACCAGATAAAACATTTTACAAGTTTTAATCTCAATTTAATATTTATATGTGTATCGCAGAATAGAACGCGCATCTTAAAGAAACTATCCCTAGCTTGAGCAATTCTCGCTTTAATTTCTTGTTCTGGGTCCAGCTTGCAATTAATCCAACAGCCAAGGTATTTGTATTGGTTTACCTGTTCTAAAATATTCCCATTTATTTTTATAGGTAAGGGGATATTCTGTTTTCTTTGGATCACCATTACTTTTGTTTTTTTTTTCGTTGATCTTCATTCCAAACTCTCGACAAGCATCCTTGAGGTGGTCTATAACCCCCTGTAAGTTTGTGTCTGTATCAGCCAGTAGGACAGTGTCATCTGCATATCTTATGCTAGATATTGGTTCTCCATTAATTTTTATTCCTGTGGAAAGGTTTTCCAAGGCTTGCTTGAATAGTAGTTCCGAGTAAAGATTGAACAGCATAGGGGATAGTATGCATCCTTGCCTTACTCCTTTATTTATACTAATATTTCTAGATGTATGATCGTCGATCCTAATCTTGGCACTCTGCCTCCAATATAAGTTCTTAATTAATCGGAGATCTTTACTATCCAAGTTGATGCTCTGCAAGGAATTTAACATTTTATTATGGTTTACGCGATCAAATGCCTTTTCAAAGTCTACAAAACATAGAAAGACATCCTTTTGTTGGTCGTAACACTTCTGCAGCAGTACTTGTAGTGAAAACAAGGCCTCTCTGGTCCCATTCCGGCTCTGAATCCAAATTGATCGTATCCAACTTCTTTTTCACACCTTTTGTATACCCTATTGTGAAGTATTTTTAATAGAATTTTAAGCACTTGGCTCATAAGACTTATTAATCTAAAATCTGCGCATCGCCTGGAGTTAGCTTGTTTTGGAATGGGAATAAAAATAGATTCTAACCATTCCTCTGGTATTTCCCCAGTATCGTAGATTGTATTAAACAAAATTACTAACAAATCAATGTTATTACTTTCGATCAATTTAAGTATTTCAGGATAAACTTCATCAGGTCCAGGGCTTTTGTTGGTCTTTAATTGTTTAATGGCATATTCCACTTCGACTTTTAGAATTGGTGGGCTTTCAGTAACATTATTTATTGTAGTGTCTATTCTTTCATCTCGGAACAGCTGTTGTATAAATTTTTCCCATTCTTCTATTTTATCTTTGGTGTTATGAATTAACTCTCCGTTGTTATTTACCAGTGGGCAATGTTGTTTTTTGTGGATGAATGAAAATTCTTTCACCTTCTTGTACATATTAAAGTAATCATGTCTATGTTCTAATTCTTCTATTTCTTTACATTTTTCTTCGAGCCATTTCTCTTTTGATTCTTTTATTTTCCTTCGTATTTCTGTATTTAATCGTTTGTAATCGATTGTGTTCTTATTTTTGTATTTCCTCCTTTCGTCTATCATCTTTAGAATAGCTGGTGTCATCCAGTCTTTTTTTGCCATTAATCGTGTATTTGGAATTTCTTCCCTTGCAGAATTGACGAGGATGGATTTTATTTGATGCCAAGTTGTATTTATATTTTGGATATTTATTTGGGTTCGGTCTATTTCTGAGAGTTTTTCATTTAGTTTTACAGTGGTTTTATCTTTAATCTGTACATCTTTTAGTAGTTCCATATTAGGTTTGTTCTTCGGCTTTGCATTTTTTATTACTTTAATTCTTGTGCGAATATTTGCTACTACAGGGTTGTGGTCGGAATTTGCATCAGCACTAGGATATGTTTTTGTACTTGTAATGGAGTTACGAAATCGTTGGTTGATTAAAACATAATCTATTTGATTTCTTATTATTCTTTCTTTTGTGTGTAGCGGGGAAGTCCAGGTGTATAACCTACGTTGAGGTAACTTAAACCAAGTGTTTGTTGCTATCATATTGTGTTGCTGGCAAAACTCTAATAGTCTGTCTCCTCTTTCATTTCGTTCTCCTAGTCCGTATTCTCCTACGATATTTTGGAATTTCCCTCTTCCTATTTTAGCATTAAAATCTCCTAGGACGATGTTAATATCTTCTTTCTTTGTCAATTTAATGAGCTTTTGTAGATCTTCATACCATTCTTCTAGTATGTCATCTGGCTTATCTGCGGTTGGTGCATAGACCTGAATAATATTCACATTAAAAGGAGAACTCCTTATTTGCAACAGCATTGCTCTGTCAGAGAGTGGTATAAAGTTTGAAACTGCGTTACTCAATTCATCGTTTATTATTACACCTACTCCATTGAAATGTTTTGGATCATTGTTGCCTGAATAATAGAGTGTTTTGTTCATAATTTTTGTTGTTCCTGAGTTAGGCCATCTAACTTCACTCAGACCTAAAATATCTATATTCAATCTGTTCATTTCTTGCCACACGTTTGCTAGCTTTCCAGCCTCATAAAGGCTTCTGACGTTTCAGGTCGCTACTTTGACGTCATTGTTTGTTTTAGTTTTGTATTTGTTTTTTTTCCTCCCGGGGATTCTTAGCACCCCCTGAACATTTAAGTTCTGCCGGGCACTGGGGGCCATCGATTTAGTTCCATTTACCATCATAACTTTCTTGGGAAAATTAATGAGGTGGTTTCCCATTGCCTTCCTCATGTTTTCTGTCGGGGTTTTCTCCCTTATCAGGAGTGTTCCAGTTTTAAGGCGCCGGAAGCTCGCCTTTCGCCCTTTCCCGTTAGCGTTACCCAGGAAGTACCACGTGGAGGTGGGAATTGGACTTGCTAACAGACGTAATGTTTAACTATTCATCCAGGTTTTATTGCCACAAACCTTCCGGTGAGACATGTGATCCCAGAGGTCTATCGTTAGCCATTCACTTCCCATTATAAGCCATTATAATCAAATAGTCCTTTGTTTTAGTCTATTTATTTATGGAAGATACCCTTTGAAACTTACACCATTTCAATACAAATGATTTTAATAAGCTTAGGATAAAGTTTTCTGCAATAATTTGTTGGCAACTATACATAAAACTAGTTTGTAGGTCATAAAAGCCTTACGTGACATTTCGACCTTATTATTTATTATTTCTTATTTATAAAACTCTTCATTAGTCACAATTTACATTTAACCAGCTGCCATGTTATTTATAAATGGTTTACACGTTCTATCTCCTCGCCATTAAGGAGAAGCACACCTTGATCCATATTAATCTCTCTAATTGCCATTCACTTTGTCTTTAAAATGTTAATTTTAAAGCCTCTTCAATAATTTCCAATGTATGATTTTCTTGTAAAAATTCTGCAAGAACGACTGTATCGTCAGCGTATCTGATATTGTAGATTACTTTTCCGCCTAGTCTTACTCTTACTCCATCTTGTCTAATATCCAAAGCCTCCATTTCTTTAGAGTACGGATTAAAAAGACTGGGTGACAAAACACAACCCTATCGTACTCCACATTTAATGGGTAGTTTTCCAATACGACTATCTCCAATTTGGATAGATGCTACTTGATTGTAATAGTATGGGATGCTACTTGAAATATTCTAGCAGTCTTATAACTTAGTGGTGAATTCCTGCAGCCCACAGGCAATCGAAAAGTGTATCGTGTTGTACTCGGTGAATGCTTTCTTCGAAGTCGATGAAACAAATATAAACGTTCTTTTGAAGCTCACATCGTTTGTCAGAGAACGCGCATACAAAATAGTGCCTCCCTACGTCCAAGAACATTTCTAAAACCAAATTGCTTACTACCCATTCTACTTTCGTACAGAAGGAATACTCGATTTTATATAATTCTTAAAAGTATCCTAAGTGTGTGGCTTATTAGACTAATTAATCTAAAGTCGCTGCAATTGGTGGGCCTGCTTTTTGTTGGTAATATTATAAACAGTGACTCTAACTAATCATCTGGTATTTTTCCTTCATCGTAAATTTTGTTAAAGAAAGTGGTTAATTAGGTAATATTTTCCTCATTAAAAAGTTTAAGTAGCTCAGAAGGAATTTGATCTGGTACAGGTGCTTTGTTATTTTTGGCTCGCTGTATTGCTTTTCTGACTTCTGATTTTAGTATACTGGGACCTCTATCTAAATGTTTGTGACAGAGTAGTCGCATGTGTATGTATAGCAATTTCTCGAGAAGCATCGTCAAAAAGATCACTGATGTATTTCTCCCATTCTTTGCACTGTTGTTCGTGATCACAAATTTTTCCGTCTGCGTTTTTAAGTACGTGAGCATTTTTCAGTTTTCTAATTCCGAAAGCATATTTAAGTACGATTAACTCATGATTGGCGCCAGTTTTTTATGATTTCCTAGACCTGAAAGTTTCCCCAGTCCAAGCGTTCCACTAATTAATATGTAATTGTTGGTTTTATCATCATGTGATAAATTCAATATAACATATCTGGTTTTAAACCCCACATTTTTACATGAGTGTGGCTGACTACCATTAACGTAGTTACCGCTCTCTTGGTTAGTTTTTCTATCTGCTAATTCCATACTTTACTTCACTAATCAGATTTAAAGATTGCATGTGACTCTGATGTAACTACTGCCGAAGAGATATTTTTTACATCCTAAAATATTTAGATATTCGGTTAACCTTTTTTTATTATAAAATAATGTTCTCGATATAGTCTTATAACACAATATATTTATGTTTTTATTTTAAATATACATATACTTGTAAAAGTACAGTAATGTTATGTCTTTGGTTTCTTCTAACAGAATCAATAAAATAGAAATATATTCAACCAATTACTTAGCTGCTATGTTAATAAAAGTTTATTTATTTAGCTACGTTTACAAATTTAAATATAATTTTTAACATACCTACATAAAATGTTACCATCACCTCTGTAGATTAGTTAGTTGTCATTTTTCTCTTAAATTCAATAAATACAGTTATTTGAATCAATGTTAAAGATGTCTATGAGAGGAATCGAAGGTCCAATGGGACTTACAGGCGTGCCAGGACCTCAAGGACCTCCTGGTCTCGAAGGAATCAAAGGAGATCCTGGGGATGTTGGAGAACCGGTATGTATTCTTTATTTTATGGTATGTGTCTATTTAGTATAGTCCGATTGGTTTTTTTACTTTTTTTTATTACTCACCATAGTACTTATATATCGACTGATTAGATTCACTTGTGAATACCAATTCAAAGTCTTATATAAACTTATATTACACTTGTGCGTTTAATGTTTGACCAAATATGTGTTCGAACCAATAATGCCCAAAACTACTTAGTTTCGGTGACTGACTTTTCCTATGTGAGATAAATCTTGAGAGAGAGAGAGAGAGAGAGAGAGAGAGAGAGAGAGAGAGAGAGAGAGAGAGAGAGAGAGAGAGAGAGAGGTCAACAACTTTTTGAGAATTTAATTTCTAATAAATTATTATTTCTTAAGGGCTTACCTGGAGTAAGAGGACCGACTGGTCTAACAGGTCGAGAGGGAAACAGAGGTCGACCAGGACGAGATGGAGAGCGGGGCATTACAGGGCCTATGGGTGCAAAAGGTGAACAGGGGCTTATTGGTCTACCAGGATTGCCAGGCGAAAAAGGCGAAAGGGGTTTTTTCGGAAGTCCAGGAGAAAAAGGACATCCAGGTCATGATGGTTCACAAGGTGATGAAGGTCCACCAGGTCCACCTGGGCTTCCTGGAGAAATGGTAAACTGTAATTTACATTTATCGCTTCATTTTACACATAAAATTAATTTTTAGGGACCAAGGGGTTTTACTGGTCCAAGGGGTATACCTGGATTGCCTGGAGTTGCGGGAATACCAGGAATTGAAGGTCCTCCGGGAAATAAAGGTCATCCTGGTCCAATGGGACAACCAGGTCAGCCTGGGCAATCAGGACCTTCAGGAGCTATAGGTTCTCCTGGTCCGCCAGGTTTGTTAGGACCTCCAGGATTAATGGTGGGTATTTAAAAATTAATGCACTTTTTATAAATATATTTTAATTAACTGTAATAGGTGTATTGTAAGATTAAATATACTTTCAATATGGCTTTCCTAAATATTTTTTGCAAATTATTAACTGAATCCTTCATTTTTACCCTTACAATGATGAAAATATTAACAATATGAAATATGCTTTTTTCTAAAAGGTAGGCATTCAATCTCATGTTAAATTATATTATCTTTCCGAGAATGACTATTAGGCTCTGGATTAACCAACGCGCCTACATCGGACACACATCTAGAAATCTAATAGACAGACTAACATCACATAAAGGTGATCTCAGAAATAATAAAAATACGTGTGCATTAATAGATCCTGCAATTAAGAAGAATCATTCATTTAATTTCAATGAAAGTAAGATATTAAGACGTGAAAACCAATTAAATAAAAGAGAATTCTGAGAAATGGTATACATAAATAAATACCAATTCATTAATAAAAAAAATCTATAATTATATGCTCTCTTACGAAAACTAATACTATAATTCCCTAATATTAAATTTCATGACTAAATTAAAAAAAATTAAATATTCATATTTTTTGTCGCCACTATCACTAATCCTATGACAAGTTAAATACTTCATCATTGTATTATGTATAGTATGCAGCCATACAACAATCGAAAACACAACGAAAAATATAATATTTAAACAGAAACGAGTGTCTTTCTGACATAAATCAAACATCAATGTAATTATTATCAATCATGATTCCTAAAATTAAAACATTGTAATTACTATATATTTTTAAAAAGTATTAAAAGTATATAATTACTTACTTATATACTTTTAATAAGTTAAGTTTAATATTTTATGAAGTTTAAAATTTAATGGAAATTTAACCTCATGTAAGTTTTTGTGCTTGTTTTATACGTTTAATTTGAATTTCATTGTATTTGCTGATAAAATAATGATAACCATATTTTCGCATATCCTAAAGACGCAAATAAATTTTTGCGAAAGCTAAGTATAAGAACAAAGAGTTTTGCTTATCCTGCCCTATTAATGACTACAACCTCAAAATAAAACTTTAGGTTACATAATGTGTCAGTCAATAATAAGTAACTACTTTATATAAAGGTACCAAAAGTGAAAAAATATAATGAACTCACAAACACTTCAAATCGATAAAATAATAAAAAAAATGGTATGGTAAAAAACGAGATTAACATTTTATGCAACAACTTTTATATCAAGTTGATAAGACAACAAAATTCTCCAACATGATGATTTACGCCTCTAAAACAAAATACATGACAACATCAAAAATATGTCTGAGATATAAGGTTGAATTAGATGGAGATCTTTAGATATCATATTTTGGATTTATTAAGGTGGAAGTTCGAGAACAAAGTATAAGAGCAGCAATGATGGCAGGATATAGCAAAAACAAAAACATGACATTGAGACCAATCCAATACTCTACATGACAACCATAAGATCAATCATGAGATATAATGCAGAAACAACAAAAACCAAAAGATTACTAGAAACTAGAACAACAGAAAGATTCTTCATAGAATAGCTAGAAAGACACTTTGAATAAAGAAAGAAGCAAAAGACTGAGATGCACATACAAGTTCGAAGATAATAATAATAGAGTATGAAAACGAAAATGCTAGTAAAATGGCCATGATAATAGAATGGATAAAGGAAAAGTGGTGAAATCATTTAAGAAAAATTAAGATATAGTATAAACCACCTAGAAAAGAGGTGTAGAGATGACCTAGAGGGGCCAAATGTATGAACATAAAACTTCCTAAAATCAAGAAGGAAGAAGAAGGCCACATGCTTGAAATGGCAGTGGAGATCTAAATCCTTGTGACGTAGCTAACATATTTAAAGTTATAAATATCTTCAACTGTTTAAAAAAAAAACATTAAAGTTCTTAAATTTGAACTATACTTAACATAAACATGATATGAACTTATTACTTACTACTTACATACTTACAAGAAAATAAAACAGTTGGTTGTTTTTTATAATTTTTATATTTTACACATCCTTATAGTGTTCAATTTAACATATTTCTGTACACAGGCCATTCCTCGTGTTATCACAAATATTGAATATTTATAAAATATTAGAATATATAAAATATTAATTTCAGTTTGAACATGCTACAATTTTTATTCTAGTGCTTACCCAAAACACAAGTGAATATTGAGGCATTTCTACATAAGGTGTCAGAGATTTTCTTCGTGGCGGAATGTTAGGTATTTTATTTCCTGGCAATAACTTCAATAGAACTCCATTTAAATAAATGTCTTTGGAAAACCAATCTTTTGACTGAAATTCAAATGCCATCAGATACAACGGCATATTATCTGGTTCCAGTCCTTCAATTACAATTTTAGTTGTTTTGCTGCCTAGATTAACTCCAAATATTACTACAGATGGTAACATTTCCTCTTGTAGACAATGTACATATAATCGGACTAACTTGTTTGTTTGGCTTTGATGTGGTACAACAGTTCTTCCAACTAATCTTTTGTACATCAAACTAATCCACCAATCTGGATTTGGATCATAGTTTTCATCTAAAAGAGAATAATTTCCATGAAATATTGATTGTCTCATTACTACTTCTACACCCATTTTGGCTGCAAGTCCAAGTTTGTCCAACCACATAAATGAACCTATAAATCTATCAGACATATTAGGAGCCCCACCCCCATAGGCTGAAGAAGTTTCTCCTAGCCATATTGACCTTCCACTTGAGTTTGTTAGTTCCTTTACTCTAGTTATTTGATATTTTAATAAATCAAAAACTGTGGGATCTAAGAAATCTTGTGGTTTTGCTGTTCGCCCATTTAAATAATACTGATGCCAAGTTATCTTATCTATAACATTCTTGGCAGATGTAACAAATTCTTTTAAAAATATTTGACTTTCTTTATGGTTCTCTACTGGTCTTGTAACATCTGGTCCTACTAGGAGGGATTTATTGAAATTATTATATTTATTTAATATGCTTCTTAACTGTTTAAAATCTTTAGCCATTTGACTGGCATTAACCTCTTTGTTAAACTTATGTCTGAATGAATTTGGTTCATTTCCTAATTCCCAATTCACAATTAATCCATTTTCGTCTGAAAATTTTATCATTTCTTCAGCATTTCTATAATCCCATGCTCCATTTTTAAACCTCTGTAAAGCATTAAGTCCAAAAAATATCTGCATATATGTGTTGCTTGATAAATTGTTAAGTTTTAACCAATCAGATGCAAATAAAATAACATCAGGAAGTGCAGCATAGTCCATATTTCCAAAGTTATTGCTGCTATCATATAATTGATCTACATTTTCAATATTTAAATCTGTCTTATTTTTTAAAGAGAATATTAACTTATCTGCTAAATTTCCTCCAATTCTTAAGTATCCTGGGGATAGGTATCTTATCATCGCTATAAGTTTTTCATTGTTCATATCAAAGTCTTTAAATCCCCTTGCTATTACAACATCATCTAAAGCTATACTTAGAAAATATGGACTGGTTTTAAATGTTGCTGGTTTATTATTTTGGATATACATTTGAATGGAATCTTCAGGAGTTTTCGGAAGTACGACTTCATAACAAGAAACTAAAAACAATAGTATTGTTAATATCATAATCAATAAAATCCTATATCTCTTATGCACTTCACTAAAGGAATCAACAAGTCGCTCTCTCTGCAGCAACATCAATAATGTGTGATTATTATTATATTAATGTGATTATTATAGTAATAAAACAAGAACACTTATATGTTATTTAACATAGAACAGATAATAAAAATTAAACATCTTTATCTTTAACTGTCGGCAAATAATCAAACATAAACATCAACAATACTTTTGTGACAAATCTTTTAGGTTAGTGGTAAATAAATTAAATATTCTTCTTCAAGATGAAGATCTGTGTTACTTAGATAATCCAACCACAATTATTGAAAACTATTAAATATTAAAATGCTCTAGGATTTTTGTAATTTACGTAATAAATAATAGATTAACTATTTCACAAACGGTAATAATACAAATTCATTTGGAAGTATTTTAGACGCCCTTCCGGTAGGGATCTATGGAGGAGTATCACCGAGCCGCAAGCCCTTATCTCTTGTCGTACTGCTCCACCATAGGCCGATCAGATACCAGCATATTTTATATTCTATTCAGTATTTTACATAATATTTATAAAAAAACAATATTGTTTGCATAAATTATCAGAAATTGAATTTAAATCAAGAGTAAATTAAAGTTTTGTACAAACAGTTTGCTTAGATATACCTAATCATTGAGTGTTAAACAAGCCCATGAGTTGTTTTGTTTAGTATTTAGTTTATAAATATAAATAAAAATCATTTGATAGAAAATTGAATTATATAAACTGAATAATATGTTGTATAAATAATAATTGTATTTATATGAAATTATTTTAAAACGAGAATTATAAAAATTTAAACAGATGATTCAACCAAAGAATATAATAAATTAGCAAGCGAACACTATCAAACCATTAATAAAACTAATGAGAGCGAACCCCTCTGCGGTCTCTTTATTTCGACAATTACCGGCTTATTTATGGTTGCAGACAGCCACCGGTGAAATTTCGAAAGCAAAATAAAACTAAGTAACTAATACACATTACTATTACCTGCTAGTTGGTTGACGACACACGTCAAATTTTGTGCTCGTATTGATTTTCACGATTACTCGGTAGAATATAATTATTTCGCAAGGAAGTTTTGCATGATTATTCCATATATCAATAGTTACTAGTTTTTGTAAAAAATTTTGTGAAAAAAGTGCAGTTACAGCGAATACCTACTGTGAGTACCATTCCACAGCGACAGCTGACCGCAAACTCCAGTGCGATGGATGTAAGCAACAAATACATATCACATGCACCGACCTTTCTTCGGAGGATCGTGCCACCCGACAAAAAATTCGTGGACTGAGTTTACTTTGTAACCCTTGCAGCTCTAATATTTCTAATATTTCAGAAATAAAAGATCTTCTGCTAGATTTTAAAATAAAAATTCGTAAATAATTCGTTTTGATAATAAAATAACTGAGTTAAACAATAAGCTCAGTCAGATTGATTTATTTAAGTCTACCGAATTCACGGATAATATTGCTAACGAAACTGTAGACCCCATAACACGTGCTATAAATATTCTAATTAGAGGCGTAACAGAATCTTCCTCTGGGGATGCACAACGCAGAAAAGATGATGACGCGAATAAGGTTAAGCTTGTTTTGGATACTGTTGGCTGCCAGGAAAAGCAAATCACCTTCTACAGAGTCGGCAAAGCAAACAAACGATTTCCCCGAATAATAAAGGTAGTAATGGGTTCGGGATACCACGTTAAAGATATTCTGAGAAATAAAGCCAAACTTCTGGAGAACAAAGCCACGGAAAAATTCTCAATAATTGACGACAAGACGCCCATCCAACAAGTACGTTTAAAAAACTCCGAAGTGAGCTAGAAACTCGCAAAAATAACGGTAAACATGATTTAACTATTACATACATCAATGGCACACCCAGAATCACGAAATTTCGTTTATATTTTTTCTACCGACAAATTTAATGACTGGCTATTTCTATATACTAATTTAGATTCACTTTCCGCTAAGTTTGATGAATTGGTATGCATAGTGCAACTTCTTAAACAGGACATTATTTGTATTGCCGAATCCTGGATTAAACCCACAATTCCTGACTCCTCTGTTAATATAAATGGATATACATACAATGGATATTGTTAAGACAGAGAAAATCGTGTGGATATCGGTCTATGCATTTACTTATCTAATATTATTACCACAATTTTCAAAATTAACATTAAGCTAATAGATATTACTGGAATAGATGCAATTTACTTATCTGTTACTAAAAATTTTTTTTGCCTTAATTTAGTATGTATATATCGTCCACCTATTACACTACTTGCACAATAATGTTTTCTTCACAAAACTTGAAGAACTATCATCTCTTGATAATCTTATCATTACTGGAGATTTTCACTTCCCAGAGATCACCTGGCCAATAACTTCATTATCTGATGCAAAAACTCTCATAATTTATTTAAAAGCTTTGTAGTAAATTCAAACCTGATAAAATTTATTACAGAACCTACTAGATTTAGAACAGCTGATTTCATCTATCGAAGTCAGTTCTCCTATAGAAAAGTCAGATTATGCAGTTATAACGGCTCACATTCAGTTCAATCAAATATTACCCCGCATTAATAATATTGTAACATATGCTACTACCGACCTTTATGAAGTGGACATTGAACTCTCTCAAATCGACTGGCATTTATTTTTTGCAAACTTAAACGACCCCTTAAACGACGTCTAAAGTTTCCATTCCTCTACTTCAAAAATCCAACCAGACTTTATGCTCTTCTGGCAAAGAATCTTCCGAAACTCTCTCTTTAGCATTTTCACAGGTTTTAATAAAGAATGGAATGATGGTTATATCTACCTGCTATTAACTGTAATCGTGTCGGCGCATACTTACAGCAAGTTTAATTCACAGTGGATCATGTCAAACAATTTCTTAATTAAACTTCGCATAGCGGCTTCACCTGGTTTAGATAGTTTAACACCAAAACTGTTAAAAAGGTGCGCAGAAACGCTTGCAATACCCTTAACGTTAATTATGCAAACTTTTTTCATCCAGAACTCTTTACCCCCTAGGAAGAAATTAGTTTCCGTTACCACTATTTTTAAAAAAGGCAACAAACTCGACCCCAACAATTATCATCCGATTAGCTTGCTGCCAGTAGTTGCCAAAGTTATGGAAGCCATTATCTCCGAGGAGATGACCAAATTCCTTCTCCGGGAACATGTTATTCCAACACAACAACATGGATTTGTCTCTGGTCGCTCTACTTTAACCAATCTCTTACATTGTGTTAACGACTGGACGTCATCCCTTAACAGTTCGCATCCGGTCGACGTTGTTTATCTAGATTTCTCTAAAGCCTTTGACCGTGTACCTAAGCGCAGACTTCTACATAAGCTAGAACATTTCGGAGTTCGCGGTATTTTACTTCGTCGGTGAATCTTTCTCACAGGACAGGTTAGTGGAAAGTGGAGTGCCTCATCCTTCAGTCCTTGGACCTCTGCTGTTTAGGGTTCACACCAACGATGTTCCTTATTATGTCTTAAGTAAAATATCGCTCTACGCTGATGACACAAAAATATATGCCAATCCAATCACAAACCAGCTAACCCTCCAAATGGACTTGGACTCTATTTTAACTTGGTGTTTCCAGTGGTTACTACCCTTAAAAGCGGAAAAATGTGTAGTGCTTCGAATTGGTAAAAATAACCCACTTGTGCAATACTTTGTTAACGGGCAGCCATTAGATTCTGTGTTTTCGTATAACGATCTTGGTGTTATCGTAAACAGCAGCCTAACTTGGTCCGGCCATATTACCTCTATTTGTAAACGTGCGAACTTCAGACTGTATCTTATTCGGAGATGTTTTTCGAGAGTTTCAATGCAATCTTTCTGTAAACTTTACACTCTGTACGTAAGACACATACTTGAATACGCTGGACCAACGTGGTATCCTGATCTGGTTTGAGACAAGACTTTGTTGGAAAACGTCCAAAGAAAAGCCACTCGAATTTCTTTGGGACCGAGAAGACCTTCTTATGCAAAAAGACTTAGTATGGCTAGCCTAACTTCTTTTGAACTTCGCTGACAACGTGGAAACTTAATTACAACTTTTAAAATACTAAAATTCAATTTTGGAAATTTCGATGAAATGTTTACCATTAATCAAGATGAACGCCTCAGGAGTCATCAGTTTAAACTGAGGAAAGAAAATTTTTCTACAAGATCAAGACAGAAGTTTTTACCAAATAGAGTTTTTGAGTGCTGGAATAACCTTAACGATAACATTGTCTCTGCCCCCTCTACCAACTCGTTCAAAAACAGACTTGACCGTTTTACATCATAGTTAAAATATTGTTTTTCTTTTAAACAAAAAATTGTAATTTATTTCTTTTATTTGTAATTTTGTTATTTACTAGTAGGTTATTAATGAAATTTCTTTGTTTTTGGGCATAATAGGGACTTAGTTCCTCTGCCCTCGCTTATGTATAATAATAATAATAATAATAATCGGTCTTTTACAGAGGTATTTGGTATGTGTCGACATTTACCAACAAATATTGACGTTCACTCATTTCTTGGTCTTCCAAGGTACCTGACATATATAAATATAAAATATATATTTTAGATACATAATGGATTAGTAACTGTATACTGGCCAGTTAATTTGTTGTAAAAGATAAAATAAAAAATAGTAAAACATTATGACTATGATTCTTACATACTATAACTAAGATTCCTGAAAACTAAATGCACTAGGTTTTTTAAATGTACATAATTCACAACCAAAACTAAATTTAATTGTAGGGTCCCTCAGGGAAACCTGGAGTGCCCGGACTTCCTGGTGCTGAAGGATTACCCGGGATAAATGGTAATCCGGGACAACCAGGTCCCAAAGGTGAGCAGGGAGCTTCAGGGCCACAAGGAACAATAGGTTTTCCTGGTAGTCGGGGAATTAAAGGAGATGAAGGAAAAAGAGGTCCTCAAGGTGAAAAAGGAGAACAAGGAGAACGTGGTATAGAAGGGGAAAAGGGGGACATGGGAGCAAAAGGCGATACTGGACCGTTGGGGCCCCAAGGTGTACCAGGTTTAGAAGGTGTTGAGGGACCAAAGGTATGTAGATAGATGTACTTACATTCAATACAAAAATTTCGTAAGTATAAATTTAAAATATCAGTTTAGATATTTAATTAATTATTTTTGGATTGTATAAGGGGTGGTAGATTATATGGTGTAAGTTACACGACAGGAATAAAATTATTTCCGTGTTTCGTCGTAGCTGGTGCTTTATCTACACTGTAAATAAAACTAGTAGCATCTATAGGTTGAAATAAATAAAATGCACATCACTGTGAGCGGTATAATTACCGAAAAGAACAATAACTTCTTAAAAATAGGTTACAACAAAACGTTATGTCCATAGCTTGCAATCTAATGGCTGAATATCAATTGACAGTATTTGGTCATACCATCTACGTTATCAAGTGGCAATGATTGTGTTAAAAAACAATATTGTGGAACTGGAACTTTACGATCCTTTAAGATTTTTTTTAAGATGTGAGGAAAAAGATAATAGAATTCTTTGCATGGCAACTTGCGGTTTGTATGAAAAGGGATTTTCCTGCATTTGGACATCTTTTATTTATAATCTTCTCTCATAGGGTGGTCCCCAATATCAAATAGTAATTACCAGTTATTGTTCTACCCTTATTAAAAAAACAGTCACTCGGAAATCCAAAAAAAAACTGAAGAAAGATCTTTTTCAGTAGATTTTTTAAAACGAAACACAAATTGTATTAGATAACGAAACCAGCAGAAGTTGAAATCAGGAGAAGATTTAGGCAGATATGTATTATGTAACAGGTTTTGGATATTTTCATTTTATTTCGTTGAGTACAATTATTTAAATCTAGTGCACCAACAAAAAGTCAAGGCATTTATCAAATTTCAGTAACGAAGATCTATTTTATTTTAAAAATGTTAAACTGTTTATTAAAACCAAGATTAGGAAAAACTTCATTTAAAGGAAGGTATACGTATTACTAAATATTTATTTTATGATTTAAGGGTTTTGATGGTCCACGGGGAGAGACTGGTGAAATCGGTCCTCCTGGAGAAAAAGGGAAGGAAGGTATTCAAGGCCTTATAGGTTATCCAGGATCGGCAGGTGATAAAGGAGACAAAGGAGCAACTGGAAGACTTGGACCTGATGGAGAAAAGGGAGAACGGGTTAGTAACAATTTTAAAAATTAAGATTGATTTCAGACTCATATAATCAATTAAACTGAAATTTGCACCTCGTTTTATAGTTTATTTTTTGTAGGTTTTTCTTTGTTATAGATTTTGTTGAATTTGAGACGTGGTCGAATTTCCTATTCAAATCCGACAGTCTATTATTTTTAAATTTTTAGATAAAATAACATTTTGTTAATTTTTAGGGTCACACAGGACCACAGGGCGAACGAGGTGAACAAGGACCAAGAGGTTTTAGAGGAGGCAGAGGAAGAAGAGGATCTGATGGTTTGCAAGGTCCTAAAGGTATGCAATTAAAAATATTTTTAAAATTTTATGGTATATAATAGTTAAAGAAATATTTGCCGATGTATATGTATTGAATATTGAATAATCTCTCCACCTTTTTCTCATTTCTTTTATTTTACTTTTCCTTGTTCTTACGTCTTTATTCACATTCTTTTTCTATTTGGCCTATTTCGAGGGTGTCCGTTAAAATCCATGCATGTTTTCCCACATTTTCTTCCAGCTTTCTTTTTACGTGGAAGAGCTTTCGGAAATGGTCTTATAAGTTCAGGGCTTACAAATGAATTTGGATTATTTTGGAAAGTATAAGGGTTAGCCAAAAGTAAATTTTCTGTAGCCTGTTAGGCTTCAAATGGATCTGGATGGTCTGTAATATACGCACTGGTAAAATCACTATCTGTAAATACAACTGGATTGTGTGGACACATACCAGTATGTGAAAACCCATCTATGATATTGGCAGGTGTAAAAGCGCGAACATAAGCACTTCCCACAAGTTCAGGTATTTCCTTTAAGGATATCAGCTGTGCAGGATTGTTAACCATCCAGTTATCGGCTGCTTCTTTATAAAATTTTTTAAATGACCCAAAAGCGTTTGTATCCAAGGACTGTAACTTACGGCTAGTAAGAGGTGGAATGGTGAGTAGTAATACTCCATTGTTTTTACAGATGTTAAGCCCTTTTGGCGAAATATGGCAGTCATGATTGTCTAGTATCATCAGACACTTGTGATTTATGTCAACTCGGGAATATCTAATGAAGTGCAGTAAATATTTTTCGAAATTCTCATGAGTCATCCAACCTGATGGGTTAATCACAGCATCAGCACCAATGGGAAGCTCTCTTGTCATATAATCCTGGACCTTAATCATCGGATTAATTAAAAATGGGGGCATGGTGTTACCAGGCGCACTTATAGTGCATAAAACTGTTACCAGTGATCCTTTTTCGCACGATGTTGCCTTTGATACCTGCTTCTGCCTTTCTTCGTAATTATTTTTTGCCGCTTATGTGCTGTTGTAACTCCCGTTTCATCTGCGTTATATATACAATCAGGTGTAATCGATTTCCCTTTCCATGATGGTCTTTAAATTGCCAAAAAATAGCCGAACGGTATATTTGTTAAATGCAGTGGAATGTCCTACACTCGTGGCTTCTGGTGTTCTAAGTGATAAGTGATATTATGTCGTAACATAAAACCCCTTAGCCAGTCACGCGTAGAAGCTGTATTTTTCTCCCAAGCTGCTTAATTTTTTTATTATTTTCAGTTGCAAAATCTAAACAAACTTTCTTACTGCAATTGGAGTAAGTTCATAATGTAAGTCAGCATATTTGAGTAGCAAATTTTCTTCTTGAAAGTTCGCTACAAACGACATATTTTCATTTGATTTAAATTTATTTACATCTCTAGATGAGTCGTTCTATCAATATTATATTTTTTAGCGACTGTGCGGATTGTACCATTAGTGCTACATATTTCCCGTACCGCTGTTTCCAAAATTTCAGGATCAGTAGGCCTTTCGATTTCCATTTAAAAGGCATCTGAGTATGAACCAAAAACCAACACTTTCAACCTCTGTAATGAGTGTTGTAGCAATGAGAACATTTGATCAGCGTGACCAAAGCTACCACTCTGCACCTTTTCGACCAATTTAACTGCAACCAAGTTTTCTGGTTCAGAAAATAGTGAAGGTTATACTTTAGCCGCGCACTATGTAAAGCAAACAGAAAATGAGTAGTATCAACAACTCTTCACAGTTTCTTTTTGATTTTTTGATGGTGATGTAAATATTGCTTTCAAGCCATTCGTTTCTGCAGTGGACTAAATATTGTTAAATTAGTTATATTATAAAAAATAATACTGGTAATTCGGAGTGCTTCAATTCGGCTGTATTCAAGTAAACCAAATGGTTTTATTTAACAATTTTGTAAAATATTTTATTTACTAAGCTTATCAATTTTTAATAGGTGACACTGGCCAACCTGGTCCACCCGGTGTTCAAGGAGAAGTTGGACCTCCGGGTCCTGAAGGTGGTAGAGGTTTTGCAGGACTTCCAGGAGGTGTTGGACCTCCAGGAAAAGATGGATTGCCAGGTCTATCAGGAGAACGAGGTCCACCGGTAAGTAATAATTATCAACGTCTGTTAATCTTAGGGTATTTTTATTTAACCGTTCTGTATTTTTTCTTTTTGGTTTATTAATAATTTTCGAGATATATATTTACCGGCCTTATTAATGTTTTGTTAAGTTTCGTGGTGGTTTTTTTTGTAGTATATTCCTGATCTACTTCATTTTTTGCTTGTTCCAGCAACAAACTTTGTTTCATCTTCTTTAGGGGCATCCTACATTTGTTGTTCCATTCAGTTTAAAATTTAGTATTGGTTTAAATAGTCGATTTTTATTCATTCTGCGTATCTGCTAATAGGTTGTTCTTAGTTTTCATCTTAACGTCTTCATCTCCCTATCTATCGTGTCTGTCTTCTGAGAAATCTCACTTCGCTACCTTGGATTCTAAAGTTAGGTATCTCAGGAACAAACCATTGTCGTATACAGCCTTTTTATTATATTGTTAGTAGTTTTGTGCATTGTCTGTATATATATATATATATACAGTATTGGAAGATTTAAAACGGAACATAAGGATTATTAATACAATTAGTAAGATCTCCTGACCTGCAATTACCCAGTGTAAATTTCAATATAACGTCGCGATGTCTTATAATTAATTCATTTGTTCGACTGGACTCCTTCTCCAGTCGATATTTTTCGACTGCTGTGCACGTGCGCACCTTACCAAACGCAAACGATCATCGAATAATAAAATCTTGCTCGGCCAGTGATGTTCCTTGGGACTGTTGCCAAATCGGTAGATACCTTCGGCAAAAATCTGTAGATTTTGATGTATCATATACATCCTTTTAAATTTTAAATTATCAACAATATTTGGAATAATAAATATATTAAATTATACACTAACCAATTCAAATAATATCTAATGAACACAAAAAAATTGTTATTAATAAAACATTGTTATTATCTGCACAAAAACACAGAAAATCAGTGGACGATAGACAACAGTGTCGACGTACACTTGCCGAATACGCTACTAGAAATCGCGAAGGAGTAGCAATCCAGTCGAACAAATGAATTAATTATAAGACATCGCGACGTTATATTGAAATTTACACTGGGTAATTGCAGGTCAGGGGATCTTACTAATTGTATTAATAATCCGTATGTTCCGTTTTAAATCTTCCAATACTGTATATATATATATATATATATATATATATATATATATATATATATATATATATATATATATATATATATATAATTATAAAAGAGTGAGATAAAATACGGATGAGGATACTATGAGAAACAATTCAACCATACAATAATTAAGCTATATATATATATATATATATATATATATATATATATATATATATATATATATATATAATATATATATATATATATATATATATATATATATATATATATATATTCGTCATCATCATGTAGTCTATCTCTCTTTCATTGTAGTTACACGTTGCACTATGTTTCACTTCGCTCCGTGTGTCATTATCGGTAACACGCATTGTTCATATAATCTTCTCTTCAAACTTCAGATATGTTTGACAGCATTCTCCCCTTCATTCCCAAATTCCCCCATTCAACATTTGTATCTGGTTTCGTAAATGGTTGATGGATGATTTAAGCACCTTTGGTAAAGAGATATAAGACATAAATGGATGGGTGACAAAACGAAAACAGGTGTGAAACGAACATATCAGTAGAATGACAGAGGATAGAATAGTACGAATAGCACGAGATAAGTCACCAAATGGACGAAGAAGTATTGGCAGACCAAGAAAAAGATGGTGCGACAATTTAGGAGGCTAATATTGAAGAAGAAGTCCGTACCATATTAGCTGCTTTGGTTGTATTTTATGTACTTTTTTGTACCTTCTGTTCCCATGCTTTCTCTGATTTCTTCATTTCTTATCCACTCTTAGGCTTCTACAAGTATCTGTTAATCCCCACGTCTCACGTACATATAAATGTATACTTTTTACCAGAGTTTCATAGATATTAAACTTTCTAGTAAATACAACTGATTTGTAGTAAAATTAATTTAATATCAGTAAAGTATGATTATTAAGATGATTTTTTATAGGGAGAACCAGGAAAACCAGGACCATCAGGACTTCCAGGAGTTATTGGTCCTCAGGGACCCACAGGAGAACCAGGGCCTATAGGAGAACCAGGGACACCAGGAGCACCAGGTATCCCTGGTGAAGCAGGATTACCCGGAGACTCCGGTAAAGAAGGACCGCCTGGACCTCCCGGACCAATTGGCAAACCTGGTCCGCCTGGTTTAACGGGACTACCTGGTTTTCCGGGAGAAAGAGGAGCTAATGGATTACCAGTAAGTTATATCCATATTTATACTAAAAATTTACGATCATCTAGTTTTAAGACAGAAAATCAATACTTATTCATCTTCAACTACCACTCTTCTCATACCTTCTCGTTTTTTACTTATTTGTCAAAAATGTCAGTGAAGGTTTGGTTCATAATTGTGATGATATTAATTTCTATTAGTATTTCGTTATTTGTATTTTGTGCCGTCGAGCATAAGAGTGTCATACTGCACTTGACTCACATTTAAAACGCATTAAAGTCTTATTTTTACTTATTCAAACTTTTGCAACAGTGTCAATGGGAAAAATGAATGCTCGTGACAAGCGGGTTGCTGGTTTTTATTTTTGTTATGATCATGTCATATGAATTGTTCGCAATTTTATTTCATAAATGTTTTGAAAACTAGTTTAGGATTGGAAATCGAATCTATGTAATTTTATAACAATTCATTGTACCTAGTTGATTTCCATGTATAAAATATTTAGTGAAAATAACAATTATTTTAAATGTAAAAGGGTTCACCTGGTACCAAAGGAGACATTGGCCCGGTAGGCCCAGCTGGTGCCACGGGGGATAAAGGTCAACAAGGAGAATCTGGAAAAGATGGGCCCACAGGACCGGAAGGCAGGAAAGGGCCACCCGGACCCCCAGGGCCAGGAGGAGCCAAAGGCGAAAGAGGAGAAAGGGGTGCACTTGGTGTTGCAGGAAGAGATGGACTACCGGGAATGAGAGGACTTCCAGGAGCTCCAGGACCTGTAGGACCGCCCGGAGAAGATGGAGATAAGGGAGACATTGGACCACCCGGTGAAAAAGGATTCAAAGGTAGCCAAGGGGAAGCAGTAAGTATTTAATTACAAAAATATGAAAGTAAAATTAATTAGATATTTTCTCTTTAAAAAATTAATCTTTTCTTTTAACTTAATCTTTTTTCTTATAGGGACCAATTGGAAGTCCCGGAACTCAAGGACTTCGTGGCGAACCTGGACCAGTAGGTCCGTCAGGAGAAAGGGGGCCCCCAGGACAAATGGGTAGAGCAGGAACGAAAGGTGAGGACGGGCCTAAAGGTTTACCTGGCCCAGCAGGTCCCGCTGGACCACAGGGATTACCAGGATCAACTGGAATTAAAGGAGAAGTAGGCGATATTGGTGAGTATATATTTCGATAAAATAACATTTCTCTGTCTACTTTTAATTCATATGATAATTATATTTATTTGGGTTCAAATATGCTTGTTATAAATTCAAAACAAAGTTCTTTATTCTCTCAGGACAAAAGGGACCACCTGGTCAAACAGGATCACCAGGAGAACCTGGACCAAGGGGTCCAAAAGGGGTGGAAGGCATTCAGGGACCGTCAGGAATGGAAGGTCCACAAGGCATGAAAGGAGATAGCGGACAACCAGGTTTGCCCGGACCACCGGGAAGCGAAGGAAAACCAGTAAATATTTATTTAGTATTAAAAATGTATTTATTTTTGTTAAAGTAGCTTATCGACTTTTGAGCTTTTTATTAATTTAAAATTTAAAGGTTAAAAAATTTAATTTAGTTAATTTGCTTATTAATAACAACTTCCACTTCTACAAAACTGACTACAAAGAAAGTGATATTATTGCGCGATTTTAGGGAGACCTTGGTCCAACTGGTCAAAAGGGAGATGAAGGAAAAGCTGGTATCCAAGGGGCGGTAGGACCTAGAGGTCCTCCCGGACCAGAAGGTACCAAAGGAGCAGCAGGAGCTCCAGGTTTTCCTGGGCCCCCTGGGGAACCAGGTCCGACCGGATTGAAAGGTGAACGTGGACAAGACGGTGACGATGGTAAACAAGGAGAAGCTGGTGCTCAAGGAGAGCAAGGTTTACCTGGAAAAATGGGACCAATTGGTCCTCCAGGACGACCTGTAAGTTGTCAAACTTTTTATATCGATTTTACAAATATATTATAAAATTATTTTAGGGTCCTGAAGGTCCAGCTGGACAGCAAGGCAATGCAGGTCCTATAGGAGAAAAGGGTGATAAAGGAACTGCAGGAGCACCTGGTCTACAAGGACAACCAGGACCTCAAGGTGTTCCAGGACCATCCGGTCCAGTTGGGGTTGTTGGGGCACCTGGGGCTTCGGTTAGTATATTATAAGGATACGTTTGATTTTTTAAGCATATGATCTATATAATTACTGCATTCTAAAAATAAAATTCTAATATTAATTTTCAGGGCGAGAATGGTCCTCCAGGGCCGCCCGGTACTCCTGGAGACGAAGGTAAAGTAGGAGAAGCAGGACCCAGAGGTGAGAAAGGAGAACGGGGAAGGCGTGGTCCAAAAGGTCACCGAGGTGATATAGGGCCCACAGGATCCAAAGGTGATGAAGGGGAACGAGGGAATAGTGGCGAAAAGGGACCTAGAGGCCCTGAAGGACTGAAAGGAAATATGGTAAGATTTTTCTCATAAATTTGTTTAGAAATTATTTTTATAATTACGAACCTTTCATTACAGAGTCGTGTAAATTTCTTCTTCTTCTCATGGCACTATAACTCTCTGTGAGTCTTGGCCTGGTTAACAACGTTCTTCCATTCTGCCCTGTCGGATACTTCCCTTCGCCAATGCCTATGTTCATGGTTTTAAGATCTTCCTCTACATCGTCCCTCCGCCTTTTACGGGACCTTCCTCTTGTCCTGTTTGCTTGGGGTTTCCATCTCTGGATTATTTTTACAGCTCAATTATCTGGCATTTTTTCTAAGTGGTCAGGCTAGTTTAGTCTGTGACTTTACAGTTTTAACGATATCTGCGCTCTGCAATAATTCATCCAGCTCATAGTTTATTTTTATTCTCCACCAAACATCGCTACAATGGGTTGGTCTAAATACCTTTCTCAAATATTCTCAATTGATTTTCATCAGCTATTAAAGGAGTGCACGTTTCACATCCATATGTGACCACTGGCTTAATTATTGTTTTGTGGATTCTAAGCTTAGACTCACGATTCAGTAACTTACTTTTCATTATGTCTTTGTTTGTCTGAAAGCACTTATTACAGCTAATAATCCGTGCTTGTATTTCTTGACTGACTATTTTTCTGTCATTTTTTATTATTGAGCCTAGGTGGAGACATATTCGTAGGTATGGTTGTCTACCTTCAGATGCTCATGTCGATTCGACTTATTTTATTTTCCTTTCATTTATGTTTAAACCAAATATAAAAGCTTCCAGTTTCAAATATATAGCTTTGTCGGTGAATACCCTTCTATTGAGGCTTATTATGACAACATCGTACGCATGTGCACATATTTACGTAGATCTTGTATTAATACAGCCGTTCATATCTAGTTTTCTGATAATAGCTTCCAAAGTTGGAATAAAAAGTGTTGTTGATAAAGTATCATCTTGCCCAACTCCATTTTCAATATCAAATGCCTCTGTCATATCACCATATATTCTCACCATGGCATTGGAACTCTCTAGTCATTTGCACAAGTTGAACTACCTTTCTCAGTATTCTAGTGGTCTCAATTTACTGTTTAATATTTACAATTTATATTATAAATTATCTCACAGGGGCCCGTAGGGCAACTAGGTCCTAAAGGTAACGATGGTCCTCCTGGTCTTACCGGTGTAGATGGTCCCCCAGGTCCGAAAGGTTCTGATGGTCCGACCGGAATTAAAGGTGAACCTGGACCCGTCGGACCAGTTGGTCCTCCTGGAGCTCCAGCTGAAATGCCTTTGCTTCCTCCAGAAATGTTATTCCAAATTCAAGGAAATATGGATAAAGGAATGGTTCGTAGAAGAAGAAATGTAGAGGAGTTAATGTAAGTTTAATAAAGAATATATATTTATAATAAAAAGAGTTTATTGTAAATCACACCTTATTTTAACTGCAGGTTGATATACACGTGAGTGCAAAACAATCGACTCAAAAGCGATATTTGAGACTACACCTTCTGTTTAATGTAAGAAGTATGAAAATAACAAGATGTAATGTGCAAATAGTGACTTTATTATTGAACTTACAAAAACTGCTATTTCATTATTTGAAAGACGCATTATAAAAACAATATGCAATACAAACAGAGTTTCTCAAATATTTATCATTGGAACTATCCCAAAAGAGACATAATCAAAAGAGAAATCATCAATTACAAAAGAATTTTTTGTGGTTTTTCAGTATCTGATATTACCACCCCTATTCCTAATTACACTTTTCAATCGATTTTGCATGGATCGGATGACTTTTCTAATAAATTCTTGAGGCATTGCTTCCCATGCATCATTAAGCGCAGCTCTCAATTCTGTTATGCTCCTTGGTGCATGATTTCTGCTCTGGACCCTTCGTTTAAGCTCATCCCAAACATGCTCTATTGGATTTATGTCCGGACTCAATGCAGGCCAATTTATTGTAGATATACCGATCTCAGTCAGATAGATGGTGGTAACTCGTGCGGTATGACATCGTGCATTATCATGCAACAAAATAAAGGCATTACCAATAAATCCCGCGTATGGAACCACATGTTCCTCCAAAATATCTCTGATGTAACGATCCGCCGTTAAACCTCCTCCACGTCCTCCACAAGGCACGAAAACCAGCTCAGTTTTCCCCTCCATGAAAATGCCTGCCCAAAACATACAAGAACCGCCTCCATAGACACAATTTCTCGTATACAACATTGAGCAAATCATTCCCCTGGCCTTCTATAGAGTCGACGCTTCTCGTCGTTGCCATGTAGGCAGATTCGACTTTCGTCGGAGATTAATACCTGATTTCATTGATAGTCGTCCCAATCCAGATGTTCGCGAGCAAATTCTAGTCGTCTTTGCTTCTAGGCTGCAGTTAGCTTGGGACCAGTAGCTGCCCTTTTTGGTGTCAGGTTGGATGCTTTCAGTCTTCTTCTGACTGTCCAAATGCTGGTAACCACACCTCGGACCTGTCTAAGCTCTTCTTTGAGATTAGCACCAGTCAAATGTCGATTTCTTGACATTTGACTTTAGATACAAGAAATCGATCATCTCTGTCTGTTTTTATTCGCTAATGATCTCCTCCTTGTCGGCGGACATAATCACCAGTACCTTGGTACCGAGGATACACTCGGGACACAGCAGATTGGCTTAAATTTAGTCGATTTGCCAAGGCTCTCTGGCTCAGCTCTCTTCTCTCAATAATGCTACTGCTTGAGCTGCTTTGACGGATGTGGTATCCATGTGTTATGAAGTTGCGAACTTAATTGACTGATGTATTAATTGCTATGGATTTTGATGCTTACGATATTAACCAAATGTGTTAAGTGGGAGCGTGTCGATTTCAATGGGTCGAATTATAACCTCCTCTCTACGTGTTGCATTATTTATTTTTAATACGTCACCCGATTTGCCAAAAATCAAAACTTTTTCAAACTCAATAATGAGGATAATAATTGTACACTAAAAATTTTTAAATTTCCACCTTTTTGATTGAAACAGGAGACGTACTTTCGCAAAATAAATTTCGAGTCTATTTTTTTGCACTCAAGTGTAGATGCAATTAAACAAAAGATTAGTTATATTTTTTATTATTCTTTTTTTTTAGAGCGGAATATGAAGATGAACTTGGATCCAAATTGGATGAAATATCAAAGGAAGATATGAATATGAAATTTTTGGAAATGTACAGTACTATTTATAATATGAGAATCGAATTAGAAACGTTTAGGAAACCTACTGGAACCAAAGACAATCCTGCAATGACTTGTAGAGATCTTTATTATGGACACCCGCATTTAAAAGACGGTAGGAATTATATAACCAATATATACTTTTAATAACATTTCGCATATATTTATTTATATTACTATTATAGGTTGGTACTGGATTGACCCAAATCTCGGTATGAAAGATGATACTGTTTATGTATTTTGCAACATGACTGCTGAAGGAGAAACTTGCGTTTATCCCGATGTTCACAGCTCCAATGTACCTAACATTCCTTGGAGAAAAGAGGGCAATCACGAGAAATGGTACTCCAATCTGAGAGGCGGTTTTCAAGTAAGTTATTTTATCTAAAACAACCGCCTAAGGATGTAATTATGTATTAGATGGAATTTATGGTAAAAAGAAATTTTTATAGTTAAATGTTCAAAAATGATTTCGAGGAAGCAAAAATTTTGCTGTTCCCTTTATTAGAATATAGATAGCATTACCTTTGGTTTGATTATGACATAATAAAGTGCGCCATCTTCTATCATATTCATTGAATTCAAAACTGTATTCTATACTTCAAAAATGAAGGAAAGCTGATCAACAATAATACTTTGCATAATTTCATCAATCAATTAACGCAAAAGAAGAAAATTCCGAACGCAATAACTTCATAGCTATAATTTTTTATAAAAAGGGGATATATTACACCTACTAGTCGTGAGATTACAAGTAAGTTTAGACTTTATCAAACGCACAATCACTCACATACGAAAATTTTCTGGAACTTCAAAAAGAAAATTTGTTGTTTTGTCAATTAAAAAAAAAATTAAAATTATAGCAGAACTAAATAAAGGTGTTTCTGCTGTCGCATTAAGCAAAAAGTATAATGTTCCGAGAACAACGATCAATGATTTAAAGAAAAATGCTGAAGAAATTGAAAATTATGCTTCGCAATTATATCGTTGGATCGCCGGGTAAAACATCGTAAGACAATGAAAAAAGCCACAAATGAATCACTCGATACGGCTCTGTATTTGTGGTTCGCTAAAAAAAAGCGAATATATTCCATTGTCCGAACCAATTGTAGCCAAAAAAAGCGTCGATTTTGAACATGAAATTGAACGGCGATCCTTCATTCAAAGGAAGCACTGGCTGTTGGAAAAGTTTAAAAATCGCCACGATATACCTACGCGAAATCCATGAATATGGTTTGACACGCGATCAAGTGTTCAATGCGGATGAAACTGGTTTAAACTACAAAGCATTACCAACGAAAACACTCGCTGCACTGTCTATGAAATATGCACCCGGATTTAAAACGCAAAAGCAACGAATCACAGCAATGATGTGTTCAAATGCAAATGGTGACCATCGCCTTCCTTTATTATTGATTGGAACAGCAAAAAAAAACACGTTTTTTTCAAGTATAGTAGTTAACGGAAAGCGCGTTCATAAATACGAACCATTACGCACAACATAATGTATGGATATCCCAAGAAATATTGGCTGACTGGTTTAAAAAGGTATGTACTGCAGATCAAAATTTATTTATCGATTTTTATAACACTCCGTTTTTTTCAAAAAAGGTTTTATACCGAACGTTCGACAATACTTGCAATCAAAAAATTTTCCTCCAAAGGCGATTCTCATTTTGGACAATGCACCTGAATGCATCCTGAAGAGGGTATGCATCGAAGTGAGGATGGAAATATCATGTGCTCTTTTCTGCATGCGAATATAACATCATTAATACATCCAATGGATCAACCGGTCATTAAAACTTTCAAAAAACGATACAGAAAAAAATGTGAAATATGAAATGAAAAAAATATTCGTTGCAAGAATACCGGAAAGCATACAATTTAAATCATTCAGTCGACAATGATGCGGATGTCTGGGCAAACGTTTTGCAAGTAACGCTGAAAAGAGCGTGGAATAAATATGGCCTGAATATAATGCCCCCGTGACAGCTGAGCGTGATGCGATAACAAATAAAGTTATGGCTGAATCAACTATTTTGCTTTCGTTGCCTAAAGATGACATAAACGAATGGTTAATTTGTGATGAGGACACAAACTGCTATCGATTGTTAAAATATGATAAAATCGTTGAAATGGCAACAGAGGCGGATGAAACAAATCCAGAAGTTGACACAGACCTAGAATTTGACGGTGGCGATGTCGATGATGCATTGCAACTAACAAAGATTTGCGTAAAGAAGCTAGAGAAGTTGCATAGCACATGAAACAATTTATCGAGCAGTATTTTTGACAAGAAAAAGCCAATAAAGTAGATTGCATGATCTAACGTCGATTAAGAAATTCAGCCGTTGCAAAATGTAAACAGTAAAACTAACAAAGATTTCAGAATATGTTCAACAAAATTGATTCGCTGATACGAACACAAATACGTTTTAAATTGTCAAACGAAACATATAAATACAATTTAACAGTTGTACTATGATTTTTTTTTTTATTTGTTTTAATGTTTTCGTATCCGTCTCTTCGATTGTCCGTCATACCCTTCTTTTTTCATAGTAATTTTTTTAAATCAATTGTATAGTTTTAACTTCGCTCGACTACAGATGTTCAAATTGGTTTTTCTAATTCCATGACAACAGGTGCATTGTTTATTGACATAAAAAGTGCATATGACAATATTGATTTAAATATACTCTGTGATAAACTTGTGTTTCTTGGCATTCCAAAATCGATAGCACATTTACTATCAAACCTATACAAAGAGAGAAGTGTATCGATAAGAGTAGGTCACAATATTATTGGACCCAAGATCACATCAAAAGGTATTCCACAGGGAGCTGTTTTAAGTCCACTTCTTTTTAATTTGTACACATACGATTTGCACAATTTATGGTCTCCCAATATTGTTTGCTTACAATATGCTGATGATATTGTCATCTATTCACATAAGAAAACGTACAGTGAAAGCACTACTGAACTCAAACATAGTATGTACAACTTAGATAATTGGACTTGGTTAAATGGATTCAATATTTCGTACCAAAAATGTGCCATAGTATTTTTTTCAAGAAAACACCCTATTAAACATCACGCTGTAACCTTACATGGCAATGATATTCCAATTATTTCAGAATTTAGATATCTTGGTGTCATACTTGACAGGAAACTGCTTTGGACTCAACATATTAATTATACAATTGGTCGCTGCGAAAAAAGGTATTAATTTTCTTAAAATGGTGTGAAAGAGATCGTGGGGTGCAGATCAAAACATTGCATTGAATTTTTATCGAGCCTATATAAGATCTATAATAGATTACTCTTGTGTGGTATATGGGTCAGCTAGCATAACCAATTTACGTAAACTTGATAGAATTGATGAAAAGCACTCCAAATGAAGCCACCCTAGCTCTAGCATCTGAAAATCCACTCTCATTGCGCAGAGAATATCTGACAAGCAAATATTTCCTAAACCAACATTATCGTGGCACTTATAATGCAAAAATAATTAATGAATTAAATACAGCTGATTTAACATCTACATACTTCGTTAAAAAAAACTCTCCACCACTTGCAAGAGCAATTATAACTTGCAACGAACTGAAGTTAATAAATTCCCCTTGTAATCTTATCTGGGAATCGTTGGATATACCACATCTAACAAGTGTTCTAGCTACAAATATTATTATCCCAAAATACCAAAACGAATTTTGCTACTACTCTTAAAAAAATCTTAAGTGGCTATTCAGATCATATTGTGATCTATACAGACGGGTCAAAATCACCAACATGTACAACCAGTGCTTACTTTGTACCAAAAATAAAGATTAAAAAATCATTTATTTTAAATAATCAATCCAGCATTTTTTCTGCTGAAGCGTGTGCTATATACAAAGCCCTTGAATTGTGCTGTGAAAACCAGTGGAACAAAATTGTCATATGCAGTGATTCACTGTCAGTATTGCACTCCTTACAAAACTTTAAATTCACAATCAATAGCAATATATTCATATTAGAAATTTTTCAACAGTTACTAAAACTATCAGATCCACATGGTACTAAATTTCTATGGGTCAAGGGACACTCAGATATTGTTGGCAATACTATTGCTGATTCTATAGCTAAAAATCCATTACAGCACCCACATATGGTGATAGAAGAATTTAACACATGTGACCTACTTGCCCATATCAAACAACATATTAAATTTAAATGGGACAGACAATGGATTCAGTTTGGTTTAATTTATAGAAATTACAACCCACAGTAGATGTAAAACAATTTTACAAAGATGTTACACTAAGCAGAAACACAGTGTCAACCGTCTTAAGATTAAAAGTAGATCATGGATGTTTTCCAAAACATCTACACAAAATAGGAGTTCTCCCAACAGACCGATGTGAGTGTGGAACCAGTATAGCTGATTTAAATCACATATTCTTCAACTGCCCACTACATCGTAATACAAGCACGTGGCTGATAAAAGAATTGATAAAAGAGGGATTAAGTACACCATTAAACGTAAATCTCCTATTAAGTGAAGACAATATAAAAATCTTTGAAACAATTATGATATTTCTTGTAAAAATTAAATTAAAGGTATGAGTGTAAAATTGATCGTATGCTTGAACATTTCCTTTGTATATTTACCATATATGTTGCCCACCTACCTAACCGTGGTTTATGTCTTAATTGTAACAATAAAGCCGCTCTGATGAATCCCTGAGCGTGAAAAGTGTCCTCCTTGTACAATCCTGTATGAATGAAAACTAATATGTAATTACGTGGCTAAAAGGTTTCAAGCCAAAGCCAATAAAAAAGAAACTTCGCTCGAAAAGATATTCACAAAGGCACCTGGAAATCACCAGATGAACTTACAGTTAATATGATAGATCATGCTATTTTACACTCAAGACACCAATCGAATATAATAAATGTCCGCACCAGGAGAAGAGCGAATGCTGATTTTAATCACTACCGGGTCGAAAGCAGGGTAAGGGTCAGAATGTTTTAAACATCAAAAAAGGAAATGGGTTCCAAACATGACCGATACAATGTAAAAGGTCTCAAAGATACATACACAAATCAGATTACACATCAGAAAACAGATTAAAATATGAAAACATAAATTAAGAGTGGGAAGAGTGCAGAAACAGCATGAAAGAAGAAGTTGAAGAATTATTCGGCAAAGAAGGTAAACAAAGAAGAACAAGAAAAAATGGTTTGTTTGACGAATAATGTCAGATTGTAACACAAAGAAAATATAGGGCATATTAACTGGTGCAACAGGGGCACAGAACCCGTCAAGCAGAGGAGGAATATAAATGAAGCTTTCTTGCTATTGACAAAATAGCAAGAAAGACTATGGAGATGGAATTCCTGAATGCGACTAAAAATGTTTTGGATTATATTGATATATTAGATTTTCGTTTTTAATACTCCCTTTTATGTTTTATGTTGCTTTTAATTATGTGTTCCTATTGTATGTCACGCAAAATAAAAAATAAATTATATATATATATATATATATATATATATATATATATATATATATATATATATATATATATATATATATATATATATATATATATATAAATTACAGGATCCAACTTGTAAATACAATACATTTTGGAGATTCCTGTTCTCCTTCGCCAATCAACTCAGTCCAAGGCATGCTCCTCCTCCAAGCCTTTCGTTTCCATCGCTCTTCTAATTTCTTCATTCCATGAGCGGCGTCGAAGTCTACCTCTTTTTCTTCTTCCATGGGGCTTCCATCTGTAAAGTGTTTGGGGCAATTTTCGTCAGGCATTCTCAATAGGTGTCCATCCAAACCATTTTAAACCTCTTCTTTCTATCCTGTCAATTACCGTTTCTGTAGCATTCATGTTATTTCTTATAGATTCGATGGTTTTCCTTTCCAGCCTTGATGATCTAGCACTTCTTCTCAAATAATCCATTTCAACTGCCAACAATCTTCTCTTTAGTTCTCTGCATTAATTGTCTATACTTCAGAGCCATAACTAAGAACTGATTCAACCATGGTTTGCCCTAGTCCTTTTTGTTCCTTTTGGAAATGTTGCAATCTCACCATAGGAATTCTGACATCCCCATAAATATTTAAATGTTTCCACTTATTTTATTTCCACCTCCTCGTCTATCAACACTTCAAACCTTGCATCTGAATTGATAACTAAATATTCTGTTTTCTTCATGCTGACTTGTAACCCCCATTTTACATATTCTCTGTATAGACGCTTTATAATAAATTCTAGATCATAAAAATCTTGAGCTTCAACGCTTGAACCATCTAAGGTACGCTGATGACATCGTATTGATAACCGATAAAAAAGAAGAATTATTTGAAATGATGAAAGAACTGGATGTAGAAGCTGGAAAGATAGGCCTTAATATGAATTACAGCAAGACCAAAACTATAACAAATACAGATGAAGACATCACAATGAGAATCGGACAAGATGAAATAGAACAAGTTAAGGATTATATATATCTTGGTCAAACTATAAAACTTAACAAAGAGAACCAAACAGCAGAGATCAAGAGACGAGTTAGACTGACATGGGCGGCATTCGGCAAACTAAGCTACATTCTTAAAAACAAAAGAGATCCACAGCATCTTAAGACCAAAGTATATAATCAATGCGTACTCCCTGTTCTTACGTATGGCTCCCAAACGTGGACATTTACAAAAGCAAACATGGACAAAATCATAAAAACCCAAAGAGCAATGGAAAGACAAATGCTGCACATAAGACTAATGGATAAGAAGAGAAACGAGTGGATAAGAGAGAAAACAAAAGTGAGGGATGTTAGACAAGAAGTTGCAAAATTGAAATGGAGATTTGCCGGACACAATATAAGACAAAAAGAAGACCGATGGAACAAAATTCTTATAAGTTGGAGACCGTGGGAATATAAACGAAGCAGAGGAAGGCCCCAAATGAGATGGGCAGATGATATCAACAAGCACGTGGGCTCTAGATGGATGACCGTAGCGACAGACAGAGAAGAATGGAAAAGAATTGGGGAGGCCTATGTCCAAAGATGGACCGAAGAAGGCTAATTAGATAGAAGAATCTTGAGCTAGGACGACTTGGTCATCCGCAAAGTTCAGGGAGAACAGTACGTCATTTCCTATGGGGATTCCCATTCCCTAGCAGTGGTCTTTCCAATTTTGGAGGGTTGCCTCAATATATAAATTAAACAGTAAGGTTTAAACGTAAACATACTGCATCCTTGTCTTAGTCCTTTAGTTACTTTTATTAGCTCTGATAGTCTATTTCCAATTTTTAGATAGATAGTGTTTGTTATCCCTGTATACTTCTGTGATTATTCCTAAAAGGTATGGACTAATGCCCAGTTGTTGTAAAGCTTGCCACAATTTAAGTCTTGGAACAGTATCCTACGCCTTTTCTAGATGGATGAAGGCTAGATGTACTTCGGTACCAACCGTTATTCTTTGTTCTATTAATTGTTGGAGTACAAACAAGTTATAAGTGCAAGATCTACCAGCCGCTTTGGTCTTCGCTAATTAGATGTCCTACATCATCTTGTATTTTTCCATTTATCTTTCCAAACAATCTCCCGAAAGTAGGTAGGTCAATTAATCCTCTGTAGCAGTAAGGATGTTTTCGATTACCCTTTTCAAAAATGGACACTTTGTGAGTGGTTTTCCATTCCGATGGTACTTTAATTTGTTATTAAAAAATAAATTCATAAGCTTAAAATGGGATAGCCCCTGGGAGTTGGCTGTATACCATATTAATTAAAAAACTCAAACTTCTAAGTAAAACTTCTATTGTAAGTGGTATAATATTTATTAAAAAATTAAATTAAAAATCCAAAGGGATTATAATAAAGTTAAAAACGTTTTCGTACTTATTGGTCTATCATGAGTGAACTTTGAAGTATTTGCGCTACTAACCGCAAATCAAACGGTGTGATGTTTCAAAAAGTAGATATCATATTTAACAGTATTAAATTAAACGGCACAATGTTGATGTAAATGGATATAACTATCCGTAAACAGTATGTCCCTACTCGAAATAAAATTTCATGTCCAGACGAGTATACTCGTTCGGATGGGAAATTTTATTTCAAGTAAGGACATACTGTTCCCAATAGTTATATCCATTTATATATGGATTATGCCGTTTAATTTAATACTTTTAAGTATGATACCTACAATTTTAACCCAACTACTGTTTCGTTTTGCGGTTAGTAGCGCAAATACTCTAAAGTTCACTGAAGATGAACTGATAAGTCCGAAAACGTTTTTAACTTTATTATAATCCACTTTTATTTTTTCAAGGAAAACCTTGTCCAAAACTATATACAATCTGGCACGCTGTATAGTTTATAGGTTTTTGAATGCCACTTATTGATTTTTGTAGGGCTTTTCTTAATTCTATTTGTTTTATTTTTTTTAGATTACTTATGAAACGGTGGGCACGGTTCAAATGTCATTTTTGAGACTCCTATCAAAAGAAGCTTACCAAAATTTTACCTACACATGTATCAACAGTGTAGCATGGCATAACTCGAAGACAGATAAGTATGACATGTCAATCAAGCTCCTTGGAGAAGACGAACACGAGTTTGCATATAATTCCCTGAAACCAAATATTTTGGTAGATGGTTGTCAGTCCCGAAATTCTAAAAGTGAAACAATATTTGAAATTCGAACTCAGAAATTATCTCAACTACCGCTTATAGATTTTTATCCAATAGACTACGGAGCGCCTAATCAGGCTTTTGGATTTTCAGTAGGACCTGTTTGTTTTAAGTAATAAGTTAATTTAAGACAAAAATGTTATTTGTTCTTGTTACAGCACCTTATTTATTTTATTATACGTGATATAAAAATATGTACATATTTCACTGCCTATTTTATACTTATTAGTTCATAAGTCTTATAAGATTATATTCTTCTGTACAGGGAATTAAAAAACTATTAAAATTTATTTTTTTTTTAAGTTTAAAATCCTAGTTAGCTCCCATGAATTCAAAATCCTCCCATAAAAATAGAAAAGAATCTAAAAAAAACACAAATAGCTTTGAACATTACAGCGCCAACAATATACTGTTTATCGAGATATTAATATAGAGGTAAAAGTTTATGGTCGGTATGGACCTAACGTGAGATGGGGTGAGAAACACTTGTTTAAAAAGAGAGAGGTGTATTAGGTCCGCCATTTATATCGTCGGAAATGCATTAGTGGAAATAATAAAAGAGAGGAAGTTCAACGTTGCCAAACTTATTGGTTTTATTTGACCTGTGGTCTTTTTAGCATTTGAACAATGTTCTAAGATAATCAAATTTGAGCGAATTGATTTAAATGGCAGCTTACTGTTTTTTATTAGGAATGTGCCACAGTTTTCCTTTACAATACGTTTAATTTAACATTTTGATTTCTACTTCGGAAATCGTTTTATACATATAGATAAAATGTATTAATGTTTCCTATTTTAAGCACGATTTTCGAATTTGAAATTTAAACATTAAAATAAGCTTATTTTAAACTCACATTGTGCCCTATTTCTAATAAAAATAATAAACTGCATTATGACGCCACAATAAAAAAGCTTAAAATTGATGAATAATGGCCAATACAGTTTTTTTTATAGGTATTCGCCTATTTTCAAAAGCCATAATAAATAAATTGATAGTCTCTTGTATTGAACTGCCCCCAAAGTACCATTTTATTATTTGTACCCATTCTTCTGCTGGCATATGTAATTATTATCTTCACACTTACCAAGTTACCTCCAAAAAGAAATACATATTATAGCGTTCGGCCTATCTCGTATGCAGTTTTCCCTTCAAGAGAACAGATGAATGGCGATGTTACCAAAATTATCTTGTTTTATTCAAAATTAGGTTACAATTTCGTCAAATAAAAATGCGAATCTGTAAACTTTTCATGGATTTAAGAAATTTTGTACCAGTATTTGTGTCAATTAGTGTTTCATTTTTAATATCATCATCCAGTCTTGAATGGCAATATAACCGCGCCACTGATCGGAAATTTTTTAAATCAATTCAATGTTTTAATTCAAATATGTAATAAGGCAACCCTGCCGCTGTTTCTTAAATTATCGTCTGGCGTTTACTAATAAGCGTGCATAAAGAATGTGGAGGGAAGACCAAGGGTAAATATGATTGTTCTTTGTCTAAGTATTCGCTGAAATATTGATTTTATATCTGTGTTATATATCCTGTTAAATTCTACTATACGACCATAAATTTTTACCTACACCGTATAACAGCACTATACACCCTAGAGGCTCTTGGCTTCGATAGTCTTGTGGAAGTAAATTGGGCTCAAATGAGGGAAAATGTTGACTGGTAGAATTGGGAGAACGCTTTTGCTTATGTATTAAAAATAGAGGAGAATATGTGCAAGTTGGATGGAAAAGTGGAAAATGTTATTAAACGTGTAATAGTACAGGTCGGCGCCAACGAGTTAGAAGACTAGATGAATTCCCAGGGTTCTGATGATTTATAAACCAAGCTGTAGGTAAAAAATTTAATGTTTTAGTTTTAGATGATATCTTTATCGTTGTAATAGACATATTTTATACAAAAAGGTTAAGAATGAATTTACTTTATTTGTGTTAAAGTTTAAATTTTTTATCTGTTGTATAAAAAATTCAATTCTGGATGTAGACAATATTTGTAAAATGCCTTCATGAAATGCCACTGATAAAGAGTAAAGAATTAAGGATTCGGATAATTTGTAGTGAACAAATTTTTAGGGCGCTTATTACTTATTAAATGTACGGACAGCTATTAAAATGTTATGCACCGATATTATTTTGATTTTCTTATTAGTAGAATAGAAATATACTTTATTGTCACTAAAAATTGTACAATTTTATGGACAAAGCCTACAAAATAAAAAAATATCAACAATTAAAATTTACTAAATTTACATAAATCGTCAATATCACAGAATCACAAAATAAAAGATAATAAAATGGGCTTTAGCCCATAATATTGTGACAATTGACTTCCAAAAGTGTGACACCAAAGTGCTAACCCTCACACTAACAATTCAGACTAAATAACGATTTGAGACTTCTCTGAAGTGGGTTGGAATGCAAAGGGAAGAATCATCGTGGTCTTGCATACAATGATCTATTCTCAGTAGATTTTAGGAATGCAATAGCCGTCACGCAGAAGGTGTGAAAGTTATAAATAAATCAATGCAAATTTAAAACAAGGAACCACACATTGTTAACGATATACGAAAAGTTTAAGTAAAAAAATTAGATCCCTAGAGATCTCGTACAATCAGTACAAAAACTGAAAGAATTGTATATGCTTCCATAAAAAAAAACTAAATAGCAATTATCTCATAATAATTTCTTATTATTAAAGGAAAGAGGAACATCATTAGGTTGTCTTTGAGAAAACAAAAAGAACACAAATTGAACTTCTTCCACGTAAGGCATCAATCTCTGGATCAATATAAAAAGTCAGTCTCCACCTTTTTATATTTTAAGAATCTTACGACTATATTCAGTTACTCTGCAAACCTTCTGAAAACCTCTATAAAAGGGATAAGATTTTATTGTCCCACACAAAAAAGAACAGCTACGGCGAACAATTGCCTTAACTAATATTCCATAATACACTGGGGCGCAAAATTACCCGGACACTCAGATTTTTTTGTTTTTTGTTTGTGTTTAGATCAAAACTTGTTCAAATTTGCTTGAATTGTATTTTATGCCTTATTAGCGATAACATTTTTTTCTTTTTTGAACCTGTTCAGATGTTTTTAACAGTTTAACACTTTTACACATACGTTTTGTTATTAATGTTAAATAGTCGCTTAGTATTAATTTAAGTTTATTGTAATACTGTACCTGAATATAAGTTCGGCTGTGGGTTTTTGTATTGTCTCCTGTTTAAAACTTGCATTAAAAAAATTATGACACCAGAAGAAGTGGCAAACGCTGTTGCTTACAGGATGATAGGCGGAGCATTCGTTACATTGCAAATGCTTTAGGAATTTCTCGAAGTAGTGTTTGATGCACTACAAAGATTTCGGGAAATAAGACACACACAGATACACCAGGGCCCTGATTCTATTTCATTTCGGTGTCGAAATTTAAAAGCGAATACGCCATGACAGTCTCAATCGCTAGCGATTCTCATTCATTTCGATTTTAGTTAAAAGTGGGGATATTTACTTTATCATTTTGACACTGCTCAGAATTTGGGTTGGTCGTCTTGTTTATTGGCTGCACGCTGCACAACGCTTATTAAATGTTTGTTGTGTTTACGTTACGCCTTTTGTTTCTTGTTTGAGTTGTTAAATTTTTAGTGGCCATTCTCAATTATTATATTTTGAATTGAAAGAAAATAGATGGAGAGGTGGCACTAAATTGTCCGTGGACCAAAAAGAAATTATTGTGGCTTTTGACTTAGTGGTTATACTCTAATATATTTTTAAATTTACTGCAGCTAAGTAATACTATCCTAAACATTTTGGGTCTCCTAGAGGCATAAACACCCTCCTCCAAATATGGTTTTAATATCCTTATCAAATAATTTGCAGCTTGTTTATTAAGGCGGAATTGCTGCCTAAATTGAGCATCAGTTAGTGAAAAAGGATTTTCTTGTATCATTTATGATAACAAAAAAAAATGGATAGTATCATACAAGCGTATAGTTCTTATATTAGAAACGATACAAGAATTTGTGCCCGTTGCAGTTTCTTGTATAAGAAATGCGTCAATTTGTGCGCAAAAATGTAAAACTTATGTCATAATGGCGGCTGGAGGAGAACGTTGATATACAATTAAACCAAGCAGACATCAGAGAAAAGTGCCCACCAGGCACCAACAATAACCAAGATTAGAACAGCAGTAGCCAAATTGAAAAACAATAAATCACAGGGATTGGATCAAATAGCATCGGAACTACTGAAAGTAGGAGATGTATTACTACAAACAATACATAACCGCTCTAAAAATTCGTGATGAGTTTAAAGATTATTTTATATCTCCAAATAAGAGAGTATAATTTCAAGAGCATGCCATTCAAACACATAATTTGTAAAAAGAAAAAATAAATTATTACAACCAAATTATTTATTATTTTTATCTTCTTCCACTGCAGTTCTATTTTTATCGGTGTATATCATGGCACATTAATTTCGATAAATCGAAAATTAGTGACGTCCTTTGGTTAGTTCAGCTGAAATTCACTAGGCTCGCAAGGTCGCATTTCGACGTCGCCATATTAATTTCGACATATTTTGAGTCGAAATCTCAATTAGAATCAGGGCCCAGAAGGTCTAGGTAGACGAAGGACCACAAGTCAAGTTAAAGATCGCTTTCTTAGGTTACAAGCGATCGTACATTATTAGCACCAGTACTTGTTCAACGATTAAATGATGTCCATAGAAACACAGTTTCCGTTTATATCGTTCGAAGACCCTTAAATGAATATGGATTAAGGTCCAGAATAAGCAGATCATCAAAGGCAACATTTACATTTCGCTCGCGAACATCTTAATTGGGGTGTTGACGATCGGAGCAGAAATGGGTACTGTGCGTTTCACAGATAAATCAAGATTAACAGATACTCATCATATGGGTGGCTTAGGATATAGAGAATAGCTGGTGAACGTTATCAGCAGTTGTGTATAGGCATTTCCATAAAGGCTCATACCGAATTTTTACAATTCAAGGGGGAAATTTGAACGCTCAACGGTATATTCAGCTATGTTTGGAAGATAATGTAGTGCCATTTGCTCCATTTGTTGGATACAAGATCATATTTGTCCACACATCGTAAGAATAACACGGGATTACTTGGATGAAGTTGGTATTCGTTTATTACCATAGCCCCCAAGGAGTGCAGACTTAAATCCAATAGAGCATGCATGGGATATTCTGAGACAAGTAGTAGTATTCGACGTAACCATGGTGAGTTTGAAGCCATGAATGATTTGGAGCAAGCAGTTCGTGACGGATGGGAGCCAATCCCTCAAGACTCAGATTTTGCTGCCTTAATCTTAAGTATGCCTGATCGAACGAGAGCCGTATTTAGGGCTCATGGAGTTAATACACTCTACTAAATATTGTTTTCTATAAAAAATGTTTATATCTAAAAAATAATAATTTTTGAGTTGCAGATTTATAAATTTTTTGACTTGTTTGTTGTTTTTTCTGTGTAACATTCCTGAGATGTGATAAGATTTTTAAATTTTGTTCTTTATTAAATACTCAATTGGGAACATCTTAAACTTTTTTAAACGTCAGTTTTTAGGAAAAATCTGGGTGTCCGGTTAATTTTGCACCCCAGTGTAATATGTAACATAATCCTCAAAAACCCTGAATGCCCCTTCAAGAGACGAAACAAGAAGACAAACTAACTAAAATCAATTCCTTTCGAAATATTGACTATAGGTTGACTAGAGGTTGACCCCTGTCCCAACATACAGAGCTAAAATTATTCGGTTAATGAAACTTAATAACAGGCCTTATGGCTAGGTTATACATTATATACTGTAAAGACATTTTTAATGTAACAATATGTGTTATGGATCGTTCTGATATTTAATATGTTTCACAATTTAAAACAAAAATATATTTGAAGAGTTTAAATAAAACATGCATATGTATATGAATCAGGTATATTTACATAATTTAAATCAAACTATACATAATATCTCAGGTATGGCATTGCATCTCTAATTGTTATGTACAATTAAAAACAATCAGAAACCTTTCTAAATATTATACTCACACTTGCTTGAAATATGCTATTACTTCAAAGAAATAATAAGTTTCAACAGCCTTTATAAAATGTAACATAGTAAATACAAAAAATTATTTCATCGAAATATAATTGTTTCATTTTTCATGTACTAAAAAATTATGTTTTTGTACAATAATACGATTCTTTAAAGCACAAAAGAGCGTTTAAATTGCAATTTTATCACTTAAGCGAAATAAAATGCATTGAGTTGTACTGCAAAGTGAAATGTTTCTATACAACAAATGCACACTATATTTTTAGGCACAAACGGTCAAATCTCAAAAGGTAGTGAAGGGGAAGAGGTATACTGAACATTGATTCAACAACCAAAAAGGAGATTCTGAAGACTTCTTTAAGAAAAATAGGTTCTAAATCCAGAGAAAAATTTTAAATGACGAAAAATGAAGACTTGAGCGAAGTCTGTTACATTGCACATTCAAACATTATTAATTATGTATACATGACTTTAATGACAACTACGTCTCTCATCTCTTTAACTCATCAAGTCACCGTAGCTTCAAGTAAGATGTTTTATAATAAACATATATCTAGTTATCATATTTTAAGTTTATTTCTTAGTAAAAACATAATTCTAATGCTGTATTTCGAATCAATTATCAGGTTTTTCTGTACGTACTGCAGTTTTGTCTGTACTAATCTTCGGACAGACAGATCACAGAATCAATTTTTTTTTTAATTTTATTTCGATCCAATACTAAAGTGAAGAAAACTATCTACAAATGTAAAAAAACATTAATAACAGCCAGCCGTGATATATTTGCGTAGTTGGATTACACTAAAAACACTCTTTTGTACAGCAAATTAACGTTAGTTAACATTGGTTATATTATCCCTGATAGCAAAAAATAAGTAGTAAAAATTAGATAATAATACACTGAAAAATAATGAAACAAGTATATTTTTGATATTAATCGTTATATTATTGATTCAACTATTAAAATAGCAGAAAACAACGATATCAAATTGATCATCTCATGTTAAATAATCTCTTGATGAAAGTCCTGAAAACTGTTCATTGAGGAACACTAAAGTCCGCTTTTTGTAATAAATATCAGTCCAATAATAAAACGTTTTAAAATTTCATACCTAAAACTAATAAAATGCACATTATCCAACAATATTTAAAACTAGTTTTACTTAACCCGCAACAGGGCATTTCTATACGTTCTTTACATAAAATAAATTAAAAACATGTTAAAGCTAAATATTAATTCGTTAAAATTATATTACTATATTATTTCCAAAGTAATTAGACTTACTATAAGATATTTAAAAATATTGGATGTCCAAAAACGATTTTTACAAAACAAAACTGCAAATTCTATACGACATAATCCCTAATCTACAAGATACAAAGCGTGTTATTCCGTTAAAAAATTAAAATAGACGCATAGACGAAATTTCATAATATTGTCTATATTTCATAAATAGTTTTATATACGAAAGACTCCAGCTCACTTTAGTAGGATTCAATTATTTAAAGCCACCTTCAACAAATAATGCGGGACAGAATAATCTGAAATATATACTGAAAATAGTGCATAAAAGAGAAACTGAATATAAAACAGAAAAATTGTTCTTTTTCGTGTTCTTAATGTTCTCTAATAGTAAACCCTTTACGAAGATTATAGGCCTCGGTCTGGCATTATATCTTCCTGATGTTTCTGGAGCAACTACGGCAGGCATTGTCAAAGCGATGGTATAAGGTCGTAGGCACTCAAGGGACAGCTCTCGCTCACGGGTGATGTTCGTCCAATATCGTGCAATTTATAAACTTCGTCCGCCTAATGACCGCCTAATTACAATTACTCACGATGGACAACCAACAAAGATCCATGTTCTACAAGTGTATACGCCAACATGCAATGGAACAGATGAAGAAGTGGAAGAGATGTACCAGTTATTAAACAGTAACATCACTAATATACCCAAAAAAGAACCAGTCATAATATTGAGTGACTGGAACGCAAAAATAGACAAAACAACAACAGAAGATCTGCTGAAAGGAACAGTTGGTGGGTTTGGAATAGGTGAACGAAATGAGAGAGGAGAAAGGTTACTACAAGTTGTCATCGACACTGAACTTAGTATCATAAATACCATGATTAAGCATCACCCGCGAAGACTATCAACTTGGACTTCACCAGGGGGAAGATATAAAAATCAAATAGATTATATTCTTGTCAGCAAACGATGGAAAAGTTCAGTAGTCAACGTAAAGACAAAACCAGCGGCTGATTGCGGAACAGACCATAAACTGTTACAATCCGAATTTCGTATCAAATTTCGTAAAAAAGCCGAAAAAAAAAATAAAACAATTAAATATATACCTAAACAGCCTGGAAAATACAAAGAAACACTAAGATATACTAACAGACCAAACATTACTGGCAATCCCAATCAAACATGGGAACATACAAAGACGTGGATTATAGATGCAATAAATATTACAAACCCCAAAGAAACTCGAAGGAAATTAAAACACTGGATGACTAATGAGACACTGAACCTAGTAGAAGAACGCAGAAAAATTAGAAACAATGCTTCAAATCCAACAGAAACTGAAAACAACATAGCAAATGTAAACAGACGCATAAAATCATCAAGTAGAAGAGACAAAAACAATCATATTAAAGAAATATGCAAACAACTACAAGAACACGCCAACCGTCAAGAATCTAGAGAACTGTTTGCCAAAGTAAAATACTTAACTAAAAAGTTCAAACCACAAACGCAGATAATTAAAGATAACTTGGGAACGATCGTCACCAATCCAGAGGGCATAGCAGCGACAATATTGTGAAATGTTGCTTCATACTGACCATGAAGATGTGAATCCAGAAGAAATAAATGACGAAAAGGAACCACATATGTTAAAATCGGAAATAGAAACAGCAATAAAAAAATTAAAAACTGGAAAATCTCAAAGAGAAGATAGGAATCACGGAGACATAGGAATTGAAGTAATGTTCAAACTGTGTAATGAAATCTGGAACACAGGACAATGGCCAGATGATTGGTGTAAGCTCACTTTCATACCCATTTATAAGAAAGGCTCAATGACTGTAACTTCCGCTCTATAGCCCTGATCTCCCACGCAAGTAAAGTTCTCTAACTATAATTAACGAGAGATTAAAATCAATACTTCTACCACAGATCCCACAAGAACAATGTGGATTTGTTTCTGGAAGAGGCACACGAGAACAATTCTCAATCTCAGACAAATTATAGAAAAATCTAGAGAATTTAATCTAGAAACATATTTGTGCTTCGTCGACTACTCGAAAGCGTTCGATAATGTAAAGTGGCATAAAATGTGGGGAATACTGAGAGAAATGGGTACCCCGAACATTTTACATACTGAAACAACCCTATATCAACAACACAGCAAACGTAAGAGTCAACAACATATACTCGATATACAACGATAATTTTAAATTAAAGGATATATCTTTAAGGTGTGTTCGTCAAGGATATTATCTCTTCCACGTTATTCAATATATATAGCGAACACATCATGCGCATTGTATTCGACGGATGGCAAGGAGGAATATCAGTCGGAGACCGAAAAATCAATCCCTGCTATGCGGACGACACTTTAGTACTAGCATCATCAACAAATGACCTTGAATACATCATGAACAGACTAGATACTATTAGTCGTAAATATGGACTTAAAATTAATGTACAGAAGACCAAGGCAATGATAATCGATCGAATTAGAAATAACCAGCCGGAAATACGAAACGTAGCGGGGTTTGAAGTGGAAGCCGTTTAAATTACTTAGGTTCTGTTATCACAAACAATAGTGGATGCTAAGAAGAGATACGTCGACGCCTTACAATAGCCAGATCAGCAACGGCCAAACTTACTAAAATCTGGAAAGATACGGACGTAACCAGGAATACGAAACTGCGCCTAGTACGGACGCTTTTATGCGTCAGAAACTTGGACATTGACCATTAAAAAGTCCGACTCACGACGTATAACGGCCTTTGAAATGTGGGTATATCGTAGAATGATGCGCGTACCCTGGACAGCACATCGCACAAGTCTCAATATTGACAGAAGTCGACATCAATACTAGGCTTACCAATCATCAACCAAAATATATTGAGGTACTTTGGACACATTACCAGATGAATGGAAGGCATGGAGAGGTTGGTGGTTAAAGGCAAGGTAGATGTAAAAGAACTCGAGGAAGATCGCCACTCCGATGGTCAGACCAAATAAAGTACGCTACCGGTTACTCTCTGTCTGAGGCAGCACACCGCGCCCAGGAGAGAGAAGAATGGATAGCAACCATTCGTCAAATACCATAACGTTACCAGATCCTTACGAAGGATAAAGGATAGAGTAGGAGAAGGATAAACTTCGTGTGCTAACAGTCTCGGTCTATTGAGCCGAATTGGAATTGGAATTATCAGTGCATTTGGGAAAAGAGCTCATATTTTGTATCTCTCTCTAAACGCACCGAAAATCCCATGCAACAAATAACGCAGATATTCGAGGAACAGTATCAGTGACGACCGTTAGCGCAACATTTTTTATATATTCGGCGGTTGCAGACATCACAAAGAAATACGGCCTATAAACCCCAAAAACAAAGTACCATAAGAACACACATGAAAACCCTACACTGCTTGACCTCAAATTCTGTTGGTAGCGAGGCCAGGACCACTCGATTGGTAGCCAAACTATCCAACTGTTAAGCTACTAAGCGAACCCAAATCAAAAGTAAATTATTATAAAAAAGGTAATTAATCTGTCAAACGAGTCGTTCCAAAGCGACAGGAAAATACTAACATTAAATCCATTTTAGAAGGCTTTATTAATTATATTAAATGGATTATTTCTTTAACCACTAATTGGACACGGTAATTTATGTTATTCCGTTATACAGTTTGCATTTTTGTTGTTGTTTTAAAAACGTTTGACGGCACCCAATATTAAAAAAAAAGATTAGGATGTTATTTTGAAACACCCTGTCTCGGTTGATTGGTTGGATAATGCGCCTAAATCATTTAAAAAATAATACACAAGCAACCACGTCTCTCGACGGACTATAAGACTAGCAATGAAAGATGACTAAAATCTTCATAATGAAGTACAAAAAGGAATAATCAACAAAAAATATAACAGTACTGCCGCCTTTCACCAACTTATTTTTGTATTTTTGGCAGTGAAAACATATTGAATAAAATGTTTTTTAAAGATATTTGGTTGTTATAATGTTCTATTTAGTACGCAGGCTCCAACTTGATTATAAATACTTAACGTATTACTTAAAAAGTTGAAAAACTAAAAGATTCTTTTAGTAAATACTGATAGAAATTTGGTTCCGACCGGTTGTAGGATTTCCACTTTTTACAATTTTTTTTTTGACAAACTACCAATGCTGTTTTGATTCTAAAAAATAAGAAAAATTTTAAAAATGATTTAGTTTTAGCCTTACTAGTTTAAACACATTTTTTACTATGGCTAACTTTAGGGCAGCCCTTAGCAGAAAAAGTGAATTTTAACGGGGAAGATAATAGGCCTACGGGAAGTTGTATTTCGTTTTCGCAAATTTTTAGTAGGATTGGTACTGCTTCCACAGTACTTTTTTGTAATGAGTGTGTAAATGCCCTTAAAGATCAATTTTCTACTTGTATATGGTTCTCGACTATATTGTGTCATTTCTATGGTATCTACTATACAGTAACCACCCGCTACGCTTGTAGACACACGGGCACATTTAGCTGATACAGTCCTGGACCTCTGGTGGCCCTGTTTAATTTTGTACCGAGAAGTAAACAGTTCATAAAAGAAAATAATGAGCCTAGCAAAAACTTGTTAGTTTAATTGAGTTCACTCAATAACAGGTCGAGTATTTGTATTAAAAAATCACAGTGCTACGGATTTGTTTTGTTTTGATATTATTTTGCTCGTAAAACCTATCAGCAAAACAATTCTAATTTCGAGACACGTTAATTTCAATAATATATATATATATATATATATATATATATATATATATAATATATATATATATATATATTATATATATAATATATATATATATATATATATATATAATATATACTATTGTAAAGTATGTGTACTTTATATTATTTTAATAAACAAAACATATTATTATTTTAAGACATTATTAAAGGTACTAAGTATAAATATTACAAAAAAATTTTTGTATGGAAATCAGTCACAAATGAAACTCCATGCGCCGTCATCTGTGAGCGACGGCTGAAAGTCACATGTGAGAACGGTCCGGATTAGTTCAGTACATCAAATAAGTCTAGCGATTAGGTAACTGTGTGTCTACTAGCATGGCGCTTACTGTATAATGGAAATATATAAAGGTGGGTACACATATGCTCCGAATACCGTCTCGAACCCCGTCGCGTTCTCAAGTGTGAATGGAGTCATGCAACCGCGTACCGTACGTCGACGCGTCAACAACGTACATCGAAGCGATCCATCGGTTGTCGGTAAAATGCCTTCGCATCAAAAGAAATTTGAGCGCGACAATGTACACCGCGAATTCATGTTTGGATTAGCTTGCGAATCTTTTATCGAATCTCCAGTCATTCAAAATAGTCAGTCTGTTATTTTGAAGGTTGAAGGTGTTTTTAAAGTTGAGTGCATCAAGGTCGAATGGACGGAAGAGAATAGTTTACTCTTAATCGAAAATTATCGGGAAAAAGAGATATGGGACACAAATAATCCCAGATACTACAATAAAATAAAAAACGATGCATGGGAAAAGATTGCTTCTAAAATGGAAATTACAGTGGATGAGTGTAAAAAAATGGCCAATTTTCTATCTGGATTACGGAGAGAAAAAGGAAAAATAAAAAAAAAGTAAAAGCACAGGAACAGGTGAGTGGTTTAGTGAAGATATCCTTGTGAAATTTTTATAGAACCCACTGATCGACTGAAATTTTAAGTCCAAGAGTAAGTGATTGCCACCATATTTCTCCCTACTTTTATATATTTGTGTTTGCCACCATCTTCTTTCACGAATATTTTTCGTTTAATTAACTGAATAATGCATAAGAATGTAGACTGCTGCAGCAAGATCCATAATACAATTATACAATTTTAAGTGACTAAAGTGTAAATATTGGCCTTGCATATATTGGCTTCTTAATGTCATACAAATAGTGCTTGTACAAAACGTACGTTGTTTATCTAGGTCCTGAACTATATTAATACTGTGTAAGTTGGACTTTATCAGAAATTTTATTGCAACCAAATATCTTTAAAAAAACCAAATAAAAATATATACCTAATAAAAAAAGGCAAGGTAAGGTAGCCTTTAGATTTCGTTAAAAAAACGCAGAGATCGCATTCAAAAATTCTAACGTCAATAGCATCTAAATCTCAAATGTTTTAGAAGAAAAAAAATTACTTTTTTTGTCCAAAAACATTCCAATAAAATATTCGCATCACAAATTTCAAAAGTCAATTTTGTAAAATAGTACAAGTAAAATAGAATTTCTACAAGAACGACTGATGTAAATTCAAGAAAATTTTAAAAAAGTTTTTTGTTATAAATTTGATAAGATAAGACAACTGCCATATAAAAAATTGGTGTTAAGATTAGTTAAATCTTTTCTATCTATGATTTTAAGCGTTGATTAGATACTATCTTCCTATGTAATGAGCGTCTTTAACATAATTCCTGAAACATAAATCAATAAAGTAATAAATTTTTGGACAGCTGAACTAATATTCATTTCATGGGGTTCATTGTTTTGGTAACGTTTCAGTAACGTAATTATTAGAAATGTCGGACGAGCAGCATTTTTCCAGATAATTTTAAATGGAATCATATGGCCAGTAATACCTCATTTAAAAGTTATTCTTAAGCTCATTTCAATGGCACTTACGAGATTATGAGTTTTAACTCAAAAATTACGAAATATGGATGTTATTATCATTGGTAAAAAAAATTAATGCAACATATTTTCTGAACACTAAAACTTAATTATTTAAAAATGTTTTGAACTAATAACTGAACTTGTTTTAGGTTAGGTTGTTCCATTCTTGTACTTCGTAACCATCCCTATTTGGTTCCAGTATTTCTTCCTCTCAACAACTTTTCTGTTGCTCTTTTTCTCTTGCTGTTAATATAAATGTCTCTGAAGCATATGCCACTATTGGTCTTATGGTCGTTTTGTACATTTTCATTTTTGTATTTCGGCTTATATTCTTATCTCTAAACATTTCTTTTATTTCTGTAGAACGCTTTATTTCCCGCTTAAAGTCCTCTTTTCATATCTACACGTTGATTTCTTCTGTTAACTAATACTCACAAATATTTGAACGTATCAACCTCTTCGAAGCTGTGTGCGTATATTATCAGTTTTGTCATTTTGTATTATTTTTATTCATTTTCAATCCTCTCATTGCCCTTTTGTCCCAGCACGTCACAAAAACAAGGAGCCTCTTTTGAGTTACTCAAAAATGTATTAATTTAAGTGTTGTAATTCAGGAAATAGGGGACTTTAGATGGGAAGTGTACACTAAAAGTATCTTGGGGTTTGCTTGCATTAAACAATACGTGTGTAATTTTTACAGCAATATCTAAAATTTTTTTCAGCTTCGTATTTTCATTTATGTTAAAAATATTGAAACATAACTTTTGTTTGACTCAACGGATCTTCTTTTCATTACCGAAATCAAAATTTCCTGAACCTACATCGTTTTTATCTATTTCGCAACTGTTTGTCTATTTTACCTGTATTTAAATATTAGCTATAGCAAAAATGCGTTCCAAATATCAACACCACCAAAGCATCTCAAAAATTTGCACATTTACTATAAACATTTACTACCAATATGTTACTACAAGGTTCTACAAATAATTTTTGATAAATTAAAATTTATTATTCGATTTACAATACTGAATTATATTTATAATAATCTTGTAGTAAGATATATAATCATGCCCGTTTTGTAACAAAAAAATTACGTCATTGTTGTAACAAATCGTTAATTACGAAGGTTGCGAAAGTATAAGTACCAACCACGTTCAATTTTATTAAGACCTTTGTGGTACCAATTACTTGTAATATTCAATTTATCGAAAGAAAGTAATATTTCTGTTATCAAACTCAAAAATTCTCTCAAAATATTTTTCAAATACTTCAAAAACTTTTTTTTCAATTGCATTACAGTAAATCTCTGTTTTTTATTTGTTTTGTCAATACAATTGTATATTACTAAAGAATTAGTTGAAAGAATTCTCAACTTGGTGCAATACATGATTTTGAAATTAAAAATTGTATCTAGTATATTAAATCTTAAACAAATCATATTTTTAATTGGCAATTAAGTTTTAGCAGTAAAAATGACATAATCTTTTCATTTCATCAAAATAGGATCATTTCAAATTATCAGATTTTATACAAATATCGCTGAAAAGCAATGGCCACAACGATCAGACAATAAGGCAACTTTTAAGATATTTTATAGTACAAAAGCTATGTAAACTATTAAAATATTGATCGAACCTCGAAAAATACTAGCTTACAATATTTAGCAATTTGTCATAGAAACTGCGTTAGACAACAGAGAACATTGCAGATCAAATTAAAAGAATTCTAAATACCAATTTCCAAATGTCTTCTGTTTTTTAGATTGTTCAAATAAAACTTTATTCAAGGGAGTTCTAACATTCATTGGTACTAGCGGATAAGTTTTTATAGTGTGTGGAAACCACTTATGGAATAAAAATGTTTGTATCTTTATTTTAGAACAATATACAAAAACGCTGGCACACGTAAACTTTTAAATTCAAATGTGCGCTTTTTAAACACAAATTGAAATGTACAGGATGATTCAAGCATTTCTAGCATAATCCACAATCTTTATTTTTAATCCATGATGTTGTATATTTTGTTTTTAAAGACTCCTCTACAACCTGATCTCAACGAACTATATCATGTATTATGAAAATATATTATAAAAAGTGAAATTTTGAAATTATGTATAATTTTCGCCAAGACACAAAATAAAGGTATTTTCTGAATTTGCTAAATAAAGACATCAAATTTCTAAACTCAGTATTCATATATTGTGTTTTGTTAACATTTTTTGCCATGAACAGCTAAAAACTGCCTAGATATGCCAATAATAACCCAAATCGAAAAATCATGTGAATTTTTATCTGTCAGTTGTTGATGTGTTGACGTTTTACATTAAAATACTAAATTCCTAATTAAAAACTAATTTCTTGCAGAAGCAATAATGAAATACTTAACTGAGACTAACCTAACCGAGATTTTAATAATGATCGGTTACGGAGATAATTGCAAAAGTCAAGTTGAAGTGTCAGACTTATTTAATCAGAGGTATCTTCAGTTAACTAATATTTCGCAAGGCATTAAGCCGGGTACACACATGCCAGTAAATTGGTAAAGTAGCTGGCATGCCAGTTGCTGAAATAGGCCAGTATCTGGCAAGCTCAAAACACATTTGCTAGTAACTGGCATGTCAGTAGCTTGCTTGGCTATACTGGCAAGGCGAAAAAACTGGCTCTTATTATTCATAATAGATCCTACATGATATAGTTCGTTCAGATCAGGTTGTCAAGGAGCTTTTAAAAACATAAAAATATACAGGGTGTTTCATTAAAAAAGATTATGTGTCATGCCAGACTTGCGTGGTTCACCCTATACATTTAAATTTACATTTAACAAGCGGACATTTGAATTTAAAAGTTGACGGGTCCCAGAGTATTTTAGAATTTTCAAAAATAAGAGCACAAAATTTTTTATTCCATAAATGGTTTCTTTACACTGTATATTTTCTTTTAATAGATAGTGAATAACCGTTCATAGAAAGAGTGTCAAGTCGTATCAATATTGACAAATTATGTTGATATAATATAAATAATAAACTGATACATTTTAAAAATGTAATACTAGACTAAATATAAGACAGTATGAAAAATTGGTTCATATAAAAAAATTCAGAAATATTTGGCATAAGGTAAACTTTTTCGCGTAACTATTCTTCGTTTAAAATATCGTTTTCTACTGTTTTCTAACACAACTTCTGATACATGCTCATATAATAAACTTACGTTAGCATAATCTAGATAAATTGAAATACTCCTTCAAATTCCACCTTAAGGTAGTCAATAACAACGTTAACACATACTAAACTACTTAGGTAAGTAAGTAAGATAGCAGTTACGTGGAGGTTTTTGTTCAAAATATTTTTGACATACCATAAAATCCTAGATAGTTACTCACCATCCTCTCTTTCACAACAAACCTAAGAGACCAGACGTGATTAATACCAGGTTGACAATAAAAGCAATAACAATTGAAAGTTTTAGCAATAAGTGAATGATTAATTTACAAATACCTTCAAAGTACCCCGGTACTGTGTAAAAGTGGTTTCAGTTAAATTGGCTGAAACTTTGCAGAGAGGTAGCTTTGATTATGCTGATCCAAAGTTCTCACATGCCACAAGACTCAAAAATAATTTTTTTCTGGGTTGCAGAGCAGAGTGTTAGTTTTCAGTCTATTTTTCAAAATTATAAATTTCGAAACATGCCGTCCCACACATTCAATATACAGCATCTGAATCTCATTAAACACGGATATGGAGTAGAATAGTACGATATATAGGATATCCTACTATTCTACATTGACAGTTCCACTAAATAACGTGGATATTCCAGTATCAATTATATAAATACACATAAGCGTACACACGTGCAATAAGTACCTGTAAACACCTATAAAGACGGTACTGTGGGAGCAGACACATAAGTAGAATTTTTTGACGGGGTGCAAACAAGTGCATTACGTTGAGAGAACGATTCACTGATACCACTGCGTATGCGTAAAATTCGCTAAAACTTTTGCGTATGAGCCAGTCCCTACAGTACCCTCTGTGCAGGTGTAGTTTCACTGATATCTACTGTGCATGTGTACATTCTCTCCGTTTCCAATCTATATCTGTTCCTCCAGTGCTTCCTCTGCCAGTACACATTGTACTGATACTTTTGGCGCAAACCACTAACAAATTCTGCATATGCAGCAGTCACTCCTGTGACTTCTGTAGAGATTACCATTATTTTGAAAGCTTCTGTGCATACGTAGTTTCCCACAAAATTAGATAGACGTCTATGTAGAAAATGGGATATTTCTGTAGCACTGTCCCCGTTATTAGTGGGACTTTCCTTATGGATCAGTGGGATATCCTACAGGGTTATCCAACCCAGTATATACCACTTATTTTTTTAACAGTGGATTTTGACATGTCATACAGACCCCATATTCATGTTTAATAAGATTTGGAGGCTGTATTTAACGTCAAACTCTTTGAAGCTCCATATCTTGGAACTAAATGGTTTTTCAATGATGCAATGAGAAATTTGATCAGCATGAAAGCTACCTCTCTGGTTAGTTTCAGCCAATTTAACTGATATTTTGTAACTCATTTATTTATATCATAGAATATGGTACGTTCGGTTGAAATTTGGTACTATAACTTTAATTACGATATCTTACCAGCATCATCGACCGTTCATATTATTTTTACTAAATGTTCGTGGAGAGAAACGCTCCACTTCACATGCTACAAAACAAAATGTTATTGTGTTACTGATGTACATAGAAAGTATAGGTCAAATCAAAATACAACATGGAAAGCCTAATAGATGATTTATTTTCTAGAACATGAAAATAAAATTATCAAGAATGCGTATAGAATATGATATCTAGACTGAAAACACAACAAACGCATCCTAAACAAGAGTTGTCAATAGTATAAACAAACATTTGATAGAAAGTATTGGATATATTAGTATGAATCGTGAAATTTTTTGGGTATAGTTGAGTAAAGTTAGGTCTGCCAATGATATAAGGGATTTCGAATCTCTTTATTGCATACAGGTCGTTAAGAAATCGTCTCTTTATTGCAGTGACTACACATCCGTGAGGTCCGAGTAGTAAATATTAGTGAGTGGACAGTAAGAAAACTTAACTTAAGAAAAAGTAACGAAACCTGACTCCAAGAAGGCCTGCAACATTGGAGCAGTGAAGGTATGTACAGTTCCTTGATGAGAACAGGACTTTTAAATATTTTTCTACTGCTGCATTAATTGGCACGTGCCGAGACCATTGAGATTATAGAGATGAAGAGTACTTATAGTTTAAAAAAGATTTATTTGTCAAAACCATAAAAACAATATACTTCAGCTTGTACTCTAAGTGATTGCACTTCGAATTGCTCACTGTATTTTTTAGATCTGGCCTCCACGTCTGCTGGCAGTTTGCAAGCTTCAAACGATGTTATAATAATTCTAAAAAATACATCGAATTGTTATAGAATCGGAATCCGTCTAAAAGGGGGCTATGTTGATGAATAAGGTAGAATTTTGTCTAAAAAATATAATTTTATATCTTATTGGGGGAATTACTAAGTAGTGTACATTAACATTTATTTTTACACAACTTTTATCTGTTCCTTTTCTAAATATGTTCTTTATTAACTAGTACTACATTTCCGCGATTAATTCAAATAGTAATGAAAATGTTACACAAAATAAATGCATAATAATGAATATAATACGTGATTAAATGAAGTATGTATTAAACGGACTTTGAGATTGAGTGAAATAAAAAATAAAAGTTTTTATTGATTTTTTTATTTTATTCTCATATAATATTGGAAAATAGAAAAGCAAAGGCGTTGAGAATATATTTAAGGAATAAGATTATATTGACAAAAATGTTGTAAAACAAATGTTATTGTAAATAAAACTGAAATAAGTTTTAATCCAATTTCTGAAAAATCAATACATTATACAATAACACAAGATATACGAAAAAAGAAGAACCATGAAACTGGATTAATTCGTGTTATGAGCAATATGAAGGAATGATTACTAGTACTTTGTGGAAAGTATATCTGTATACGTTGTTTTTGCTCTGTTTGCAGTAAAACTTTCAAATTATTGAATACCACATAAATAGTACTACATAAAATTTTTCAAAGATTTTCCAAATCTTTAAAAAATATATATGTCATCAAACAAACACTAGTATTAATCATTTTTTCCACCTCAAATCAATAAAAAATCGCAGGTGTTTGCATCTATCTGTTAACGCAACAAACAAAAAACAAAACTCGTTCCTATTAAGTGCCCCCATTTACTAAAGGCATATAGGACCACTGTTATGACACTTCATCTTTTTGGAAAAGTCGTCTTTGAGGTTCAGGCGTATAGTGAAAGCGGGTTCGCAAGTGCTGTGGAGAACCTGGTACCGACGAGCTCTCTGAGAGTCTCCGTGGAGGAGGCAATGGAGGTGTCGGTGATACATACCTAAAATGTTTATGAATTACTATGTATATTAAAAACATTATAATATAAGACAATAATGTCAACAGTAATGACTCAAGTAAGTTATAAATAATATTCGTTATGAAGATGACATTGCGCTGTTGACAAGAACATCAATATGGGAAGGTAATGTAGTGTTAGCAACCCTGGAGAGTAGGATTATTGTGCAAAGTATTATAATCTACAAGTAGATGATAACAATAATCGTCAAATTCAATTTTATTGCATTAAATAATGATTAATGACATTGACATTAAGGACATTGACGAAATTCGTGTACCCCCAGACAATAAATGTCAGCCAGACCCCGGCATACGACCGTTAGCTAGCCACTAACCCCTACGAATCCGACACACTCGAGGGTGGCGCGTTGCGCGAAGCATCGCGGGGCTTCACCCTCCCCGTAGTACCTGTGTTGTGGTACGCACACCCAACCGTCCGTTATCCCCCCCCATCCCCCGGAGGCGGAAAGGTACCTCACACGTTTGACAGGTAAACGCCCAGGAGCTTTCCTCTACCACTCTCCCAAGGTGACGACGTGCCGTAACCCCACACCCTTAATGGGGAAAGGGTGTATCAGAGACGCAGCACGTTTAACCTCACCTTGGTTCTGTGGAATGAAAGTAGAATGGTCCCACGAGAGGCTCGTCTCAGATACTAGGAGTGTAGACCGGTGACTGTAACGCCGAAGCGCCCTGCGTGCGTTTCTACAAACCCGACATCTCGAACGACCACTCTCCATCTCTTCATTCCTTCCCATTAGTCGCCTCTTAAGACAGGCAGGGATACTTGCCCCGGCTGTATTCTTGTCTCCGCGAATCGGATGAAGGCTGGGGATGGACAGAAAAAATATTACTAAATTTATTGTCATTAAACGCATGCCTAATTCATCCAATTTGTGGCGACATATAAAGACGCTCCAATTGAAAAATAATATGCGAGTGTTTTTGCAACAAGGTCAAAGTGCAATTATGCTTTCCAAGCATTTGTGAGATATTGGAAGTGTTAAAGTCGCTATTGACCGGATTCATTTCATTGCCCAGAGATTTCTGTTACTTAGACTCGAAAGAGGAGTTTATTGAACTTTGATACATTATTTTAAGGCGATACGAAGTTTGACGGGTTAGCTAGTAATATAATAACTGAAACGCCATGCTTCCTACGTAACCTCTAAAATTTCAAATATTGTGCACCATTAATGACTGATACCTCACCTTTACGCATTATGAAAGCAAGGAACAACAAGCTCCAACAGTATGGTATATTCGCAGTCACAAATACAGAAATATTAGAAATATTTATAATATTTAGAGAATCTGTAAAATATTTGTTCATGGGTTTTTTTATTTTTAGAATATTCCTTGAAAACTATTAAATTCCTAAGCGCAGTAACTTGTAAATGTATGCAAGTTTCAAATAAAAAGAAGAAATGGAGTGACTTTAAAACCTTTTACAAGATGAAACATACTTAAATTTACTTTTATTTATCAATGTACTTACCATTGAACAATTCTTTATAAGAATGTAGTTGATCCATTAAACATATTACTGCGGACATTATATACAATTAGAAAATAAAAGAAGTCCCTTCAAGGCAGGCAAAAGTAGATGTAGTCCTAAAATCAAGACAACTAATCTACCTTAGGGTCTAAAATGGACGTACGGAATGTACTGTACGATATTATGTACCAATAAAGTAAGCAACCATTTCGTCAATGTGAATTTTGTAACAAACAAATAGAAAGATTCTAATGAATATTTTAATCAATCAACGTTGTGAAAAATTACGAACAAAACATCCCGAAAGTTTTTTTTCACTAGAATCCTTACGAAATATCTGCAGCATTCCATCTACTAGCGTCGTAAGTCACAGTTCTACCAGTTACTGTGGTCGCTTCGCTACGATGATTTACCCGCTTTTTCCACGTAGTAATTCATAGTTTACGAATAAATAAGTTTTTCTAGTTTTCTCAGAACACGAAGTAAAAAAAATCCGGTCATACACTTATACTTTTCTGTACACGGCATGACACTGTAAGGACTTCTCTTCCAGCCAATATATTGTTGCCCGTGTACTACAACTAGGAAGTACGTATTTTAGAAGGCATACTCTATATAAAAAAACTAGTAAGCCACTCCATCCTGATATTTGGCAATATTCATTGGATTTTTTTTTTCGATATTTCGAACATCCATATTTTTTTCGATATTAACTCTATTCTTGAAAAAAAAGTATTAGTTTATTGAAAGTGTTACACCATAAACTAACTAAAACTAACTACAATGTTTTACAAATGCCAATTTTTGGTCGTGTCAAAACTACAATAAAATGAAATTTGCAACATTAATAGGAAACTTCATTAAATGTAACGTAAATAAAATTAACTAAATTTTAAATTAATAAATTCATAATTATAAACAGTTTACTCATACAATTCGCTGTTGGGCGTGAAAAAGGGGACAAGTCAATTTTTGATGAAAACGGGATTAACTCAAATATAGGTTGAAAAAAGTATGTTTTAATTGTGTGTAAAAGGGGACTAGTCAATGTAGCTGAATTTGTATGTAAAGTTGATTGTTCCAAAAGAGGCACTTACAAAATAGTACATAAAGTTTAGTGTAAAAAGGGATATGTTAACATATTCCTTTTGGCACTGCCCATTAGGGTGTCCCGTCTTTGCATAAAAAAATTTCTTTTTGAGCTACACTATCGCAAGACGTATCCAAATTTGCGTAATTTTCCAGAGATTATAAAAAAAGTAAAATAAATACGATAGCACGTCACCTTCAGGGCTCTACTAGACTTTAAAGTTTTGTAAATTTTACGTTTGTACAGACCTAAATCATATACTTCAAATAATACACAAATTAAATTTAAAAGATATTTTATTATTAAAATTAATGAAAAAGGTTCAAAACAACTTAACAAACAAAATAGATCCTATATTTGATGACAAAAACTTAAAATTTGAACTTATTTTTGTGTCCAAAATTTGGCATTTCTGCCCGAGACTGCAACCTGGTTCTGATAAAGCTATCTCTAGAAGTAGCATCAGTTACGTTCTGCGAGGCTTCTGTAATCAGTTTAACACATCTTTCCACAGATTGTGTGTGGCAGGGAAAGTCAAAAATATCCAAGCTTTTATCTTTTACCATGATGTGAAGGTCCTCAGTAGAAATATGCCGAAGAACCGGCGGTGTTGTAACCTGACATTCGTGCCACATAATAATATCGGTGTAATCTTTAGCAGAGAAGTTAATTTTTGGTGTTTTAAATATTCTGCGTTTATCGTTACTTTCAGTGTCTCTAGCTTTTTTTATTCTTCGCCATGCCAGCTCCCTAATGTGATCTCTATCATCAAACAACATACTCACAAGTAAGTTTTCTGGGTGGGCAAAAAAGGCATTTCTTTCGATAACGGTATCCACAACAGATCTTAGATTTTCGGGTAGAAATCGAGAGTACATAATTAGTTGAAAAATATGCTTTGCTCCATCCTTAAAAGACGATTTTTGCTTAATACTGAACCACATCGGAGCATATACTTTAACAACATAGTTTACAAGCAATTGTAAATTTTCTGATGGATTAAGCGTACTTACATAAAGTCTGAGTAGACGATTAGCAGTAGTAAGCCATCTGGAGTGCGCCATTTTTCCAGGTTGACGGTTTGCCAATTCAGGAGTACAGAAACCGGTTAATACTGCTTGACATATTTCATATAGATATTTTTGATCTGTACTTAATTCATTGACTACATTTTTTGGCAAGTCAGGCAAATTACCATTCATACCAGAAAAAGTCACGGTGGGGCTGTTTTCATAAGCAACTAACTGTTTTCCAATAGGTCCGGAGTATTCTCTAGGACCCGAAGTAGAACCATCTATGGTCAGGAACAAGTGACGAAACGGTAACTCATTGGCATGAAGCAAACAAACGCACCATTGTAACGGTCTCTCCAAATACTCCTCTAAATATTGAATCACGCCACCCTTCCAGCCAGTATTAGTTGCAGTTCCATCACATCCAACGCAAATTACAGCATCTAAATTCAAACTTTGACCCTCAAAAAAAGTTGTGATCGAAGTAAAAATTCCATTTGCAGTGCCACGACTAGGCGTTGTATGTCCCAAAAAAATTGATCCGGGTTCTGATAACAATGAGATGTGTTCTTCCAAAATCTCTTTGCGATGGTAACGATTCCCTATTTTCTCATTTATCAGGGTCTTGTCCTTTCGTCCATCAAAGTAAATGCTATTTACAACAATACCTGCAACATCTTTTGAAGCATCTCTTCGGGCTTTACATACAGCTCTGTGGATTTTGTTTTTATCAATAACCAGTGTCAGATCTTCGGTAGAAACCAAACCCACATCAACCAAAACGGCAGAAGCAACAGCAGCAACAGATCGCATCGATAAACCGTATCTATCACTGACTTTAGCAACTGTTGGCAACGGCAACGTATTTCTATTAAACGTGGAAGTCAACGGTGTCTCTGTTGAGAAAGAGTGAGGCACTGCTTCTTCATCACAATTTTCTGATATAGAATCGGTCGTTTGAGTAACACACAACTTTTTTGTTGCCCTCATTGATTCTTCCATTTTTCTCTGCTGTCGTTTTATGAACCTGGCAGTTTCTTTCTTATCAACACCGCCTATAACCATTTTCCTGTCATTTCTTTGATCCAACAGAAAGTCTCTATCATTGATGGGAACTTTTTTATGTTTTAAACAGGAACAAGATTGAATAGAAATACATTTACAAGCAGCAACGTCGAAAAGATTTTCAGCTGACTCTACAAAATACTTCACTTTGTTTTCAAAACTGTTATTTCGTTTGATTTTGGGGTGTCGTTTCAAACTGAGGTACTTTTCGAAATAATATTTTAGTAACTGAATAATCCGTTCCTTAGTTACGATTGGAATCGAAGCTTTTGTCCAAATATTAATAACTTCTTCAGAAACAATGGCATATATTTCTGAATTGGATGGATCCTTTCCATTATACTTTAATTTTAGATCGTTCTTCACAAATAAAATATATTTCATAACATCTCTTATAGTTGGTAGCTGTCGATCGTCAAGTTCTTTGTAAGGTCCCATAATAGAACAAGTAGTCTCACTACGCCTAGAACTCATGATTTAAAACTCACAAAATCAGCTTTTGACACTAGAACAAACGCAACTGTAATGATGTTGAACGTCGAACGACGTGTCGACCACACCCCGAGCCACCTTCTCCTTCTACTTGTCTTTCTCCTACCATCAAAGCAGATCTGACGTAATCAAAGTTCACAGAATTCTCTAACTAAACTTTAACGTAACGTATAATACGACGCAGTATTATACATTATATACAATAGTACAGTACAATCTCAATTTATTTTAGTTCAGGAGCCGAAAAAATATTATCACAAAAATGACAATTTTTCCAAATTTTGAATATCTGTAGAACCCTTAAGATATATTTTTATTTTATTTTTAAAAATACTGTGATAATCTATTGGCAATTACATAAATTTTAAGAGGTCTTGCATTAAATAATGTTTTATATTTAGTTCAGGATGCGAAATTAAGTATAGTGAAATATTACCATAAAAATGACAATTTTTCAAAACTTTAAAGTTTGGTAGAACCCTAAAGATATATTGTTATAATTTTTTTAAAATTATTGTGATAATTTACGAGCAATTACCCCAATTTCAAGAGGTCTTGTATTAAACAAAAACAAAAAGCGATTTTTCGGGACACCCTACTGCCCATATCAATATTTCTCTTAGTGAATAATGAGACAACTTGACTTGCCCCCTTATTCACGGTTAGCTTTTAATGCAACGAGCAACCAACTTAACACACATAACCTATAAATTAGTATGCAAAACGAGTCATAGTTGTGATTATTATTGCAAAATAAAAATATTTGTTTAAATTTAGTAATACCAATATAATAAGTGAAAATTAAAAAATGTCTAGAGGAAAACAAATTCTAAATATGCTAAATGCCGATGGTAAGTAAAATCATAATTCATTTTCCACTGGTAGTGGTAGAATATTTTTACTGTAATCTAAAATTATCCAGTTGTTTCTGTATGTATAATGTGTACACAGAATAAATAAAATAAATGGGATATTGTTTTACAGATGAACAAGAGAATGTTCGTATATATTGTTCAGATAAGGAAACTGTATTAGAAAATTGCAAATGATGTACAAATGCTGACCATTACTTGGAAGGGATTATACCAATGCAGAAAACCTTTCCTTCTGGTAAATAATAAATAATTTTATTAAAAGTGGGTACACGTAATACAAACTATGGAAGAAATTATATGAACAAAAACAAAATGCGCATTTAGTGTCGTTCTTTTGTTGTTTGCTAATAAAAATTTTATTAGCTAATTTTATTTTTGTTGCATTTTAGAGCAACATGCCCGAGATGAGTCTGAGATGTCCTACGCCAGTAGCGTTGCTGCATCACTTCCAGATGAAATTCAGGATCTATTAGATTTTTCATCAGATGATAGTATTGCATATCCAAATTTTGTCCCTGCGAAGGATGAAAAATATGATAGCTTTGCCGCGGACAGCGATATAGTAGAAAGAAAAAAAAGAAGACCCAATTCAGAAGAAGATATAAATAATACTGCAGTAGACAAATATAACTTAGACGGGCAAGTCCACGAGAAAGTTAAAAAACGCACGAACAAAGAAACGAGAAAAATGAGACAAGAGAGACGAGAAAAACGAAATTTTGGTAAGGCGTATGTTACAAGAACTGGAAAAGAGATTAAAGAAAAAACTATGCAAGAACTGAAATTATGTAGAAATAAGTGCAAGGAAAAAATAAAGGACGAATTTCGCTTGCAACTTTTTAAAGAATTCTGGGAAATGGGAAGCTACAATCGTAGGTTAGAATATATAGCTGCTCTCATGGACGTTAAAGAGAAGAGTTCTATACGAATTAGGTGTTCTGACCCAAGCAAACAACGGTACCGACAGCATACCATAATTTATCATTTCCCTCTTCATGGCGTTCGTTCTGTTGCTTGCAAGGACTGTTTTATGAAAACTTATAATATTAGTAAGAAATTCATAGAAGTTATAGTAGCGAAAAAATGTTCTCAAATATCAGACGTAATGACATTAGACCAACGAGGATATCATGAAAATCGGAAGAAGGTATCAGATGATGAAAAAATAAGGACAAGGGATCACATTTTATCTATCCCCTTATATGAAAGTCACTATACAAGAAGGCAGTCATCGAGGAAATATTTACCTTCAAACTACACACTCACTGCTATTTATGAAGCTTACAAGAAGATTTACCCAGATAATTTTATTAATCGTAAAATGTACGAAAACATATTTCACAGCCTTGACATCACTATAAAGAAACCTAAGAAAGACACATGCGGTAAATGTGACAAATTAAAAATGAAAATTACTATGTGCAAGAATGAGGATGAAATAAAACTACTAAAAGAAGAGTTAAACGAACACCATTTACAAGCTGATCAAGGATATAAAAACAAAGAAGACGATAAATTTCTGACTAAGGATAAAGCTAAAATGAAAACCATTACTTTTGATCTCCAGCAATGCCTGCCAACACCAGACCTCCAAAGTGGTGAGTCGTTTTACAAGAGGCAATTGTGGACATTTAATCTTACAGTTCACGACTGTGATAACTCACAAGCCCACTGCTATTTATGGCATGAATCTTTAGCAAAACGGGGCGGAAATGAAATTAGTTCCTGCCTATATCAATACCTAACAAAAGATTTAGATCCTAAAGTTGAACACGTAATAATGTATTCAGACTGCTGTCCTGGCCAGAATAAGAACAGGTTCATAACAGCAGCTTGTTTAACTGCTTTACAATGCTCTGCAAATTTAAAAATTATTGAACACAAGTTTTTAATACCAGGCCATACACATATGGAGTGCGATACGGATCATAGTTTAATAGAAAAAAAGAAGAAAAAATTTAGTAGTCAAATAGAACATCCACATGATTGGGCTCAACTAATTCGGTAAATAGGGAGGAAACGTCAATTTTTAGTTACAGAAATGCAGCGCTCTGCGTTTCTTAATTTTGGTGGCTTATTTAATTCTGTATTAGTAAACCGCAAAACTGATACTCAAAATAACAAGATAAACTGGAGACAATTTCGTTGGTTACGGTATGAAAAATCTAACCAGTTTCAATACAAGTTGTCCTTTGACAAAGAAGAACCTTTTAAGACCGTAGATTTAGAAAAGAGGGGAAAAGCGGCTATAAATTTATTACCCAAGGAGGCATATAACAAGCCTGTGCCGATAACGATAGAAAAGAAAAAGCACCTGATGGACTTACTGCCGTATATATCAGAATCACTGTGGGACTTTTACAAAAATCTACCCACAGATAAAGACTTAGCTGATGTGCTCCCGGATTCATCAACTTCTGACGACGATTAAAAGTTTGAAGTATCTTGTAGCTAGATTTGTATGCATAAGTAATTTATGTTTAATGTTTTTAGTACATAAATATATGTAGCACTTAAGTAAGCTTGTATTAACGTAATAAAATTTTCCATTATCCTGTGTTATCGTTATTATGTTCAACTACAAAGGGGGTAAGTCATGTGAGTATTTGTGAAAAACGAGGTAAGTCAAACAAATATCGTTTTAAACATATTTTTTTCCCAAATACTCAGCAAAAAAATCTTAATCCATGTAGGAAAAGTACATGTAAAAACAAATTTCAAGTAGATTATCATTCAAAACATCTGTAAAAAATCATCATTTTTTTGTAAAATTTTAAATAGTGTTTTTCTCGTTTTCACATTTTATGACTTGTCCCCCTTTTCACGCGCAACAGCGAATTATAAAGTCGCTGTTCTAAGCTATGAACATCATTTTGGAGCCTTTTAGGGGTTACTAGACTACAAGAATTAAGACAACGAGTAATGCATGAAGCATTACTCGTTGTCTTAATTCTTCAAGTAAACCCCATTTGAAGAAGTCTAGGATCTTACGGTCTTAAATCGGTGATCTTGCTCTCCATTCAGTAAGCCTCTCGGACTTCTGCATATGGTGTTATTGATTGAAAAACAAGATTTATATTACAATTCCAGTTTTAACTAAGGAAGTTGGAAGAACTAACGTAATAAATAGTGCGTGAATGTAGTGTAGTAAACCCTAAAAGGCTCCAAAATGTTTTTCATAACTGCAAACAGCAACTTTATAATCGTATGGACGTTGGAGGATATCATTTTGAACAGATAAGTAAATAGTTTATAGCTGATGAGTAAACTGTTTGGAATTATGAATTTATTCGTTACATTAATAAAGTTTCATATTAATTTTGCAAAATTTCGTTTTAATGTAGTTTTGACATGACCGAAAATTGACATCAGCAAAACATAGGCGTTACGATTAGTTTTTAAGAGGTGTACCACTTTCAATAAACTCATACTTTTTCACAAGAATAGAATTAATATCGAAAAAAATACGGATGTCTGAAGTCTCCAGCGAAATACCTGTCTAACAATAGCTGTCTAATAATATGGTATACTCCCGATTTAAAATTTAAGGATTGGGGTACTGGAAGGTAGGGAATTAACAATTGACAGATAGGGGAGAGGCTGGAACAGTGGCCACTTTTAAATATTTTGTTGTTGTTTGATAGATACAGACGGGCCATCTAGTACAAACACTAACAATTTTAGTCACAGTAGTCGCTTACTACGCTTGACCCCTGCACCATCGTTTCCAGAACCATTTTGTAAACGAACCTGTTAAGAGCAGTGTTAGGTAGAAGTAGCAGGTAAGTTTAAACATCTTTTCAACGCATATTATACATATTAAACGTTCTGTATGTTTTGTGGTATACAGTATAGGATTTAAAACTTGCAGGTGATGCAAATTATGATCTATCTTCAAAGTAGTAGATTTTAGGTTATGCCTCCTAAACAAAGAGCTTACAGTGGTACAGTGGTCACACACTTATGAAGGAACAGTGGCCACTGCTTATGAAAAAAAACGTGGTGGCCACTGTTCCTACATACGTTTGTAACAAGCAGTGGTCATTGTTTTTTCTGCAAAAAAAAATCAAAAATAATTTTGTTTCAGATAGTAATATACCACGGAAAATACCAAAAAATCCCGGTATTGGAAAAACTACAGATGAAAATATGAGAAAACCGATTTATGATGTTTGGGAAGGTGGATTATCACAAAAGGCTGTTGCTTGAAAATACGACATTCCACACACTACGTTTAGGAAATATTTTAAAAAGTGCAATGAAAATAAAAATAATATAGATTGGACTTCAGATGTTCTTGAGAGAGCTCCAAGATTGACCCCAAATTATGGTATCAATCAATTTTGATGTCATGTTTCTTTAGCATCTATTAAATTTGCAAAAGAAAATAATATAATCTTGTTGATTTTACCGCCACATATTAGTCATCACCTTCAGCCACTAGATAAAACTATGTTTCGTCCTCTGAAGAAATATTACTCACACGGTTGTCAAAATTGGTTACTGAAAAATCCTGGAAAGAGGACAACAATTTACGACATAGCATAGATTTTAAGCGACGTTTATCCACTTGCTTTCTGTCCCAAAAATGTGGTATCAGCTTTTAAAGGCTACTGGGGTATTTCCATTCAATGATAACATTTTAAATGACGATGATTTTGTGGCTTCAACCGTAACAGACATGTCAAACATATATCAAGAAGAACAACAACCAAATAATTCAAATGTTAGCGATATACCACAAATGGACATTCAGTTCCCTTTAACATCAACTTGTTCCAATAAAATACCAGAAACAAATCAGAAACATCCATCGGAAATAACACCTGAAAAGAAAACTGTATCTTATGAAGCGATGGCAACTTTCAAGGACACACTCGAAAATCGATTTACTTCACCTTTATTACTTCAACCATACAATAAAGCTACCTTATTGCCATTAAAAAAAAAACAAAGGAAAAACAAAACAACTGAAATTTTAACTGATACAACAATTTATAAAAGAATAGAAGCGGAAACAGCAGAAAGAATATCAAGGCAAAGTAGAGTAAAGAAACCTAACACAACAGTAAAAAGAAAAATTGATAGTTCAAACAAGTCGAATAGGAGTAATGCAAAGAAAAATAAAAGCATACCCAGTGATGACAGTAACAGTAACATTGAATTGTCTGATGTTGTGGATTCCGACGATGTTAGTCTATTTTCAGAAGTAGATGAAATTTCTTACGAAGACATCCTCACGAATGGTGTAAGTGAATTCATGTGTTCTCGTGAGGTTTCAAACAAAGAAAACTTCAAAATTTTATATTGCACAAGTTACAGAAGTTTTTTCTTCTGGTCAAGAATACAATGTAAATTTTCTAGGGCGTCACGGTGTTAAGTCAAGATGTTGAACTCATTTTAACCAACCAAAAAGTGATGGAGCAACACAACGAACGGCAAATTTGTTTACTTTTAAAGCGGATTTATCATTTTATAATATTTGTTAAAGATTAATATTACTTTTCTTTTTTTATGAATATTATAAATAAAAATTGCCAAAAATTAGCAAACCTGATCTACTCCTCAGCCCAGAATACCTATAAAAAAATAATCAATAAAATCAATGAAGCAGCTTACGAAGCGCTCGGCACAATCCAAAAGAACAAAAAGAATACTCCATTGTGGTGGACAAATGATATCGCCAATGCAGTACACAACAAGAAACAAGCATATCAAAAGTGGCTGCAAACAAATGATCCAGATGATAGACGAACATATGCAAGATCAAACAGAGAAGTAAAAAATTTAGTAACTAAAGCAAAAAATATTTCCTGGGAAAATAAATGCGAAGAACTCAACAAATATATAGGGTCAACAAGATCAAGAGAAGCATAGAAAACGGTAAAAAATCTGAGAACAAACAGAAAAGAAACGAGTAGAATAGATTTAATAGAAGAAAAATCTTGGATCGAACACTACTCACAACTTTTGACTGAAACAAGACCTCAATTCACGAACATCAGTACAACAACATATGAACTGGAATTCAGTGAAGACGATGAAATAACAGTACAGGAAGTCGAGAATGCAATACGAACTCTAAAAAATCGGAAGTCATGCGGACCACAAGGTATACCAAATGAATTATTAAAACATAGCCCACAAGTATTACGGGAATTACTGGCGTATGTCTTCACATTATTCTATAATGGACACGACTTACCACCGGAGTGGACAAAAGCACATATTAACAACATCTACAAAAAAGGGGATAGAATGAATTGTTCAAACTACAAGGGGTCTAAGTGTCATAAATTCACTCTCAAGACAGTATGGAAAAATAATAAAAAATAAAATTGAAAAAGAGATGACAGATGTAGAAGAACAGAAAGGCTTTCATGCAGGCAGATCCTGCATGGACAGTATATTCTCTCTAAAGCAAGTTATCGAGAAAAGATTAGCCCACAACCTTTCAACTCATATAGTCTTTATAGCTCTGACAAAGGCATACGATAGTATACCACTTTCAATGCTTTGGGTAGCAATGGAAAAACAAGGAATAAGCAAAAAAATATACAAGCAGTACAACAGCTCTACAAAAATATGACGGCAAACATTAAAACATTAAAACTGGAAATAGATAAACTAGAGAAATTCCTATTAGTAAGGGCCTAAAGCAAGGCTGCTGCATAGCACCTATACTCTTCAAACTATATCTAAATGAGACACTCTCACTGTGGAGAAGAAAGTGCTGCAATATGGGCATCCCAATCGGAGATGATAGATCAGCCACCAGACAGCTACACGGACTATTATGGAATAAAAAAATAACAAAAGAAAATAAAAGAAGAATTTATAAAACAATAATAGAGAGTATTGGACTGAACGGCACCGAACTCTGGGAAACAAACCAAAGAAACAAATCAAAAATTAAGGCCATGGAAATGAACTACTGGAGACGATGTTGCCAGCTCACTAGACTTGATAGGGTGAGAAACGAAGATATTCGGAGATAAATGGAAATCGATCTAGACATAATAGACACAATCGAAGCCAAAAGATTTAACTGGTGTGGACACCTTCAGAGAATGCCGGAAAATAGATGGCCAAAAAAAAATAGAAGAATGAACTCCGCCAATTAGAAGAAAACGAGGTAGATCAAGACAATCCTGGAGAGACGATGTCGACGATGCAATGACCGCCAGAGATCTAACAACTGAAGATTGCTTCGACAGAAAATGCTGGAAATTAGGATGCGCGAAGCGGCGCCAGCCGTAGAAGACTCGCTTGTTATATATATTATATATATATATACATAAAAATATAAGAATTGCAAGTAATTACGACTGTACCTTACGTTTGTGGCCACTGTACCATCTAGTTTGGTACAGTGGCCACATTTTTTGCAAAAACAAAATTAGTTACACCTGCATAACCTGTATTTTTTTGGGATTACAGAGTACATTTTTAATTTACTAAGTGCTTTGACGTTTTTGAGTTGATATTCATTAATATATTATGATTTATATTAAATTTATCTTGCATTTACTCGAAAGGTGGCCACTGTACCAGCCTCTCCCTTATCTATGCCGCTAAAAGATGATCCCTTTAGAATAAAAATATCTTGGCATTTTCTCAAAATCCAATGAATATTGCCAAATATCAGGGTGGACTCTTTTGAGTGGTCAAATGTTAGATACATATTAAAGCTCTTACCTTCGTGAAAGGCTGGGAGAATTACAAGAATTGTTCTCTAAGAAATTTCGACGTAATGCTAAAGGACTTTGATTTTCTCCACTAGGACGTCTACTGAGTCGAGGAGGTGGTTCGGGACTTTGATGCCTTGATGATCGACCGCTTCGATCTCCACCCAATTGCAATTTTAAAAAGGAGGAAAAACGCTTCTTCCCTGAAAAAAAAAATGACAATTAAATTTCATGTGGGGTATTAAAAAGTGAAATTAAATACAAAATATTATTTGCAAGCTTAAACATACATTCTTCTTCTTCATCAAGTTCAGGTCCTTTCGGAGATTGGAAATCATTCTGGTAATTAAATTTTGTTTGTTGCGCGTCTGAGTAGTTCAATTAAACTTCAGCCTAACAATTTACACAGATTTTACGTCTTCGTCCTCTTTTTCTGTCTTTGATTTTGCCCTGCATCATAATTAAGAGCTAGTATTTTTCACACCTCATAATTTGTCCCAAGTATTCCAACTTCCTTGTTTTTGTTGAGTTGGTTTGCGATGTGTCCATATTTTCAGAATACGTCGGTAACGTTACATTTCGAATGCTTATAGGTTTTTAAGGTTTGATTATCTCCAAGTCTCAACTCTATATAAAAGGGAGGAGAAAATATAAAATCGTAGCATTCCTATGCGCAGCGTGATATTGATATTGTAATCACAGAAAAGTTAAAGTTTACTATTTTCTTTTGTTTGATCATTATATTCTCTTATCCAAGCTCCAAGATATTACCAGGTATTTGCTCAATTTCTGTATTATCTAGTACTAGTTTATCTCTAATATTTTGTGTTTTCTTAATTACCATGAACTTAGTTTTCTTCAGATTTATTTTTAATCCATAATTGTTGCAGTGCATGCTGAGTCGTGGAGCAACATGTTGCAGTTCTTCTAGTGTTCCCGTCAAAAGAACACTGTCGTCAACATATCTTAAGTTAATGAGTGGTTTACCATTTGTTATTAGGCATTCACTGACTTCAGCCAGCGCTAATTAAGATTGCTTCACTATATAAATTAAACAACAATAATGATATAATACACCTTTGGCACACCCCCGACAAATCTGAATGTCCTCATTCAGTTCATCTGTAACTTTGGCTGTTTCATTCCAGTATAGGTTACATATATGTAATTCTAATGTGTCTAGTGTATATGTTTTTGTTTAACAAAATTTCTTTAAGACGATTATGCTGCACTGTCTCAAAAGTCTTCTCGAAATCTTATTATTTCTTATAATTCCTTATAGAATTCCTTATGGTTCTTTCCATATACGGAAAATCGGAAAACAGTTTAGGGGTTAGGGTGTTCTCCGTAACCGACGAACAGTTGCGTCCTGGCCTGATCCCCGTGGAAAGTAAGCTAGGGCTACCCACTAGACGACGAATGGGACCAAAAAAGCTAATCCTGAGAATTGCAACTCTCAACGTCGGAAGAATGACAGGTAAAGGAGAGAAAGGTAATAAACCGAGAGATCTTAAAGATGGATGCTAATTAATATACAATACTGATAACAGTCATGGTTGACATAAAGTAGAGTGTTATTTTGAACAATGAGTGGAAGGAACATCTAGTAAGGGTAACCAAAAAAAGTAATAAAATAATGATAATAAAAATAACAAAAGAAAGAATTTTGGACTGCCCTTGACTGTGAGATGCTCGAGATTCCTGTAGACGAAAAGCGTTTTATTGCTGGTAATTTGAATGGACATATTGGTAGAGATAGAACGGGAATAGAAAGAGTTCATGGCGGTTGGAGGATGGGAATAAGAAATAATGAACGAAATAGTGAACATTATGAAGACTAAAGTCCAGTGTCTTACCTATAGTAGCAGGAGAAGGGAAAGTCAGATAGATTTTATGTTGTGTAGAAGCCAACTAAAAGAGGATACCAAGTGGTAAAAGGTGAGTGTGTAATTTAGTCAACAGCGACCGGTGCTAGTGGATACGGTGATAAAGATCAGTCGAAAAGAAAGGCATCAGAAAGTAAACTGGTGGAAGTTAAAGGATAAAGATTTGGAAAAAGTCTTTAGGAGTAGAGTGCCGAAAAAGTTTGAGGAAAAAGATACAGTAAATGAAGGGAAACCAACAGCAAAGTTGTAGTACAATTGGAAGAGGAAGTGCTAGGAAAATCAAACATCTGCTAAAGGACCTCATAGGAACAAAGAAACTTGATGATCGAGCGATGAACTGCAACAGAAGGTAAGGGAGAAGAAAGAGGAGATAAGAAAGAGGTATGAGAGGTGCAAAGGAGAGGGAAGATAAGGATACATACAAGATAGCAAAGAGGGAAGCACAGCGTGCCCTGAATGTTCCCTTTATAAAGATAAAGGAAACATTCGAAATAAAGAGGAAGACATCGATAGAAGAACAGTTTGGATTTATATCAGGAAGGAGGACAATGGATGCCTTGTTTGCTTTGAGACAGTTGATATAGAAATTGCGGCGAGAAGAAAAGAGGGCTACATTCGGTATTTATAAATCTTGAGTAGGAGTAAGACATAGTTCTTAGATAAGAATTACGGAGATGTATGAGAGAAAAGTGAGTTTCTGAAGGTAAGTAAGGCTCGTGAAGGATAAGTATGAGGGAGCTACACCAAAGCAAGGACTTGTGTCGGATTGACTGAGATATTTCCAGTAACGGTTGGTCTGCATCGAGGTTGTTCACTCAGTTCCTACCTATTTAACCTTGTTATGGATGTACGGACAGAGAAGGTAAGGGAAGGATCAACTGCTCCTTGGTCAATTTTCTTTGCGGATGATATCGTGTTAGTGGAGAAGAGTAAAGAAATGATAAAAAAGTTGGAGGGTTGGAGAAGAGAGGGGACTTAAGGCTAGCAGGAAAAGGTACTGGAAAACGGAGTATATGTGGTTCGGAATAACAGGAATGGAAAATGGGAAACCAGATCGAGAAATGTTGAAGTATGGTGGTAAATTGCTTGTAAAGCAAAGTTCAGGAAAGGAAGATGGTGGTAGCTGAAATGAAAATGTTACGGTGCATGTTGGGTAAGACTGGAAGGAACAAAATCGGGGAGGGCTTGATTAGGAAAAGAGCCAAAAGTGACTACAGTCTCAAAAAAGGTTCAAGAACAAGAACTGCAATGGTTTGGTCCGTCGATCTTAGGAATGAAAACTACGTGGGACGAAGGATAGAGCTATTAGCATTTGAGGGAAAGAGAGGTAGGGGAAAACCGAGAAGATGGAAGGACTGTGTGGAAGAGGACTTGGGAGCGTAGGTTTTATATGAAGAGAATACGATGGACAGAAATGAGTAAGAAGAAGAGGAGGGACCACAGTAGAGAACAGCGACCACTAAAAAGGACAAAACTGAGGAAGAAGATGAAAGAAGAAAAGGTATACATTCATCGTTGGAGAGTCTTCTTATACATATCAAAACCGCATGTTTCACATATTCGTCTTTTTGGATTCTTTCTAGAATTTACTTTTTTTTTTGTCATCAGTACTACGAAATTTTCGATTTTATTTGAAGGTGTAACAGAATACCAGCTGCTTTTATAGAGCGTATAATCCGTAGTTATTTTACAAACACTATATAAAGCACTCTATATGTACAACTATAAATTATTGTAAAATTGTTTATATCAAATAACTAATAAAAGTTACTTTTCAAAATCTTCTGGGTACAATGTGCTTATCGGATTAAATGGTAACAATCTTACAGGTGGGAATGCTATCACAGACTACAAATCATCCCAATTGTCAATATACATTATTTTCCTCAAGTGTACAGGATGTAAGCTTCAATATTTTTTAAGAGTTACAAACTTACCTGATTCTTCAGCCTCCTTTGCCAGTTGCAATTGTTTTTGTTGGTGGTAAAACCTTTGTAGTATTATAGGACTAGTATTTCCACTATGATAAAGCGGTTCTTCTACTTGAAACTGTGACCTGAGCGGCAAAGGAGAAGCACTCGGTGACCTCCACCTCGTCTCGCTAGCAACTCTTCGGTGTTCATAAGGACTATTTGGTGCTGGTGAAGAAACTTCTAAAGGTCTTCTACTAACAGCAGGTGAGGCAAAAGATGATGCGGTGCTGTTCTATATACAACAAGGAATCACTATTATATGTTTTAAAAACAATACAAATATTTGCAATATATGTATCCGAGATAATACCGAAAAATAAATGTGTTTATATTTGCTGCGATTTGTTATTCAATACATGTAGCGAGCACATAATGCGTATTGTCTTCGATCGATGACAAGGAGATATAACAGTCAGAGGTCGAAAAATCAGCAATCTCCGTTTTGCTGACGACACTTCAGTGGCAAGTCGTTGCAATTACTTATGGCCAGATCAACAACGATCAAACTTACTAAAATCTATGAAGAGATATAGCCATAACTAAGAATACCAAACAAGGCCTAGTACAGGCGCTTACCTTTTCTATCGCTGCAGAAACTTGGACCACCGAAAAGTCTGACTCACAACGTATGACCTTTGAAATGTGGGTATATCTTAGAATGATACGCATATCTTGGACAGCACACCGCACAAATATTTCAATATTAACACAACTCGACATCACCACTAGGCTTACCACAATCACCAACCAAAGAATACTAAGCTATTTTAGATACATATCCAAATGAAGGGAAGATATAGAGAGATAGGTGGTCGAAGGAAAAAAATAGCAAAAGAACTCAAAGAAGATCGCGACTTCGATGGCCAGACCGAATAAAGACCGTTTACTCTATTGCTTATTCTCTCACATGACGTCATATATGAAGGATAAAGGTACAAACGAAGAGGATCATGCCATTAAGAGTTACTGAAAAAATTGGGCTGAAGATAAATGTTAATAAAACCAAATACCTGGAAAACCACTGTAATAGAAGACAGCCATGCAGAAAAGCCACTTTAACCAGAGATGAGTTCGAACACTGGCCCAATTTCAAATACTTGCGTATCCTGGTAAGCGACATCAGTTCAATCGAAGAAATTAAGGCAAGGATAGCAGCTGAAAATAGTAAAACATCAAAAATGAAAGTTTACAAAAGTAGTAGTAAGACCAGTACTACTCTATAGGGTAGAAACGTCGAAAGAGGGAGGAGGATTTTAAGAGACATCTATAAGGGGTAACAATGAAGTGGCCATGATATATGGAGAATCCAACTGGTAGCGGGAATTACAGTAAAATCTCAAGTAAGCTCGTGGTACTTAGTCACTTAGATAAAGGATCATGCAAGTTTTCACCACTTCTTGTGAGGTTGTCATTTGATCTGTCGCCTCTACTGAAAGCATTTATGCAGGTGCCCTACGATTTCTTTCGTCCATCACCACAATGCAACCTCAAGAACATAATATGTGCAACAAGTAGGATCAAACAATAACCAAGTTATGTTACCGACTTTCCAGTAATTTTCGTAATATAATTGTTAATTTTAGGTAAAAATGATCACTCAGGTGTTACGGGTGTTACGTAACGTTTAGGTAGGGAGAGGGGGTCTTGTAAAACATTAAGGTGCGTTGTCAATATCGATATAACTCCTGCTTGCATTGATAAAACATGGGGGGGAGGAGGGTCAAAATATTTAAAAACAGCGTTACGTAAAACTCCAACGCACCCTTAAGAGAGGCTGCCGAGGAACCCCAGGAGGCACACGACATCCAGGAAGGCCTCGACTTCGCTAAAAAATGATTTCAGTTTGATTTGGCTCTTAAGTAGGTAAGTATTACTTAGAGGAAAATTTTAAATATACAAAAAAAGCGTTGGGACAGAACAGGTATGCTCCAAGGGACATTAAACGATCCATACGTTCAAAACCACTCAACCGCAATGTCGAAGAACAACTAATACCAAAATGTAAAGCTTTCTTACCGTATTAAAGTCAGTCTTTCACCCAGCGAAGGCGAACACGACAGAAGAAAGTCTAAGATCGGCCAAAGATTCAAGAGTACCGTTGTCCACCCAAGGAATTTCATGCTGTAGTTCAGTCTATATTCGAATGATAAAACGTAGTGAACCTACTAAATCCTTCCCACCGAAAATTATAATAAGTATTCGATCTAACCGCCCTTGATAACACATACCGCAGCTACAGACGAAACGTCAAAAAGAAATAATTCCAGACCGCGGTCTACAAATCCCGAAAGCAATGTACCATTACATACAATATAAGTTTAACAAAATAAATAGAATTTTATTATAAGTTATTCTCCTACCTGTACGATTCTGTTTTCCAATTGTTCTTTTAACGAAGCCACATGGCTTTGATGAGCTTGATAAGGCGAATAACTTCTAGGCACCTGGTATTCTTGACTTTGATTGTCTCTTTGAAAGCAACTAAATCGAGATATATGCGATACTTTCTTTTCTGGCTTAGGCGACAGAGGATTTGGTGACAAAGTCTTGCCGTTGGTAAGAATTTGTGAACTCGTGGAGGAAGGAGGTTGTTGGTTGTGCGCGGATTGGCGTGAGGTGAAGAACTGTCTAATCGAGTTTGCAGTAGAATTTTGTCTAGAAAAAATTAAATAGGATAGTTGTTATTCATAGTCAAAATCACTTATAGTTTTAAGAAAACTGGTTTATATTTTCATAGTTTTAAAGAAATTGAACGTGTCAAAATGCACAAAGATCAGATAAGGGAATTTTAAATTTTGAACTTTTTCTTAATCTAAAATCCACATTAGAATTTAAAATGTATAACTTAATTAAAAAAAATTATCTCTATTTAATTATTTATCTTCAACTTATGGTTACCAAATTTTAGTAATATTTTTGAAAATCATACAATTTAGATTTTGTTAAATAGTTTGAAGACCTGATTTACAATTATTATGTAATAACTTTTAAAATCCTCAAAGTGTTACGTGAATAATAATAGAAGATACAGGACCACTCTAACGAAAGATTTCAGAACATGAAACCTATATAATATCTTATCTTTAGAAGTCAATACTAAATTTTATATTGTCTAGCAAGGAAAGTCACATATGACGCAAAAACATGGATTATGACGGGAAAAAACAATAAACGTTATTAGTACTTTTGGAAGAAAGATAATGGGACCCATGTATATGGATAATAGGGCAATCACGAGTTATATCGATATTAAACAAACCTCCTACAGCAAATTATGCAAAAATACAAAGATTGCGCTAAATGGGTCACCTTATCAGAATGGATAACAGAACACATAGTAGCTTAGTGGAACTATGGTGGGACGTCGGTCAGCTAGTAGAAAGACCAAGAAAAAGGTGGATAGAGGAAGTGAGAACCGATGCCAGATAGAAATTGAGGGTGGATAACTGGAGATGAGCAGCCGAGGAAAGGGATGCTTGGAGGCAGCGTCATTGGAGAGAGAACAAGGCAAGCGGCCAGACCTTATACTACCTGTAACAATATAGGCTATTGATTATATACTTAAGAAAGGAAGGTTTTATTGTTTTATATGCCCAATGGACTTCCAAATATGAAAAAACCGCAGAGTGCTACTATTTTTACCTATACACTAGGGTACATTTGGGTAAATTCTATGCACTTCTCGTACATATACATCAAAATATAATATTGAAAAAACTAAGCAAAATGAAAACAAAAACACACACGATTTTTTATTTATGCCCAATAAATTACTCCCACGAGGGTTTATGCTTCCTCTTCAAAATGTGGAATTTTTCTTCAAAGTTTATCACTCACGCCATTTTTGTGTCATTTTCCTATTTTTTTCACAAACATTTTTCGATAACTATTTTCTACGTTTTTAAATCGTTAAAAGCAGAAAAATTTGAATAACCGTACCTTCCTTAAAATTAGTCTAGAACCTTCTAATATAGACCATTTTCAAGGTAATTAATTTTACAATCCAATAGAGCACTGCATACATTTAAAATTAAGTAGAAAAAATTTATAGACCAATGTTGGCGAAAAAATACGGAAAATGGCCACAAAATGGTGTGAGTGGCGAATTTTAAAAAATCGTATCTGGGATACTGTAAATCCTAAATACTTTCACTAAACATCTTTTGAAAGTTTGAACGTATTTTGAAAATATTTTTGACTCTAAAAGGTGAAATTTCGATAGAAAATTTAATTTCGAATAACTTTTCTGTATATGTATATGTACGAAAACTGCATAGAATTCACATAAATGCACTTCTCAAAAACGCACCCCTCTAAATGATAGCAATCCACGATTTTTTATATTTGGGAGTCCATTGACCATATGAGACCATAAAACTCCTTTAACGTTATAGTTCCTTTTAGCTCTATATTTTTTTAACATAAATAGCCTAATAGTGTAGCAGTGCTATAGGACATGGAGACTCTTGGCTTTTAGAATAAAAGGAATGGATATCGACGAATCATGACACCTATCTTTCTTCTTACTACATATTCATCGGCTTAATTCGCACATGAATTTCAACGCCAAGCCGCAGAACAAATTAAGATTTTGTACTAATTCCCGATTTCACCAACGATACCTTAATATTTAAGAATTACCTAAGTGGGCTTAGGTACTTCCTAAAACATACGCAAAGAATTGCCTAAACTGCTTAAGCATTACCTTATTGTACATAGGATACGTTTTGCGATCTCCTTAAACATTTTAGGTATTACATATGGTTGAAAGTTGGTCGGTTCGAATCGTCATCTGATTCTGAAGAAGAAATAGAAAGAAGACCTCGAGTTATCAAGAATCGACCAAATTATTTTAAAACTTTAGACGATGCAGACTTTTTTCGAAGGTTTCGAATGTCTAAACTAAACCAACGTACAATACAGTTAATACATTACTTTCATTTCTTTTTCAAAATCGGCTATTGTAAACGTTGTGAGTTCATGCAACTGGAAACTTTCTATTAGAATTAGGAGATTTTGGAGGTATAAGTGCCAGTAATAGTTGCAGGGTAATTAAACATGTAACAACTGCATTAGGAAGGTACATTAGAAGATACATTAAATTTCCTGCTACTGATGGAGGAACCTAAAATTAGACTAAACATCTACTAAATTAAAATTTAGATGATGATACAGTATATATAGAAAACAGCTAATTGAAGCTGTCCAAATAAATCAACCGATTGATAATCAAAATTTATATGGGATTGCAAGATATGTTATTGTCCAAATTTTTTTTCTAATATGTGAATCAAATAATAATAATAAATAAAAAATAAAGTTTATCATATTATTAAGCGAATTATCTTAAGGCCAGACGTCTGTCTTTTGCGGCATGCAAAAGATCGCCAGTGTTATTTATGCCAGTCCAGTTCGTTATGTTCCGTAGCCACATTTGTTTACGACCTACTCCTCTCTTGCTTTCAATATTTCCCTGGATGATTAGTTGAGGGATTGCGTATTTTTTTCCTCTCAGAATATGGCCGAGGTATCCAATTTTTCGTACTTGATCAAATTGAGTAGTTCTCTCTCAGTATTTGCCTTTCTTAAGACTTCCTAGTTTCTCACCCTATCTGTCCATGGCATGCGGAACATTCTTCGCAACGTCCACATTTCGAAGGCCTCCAACTTATTAATGGAAGGTACTCTTAACGTCCATGTTTCCATGCCGTATAACAATATGGAGCATAATACATAGCATTTAACCACCCTGTAGCGAAGTTAACACTAAAGAGAAAAAATTATACTGTCTACCTAACAAACTTGTGTTGTCTTTCAAAAACCCATTCATGATTTCGTTAAAAATGTGTTATTAAAAAAAAATAATAAAAAAACAGTGAGGTTATGACAGTAGTTCAAACGTACCCAAGCTAATACCTAAGAAAGCATTTCCTAGATAAGCAGTTCTTTCAGTTGTGAAACGCGATTGTTTTAAGTATTGACTTAGGAAGTTCCTTTCGATAAGAATTACTTCCGAAGGCAACTGTTTAGGCATCGTTGGTGAAATTGGGCATAAGACTTTTAAAAAAGTTCTGAGCACTAGTAGGTACACAACTCGAATTGTGAGCAAAGACAGAGCTACTATATCGCTGGGCTACTGAGGAGACATTATTTATAATAACAAGATTTCTATCAAACAGGAGAAGATCACTAAGATCGATTAAAATATATTTTCTACCAGTTCACGAAAGGCCAAAAAGTGTGAGCATCATATCGTAAAAAACATATTAGAACTAAAAAAAAAACAATTTTCAATCTTATAATTAATAATCAAAAGACTGATATGTTTTTTGTACACACTTATGACAAGTCAAAAGAAAAGGCAAAAAAGTATTTTTGAAGTGTGTATATTTTTAATAGTTCCTTGCTGAGCGCTTTCGGCTTTACAAAGCCATCATCGGAGCTATGCTACAATAAAATGTTCTTATAAGTACTAATTGGTGAAGATTTTAATTTTTTTACTTACGTCAATTTATAAATACCCCTACAATGGAGAGATCTCATTTCCTTATATGTTGAAATATTGATTTTTTATTTAATTACTTAGTTGTTAAAATTCTTAAAAAAACATATAAAAAACCGATACTGGACTTAACAAATTGAAAAATTTTTTGTCATGGTACGGTGTAAGAACCCGACCATTGTTTGCTGTGAGGAGGTAGAGAGAATAGAACTAATGAAATCAAATTTCGGTCCTTTTAAACGATTTTTCAAAAGTGACAGTTGACAAATGTCATATATAGGAAATAGAGATTGTTTTTAAATTCTTACAAAATTATTTAGAGTTTGGAATTACTAATAGTCATCAAAGACTTTCTAAAAATTAAGTTTTTAAGTTTTTAAATTAAATCTTATGTTTCTTATGCTTATGATATGTTTATCACATCATACAGAATGACATTAGTTTTGTAAATTCACTCAAGTCATTGCTCAAGGTCAATGTATGTTGAATCTGACAGTCATCCTTAAGAAACAAGGGCTCAAATCATTCAACAATAATATAAAGAAGAAACATGGTATTAATGTTACATTATCTGATACTTAAGTGTATTGAGAATTGTATCTCTTGATGGTAATTTGTAAGAAATTTGCATAAAAATTTTTAAAGAATATATTTTCATGTTTCAATTAAAAACAAATGTCAAATGAATTACAAAATGTAAATTTATAATAAAGTTTAGAATTTTTGATTAAAAATATAAAATTATGAAAAAATGTAATAAGATTGCATGAGGTCACCCTTCTTCCTCTAAAGTCTCCCATAATAATTTAAAAAGAGGTTTATAATTGCAATTGAGGTTGATTTGTGTGTTTAAGCAACAATCAGGGTTTAGTTTCATTTCTTTGGATATCTCAAGATCATCCAAGAGATTCATGAGTCTAAAGTTTTTATTGGGAATGTTGTGTAAAATTTTACTGTTTTCAGAAGGAGAAAAGGAATGATTATTAAATTTAATGTGATATCCAAAGTTTGATTTTTCTGGGTTATTGAGGTGTTCTTTGATTCAGAGTTCTCATTGTTCTACCTACATAAGTCATATTACAGTCACCATAGGACAGCTTGCAAACACAGCTTAGACAGCTTACAAAATAATTTTGTAAGAATTTAAAAACAATCTCTATTTCCTATATATGACATTTGTCAACTGTCACTTTTGAAAAATCGTTTAAAAGGACCGACATTTGATTTCATTAGTTCTATTCTGTCTACCTCCTCACAGCAAACAATGGTCGGGTTCTTACACCCGTACCATGACAAAAATTTTTTTAATTTTTTAATGTGTCTGTGAAGTCCAGTGTCGGTTTTTTATATGTTTTTTAAGAATTTTAACAACTAAGTAATTAAATAAAAAATCAATATTTCAACATATAAGGAAATGAGATCTCTCCATTGTAGTGGTATTTATAAATTGACGTAAGTAAAAAAATTAAAATCTTCACCAATTAGTACTTATAAGAACATTATATTGTAGCATAGCTCCGATGATGGCTTTGTAAAGCCGAAAGCGCTCAGCTAGGAATTACTAAAAATATACACACTTCAAAAATACTTTTTTGCCTTTTCTTTTGACTAATCTTGTAATTGTTCTAATCTTATAAAAGATAAATATTGTTCGAGAAGGAATATAACACGGGAAATTCTAAGTTATGAAGAAGGAGGAATTTTACGTTTAAAGATTAATGTTTAAAAATCAAGATCTGTAGATAAAGAGAATGTATAACATTAATAACTGTAAAAAAACATTGATAGATAGCAGTTTGGATATCTTTTGAAGCACTTGGAGCTAAAGAAGCAGTTTTCGCTCTCCAGGTGCTTATAAGGCAATGTTGATAAGGATGTATATTTGTACTTTGTGGATTTTAGAAAAGCCTTTGATAATGTTAATTACGAACAAGTAATAGATATTCTATGAAATACAACTATTGACGACAAGGATATTCGGGCTGCGGCAAACCTTCGCTGGGGCCAAACAGCGAGAGTAACAATAGGCAATGAACTTACTGAAAGTGTAAAGATCAAAAGAGGTGTCCAAGAGAGGTATATTTTATCCCCTCCACTATTAAATATTAAAAAAAATGTATGGAAAATGCAACAGAGAGTATAACAATAAACGGTACGTTAACAAACAACACAAGATATGACGATGAGGCGATGATCCTTGCCAGTAACATAAATTAATTACAACAAGCAATGGAAAAGGACAATGCAGTCAGTGAGGACTACGGCCTGAGTCTTAACTTCAAGAAGACAAAATAGATGCTGATAAGCAAACAATCAACAACCTGCTCGAGAGTTACGGATAAACAACATATTAATTGACCGTCTTACGTATACCTTGTCACCAATACAAATGCAAAATGAGAACAGGTCATACAAATTAAGATGAGAATAAAACGAGCTGCGCAGCATTGAACAAAATGAGAAAGCTCCTGTGGCCTGGAAACCTACAGAGACGCTCATGAAAAAAACTAGAAGCATTCGAAATGTGGGTGTATGTGTACATACGCATTCTTTGTATAACCTGGACCGAACATGTCACCAACATAAAGGTAATTCACAGAATGGGAAAGAAAAAGGTATCTCAAGCACAATAAAACAAAGAAACTTGTATATTCAGACACGATAAGTAACACCTACTTTAATTGATTATCCAGAAAAAATAAATAGCAGACGTGGGCCAGGCAGTGGCTACAATGTCTGTGGAAATGGTTCGGGCTCACTTCGTGCAGCGGAAGAAGAAAATAACACTAATTAACAGAAGAAACGGCACACTGTGCAGCGGAGGAAAATAACATTAATTACCAAACAAAAGGTAAGTTAGCTAGGACATATATATTCAGATAAAAAAGTATTGGGCTATAAAGGAGATTATAAATTACAAACAAGCAGAAGACATCCCGTAAGCATAAGAAAATATTGAATGATACAAAATTTTATTGTCAGATATTTCTAAAAAATTTTTGCATAAATTTTATAGAACAAAAATTCGACCAGTCTCCGTCTATAAACTTGAGATTGAACATTTGCTAAGCTGCGAGATGTATCTGTTGTATAATAATTTCTGGGACTTCTAACCCTTTATATAATATTAATGATGGAAAATTTTTCTTCATGTCATGAAAAATTTTAAAGTAATTTGACAATACATATACGGTTTTAATCGATTCAACATATCCAATACAGCATGCAAAATATACCTCAAAACAGTAACAGAATTATTTGTGCAAAATATACTAAAATATATACATGTACACAATGCAAAATTATGGTATGTTAGCGTATTAAGAATATTAATATTTTTAACAAATAAAATAATAAATAAAATAACTGTACAAACCTACTGGATGCAGTATTCGTTCATCTATAAAATTAAATACCTAAAAACACTACACCATTCCCAAAATGGGACAAGCGTTATTAAAAAAATTAAAGTGTCGGGTAAGTAACAAATCCCGTTCAATACAAGTATTTCTAACTACTAGATAAAATGACGTTTTCGACGACAAAGGAACACAAATTTCAAAAAATTGTTGCATCACAAAATTCTGCGAAATAATGCAGAATTTTGAAAAATCTTCGATTTTTTTATTATTCATTTAAAATTATCCATTGAAATTTCTCAGAATCTAAATATCGTTAATTACCCTCTATCTTAATTAAAACACTATTGATTTATTCCCAAGTTATTACCCTACTAAAATATATATCGGTCTCAAGGTGGAGAAATAAAAGACAAAGTTGATAGGCTACTTTATCTATTTTGAAGACGTTTCGCTTTCGTATTCTGAAAGCATCATCAGTTCATCTAAAAAGTACAATATGAGAACCACACAATCATGGAAAAGAATGTACTGACTGATGATGCTTTCAGAATACGAAAGCGAAACGTCTTCAAAATAGATAAAGTAGCCTATCAACTTTGTCTTTTATTTCTCCATCTTGAGACCGATATAAGAACCCACCACTCGTCTGAGTGATCCTTATAATATATTGGTTTGACGGTCGTTATTATTAGTTGTTAAAGTGCAGTGCGAGTCATTATTTAAAGTGCTATTAAGTTTTTTATAAACCACTTAAGATAAAGGTAAAATGCCACGCCATAGTGAGTTTTCTAATGTAGAAATGCGCGATACGATCTGTTTTATGTCGAGGAAATTATAGCCACATTAATGAACCAACGTTATAGTAGGTGGCGCCACCTAGTGTCTAATACTATTTTCATATTAACCATACTAAATAATACCAAGTACTAAATTTCACTTAATCGGTTGAATAGTTTTCAATATATCCCTAAAAGTAAAATTAAAAAATTATTATTGAATCACCCTGTACAACGAAAACTAGCAACATTTTGCCTAAGCAATTTGAGATCAAATCTCAAATTTGGAGATCAAATAAAAAAAATTGATGTAGGATATCACCCATTAGCTAATGTCCAATTAATTATGGGATACCCTGTATATTTCTTTTATAAAATAAAGTTTTAATGAAATACTTATATTGAACGGAGTTTAGTAAAATACTGAAAAGCAACTAACCATGCAACATACCTAGACGCAGCCCGGTTTGCCATTTCTTCTGAAGTTTTGATCAAATGTACATACCACTCACCAACATTCACATTATTTACCCTCTCGTATTTCTTTATGAATTCATGATTTTTCAGAAGGTTGTACTTTGGTCTATCCTTGGGATCTTTTATTAAACTGGAAAAGAAAACATGCGGTTAGTAGAGTTGGTGAAAAACCTCATGAAATCTTGGAAATACGCATGCCCGAAAATAAATCTTAAAAACATTAAAATGACTCATATCTTTTCAATCGGGCTAAATTCCGGATGATATGGTGATACACGTAAAACCCAATGGCCGTACTCTGTTAGTAATTGGTTTTCATCATACACCGGATTTTAGGTTTAGCACAGAGTATCTTTTGTAGAGTTCAGCAGAGTAGCAGCGGTCACATTAGATGAAGCGAGTATTGTCTATTACTAAAACTGAATTGGAAGGTCAATAGGAAATAAAGTTTTTCTTTCAACCATTTCATATCACTATAGTGAATTATGTCGTCATGATAATCACCGGTTTTTAGAACGGATTTGAAAATGAGAGCAGAGTTTTCAACAAATCCATTTTGAGCACCACAATGTAAAATAATCAGTTGTTGTTGTAAACAAAAAACTTGTGAAATCTTTTAAAATGATTTATAGTGATTTTTTTTCTATTCATCTAAGATTTTTTACAATCTGTTGCACAATAAAACCAATAAGTAAAATTGTTTGTCTTTACAATACCAGAGAGATGTAAGGTCTAGTGACCAAAGCATGATAACACACATATTAGCTTGTTTACCGGTGGGATCAACAACGGATTAACGAATGTTAAAGAACAAATTCTGCAAAATACTGAGACGGATAAAAATGGTTATTAATAAAGACAGAAATAGATAAAAGTTAAAAAGAAATTCTAATACCAACCAGATATAAAAAAAGCAATGGATGGCGAAAGAAATTTTAGATTTAATGGAAGAAATACGTCAATATAAAAATAAAGATAAACATATGTACAAGAAAGTGGATAAACAAATAAAATACAGAATTAAGAAAGCGAAAGAACAATGGCTAAAAGAACAATGCGCAGAAATAGAAGAATACCAGGAAAGACATGATAGTTTTAACACACAAAAAAAATTTAAGAATTAACTCACAATAATAAAACAAGAAAACCGGGAATACTGAAAGATGCAAATGGGAAATTTGTGTTGAATACTAACGACAAATTAAAGAGATGGACAGAATACATCAATGAACTGTTCAAAGACGATAGAACAGAGCAGATGAAGATATAAGTAGATGTATATGGTTTGTATATACATGTAACATGTAACAAATATAGAATTTGTTTTATTTTAAATATATGTCATCATTCTCAGCGTATTCTACCGATTATGGTGCAGCTTCCCCTACGTAGTAGTTCTTCAGTTCTGCTCACGATTGTCTAATTTTCTCTTTTCTGTGCCATGTTGTACCGGATTGTTTCCTTATGTCATAGTCTCATCTTTAATTTGGACCTTGGCCTCTTGATGCCTCTTGGATACCACAGTGGACCATCTATTGTTAGTTCTTCTTGCTAAATGTGTAACGACTTTTTTGCTTACCACAGGGTAAGAATATGGGGGGACAAGATTGGGCAAACAAAATAATCGAAACAAGTGCGAACGACACTCAGTTGGTTGTTGTAGAGCTGGGTCGTGGATAAGTTAAAGATATTGGGGGTTAGATTCGGGCAACTACAAAAAAAAGAAATAAAGGGCTACTTATACAAATCTCTTGGGACAAACGGAATGAAAATAAACGGAAACACCTCAAGAAATTTAATATAGGGCGCCACTTGAGGTGCCCAATTATACCTATTACAACCACTAGTTGTAACAAGGGAAATAATTGTATAACATCAAAAATATAGAAAAAAAATATCTTTTTCAAATAAAACTCAAAATAGATCAGAGAAACAAAATTAAACGTTTATTCTTGTCTCAAACAAAACAGATCAAAAATACATATTATAAAAGAAACAATCATATAACATAATACAAAGAACAAAAACTTACATGTTCTTTGTTTACTATATTATGGCCAATTAGATTATCAAAAATTAAGGATCCTTCTTAATGAAAACATATAAATTTAACCTTATATATGAAATATCGTTTCTACATAATAATCAAATTATAATTGTCATAACAAAAAAACAAATTAAGCTTGCTGTCAGGTATCACATTTAATTTTGATGACAAAGAATGAAAGCAATTATTACTTTAGCCAAAAAATATGTCTTTACTTTGAAAAATTAATATATTGAATTGTTACCTTAAAATTTATATATTTCGCATTTAAACTTTGAAACTTGCTACATCTCTGGTACTGAAACTGCAAGGACGAAATCTCGAACAAGGGGAACCATTTCCATACTCAGGAACAAAAGAAAACCATCTCCATAATTTGGAACGCCGATCTGACGTAGATGGGTTGTATCAAACAAGAAAAACGACAACAAAGCTAAGGGACATCCTATATAATACTTTTCAAAACGGTATCTAAACAAATCTTCTAATGTACTCCAAAGAAAAAAATAGAAATAGTGGTGACTCTTTTCTAAACTGACATATTACATAGAGTCTAATATTCTCAACCAATTTTGCCGGTCTCTTTACCGACAAATCAAAACGTCTTCTCCATTCGAATCTTTTCTTCCACTCTACATTGTAGCACGTCTGCCCTGCTTGGAACTTAAATGTCGACTCCCTTTTCAAATTCAAATCTTTGACTCAATTGTCACATGTCTGCCCCGTTTCTAATCAAATCTTAGACTCTACATTGTAGCACGTCTACCCTGCTTGGAACTTAAATGTCGACTCCATTGTCACATGTCTGCCCCGCTTGGAACTTAAATGTCGACTTCTTTTGCTTCGTTACATTTTACAAGAAACTCGCCAAAAATTTCCCTTCCGTCTTGCAGCTAACCTGTCCCCACAAACTCAAGAACCAAAACAATATCCCCTCGCTCGTATCGACAAAAAAACCCAACTTTTAAATGTTCCTTTATTGCCTAAACAAACAAATATTCTTTTTTTTGACCTTCGTCCAATAACGAAAAACAACTATAATATTAGGGGAATTCATGTTTATTTCGTTTTTTAAACGAAGAAAACAAATAAAACCTTTTTTTTATCAGGGGGCATCATAAATTTACATAATACAAATTAACAAAATACGTGCGTATTTTAAAGTTGAGTTTTACCTGACTTATAACAAAAGGTTCGATATTTGAATCTAAACACAGACAAAAAATATATCCAGTGTTATTACGCATTTTAGAAATCTAGTCAAAAAAACTTGAAATATTTACATTTAACTTCTCCGTAGTTATATTAAATCGATCGATTTCTTGGCCAAAACAACAGGGACGTACCACAGAAACTTTTCTATACACTTTAAATAAAAAAACGCTACAAATGCACCGCCCACTGCCATTTTACACATTGAATTCTGTGGATTTCATCATTGACCTTGGTTTTCTGTCTGATCCATTCTATTCTTTTTCGATTTCTCTATACTAGATATCATACCTAGTATGACTTTGAGTTTCGTTATTATCTCTTTCTGTAGTGTCAAAGATTGGCAGCCGTATGTCATGATTATTAGTATACATACACTAATCGAATGCTTTTTCCTTCACGTGAAGTCTCATCCTGGATTTGAATATAACTGCAATTTCATCAAGATGAGCAAACCAGTTTGATTCTTCTGTTGATTTGTGGGAGTTAGGAGCCAGATTTATGTATTGTTTGTGGCATGTATACATAATCATCTTCTGTCTCAAGTGCAATGTTGTTTATTATTACATCTTGGACATTAACTAGCTCATTGTACATGGACATCAACTAGTTCATTGTACAATCTATCATTTTTGTTTTTGTAAAGTACATTTTTATGCCAACTTCATTAGCTTGCTAGCTACTTGCATTTAAGTCGCTTCTCAGTTCTTGTAGTTCTACAGGATTATTAGAAATCAGACCGATGTTGTCTGCAAATCTTATTCTGAGGTATTCTCCATCAATGGATAGGCCTTTGTTCTGCCAGTTCATTTTACTGAATATATTTTCTAGAGTTGCCGTAAAGAGCTTTAGTGATATTGCATCACCTTGTCGGGTTCCTCTGGTACTGGGAAATTCTGGATTATACTCATAAATTTTACCTTAGCTTTTGCTTGTCTGTATATATTTGCTACCATGTAGTTTGTCAATGCCTTGGTTGATCAAAGCTTCTATTACTGCCTTGGAATATACAGAGCAAAACTTCTCGAAATCAAATTTGATTTCGAGAAGGCTTCATTTTATATTAATTTATTTTAATTTTATTTTATTTTATGTTACTCTATGTCAGTGGCGGCTCGTGACATCTGCTATAGGGTGTGCTGCATGAACCACGGTCAATATAAAATAATAGAAATAGAATAACATACGAAAACAAAAACAATAAAATTAGCTTTAATACTAATTAATAGTAACTAATAACGACATGCTATAAAAATCTGATTAACTTACATTTATTGCATTTTTCTAAATTGGAAATTAATACGCCGGTCCTTTTTTGTCGCAAACTTTTCGATTACTTTATCGTTAAAGTTCGGTATTGAAGCGATGAACTTTTTTTCTATCGAGAGTGTGGAAAGGGCTGTTAATCTGTCTTCGCACATTGAATTTCTTAAAAATGTTTTGATCCGTTTTAAAGTTGAAAAACTACGTTCAGCTTCTGCTGTGGTCATTGGCGTAGTCACCAGAATTTGTATCAACTTTTTGGTTTCTGTTAATGTGTCCTCTAAATTATTAGAAATTATAAATTTTAGTAAAGGCACTGCACCTTTTAATGTTCTACACTCGATATTGGAATACAAAACTGACAGTTCTGTTCGCAAACGGTTTTTATCAAAGAAGTTATAAGCTGTACAAGTTAAATCCAATTCATTTTCAGGAAACTTATTATTATATTTTTCGAAAATGTTCTGAAGATAAAAGTGTTGCGGCAACTAGATGATTTGTATATGCAAACCGTTCTTTTGCATTGTTTATAATAACATCACAAACTTCTAGACAGGCAATACGGTGATCCTGTTGGCTGTTATTTGGGCGTTTCCTTTTTTGGACACTAGGCGCCGCATTTAAATTTGAAGCTTGATGTATGATAGGGTCTATTTTATTTCGGACATTGTTAATACTTTGCTCAAAAACATGTATAGCTTTCTGTGCTTCGGTTGGGTCCATGTTCTTTTTTTGAAGATTATTGTACAAAACGTCAACATGTGGCATAATATAATGAAAAACAGTCAGCCAGAAAGTAAAATTTTGATCTTCCAGAATACGTCTAAGTCCTCTTGCTTCCTTGGAAGTAATAGCATTTGACTCTTCTTCTAGTTGCTCCATACACTCAATAATAAAGTCTCTATATTCGTAAACGACATTTACTGTACGAATATTGAAATTCCAGCGTGTAGGGATTGAACGAGGAATATTTTTTCCAACTATTTGATTTAAGACAGCTATTCTTTGAGGTGAATGACTAAAAAATCCAGGTATATCATGTAAATCTCCAAAAAATACGCGTACTTGGGAATTAATAGAACATGCTCTTGACATTATTAGATTCAATTGATGGGCGTAAACAGTGCACAAAATGAGCAGTTTCATATTTTCTCTTAATTATTGTTTGCACTCCGCCATGTATCCCACTCATAACAGCTGCTCCGTCATAACTTTGTGCAATGAGCTTATTTTTGTTATTCTTTAATATTGGGTCTAAAACATTCAAAATTGTGTTAGCTAAGGTTTCAGCATCATGTTTTTCTGGAAGCAAAAAAGTCCAAAACCTTTCAACTGGAGCACCGTTTTTTACATAACGAAAAACAATGACCATTTGAAAATTTCATAGAAACATCCGTTGTCTCATCAGCTATCACTGCTAAAAATGGGGCTTCATTGATTTCGTTTAAAATCTCCTCAGCGTATACTTCTAGCATGCAATCCAAAATATCATTTTGTATTGTTTTTGAGGTACCTTTGAAAATTGTCGCATTTGTAAGGTGTTCACTAAGTGTTTTATCAAGTTCAGCAGAAAAAATTCACTAAACCACGAAAAATTCCAGGGTTATCTGATGTTTCAGATTCATCGTGTCCTCGTAAGGCGAGCTCAAAAGCCCCACAGAATTTTATACAGTCAATTATTTTTGACAAAACATACCTGTTTTTCGTCACCTCTTCATTGTGTTTTTGTATATTTATCCAATAAGCAGAGTCAAGTTGGGCCTGTATATTAAGTTTCCCAAATAATGCAAATCGCATTTCATTGTTCATATGAGTTTGCGTGTTTTCATGCTTCTTTATTTTTTCACTTAAATGCACTAGATCCCGCACTCCTGTCTCGCGCCACAATTTTTCCTCTTTATCTGCGCCGAATAATGCACACGGAAAACAGAAAAAAAGCATTTTTTTTCGGAACATCCACAAATCCACTGATTTCGTAGATACATGTCTTTATTAAATTTACGCGTATATGTTTTTCCACGGCTTTTACCGGACACTTCAATATTAAGATCAGGCATAGGACGGCCACGTTCTTTTATAATCAACTGTTGTTGATAGTGAAGTTTTTGAAATTTATTTACACCTAATTTAAATTGAAACTCCATTGTTTTAAACACGCTCGAACAAAACAAATTAAACAAAATTGTAACCTAAGAATTTCTAAACACGGCACAGATGCAACGGTCACGAATAACTGTCGTGAATTGCAGCTCGCAAACACATTTCCGAGGCCGTTAAATCAGCCGATTGCCGAAGCACATCGGCTAAGATCGCCGTTTGCCTAATAAATGCATTTTACCGCTGCCAGTGTTTCGGTTGTTATCGACGCGGCTTCACTGGAGCAGCAAATACGTAAAAAGATTGCTTCACTGGAGCACCAAATACGTAAAAAAATTATACGGTTTCACTAGAGGAGTAAATACGTAAAAAAAATAATATTAATCATCGTTGTTGGTGAATTATTATTAACAGTTTATGTTTAATATGATAATATGGCAGATTTGAAATAAAACTATATTAATTATTCTTTAATAATTAAGATTTGCTATATTTGCTATGGTTGTTTGGTAGTTCTGCAGCTCAGCAGCACATAAAGAAAAGCCGCCACTGCTCTATGTTATGCTAATTTTATTTTATTTTATTCTATTTAATGCTATTTTCTTTTATTCCATTTAATTCTATTTGGTTATAATTTTATTTAATATTATCTCATTTTGTTTTTTTTTTTATTTTATTTTTTCATTTATTTTCTATTATTTTGTTTTATTTTATTTTTACTCCATTTTATTCTGCTTTAATGTATTTTATTCTTCGTAAATGGGTATATTTATTTAAAAAAATCCTTAAAAGGGCTACATCAATAAAACAAACGTTGTTTAAGGGTGTTAACAAATAGCATTCAACAATGGATATGACCCCAATATCATTAACAAACTTATAAATAAGAGACAACTCAAACTATTGAGAGAGACTGCGTTTCCCAGAGACTATGACCATCAAACCTCATTATGCTTCTTTGCGAATACCTTCAAGAAACGTCTTTCTAGGAGATATTAGATATATCCTAAAAAGATCTGTTGAGAATACCCACATTTCTTTCAAAGTCCCGAACAATCTAGGACAATCGTTTAACCAATACAAAAGATCCCATCAACTACATGGATCGTAGTGGTGTTTATAAATTACAGTGCTCTGATTGTGATGCTACATATATAGGTAGAACCTGTAGATCACTAACTTCCCGCTCCTTAGAACACACTAAAAAAGAGAACACTTCCACCTTCTCACAACATCTTGCACAACATAAACATACCCTCAACATCCCAGAAGATGTCTCTTTGTTACATAATATCCCCCAAAAAAATTTTCTAAAATTAGATCTATATGAAGACTTGGAAATAGTCAAAGAAAAGCAAAGTAGCCCCAATTGCGTTAAATCGCCATGTATCTTTCAACCGTGACTTTCAACCCTTACATCGACAACTTTTTTCTCATAGTTCATACTTCACAATACTGCCCTACCTTTCTCTGCCTTACTTTCCTATACAAGCGTCAACACCTTAATCCTATACAATATTTGTGTTTCTTTAATACACCCATTCTCTACAATATCGCCACACCTTCCTCTCACAAATTTTCGACCCTACTGTTAACTTCAGAACCATCCACATCTATCATACCAATATATCACTATCTTATCCACTCTTCACTTCTACATCACATTCCTGTCCATTCTTTTCTTTTTCATTATTTTCTTGGTCAATTCCATATATCAAACATATATCCAATAGTTTTAACTTGTAACTAAGTAATCATTCAAAACACTATCTAACAATTTATCAAAATTCATAATTTACCCTATTACAAAGAATCCTTATCTACCATTGTCCAGCTTCTCTCGGATCAACAACACTTAGCTAGCACACTTATACATCAAATTTCAAGGTTATTTACCAACCGAATATAATACTACCAAAATAGATTTTGTTCAGGTGCTATATACTTTAAGTATGAAGGACCCCTATTATCTCTAATTGTTGTATTAACTCCTTTTCCTCCTTTAACCGCCCCCCCACCCCCCTTTTCTTCAGATCATTTCCTTTACTTTTATTCTCATTAAGTCCTCTGAGGAACCCAGCCTCTTCAATTTTAAATTCAATCACATAGGTTATTACTTTAAATTTCTTCAGCCTATAGATTTCCATTTTACTAATACTTATTTTATTATTAATTTTTCACCATACGAGCAGTCTTAAATAAAGTCATTTCAAATATGAGGTCTGATATTAGCTTCAAATATTTGTTATTTAATTTTTTAACCTTGTCCTAGATGTGATAAACATAAAAGGATAATTTTCATTATATATATAAGCTAATCCAACATAAAATACACTCTAGACCACATTCCATACGACAAAAAGCAAACATAAGTTGCCTAAGACACAGGTCATGTCTATTAATCATGATCTATAAAACCATCGTTGATTTCACATCTTTTTATACCCTAAAATTAATAATTAAAAAAGTTTTTTTTTAAATCCCAACACCTAGATTGCTGTTATTTTTTTAAAATCATCATAAAAACTTGTTGAATCTTTTGGCTGTAGTAATACTAATGTAACAACTATATAGTTTTATGTTGCATTGACATTTTGTTTTCGACACCGTATCATAAGTATCTTGTCAATCAGTTACCAGCTTTCTCCGTGTGTAGAGGTTCTCTTAACCGGCTCTGGAACTCGCTTCAGCCATGTGTTTACCTGTAGCCAAATTTAATTTAATACTGAACATCACAGTTATTTTACAACACGATGTATAATCTTTTATAACTAAATGTAATTTAAAGGGTTTTTACCCTAGTATTTTGGTGACTCAGGCATTGTGACCTAGTAAGTATAACCATCTTTTGCTTGTCAACCATAGTCAAAATTTCATAATCACGTTTGTTTTAACTAAATGGTTTATACTTATTTTAGGCATTTATTTCGATTTAAAAACCTGATGATGGACTGTGTGGTCCGAAAACGTTTGGTTTATATAGACTGTAGCCCTTTTAAGGGTTTTTTAAATAAATATACCCATTTACGAAGACTAACCTCTTTTTTGTTAAATAAATTACAAACTTTTGTTTAGTAATTTTATATCATTTATATATTATATATTTTATATGAACCTGTGATGTAGCCATACGCTAAATAAATAACCTTTTTTGTGATAACGTGGTATACAGCCAGCTACAGGAATTTTTTCCTTGTGGATTTTATTTTATTCTGTTTTATTTTATTTTAATAAATTGTTTCTGCCTTATCGCTGAACTTAAAATGTACCTAAAGTTGTCGTAAAATAAAGTCGTTGTTCATTCACCAGGTGAACAGCTAAATTAACTATAATGGGATGCCGTTTGCGTATGGAAAATGAAGAGATTCTCCAAACCGCCTCATTGACATATCTTCCCATCTGATATATTGAAACTTCATCGGTATTATTTGGGAGCCGCAATATAAATTTAGAAGAATAAATTATTAGAAGAATTTTTCACGAAGTAACAGAAAACAAAATTTGTTTAATTTATTAATGTTTGCATTTTGAGAACGATTTCCGAAGTGGAGAAACGTCAATAAACTTATTTTAACCTTTAATGTTGGCTTATTCTCATTAAAATAGTAATTAATTTAAAACGCCACAAGAAAATAGCTTCAGAACAATATTTTCTTATGAAGCAGAAATCCTACTCTACTACAACATACCTGGGAACACCCGTACTAAAATTCACTAAAATGTATACTTTAGAAATAAATCAAGTTGTTAACTTACCAATACTTTACAAAACTCCTAAATTCTTCTGAGAATCCCTTATCCATTGGTAAAGTTGGTGGATCTTGTCCTATTACTTTGGTGAGCACTTCAAAATCAGTCTTACAATCTTGATAAGGAAACACTCCCGTCGCCATTTCAACTAGAGTTATACCAAGCGACCACACATCTGCTCGAATGTCATAATCAGGATTCTGAGGGTCAGGAGGCTCGATCCTTTCAGGCTTCAAATTAAAATATTAAATTGATACAATTTTTTAAATATTCATGAACTTAACAGCTTACAAATATAATCTTTAACCTACTCTGCTCTAATCTACAGGTTAAATTAAAGAAATTGGGAAAATCATCCAAGCCAAATAAAACACAGAGAACATAGAAGAAAGTTCAAGAATATAAAAGTATCGTGAAAAGAATCAATTAATTCGGAGGAAAATCAAACAGGTAATCAGAGTGACACAGAACAATATAAACAATGGACAAATTATATGAGTGATGTGTTCCAGAATTAGATCGTGAGAAAAGAAAAATAAAAAGTAAAAAAGCTATGCAACAGTCAAATAACAATAAAATAGTTGGATCTGTGGACCTGACCAAATTCCTGTGGATCTATTTAAACTTTTAGACAAGAGAGGATCGACCACTAACAGTATTTTTAAGCAAATCTACATTAACGGATATTTGATCCAATAATATTGGATTTTGGTCCATTTTGGTCATAATAGTTATGACTCACCCTGTATTATTGTTTTTTATAGCATGAAAAAATAATTTTTAAACTATGAACGTACGTCCAAAAAAATTGGATAAAACAAATTCTAAAATCAATGTAACCATTTTCAGGAACATTTGTTCAAACTTACTCAGTGACATTTACACCCAGAAGGAATAATTTCTTGAACTTAATTTTTTGGCAACATCATGACTAGATTTAAAACATGAATTGATAATAATACCAATGTTTTATCTTTTCTACTTTTTGTAAAAATAAAGTTTTATCTTTAAATTTTGTTACTATTTAACTGGGAATAAGCCACAATTAAAGGTAAAAATACGTTTATTGACGTTTCAATTTCCACTTCGGAAATAGTTCTCAAAATACAAACAGTAAATTAAACAAATTTTGTTTTTTTGTTACTTAGTGAAAAATTCTTCTAATCATTTAATTTAATCTGACTCATTTGTATTGACAATTCAGACATACATTATGCATTTTAAAGTAGACGAATTTAAAATGATATTGCCAATATTGTTGAGTTGCGCTCCTGGGACGACTTTACTTATAAGATAGTTCATTCCCAGTTAAATAGTAATTAATTTAAAATGCCACAAGAAAATAGCTTCAGAACAATATTAAATTTTGTTGTGAAGAGACTGATTTGTGAAAACCGGTTCATATGGAAATTTTTAATTATTATTCGTCAGTCAGTATTCAGTGTAAGAAAATGCCTCGAGTTCAAAGACACCAAAATTACTACCATGTTAGCGATTTTGACAGGAGTAGAATTATTGCGTATAAAGATATGGGTTTGTCGTATCGCGAAATTGGTCGTCGTGTTAATTGTACGGCAATGACGATTATGCGTGTCTGTGGTGTGTAGACAAACGAAGGTAGAGGAACACGAAGAAGACCAACTGGTCTACCGAGGCCAACCACAGAGCATCAAGATAGGCGCTTTATATTACTGGTCCTGCGAGACCGTTTTGCTACTACGCGTCAAATTGCTGACCAATGGTTTGAAGTAGTAGGTAGACCTGTTAGTATGCATACACTATACCATCGCATTCGAGCCTTTGGACTGGTTTCATCCCGCCCACGACTAGTGCTTCCTTTGACGGCGGACCACTGTCATCAACGTTTGAATTGGTGCAGAGAACGGCAATATTGGGTGGCAGAATGACGTAATGAAGCATCAGCGGTGAATCACGATTCTGTTTAGAAATGCATGATGGTCGTAGGATGGTAAGACACCGTCGTGGAGGGCGACGAGATATCAGGTTTGCTGTTGAAAGGCATGTACACAGGACAGTTGGAGTAATGGTTTGGGGGGCTATTGCCTATGGTAGCCAATCACCACCTGTGTTTATTCATGTAATATGACAGCTGCCTGTTATGTTGATGACATCTTACAAACCACTTTACTGCCTTATCTCGATGGCCGTCCAGACGTCCTTTTTTAGCAAGACAACATTGCTGTCAACCTATGGACTTTCTCCAAGAAGCTGGCATTAATGTTTTATTTAATTAATCCTATCGAACATGTATGGGATATGATGGGAAGGAGAGTGTCCACTTTGCACCATCCTCCACAGACTCTGGCACAGTTAATACATGAGGTTCAAGTTGCTTGGAACGAGGTGCCACAAGCAGATATCGATCATCTTATTTTGTCAATGCCTAGATGTATACAGGAGTGTATTCAGCTACGGGATCGCCAAATATGTGATTAATATTTTTTGATTACTTGTTAATAAAAATTCTTGACAACGTTATCGTTTCATTCTTGATGTAAATCTACCACGTTGCCAAAAAATTAAGTTCAAGAAATTATTCCTTCTGGGTGTAACACTTCTAATGTCACTGAGTATATTTTGAGTTTAGGGTTTATTTGTGAGAATTCATATTCATTGAAACAGTAATGAAAAAAATTGATTATTAACGAATTAATAACAATCATTTAATAAATAAAAAAAACTGCAATTATGTAATAGACATCAAACTGATGCGAAATTATATAGCATTTACAATTGTGTAAATAATAAACTCTAAACATGTATGATTTTTCTAAAAAAAAGTCATTTCATGAATAAAAAATTTAAACAAATTGAGCTGCATTCATTTCCTGGATTAATATTTCTGAATTTCTATATTATATATATATAATATACTTACAGCCATATATGCCGCACAACCAGCACTTCTAGTTTTCGCCATTGAGTCTACTAGTCTTCCACTAATACCAAAATCACAGAGTTTAACGTTACCTTTTGTGTCTAAGAGAATATTTGAAGGCTTTACATCTCTATGCATAACGTCATGTTTATCTTTTAGATACGACAATGCTGCGACAGTCTAAAATATAAAACACATTTTACATTGTAACATTCAATCTTTTGACTACAAAAAAACAACAAGGATATCAGAATCATCTTCGATCAAATAGAATTGAATTTAGAGTACATAAGAAATCTATACAGGATATTTAAGTCATGAGGAATTGTACACACTCCTAACTCGTATAGAGACTACTATGGGGAATGGCAAATGACCATTAAAGTGTCTGCTACCATAGATGTGTTATACTTTTGTAAAATTTTACACTACTACGATCTGATTAACTGTCTTATTAAGAAACTAAAAAAATCAGGGACAGTCTTAAAAAATTAGTTCATTTTGTTCATATAAAAAATTTTACCCTTTATTCATTTTTGAAAAAAATTAAGGCTTTTACGAAGTGCGCAAAAAACAACAAAAATGACGTTTTTATTTTGTTTCCCCACACGATTGCACAATTTAGCAAACTGAACTATATATTTCAAAAAATAAAATTTTTCTTGTACAAATTTAATTTTTTGTACAATTTAATTTTTAATGGTTAGTAGAACCACAGCCCGTGCTATATATTTGTTTAAATACAAATGTTTTTATACATTATAAAACTATAGAAGCAGTCACTATAGGGGTCTTCATACGAGGTAGAAATATATACAGTTTCTCATCACTCACTCTGCAAATAGGATCTCCACTGCTTCCGTCGTGTTCTGACCAATTACTATATTTCTCCTTAATGCCAATACATTGTTTGATAATACGGAGGTTTTGGTCATCAATTCCCGCCTGTTGCAAGACAGCTTAGGGTGAGAAACGAGCAAGTCTTAAGAAGTGCAACTACTGAGAGAGACGCAATCCCTAAACTAATTTTCCAAGGAAAGGGCAAAAGAGGGGTAGGTCGCAAAAAAATGTTGTGGTTACGAAATATTAAGAACTGGACAAGCATAAATAACAATGGCGAGCTTTTGCACGCCGCAAAAGATAGACGTCTTGCCTTAAGATATTTCGCCAACGCACAATAGGTGCACGGCACTATAAGAAGAAGAAGCAAGACACATATCAGTTTGTCTTGTATGTCCGTCAAAGGCCTTCTCGATATCGATAAATCTCGGGTGATTCCTAGTAAGTGCCTTTATTAAAACTCTAAGCATTCGTCTATGTTCATAGTATCAGAGTTTAAACTACAAAAACAAAGAACAAATTATAACAATTGGAGACTACTAAACTATTACAAACTTACCCAAAGTTGCACAAAAACTCATTGTCATTTGGGTGGTAAAACAAAATCCTAACTAACATCAAAGTATACACAACAAATATTATTTTAAAATTCTTGTAAAAACAGTTATTCGAAAACATAACCAAACAATTACTGACACAAACACGTTGTTTTAAGAATGGAAACCCAAATCACGTTGAGTTTTTGTACTAATATTTGGGTAAGTTTGTAATAGTTTAGTAGGCTCCAATTGTCACAATTTGTTCTTTGTTTTTGTAGTTTAAACTCTGATGAAAATTCTGATGTATCGAAAACCCACCCATACCAATCGTTACTTGCATGCTAACTCTCATCATCCACCTTCACAAATTATTTCAGTCATTATGTCTTTTTCCTTTTTCTTCTATTCCTTGTCTGCAGATCAATACGCCTTTGCGATGATGCAAGTAGACCCACTGAGCTCTCTAGTTTAAAACAAGTCCTCATCCAAAACGGTTACTGCGAAAATCACATCAATAGGAGCATCCACAGACATCAATCTCCCACACAATCTCAACCCACATACTCAGACTCTCATCATACGAAAGCTTTTCTTCCTTACATCAAAGGTGTCACTGACAACATGGACAAAATTCTTAAATAAAGAGGAATAAAGACAATATTTACCTCCCAACAAAAACTTTCATCTCTTGTCCGATAAATCAAAGAGAACATTTCAAATGAACAATACGGAGTTTATGAAATTCCTTGTGCAGACTGCTCCCAATCCTATATAGGCCAAACAAATCGTAAAATCCAGAATAGTATTTATGAACATTCCATTTCTGTTCGCAATTCCGATTTAATTTCAGCTCTAGGTAAACATCATCTTCATACAGATCACAAAATTGATTTTGAAAACTCTAGAATCATAGGCCCCATCCGCTTTTAAAAACCTAGAATTATCCGAGATGCCATAGAAATTGAAAAAAAGCCAAATTTACTCAAACTCAATAAAAGAGATGATGGCATACGGTTACCTTTGACATGGAGACCTCTCATAAAGAAAATATCGTCCTCTCCATCCACCAATCAAAATCCTACTGTCAAAAATGTTCGCGCCAATCCCCACGCTAACCCCCACGCCAACCTCCACTCAAACAACATCACCATCGACGGTATAAATGAACCGTCCTCTGTTTCCAGTACCAGGAATGCATTAATTAGTGATAAATGTAGTAGTGTCTGGCGGCTCGGTAAAATGAGATCTCGGAAGCCCTGAAGAAGACATCAAAGAGGATGTCGAAAACTCGGCGCAATGATAATCGACGCAGTTCAACCAGGAAGTTTAAACCTTGAGTTTAATGTTAATTCAAGTAATAGTATTAATCTTAGTTCTAGGTTTAATTGCACTAACCGAAGAAATCTTGCGGAACATTTTATTCGCCTCTACGGGGAAGAATTTTACCAGCACACTAAATCATATAGCAAACTGCTGCTACGTAAGAATCGTCTTCTTTTTTATTTAACATTCCTTAAAGCCTACCAAGACCATAGTCATTCCCAAATTTATAAAACTGAAACACCATACTTACGGCGGTTTCCGAAAGGATGATCATCTCAAAAATTATGTAATCTATGGTTAATCGTTGATTAAACGCATTTTGAGTTTCAGAAACGTCAATCAAACGACATTCAACAAGGGTCGATCACCTGATTTAATAAGCGAATAATCGTTAGTTAACAGTCGATCATAAGTGTTATGAGTTTCTGAAACGCCGATTAACTAGTTTCGCCTGTCAAACGGCGGTCAAACCGACTGTCACCTAATTTGAGCTTATTGGGTGATTTAAAAGGGCTGTTAATTTTTAAAAAAGAATTGTTTTTAATTATTAAATAGAGTTTTTCATCATTAAATAGAGTTTTTTAGTTATTATATAGGTTAAATAGTTATTACATAAAGAGTTTTTTAGTTTTTAATTATAATTATTATTATTTAATTATAATTTAGATTTTTAAAATTAAATAAATTAAATATATTATGTAATTAACAAATACCGGAATAAATTGTTATAAAATAGATCTGTAAATAAGGTAAGTCATATTATTCAATAAAAATATAGACTCTTGTGAAAAAAAAATATTTAAAATATTGATTTAACTTGTAGATTATGGACACTTCTGACATTTTTGATTTTTCATTGTCGAGTGAGGAGGAGAATGTCGTCCCTATAGTTAATCGCAGAACCAGGATGAATCCTATAACACACTACAATGATACTGAATTTAAAAAACGATACAGACTGTCCAAAGGAGTTGTGACATAATTAGTAGGACTAATAGATAATAAAAGAACCAACAACCAAACGCAACAAATCTATTAGTGCCATTGAGCAGATATTGTTGGCAATCAGGTTTTATCCAACTGACTGTAGCTGATAATGTGAGAGTGCACAAATCAACAGCATGTCGCATCATCAAGAGAATATCTCTTGGTATAGCTGGGTTAAGACCTGTTCTTATAAAGATGTTCTGCAACAGCAGAATAGCGCATAAGTGTTTTCTGTTTTCATATCTGGTTTTTATGCATTGGCTAATTTTCCAAATGTAATTGGTGCTGTTGAGTGTACACACATTAAAATTCAGTCAATTGGAGGCCCAACAGCAGAACTGTTCAGAAATAGAAAAAGTTACTTTTCAAAGCAAATACACAAGCTATATGTGATGCACAGCTAAGAATCCAAGATATCATTTGTAGATACAACTATATTCAATGACGCCAGTATGTGCTGATTTTGAACGTGGTGTGTATGGGAACAAACTTTCTCTTAATAGATAGTGGATACTCTTGCCGAAGTTACCTTTTGACTCCATTTTTGCAGCCCAGAACAAATGGTGAGGAAGCTTACAATAGAGCAAAAGTAGCCACAAGAAATCCAGAAAGATGTTTTGGGGTATAAGGGACTACAGGTAAAATTAGATACAGCCTTGAACATTGTTGTGGCCTGTGCTGTATTGCATAATATAGCTCTCAATTACAATGACAACATTGATGAAATAATAGATGTTGAAGCTTCTATTCTAAGGAGATTTGTTAGATTGACGGAAGAAATGAGAATACAACTATGCGTTCACCTCTAGTAACAACTCATTTCAATAGGTGGATACATAAACTTTGAAAACACATTTTGATTTATTACTTGTATTACTTTATTCACATAACAAAGTTTTTAACTCAATTTACTATTTTTATTATGAAATAAACACAAGTCTACTTTAAAATAAATTTATTTAAATATTAAATACAATTATTTTCTTTTAAAGATTAACTTCCTATTTTTTTAGATAGCCTCTTTCTTATTTGATGTATTCTACAGCACACCAGATGTAGATGGTGCTACAGTAGAGCATTGATTTGCAGACACATCCCTGTTTTATATTTCTTTATAGCTGTTTACCTCCACTTCAACATCTTGCGTAACTGCGTTTTACTTATATTAAGTGCTTGTGTGCATTAGTACATTTATTTTGTTCTATATTATATGCTTGTATCTACAAACAACAATATAATTAAAATTTTTTTCTGTAACTACTATAATTTTATACTTACCTCTCAATCATATTTATCTCAAGCAAACATTTCTCTCTCTCGGTATAATTTTTTCTAGGAGGATTGCTCATTATTATTATTGATTTTTCACTACAACTACTACTTATTATTTAACTACAATGCGTCTATTATATTCTTTACTACAATTTATTGTATTTTAGATAAGTTTGAAGTTTGCTTAGAATAATTCAGTGAAATATTGAAGGATGACAGCCGATTGTGACAATATCGATACCAAATCGTATGTCAGATAATCGATTATCTACGATCATGTAATTTTAAGATAATTAACGTTTCAGAAACTGGTCGCTGGTTAACAGTTGATCAAATATGACAGCTCGGTTAGATGATCAGAGATTTGAATAACGTTTCGGAAACCGGGTGTTATTCTTCTAAACACCATACTTATTCTTCTAAACACCATACTTATTCTTCTAAACGCCATACTTCTTCTATCTCTCAAAATCTGAGAAAGACCAGTTTTGCGTTTCTCCGTAAAGCGATTCATTCCACTAGACGAAAACTAGATGTCACAAATATCAATATTTTTAATATCTGGTCCTCTATTCAATCTTTCAATGTACATGGGAGTCTAGACCATATCAACACAGCGATAGCCTTAAACACGAATCTAAGACTGAAACTCAGAAGCGCAAATTAGCGCATCTAATTGCCGAACAAATTCCAAAATCCACATCGTTGAAACCCACTCCACTGGTTCATAAATTTTCTGATACCCCTATTTCGACCAGTGCCACTCAAGCCTTGGAAAAAGGTTTCAATTACTCCCCGCGCCCATAACCACGCTAACCACCACGTCAACCTCCACCCAAACCATGTTACCATCGACTGAATAAATGAACCATTCTCTGTTCCCAGTAGCAGTAATGCATTGGTTATTGATCAATGTAGTAGTGTCTGGTAGCTCGAGAGACTGATACCTATGTTATACTTTTTGGTTGTTCTTTGCATGAGGGTTTTCATTTAATTAAAGTGGTCTTTGACATTTTGTTTTTGATAACTGCCTGTGAAGCCCTGTGTGTTTGTCTTCTTCTGTGATATCTCCGTGTCCAAGGATACCTTTTTTTATCATATGTAAGTGACATTATGAATGAACTAGGGAATAATAATGGGGCGGTTTCCCATTTTCTTCCCTCAATAATTCCCAAAATAATTTAAAACTGCTCCAGTCATGTTTGTGGTAGTCCATCCAGGATAATTTTCTCTGCGCTTTGAGCTGGTACTGATGATCGCTGCTGTCCTTCAACAGGGAGGGATAGGAAAAAGCTAACTATATTTTTAAAGGATAAAGGTATGGGAGATGTCTCCTCTGTCAGGAATTGATAGTAAAGGGTGGCTCGCGTGGGCAGGGTCGCTTTCCTGAAGTAGACCTATTCTCCACTGGGATAGTAGAATAGGTCTACTATCTACTATAGTGATTCTCACATTAATATTGATCAGAAAAAATATTGCTAGGACTATAAGAAAAAGAGACATAACATTCTTTTAAATAAAAAAGTAATCATTGAAATGTAATGCTTGATTTCTTTAATTCGATATAACTAGATATAAATGACTTACCGCAACCGTCACTTTTCCTAGAACTTCTTCTGGAATTGGTTGTTTGAATCTTCTTAATAGCTTGTCAAAACAAGTATCCATAAGCTCCATACAAATCCAGACCTCGGAATCAGTTATAAAACAGCCTAAACATTGCACTATATATTTACAGTCGTGTGATTTCAGTACTACTTCTATATCCATAATTATTCTTTTGTTTTCATCACTATTTCCTGAGCGTCTCATTTGCTGTAAAAAAAAATCATATTTATATATGGATTTATCCGTTGATGTCGCCACTGAGCCACTTACAAATCAAAACAATAATTGGACAAAACAACAATATGTTGGAAAATTATAAGTGTGAACCCGTTCAAACCTGCTTACGTCGGTTTGAAAGAAATAAAAAAAAAGCCAACAAAATAATGAAACGCTGAAAATATGCTATACTTTAAAGACAATTATGAAAACAGCTACAAAATAGCAGAATTTATTATAAATAAAACAATCGTTTAACATGTATAAACTACCAAGTATATGCATTGATTATTCTGGAAATACGCCTTTGTGATGTTACAAGTAAATCCGCTGAGCTCTATTCTTTAAGAAAGTCCTCATCCAAAATGATCACCACGAAAATCATATTAATAGGTGCATCCACAGGCATCATACGAAAGCTTTTCTTCCTTACATCCAAGCTGTTACTGACAAAATATCGACAAAATTCTCAAATCAAAAGGAATAAAGACATTATTTGCTCCTTAACAATAACTTTCATCTCTTGTCCGATCCGTCAAAGACAACATTCCAAATTAACAACAGAAGTTTATGAAATAAAGATCTTACATAGGCCATACCAATCGTAGAATCTAAAATAGGATTTATAAACATTCCATTTCTGTTCGCAATTTCCATTCAATTCCAGCTCTAGGTCAATCATCTACCATCTTCAGACAGGTCACAAAAATGATTTTGAAAACTCTAGAATCATAGGGTGAGTTCAGAAGCAGCATCGAACGGTAGCATACTATTTCCTCCAGCAACTCCAACTCTTTTTTAGCTACCGAAGAGATTTGTAAGAGTACCTATCAGTCGATGCAGACCGTAACGTGTCGAGAAGCGCTCACCCAAGGGATTCACAAACACATCATCGCATAGGGCACCAAGTCTGGTCGTCAAGACCGTCATTCACAGCAATCAAACACAAAAAAAATTAATCCATTCCTTGAAGAGGTTAAAAAGCCTATCATGCAGTAGTATGTCAAGCAGCGCTCACCCACAGGATTCTCAAACACGCTACCGCATAGTGCATTAAGTCCGGTTGACCGTCATTCACAGATATCAAACAAAAACAAAATGAATCTATTCTTTGAAAAGGCCACAAAGCCTAAAGCAAGGATGTCTCCTTCAATATCTATCTCACAAAATACATATAGAATAAATGGGTCATTTCAATTACCTAGGGTGTTACACATTTCGAGAAAAATAAAAACATTGATCTGATAAGTTTGCGGGACAATTCACAGAACATTGAATAATAAGAAACGCATAATAAGAAACGACACAATGGCCACACCTACTCTGTTAGTTAAGTAGGTAGTAGAAAGAGATGACTCTAGAATTCCAGCTGCTAACGAAATGGCTAAGAAAAGTGAAAGGCATTACAAGACTCCATAGGCATAGAAAGTAAGATGTAAACAAGAACTAAATATCTTCTCGATCAATGAGGAAATAAAAGTATGACAACAAAATGAACAAAAAGAGATACGTCGACGCCTTACAATGGCCAGATCAGCAACAGTCAAACTTACAAAACTCTGGAAAGATACGGACATAACCAGGAACACGAAACTGCGCCTAGTACGGACGCTTATCTTTCCTATCGCTACCTATGCGTCAGAAACTTGGACCATTAAAGTCCGACTCACAACGTATAATGGCCTTTGAAATGTGGGTATATCGTAGAATGATGCGCATACCCTGGACAGCACACCGCACAAATATTTCAATATTAACACAACTCGACATCACCACTAGGCTTACCACAGTCACCAACCAAAGAATACTGAGCTATTTTAGATACATATCCAAACGAAGGGAAGATATAGAGATAGGTGGTTGAAGGAAAAAAAATAGCAAAAGAACTCAAAGAAGATCGCGACTTCGATGGTCACACCAAATAAAGACCGTTTACTCTATTGCTTATTCTCTCACATGACGTCATATATGAAGGATAAAGGTACAAACGAAGAGGATCATGCCATTAAGAGTTACTGAAAACATTGGGCTGAAGATAAATGTTAATAAAACCAAATACCTGGAAAACCACTGTAATAGAAGACAGCCATGCAGAAAAGCCACTTTAACCAGAGATGAGTTCGAACACACATCGCACAAATGTCTCAATATTGACAGAACTCGACATCAATACTAGGCTTACCACAATCATCAACCAAAATATATTGAGGTACTTTGGACACATTACCAGACGAATGGAAGGCATGGAGAGGTTGGTGGATGAAGGCAAGGTCGATGGTAAAAGAACTCGAGGAAGATCGCCACTCCGATGGTCAGACCAAATAAAGTGCGCTACCGGTTACTATCTGTGTGAGGCAGCACACCGCGCCCAGGAGAGAGAAGAATGGATAGCAACCATTCGTCAAATACCATAACGTCACCACATCCTTACGAAGGATAAAAGATAGAGGATGAGGAGGAAATAAATTGCTTACTAAAGATACAACCATCAAGTTTCTCTGGGTCCCATCACCTGTTGGAATAGCAGGTAACGAAGCAGCAGACAAAATGCCAAAGAAGCTATAAACGACAACAGTATCCCCATATCACCCTAATCTGTAAATATGGATCTAAGAAGCTACTTATACAGCACCTGTTTGAGATCTGGAACAATAAATGGAAATCCATACCACCAAAGCTTCAGGAGATAAAAAATAAGATTGGACCATGGCAACCACCTGAGGTATCCAGACGAAAGCAAATAATTATTTCTGCTTACGAACAGTTAGTAACATACCCAGTTTTCTCATGAACATTTGTTCAAGAAAGAAGAATGCCCAATTGGTGATGATGCGGTTCATCCCTTATGGTAAAACATGTGTAGTGGAAAAGTGCGAAAAGTTTAATGGACACAGAATTAAATACCATCTACCAAACAATCTTAAAGACATTTTAAATAAAAAAAACACATATAGATAACCTACTTTTGTTTTTAAAAGACTTATATTTATTGAGCAAAGTGTAAATAATTGTTACTGTTCCGCAAATAACCTTATTAGGTTGAAGCGGGTTTTTTTGTAAATAAAAAAAAGTCCTAAGTAAGATATTTGAACATATAACGAAGAGGCCCGATCTCACAATTCGTTAAACTTCAGAGACTTCGATGGTCTGGTCATGAAGTGAGAATCAAGACTAAAGATTGCTGTAAAGAGCCCTAGATAGTATGCAGAGCGCAAGAACAAAAGGAAAGCCACGAAAAGGGTGGAAGAAAAATTTGCCAAACGTAATAAACGTGAATAAGACGTAATGCAAACGGCATAGTTTGGAGGTCACGGCTCTATTTGGGCTGTAGTGCCATTGGAGATAGATATATATATATATATATATATATATATATAATATATATATATATATATATATATATATATATATATATATATATATATATATATATATATCATAGTCGAGTAGTCACTGCACTCTCAAGCACTGCTATTGTATTGTTTAGACGTGACTATTTTTTTTATAAATACATTTTTATAATAATTTTGTTCTACTTATTTTTTTATATTATGTATGGGGTGTTTATGTGCGTTATCTGACTGCATACATATATTATCAGGCCTTAGTTCATTACAATAATCACATCAAAACATCATAAAAATTATTGCGTGATATAAAATAGTAATCTCTAAAAATAAATACGAGACGATACTATTGTTGGCAAATAAATAGTTACTCTTAAGGCGAACCAGATAAGATAGGAAGGAATTAATTATTTTGCGTATTTTCCAGTAAGGTAACTTGATTGCGTGAGAATATTTTAAATTTAATATTGGAGTCTAGCAAATAAAGACGATGTTTAAGACAAAACGGAGATGTATCAGTATTTTGTACAAATAAAACAAAATTATTATTTGAAACACTTACTAAATTCATTAATTAAAACAATTACGATGTTCACAGACCTAAAATGTAATTTACATGAAATTTTAATTTATAATTTAAAATAAAAACTGGTATTTTTAATATTCATAGAATAATTTATAAAGTTCAAGTTACAATGCAAGAACTTAAGGAGGAAATCACATCAAATAATAGAAAAGCAACCGGAGCAGACCAAATAAACATCATCATCATCTAAGTTACAATTCGCCGTGAGTCTTTGCCGCGTTTACCATTGCCTTCCATACCTGTCGGTCCTTTGCCACTATTTCCCATTGTTTCACTCCGATTTTCTCCAGATCCTCTTTGACTGCATCTTTCCACCTTTTTCTACGCCGTCCTACAAACCTTCTCCCATGGTCTTTCCCAAAAACATTGTTTATAATGCAATTGTCATTACTGCATATCACATTTCCTGCTCATCTTACTCTATTGGCCTTTATATTTCTCACTAGATTTTCCTTTCTGAAGAGACAGAACTCGTTGTTGTGTCTGAGCCTCCATTCGTTAGTCATGCTCGCTATATCTGCAAGGGCCATATATTACTCGAAGGATTTTACGTTTCCACACCAGCAATTTGTACTGGTCGCATTATGGTTTTGTATACCTGGATTTTTGCACCTCGTAAGAAAAGTTTTTAGCTCATTAAATGATACATTGCACAGAACGATTTGTTTCCGCCAGTATTCGCGATTCAACTTCTAGTTTTACTTTGTTGTCATTGGTTTTTGTTACCCCTAGACATTTAAATTGCTACATGTTATGTTATAAATCAATGTTGGTTTGAATCTAAAATATCTAAAACATGGCAAACGGCACAAGTTATACTACTGTTTTAAAAAAATGCGACCATACCAATTATTGCTAAAATGATACGAGGTATAAGTCTATTAAATTCAATCTGTAAAATATACTCCAAAATTATTAACAACAGATAAAAAATATTACAGATCCAAATTTATCCATACGGCTCCCACTGAATGTGTGGGGAAAATTCACTCATCCCAGAATCTGCAGTATCAAAAGAATTGAGCTGTGGTGTGTTTCTTTACACGTTATCGAGCCCTAGGTGACTTGGTATGCTGGAGTACCTCCCAAAAATTTTTAGTACACATCTGGACGTTGAGAGTAATGCAGCTTTCTGAATGGTCTCATAGAGATGTTCACTCAGACATTAGCTTTTTTATGTTTGCTAGGAGGTTCCTAGGGATGACTCCAGTAGTAGAGAGAAAAGTAAGTATTCACTGATTACTTTCGATTTTCCATTGACTTCGTATTTGAATTTCTCTCAGGCATACTCTCAGGAACATATTGATAATATGGGAGATGGTTTTTATTGGGAAAGTCCCAGTTTGATAGCTACCTCTTGATAAAGGATCTTTCATGCTGAATCATGCCGTTCCTGATATTCAGGCAAATATCAACAAATGCCTGACAGCTCATAGTAAGATGTTGGATGCTTTCTTGGGTTTGACATCCATAAAAGCATTTGTCATTTTGGACACGGACAAGGAAACTTCTGTTTCAGGGAACATCTTTTCTGGTTTCAACAACAGTTTGACACCATATTGTCTATAGTCTTGGCTGACTTCATTAGGATGTCACCCATGTAGATGTTTACCCATCAATTACAAAGTAGGAATCTAGAGCAAACTGGGAAAAGTTCGTTTCTGACCTTGATAAGTGCCTTGGTTGGATACCCTGTCAGTAAGAACTATGCTAGTTTTGTCAGAGCTGTAATAAATACAGCCAAGAAGAGCATGCCTAGAAGTTATCGAAAAGAATATATCCTCATTCAAAGTATCAAAATACTGATATATAGCGAAATTTTCTTGAAACTACAGACCAAGAGATCGCAGATGACCTTATTCATAGAAAATTTGGAGATGGTAAAAGTTTTTAACAACAGAAAGCAGGTATAAACCCAAGTTCAGTGACATCTCATATTGTTTCGACATCAAGAGCGACGATAAAGCTCACACACGAGACGTAAGGAAACATTTAAAAACTTTGAAATCGCAATCAATTGAGACCGAACATTCTCGCCCTTTTACAAGTGAAGAAATAGAGATCACCCTTAAAGACGTTTCTCCAGGAAAAGCCCCAGGTTTTTACGGCATCCACCCGAATTCATACTCAATTGCGGGAAATACACAAAAACCTGGCTAGCACATTTCTTCAAACAACATAATTAGGAACAGCAGAATCCCAGAGAATTTAAACATTCAAAAATTTCAGTAATAATAAAACCGGGTACACCAGCTGTCGGGTAGCAAAAAACTATCGACCAATTGCTCTATTGTCCATAACATATAAACTACTCTTGAAAGAATAATTTTTAACAGAAGCCCAATAATCCTCCAAGCTATTCAAATCGAACAAGCAGGATTTAGACCAAAGAAGTTACTTTCAAAACAGTAATCTGCTTCCACCTAAGCAACAATTTGGCGTCAAAAACACTTAACATTCACTTTGATAATATACAACTCAATCACAATAAACATCCAAAATACCTAGGCGTGACTTTGAACAGAACGTTAAGATAAAGAACATTTAAGTACAGTTGCCGAGAAGCTAAAAACAAGAAATAACATCATTCAGAAGCTCTGGAGCACAACATGTGGGACATCAACATCCACACTCAGGGCATCAGAATAAGCTCTCGTTTATTATGTACCTAAATATTGCACACCAATACGGATCAACAATGCTTACGTAAAAAATATTGATGTCCAGCTAAATAACACCATGAGAATGATCGCTGGAGTAATCAAATCCGCACCCAACCATTGGCTATCAGTGCTGAGCGGCATTCTACCACTACACTTTCGCCAACCCAATCTTCTAACCAAAGAAGATATAAAGAACCAACGAATTTGTTGCCGATTCATAACTATATAGAAGATGCGACCAAAAGTTGACAGTGCTCCATAAAATCTCCCATACAAACCGCAGAAACGGCCGCAGCCATCGGGTTCAACATCGGTAATCTCATAAATGTGTCAAAATGTCATATGCTACATAAATAATAAATAGGAATCTAGAAACAGTTTTGAAATTCAAATATCTCAATACAACAGCCAAAACATGGTAAATTAAATTAGATTCGTACTTAAATTAGATTAACACTACGATGGTCTATTAGGACACACCATTCTTAAACATTAACATAACCCTAAATAAACATTTTATATTATTTTAACCTTTTGTGCACCTTTCAGGATTTTAAAAATAATAATGTAGATAAAACGTGAATTTTTTATTTTTCGAAACATATTTGAAAATGTCCTAATAGACCACCCTCTAACATTGATGTGATTATTAAAATTATAAAAACATTTGGATGCCATCTTGTATTAAGCGGCGAAGCTAAGCATTTCAGGGAATCACAGAATTGTGAGAAACTCATAGATGTGATCATAATTTGTTAGTTTTGTATCAGATGTGTATTAGGAAGTTGTGTCTAGTTTTATAATTTACAATGGATCCATATGAAAGAGAGCAGTAGCGTATTATGCAGATATATGAAGAATTATTGTCAAGTGATGAGGAAATACATGATTCTGACAGTTCGATTAGTGATATGGGTGATAAAGAAATTAGTGATCACAATACTGATACTGAGCAAGAGATGGAAGAGGAAAATGAAGATGGTGTCGGCGATTATCGCGAAATTAATAACATTGATAGGCGTTTATACTATTTTGAGAAAGATGGAATAAAATGGAAAAAACTGGCAGGTCCTAAAAATGTTCATACTCGTAGTGTAAATATTGTCTCCCCCTGTACCAGGCACATTTAGAGAAGCTAGAAATTCAATGAGTACAATTGAATCTTGGAGCTTTTACAAATATCAACATTAGAGAAGTGTCTCGTCAAATATAATAAAAACGATTTGTTGTTCATTTAATTTTTTTTATAGTTTTGTAAATTAGCAATAAAACGATTACCAAAAATTGGTGTTTTTATTTGACGTTGTATATCTATACAAAAAAAAGCAGAATTAACACTTTTTAAGACATATAGTATAAACATACATCAATAGTTATTACAAAAAAAAGAATTTTAATTTGTATGTACCAAAGGTTAGAAAAAGAATTTCATAACTTTTGGTCCTAACAGACCGATGTTGTGTACTCATGTAATTCTAAAAGCGGTCGTGCAGCGGAATGTTAAAAGAAAAGACAGAAAAAATGTGCATTTGACATCCCTGTGAGAGAGGAGTTTCAAAAAAGAAAATAAAGACTTACCTTAACAGCTATAATACTTCCACTAGGTTTGTGCCTCATTTTTACTACATGACCACAGGTACCATTTCCAAGTTCTTCAATATGTTCCATATCTTTTATGTCAGTTTTATACATAACACCATCCACTGTTAAATCACCACTAATTTTCATAATTTCTTTTAGTTTCTTTTCCGTTTCTAAATCATCATTTTGTCTAGTGGTGAAGATCAGGTTTTTAGGTCTAGCCAAGACAGGGCTTCCGTTATTACTATTAAGGCCCACTGAAAAAAGAAACACAAAAAATAGGAATCTAGATTTGTTTTAATAAACAATTGATTGTTACCAAAATCACACAGAAATATACATTAAAGTATAAGAATTTTTATTGTTTATAATAATATCACAAACACTTTCAATGTGAAAATAATACTGAAATGTGAAAGTATACTGAACACTACCACATTTAGTAGTATTGTTTATCATCAGAAAATACACCCCTCTATGGCATTTTTGGTATAGTAAAATTTCATTATTCATCCATTAGTATACAGTATATTGCTAGAGCTGTGAGAATAGCATGTAACACACTTACACAAAACCATGCATAATTATATCAAAAAGGAGCACAATTATGAACTGCATAATGCATATGGTAAACAAGGTAACAAATATAGATTAATTAGCTTAACAGTCACTTCCAACCTCATTACCTGTTCCAAGCCAAGATTAGTCTTAGTTGAGTGGTTAATGTCAATTTTTATTTGTCTTCCCAAAAAGGAAAACGCAAGAGAATGCAGCGATTACCGCACCATTAGCTTGATGTCTCATGTGCTTAAGTTACTACTAAAAATCATCCATAACCGAATATATCACAAACTGAGATAAATGTTAATGACACACAATTTGATTTTCGCAAAGGCTTAGGAACATGTCAAGCTCTTTTTCACAATCAAGTTATATACTACTCACGTTTTATTGACTATTATAAAGCATTCAATAAAGTATGATATGAACAATTTATGAATGTCCTGAAATCAAAGATTGACTACAATGACCTCAGGATCATATCGAGTTTATACTAAAAAGAGCGAGCAAAAGTTAACGAACAGCTGTCAGAAGAAATTGAAATTAGATGTGGAGTGAGACAGAGATGCGTATTGTCGCCAATTCTTTTTAATGCCTACTCCGAAGAAATCCTGAAAAAAGCTCTTGAGGGTGAAATAGCTGGAATGAAGGTAAATGAAGTCCCCATTAACAAAATTAGATATACAGATGACACCGTGATCTTAACCAAAAATATTGACAATCTTCAGAGAGCAGAGTGTGGAAAAGAGTACAGTATAACAATGAACATCAAGAAGACGAAATTTATGAGAATATCGAAAAAAATCAAAGAAATGACAAGAATCTTCTAATAAACTGAACCAACATCGAACAAGTGGACAAATATGCATATGTGGGAACAATAATTAACTCCAGAAATGAAGACAGAACTCTCCAGACAGAACATGTCACAAACAAAGAGTTTCTGAGAAGGATGAATAAAGAAATAGAAATTTTAAATACAATTAAAACAAGAAAATTGGAATATATCAGACATATTACACATGGAGAGAAATACACCTTGCTCTAACTGATTATGCAGGGAAAGATCCAAGGAAAAAGAAGCGTAGGGAGGCATAGAATGTCATGGCTGTGCAACCTGCAAGAGTGGTACGGATGTACACCAAATTAACTTTTCAGAGCTGCCGTCTCAAAAGTCCAAATAGCTATGATGATTACTGACCTCCGTCGCAGAGATGGCACTTGAAGATGAAGAAGAGATCATCAAAGGAGTTATTATTTTATAAGAGCTAATCTAAAAATGTTAAATATTCTGCAATTAAACATTTCCCAAGATTATAAAGGCCCTTTTAATCAAGACCTCTTTTATAAAAATGTCTTGATAGATAAAAGCTATGTACTGTTACATAATCCAGATCTGTATGAATTGTCAATGTATGTGTCTGTATGGAAATTCCAAGAAAGTTTGACCATTTTATAGAATATTTTGTACAAGTTTATGTGCAACTTTTTCTTTATTTGATGAGTTTTTCAGTATTTTGTATTTCAAGAAAAAATTATGTAAGTAATAAATAATTGATTGAAGTCACATTTAAAGAAATAAATACAAAAAAAGATATTTTTCCAAGATTATATTCAACATTAAGGATGTACAAGGATAAGCTATGAAATAGGTTCATAATGGTGATTCCTTGCATATATACGAGATTATTTATTAGGTATATTAAAATTATAATAAAAAGTCATTTAGCATGAAATTAAGCCACTTTTCCATTCACAATAAAACACATTAATAAAAGACAGCAATGTGGCGAAGGGCAGTGATTGATACTGGTCATTTTGGTAAATATACTAGGTTCACTTCACTGATTCTAGTCTCAGAGGTCTAGTAAATTGTGTCATTATTTTTTGCTATGTTTGTGCTTATAGCCAATATTTAAACAAAAAAAGATTCACCATTGACAAAAGTTTATTTTTGAAATTTGACAGGTTTTTATAAATTAGTATTTACAAACAGAAAATTTTTAATGAAAATTAAAGAATATACACTGACATTAATCATGATTTCTCTTCTTTTTTTTCAGTTAAAGGAGTCTACAACAGTAAGTTCTAAATTTGAGCTATTAATACTGAGAGGTTGGAATTTTTGAGAAAGTTTTCAACAATAAATCTGTCTAACTATTCCCAAACTGACTGAATAGACTATACCTACATTTCAGCTTATTTAAATTTGATTTCTCTTCTTTTGTTTTCAGTTAAAGGAGTCTACAACAGTAAGTTCTAAATTTGAGCTATTAATACTGAGAGGTTGGAATTTTTGAGAAAGTTTTCAACAATAAATCTGTCTAACTATTCCCAAACTGACTGAATAGACTATACCTACATTTCAGCTTATTTAAATTTTAAATTAATGTTGGTGTCTTATAGCAAAATTTTCTCAAAAACCACACATACACAACACTACACCAAGTTTATTCCTTCTTTATTTAAGAAAATCATAATTGCTTGTTTAGTATTTCAGCATACAGGTAAAAATACTTTGGAAAATCCACGAAATAATTTATTCAAAAAAAGTACTCAAATCATTATACTTTTTTCATCTTGTGTCTTCATATGATATAAGTGCCCAGTATATTTAACTTTTACAATTTAGCTTTTACAATTGATTTGTGGTCTTCATCAGTTGGTTTGTTTCCTACATTTATTACTTTTAATTTTATTCATTGTTTTCCTATGCTCAACATTTTCCTCATAATGATCATTCTTCTGCAAATGAAATGCACTGTTGTTTCTTAGTACACAAAAATCCTCGCATCTCTTAAATCCTCAAACAAATTAATCACACTATTTATAAATATATCAATAAATTTTAATGTAACTTCAATCACTATTACAATTACATTTATAATAACAAGGTATAGCGATTAATTTATATCTATCGTCGCGAAGAATACTTTGTTTCTCTTAGTCTACCTAACAAATAAAAATAAAATGAATTAACTTACAGGATAAACCTTTACGACTAGGGGGTAGACTCCCATTGCCAGAGCGGTTTATGGATAAATTCGGTGAGCTCCTCTCGTTTTGAATACGGCTAAGTAAGTCATCTATTTTTTTGGACGTTGCCTCAGACATTGCCTTTGACACACTTGGTACTTATGTAAATAAATTAAAAGCTCTTATTAACGAAAAAACAAAAAATATATAGTTTCTGACATAACTAAAATGGACCTGCTTTTCATTTAGTTCTGTCAGTTGTCAAAACTGTCATAGTCAAAAATTGTCATCCAATTTGTCATCCATCGCCACAGAACACGAATAAAAAAAATGACAGCGCAACCCAAGGTTACTAAAAGACAGGTTGCATGGTACTCTGACATTGGCCGAATGAAATATGTCACCGGGACGCCGTGACGTCACCCAAGGGGTCATTTGACGAATTGTTTGAGAACAGAATATAAAAAGTGTTTTGGAGAATATATTTTGTTGTTTTGTTGTCAAATATCGTTGGTGTTTTAGTTTATGTTTATAACTTGTTTAGATGAGATGTGGTGCTATAGAAGGATTTTGAAAATATCATGGACCCAACGAGTTACAAATGCACAAGTGTTAAGAAGGCTACAAAAGGATTGCGAGGTCACAAAGCACATCAAAACAAGAAAGCTGGAATATTTAGGTCACATTAATTGAGGTGCGAAATATGAGATACTAAGACTTATAATGCAAGGTGAAATCAAGGGTAAAAGATACATAGGCGAAGACGAAGAATTTCCTGGCTAAGAAATATAAGAGAGCGGTATAAATGCAGCTCGGTAGATCTTTTCAGAGCAGCCGTAAATAACTCTTGATTTAAAAATAGTTTCGATTAGATGTTCGGGATATGCATTCTTTAGAAGGGCATTTTTTGCTTTTTTTTATTGCAGCCAGTTGGTCAGCATTCTGGATATGTTAGTGTATACCTACATTGGAACCGTATTTCTCCCGATCCGATATCGGCCGACGTCGGATTAAAAAGAAACTCAAGGTATTAAATCAGAGTGCCTATACTGCTTCGTCGCGGTAGTTGTATAGATTTATTAGCGAGACTTAAAATGACAGACTTCTTATGGAAAACAGAGCTTTTAGCCAAACATAATATAACAGTGGCCCACAAAGGCAACAACCATTTAAATAAATATTTCACTAAACTAAAAACACAAACTCCAAAACTTAAAAAGTCACATGTTGTTTACGACAGGGGTCACCAATTATATTTGGTGAGGGTCCGTTTCGAAAACCTACTACGCTTCCGCGGTCCGGACAGTCAGCACTAAAGCTGGCAGTGGCGTAACCGGGGGGGTTACCCAGTTACCCTCCAGTAGTTGTAAATTTCCTAAGGAGATCATCCTGGTTACGTAGTTATAACCAGGCAACTAGGCCACCTTGTTTAGGAAGGGGTATGAAAACCTGCAATTCTTCAACCGACTCTATGATACTAACGCATCATCGGTGTATCTGGTGTTTTTTTATACGTTCTTTTGTTGACTAAGTTGTTGATTAGGTTGACTTTTGTTGATTAAGTTGACTTTAATTCCATTTAATAATTACATTTTTATTACATTAATAATTAGAAGTAATAACATTACAACATTATAATTAAATTTTTACGTTTAATTAAAAATTAAATGTAAAAATTCAAAAGAATCAAGTTCGGAACATTTTCGGACTAATCAGTTCATCTTCAGTGAACTTTGCAGTACTAACAAAATAACCCTAAAACCAAACAGTGGTTGGGTTTACGTTTGATTAAACCATACCTAAAATTGTTAAATTAACTGGCTATGTACAGATGGACTTAGATTGCCTACAGGGAACGTAAGTCCCTATTCGAAAAAGTTTTCTACATTCGAATTGTAAAAAAGTTAAATGCCAACTCCTTTAGTACGTTCTAAACTATCTCTTCTGGTATAGGTTATAAGAACAGCGGAGAAAGTATGCACCCCTACCCTCAACCCCCGTCGCATTTCTATTTCTTTTGATAGATTGTTGTCAACCTTTACAGATGCAACTTGATTAAAGTTCATATCCAGATTTTTATCTTGAAGTAGCTGAAAGAGGCGATTATGTAGGACTTTGTCAAATGCCTTGTTGTAATCAAGGAAACAGATATAAAGTGATTGGTTAACATCCATACCTATTTGCACCAATAAATTAAGGGCAAACACTCTTGTATCCATTGCGTTTGTGAACTCAAACTGAGTGTTAGTAATATCTTGCTCCAGATTTTCCTTTCCAAAATGTTTATCGATATTAATAATGTTTTAATACTAATATATTTAGCAAAAAACAATTAAAACTTTCACGGCTAATGTTGGTTATTATATTATATTAATAAAAATAAGAATTTAACCATTAACAATTTTGTAAATAAGAATACCTTATCTCTTTGGATATTTCAATACTAATCTTCGCGTTTAATCACTTTACTAGAAAACCTGGAATTAATATACGAAGGTACTATTCGTTGCAAGATAAATAGGATGAAATTCCCCAGATTTTTAATAATATAATGGGTATAAAAATGCCGGCTTTGGCCACGTGCCTAGTCTGTTCAGTTTATATTCGAAACTTAACTTGAAAGGGTGAAGTTATTACGAATGAAAACAATTTTTTTTGTTTAGTACGTTTTTGATCGCATGTAATTTACGGCTCGTCGGTGTTTCCACGTCTACGGCAGTAATTAGCGTCTCGAATATTTCTTTTGCGAATTATATGCAGTGCGTGAGTGATTTTTTTTTATTCCATATACCTACGAACATATACGTACCTTTCGCTCGTGCTCGTTTTGTTGGATTGTTTATGATGGCTTCATCATCAACATCATCAAGTTTTACACCGGTACTGTTGCGTAGTCAGTAAGTCTGTCTATTCACCAAGAGAGAAGACTATTGTCCTGAATGTTTACGATGCTCTGGTTTCTCAGAATCCCACAAACACTGTTCGCAATATAGTCGAAAGTTGTGCCAACATGACTGGCGTAGAGGAGTCAACTATATATAGGTTCCTATCAGAAAGAAAAAAACACGGTATAGCTAACCCAAACACAAACGAACACTTAAAGAGAGGGAAAAAGCCTATTGAAATTGATGAATTTGTCAAAAATGGCATTCGAAGAAAAATTCATGGATTTTTTTTTTTACAAAAAAGAAATACCAAACCTAAACAAAATTTTACAAGAAGTTAGAGACAACCAAAGAATTAAATTTCCGGTGGGAGAAATCAGACCGAAAATCACTTTTGATTGACCGGGAGGAGATAATATGTTGGAGAAGAAATTATCTAAGATCCATACGAAAATTCCGGGCTGAAGGAAGGCCAATCTTCTACCAGGATGACACGTGAGTAAACTCAGGTCATACTCTAAAAAAATTTGGTCAAATAAAAATATATTAAGCCCCAGGCAAGCCTTTATGGAAGGTTGGTCTACTGGTATCTCTCCACCTCCTGGTAAAGGCAGTCGATTAATAATTTCTGACATTGGCAGTGAAAAAGGATTTGTTAAGCATGGTTTGTTGGAATTTCAGTCCAAAAGCACAAAAGACTATCACGAGGAGATGACAGCTGATGTTTTCGAAGCTAATGCACCTTATCAGTCACGACTAGTAGAAAGACTTCCAACGACTGCGTGGAAGAAACAGGATATTCTTGACTGACTGCGGAATAAATATCTGCCTTACGAAGATGGAATGGTAAAAGTTACAAATCTAAGTTAAAGAAATGCGTAGTTGACAAAATGGCGAAACGGCGAAACATCACAGTCCTTAGACTTCCACTCTACCACTGCGAAATAAATCCAATTGAACTCATTTGAGCACAAATGTATGTGGCTAGAAAAAATACTACGTCATATAAAATAAAAGCTGTACGTGAATTGATATACGAGTCTTTACAACATATTACAGAACAAAACTGGAAAGATGCAGTAAGACATGTAGTAGAAGAAGAACAAAAAATGTGGGATCTTGATAACATAATTGATGCGACCGTAGAGACACAACCGCTAATTATTAACCCTCAAGACGACTCGGATTCCGAAGTTGATCCTATTTATTTTGAATTTGAATAGTTTTCTAATCGTAATTAGATAAGGTAAGTAATAGTAGTTGTAATCGTAAGGTATTAAAGGGAAAGGCGCAAAATGTCGCCTGTCAAAATGTTCAATGTGTTTTAAATGTATCCATTTTTTTTCAAATCCTGAGAAAACTAAAAAGCATTTTTGAATAATTTAAAGGCAGAATGAAATATTTATTAGAATAAATAAAAAGTTTCTTTTGCATGCAATATTTTTTATTAAAAATTGTACTATATTTTCTCTTTTATTTTCATCCCTGTTACATAAAATATTAAAATAAACATTGTACAAGTTTTCAGGGACTTTCTGCCCCCAGTAATAATAATGTAATCTTTCATTCTGCATTTAAATTTTTCAAAAATATTTATTAGTTTTCTCCGGATTCGAAAATAATGGATACAATTTAAAACACATTAAAAATTTTGCTAGACAACATTTGGCGCCTTTTCCCTTAATTAAATAAATGTATCTTTTACAAATGGCAATAAACTTTTTATTTTTGAATAAAATAAATAAGTTTTATTAAAACAAAAATACAATTTACATAAGTAAAATTTAAAAAAATATATTTATTTAGTTCAAATAAATATTTCAATCATATACTCTACGACATTGGTCGGTCATCTGTAACCAAAATAGCTTCGTAATCGGATTATAAGGTTGACTGCTGTATTGTATTCCTTCAGATATAAGGTGGGTTAGTCGAAAACATCTAAAACAGTCAGTTTCAGGGTGGTTTTTAAGATAACATCGTATTACCTATACTCTCCGTATTTCAGTTCTCTAATTAGGGTTAAACTTGTAGTGAGCTATCGACAAATTGTGAACCGATTATAGGTTCTGCAGTGCTGGTATATGTAAGTATATTTTCCAGTTAATCAAAAATTGTACAAATTATAAAGACTCTAGACTAAGACTAGTAAGATTATAATCTGCGATTTTTAAAATATTTTAAATTTTGTTAAGAGAAAAACTAGGCAAATAAACAAGTATTAAAAAAATAAACAAAAAACGAAAAAAAAAACAACAAATAAATAAAATAAACTAAAAAAGAATCCTAAAAATAAAATATTATGAAATACAAAATATACAAAAAAGAAACTGATACCCAAAACAAAAGCTCACAAAAAAAAATAAATGAAAAAAAAAATAAACAAAATTTTTAAACAAAATCTGGTGAGCCGATAACCTGTAAAAAAAAACTTAGGATTTAGAAAAAAAGAAAACTACAATTTTTATTTAATTTTTAATCCCTTATGTCCTATAAATACACTGTATATAATATTTATATTGTCTCTTTATATATAATTTATGATAAAAATTCCTAATGATCACAGGATCAAATCGATTAAAAATTACACCATTAAAAACATTTACACTGCATCACCTGACGCAGTCTCCAAAATATTCATAACCATTGTTATCCTTTCATTACTGTGGCTGAAAAAATAAAAACAAAGATGATTAAGTACATACTCATTTCAATTTAGCCTAATTAAAAAAATAAAGCGTTAAACATAATTGCATTTAAAATAAAGCTATACTAGAGTCTATAGTACAGATAAAGTGATAAACGATTTAAAACATGAAGTTCACAACGAATCTATATTATGTTGATTCATACAGGCCGTACACGAGAGTCATCTCTGAAAATAATCGAATTTTAAATCTAAAACTTTTAATCTTTGAATTGATATTTGTAGATTTTCAAGATCAAGAAACGCATGTTGTCTATAATATCTTCTATAGGTAATTTAGCGCCTCTGGAATCTATTCGCTATATAACTTGAATAAAAGTGGAGACAATATACAGCCCTAAAGAAGACCTTTTAAAATCTATACTACTAACCCGTGAATTTTGTTTCCAATAAAAAATTCTATTTTAATTCTAATATTCCGATTGACGTGGTTCCGTCGTGACGTGAAGTACCCAATAAATTGGTAAAATACGGAGGTAAAATAAAAACTCATATATGCACACATGAAATCAGCATAAATGATACATTAAACTAGTAGAAAAGTAGAAATTCAAAGAGGAGTCAGACAGGGATGTGTGCTGGCCACAATTATTTAATGTGTAATCCCAACTAATATTTTATAAGGTACTATGGGAAATAACTAAAGGTGTAAGTATTGGTGGGAGCATCATTAATAACATTTGCAGACGATATCGCAATCATGGCAAAAAATATAGACATGAATATAGATAAAACCAAATATATAGTCTCTCAAAAACCCCTGTTGACAACATTGGATTGTAAACCTTTAGAGAGGGCGGACAAAAAATCGTTTAACGCACACAAAGATGTTGTAATTTTATCAGCAGACAAAGGAAACGCCACCGCCATAATGAAGACAACCGACTACTAAACGAAAATACATCTTCTAGATTCTGCGGTATATAAAAGACTTAAAAAAGATCCCACAGCAGTCACCCTACGAAAAATCAATAGACTTATAAAATCTTCGTCCATACCGGAGGATACAAAGCCAAGAATATGCAACAGCGACGCAGTCCCACCACGCTTGTATGGCTTATCGAAAATACACAATATTTTACAATATTTTACAACCACACAGGAAAAAAACGATGCCTTTGTAAAAGACTCCACCCATTTCACCGAGAAGATAAAATGAATAACTTTACAGGAATCTGACATTCTTTAGTTAGCTTTGATGTGTTTACAAGAATCTCCTAGAAGACGTTCTGAATTTAATTGAGAGGCTAGTTTTCAAGGATATGGAGTCATCATACAAGCCAATGGTACCGTTAAGATACGTCGATGACACTTTTGTGATTGGGGTCACGGAGTAGGAAAACTTAACGACTTCCTGTCTTATATAAACACACTACATCCAAATATTCAATTTACGATGGAAACAGAAAAAGATCAACAACTAGCGTTCCTAGATGTATTAGTAAATCGAAAGGAAGGTTACTTAGGACAAAGTGTATCGAAAACCTACACACACAGACAGATGCCTAAACAGGAACTCAAATCATCACGCAGGCCAAAAACAAGGTATCATCAAAACTCAGGCGGAGAGAGCGAAGAGAATTTGTGAACCACAGCATCTGCAAAGTAAACTTCTTCATATTGAAAAAGCGCTACCCTCTAATGGTTATACCAGAAGAGAAATACATAAAGCGATTAACAATATTTCTAGAAGAAAGGACTAAGAAACAGCATGTACAGGCAAAACGTTCTTATCCTATATATCGGGGGTAACAGAGAGAATTAGGCGAATGCTTAAAAAAGCCAATATAAAGACCATTTTCAAGCCAACAAAGAAAATCAATGACTGTTTAAGATCGGTGAAGGACAAGCGCGACCAGTTAGCAACGGCCGGAGTATACCGAATGCCATGCACATGTGGAATGGTATATGTGGGAACCACAAAAAGACACACAAACACAAGGATAAACGAACATAAAAGCCATTGTCTCTTAGGACATATCGACAAATCTGCCGTTGCCGAACACGCTTTGTGGAGCGAAGAACATCGGATACTGTTTGAAGAAACGCAGATGCTGGATAAAACATCACAGTACTACCCACAGTTATAACGGGAAGCGGTGGAAATATATAAGCATCCAAATAATTTAAATCGGATAGAAGAAGGATTAAGAATTAACAAAACATGGATACCGATATTAAAATCCACGAACACTCGCAAATCACGAAAAAAGAAAAGCTACAAACGATGACACGTACAAAATATAAATATGACCTCCGTAGTACAACGCGGCGTTAGTTTCAGCTTACAAGCGAAGCAATAACATCTCCAATAGATGTCAACCCCTGCCTAACACATTTTATCAATATCTACCGGATTTAAAAACGAAAGAATAGAAATAAAGCAATAATAGTCGCCTTGAAGTAATAAAAGAACTCGTCGGTGCATAAGAAAATATTCCTCACTATCCAAAAGATGACGCTGAGCACGTAATTACAAAAACTAAAGAAAAAGTGAGAAAGGAGAAACAAAGAGGAAGCACTACCGTCAGTGCGGAAAAGGCAACAATATTTTAATGTGAAATGTGTCCTGAAAAGGCTGGACTTTTTGCAGAAGCAGAGGAGTGTTTTTCTAAGTACTATAAAATTTAACATTTTTAACACTTTTTCATTGAAATGATTTCTGTTTGTGTAATAAATAAATAACATCGATATACTTATAAATACTATTTTTTGATGATATCTTAGCGTCACGGATCCGTTATACTCAGCTACTCTAAATCAATTTTCATTAGCGCGGCTCATGACACGGATTCGTGACCTTCTTGTTTTTAAGATAAAGTTAATAATCATAGCACCAATTAATAAATAAAGGATCCATATAATTCATTTTGATAATCACAATTGACGTTTTATAAGTTAGTCATGCGATGAATTTCTCAAATACGGGTTAGCACTGAATGTGTTAAGAAATGGCCAGTATTTTCAAATCAATGTCTACAAATAATTTTGATGTAACCAATCTATTATCCACCAAAATCTGAAAATAATTAGAAATCTTTGCTGGAATCAGACAGCAAATCTCAGAGTTGAAGGTGAACACACTGACTATATGAAAATCATGCGTGAGTGAGGCAAGGCTGTATTTTGTCCCCTCTAATCTTCAATCTGTACGTCTGAAAGAATATTTATCGTAGCTTTACACGAAACTGCAACAATATGAACTCAATATAAACGTTAAGAAGACAAAGCTTATGATAATGAGCAAGAAAAGGATAACAGAAGGTCAAATCTACGTCAACCAATCCCTTGTAGAAGGAGTGACGCACTACAACTACCTCGGCACCATAATAAATGAAGAATGGACCAAAAACCAAGAGATTAGAGCATGCATCGGAAAAGCTAGATTCACCTTCAATCGGATGGGGCCTTCTTCAAGAGTCACAACATCCTTCTTGATACAAAAGTAAGAATGCTGCGATACTACGTCTTCTCTGTCCTTTTTTATGGTGTTGAATCGTGGACCTTGAACGAAGACATGTGCAGAAAACTGGAAGCATTCGAGATGTGGCTATATCGGAGTATACTTAAGATCCCGTAGACTGACCGAGTCACAAATGAGGAGGTCCTCAGAAGAATGAATAAGAACCGAGAAGTACTGACCACCATCAAATCTCGAAAGTTGCAATTCTTCGGACATATTATGCGAAATGAATCCAGATATGCTCTCCTTCAAGCCATCCTGCAATGAAAAATATTTGGAAAACGCGGTCCAGGAAGAACATCTTGGTTAAAAAACTCAGAATCTGGTTCAATATAACATCTGTGCAGCTTTTACGCGCTGCTGCAGATAAGATAAAGATTGTCATGATGATTTTGAATGATGAATTGATGATGATGATGAATTTTAGATTAATATATAATGATACGATAAAATATTTTGGAATGTTCGAGGAACATTTACAATAGTTCAACTCTTAATTTTTTTTTAATCTTAAATATCGACAACAATAAAAAAAATTGATAGTAGTAGTAATCGATTTAGCGAAGAATATATGTCTGATCGGTTCTCATTACTAATAAACTGTACAATATACTAATATATTAAGCATCTACAACTCCAATAGATATCTTTACCAAAAGTCTACACAATCTAATATATATTTTTTATAAAGTTCAAGCAAATTATACAGCCTCTAATCCTTCAAAACAAATCTTCAGGAATACAATTCTATTTTTAATTTACAGTTAGTAACATAGAGCGCGTCTAAAGTCTTATCACCAAGTATTTCTGTGTACCTGAATTACGGTTCATGCGCATAGTTATATGATGTTTTAGTCACACAATCATTAAAAATATCGGAGGGCGCCACAAATTATTTTAAATGGTATCATATGGCAAGTTACACCTACATGATTTGAAAGCTCTTTGACTACTCAGTATAGATTCTGAGTTTTAGAGATTTGATGGCTCCGTTTTAAAAATAACGACAGTTTAATTCTCAATGGCAACATAGTGAAAAACATGTATCAAATATTCCTAACAATTTGGTAGTCTTCAGATTTTATGGACAATGCTCGAACAGGTCAATTCATTTTTCCAGTATCTCACATTCTGATTTCAGATTGAATTCAATTGCTTGTATATTAGCATCTGTCCAAAATGTGACGTCATCGATATTTTTGTTAATTAAGAATTATTCTATTCAAAAATCTTACCAAAAAATCTGCCAAAAAATTAGAAACAACGCAAAGAGCAATGGAACGAATCATGCTTGGAATATCACTAAGAGACAAGATTAGAAACACCGAGATAAGACGTAGAACGAAGATTAGGGATATTGTGGAAGAAATTACAAAAATGAAATGGCGCTGGGCAGGTCACGTAGCCCGATATAATGACAACAGGTGGACACGGAGAATTCTAGAATGGAGACCAAGGACGACAACAAGAAGCATGTGAAGACCTCAAAAAAGATGGGTAGATGACATAAGAGCAGTGGCAGGCAAACAGTGGATTAGATTGGCGCAAGATAGAGAAAGATGGAAGCAATTGGGAGAGACCTACATTCAGGAGTGGATGGAAAATGGTTAACAAAGAAGAACAACATATAAAAATCTGGTGAGAGATCTACAGAATGACTGCTATCGACCTTTGTTCCGCTACCAAAAACCAAGAACTCCAAACACTGTAATGACTATAGATTCATCAGCCTAATGTCACACTTATTAAAAACATTTTTAAAGATTATACAGCAAGAATATTCAGAAAGTGCGAAGCGGATATGAGTAATAGACAGTTTGGCTTTCGTAACGGCTTCGGAACAGTAGAAGCTCTGTATAATATCACAACTCTTGCCCAAAATGTCGAGACCAACAAAACCATCTTTTCGTTGCGTATATAGACTATGAGAAAGCTTTCGACAAAGTTAAACATAACATTCTTATGGAATGTGGCTGTGAACAGGCTGTGGTAACATTAAAAGGAAATTGCACGGAAGCGCAACAGATAAGCAGATGAGTGAGACAGGGCTGTGCACTTTCACCATTATTATTTAATATATATATTCCGAAGAGTTATTTACGCAAGCACTTGAAAACTGTACAGTGTGTACAGAAGGGATCAAGATAAATGGTGAAAATATAAATAACATCCGTTATGCTGACGATACAGACAATATCGCTGAACGTAATAACAGACCGGCAGACGTTACTAAACACAATGTGTGATACTGGGGAACAGTTCGGTTTAACAATAAACATAAAGAAAAAAAACATGGTTATCAGTAAGAGGGGCAAAGACATTACATGGATCCAGATAAAAAATGAAGATATTGAGTAAGTGGACAAAATGAAATACTTGGGAGTCTGAGTACTTTTTGAAGATGAGGAAATTTCTGGGTAACCAAAGACTCAATCTGTCAAAATGTTATATCCACTCTATTCTTCTCTATGATATCAAAGCCTGGACTGTTAATGTTGACTTAATGAGAAAACTGGAAGCTTTTGAGATGTGGCTTTTTAGAAGAATTTTGAAGATATCATGGACCGATCATATTACGATGAACTTTTGACCTCCATTAAAAGGCGAAAGACAGCATATTTAGGGCACATACTTAGAAATGATAAGTACGAGTTGTTGCAGTTGATTATGAAGGGTAAAATCGAAGGAAAAAGGGGTCCTGGTATACGTCAAATATCCTGGCTGAAAAACATTCGCGCCTGGACCGGGTTAAACACACAGATGCTCTTAAGAAAAGCAGAAGATAGAGACGGATTTGCAATGTTTATAGCCAACCTTCATTAGTGGAGACGGCACTAGAAAGAAGAAGAATTATATCGAATGCGACACATCAGGTACATAATTTGAAAGCGCTTGTGTCACTTACTATATATTGTCATTTAACAAAAATGAGATCATATTTTTCACAGATGTCATTAAACAAGAAATTAATTTTATCATAAAGTGGGAAAAAATAAATTAACTTGTTTGAGAATTTTCCATAAAAACTGATTATACCAAATTTGTTGGTGTCGGTTTTAAAACAATGTAACACCAAAAATGGAGCCTGTCCGCAATTTTGATAATTACGTCAATAAAACATAGTAAAAACAATGTACGAGTGCCAAGTTTTATGTTTCAGAAAGTAGTTGTGCGTTGGTAAGACTTTAAGACACGCATTGTATAACAAGTGCATAGTGTAGTTCGGAAGAAATACATTACACACTTCCCACGTTACAAAGATTGAACAAATAACTACGTAAATGTGGTGGTCATTGTTATGGAATGAAAAATTACGTACATACCTAAAGTAAAGTGCGTGAAAATGCACAAGCTGTGAGGCAAGCAATGGTTTATCGTGGACGAGGTTTTTGTTGCATATAGAATTGTACTTCCTTCGATAAAGAACTAGAAGAACTCCACCTAGACATCTATCCATAACCACAAAATAGTTAGCAAACACCAAAGAATAAAATAAAAGAGTGCTATTTACATATTTACAACATTGTAAAATAACAGCTCTGGGGCAACGCATTGTAAGTATATTTAAATAGACTATATTTTTATTTACGATTTGATTTTTAAATGCAATATAAATATCAAAACCTAAATAAAAATTTATATTAAATTTATGTACCTCAGTTTGCTCTATTGCATTATAGTCTATTTTTAATTCTTTATAGAATTGGCGAGTACTTGATGGAGAATGTTCAAGAAGATGTTCAATAATCAAACATAAAAACACAACACTGTAACATTGGCCAGGAAGAAGTGTTAAAAACGGATAACCTACCTAGTTTTATAGCCGGTAAAACCTACTTAACATATGACAATCACACATTAATAGAAGGTCATGCAAACAACCACAACTTTGAAATACTAGTGATAGATGTTTCACGAACGATCCGGATTTTTACACCTACCCTTAAGGCTCGATTCTCGACATTATTACACTAGCACAAGATAGTAAAGAGACGCGAGTTCTGGGTGCGCAGTGGCAAAATTCGTTAAAGTAGGGAAAGCTTGATATAATTTGAGGGTCACTTTTGTATAGTGTTGTAACTATTCAGGAAATATGTCGAATTATGAAACAAACGGAATACGACCCCAGGTGTACGCTCCAACAAGTACCTACAGCGATGACGATATTGAACATTTCTACGAAGACATAACAACAGCTATGGAAGAACAGAAATCAAAATTAACACTAATAATCGGGGACTTCAATGACAAAAATAGGACATAGATTAGTCCCAATGGTGAAACTAAAAACGAAATTGATTATATTCTTTCAACGCAAAAATCCATGGTTAAAGACGTAACAGCCCTAAATCGCTTCTCAACTGGTAGCGACCATAGACTAGTCCGAGCCAAGCTGATCATTGATAGTAGATTTGAAACAAAAAAAAAAATGGAAATAATCAGAAATTAGACATGAAAAAACTAAAACAAGAAAAACGGACGTACGAAGAGAGAATAAAGGAAATATTACCGACTAAGGAAGATATAGAACACAAACATATCGATGAACTAAATATGATATTTACTGAAACTCTAATGAAAGTGGGTAGAGAAATAGCACTGACAACAACAAAAAAAGAAAGTTTCATATCCCAAGAAACAAAGATTCTTATGAACACAAAAAGAACATTACTAGAACAAGGGGACAGAAATAAAATGAGATACAAAGACATAAAAAAACTTTTAGAAAAAATATCGAGGAGTGTAAACGGAGAGAATAGGAAGAAAAGATGGAGAAAACAATTGAAAAAAATAGAAACATGAAGTGCTTAAAGCAGAACCTGGGAAACATACAAATTAATAGCATAAAGAACAAAGAAGGAGTGGCGACCAATAATATAAAAGAAATTTTACAGATAACGCACGAATATTATACCAATCTCTATAAAACAGAACTAAAACCAACCCAAGAAATCCGTAATCAGTTACAACTGAAAATAAAACGTTAACTCTGACCTACAACCAGAAATCAGTAAAAACGAAATAAAAAAGGCAATCAAAGCAATGAAGAATAACAAATCTCCAGGGAAAGATGGAATAACTATGGAAATGCTAAAAAATGGGGGAAAATTACAGGTACTAATGAATAAAATATTCAACACAAAACAAATACCCACCACACGGAACGATGCAATAACACTATTACTATTTAAGAAAGGCGATAGAGATCTGAAAAACTATAGGCCCATACCGCTACTTAATGTAGCGGTATGGGCCTATGTTTTTCAGATCTTTTAATGTACAAACTGTTAACTAAACTACCAACAAACAGATTAACAACTAAGCTAGATAATTACCAGTCAAGAGAGCAAGCCGGTTTTAGAAAAGGATTCAGTACAAGCGACCATCTGCTTACGATAAAAATATTAATTGAAAAAGCCAACGAATATCAAATCCCAATGTATATGGCATTTGTAGACTTTGAAAAAGCATTAGATAAGGTGGAACATTGAGCAGTAAAGAACTCTTTACAAAATTGGAGAATAGAGTATAGATATACGGACTTAATTTCCAATATTATTTATGATCAAGCAACAACATCCATTAAAATAGTTGAACAAACGGAGCCTATTAAGATACGGCGAGGAGTCAGACACTATATCACCCAAACTATTCAATCAAGCTTTGGAAGACATTATGAGGAAATTACAATGGGAAAACGGGGTATTAACTTAAATGGATAATACTTGAATCACTTGAGATATGCAGACGACATTGTATTAATAACAGATAAAAGGAAAGAATTACAAAATTTGATGGATGAATTAAATAGCGAATCAACAAAAATAGGTCTACAAATGAATTATAATAAAACGAAAATTATAAGCAACCAACCAGAAGAATTGATAATTGAAGCGATTTCCATAACGTTGTAAGTGCCAATATGCCTCATTTGTTTTTTTTAAGTTAAATGAGTTGCAAGTGCCATGTTCCATCGCCTAAAATTTATTTCATGTCGATATGGCTAGCGACGGCGTGAAAAGTGGGGATAAAGTAGCGGTGCAAGTCATAACGTTGTAAGTATCGTAGTGCAATTCTGTTAAATGTAGAGTGGCGCATCAGTTACTAAATTATTTTTGTTTGGACGTGTTGGGTTGGGTTTAAGCATAAGTATTTGGAACGAATATGGATGAAACTACAGAAAAACGGTCCAAAAAGAAGAGTTGTTGATAGTTGGAAAAAAAAAATAAAACCAAGAAAATGAGAAACTCTGGCGAAGAATATGTTTCTCTAGTCAATAAAAAGACCGTTACACAGAAAATGCCACCAGCTGATGTAAGTATGGTTTAAAGAGATACGTATCTAAATAGACGTTAGAACATAAATAATTTTTTTTTGTTTAGATCTATCTAAATAATCCAAAATTGTTTTAGGTAAAATGCAAGTGTCCACTAGCATGTAGATCCATAAGACTGGAATACCTTGTTGAGTTGTACAATCATTTCTATGAAATGGCTGATTATAGTAAGCAGCAAAGTTACCTACAAAGGTTTATTCATCCCCAATTAATCAAAAGGAGACGTCATGGTCAGTACGAACATCCCAGTGGGAGAAAGCACTTTTTCACCTACCATTTACTTTTGCCTGGAGGATCTGAAATAAGGGTTTGCCTCAAAACATTTTGTAGTACGTTTGCCGTAACTCCAAGAAGAGTGCAACTTTTGGGAGAAAAAATTCTTGATGGTAAAATGGATATGTCAGAAAAACGAGGAGGGGCTCGACAAAATATTTTCAAGACTTACGCAAGGGCGAAAACCCCGGATAAGCTCTTCTTTTCACCGGATTTAAACGTAAGTAGAATGTACCGTGCATTTTTAGAGAAATATTGTGCGGATTATCAGCCGCCTAACAAACCACCAGTGACTAGACAATGGTATAATGAAATTTTTATATCAAAATTTAACTTATCTTTTGCAAGGCCTAAAGTAGATACATGCTCCACATGTGATAGTTTGGCTGTTCAAATAAAATCAGGAGATAAAGCTGCTGTAACAGAACAGGAGCTTCACCATCGGAGAGCAGAGGCTGCTACAAAAGCAATGTCAACTGAGACCAAAAATGCATGTACAAGTAATTGCTATGTTCTTTCCTTCGATATGCAGCAGCAAATGTACATTCCCCAATTAACCCACTCCGAAATGTACTATTCACAACAGCTTGCAGTGTGTAACTTAGGAATTCACGATTCCATCACAGGAAAGGGATTCATGTGTTTATGGACTGAGGACTTTGGAGGAAGGGGTGCCTTGGAAATTAGCTCCTGTTTATATACTTACCTTACTAAGAAAATTGGCAATCACGGAAAGAAAAAGCTTATTTTGTGGTCGGATAATTGTGGGGGTCAAAATAAAAATCAGTTCATGATTGCCATGTATTTGACCATACTAGCAAATAACGTTTTTGAGGAAATTATTCATAAATTTCCTGTAAAAGGACACACTTTCCTTAATTGCGACAGAGATTTCGCAATCATAGAAAAACGTAAAAAAGTGTGTAAGGCTTATACATTGATGAATGTTGTTAACATCATTACTAGTGCGGCACAGAAAAATCCATTCTCGTGCATGGTGATTAAGGATTTCAAAACCGTTGACTGTGATAAACTGAACACAAAGAAGTTAGGAATTTCAACAGCTACGCAGCTTCGTCTTACAAGAGAGAAATTTGGTACGGTGATGGTGGCTAAAGGACATAGTGAGCTCGCTGGATAGGAGTGAGACCAATGTACTCAAATCTGGAGTTACATTAGAAGACTTTAAAATCATAGACCTTCAAAAAACTAGAACTCACTTTGGTATCCCAGAGAAAAAAAGAACCGATATTGAAAAAATGCTCCCTTATCTTCACGATGATGCCAAGAAGTATTTTAAAGAAAAATTAGGTCAACCAGGGCAAGTTTCTACTGTAGGAAACAACGCTTAAAAATCTGGCACTTAAAACGTTTTTACTTGCAAACCTGATGGCACTTACAACGTTTTGACCTTAGACAGATTTTTGAATTTTTTTTTAAGTAAGCTTTGTTTATTGTTCCTTTGCGGTATGTTTGTATTATATAATACCTTTAAACTAATCCTTTCTCAGTATGTTACATTATAAGAAATAAACATGTTCGATAAAAAACTGTTTTTTACTCCTCCTGAAAAATTTATAATTTGGCACTTACTACGTTATGGAAATGCACGCTTCAATTACAAATGCACAAACAACTATAGAACAAGTAAAAGAATATGTATATTTGGGACAACTAGTTAAATTAAATAAAGAAAATCAGACCGGAGAAATAAAGACAAGGATACGGTTGGCTTGGGTATCATTCGGAAAACTTTCCTATATACTAAAAAATAGAAAATACCCCCAATATTTAAAAACAAGAGTCTTCAACCAATGTATACTTCCTGTTCTCACCTACGGTTCTGAAACTTGGACGATTACAAAGAAAAATATGGAAAAATAGCCAAAGACCCAAAGAGCCAAGGAAAGACAAATGCTGAACATCAGGCTAGCAGACAAGAAAAGAAATACTTGGATCCGCAACAAAACAAAAGTGACCGATATATCAACGCAGATAGCAAAACTTAAGTGTAAGTTCGTTGGACATACCATAAGACAGAAAGACGACAGACGGAATATGATTATACACTGGAGAACATATAGTTACAAACGAAAAAGAGGAAGGCCATAAATGAGATGGTCAGATGATTTGAAGAAACACGCTGGCCCGAAGTGGACACAAACTGCCTATAATAGAGAGACGTGGAAGAAGGAAGAGGAGGCCTATGTCCAAAATTGGACAGCAAGGGCTGTATAGATAGATAGTGTTGTAACGTTGTGATATAAATATGAAAAATTTGCAAAAACGAAGTTTTAAATTATCAACCGCAAGAAGGACTTTTAACGTTTTTAAGTTTACAAAAAATGAAGCAGACAATGGAAAATTGTTAATATATTTAAGAAAAGTACAGGAAACTATTGCTGCAATGAGAGCTATTTATGTAGGTATGAATAATTTTGATGAGTTCACAAGGACAAAATCGGTAAAAAAATACAATATCTCCGCCAAGATAAGAGTTGTGAAAGCAAATTGAATTAAAAGTGTAACATAACCATGTAGTTATGCTTCTTTTAATTACACATAGAGCTTTAAAAAAAATTGAATCTTTTTTTATTTTCGTATTTTAAACTTTCTCAACAGCGAGTGCATATACTTACAAAAAAACTCCAGTCGCTTGTACTTAATAAATGAAATAAATTCAAGTAAGATCTCAACTTTTTCTTACGAATTTCAGCTTGATAAATATTTAAAAGAACCAAAGCTTCACAGAAAAGTTCTCATGCTTAAAAATAAAAACCATTTTAAAACTCATCACAAACTTAGATGTGAACCATATGTTTATGATTTGTGAGAAAACATGCAAACATTCCCATACGTGATTAAGATTCATTTTAATTGTCTTTTGATCGATTTAAAAGTCTTTTGTATTGGTAATTTATGCCTTTAATTTATAAATATACAAAAATATTTCGACATAATTATAATTTCTCGTAAATTATGATATTTAGGCAATTAGTGACACAAAAAGTGCCACTAATTGCCACAAAAAAATATTCTATATAAGTCTGTCCTACTCTTACAGCTTCCTCTCACGAGACCACTTTTATATTGGAAGTGTAAAAATGAACTCATACTCCCACACTGAAGAAAAAAATGTATTACTAAAATCGCATTTAACATTCGGATCTAGCACCCACATTGTAAAAGAGTGCCTTCAAAATATCGAAAAAATAAACAATATGGTTTTAAATAAGCATAGCACCACACTAATTAATAAATACTTCCATCTGTTTAAACTGTTTATCGAAAACCCCATCCATACCAATCATTACTTGTATGCCAAACTCTCAACTTCCCCTTTCACAAATTAATTCAGTCATTGCCTTGTCTCCAGATTAATACGCCTTTGCGATGATGCAAGTGAGCTCTCTAGTTTAAAACAAGCCCTCATCCAAAACAGTTATCGCAAAAATCACATCAATAGGATCATCCAGACATTAATCTCCCACTCAATCTTAACCCAACTACTCAGACCCTCATCATACGAAAGCTTTTGTTCCTTACATCAAAGGTGTCACTGACAAAATTAGACAAAATTCTTAAATCAAGAGGAGTAAAGACAATATAACCCTTCAATAAAAACTTTCATCTCTTGTCCGATCAAGCAAAGACAATATTCCAAATGAACAACACGGAGTTTATAAAATTCCTTCTGCAGACTGCCCTAGTTCTTATATAGGCCAAACAAATCGTAGAATTCAAAATAAGATTTATGAACATTCCATTTCTGTTCTTAATTCCGATTCAATTTTAGCTCTAGGTCAACACCATCTTCATACAGTACTGAAAGCTATTACACGATTTTAGGAATAAACTTTTATTCCGGCAACATATCTATAGTTTATCCTTGTAAAACACCATATGTTCCACTCTTTACGTAGAGAAAAGACGTTAAAATAAAAGTAGAAGATTGCATTTATTTTCAATTCGAATATGACCATTCTTCTACACCTGTTTCGAGGTTTCATCTCTCGTCAAAGATACGTGTAAGACCTCGAATTGAACTCAAGTGATGAATCCCTGACGAGAGGTGAAACCTCGAAACATGTGTAAGAGAATAGTGGTACTCAATGCAGGCGTATCATGAAGTAGTGTGTCAGGACCAGTCCTGTACCTATACTAGTTATATCTCTGAATAAGAACATAACACGATAGCTACCTTTACTGATGATACTGCCGTGTGGGCTGTAGGTTAAGATCATAAAAGCGCAACAAAATAATTACAAATATATGTTAACAGACTTACTACTGGACTAAATACTGTTAAATTATATGCAATACTGTCGATACTGTATGAAAAAATCACGCTAGTTATAATGTTTTATTCTGCGTTTTAAATTCGAATCAAAAGACAATAAAAAATTATCCACAAACAAATCCATGCAAATACACAAAACATTGTTGCTTACGGTTTTCCTTAAGAGTCATTATTTTTTCTCCTCTGTGCAACAAAGTTAGTAAATATATTATTAATAAGAGTAGAAATTCATTCTCTAGTATTGTGTTTCCATTCTTCAATAATATCTACGTAAAACCCACCGTATAAGACATGTACAAAATTATAAATTGGTTATCGTAAAAAATCTTTAATATAATATATTAAGTAAACTGCGCAGCAAATTATTAGAAATAGTTTATAACTCTTCAAAGGTAAACAGTGTCGATAAAATTAGAAATAGTATACATATATTACAGTCTATTATACAACGTATATAGCTGCGGCCACTGAATAGTTTACACCTTCATTTTTACATTGTAATACTGTAAAAGCGCAGTGTCGTACAGATTTGCTAAATGTCGAAGTGCTTGTCAAAAATTTCGGCATATTGAAAAATAAAATAAAAAGCTATTAACCCGTTCAAAATGCCTACAATGCATTTGAATCACGCGCAACAAACAAGAGTAATTGGCAAACTCAAAGAACAGCAAAAATTTATTTCTATAATTTCCATTTTGTTACATTTTGTAAAGTAGATTTATTTTGTTTTGGTTTTTTAGTTTTAATCAATCCATTCTGTCCGGGTCCGCCACTGGTAAAGTAACTTTGACGTAAAATGTGTGTTTGAACGAGGTAAAAATTTAAAAAATCGGCTACTACTATGGTACATACTAATGGTTGTTAGATGTACGCTAGACAATGTTACTTTTTATGATGATTATCCAATAACAGTATATTACTTTATGAGGCGGAGAAGCATGACATTTCTTGACGCGCCCGATATTACGCGCCTCACTTCGTTCGTTAATAGAGGGCAAGTCAAGAAAAGTCGCTTCTTTGCCAAATAAAGTATACAATTTTTTCTTCAAACGTAGCAATTTTCAACCATAAATAGTACAATTCATACGCTATTTTTACTCGAAATTAACTGTGACAACTATCAAAGTCGTCTAGATGTTAGAAATTAAAATAATTAAGTCGTCGGTGGGATTTGCGTCTCCCTGGTTACAGTTGTTTGCAATTATTAAAGACAGCTTATTGTTGTTGCAACCGCAAGCGCAAATTTAGTGCGAAAATGGAAAACCTAAACGAAATTGAGTCCGCGGCTAATGATGCAGTAGCACGTTTGGGGCCCTCCAAGTCCGGAATAAAGTATCGGTTAGCGTACAAGCACTTCCAAGAATGGTGCGATACAAGAGGAGTACGACAAGTTACCGAAGACGTTTTACTGGCATATTTTAATATAATGGAAAATGAAAATAAATGGAAATCTTCTACAATGTGGTCACGATACTATGATAAAATCCGAGTTAGTTATTAGAAAAAATGTGGATATAAGCAAATTTTTAAAGTCACGTGCCTTTCTGAAGAAAACAAGCGAAGGATATAATGCAAAGAAGTCTAAAGTTTTCACTAAAGACGAGTTTGATAAATATTTGTTTGAAGCGCTGTATATGAGATAGCTGTAGATAAGTTGTATTTAGGATTAAAGGTAAAAAAAATTATATTGCAAAAGATGCAGTATACTCTACTAAATTATAAAAATATTCCAGATTGTTTTGTTAATTTTAGTTACCGGCGCCTGTCGATGCGACGAAATGGTAAAAATGAAGACTGTGGACATTGAGGATAAAGAAAATGTAATAATTATCAAAATCCCAGACAGTAAAACACGACAAATTAGATCTTTTACGATAATTGGTCAAAACTACATTAAACTGTATAAAAAGTATGCATCACTGCGGCCTGAAAATTTCACATAAAACCGATTTTTTATCAAGTACCAAAATGGAAAGTGTTACCGAAGCGTCATGGGAATACATTCGATCAGCGCAGTAGCCCAAAAAGTAGCTAGTTATTTAAATTTAAACGATGCAAGCGCATACAAGATTCACTCTTTACGACGAACTTCAGCAACACTTTTAATTGATGAAGGCGGAAATCTAGAATGCCTCAAACGACATGGGGGCTGGAAATCAAGCACGGTTGCCGAAGAATATATAGAGGATTCAATAAGAAATAATAACGATAATGCTCAAAAAATTTTAAACCCTCATGATTCGCCAACATCAGGAATGATTGCTGAAAGTTGTTCTCGACCATCAGTATCATCAACAATTACCAACGCGTATCAAGAGTCGGGAACATTTTTGCACGATTTCAATTTTGAAAATGACTCATTAACTAATTGTACTTTTAATATTACTATAAATAAAAATGATGTTTAATTGTTGTTAATGACATTTGTATTGTTGCTTTGTGACATGTTTCATATTATTGCCATGACAACATTTTTCCCTCCGCGCCGTAAAGAAATGGGAAAAAAACTGCTGCCGGCGGAGACATCAAACTTTGACAGGATCAAGTTAGATAAGTAATGTCATCATTATTTGAAGTTTGAAGAAAAACAATATTTTTTAGCTTTTATCGGCCATATAAGCTACTAAAACTTTTCTTCTTTGTAAGAAGAAACTTTTCTTCCTCCTCAAACTCTATTACTAGATATAATAATGATAATAAACATTGTGTTCCCAGTTACTAATCGAATAATGTGGAGATGTCTTAAAACTGTTCATGATCTAACCTATAAAATACATGGATGTTTGTATTCTGTTTTCAGTTCGATTAAATTCAAAATATTTAATGACTTAAGATAATCAGAACTATTTGTCACAAGCAACATAATAACAGATCAATAAACTTTTAGGATAAGTTTACGAGATATTGATTGAAAAACATAATTTTCACAGCAAAGACTGACAAAACGTGGTGACAAAACGAATGATGAGATGATCTCTCCCTGTTACCGGCAAAGAATGTAACGTAGAACTATTTTAATTAATTTTAAACTGTTTGTCCATGTTCTGGTGTAGTGTTTGTACAATTTAATGTTAACATCCGTGTTTATCACATTCTACGCTTGCTGAATAGCCCATATTTGACGAAATGCCCTGAAGATGCTATATTAAGCGAAAGTACTTGGGCAAGATTTGATTAAACTTGTGCTCGATATAATTGCCTTAATTTTCAAAGTTTAAAAGAAAATAGTTTAGAAAAATCGCTAGAAAACGCATCTGTTGAAAATAAGGTTTCATTGGAACAAAAGCTGAGGAAATTACGTACTGAGATAACTTTGCACAAAAAGAAAGCTGACAGTTTTTATAGTCGTAAAAGAGAAGCTAAAATAATTAGTAGAAAAACTGCTAAAACTGTAGCTATTGCCATGGACTTTGGCAGGAACCTACGAATTCCAGATACATCAACAAGTGAGGAATACTTCAGACGCCAATTATCTTTTTATTTATTTAATGTCCACGTATTAGCCACATCTGAATTAATATTTTACACATACACACAAACAGAGGGTAAAAAAAGGAGCAGACGATGTTGTCTCAATGATAAATCACTACATTGAAAACTACTTAGATGAATCAGTTGAGGAGCTAAAAGTGTTTTGCTAATGTAGTGGCCAAAACAAAAACTTTACTGTACTCAGATATATCAGATATCTCCACTACATGACTGCTGTTAAAAAAATATTCAAGGAGGTGACAATCACGTTCCCTATACGAGGCCACTCGTACATGGAACCCGATAAGAATATGGGTTTGATCCCAAAACGTTCGTCAGCCGAAATGCCTGAAGATTGGAGGTACATTATAGCATCAGCAAGAGTCAAGCCTTCGCCTTTTCATGTTGTGAACTTTGAAAGAAAAAACTTCAAGCTATGGGTAAATTTCCTCTCAACTGAGTCCACGAAAAAATTTAGTGCTACAACACGTCCCATTCGAGAAGTGAAGATTTCGCAGACAAAATCACGAACAATTGAACACCGTGATAGTTACAATGGAGCGTTCACTTCCACACAGATAAGGAGTGTTAACAAACCCCGTCCAAAGCCCCTACGGAGCTTCATATCCAGAGCCGATACCTGTACCAAGCTCCAAGTACAGCGACATTCAGGTCTTAAAGAAGTTCTGTAGACTGGAAGCCCAAGAGTTTTACAATAGTGTTCCCTAAAAACACCAGGGTGAAGAGGGCAACGATGATGATTATCTTTATAAGGTTAGTAGGTACATATCTTGAGAGACTTGAATCTCATGAAAATTATTTAGAATTTATATTAGATAACTAAACAAGATTTATTTTTCAGATTAAAAAATACAAGACTTCCCCGAATAAAAAACATTTCTTGAACATACACTTTGTTTCTTGTATTGCAAACAAAATAAGTTAATAAAAAATAATCCATCCAAATTATAATTACGTTAAACAAACAGCTGTTTTGTTTAAATTCTCCCAAGTTACAGGGGAATAATGATCATTGTCCATGCAGTAGTTTTTTTTACACCAGGTAGAATAAGAAATCGATGCTGATACAAGTTTAGTATTAGAGTTATAGTATCTCAATAAGATAAAGTTAATTTTAAAATAAAAATAAAGTGCATAAAAAACATTAAACATTCGGCACAAGTCTTTAAAGTTTAAAAACGCTCCCCTGAAAAATTTACTTTTTGTGACTATGATCGTTCTTCCCCTGTACCCTTCATTTGGCAAACTAAGCCATATTCTAAGAAGTTCAATTTCCATATATCTAACTCAAAAGGTTTATAACCAATGTATTTTGCCCGTATAAACTTATCGAGCAGAGACTATAAAGCTAAAGGCAAAGTTCCGCAAATAAACTCAGGATTACACAAGGAGCCATGTAACGTGCAATGCTGGTTGTGAGGCTTCGAGTCCACAAGATGGACACGGACACAGCCACCTTTACTTCCAAGCCATGAAGTAGAAATTTGGCAACAACGCGTGGTAGTCCGACTGTGGTTTGTTTTGTTTAACGTTTCATATAGGAAGGCTTGTAAAGTTTGTTGAATTTAGTGTTTTTTTAACTTTATTCGAATGTTTTATTTGTAAATTGTGTTTAAATCAATTAGAAAATATTAATATAAGTGAAATTTCATTAAATTTAGAACTTTTAGAAGATTCTTAACGACAATTTAAAAGGCAAGTATAAATATAACCTACAAAACAAACTGAAAATAATAATACTTTTGCTTCTTGTTACAAAATATGTAAACTAAAAACAACAATAATAATACTTTTGTTTTTTGTTACAGATGCTCTGGCATTGTTGTGTACCTGTTTGCAAAACCAATTATGCCAGTACTTTAAAAACGAAACAGGCAGAAAGTACGTTTTCGTTTCCCAAAGATCCCCAAAGAAGGTATACTGGGTTATGCTCTATTCATAAAGAAGGCTATACAATTACTAAATCTTCCGTAGTATGTGCCAAACATTTTCATGAAGATGATATTCAGCGGACTGAACAATGAGAAGATAAAGATGGAAATGTACACATTGAAAAGTTAATATTTCCCAAATTAAAAGGCAATGCAGTTCCTAATATATTTCCTGAAGTACCATCATATGTAACTGTTCATCGTACTAAAGAAAGAAGGAATCCCGAAGACAGAAGAAAACTGTTTGCATAAGAAGAGGGAACAAGAGATAACATAATTATGACAATTAGACTTAGACAATAATATCCCATTGAAAAAACTGGACAAGTAAAATTACAAGTGACTGTGTATATTTCTATGTATTAAACATTAATCAGTTGGGACACAAGTGTGATAATATTTGTGTAGTAAGTAGTGTAATAGTTAGCAGTAATTTTAGTGTAATCGTCAATGTAGGTAAGAATAGATTAAGTAGTAATGATTTGAAATGGATTTTACAATATAGTAAATTAACAAGATGGTCACAATTAGAGAACTTACTTTCTCATTTAGATCTGCTTTTTAGATAAGTGATAACAAATTTGAGTATTACATTCAAAAATCTTTTGAGAATATAGGCTATTTTAAATCGATATACAAGTTATAAATGGTATTCAACACATTTTTCATGTATACCTCTCTTAAATTGGTCTATATGACAAAAAACCTATTCATATTTAAAATTGCTGCTTTCTTTTCATATTTAAAATTGCTAATTTTTTAATCCTAATAGTTACACAAGTTTTTACTGAACAATTTTTATATCTTTTGTATTTTTAATAATCTTTTTAAATGTCGTGTTAATGCTTAAGTACTTAATATTTAAAATTTCTAGAGATTCTTGACTGCATTTGATTGTAAGATGACACTGTATTTTAAGTGCAATAAATTTTACTCTAGTGATTATTTTATTGATAATATAACCCAAATAATAATAAAACTTTATATATATTTATTAGGTAAATATAAGGTTTTATTAATTTAATTTCCCTAAAAATATTTCTGTAATGAATTGAAGTTTTCAAAATATCAGTTTCCTAAAATTCAAACTGGTAGACCTTACAGCTGATTATCGGACTACCGACGTCATAGAATGCGGTGTTGCCTTTTTTACTTCATGGCTTGGAAGTAAAGGTGGCTGTGACACGGATCATGGAATGGAGGCCCAGAAGCTCTAAAAGAAGCCAAGGCATCACCGACTAGATGGGACGACGATGTGAAAACAGCAGCGACAACGCAATTGGCTGAACGATGATACTGAATAAAATCTGATACATATACACGTATCTAGATTTTCATAATAACGTTCTCCATCTATGTCGACCTCATCCATATTTGAAGAGCTATAAACTTCCGTAATTCCATTTCCGATAATTTGCAACGCAGTATACATACTTTTTAACTCAATATACTGTTTATAAACTTTGAAAATAAGGCTATTATCGAGCACAAGTTAATTAAATCTAGCCCAAGTACTTTCGCTTAAAATAGCATCTTCAAGGGCATTTCGTCAAAATAAGAACTATCCGGCAAGCGTAGAATGTGGAAACATTAAAAATAACATAAATTGTACAAAACACTACACTAAAACGAGGACAAACAGTTTAAAATTACTTCTAAAAAATTACTTCTGACAGAGAATGTAGCGTAGAAGTAATTTTAAACTGTTTGTCCTCGTTTTAGTGTAGTGTTTTGTACAATTTATGTTATTTTTAATGTTTCCACATTCTACGCTTGCCGGATAGTTCTTATTTTGACGAAATGCCCCTGAAGATGCTATTTTAAGCGAAAGTACTTGGGCTAGATTTAATTAACTTGTGCTCGATAATAGCCTTATTTTCAAAGTTCATTTATTCGAGCATTCAACCTCATTTCATTCATTTATACTGTTTATAGTTAATACTGATTGCAAAATAGAATGATGGTTTTAGTCTATAAAGAGACAGCTATTAACAATGGAACAGGTTTTATATGGGAAAGGAATACCTGTTAAATATGTCAATAATAGGGTATCAACTGACAATTCATTTTAATCATACAGTTGAATATTTATTATTGTAGCCAATTTATAATTTAAAATCACATCCAATCTTATTCAATTTAATTTAAATTTAATATAAAGTTATTATAAAATAAATTATAATTATTTTATAATTTATTAAAAAATAAAAAAAAAAGAATTTGAAAATATTTATAATCCGACAAGCGAGTGCTGGCGGTGAACTGCGCAAAAATAGAAAAGAAATTATTCTAAGAGAGATAGGAGACGTACTTAATCGCGATTATAGGTATATAGTATAGGTACTTAAACGGTTATACACGATGTGAACTCCTAGACGACTGCAATAGAAATGAGCAATCACTTCCACTTTTCAATTTGTTCTACGCACAACCCGCCAGCTCTCGCTTGTCGGGTTATAAATATAGGTATAAATAAATATTTTCATAAATAAAAACTTAACATAGATTATAATTATGATCCCAACGCCCTTGATAATTATAAAAAGTATTTCGAATAAAAATAAATAAACCTATATTTTCCTACGGCACACTTTTTAACTTATATTGAAGAACTAAGTAACAAAAAAATTTATGTTTGCAGTTCACTTTTACCAGCATAATTTCAAACATTAATTTTTGTGTAAAATAAAAATCATGCAATAAAGAGAGGCGGAATAATTGTTTTTCAGTCCAAGCGAAGCAAATGTATAAATTTAGCTTGTATTGTTTCAGAAGTGTACCAATATTTAACGAATAATGCAAATTTTAAAGACATATACAAAATGGTATCCAAATATCGTTATTAAAATCCTTTAAGAACAATACTTTTAAAGTAATTTCATTCAAACAATCAGAGTAATTGTTACAAAACATCTCGTGAGACGGTATAAAAATATGTAAGAATGTATCTGTATGAACAAGAAATATCACTTTAAGATTTTTTAAACATCAGATCAAAATTAATTACTATTTAACTGGGAATAAGCCACAATTAAAGATAAAAATACGTTTATTGACGTTTCAATTTCCACTTCGGAAATCGTTCTCAAAATAAAAACAGTAAATTAAACAAATTTTATTTTTTGTTACATAGTGAAAAATTCTTCTAATAATTTAATTTTGTCTGACTCATTTATATTGACAATTCAGACATACATTATGCATTTTAAAGTAGACGACTTTAAAATGATATTGCCAATATTGATAAAAAATACGACTCCATAATCATCCTACCAGCAGACAAGGGGAATGCAACTGTGATAATGGATAAAATTCAATACGAAAACAACATAAAGATCTAATAATAAATGGACCTTATACAAAATTAACAAAAGATCCAACAAAGCCTTTGGAAAACAAAATATATAGAACTTTATTCAAGTTTAAAGATTTTTTAACAAGTTATCAGAGAATATTAATTACACCTCATTACATTAAGACTCCTCATTTTTATGGAGTACCGAAAATTCATAAAACGAATATACCACTTAGACCCATTTGTAGTACCATGAATTCTCCTTGTAGTGAAGTATCAAAATTTTTATTAAATATTTTAAAACCATTTACAAATAAAAATGACACATTCATAAAAAATACACAACATTTTTTAAATAAATTATCAAATATTGAATTTAATTCAAATAATACTTTGGTAAGTTTTGACATAAATAGTTTATTTACAAATGTGCCATTAAATAAAACTTTAAGTATAGTCAAGACAAAATGAGAGAGTGATGATTCATTGGCAACTAGAACAAGACTAAACATATTGGCTATAATGGAGTTATTAACATTATGTACTGATAATACATATTTTCAACTAAATAATGAATTCTATAAACAAAATTTTGGTCTAGCAAGATTTTCAAACAAATATCATTTCTAAACAAAATTTAAAACCCACAGTATGGTGAAGGTATGTAGATGATGTATTCTCAATTTGGCCTCATGGATCAGAGTTGTTGGACACATTCCTAAATGATATAAACGATAAAGAAAAGACAATAACATTTACCATGGAAAAGGAATATAATAACACGTTACCTTTCCTGGATGTTTTAATCTCTAAGAACGATACTGGATATGAGATTCAGGTGTATAGAAAACCAACACACACCAATAGATATTTAAATTTCAAATCGAATCACAATATTACTGTAAAAAGGGGAATAATTAAATCCTATACGATAGAGCCAAAATTACTTGTTCTAACGAAAATTCGTTCTTGGAGGAGAAACATTTGTTAACATCTGTTTTATTAAAAAATGATTATCCTTTATCGTTTATAAATAAGGAATTTTCAACAATCGATCGAATAGAACAGAACAACTTAGAACGAGATCCTACAGCATACACAAGGAATAATACGAGGAAAATAACAATACCGTACATAAAAGGATTATCAGAAAAACTTAAAAGGATAGGAAATAAATTAAACATTTCAACAACATTCAAAACAACAAACACGTTGAGATCTATTTTGTCCAAAGCCAAACCTAACAATGAACAAGAAAGGACAAAGAATTGCATTTATAAAATACCTTGTGAATGCGATCAGTTTTATTTAGGTGAAACATCAAGGCCATTAAATGTTAGAATAAGTGAACATCAATCTTATATTAAAAATAGGGAATTTGATAGATCTCAAATATGTAAACACGCATGGGATAATGAACATAGGGTTCAATGGAATAATTCAAATGTAGTCCTAAAAGAAGCGGATGGTAAAAAAAGAAAAATCAAAGAAGCGGCTCTAATTATGCTAAATGAGGCCAATTGTGTCGCAAATTCCTCGGCAGAATATAGTAGGATCTGGTTACCAATATTGAAAGAGAAAGTTATTAATAAGAAAATACCAGTATTAGTAAGTCAGTAACATATAGAGGATACATCATTTATGTTTTTTAAATAACGAAACATATAAAATCAGAATTTTGGTGTTTATTGAAGGTAAACTAAATGCACGAACAAATACTTACCATGTCGGGATAGTATTATGAAGTTTTTTTTCCTGGTTTTTCCCTCATAATTTACTATGGAATCACTAACAGGAGAATTTTACTGTCATCATGTCATGTGTTTGTCTTTTTAAAGACGAATTACATGCTATGATTTTTTTCTGACGGATATTCTCAAGTTAAAGTTGATTTCATGTAATCGAATGAACTATCTTAAGTAAAGTCGTCCCAGGAGCGCAACTCAACAATATCGGCAATATCATTTTAAAGTCGTCTACTTTAAAATGCATAATGTATGTCTGAATTGTCAATATAAATGAGTCAGATAAAATTAAATTATTAGAAGAATTTTTCACTATGTAACAAAAAACAAAATTTATTTTAATTTACTGTTTGTAATTTTGAGAACGATTTCCGAAGTGGAAATTAAAACGTCAATAAACGTATTTTTATCTTTAAATGTGGCTTATTCCCAGTTAAATAGTAATTAATTTAAAATGCCACAAGAAAATAGCTTCAGAACAATATCAGATCAAAATCTCTATCAATCTTAAAAATACAGACTATTTTATTTTTCTGTCAAAATTTATACTTCTATCTAGACAATTTTAATTGTTTTACTGAAAATTTTCTTTTCAAATATAAAAAACTAATATTTAAATTTATTTAAATTAAAATGAATAAGTTAGAATAATTGATACAATTATTTTTAATTATAAATAATCGTTTAGTAAGTTTTACTTTGTGACTGCTATTTAAATTGCTTACTATTGTCTGTAATCAAATATAATAGCTTTGTTTTCTTTATAACTCATAATATCGAGATTCCACTTGTTCAACAGTCAGTTGAAATTTTTCGTGTTAAACGAGTAAGTACTCTGCAAACAAAATAGTAATAAGGTGTTAATTCAATTTAAAATTTTATCATTTTTAATAGTATAAAAAATATCTTAATTCTTGTCGATGAACGGCAACTTAGCCGTTTTATTTTCATACACCTGCCCCTTATATGCTTAGATCATCGCTGAATCTCTTTCGGAGACGGTCATGGCTTCCATTTAACTCGACTTATTACCACCAGTCTTCCTCCTTCGATCCTGTTGATGTGTTAATTTTATCTTCTTTCTATTTAATACCCAAAGATTAATATCTTTGAGCTTTCATGTAAATCTTAAGTTTTCAATTATTTTTCTATCTATATGAATGTATTTCCAAGTATTCTAAGAAATCTCTTGATTGTATTTGTTTTAGGTCTATTGATTTGTAATATTTCTGGTCTAGTTTCTGTATTATATATTATGATAGATCTTATTGTCTTGTAGAGTCCCGATATTTATTTTTCCCTACTGTATCGTTTAGACATCCTACATCCTAGCAATTCTGGTACTTCAACCTAAACATCGCTAACTCCCTTATGTTTATGTAGCTAAATATTTTAATCTCATTGTTTGTTTGATAAATTATTCCATTTTCTTAAAGCTTTGATTCATAAGTATCTTTGATATTTTGTTTTAGAGTTCGATATTTGTTCGTTACCAACACTGCATCCTCCATACAATATTATATCGTTCTTTTCCATTTTATATTACGTCTTCTTCTTCTTCTTCCGTCTTCCATGTAAGCTTTAAAAAAGCATGTTTCTTCTTCAATATTAGCCTGCTAAATTGTTTAAATTGTCGCACCATCTTTTTTTTGGTCTGTCAATACTTCTTCGTCCATTTGGTGACTTATCTTGTGATATTCGTACTATTCTATCATCTGCCATTCTACTGATGTGTTCGTTCCACTCCTGTTTTGGTTTTGTCACCCATCCATTTATGTCTTCTATATTGCATGCTCTTCTTATGTTTTCGCTTCTCTCCCTATCCAACAGACTTTCCCCTAATATTAGTCGGAGTATTTTCATCTATGATACTGATACTAGATGATACTTCCTGAAAACTGATTTCTATTTCGTGTCTTAATTCATTTCCGTTATTGTATTGATTATTATTTTCCTTTGCTTTAAACAGTTCCGTCAGGTATCTTTCCCATTCGTTTGCTGGTATGTTATTGTATTCCTTCAATTCTGCCATTTCTTTCCGTTGGTGTCTTATGAATCTCCATATTTGTTTTTTAGTACCGTAGATGTCGCTTTCCATCCTTTTTGTAAACTGTTTCCAGTGTTCATTTTTTGTTCTTGTTACCAACTGCTTTGTTTCATTTCGTATATCACGTAATTTTATTATTTCGTCAAAGACAATAGAAAGACAATAGAAAGGGTCTAAATCCGTCTTCCGCGATCGCGTTCAATGCGATTGGTTAAGGTCCTTGTTTAATTTTCGTTTGGATTTGATTTGTCCTGTGATATGTAAGTAATATGTAAAAGATCAGATGGATCAAAATCACGACGAACCTGATAAGTTAAGGATAAAGGAGTTGAAATAACGGATAGTTTAAATATAGCTATACTTCATCTAATATACATACCGATGCACGTCATTATCTACAGAAATCGAAGTTGACATAGTTGCTAAAGTATAAAAAAATCCCGACTCCGTTTTAAATAAAATAGATCACATAATTATTGCAAACGTATTACCATCTCTTTACAACGACTATTTAAATTCTTACATGACATTTTTGAAATAAAACACATTAATTTTGTTCTAGAAAAGAACAGCTTTTATTAAATAGGTAAAAATATAAAACAAGAGATATTCACTTTAAAATTCAAAATAATAAAGTACAAAAATTGTCAACACCGCAACTGTCAAATAAGTGTTACCAATTTATGCCAAAATTTCACCTTCGTTCGATTACAGTTACAGTGTGTTCGGAACAAATGTTCTTCATAAAAACGCTTTATAATGTATTTATACAAATTAAATGAAACATATTATTGTGTGTTTCTTTAAGTTAACATTAATAGAAATTTTTAAATATTATTTCTACGCATATATAATAAAATATGTCTAGTGGGTATAATGCCAGTGTACTCGGCAAAGTGATTCTAAAAAAGAACACACCTACCACCTAAATATTTCGTGTTGGTATCATGTGACGTTACGGGCTATGACGCCAATGACGTGCATCAGTATGTAAATTAGATGAAGTGTACTTGGAATTGTACTAGACTATCAATATATTCAATGTTTAGTATGCTTTAATGACCTTTTTATTCAACAGTCATTATATTTTTGTAGTAGATGAAAAGCAGGAAGTAATTGTTTATATGGAAATTCTCACTTTTGTTGGTATATAATTGCAGGCATGCCAAATATCTAGAGTTAGGTGACCGCTTGGTTGATGAGAGAAAGTCAAGATGGGTTAAGGAAAGAGAGAAACTCAGTGAAGGACCTGGTTAAATTTATACTACATAGCAAGAGCGTTTGGAACCTCGTAAACGATATGATTGAAGGAGAAGCAAATGGGAAGATATATCAAAGAGTGGAAGAAAGTAGCGTGACTGCTGTGAGGATTTTCACCACCCTCTCCTTACGGCCAGTTTCACAATCAATGGTTAACCCTAGGAGTTAAGTAACCTTTACTTCTAGTTTAATTGACAGATGCCGTTTCACATTGTAGCGTTTACGCTACTGACTAGTCCAATTTAAACCCCTCAAGAAATTTTTTATTACCGCCTACGATCGATTTTGAATCGACATTTTCCCCCACACGCGCTGTTATCGCTTTGAAAGGAAGATCGATTTTATGCGGAAGCCGAACGATCAGTTTTGGTCTGAACTCGTCAACGCAGCCACGCCAACCGGTGAAATTTTTCACCTTCAAAGTGACGGGATTGGAGCAAGGAAGATAATTTGGGGAAGAATATAATTCATTAATAATAATAGTAATAATTAATTTTAAATAACAAGTATTAATTTATAAGAGTTCCATATAAAAAGGAAGAGTTGGGTGCTGCGAGCTCCATATTCCGTCACGTGAAAATATTAATTTCACTTTACTTGAGGATATTCTCTTGAGAATATTCCCTCAAGGATACTAGTACAGAATCCTTAGATACATAATTAGCAAACCCGTGGATTTTGCTGTCACCCAGAGACCAGTGACTGGTTGTGGCTTTTGTGACCAGGATTCGTCTTACAGCCATAAAACTAATGTAGCCGTGCCAAGAGGAGTTTTTCCTATGGACTTATAGTGCTGTAAAGATAAGTTGTTTAACTATTTGACTTTTTGTATTACGTATTACTTTATATTTACTGTTAACTGATCATATGCATATGATAAGGTGAATACCTTTATGATAATTTTTTTTTGATAATTTAATTATAAAATATTCGGGAGGAAAAGGGGACACTTCATGTGTTATTAGGTTTTAACTAGGATTTAGAGAGTCTGACCAAACTCACTTTTTTTGGATATAATATTTTTGTTAATATAATACAATTTGATATTAAGAGGGACATAAATTTAATGTGGTTTGTTTTTAAATATTATATAATGAGTATGGAACAACTCATTTTTTGGATGTAATATATATATTTAATATAATTGTAATAGAGATTTATCAAGTTTGATATCTTTACAATATTGTCATTAGTACCTCATTTTAGTAGAACTAATTTAAATTTAAATGACTACCTTTTTGTTTTAAGACTTTGGCTACCCTACGGACTATTCTTGTTGTATACTAATATTTCATATTTTATTTGGCCAGTGGTAGTGACTATTCATTTGTTGAGGGGCTATTAGGTCCTATTGTATTGTATTCTATCCTATTGTACACCATCCACTACCACTGTTATTTGGCTTTGCATTATATGTAAATTGTTTATACACATATACCTATATACATTTGTTTATAAATATATTTATTGTTGCTATTTTGAGTTTTATTTCAGTTCTACTAACCAGTATATAACATAGCAAAACAAGATTATTATTTAGTATTTTTGTATTTCAGAGTATTATCTCCAGATTCATTTGTTACTTCAAAATCTCAACTATCGTTGAGTTGGCGCCCTTCTTTTCTCTTCTTATTGTTCTCTTTCTATAAATTTATACCCAGTGACCTTCTTCAGTTGTATCACGTTTGATATTACCAGGTCTCATTTCTTTCTTGTCTCATTAGCTCATTATCTCTGGTTATTGTTGTTTATATCTTTAAAGCCACAATCCAGTGCATTGAAGCTAGCCGAACACTCACTTGAGATTTAGCGTCTCTTTGACTATTTAAACTTTGTTCCTCTGAGCTTAGCCCTATTTTTAGTATTTTTTTCATCACTTCTCTTGCAGTTCTTCTGAACTTTGTCAATTCACACATTTATTCGTTTCAATTGGCTAGACCCAACGTGGGGCTTCTTTTCCACTTCTGCCTTAAAAAATATATATATATATATATATATATATATATATATAATATATATTATATATATATATATATTATATATATATATATATCTCCTTTAACTTTTGGTTTTGATCTTGGGTTGTTGTGGTTTTCACTGGTTGTGCTTTTAGATTTTCATTTTAACTTTTAGTTTTGTTTTTCAATTTTTTTTTTGGACATTACCTTATATCTATATCTATATCTTAAATTGACTTGTTTTTGCTATATACTGTGTAGACTGAATAAATTGCTTTGTTTTTGATTGATTAAATAACAATTTAAATTAATAATAAATTAATTAAAAATTTAAATAACTAAAGTTAACTATTTTCACATATTTTACAAGTCCGGAGTAGCCAATAAGTTGAGTCACTACCTCGAAATAACAGTTTTGAAATTTTAGGTTCCTTAGGGTGTTGTAGCAGTATATGTCATTGGATTTCATAACTGGACCAAAACAATTAAACATTACTGGTATAGGTATCCCTTCAGAATATTAATTTGAGGACAGAGAGTAAGTTAAACTTTACCTACTTTTACTCATTCTCTTGTATATTTCTGTTGTGTAATATGTCTGCGTTCAAGGTAGAGCATCTGTTAGCTCCTGAATTAGAGTATGAGTTGAGAGTCCGTCACTTAAACGATCCATCTTTGACAACGGTGGAAAGGAAAAGGGTAGTGTTGCGTGGTGCATTGAAGCAAACTTCATCCAATCGGAGTTTCGCTGTTCTGTCAGCTTCCCATCTTAATTTTAAGGATGAGATTGCTGAAATAGAGGTTACTCTTGCAGATCTGGTGGTCAAAATTAATTCTTTTGTTGGTTCTTCTAGTGATACTGCCTATGCTCGTTATACTTCTCGGTTAGGTCATGTTGCAGCTAGAATCCATCTGTTAGAAGCTACAACAGAGGAAGAGGAGGAAGTGAAGAGGTCTCTTAATTTCAGAGTTTTGATTCTAGAAGGTGAACTTGATGGTAAAGTGATTCCACAGGCACAGTCAACTCCTCATGACGCTAGTGTTCCAGTCAACTCGTTTCCTTTTGTTAAGTCTGCTCCTATTCATAAATGGGGTGTGCATTTTTCAGGTCAAGATAATGAAAACGTTGTTAGTTTTTTAGAGAAGGTAGAATGTCTGCGTATAGCACGTGGTAACAGCGAGGAAGAGTGTTACTCTTCTGCTGCTGATTTATTTAAAGATTCAGCTTTTACTTGGTACCTCAATAACCGCGGTAGTTTTGCTTCTTGGCAAGAGTTAGTTGCCAAACTCAGATCAGATTTTCTTCCATATAATTATGAGGATAATCTCCTTGACGAAATCAAGTCTCGTAAACAAGCTCCACAGGAGAAAGTTACAATTTTTATTAATGAGATTGTTAGTATGTGTAAACGTCTGGAGACTCCTCTTTCTGAACCTCATATTGTCAGGATTATTAAGAAAAACTTGTTGCCATCGTACCATTCTAGTCTGGCACTTACAGATATTCCCTCGATTGCTGATCTTACAGAAAAGTGTAAGAAGTTAGAGGAAGTTTTGTCATGGTCTTCTGACAGCGTGTCTAGAGCCCCTATCCATCAGAATTTCAGAAATAATGACTCATCCTATTCTGGTAGGCCTAATTATTCTCGGTCTGGTAATGTCTCTTCTTTTAATTCGAAGCTTACCTGTTGGAATTGTCGTCAGTCAGGACATGGTTACTACGAATGTTCTGAACCTAGAATTCGGTTTTGTTATGGATGTGGACGTCAAGGTGTCCGCAAATTTGAATGCCAATTCTGTTCGGGAAACGACAGAAGGGGTGGGTTGGCCCTGGCTCCTACTCCTCGTCAAAATACAGGGAATACAAACACTGTCCAAACTCCTCAAAACCAAGGAACCAGTTTCTCGAGTCTGGATGCCCAAGCTTCCACAAGCCAAACATCTCACCCTCCACCGAAAGACAAAAGACCACAGAACGGCAAATACCAACCGAAGAGAGGACAACGTTAGTTGAGCACGAGCACCGTAATTCTTCTGTAGTTTCTTCCTGTAATCCCTTGTCTTCGTTTGTTGATTTAGATATAAACTCATTGTTGGTTCGAAAAAACAAGGATAATCGTCCATATCTTGAAATATCTATCTTAGGACATTCTTGTTTAGCTTTACTGGACACAGGTTCCAATATCTCTATTTTAGGTTCTCTCGGTATGGAATTTCTCCAGAATTCCAATGTAAATATAGGAATAGATCAAAGTTTGCAAGTGACTACAGCTGATGGTCAAGTTCAACCAATTTTAGGTCAATTCACTACTGAGATTTGTGTTAGTTTTTGTAAAAGAATGATTACATTCTTTGTTATTCCGTCAGTTAAGAATTCAGTCATCCTAGGTATGGATTTTCTGAAAACTTTTAATAGTGAGTTAAATTTTCCTGAATTTTCCTTATCTGTTTCTTCATTTAATATCTCTTGTGTCAATGCGGTTAAAGATATGAGTCGACTTAATGCTCATGAATTAGAAAAGTTAAATAATGTCATCAAATCATTCTCTTCTATATCTGCGAAAAATAAGTTGGGTAGAACTCATCTCATCGAACATCACATTGATGTGGGTTCGTCCAAGCCCTTCAGGCAATATCAATATCCCTTGCCTCAAGCCTGGCATGAAAGCCTAGTAAAGGAGGTAGATGAAATGCTTAAGTTAGGTATTATTGAGCCCAGTACTTCTTCTTTTTGTAGTCCTTTGTGGCTGACAAAAAAGAAAGATGGGACTTTTCGTGTCTGTTTTGACGGACGTAAACTTAACAGTATAACTATGAACAGAGATGCGTATCCTATACCTCGTATAGATATCATCCTGAGTAAGTTACAGAATGCTAAATTCATTTCATCTATTGACTTGAAGAAGGCGTTTTTACAGATTCCTCTCAGCGAAGAGAGTAAAAAGCTCACTGCCTTTGCGGTCAATGGAAAAGGATTGTACCAATTCACTACAATGCCTTTTGGTCTTGTGTCTGCTCCACAGACTATGTGTCGGTTAATGGATTTGGTAATTGGTCCTGCTTTAGATCCATTTTGCCAATACTATCTTGATGACATTCTTGTCATTACTCCCGATTTCGAAACTCATGTCTCTGTATTGCAGCAGTTGTTTCAGCGTTTAAAAGACGCAAATTTGACTATTAACTTAGATAAAAGTAGCTTTTGTCGTGAGTCTATTAAGTTTTTAGGATATGTTGTAGATTCTCAGGGTCTTCGTACTGATCCCGATAAGGTATCAGCTATTCGTGATTTTCCTGTGCCTAAAAATACCACTCAGGTCCGTCGATTGTTAGGAATGGTGGGTTATTATAAAAAATTTGTCAAGTCTTATTCTACCTTGTTGTCTCCTATCACAGATTTACTTCAAAATCGGAAAAAGGGACAAAATATTGTGTGGACTCCTGAGGCTAATGAAGCTTTCCTTAAAATCAAGGAGGCTCTCACAAATTCTCCTGTTATGGTAGCCCCAGATTTTACTAAGCCTTTTTATCTTATGACAGATTGCTCAAACACAGCATCTGGTGGGGTACTCTATCAAATTGTTGATGGAGAAGAACACCCTATAGCCTACACCAGCAAGAAATTAAATAAAGCCAGAAAAATTATACTACAACTGAAAAAGAGTTGTTAGCTATAATTACGGGTATTGAACATTTTAGATATTTTCTTGAAGGTCGTTCTTTCACGGTCATAACTGACCATAGTAGTTTGGTGTGGTTACAAAGTATGAAGAACCCATCTCCTCGTTTGGCTAGGTGGATTTTAAAATTGGCACAATACGATTATAAAATTGTTCATCGTAAAGCTTCAGGTGTAGTAGTCGCTGATGCACTCTCTAGAACTTTCGATATTAATTTGTTAGACTTATCTTCCTTACAACCAGATGACTGGTATCGAAAAATGTTGTATGATGTACAGAATGTACCAGGTAAATTTCCTGATTTTAAAGTTGAACATGGTGTTTTGTATAAACATGTCTTAAGTTCCATGGATGCCCTTACTGGAATGTCGGATTGGAAGATAGTCGTTCCAACTCCTAATAGAGCAGAGGTTTTGGCCACTTTTCATGACCATCCTACTGCAGCTCATTTTGGTTTTTACAAAACTCTCCGTCGTATATCGGAACTCTATTACTGGCCGAAGATGCGTCAAACTGTACGTAGCTATATCGCAAAATGCAAAATCTGTGCTACATGCAAACCGACAAATCTTCCCCAACCAGGTTTAATGGGTAGTTATCGACGGATTGATTTTCCATTTCAACTGATATCTTTAGATCTCATTGGTCCGTACCCTAGGTCCTATAAAGGTTCCCAATATGCTTTAGTAGTTGTTGATTATTTTACTAAATTTCCTTTGGTCCATACCATGTCGAAGGCAACTACTTCTTCTATTATTAAATACCTCGAGAATGAGGTTTTCTTAATTTATGGTGTTCCCCAGATCGTGTCTTGCGATAATGGACCTCAGTTCACAGCTAAGGCTTTTCGCGATCTCATGGCTAAATACAATGTCCAAAAGATCTGGTACAATGCGAACTATCATCCACAAGTCAACCATACCGAAAGAGTGAACAAATCAATCGTGACCGCTTTACGATCTTATTCTTTTCCTGATCAGAGAGCTTGGGATACTCATATCCACTCTATAGTACAAGCGATCAGGACTTCTTCTCACGAAATAACCAAATGTCCTCCATCTTATTTGATGTTTGGTCGTCATGTCCCTCTTTCTGGTGATTATTTTGGTAAGATTTCAGAGAATGCCAATAACTTTCCCACTATATCAGATAAATTACACCGTTTAGAAGATATTCAGCATCTTCCTGATATTTATGTGGATGTTCGCAAACGGTTGAAAGCATCTTATGCTAGAAATAAATGCCAGTATGACCTGAGAAAGCGAGCCTTATCTTTCAGAGTTGGAGATTCTGTTTTAAAGAGGAACTTTGTCAAATCTGATAAAGTGAACTTTCAATCGGCCAAGTTATGTCAAAAGTACATACCTTGCACAGTTATTAAGGTGATTTCTCCTTTAATTTATGAGTTGAAGGAAACTTCTACTGGTAGGAAACTAGGAAGGTTTCATGTCAAAGACTTACTGGAGGATAAGACAGTAGGTCCACATAACTTGTCAGATAATTCGGATTCTTCATCTTCAGATGAAGATTAACTGGTCCCCTATCACCTCTGTTCCAGTTTGGTTGTTTAAGATCTGATTATCTATTTTGTTTACCTGGCAAAAACCCATAAGATGTGCTATTTTGCCTTCTATTTTTTTTTATGTTATCTTAATGTTGGTTATTATCTTGGTTTATGGACTTGCTAATTTTGTTGTTTGTTTTCTCTCAAAAGTCCAACTGCATATCATAGGAGTACAGGATGGATATATGGGAATTTCCCATCTTGAGTTCTGAGTTGAATAGATATTTACAGGGATAATTAGGAAAACATTCCAAATATTTTCTTTATTAGTGTTGTATAGTTTTGTGGATCATGACCATAAAGCTTATGCATTCACATTCACTTACTGTGTCGGTGTTTTAGCGTGGGTTCAGGATTGATCACCCTGGATGTGTGCCCTCACTTGGCTCAGAAATATATCAATACATATTAATTGTTCCTTGAGTGTCTCTTAGGTTGAAATTAGAATGTGTCACTTAGAATTGGATCAGTCTGATATTCAGCAGTAAGTCTGTTTAACTTAGTTTGTTATCTCCTATGTTATTACCTTCTTAACGTATTTGAGTTTTAACATATATTATTGTATACTGTTTGTTTACCTGTCTCTCTACTAGTGATATGGATTGGTAGATGTGAGTTATCTTTATCTGTATCTTAATTGAGTTTATCTTTACCTTTATGGAGTTTATCTCATACCTGTAATGGAGTTTATTTCGTATCTTTACCTTCAGTTTGTCTCGTACCTTGACTGAGTTTATCTCGTACCTTTACCTTGAGCGTATCTGTATCTTTACCTTAATTGAGTTTATCTCGTACCTTTACCTGAAGTTAATTATCTTTACCTTTACCTGGATAAGTTTCTTTCTTATCTATATCTTTTGAATATATACCTTATCTTTATCTTGATTATAGAGTCCTAAAAATCTGTCCTTTACTGTTCTTGTCGTGAGTATAGAATTGGAACACGTCAATAGTACAGTTTAGGTATTACAGTTAGGATCTCTTTTATCTTTCCTTCTACCAAGTGTATAGCTGGTAGAAGTGAGTTTTGTGCATATCCTCTACCATGAGTAGATCTGGACGTGCAATTATCTTTTACCTTTTGTGCATATCCTTTACTATGAGTTGGGATTGCATTTATCTTACTTACCTTTTTTTTAGCATACCCTATACCATGAGTATAGTGGGCTTGCTAGTATCTAGGCTTGTGCCTTTACCGATTGTGTGTTTTCCTACCGCTGCTAAATCAAGTAGGTGTATTGAATTATCTTTTACCTTGTTGTTGATATCCCGAACCATATATATGTTTAGGTTTGTAGTTTCAACTAGTTCTGAGTAATTAGGCCCTCATTGAACTCTATGGTGACGAATAGAATCGGGTCGCTCTAGTGTCAACGTTGGGTAAAGTTCATAGGACTTTGTTTGAATTTCGTTGTTATGAATGGTTCTTGGAGATGTTGTGTTAGGGGTTGTTAATACACATATATAATGTAGTTTTAACGATGGTTGTTTTTACTAATACTTTAGAATGTAGATAAGTAGTGTTAAAAGTTAACTTGATCTGTAATGTTATAGAATTAAACTTAAAATGTATATATTTTTTTTAATCTTTGGTTTATACTAAATTAACATACATTATCGCATTAAAAAAAAATGTATGACTTCGTCTCATATTCTTCGTTCCATATTTTTATTTCGTCCTTGATTTTGTTCCAATTCCTGAGCAAATGGTTGACTGGTGAGGAAAATGTTCAATTTTTAACGTATCAACGTTCATTGTCGACCCAGCGTTAGATCGTTCTGCCACAAAAAAAAAAGTTCCTTTTTTTTTTGCTGGAGATGAGGGAGAATGTAGCGTTTACGCTACTGACTAGTCCAATTTAAACCCCTCAAGAAATTTTTATTACCCGCCTACGATCGATTTTGAATCGACATTTTCCCCCACACGCGCTGTTATCGCTTTGAAAGGAAGATCGATTTTATGCGGAAGCCGAACGATCAGTTTTGGTCTGAACTCGTCAACGCAGCCACGCCAACCGGTGAAATTTTTCACCTTCAAAGTGACGGGATTGGAGCAAGGAAGATAATTTGGGGAAGAATATAATTCATTAATAATAATAGTAATAATTAATTTTAAATAACAAGTATTAATTTATAAGAGTTCCATATAAAAAGGAAGAGTTGGCGTGCTGCGAGCTCCATATTCCGTCACGTGAAAATATTAATTTCACTTTACTTGAGGATATTCTCTTGAGAATATTCCCTCAAGGATACTAGTAACAGAATCCTTAGATACATAGTTAGCAAACCCGTGGATTTTGCTGTCACCCAGAGACCAGTGACTGGTTGTGACTTTTGTGACCAGGATTCGTCTTACAGCCATAAACTAATGTAGCCGTGCCAAGAGGAGTTTTTCCTATGGACTTATAGTGCTGTAAAGATAAGTTGTTTAACTATTTGACCTTTTGTATTACGTATTACTTTATATTTACTGTTAACTGATCATATGCATATGATAAGGTGAATACCTTTATGATAATTTTTTTTTGATAATTTAATTATAAAATATTCGGGAGGAAAAGGGGACACTTCATGTGTTATTAGGTTTTAACTAGGATTTAGAGAGTCTGACCAAACTCACTTTTTTTTGGATATAATATTTTTGTTAATATAATACAATTTGATATTAAGAGGGACATAAATTTAATGTGGTTTGTTTTTAAATATTATATAATGAGTATGGAACAACTCATTTTTTGGATGTAATATATATATTTAATATAATTGTAATAGAGATTTATCAAGTTTGATATCTTTACAATATTGTCATTAGTACCTCATTTTAGTAGAACTAATTTAAATTTAAATGACTACCTTTTTGTTTTAAGACTTTGGCTACCCTACGGACTATTCTTGTTGTATACTAATATTTCATATTTTATTTGGCCAGTGGTAGTGACTATTCATTTGTTGAGGGGCTATTAGGTCCTATTGTATTGTATTCTATCCTATTGTACACCATCCACTACCACTGTTATTTGGCTTTGCATTATATGTAAATTGTTTATACACATATACCTATATACATTTGTTTATAAATATATTTATTGTTGCTATTTTGAGTTTTATTTCAGTTCTACTAACCAGTATATAACATAGCAAAACAAGATTATTATTTAGTATTTTTGTATTTCAGAGTATTATCTCCAGATTCATTTGTTACTTCAAAATCTCAACTATCGTTGAGTTGGCGCCCTTCTTTTCTCTTCTTATTGTTCTCTTTCTATAAATTTATACCCAGTGACCTTCTTCAGTTGTATCACGTTTGATATTACCAGGTCTCATTTCTTTCTTGTCTCATTAGCTCATTATCTCTGGTTATTGTTGTTTATATCTTTAAAGCCACAATCCAGTGCATTGAAGCTAGCCCGAACACTCACTTGAGATTTAGCGTCTCTTTGACTATTTAACTTTGTTCCTCTGAGCTTAGCCCTATTTTTAGTATTTTTTTCATCACTTCTCTTGCAGTTCTTCTGAACTTTGTCAATTCACACATTTTATTCGTTTCAACATTCACAGATTCGGTTATAGTCACTTAATCTTAGGTTTCGTTTTATTTTTCTTATGTTAATAGGAAATTATGGGCAATAATCAGATTTTTATGGAATATTATCAGTAAATATTATGGACATTGACCAGTATAGATGAGTTATGACAAATTTGTCATGTTAGATCGAAAACAATATATTATTTATATTATATAGCATTTTTATATATAGAAAAAATCATAGTCAATTTCTTCAAAATGATTTGTTCTGTGCCTAATTATTCTTGGTCTGCCAGCTTCCTCATCACTGCTAAAAGCATTTACTTCATATAAATCCATATCTGATTAATTAATAATTTACGTGTCTGTCTACACTCTGTCAATGTCAACAAAACGATATTCGAAATTAGGTTAGGATATCCTGGTCAAGCTGTAAACCACCGCTCTTACTTTGGGTTAAAAATTGTGTAGCTTAACCACAAACCGAGCTGTTGACCTTATATTGTGAAACCTATATTTCAGGGTAACCACTCGTTATCTCTTAACCGCAAGGTAACTTTATTTTGTGAAACCGGCCGTTAACAGGTCGACATTATTAGTCGGTAGAAATCCCACATTATTATACAGCACAGATCGGGTGAAGTCGATTGAAGATTTTCCTCCCGCTAGGAAAGCAGGTTACCATCATATCCACTAACAGGTGATCAAAAGCAAAAATAAAGAGCTAAAGGACATATATGTGGAAGATAGTATGCTCATTTATTACGCATTTTTTCTGCAGTATTCGACATTACCGAATAAATAGTGGTGTACACATTATACATAGAACTGATCAAATGAAACTTACTAACAAATCGATGCATTAATTATGTTTATCGTATTTGAAAGGACTTGTCAACGAAATGAAATTAACTATAAAGTTTGTCTTTGTAGTAGTGTTTCCGCTATGCACAAATCACTTTTAAGGTTTGCTCATTATTTCAAATATTCAATGTTTATAAAAAAACACTGTAGTATCAGCTTAGATTTAGATTAAAGCTAATGTTTATGTGGAATTTATTAGTTTCAAAAACAAAATCAATATATTCAACCAAATATATATTATATATATATATATATATATATATATATATATATATATATATATATATATTTAAGACCTTTTAAAATTAATCATTGATGGATAATAATTCTCTAATGGAGTTAAAATAAGAGTAACCAAAAATTACTTTTTCCAACAGCAGCACTATGCTACCGAGGCGTTTAATACATAAAATACAAAATCTAAAAGTGATTCTTTGTGAGGTCCACTTTTACTTCAAATTCGAGTGCTTTTTAATTTTTAGTAACAATTTAAGTTTGACATTTAAACATTTAATATATGCCTTTATTTGTTTAATTTTTGACATCCATTTGTGAGAAATGCATTTTATTTTGCAAGTTATATTACTTCCAAAATATTACAAGCTTTATAGAAAATATCGTTATAAGTAAATGTAACATCTAACAATATATAGAATACAAGAGTATAATAAATTGTTAAGATTTCTTTTAAATAATAATTTAAATATTTTTTAGTTCAGGAAATCATTTCAGAAACATAAAATTTAGATTACCTGTGGATCTCCTATATGCGGAACACCACCGGGTGTAAGAAAATCTATAGGCGCGTTAGGATCTACAGTAGGCTGAGGAACGAAGAAGTTCATCTGTGGAGCAGCTGAAGGCATCTGATTGGGTGCAGGAAGAGAAGTAGGCCCTGAATTAGCTTGTTGTTGATTACCTTGGTTGAAAACGTCTATGTAAGACTTTTTCAAGTCTACAAAAAGATATTAAAATAAATTATTATTACACAGATTATAATATCTTATAATTTTATCGCAATATATGTTTTTAATAAATAATTAATTCCAGGTTTTAACGCATGCTGACGAAATTAAACTAGGAAAAAATAGCTAGTGTCTTCTCTACTGTGTCTGATTGTTGACTAAGTATTCTTCTCGAAAACGTGAGCTTTTTATACTATTTATCTGCCCCTGTCATCCATCTGTTGGTCCGAATTAGTACTGCTATTTTAGTTCTGCTTCTGGCAGATTTTGGCATTTTGTATTCCAAAACGTAAAAGTACTCATGTGTTTAATTTTTAAATTTCGATTTTAAAATTCGTTTAGATCAAAGAGTATATATATATATATATATATATATATATATATATATATATATATATATATATATATATATATACATCCTACTATCATTTTGGCATCGATACATTATGCTTTTACCATCAATTTAGCATCGTCTTGCAAAGTAGCATCTGTATATCGACGCTACTTTACAACACCTTAATAACTTTTTTCCTGTACTTGTTACAAGAATTTTAACCATCTCACTGATTAGAGATTTAATACCGTGTTGGTATTTTAAAATATCGGCTTTCTCTTTTTATCCCTTACTGAGTTATATAAGTTTATTCCAGAAAATGTTTGAGTCTAAAATGATGGTACGGTGAAAATATTATATATATTTAGTTCAGGGTTTTACCGTTTACTCGATGTCATTATATACATAAAAATGTATATCCAACTTTCATTATCAATCATTTTAGCATCAGAAATTTGGCATCGCTGTTGAATATAATATTACCCACAACAAAATAGTAAATTTAAAAATATATATAGTTTTTTCATCCATAAATCATTTTGGCATCATGTTTTGTTAAAAGTAACGAGTTATGATATATTGTACCTACATATTGTATCTTCGCTCCAATTTCCAGTCGTGACGTACAGTACCTCAAATGATAGGATTTAACCAATAAAATACAATAAGACAGAAAAATCAAATACAGCAGCATGTCAAAAAGGCCTTAGTTATATATCTTCGTTTCTATAAGTCCAATCGTGACGTACAGTATCTCAAATGATTGGATTTAACCAATGGAAAACAATGAAATAGAAAAATCGGATACAGCAACATGCCAAAAGGGCCTTAGTTGTGTATCTTCGGGTCTATTATTCTAATCATGACGTGCAGTACCTCAAATGAAAGGTTTTAGCTAATAAAATACAATAAGGTATAAAAATTAAATGGAGTAGCATGTCAAAAGGGCCTTAGTTATGTATCTTCGGTCCTATTAGTCCAATCGTCACGTACGATATATCAAATGGTAGCACTTAACTAATAGAATACAATGACTTAAAAATCAAATACAGCAACACGTCAAAAGGGCCCTATTTACGTATCTTCGTTTGTAGTGGCACAATCGTGACGTACAGTACCTCAAATGATAGGATTTAACCAATCAAATACTATGAGACAGAAAAATAAAATACAGCATACATCAGCCTGTCAAAAGGGCCTAAGTTATGCATCCGCGGTCTTATTAGTCCAATCGTGAAAGGGCCTAGTTATGTATGTTCTATCCTATTATTCCAATACAGTACCTTAAATGATATCATTTTACCGATAGAATGCTACGACGTAGATCAAATACAGCAACACGTCAAAAGGACCTTAGGTATATATATTTGCTCCTATATATGCTATGTCAAAAGAGCCTTAGTTATGTATCTCCTGTCCTATAGGTCTAATCATGACATATGGAGCCTAAAATGATAAGATTTAATGAAGATAATACGATGGTGGAGACAAAGTAAACATGGCGGCATGTAATAACACGGTAAACTGGCAGCAATAAAACGTAATAACCCACAGAGGTCTATGGCATATTACGTGACAGAATTTAGCGAATAGCATATGATTTGCATAAGTCTACTTTTAGTCAACTACTGTACATATGATAAACGCGAAAAAGTTCCAACATTCACTGTTAGACATATGCCTCCCGTTCACTGCACACATTTACTGCTCCTTGACGCTGTGGCGTAAATGGGATAGGATTTAACAAAAAGAATGACAGAAAATTAAAGAAGACAGTGTGTCAAACGTGGAATGCATCGTAGAACGTGAAATATATAATATACATTTAAAATATGAAATAATACACCAATTAAAAAAAATGACGTTAGTTGAGGCAGATCAGACCAGAAAAAAATGTCAACATTGTCAGAATACTTAGGTAGTATTTTTAAAATATACCAACCAGATAATAATAATCAAGCAATAGAACACTGAAAACTTTTGTTTTTAACTGTACGCCCATGAATGACTAGCCATTTTTAAATACCTTTTGATATTGCTTTTTTTTATTGTATTTTTCCCATTTTTCAAGATAATTCTTGTAGGGATATATTTATTTATAACATACGGTCTTATGGTCTTACGAACAGTATTACGGCTTTAATTTGTACCACACTGCTAATTGAGAACTATGTTTGTAATGCAATAAGAGGTCCTGATATACGAGACACCAGTTAATCATGCCCCACTGATACAAATCCGACAGGAATCTGCATTTCTATAAAAACAATAGATTATTTGTTTTGTGTATTAATTAAGTTTAGGTAAACGAACAAGACTTGCGTTATAAAAGATTTTTCTAAATGTAGAATGTAAACCATATTTCGTATGCTTTGTGAAAGAGAACCAGTTTATAACATTCCGGACGACGTAAAAACACCTTTTTATTAGAATATTGGTCGATGAATTATAATCATAGTTTAAAAAACGAATTTATGTGCATATGGTCTACTACAAAAAATGTAAAACCAAAATCTTGATTAAAAAAGTGGCAACCGGTTACTTATAATGAAATTTACCTCCATTATTGATTTCACAAGTGAAAAAATGGGTCAACAAAAACCAGTTTTAATTAATACAATATTTCAACATAATAGTTTTATCTTGGTTTAATCAGGTGAAAAGAAAAATTATACACAAGTGCTAAAACCACAAGCTATTCTCGAATATAACTTAGTGAAAAAGAGTGTTGATTTTAGTAATCAAATTGCTTCTTACCAGAACCCAATATCCAAAATTCTGAAGTGGTACCGGAAAGTGGCAGTGAAATTAATATTTAATACCGCAGTAGCCAATGCTTAGTTGTTAAAGAATAGAAAAGGCGAAAAAGCGACAACCTATCATTGAGTTCAGACTGGTGTTCGCGAAGACATTTGCAAATAAATAAATGTTGGAACGCTCACGACCAGTTACACCCAAAAAATACCATCTCAGGCAAAGCGACGTAGGTAATAAAAAGAGAAGAAAGTGTACAAGATATTATAAAAGTTTAAGAAGAAACATGACTAGTAGAAAGACCGATAGAAAAGTTAAAATAGTTAAAACATACTGTGGAGCATGTGATGGTAAAACTGCAATATGTCTAGTGTGCTTCAATAAAGCACATTAAAATACAATTTCACTTATACAGGAACTATTATTACGTGAAAACGTATTGTTCCTCAAGTACCCTTATAGTATTGAAAATCGTAAATTATTAGTTTCTATTAGTACGTTTTTATTGTTAATTACCTCTGTAAAAGTGAGTTATAAAATTGTTTTTGTAAATTGTATTATATTTGTAAAAAAAAATAGATGTAATTAATATGCCTTCGACATCTAAAAAGCTAGATGTGAACATAAACGTAGATTGACCACTGATAACTTCTATAATAGTGTTGACTTGACTAGACAATTGCTCATAGTCCATATTAAGAAATAACCGAATAGACAATTTCTACTTGTCAAAGAAACTAAAAACATCGTGAAATGGTCAGTATTTACAGTCCTGAAGTAATATGTGTGACCAATGCAGAGATAAACGAGATATATACATGATATATTCAGAATTTCGTTGTCAGAGGGTTAGAACTAGATCAAGAAGAGGATTGATTTTTAAAAAAGTAATTGATTAATATAATAAATATAAATGTGGTAAACACTTACGTGAACAAATGCTGAGCTACTATTCATGTGAACATATAACATATTTCTTATATAACAGTGGATATCAAAAGAAGATTTCCCTTTGCGATTTTAAACTTTCAGTCAATGAGAGTCTTTAAGGATCAAATTCCAAGTACCTACCTATTAAAAAACTGGTAGTCCACCATTTATATTAAAATTTTCCAAAAACTGTTTTACGAAAAACTAGGTGCTGCAAATTGGTGTGTAAAGGGGTAGTGAAGCGCAATACATGATGTCGTATCCTGTTGGCATCACTTAGCCTCTCCTACTCAATTCCTATCTTCACCTCCAAGCTGGTACACACCGGTAACCTGAGCAACCCCACTGGAGACTGGGTAACCAACCCCAGTGGATGGTGGGGTCAGGGCAGACGAAGAAGGGAGCCTTGGTCCTCCGATGAAAAGGGGGTTGAGCGAAGGGTTAACAACCCTTCCTTGTAGAACTCAATTGTTGTGAATACAATGGCTAATGAAACAAACGGACGGATCTCATAACAACGAACTCAGTACAGAAAAATGGACATGATTATGGATTTAAAATTTGGAACCCGGAACGTGCGAACCTTCTTAAAGGCAGGAGCTATGTTAAGTATGGCAGAAGAACTTGAAAAATACGGAGTTGAAATATTGGCACTGCAGGAAATCAGATGGAAGAGCCAGGGAGAAATTCATAAGAATTAATTCTCACTATACTACTTCGGAAATGAAATGAGACAAGGTAAAAGATGAGTAGGATTTATAATAACCAAAAAACTGCGGAAAGCCATTATCGTATTTATACCAATATCAAATAGAATTTGCACCATAAGATTTAAAGGTAAATTTCATAACGTGACAATGGTTAATGTATATGCACCGACGGAAGAGGCTGATGAAGAAGACGTTGAAAGATTCTACGGAGAACTACAGGATGTATGTGATAAAATCCAAAGACACGATGCTGTTATAACGTTAGGCGATTTTAATGCTAAACTGGGAAAGAAGAAACGTTTGCAAATATATTTGGGAAACACAGTTTGCACACTGAAACCAGTCAAAATGGACTCAGGGTGGCACAGTTCGCAGCAGCAAATAATTACGTAGTTGTCAGTACTAACTTCCAGAGAAAAGATATCCATAAAGGAACATGGAAAATACCAGGAACTAACGAAGCCAATCAAATTGACCATATACTCATCTCAAAAAGATGGGCAACAGACATAACTAATGTCAGAACGTATTGCGGGGCGAACTCTGACTCAGATCACTATCTTGTAGGGGCAAAATTACGGCAGAAAATAGCGACAGTAGCAAAAGGGAAAAATATTCAAATCAAAAAATGGAATGTCGAAGAATTCAAAAGTGCAACAAAGAGACAAGATTACAGAAATGCTCTCCAAATAAAACTCAACCGAACTAAAGAGGAAGATACTGCAGAGGAGGAATGGAGACAATTAGAAACAATTATAACAGAGTCAGCAGAGAAAAAAAAGGAAACTGCCAAAAGGCAAAGTAATGCGGAATGGTATGATGATGAATGCAGAACTGCAGTAGAGGAAAAAAGGCAAGCTAGGCTTAACCAACTTCAAAGAAACACAAGAAATAGCAGTGAGATTTATAACGAAAAAAGAATACAAGCGACTAGAATATGCAGAAGAAAGAAAAGAGAGGCTATGAAAAAACAAGTACAAGGAATCGTAAAGCATAACAACAGACGCGAAAGCAGAAAATTCTATAAATGCATAAAAGAAAGCACACAGTTATTTCGACCAAAACTAACGATATGCAAAGACAAGGACCGAGAACTACTAACAGATAAGCAAAAAATTATAATGAGATGGAAACAATATTTCGAAGAAAATCTAAATGCAGACAACGAAAATGATCAGAACGAGACAATATATTATACGGCCGAGCAGCACATCGAAAATCCGAGTTATGAAGAAGTAGTTCAGATAATAAATAAACTAAAAAACAATAAAGCACCAGGAACGGACGGAATTTCGGCAGAATTATTAAAGCATGGAGGATCCGAACTCTGGGAAAGAATCCATTACCTAATAACATTAATATGGACGAAGGAGCAAATGCCAGAGGAATGGACAGTTGGCCTCATATAGCCAATATATAAAAAAGGAGATAAGAGGGAATGCCAGAATTATAGGCCAATTACATTGCTAAGTAATATACAAAATTCTTTCTGGTATAATCTACAATAGATTATTAGAATACTCCGAAAATATAATTGGTGATTATCAAAATGGATTCAGACTAAATAGAGCCACTACAGATAACATATTCATACTAAGAACGATACAAGAAAAAGCTTATGAATACGACATAGACCTATATAATATGTATATAGACTTTAAACAATCTTTTGATAGTGTGAAAAGAGACAGAATGCTGGAAGACCTTTATAATCTAGGTATACCTAAGAAATACATCAGCTTCATAAAAATGACGTTGCAGGGTTCAAAAGCCGCAGTCAGAGTAGATGGAGAACTGACTCCCCTGTTTAACATCAACATGGGAGTAAGACAGGGAGATGCCCTATCAACCATGCTATTCAACCTAGTTCTTGAGGCAGTCATCAGAAAAACCAATATAACCGGCCATATAAACACCAAATCAGTACAAATTACTGCATATGCAGACGATGTAGCCATCATTAGTAGGAATAAGCCACGACTAATGAAAGTGTTCAAACAAATTGATCCTGAAGCAAGAAAAAGAGGTCTCAAAATAAACGAAGCAAAAACGAAGTATATGACAGTCAAAAGAATAACTGACAATGAAAATAATATCACAATAGACAACTATACTATCGAACGAGTGGATGCCTTTACATATTTCGGCACAGAAATCAATCAGAAAAACTCTGTAAGTAGCGAAATTAATGCACGTATTTCCAGCGGGAATCGTACATACTATGCTAATAAAAGATTGATGACATCGAAATTATTAGACAAAAGAACCAAAATGACTATCTACAGAACACTGATTTTACCCGTAGTAACCTAAGGATGTGAAACTTGGGTAATGACGAAAAAAGATGATGCCCAACTTAGGACATTCAAGAGAAAAATACTGAGGAAAGTATATGGTCCGGTACAAGAGGAAGATGGCACATGGAGAATCAGGAGAAACGACGAGGTTAATGAGTTAAATGAAGGTTATGACATTGTAAGATTTGTGAAAAGTCAAAGACTGTCATGGCTGGGACATGTGCAGAGACAAAACGATGCAAAAACAACAAAGAAAATGTTACAATGGAAGCCCATAGAAAGGCGAAAAAAAGGAAGGCCCAGAACGAGATGGTTGGATGACGTGAAAGACGACCTGAAAACAATGAACATAAGACAATGTTGAAGAAGGGCACAAGAGAGCTCTAAATGGAAGGACATAGCCAGACAGGCAAAGACCCATCCAGGGTTATGATGCCAAAAGAAGAAGAAGAAGAAGGTGCTGCAAATTAGTATCAGTTATTCATTCTAATGTAAAAAGTTTTTTATTATTATTTTTTTATTTTTCTTTAAGTATTTTTAACTTTTAAAGCAACAAAAATTTCCACAAATTTTTTTATAGTAAATAAAAAATTATACATTTACATAGTTATTTATTATTTTAATAGAAAACAAATAAACATGAACAGTGCACTGGTAGCATATACAATATATTTTAAATTTAATTTGAAACAAAAAAATTATATTCTACATAAACAAACAAAATTTAACCAAAAATTAATACTAATTTTAAAAAACTAACCGGCACCGTCTGTACATCAACATATTTTATTGGAGAAGAACGTTTTTCTCGTATTTGTCAATTTTACAATAATAATACAATTATTTATCTGTTGCTGCCAGCGGCAAAATTCGTTTCGATCGTTCATTCATAATTTTTCACAATTCTCTGGGAAAAATTACCTGCTAAATTAAATATGCAACCAAACCATAATAATAAATCCGAGAACCCAAAAACCGGTCGGTAAGGTTGAATGTCGGTCGGTGAACTTCTACTAAAACGGATCGATATGTATGTATCTATGTTTCAAATAAATATATATATTTTGGCAACATCTCGTGATACTGTATTGACGCAAGACACAATGATTTGACCTATAGGGAGTTAAAATGTCTGTTGAATGTAAAAAAATAAATATATAAAAAAATCGATATATTAAAAAACTGACAACAATGTCAAGCCTAAAAAGATACAGTAAACGAATATACATGACTTATAATTTGAATATGATAGTATTTCTTGGTGATGCTAAATTACTGCAACGTGAAAAGAGTTCCAAATGATGGTGGGATGTAATATATATATATATATATATATTATATATATATATATATATATTATATATTATATATATATATAATATATATAATTAAATATATTCCTGAAACCATAGTAATTCGACGCTACCCCGAGAACATAAGTAGGCAGAAAGGCTGCTTCTTAGCCTCACTAGGGAACCCAATAGTTTATTAACAGCATTCCCCACTACCCCGATGAACATGATAACTGATTCGGTGACCTGAAAGGATAAGCTATACATATTCGGAAAGAATTTAACGTGGGTATGCGTTTTCAACAGGAGGAAATGAAAAAGCCATATTTAAAACGGCATAGGATTATAAAGTCACTGAAACAACCTTGTCGAAAATTGTATAGTGGAACTAATTCCAGAGGAGAGGTTCAACATTGTTGCCAAATTTATTGTTTTTATTTGACCTGTCGTCTTTTTAGCATTTGAAAAAAGTGCCAAGACAATAAAATTTGGGCAAATTGATTTAAATGTCAGCTTACTATTTTTTATTAAGAATAAGCTACAGTAAAAAATAAGTTTATTTTAACGTTTTACTTTGCCATTCGGAAATCAATTTCAAAATACAAAATATTACTAAAAAATTATTAATGCTTTGTATTTTGAGAAATACTTTGTATTTAAGTGAAAATCGAAACGTCAAAACAAACTTATTTTAAAGTAAAATTGTGGCTTATTCCCAATAAAAATAGTAAGTTGTATTAAGATGCCACAAGAAAAACGCTTCAGAAAAATGGCATCGTCGCTTCAGTCTGCTGTAAATATCGCTTTGTAGGCATAGCTAGGTTTCTAAAAGTATATTTGTAATAATTCAGTATTACCTGATCATTCATGGAAGCATGTAGCAAGGTAAGATATTATTTGGCAGTTATCCAAATAACATGTTTGAAACCAGATTTTTGTTTAGATATTTTAGGGGTAGTGAATGTGAATATAAATCTTAGGTAGTTCATTGGCAGAGATATTTTGGCTGAGTTCGATAATTTTTTCTTTTGCCTCAGTTGCTCCAAGTTGGTGGCTCGCTCCAAGAGTAATTGGATTGGAAACATTCGGTTTTATCGTTCGGTATAACGTAATGATCGGCGTTTATGCACAATATGGAGGGAAGACTAGGGGAAATACGATTGTGACCTTTGTTTATTACTGTGCATGAATTATCCTTCTAGGCTGTTGATATTCGCCTGTGGTTACGTTAAGTGCGCAAGTTTCGTTGACAACAAGCAACTCTTTCACCTAAAAAACTACCAACAAGTGTAGATGTACATTGAGATGAAGGCACACACGGGTCATCCAAAAAAGACATGCTCCAAACCCGGAAAATGACTGGTTCGGAACGGTCGAATATTCGGAAACGCTTCCGTGATTAGTACAATCAAACTTATAACTACCTCTCACCAAAATCTTTCTTGTTTTGTCAAATTAGTGACATCATGTCTAGATCGCTCGGATCGTGGATTTCCGTCCTTCTCTGTCTTGGGCTGCTAGGAAAGCTTCTTGTAAACCATAGCCAATAATTCCTCTGGTTTGATCTAACCATCATTTGGGAGATCTTCCTCGCAGTCGTTTGCTATTGATTTTACTTTACCCTCCTCGATAATCAGTTTTTTAGGCCTTCTGTTCTTCTCGTTATGTGTATGAAGTATCTGAGATAGCACTGATTTATTTTTGTTGACAGTTTTGTATGAACCTCTAACTGCCTTATAATTAAAATGTTGGTGGGATATCTGTTGGAGATCGATCTTACATAAGTCAAATTAATATCCCCCAAAAATTCACAAAAGGATGTATGAATATTTCCAAAATCATATAACAGATTTCGAAAATTCTAGAACTATGTCTCATTCGTTTTTAGAACAATAATTATTCGAGAAACCATTGAGATCAAAACATGCCCTAACTCTCAATAAAAAATATGATGGTACCGGTTACTCTTAACTTGGAGAAATTTATTAATCGCAATACAATTCCAATCGTTTCTTCTGTTAATCCAGCTCTTAACGTTAAGAATTGTATCACTATTCCTCTCCCAAAAACCACGTCACCATCGATAGTATAAAAGAAGCATCTAGACCTAAATCACATCTAAGGTATTACTAGTAAAAATTGGCATCTGCAAATTTAATTTCTTTGTCAGCAACGTTAAAGACCAAAAAAGACTACGCCATCAATCATCAACCAAAAGTTTTGTCTATTGTTTCATTATAGAAATTAATAATAGCCTGTTGTTCATGGCATAAGTTTCTAAAGAATTATTGATGTAATTTTATGTGTGTACTTACTTCTACCCCTTTGCAGTTTAAACATATTTGCCTGCTGTGATGGTCTTTGTGGGCCACTATCTTCTAATCCGGAATTCGCGTTGGGTACTTCTCCATTTTGTTCAACAAGCGTTCTATTGGGATCAAAACTTGGTAGCGAGGTATTAGCAGACGTGGGAGTAGAATGAGCTTGTTGAGCTGGAGGTAATTTAGGCATCAAATCCGATAACTTCGGTGGAGGTTTAAATTCATTCGCCGGATCATTTGGATCTTCATCTACGTTAACCCAACGTTTTTTGTCTTGATCCCATACAATCTACAAAATTAATATTATATACGAAGAATAAAACATATTAATTTAGTAATTAAGTAAATTAATTATTCTATTGTATTATATTTCTTATTTTAGTTACATTAGGAAAGTCATATCATAGAACAAATGATGAAGTCTCTAAATATCTAGGCATCACATTATTTAGCTACGAAAAGCTAGAAACTGAAGTGGAAGATAAAGTGATTAGAGTAAACAGAGCCGCAGGTTGCCTGAATAAAATAATATGAAGAAATAAAAATATCGGGAAAGAAATAAAAGGCAGAGTTTTCAAAACAGTCATCAGACCAATAATGACATACGCTGCAGAAACCCGACCTGACAAGGAGAGAACAAAAAGGATGTTAGAAGCAGTAGAGATAAAAACACTTATAATAATTGATGGTAAAACACTATGGGAGCTATAAGTACAGATATACGACATAGGTGCAAGGTGGAGAACATCAAGGACTGGGTAAGAAATAGAAGAGTAGAATGGAACGATCATATAAGCCAAATGACAACAAATAGAGTAGTAAAAACGGTAAGAGACGGTTCCAGTGAAGTAGTAAGACCACGAAAACGATGGAATGACGAATTACTGGAGGCACATTGAAAACCAGACAGAGTCATGTCTATACGAAAAAGAAGAAGAAAAAGAAGAAGTACATTAAAGTCTTTAAAGTTTAGTTGATTCCTTAGAGGTAATTTATATTTATAGAATCTTTAGAAGCTGATGGTTAAAAGCTTATAGAAATTAAAGTCTATTGGGTTATTAATGTATCAAAAAGAAAAAGTTATCCTTGATACCCAAGCAAAATTAAGAGAATAGTGTAATTATGTTAAAGAACTTTTTAAGAACATTAGGTATGAGCAGATAAATTAATCAGGAAAAGGGTGTGACATAACCAGTCAAGAGCTGGAACATGCAATATGAATTGCAAAAACTGGTACAGTCCCCAACGAGACGAAATACATTCTAAACTGCCGAAACTACTTCTAGAAGACCAATCACTCAATGATTTGGTTAGACTTCAAATTATTAATTTATTCATTCGTGAAAACTCATTTGAGTTACGAATTTTGTATACAATTTTACAAAACATTTTTAAAAAATAAATTTTTAATAAAAAATCTATCGCTTCCCTGAATTAATTTTCCTTGCGACGCGACAGTGTATTCACAACTTTGACACTTACGTTAGAATTTACTTTTATGTATCATCATTCAATCTTCGCTTGTCCACTGCTCGACATAAACCTCCCTCATAATTTTCCATCTTTATTTGATCTTGCGCCTCTTGCATCCAATTCATATGGCAACGTTTTAGATCGTCAGACCAACGTGTTGGTGGATGACCTGTGCTTCAGTAGACATCATCTCTTGGTTTTTCATTCCAGTATTCGCTTTGTCCATCTGTTATCTGTCATTCGAGCCATGTGATCTGCCCAGTTCCACTTCAGTGTTTCACTATTCTCTCTACAACATCAGCCTACAACATGGCACGCTCCATCGGCCTTTGAGCCACACGTATCTTTTGTACTGTTCTCCTTGTCATAGTCAACGTTTTCGGGCAGTAAGTCAACACTGACATAATACACTGATTAAAGGTTACTTTTTTAAGTCATATTGGTATGTCGGACGATTTAAAAATGTGGTTCAACTTGTCGAAGGCTGCCCAAGTCAGTCTTAAACGACGGAGAAGCTCAACGGTTTGGTTATCTTTTCCTATGCGAGTCTCGTGACCTAGGTATTTATAGACCATTACCTGGTCTATGGATCTTCTTCCTACGCATATATCTTCGCTGACAAGATTTGTCATTATCTGGGTTTTAGGTATATTTCAATCCCCTTCTAGCGAGGACAGGTAGAGCTGATTTAAAAGTTCTTTGGCCTCATCTATCCTATCAGATATTAGCACATCATCTCCAAACCTTGGAAGCAGTCATTTTCACAGATTCTTTAAGCGCAGTACAAGGAATATTAAGGGTTTACCCAAATCACCCAATACTATGTCAAATTAAAATTGATCTAGAAGAACTTTACAGTAAGAATAAAAGGGTAGAATTTGTTTGGATTCCATCTCATGTAGGCATAATAGGTAATGAAAAAGCTGATCGGGAAGCTAAAGAAGCCTGCTATACGAATAGACCAGATAGAGAGCTCCTAGAAATTCCTCATTCCGACATTCAAAATACCATCAAAGAATTTTCAATGAGAATATGGCTCGAAAAACGGAAAAAACTTAACGACAACGAGATCAAGTCATACAACACCGCTTGAGAATAGGACATACCAAGTTAACTCACCAGTACCCAATTAAGAAAGAACAACAAAAACTGTGCTATGTTTGTGATATTCCTCTGACAATCGAACACATTATTGTTAGTTGCCCACTCTATCACCTGGAACGACTTCAAAGTGATTTACCAAATGATCTGAAAAGTGCTCTGAACTATAGTAAATGTGATAAAGTGACTAAGTTTCTAAAACTAACTAAATTGTACAATCTAATATAAAAATAGACTTAAGTTCTCAATTGTAATTAGATATTATAAGCAAACATCTGATTTTATATACAACTCTTCCCCGCCAATAACCTTTCATGCGGTGACGCGGTTTACTTAATAAAAAAAAATTATAAACGTTTCATAAAAAATTCATAATTTATGAAAACTACAGACTTATTTACTTAAACACTGCTCTAAAAAAGTAAAAATTAATTTTAAAGAAACAAATAAAAATAAAAATTATATATTAAAATTTACCTTTGGATTTTTATCATCCGGCAACTTCATCTGATTTTTAGGTTTCAACGCCAATTTACTAAATATACCTCCAAACCATCCAGTACTTTGCGTTTTTTCTGGTTCTGCAGGAGCTGGCTTGGGCTTAGCTAACGGTTTCTTTTCTTCTTCTTTTTCGGATTTTTCATCTTCATATGCATTTAGTTGGTTTGGCAACGAGATCTGAGGTTGCAAAGGTTCCTGAGAAACAGTACAGAGCGACAATTTACTATACTATACAACCGTGCAGTTTCGGTTGGTAGAATAATGACGGTAACAGAATTTTTTAGTATAGTGTATTATGGTATTAATTTACATATAGACATATTACTTTCCCCTATATGTTAACAGACAATTAACAATATTCAATAAAACCTGTTGTTATCGAAAAATAAAGTATCAGTAATGGTACATTGTAGTCGGAGTTTATAGTCTCATGTTTCAGAATTCGTTAATCTCTGACGTTTTGGCTGCAACTGTGGCATAGTATCAAAGGCAATGCAATATGTATAGTAAAGAAAAACATCAAATAAAATGTGTAACAACTTAAGAAATCCAAAGACTGAATTGTCCAAATGAATTCCAGAAATTATCAATGTGCAATTGTTGACCTCCAAATGTCATTTTAAGAAGTATGTCCTCCGAAATGACCTCCAGTCATTTTAAGTAAGAAGAAAGTGGAAAAGAATTGTTCTTTGTAACAATACATTACTTAAGCTTTTAGAAAGGGAGTTCTTCACACTAACTGCCATGGATATTCTCTTGTCTACTTATTTTTAATTAAGACGAGTCATTTCCTGTCTTGGTCGTATCCTTGTTTTCTCGGTGTATTCCTATCTTATGTTACTCAGCATTTCACAGTCACAAAGGAAATGTACACCCATTTTTTCCTTCATTTTTTATCTCTTGAACAATAGTTTGTTTACCCTGCCTATACTGCAGTGTTTCTGAAAACTGAAGGCGTCCAGTTCCCATCTCTGTGAGTTTATGAAGATCTGGTCTGCTAAGATCCATTAGACTAACGAAAACTTGCTAAAGTTGCTAATTATGTTCTAATGAGTTTGCCCTTGTAGTATTTCATTTGTTGTCATAATTTCATTCAATTACGATGATAATGGTTGCGTACTTTATGTTGTAATAATATATGTTTTTACAGACAATGATGATAGTCCACAAACAAAAAAAGTTGAATATCATTTAAATGTTTCTTATTTCTTAAACCGATCTTGTTTAACATCGGTGAAGGACAAACGCGACCCGTTAGCACCGGCCGGAGTATACCGAATACAAACAAAAGGAGACAAATATAAAAGCCATTGTCGTTTAGGACATATCGACAAATCTGCCGTTGCCGAACACGCTTTGAGAAGCGGAGAACATCGGATACTGTTTGAAGAAACGTAGATGCTGGATAAAACATCACAGTACTACTCTCGGTTATATCGGGAAGCGGCGAAAATATATAAGCATCCAAATAATTTTAATCGGATAGAAGGACTAAGAATTAACAAAACATGAATACCTATATTAAAATCCACAAACACCCTTCCCGCAAATCACGACCTAAGAAAAACTACAAACGATGACACGCCCCCTTACGCCGAAACCAGTGGAGGGGAGGCGAGTAGAAAATATAAATATGACCTCCGCAGTACAACGTGGCGCAGCTTACAAGCGAATCAGTAACATCTCCAGAAGATGCCAGCCCCCAGTGTTGGCGAAACAGCTAAGAAGCTAGACGATGGCCGTGAAAGCCTAACGCATTTTATCATAAAAAGACGTGTTTTGGTGGGTTGTCAACAATCAATGAAAACCTTTATGGAGAACCGTCGAATAGAGAAGTTGTTGAGCACGTCGGCATATAAGTTGGCTCATGCAATTTTCACACATATTACACGTCGTTACCGGCGGACCGGTCCATGCTACTTTTTTCTATTCCCAAAAAACTGAAAAAAAAAATTATAAAATTTTCGACGAGTTCGACGCGATTAAGGTAAAGACCGCATCCCTAGAATAGTTCAAAACCATACCAAAAATTTATATCCGCTGTGATTAGAGGATTGGAAAAAGCGCTTTAACAAGTGATCTGAGCTTTAACATTGAAGATGAAGGTGAAGGAGAAAAATAAATAGTTAGGTCGTCTAGTCTAATAGTCTAAATCCCACTGCAGGATCATAACGTAGTTAATTAAGAAACGTAAATTAAGAAAATACATTGATTAATAAGTTGCCAGTCTAAGTGGCCGCAAATATTTTTAATTCAATTAATAGTTATTAATTTTTGAACAAAAATTTTATTGTGTTCATTTATTTTTTAAATAAAATACGCTACTCATGATGTATATGCATATTTTTGTATCAAATTAAAGCAATTTTTTCTTAATATGACATAAGATGATTCTTGAGAAAAAAATGATCGCAAATTAGGGTTGCAAGCTCTTAAAAACGCGAGGTATCAAAGATAGCTAGCGTGCAACGCTACTGGAGTAGCAAGTTGTGCGAGTTTTTAAAACATGCGTCGACAGATATACATATAATAATATACATTTTGTCAAACCAGTGTCGTTGCACGTTATTTCTATTTTACTTTATTTTTGATGCCTCGCGTTTGTAACAGCTGACAACCCTAATTTTTTTCTCAAGCAAACCTTATATTATCATATTAAAACATTGATTTAATTTGTGATCGGAATGAATGGAATGAAATCAATGAACGGAATACAATTTTTGTTCAAAAATGAATTACTATTAATTGAATTAAGAATATTTGCGGCCACTTTTTGACTGGCAACTTATTATCAATGTATTCTCCTAATTTTAAATGTATTATGATTAACTACGTTATGAACGTAGTGATCCTGTAGTGGGATATTGAATTTACCTTCCTTGATGATATAGTCTTTTTACTTAGCTTGGAAATATACTGACAGATTCATTGACGGAAACATACAACACAAAAATTCCTACTTATCTGTATTAATAGCCCAAATAAACTTACTCTTACAGACTGACAGACAAGAGTGTGTATTTATTAATTTTCATTTAAAGCTTTACATTTGTAAATACTAATCTACAAGTGTACGGGTTCTTGGTTGTATAGTAAGTTACAGCCACTTACAATCAGGCAAACTTTAAGGAAAAAGCATTGTAGCAAAAAAATTACTAACTTTACTAGACAGCTGGTACCCGGATCAGTGCACTGAGTATATCAGTGAAGTATATTTTGTGTTATACCTACATCACCTATATCCATATTTAGTTCATCTAGACTTCTAAGAAACTCTGTATCCCATTCAAAAAGTTTGTTAACTATTCAGGTTATAAAGATACTTGTTCTAGTTATTTATGGTGTTGTGAAACCTGCAGCTGGACAGAATATATCTGTCAGTTCTTTCTGAATTTTCGCAGAATCTGCATAGTGTTCACACTTTGCCGACTTAACAGAGATGATATCTGTGTGAGCAATGTCCAATGAGAACATCTGTGATCACTCTGAGTTCACTTTTCTGAAGCTCAAAAAGATGTAATAATTTTTTTATTTGCCTTTTGTCGTGGAATATTTTCTCAATAGATACACAGAATGGCCTTAGTTCGATAAAAGGAGTACTATCTGCTTTTTTAATAAGACTATCAGCAATTTAAAGGTCAGTAATTCCTTGGCGCATCACAAGTAATCAATATCTTGGTCGAAATGAGGCAGTTTTTCAGGGAAATAGGACACAAAAATTTGTTGCTTGTAATTCTTCTTGAATCATCTATTTCTGAGCGTTATTGATAGTGTACTGTTAAGACCATTAACTAACGAAAGTGATTTTGTAATGATGATATTACTTATGTTTAATTCGAATAATAATATTGTTCTATCCACGGTTTGTCCTTTTGCAGGAATTCATTAAGCATTTCTAATTCTTCATGACTCCTTACGATAGGTACATATATTATTTTAAAAATTCGATATTATTGGTAACTTAAATATAACGTCATATAACATAACACAACAATTGTTATTATTTTCATTGTTTGGTTATACTGAAAATTCATGAGCAGATAGAAGTTACTACTTAATATAATAGAATATACAAAGAAAGTAATATGTATCTACAACTATACTAAAAAATTTAATAGTCGATCTATAAATAGTACTCATCACTTTCATTTATTATTTAGTCATAAAGAAAATGAATATTAAAATGATATACATTTTTGACTAAAAATTGAATATTCCATTTTAATATAATTAGTTCAGTTTATTTAATTAGAACAGTATTTATTAAACCCAAATTCAACATTATTTATTCTACCAACTCAATAATTTTAGGTGAACACTTAAAGCTATGGCAATTAATAGCACCGATAGCACCCTACATTTTCAAACCCACAGTACAAGAAACAAAGGAAATATTTTTTTTATCCCAGACAATTATTTTAAGTTAATTTACAATACAGCAGGTTTATAAAATGAATTCTCCGACTTTAAAAAATCGATTGGAATTCGATACTAGCAAAAATATTTTTACTCGTCAAGACTAGGAATGACTTTCGAAAATTTGCCCATCTGTGCAGAGAGTAGACAGAAAGTATTCAAAGAGAAAGATATTATCTGATTTTTAAATGTAGTTTACAAGTCGAGATTATTTCTCCTAAGATAATTTCTGGTAATTTTGTTGTGCATCAAGTGTGCGTACCGATTGTCGTATTTTCAAAGTCATTCCTAGTTTTGAAAATTTAAAACGTAGATATCTTGTCCTTTTTCAATTAATTTATTCTGTTAAACAAATTTTACTTTTTACCAAACAAATTTGATGTTTTTAACAACTAAATGAATTGTTAAGTGAAAAACTACTCATCACACTAAAGCTAGAAAGCGTTTAAACACTTCATCATGACCTCAATAGTCAACTTCATATATAAACAAGTAAAATGTTATGTAATGTTAAATGATATATTATAGTTTTGAATGCAATTGAAAAATAAACTAAAAATGATGCTGAAGACGAAATGCTGGAACTAGCAGCAGGACTAAGATTGTTAAAAGGGAAACATGAAGAAACAGTATATGCATTGTTAAGAAAACATGTATAAAAGGGTGGCAAGCAAATACGTCTAAGACAGATCTTAAAAATTAAAAAAAATTACAAGGTCGCTAAAAGGGAAACAAAAATAGCTGTAGTGCTAAAAGGTAAGCTAAAGATTAAACTTAAATATAAAAATACTAGTGTGCGAAAAGGGGAAAAAAATTACAGCAAATAGAACCAATGAAGCAATGGTCACCCAAAATAAAGATAAATTAGTTGGACCAGATGAAGATCTTGAATAAGTTAGCAAAGCGTTAATAGTCCAGTGACTGAACAATTTCCGCTACGAATTCTTTAAAACTGTATCAATTTCCGTGGTGTTTTAAATTTACACCCCTGAGAAGGGGTGGCATTTACTGCCAGGGTAAAAGCACATATCGGCACTATTAGTCTAGGGGCCAGCTAAGGGTCACCGCGGTCTTTTCAATTCTGATGGGTCTACCCAAGTTTTTTTTGTATACATTTTTGGCTGCTGATTACGAATTTCTAGGGTGGATTTCGATCCGAGTAGTCAAACAATTGTTACAAACCATTTAATTGTTTAAGGTTCTAGCTCATAAACTAAGAGATAGATTTTTTTTAAATTATATTTGTTTCTTGAAAAAAAAAAAACAAAGAAAATGACGTTTACTAAACTTAAATCCAATAAATAGAACTAAAGATATTGTAAAATTATTGCAAAATAAGTATTTTTCAAAGCTTTTTCGATTGTAACTTGGCTTCTACGAATGCAAATGAACTTTACAAAGTCTCATTTTAAAGCCTAATTTATAAAGTTCCAAACAAAATTAGTTAAATTACTTTATCTCTATTTGTATTAAAGTTATATCCGTTTGAAGTTGTAATTTTCTTAGAGAATTTGTTAATAAATTTGTTTATAAATATTTTAAGCAAATTTATACTTAAATTAACAGTATTGATAGACAAACAGAATATTTTGAGCTTGGTAAAATGTCCGCTAGGCTTATTTTTAGCCGAGATATCGATATTCTGATAGCGTGCCTGAGGCGCAAGATCGGTTTGCAACGAAAAAGTACTGGCGCAAACCGCTCTTCCAGTCCTTAATGATTTAAATTAACATAACAGTGATTTTTTTAAAGGTACTATCTTGGCTCCTAAGGGTCGTAGAACTTTTTTTAAGTTGTGTTTTAAACCAGTTTTCCGAATATTTGTTGTCATTTAATTTGAACTAAATTCTACGGAGTTATTGCAATTGTTTATAAACTTAAAAAGTGCTATTCTATATTTTTTAAACACTTGGACCCAAATCCACCCTCGAAATTCGTACTCAGCAGCCAAAAATACATAAAAAACTTTGGTGACCCATCAGAATTAAACAGGCCACCTTTCCCTCTCCTCCCTCTGTCTTCCCCCTAAAACCACCATCGTAGGAGGGAAATCGGTTTACTAAGAATCTGTACGCCCTAGAAAAAAATGTTTCAAACAAGAAATTTAGCTGAAATAATTTTGAACAAAAATGTTTATTACCACTTTTTCAGTAAAATGAACCGTTCTCTCAGAAACAACCCTTGAAACGAAGGGCAATTTGGCGCGAAATCATTTTTTTAAAGAAAATTGTATAAACTCGGTTAAAATTCGATATATTTTGATCAGAGTGTACTATCGATAAAAATCAACATGCGTTTTAAAGGTGAAAAGTACAGCTTTCGTACGCAATTTGAAATGCACTTTTCGCATTTCGCCGCAACAGTTTCAATAAAGCTGTTAAATAAATAAACATCGCGCGATTTTCTCATTTTTTACAATTCTCACGAGATCAATAAAATGTATCACTTCCAATAACTGGTCACTATGGAATTTCCATTGTTAGAGTCTAATATTCAAAACCAGTAGCACACAATTTCAATTTTGTGTTTTGACAACAAATATGAGTCATTACTAATATGATTAAAAACGCTGAATTTAAACTTTCACATTACAAACGATCTAAAACGTTTAAAACTGCTTCTTTTTGATTGCACAAGTACTACGTTTTTCGAAACTACACAATTTCAGCTACAAATTCCATCCATTGGCGTCTTCCTGGAAGTATTTCATGTGACATGCGATTGTTTTTAATATGAAAGTTTCAATTTAGCGTTTTTCAGGCAAATTTCAACGCCGCATATTTGTTTCCAAAACTCAAAATGGAAATTTCATGTTATAGGTTTTGAAGAGTAGGATCTAAGAATGCAAATTTCTCAGCAACCGGTGATGAAACGTTTATTTAAGGGCTTTATAGAAACTGACTTTGTTTGCGGCAAAATACAAAAATTTCATATGAAAGCTGCACACTTCACCTTTAAAACGCATTTTAAATTGTATCGATAGGACACTCTGATCAAAAGATATCGAATTTTTACCGCCAAGTTGATACAAATTTGATTTAAAATTGATTTCGCACGCGTAACTGACATTTAAAATCGCCGATCGCTTCAAGCGTTGTTTCTGAGACAACGGTACATTCTACATAAAAAGTGCTAATAAACAGTTTTCTTCAAAATTATCTTAAGTACATTTTTTGATTGAAACATGTTTTTCTACAGTGTATAGATTCTTGGTAAATCGATGTTTTCCTTTTTTCCCTACGAGAAGGGGTTTCATCTTTTTGGGGTCCCGAAATTGACATCTTCAGGAAAATTCAGCATGTTCATATCGTTTTTAGGGGTTAAATATCTGAAAACTGGACTAAATGGATAAGAACAGATGCAACTTTTTATAAAGTAGCTAAATAAAAAAATATAGTAACAAAGAAACAAACGATCATATTATGACATTAGTTGGTCTGGTATGATATAACACCTCGAGAGGATCTGTGGTGTTCAATGAATAAGAAAAAAGTTCCCAATGAGTACGTGAAAATTGGGAAAGAACAACTACTCGTACAGTTATTTCTTTATTAAGAAAGATATGAGTATGGTAGAAACTGGCAAATTTTATATGGAAGTATGATTGCGTTTGTTCTCAGTGGTTACTTATTCTCATTATAGTTGGATCAGATATAAGCGCAATTTCAAAGTAACTTTCTCTGAAATTTAATGTCTGTTAGCGTGGTGTTAGTAGCAAATTCTAAAGTGGAATCAAAACAGAGAATGGAATAATGGAGAAAGGCTCTCGAGGAAAAATGGTTAAAGCTTAGTGGGCCAAAAGAGTATCGACAATATTTCATTTAAATATGAAATTGTTACTACCAATAAGATGATAACATTAGATGATAAAATGTGGGCCTAGTAGTATGTGACTAGCACTTAGAAGCCCAGGTTCGATACCTGGCGTCAGCGAAAACATCTAGAACTTTTTAATATATTTAAAGACGCCAAGTCGATTGGATAAAACCAGGAGTAATAATAAGGAATCGCTGGGTTACAAGCAGCTGAAAGCAATAGTAGAGGAACACCAAAGACGACCTGGCGGGAGAAGCTTAGACAAGGCATACTTATGAAGGTTAATATACAAATATTATAAGCAAAGACAGGTAAAAAAAGTTGGGTTTACAAATAAGTACATTATTCGAGTATTTTAATACAATAATATACTTCCATATGTTACACTTTACATCGCTACAGTCTCGTAGTAATTATTCAACTTATCAACATGAATAAAAAACATCAATAAATAAAAAATGATGAAAATAATAATGCACACTATTTTTTGGTTAGTGTAGTTGTTTCTAGTATTAAAATTAAATCTATGTTGATTTGTTTTGAACCTCTTTCGAATGTACGCAAAAAAGTATAATTTTACAAAATTACTAATTTAAAACAAAAACATTACTCTACATTAAAACATGCGTTTTCTATATTGTTCAAATTTTTTTAAGCATGTATTTACATAGGTTAAAGCAACTGAGAAGTCAAACGTTGTATAAGTTTCTTATAGTATTAATGCAGGATAAATTTAAAACGCCAAAATATGATTTGCCACACTTTTATTGAACATAAAAAAGTTACAAGCTGTAAAATCGCACAAAAAATAAAGAATTCTTCCCCCGATACCATAAACCCCTTAACAATATCTACTCTACAAACTATGATACACAACATTTACTTCTATTAATGTATTTTATTTATATATAACGAGAAAATATCGTAAAATTTACCATGAGAATAATTTTGATTTTACATATTTTTCTGTGTATGAAACTGGTCTAGAAATCCATTTTTTTTTAATAAAATTACTGTTATACAAAAATATACAAAAAATATGAAACTTTGTGATGCAATTTAGAACAAATGGAGAAAACAACAAAGAATGAGAAAAAAAGCATCATTTTAACGTTTTTTTGGCTCTAAAAACGCTCAATAGACCGTTTATTGCACGACTCGAAAACTGTGAGCATCGTTAGACAAGCAACAATCGTATTGAAATCGGCATTGAAAAAATTAATTTAAGATGTTCAAATGTTGAACAACCGTTGAAAATTTGGAAGTAATTCTTACTTGTGGTAGGTTCTGCGGATGACACTCTCATCGGAGCTTTTAGATGACAATAACGTCAATGGAGAAGTCCAAAGAAGAATAGTTTTAGTCAAAAAGTATTGACAACCTGTATTGTCATCCTAACAACTTCAGGTAGAGGTCAATGAATGAGTGTTACCTAGCCTCAAGTCCATGTCTTTAAAGGTATTGCTCATCGACAGGCCGATTTGTTTCACTCGCCGATTCCAAATCAAAGCAGTTGATCCACTTTTGGAGTTTATACTGCTGCATTTGAAGAAAATCTGATTGATGTTACATTCAGGCAAACGAATTCACCAAACCACTCACATCGAAATGAATCAGCTGATAACTAATATAATATTTTAAAATAACGTATGATACGGATTTTTTTTCATAAGTTTGTATAATCAAAGGTTACTTTGTGCCTATTTTTTAGTTTTTTTTGTAATCTTTGGTAACTGCACATTTCTTCGGTTTCTGTTTAAATCTATTTTTATGATCTCATTAAGAGATTATGTATTTTAAATACATAATTTCAAGTTTTATTCCCAATCAGTTGGTTTACTATACCATTTTTCAAAGTAAAAACGGTCCACGTCACAATTTATATTAAGTGACGTCACTTGTTTGTTTGAAATGTTTAAAATTTCCAGAACGTCAACCGTAGAGTTCAAATTTTACTAACACAGCTAATAATACGAAACCCATACTAAACTGCTTGATCTTTCATACACGTCAACATGGTATAATAATCAGAAAAATGTAATCATCATTATATTGGGACTTTTAGAATTATTATGATTAAATATCCAAAAACATTTTTTTATTATTAATAATATAAATTTTATGAAGTAACACTTTAAATCTGATATTCCACAAAATAATAATTTAAATTAAATAGATTAGACAATTGTACACAACTGATACGGGAATACTTCAAATTTTAATGACAGTTCAGCATGTGGCAAAATTGTTGCCGTTTTTTAGAGTAAGAATTTTGTTTATGTTTTGATTTCTTACACAATTTGATCATAACATATTATATATTAATACATTGTATTTATAAATACATATTAAATTTAGATTAATAGCTTTAAAAACTAATTATTCTTGTGTATTGTGATTGTGCTATGCCAAAACAAACTACATAGTCTGTAGAAAGCTGATAAGCTTTTATATAAGATAGATTATTTTGAACAAGAAATAATGACGAGACGTCTTTACTATTAACGCTCTAAAAGAGGTAAGTTTAAAATTTGGAATATATAATCTTATATTAAAATGTTTTCTTATGTATTTTAGTGTGTTGCAGTAGTCTTAAAACTAAGCATATTTACTGTTAATATAACAATTTGACAAATAGTTGACATTTCAAAAATTCCTCATTTACTAACTATTCTGATGTTTTGGCAACGCTGTGGGGTTCTGACGTCGTAAATATTGAATGAAGTGCAATGATTTTTATATGAAAAATTCTATACCTAATTATACTGTATTTTCAACAACAAAGATGTAAAAGATACATGATTTGTGTGAAGGTTATATATTATGAATGAAAAGTGTGTTGCATACTTTTTCAAATTTGCGAAAAAAATGTAAATTTGTTTCTACACAGTATTAAAATAATGTATTTCTATTCTAACAATTACTCGTCTAGTTGTGTCTATCTTGGACAATAAACGATTAATGCAACCTACATAAATAAAATATATGTTAAAATATTAAATCTAATTTAATTTTCATTAGATTAAGATTTTAATATCTCAGATAAAAAAAAAACTCAAGACGTATCTCAGAAAATGTGGCCAAAAACGCGAAGGTGAAATAGTACAAATATTATAACTAGCTTGAATAAACAAAAGGTTTCCTATTTGGAAACTTCTTTTCAATCATAAAATCATAAAGCTGAAATTGAATACTTTATAGACAAATATAATTTACAAATAAAAGAACATTTTTGTAAAAGTAAAAAAAGTAAAAAGTAAAATTAGAAGCAGTCTAAAAGCTTTACTTGAATATCAGAAAAATAAAATTATAAAAATGGTTATGAGATCCTAAAATTTCCGTCATACAATATGTTTGGTATCAAAAAGAAAACGGCAAACATAACAACATTCTAAAAAGTGCTAAAATTTTCAACCAGTGAATACTGAACCCTACGATATTTTCTCGTTACATAATCATTTCCCTCACAAGTGTCAACATTTAACAATAACATTAACAACAATCAGGCGGTTTGATTAAAAAACCAAATTAAAAATTATCTATTAACGCTGCGCTCTTTACTAAGTGTATAACATTTAGACTTATAATCCCACAACATAATTTTTGAGAGGGTGGGTGCATTAATTTTTTAAAAAAGTACATATTTTTTAGAGATCAATCAAAATGGGGTTATTTATCCAAAGACACTTATAAAGCACTTAAGTAAACTATTAAGACTTATTTCAAGAAACAATATTTTAATCAAATCCTGAAGTATGCGAAAGAAAATTGTTGTTAAAAACGTCTTTTAAACGAATAGTAGTTTTACGGTTGTTTTTGTAGAAAAATAAATATTTTTAATACCTTGGCACTATTTTTAAATACAGTAAAATATTCAATATCTGCCAAATGGAAAACTCTCCTTAAATTGTTGATATCTGACACTTTATAGAAATAAATATATATAATAAACACTAAAAATAATTTCAGTCGCAATTTCTATAGCATTAATAACTTTTTTGGTTTATAAAAGATCTGATCAAAGAGTAGAATCACCTTTTAGAACCTTAGCGAAAAATATTGACAAGATTATTGAGCAAGGAGAAATATTCTTGACAAAACCCTACAGTTCGAGTCCATATTCACCACATATTCGTAGATTTCAAAGCTGCAAATCATTCGGCAAATAGAAAAAATCTGTTCCATGGTGGAAATTCATATACCGCTTTAGCGTAATTAGCTAACGAAACTAACACTCACAAGAGTACAAGAGATAATATCAACTTTTGTGAGTTCTAGGTTAACATAAATGGTATAATTCTAAATCCATACAAGTTGTCCTAAATCTAAATCATTGCTAGGTCCACAAAGTTCCGAACCGAAGTTTTCATATAAGCAGAATGGCAAGAAATAGTCGGAATAATAGTAAAGAAGGCGAGAGACTGCTCCCTAATAGGAAGACTATCAGTGGGAAGACCACAAAAACGATGGAACAATTTATTGGAAGCACATTGAAAAACAGACAGATCATATCTACACAAAAAAGAAGGAAAATAAGAAGATGAGATGGAAAGGCGATGTAAGCAGCGACATGGACGCCGCCAGGATTATATTCAGGGAGGTGCATCTGCATCTACACATACTATTAACCAATATAAAATTTAGAAATATACATGTACTATATACTGTCTTTCTGGACAGAGTGCATGGATGAGAGGAAGATATGACAGTCAGAAAACTTTTCGATCGAACAGAGCCGGCAAACAATGCATAGATGAAGACCGAAGTTTGGTCCTTCTTGGATACCTGAAGAAGAATGAATTTCGAAGATGTTTGGAAGAAGATGAAGAAGAAGAAGATGTGAAGAAATTTATCAAAAAGACGCAGGGTCAATACAATCAGTAGCACATAATGATGTAAAATATATGACATACTGAAAGAAATATCCTATAGAAAATAAATTTGCGAGGGAAAAAAATTTAGCATCTACAACTTGTATAATAAAGACTGCCAGAAAGAGTTTAAGATTGGTATACACCATATAATACAAAATAAAATAAGTAGTTTCTGAGACATGTCGTCTCGTCGGAAATGAAAGGGGTATAGCCACCTTCTGTTCCTCGTATGCTCTGTAGATGGCTTCGACCGTCGTAGGCAAATAATCCTCTGAATTCCCTAAGTCCATCTTTGGGTAAGGACTTAATGAAGTATTGGTTCAGTGTCTCTTCCTGATAAAGGCAAGCTATTTCTTACATGACAAAAGTCGAAATAAAAACACCAATTGTTGTTGAAAAACAAACTCAGCCTCAGAGTATGGAAATGTAGCTGGAGCAGAGCCACTAGCGTGCAGGTCACTCTAGGAGAGCCCGTGAGGGACTGACCACCTGGCTGATCTGAGTGCTCACTAGTCTACAAATTATTGCACTCGATGACAGACAACTGAAGAAACTGTGACGCATGCACTTTAGAATGTAAAGTCTTTGGTAATATCTTTTATAACCAATTTCTGATGGTCAGAAACACAAACATTTTATTTTACTACTTGTCATCAATTAGAATTTGATATAAGTAGGTAGTGGTGAAAATTTTAAAAGAAACGCTACACGAGCTACAAGGATTTAAATATATGTTTTCAATTTCGATTATTTGATCTTAGTGCATTCTGATTTGCCAGTTTTCTAAGGCCGTACGAGTGCAGAGTTTTTTATAACTTTCACAGTATAGACAAAGAACAATTTGATTGGTTCTAGTGAAGCACTGTGGTTAATAAATATATGAAAGCGAGAAGCGTGTTGGACCCTTTCTAATGACTCCTGAGAACAATAGAGCAATTTAAGAAGTTATCAAAGATCCATCAGGCATTTGACATTGCTAATGAAAGTTTGTAATCAACAATTAAACGGTGTAGAATTTAGATCCGGAAAGGTTGCGATTTAAAATATCTAAGATGTCTCTAATGAGACGCTGAGGAAGAGCACAATTCAATTTCTTGAAAAAGTAGCGAAAGCACGGGAAAGCGTGTACACCGAAAGTTTTAGTAAGTGTATACTCTCCAAAGTGCACATCGCATACAATTTGGATTTAGAGACGCAATGAGTACTAGAGAAGCAATTTTTAGTATACAGATTTTTTTAAACGATGTAAATGTCGATATTTCTGCTTGTTTTATAGATTAACAAACATTAAGCATAGAGAGGAATTAAATAATGTCATGAATGCAAATGATACTGTGATATTTCTTAAAAGTCACGAAAGTTCCAATTTATGCCCATAAGCAATCAAATATATTATTAATAAAGTTCGTCCTTTTGGAGGATGACAAAATTATTTCATAACAACGACCTTAAGACAAAAATTAATGTTCAGTGTAATTTAAATATAATAATACATCTACACAGTGTCGAAACATAAACCTTCATAGACGCATCCTCAAAAAAAAGAAGCCTTTTAAAATTTGGCTATATAAAAGAATATTCAGGGTTCCCTCGGAGGACCTTATATACAATAGAGAAGTATATAGAATAACATAAGGACATGGAAGTCATTCAAACAGTTAAAAAAGGCAGACTCGAAAATCTACGTATGTAATGTAATATGAAATGACCACAGATAGGTATGTAGTGTCCAAACTAATAAACTAAGGAAAATACCTGGTAGGAGTCCTGGAAGAAGAAACATCTACTGGTTTAAGAACCGAAGGACATGGCTTTAAATTAATTATACACAGCTTTTCAAACTCTGCACCATAATCAAAAATACAAAAACCTCAGAAAACTGTTGCAAATGTCAGAATATTGTAACAACCAACTTGCAATCAATATAACATCAGTAAAGTGTGGAATTATATTTACAAATACAAATTTTTATTCAATGTAAATATTAATTTTTCCTGATACGTGTATTATAAAACAAATGATTATGTATGAAATATAATTTAAAATTTTTCAACTCGACCGGAATAAAAATTAAATATATGTAATCACTAAAAATATCACATTGTTACGTACATTATTATTTTTAAAGATATACAGATTACCATTAGTTTAACGTTCAATAAATTGCTTTTCTTAAGACCCTCTCATAGCAAAAAACAAAGTTTCTAAAAAAGTTTTCAACTGTTTATCTAATAACTTCATTCAACAAAATGACTCTTACGTATATAGTATGTAATATTTAATAGAATGCCCAATACTCATATAAATGGAATTAATAATAATTGAATTTTTAGAGAAAGCACTCAGCAACATAATACGATTACTGATATACATAACTAATTATATATTGTAATGTCACAACAAGGGTGCAATTTCAAAAATCCCAAATCTGCAAAAAAGGGGTGTTAGATAAGGAGAATTTATATACACAAGCTGACCCAGGATGAAACAATTAAGATTACAATAAATAATTCTAATGAAAGCCCACCAATTCTAAAGGCCGAAGTGGAAAGTGTCATTATACAATTAACAACCAATAAGAGCACTGGTCAAAGTTTACTTAGAAATACTCAAATTGATTGAAAATAATAATCTTGATCTGTTAGTAATTTTGTTAAATACAATTTACGATACTGGGGAAATATCAAAAGAATATCAAAATAAGTCTTATAAGCCAGTACTTAAAATTCTACTAAAAATAGTTCACGACAGAGTATTTGGATTCAGTGGCGGAATGGGAACAAAAGAGAATTTGTTTTTTCTACACGTAGTGTTGCAGAAGAGTTATGACCAACAAAAGGACGTTTTCCTATACTTTATCGATTTCAAAATGGCATTTGATAGCGTATATCATAATAAAATGTTGAGTTCTTTACAGAACATTACCTTAGATGATAAGCACATCAAATAAATAAGAAACTTACATTGGAGGCAAAGTGCCACGATTAGGATCGACGATGAAACATCTAGAAATATTAATTAAGTCAAGGAGTAAGTCAAGATTATGTGTATGCTGTATTATGCTGTTTAACCTTAACTTGGGACTGCTATTCACGAAAGCTTTGGAAAACTTTGCTACAGGAATAAAAATTAAAGGAGAAAAATTTTTAATATAAGATATACAGATGATACTACCCTACTAACTGATACAGACATCAACTTCCAGCAAATCTTAGACCAACTTAGTGATGATTGACGAGATTTTGGAATAAAGATTAACGAAATTTGGAATCAAGAAAAAAATCAAGATAATGGTAATCCAAAAGAGGCAGAATGTGGCTTTACCTATAATGATAAATGGGAAGATATTAGAACAGATAAACCTTTACAAATACCTTGATTAATTACAAGCTTGACCCAGAACAAGACACTAAAAAGAGATTTGCTCAAGCGAGAGATAGTTTCTTCAAGATGCGTGGTCTACTCTGCAATATACATATCGATATCAAATCAAGATTGAAACTTATAAAATGTTTTGTTTGGTCTGTTGTTCTCTATGGTGTCGAAGCGTGGGCTCTAAGTATTAGGAGTCTAAATAAGTTGGAAACATTTGAAAAGTCAATGCACCGGTGTATTTTAAAAATTACTTGAACTGACGAAAAACAAATGAAAAAGTTCTAAATAGACTAAATATAAAAAATTAAGTTATTTGAGTCATTTGCTATGAAACGAAAATTACTGCATTCCTCAATCGATCATTAAGGACAAAATAGAAAGGAAACGAGGTATTGGACGAAAAAACTCTTCTGGCTGCGTAGAATTGAAAACTGAGCAGGACTAGGCTTTGAAGAACTCAGGTCTACAGCTGAAGACAGAGAAATTTTTGTCAACATAATCGAAAACCCCCATGATAGAGACGCATAAAAGAAGAAGAAAAGAAAGGAGATATGATTTCCAAACTCTAACACCTACTCGAAGACGTTTTTAATAAACTACGACGGAAGGAATATGGAATTCATTACGCTGAAGATAGTCCTTAAATAGAGATGATGATCCAAAAATTCAATCAAAATCAAGAAGAGTTAAGAATTCTAGTCTTCAAGATAGAAAAAAATGGAGACAGAAAGGGAAGACCTATGTCCAACATCGGATGTTTCAAGGGTAACTGATAGATAATATTTAAAATGAGACACAAAAACTAATTGAATTATTATTAGTACTAGTGAAGTCAGTACAGAACATCTTTATAGCAGTAACTTGTATTAAAAGAGAAAATAACGAATACGAGTCCCTTCTCATATCAGTTGGCCCACCTATGAAATTTGCAATTTAAGTCGATTACCATAAACAAATTATACTCTTATGGTCATGTTATTAAACAACAATAATATATAATTATAAATATTATATAATATAATAATTTATATTCAACAATAAAACAAAACTCACTAAATTCTGTCTAGGTATTATTCTGTCTATATTCTATATTCTGTCATATGTCAACATACGTTGATTTTTTCATAATTACGTTAAATCCAGAATTAGCTATGAAAAAATATCATAAAAACAATAAAATTTTCAGTTAATGTCAAATGTATTTTGTAGTATTGTAAATCTTTTTGCCGTTTGTGGATTGTACAATGGGTCGAGGTAAAGAATCAATAAGAAAATTGGTTCAATCATTATTAGATTTTTGAATTCTGGAAAATCCAATTTCAAAATCGAATATGTTGCAATTGTGACGCTATAGGGTAAGAAATACAGTCAGAAGATAAAAAACTACAAATTGGGTCGTCACAAAACCTAGAAATGTACGAAAAAGTAAAATAACTGAAGCAGATCGAAGTGCATTAAGACGCATTATAGTGATAAATCGACGAGCAAATTATATAGAGTTAGAGTTTTATGGAGTGACATTATTGGAAGATACGTTCCTAGTATGAATTGTTTTTAATAAATTTCATTTTATTTTAGGCTAAGGAAAAGCTAGTTTTAACATTACAACAAAAGAAAAATGGACTAAGATGGTTAAAAGTGCATAAAGATTGGACTCAGCTAAAAATGAAGCTTCCATACCGACTCTCTGAAGAGAAATGTCCTGCATCTGTCATGATCTGGGGCAGCATGTCGTCTAAAGGTGTAGCAAAGTTACATTTTATCGATGGGATTGTAAACACGGACGAATATTTAAATATTTTTGAAGAATCTCTTTTACCGATTATGGAACACCGTGTAACATCAGCAGATTTTATCTTCTAACAGGACGGAGCAAGTTGTCATATCTCAATAAAGAGTTTAAAATGGATTGAAGACCATGGCATACATTTCTGGAATGGGTTTCGAACAGTCCCGACTTGTCCCAATAGAGAGTTGTGGCGCGAAATGAAAAAAGCTTTAAGAAAACATCCTGCCAGGTCCGTCAACGAATTGAAGGAAAAAATATGGGATTCGTTTACATTAGAATTTTGTCAGAACTTTGTAAAACCTATGCCTCGAAGAATTGCGAATTTCATTAAAAATAAAGGGGATGTAACTCAGGGGTAAACCTTCACATTTTTTTTGTTAATATTACATATTATATGCGTTTTTTTTGTTTTATTTATTATTATTCGGTTAAATCAATAGTTTTCATTACGTTATAAAATACTTTATATAATGAGGAAATTCAAAAATGTTGTTCGATGCATTAAAACTTCTAAAATTTAAGCTGCGCATTTATTTTTGTTCTTTAAAATTTAATTTTCTTATCAATCTGTTGGGCCAACTGATATGGGAAGGGGTTCGTATACTAAATAACTTTAGCCAGCACATTCGAATATGTTAGAACACCTAAACGACGAAAAGTTGGTAAACCAAATCCAGAAACTTAGGAAAAAAGCACAAATGTTTGCCAAATTTCGAATGTCATCACTCAAATCAATCTTTAAAAATCTGATAAAAAAATAAGTAGTTTACATAAAAATAAACGTAAGTGTCATTTTGTTCGCATTTACATGGCATTTACAGTGTCATCTAAATAAGCTTATATAGGTTGATCTATATCAAAAGTTCTAGCCGGACCGTACTCTCTGATTTGTGGCTTTTGACAAACGTCAACGTTTTTGGGTTTATTTACTTTATTATTATTTAACTTTAACTTATTAACTTCCAGTTCCTTTAAATTTAATTTGTTTTCGAAAGTAGGAAAATCAATGGGATAAGTACCACCAAAAACTAAAGGTTTAAATAGTACGTCTTTTTCTTTTTCGGCATTATTTTTAAATAATGAATTTTTTAGGTTAGAAAACATATATTTACTGCCCTTTTTAGCCCACGCATCTACTGTATCTGTTATGATATCATGTTTATATCTTTTCCTATCAAATTTTGTTGCTTTATAGTCTGAGGTGAAGTCTTCGGCAGATATAGAAACTTTACTTTTAGGTTCTAAATATTTTACCACAGTCTTAGTATCAGGAATATCAAGAGATTTATATTTGACTAGTTTTCCTTTTCGGTCATCACATTTCATATCGAACGTATTATACCTAGTGTGTCTTGAATCATTTTTAATAGTAATAACTTTGGTATTATCTTTGTAACAAATCAACTGCGATTTTTCTTCATCGCGATAAGATACATTTTTTTGTCTACGTCTACCAATATAGGTCTCTATTTCCAAATCGGAACTATCGCGAGAAGAACTTTTAGCATAGGTCACGGATTCCGCGCTGCTCTGTTTGGAGCTGCGGTTACTTTTTCGATCGGTTTTAAATTTTCTCAATTCGATGGCATCATCGGGGGATAGAATTTGATTATTAGTTGTTAGTCTTTTGCGCAAAGATGAGGCCACTTGCATAGATAGTGGTGTACTTACTTCAGGTATGTCTTTCTCTACCTCTTTCTGCAGCGTCCCATAAGAAAGCATCAAAAATGAAAGCACATTAGATCAAATAAAAGCACGATGTGAATATATGTAATATTTAGATTGTTATTAAAGACAGATATTCTCAATAAATACATTTTTTGTTAGAATAGATCACAAAAACAGAATATATTTTTTTATCTGTGGTTATTAATTTTCAAAAGAAATTTTTTTTATTTAAAATCCTTCATCAAAGGTATATAATTAAAACACCCAATCGGGCTATATCGCAATCACAAAACGTTTTCGGAATCTACAGATTGAACGAAATAAATTCGGAACATAGGAATATAATGTATTTCGGCTCAATTCTGCTGTTGGTGGTTGGCCAACAAAAGATTGTCAAATAATTATATTATAAAAAATCCCATACTTCAGCGGGCTGCTGGATTCTGAACTCATAAAAATTGAAAGCTACACATAAATCAACGATTTTATTATGCTGTCAAACTAGTTATAGTCCAGGAAATGTAGCATTTCCCCTCGCAATTTTTTCGTGCGGCGTGGATTGACTTGAAATTTAACAGAAGGTAGGTAATAGCCTAAGGATCAAAATCTATATCGAACCAAAGTGCGCCAAAGCCTAGGGGGTGGTTGCCACCCCATCTCCGGGGTGAAATTTTTTTTTACGTTTTAACTACAGGTTTCGATTAGAAAAGTGATTCTAAACAAAAAATGTGCTATACATTTTTTTTATAAAATGATATTTTTCAAGTTATTCGCGATTGAAAGTAACAACTTTTAGACGAAAAAATCCACGTTTTTAATCGATTTTTCGCGAATAACTCAAAAATGGTGCATTTTATCAAAAAAATTGTAGAGAACAAATTTGTAGCTTTTAAAAAGACAAATACAATTACAAAAACAATATCAATGTTCAGCGGTTTTCTTCAAATGCCAAATATCGGGAAAATGATGCATTTTTGGAAGAAAACTCACAAAACCTTTTTTAAAGAGCATAAATAGACCTATCATAAAAAAATAAGGTCAATACCTCATTTTTTACGAAAAAAACGAGGAAAACAACACCCTAACCACCCCCATAATTAAAATCGATCTTCACCCTTCTGCAATTCCCTTTGTAGATGTATTGTTAATACGTCCAAGAAGTTTGACCCATTTAAAATGCTTAGTTTTAGAAAAAGTACAGCTTAAAGCGAGAAACGATTTACAATTTCATATTTTTTACCCTTCTTTTTTTAAATATGCCCGAAAATACTGAATATATGAAAAAAATAAAAATTACCAAATAGTAGCTTTTTTAATGACTAAAATTATCCTTTATTTAGATTTGTTGTACAATGAATATTTGGCGAGATATAGCCGTTTAAAGCATCGATTTACGATCAAGCACCATCTTTTTCGAGCCCTTTAAACTCACCCCATTTAAAAACCAAGGGTTCCAAAAAGATTTAATTCACAGATCCTTGTAGCTATTAAAAACCTCTACAAATCGTTTTTGAAGAAACACTCTACCGTTAAAAATTAAAGGAAATACGTTAAAAAAAGCAGTTAATTTTTTTCCGGAAAATTCCATTAGTATAGTACAGTGCATTCCGGGGCATAATAATCTACAAAACTGGTATATTAGCTAGTGGGGCGTTATACATTCGAAATTTTAAGCGTTCTTATTTTGAAATCCCATACAACAGAATAAAACATCTGCTCATATGTCTATGGCTTGGCAATGAAAATATCACAGCAACAGATTGGGGATGGTATTCCAAAGATGGTTTGTTAGTACCCGTACGCATGAACAAACAACCTGCACCCGATAAATTTTTGAAAATTATTTTTTGCCAATGCAAAAAAGGATGCGGCGTTTCATATGGGTGCAGAAAAGTTGATTAATACTGTAACTCTACTTGTTCTGGGTGCTCAGGTGAAGGGTGCAATAACAGTCCACCAATAATTGAAGAAGATGAGGATGACATAGATCACGATGAAGATGTAATTGATAACGAATAAAATTAATATTATAATTGTTTTACCTATAAATGTAAATATTTTCAACTATTTATGTAAATGTATAAGAATATATGGTGCTTTTTATGTTGATAATTTTTTTTGTATTTAATTCTACTTTTTTCAATTTATATCTTATAAATTAGTTTATAAAAACTGCAATGTTGTAAAGGGTGATTTTCAACAGTTGAAAAGTTTTTTGGCAAGAAAAGCAAAATTTTGGCAAAAAATTGTTTTCACCTATAAAGTTCACTCATCTTAAGATTTGTAATATTATTTTGGTTGCTTTTTAAGGGTTGAAATATGATGGAACTCTATTCAACAGTATAAAATAATCATTATTTAACTAATTCAAACCAAATCTTACCCATATTCAGGTTTAATATGTTATTTTTTAGATAGCAGAACGAAAAAATAGCGAGGTTTTAACTTTTTTCGAGCTTTATTTCCTGAACTATTATCGCCTCCTTAGACAAACCCGTCTTACGCAAACAACTTATATTTTATACAATGTCTATACCCAGGTATGGATTTATTTTTGTACAAGTTTTATATTGGTCCACTATTTCAAATGCAGTTCAAACAGACATGTATTAAATTGTATGTTCCGTTTTAATTTGGTTCAATCTGTATATTCCATCATCAGTGTGTCTAGGTGTACATGTTTTTAGCCACTAAAATATTTGGGTAAAAACCCGTTAAATGTTATTAGTTTAAATTTATGTTACATTATTCGATCTTACATCTTGAGATGTTAAAGTTACCAGTGAAACTGATAACATGGCAACGTAAGACTCTACATGAGGTTGCTTGGTCCTGAGACAAAGTGTCTACAAGGACTTGATAGCAACTGAACATGTACCGGGTAGTCCAATAAGCCGATCTCTCGGCTATATATCAGAAACTATTCATGTTATAACTTTAGGAAAAAAAAAATTCCTTAGTAAAAGTGGCCAAGAGAAATCGCTGGAAATAACTTTCAAGATTCTGAATTAACCGCTAGGGGGCGTAACCTGCAAAGAAAATTTTGAAAACCAGTTTTTTGGAAAATATGTCCAATTATACCAAGTGTTAAATAAGTAAACTAGAAAGGGGCATAAATTCTGCACAAAATTGTTTAAGTACTTTTTTTATTTTTTCAAATAAAGGGTGGGGGAGAGTGGGAAAGTATTTGTGGATAAATACCTATAACTTTGGTTTGGATCAACCGATTTTAACAAAATTAGTGTCATTAGAAAGAGTATGGATGAATTAATTTACATCTACTATAAAATAATTGCATTTAGTTTTAATTATCGTAGGTAGAGGGTACTTTCGAATAGAAAAAATTAAAATTTGTTTTTTTTTTCAAAGTTTTTAATGGAAACACCTATTTATTGTAAATTATAATGAAACTGGATTAAATTCGTAACAAAATGGCGCAAACCGCATGTTAATAGCGTTTATCGAACTCGAGATATGAACAAAAACGCATAAACATAAGTAAGTATAGTATTGACACACCCTGTATTATAAAATAAATTAAAAAATTTATATAGTAGAAAACTCTTAATGTTGATACCTATTTTGACCATTGTTATTTCATATGATTAAAAATTGTTTTTTCGAAACTAAGTAGGCTACCACAATGAATTTGACAGGGAGTTCATATTGTTTATTTATTGACAGCAGTCAAAATATTGTTAAGAAGTCTTATATGTATTATAATTCGAATTGAAAATTGCATTTTTTTCAATGGATATTAATATTGGTAATATTAGTAATTAATTATCAGTACTAATAATTCTTGATGAGTATATCAAATTGTATATGATTGGAGTTTATTTCGAATATCACCAAAATGGCGCTATTGCCTCACGTATATATTCTGTAAGATATCCTGGCAGGAGATATTGTGGCAAAGAAGTAGAGATTCGAACTACTAATATGTGGATTCTGTTGAATTAAAGCAAGAACATTGATTGAATTATCTTCGGTCATAACTCTACTACGTCGTTTAAAACAAGGACGAGAAAAACTACCAGTTTCTCTTAATCTTTTTGCCTTTCTTTCAAATACTTCTTTGCCATAATGTCTCCTGACACGATATCTTACAAAATATATACGTGAGGCAATAGCGGCATTTTGGTAACATTCGAAATAAACTCCAATCATATCATACAATTTGATATACTCATCACGAATTATTTGTACTGATAATTAATTACTAATATTACCAATATTAATATCTATTGAAAAAAGTGCAATCTTTAATTCGAATTATAATATAGCACTTCTTAACAACGTTTTGACTGCTGTCAATAAATAAACAATATGAACTCCCCGTCAAATTCATTGTCGTAGCCTACTTAGTTTCGAAAAAACTATTTTTTACAAAATAGGTATCAACATTAAGATTCTTCTGCTATAAAACAATTTGAATATACACACTGACTTATTTTTTAATGTAATTTATAATACAGGGTGTGTCAATACTATACTTACTTATGTTTATGAGTTTTTATTCATATCTCGAGTTCAACAAAAGCTATTAACATGCGGTGTGCTCCATTTTGTTACGAATTTATTCCAGTTCCATTATAATTTACAATAAATAGGTGTTTTGATTAAAAATTTTGAAGAAAAACATATTTTAATTTTTTTTATTTGAAAGTCCCCTCTACCTACGACTATGAAAACTGAATGCAAGTATTTTATAGTAGATGTGAATTAATTCATCCACACTCTTTCTAATGACACTGATTTCATTAAAATCGGTTGAATCAAACCAAAGTTATAGGTATTTATCCACAAATACTTTCCCACTCTCCCCCACCCTTTATTTGAAAAAATAAAAAAAAGCACTTGAACAACTTTGTGCAGAATTTATGCCCCTTTATAGTTTACTTATTTAACGCTTGGTATAATTGGACATATTTCCCAAAAAACTGGTTTTCAAAATTTTGTTCGCAGGTTACGCCCTCTAGCGGTTAATCCAGAATCTTGAAAGTTATTTCCAGCGATTTCTCGTGGCCACTTTTACTAAGAAATTTTTTTTCCTAAAGTCATAACATGAATAGTTTCTGATATATAGCCGAGAGATCGGCTTATTGGACCGCCCGGTACACCTAGACATACTGATGATGGAATTTAGATTTCGAAAACGTTTTGTGATTGTGATATAGCCCGATTTTGTGTTTTAATTATATAACTTTTTAAAAAGAATTTTAAATGAAACATTTTTGTGACACATGATATACAGCCAGCTACAGGAACTTAATTTCCTTGTGGATACTAATTTTCAGTTATTAGTACAATACAATGTGTTTTATTACAATGTACACAAAAAATAGCTGGTTTCCCCTAAATCTAAAAAGATACAGTGTGTTAATTTTAGGATTAGGCAGTAAATTATCCAGTAAATGGCACCGCTTTCCAGTTCGTGTCAGTTGTTAATATATCATAATTACTAACGTTATCAACAACTGATAGAGAGTGAAAAAAAGGTTGCAGTATTAATATTTACAAAAGGTTGCGGTATAGATAAAACATTGTGTTACTTTTATGATAATTAGTGACGTAACAATAGCATCTGCATATTTTCCATCAAAACATGGTCTAAAAACGAAAAGTATGTCCAGTTGCTCAACACGCTTGGGAAAAATTTTTTATTGATGTAGACTTTAATGCTAAAAACACCGTTCAAAGTTAACCAATACAATGGATAAGGAATTGCATACAGCAAGAGAAAATATAAATAGAACTTAACTGACAAACCCACATATTGAACTATTGATAAAAATAAAACACATGACATAATTGACTTTTTCATTTCAAGAAAAGTTGCAAAATTTTTATGAAAATAGAAGAAGCTAATAGTGCCAGTTCTGGCCACTTTCTGATACTACTAACGATCAGTGAGCATATTATACTAAGAGTAAATAACCCTAACTTAACCAATAACAGAACGGACTCTACTAGCTTTAGGCAGCAGTTAAGTGACAGAATTGACTTAATGTACCATTCAAAACTATTGAACGCGGTAAAGGAGAGAAACTAACCATAAATATAAAACAAGCAGCATGAAACATTACCAGACAAATTATAAAAACTTACTGTACGCAAGAGAGATACCTCTAGGAATAATCAAAATGATAGAAAATATCTACCACAACAACACAATAAAAGTAAAAGTAGAAGAACTAACCGACCCTATTGAACCTGGCAATGGGGCAAGACAGGGAGATTCATTGAGTCCTCTATTCTTCAACCTGATTATGGATAAAATAATAAAAAAAAATTAATTGAAATGAGGTTAAATGCTCGAATAAATGAACTTTGAAAAATAAGGCTATTATCGAGCACAAGTTAATTAAATCTAGCCCAAGTACTTTCGCTTAAAATAGCATCTTCAGGGGCATTTCGTCAAAATATAAACTATCCGGCAAGCGTTATGTTATTATTAATGTTTCCACATTCTACGCTTGCCGGATAGTTTATATTTTGACGAAATGCCCCTGAAGATGCTATTTTAAGCGAAAGTACTTGGACTAGATTTAATTAACTTGTGCTCGATCATCATCATCATCAGTGGTGCTACAGCTCTAGTTGAGCCTTGACCTTCCCCAGTCTATTTCGCCAGTCGTTTCTGTTCATCGCCAACCGTTGCCAATTAGCCGCGCCGATTTTCCTTGCGTCCTCGTCCACACCGTCCCTCCATCTCAGTCGTGGTCTGCCTCTACTCCTATTTCCCACTGGGACCGATAATAGAGTTCGTCTGGGTGGGTAATTCTCATTTGCTCTTGACACATGTCCAGCCCATCTAAGCCTGCCTATTTTTATGAAGGATATTACATCTCTACCATTTACTATTTTTTTATATTTCTCGTACAATTCGAAATTATATCGCCTTCTCCAAATACCATTCTCACAGAATGCGCCCATTATTCTTCTTAGTATCTTTCTTTCGAAGACGAGCCGAAGATTTGCGTCTGTTTTGGAGATGGTCCATGTTTCTGACCCATATGTCAGCACTGGTAGGATGAGTGTTCGATATATTATTAGTTTGGTTTTCTGGCTTAAGTTTCTGTTTTTTAGCTGCTTGCTTAGTCCAAAATAACATTTGTTTGCTAGCAGTACCCTCCGTTTAACTTCTTCAGATGTGTCATTATCGTTTGTTATGAGAGAACCCAAATATGTAAACTTATTTACTACCTCAAAATTATATTGGTCTATACTGAAGTTTTGTTCGGCGTTTCTAGCTCTATCTCTGTTATTTGTAATAGATGCTAGCATTTATATGCTTGTGCATATAATATGTGATAACTTGTGCTCGATAATAGCCTTATTTTTCAAAGTTAATAAAAAAATGTAATAACTAAAAACAGATACCAAATGGGAGAAAAACAACTTAACATAATCTGCCATGCAGACGACGCAATACTACTCTCTCAAAGTGAAGATGATTTACAACGTATGTTGCACCAATTTATTATAACCGCCAGAAAATGTAACATGTTAATTTCCCCAAAAAAGACAAAATGCATGGTTACAACAGAAAATTTACTAAGATTAAAGCTGAAAGGTCAGATAATAGAATAAGTGATGGAGTTTAAATATCTAGGCATCACATTGTCTAGCTACGGAAAGCTCGAAACAATGACATACGCGGCAGAAACAAGACCTGACAAGACAGGACAAAAAGGATGTTAGAAACAGCAGAAATGAAAACACTTAGAAAAATCGATGATAAGACACTATGGGACAGAGCTAGAAGTACAGATATATGACGTAGATACAAAGTGGAGAACATCAAGAACTGGGTAAGAAATAGAAGAGTAGAATGAAACGATCATATAAGCCGAACGACAACAAATAGAATAGTAAAGACGGCAAGAGATGGTTCCCCAATAGGAAGACCACGAAAACGATGGAACTAAAACTTACTGGAGGCACATTGAAAAACAGACAGAGTCATGTCGATATAAAAAGAAGAAGAAGAAGAAGAAATAAAAAAGCCAAAAGTCAAAATTATCCCAAAGAAATTTGATAACTGATGCAAAGAAAAAGGAATGCCAGGAAAACATGGCAAAAAACAGAACTACAGAAAATAAAAACTCTCTCCAAAGCTATGTACGACACGTTTAGAACTATCTGGCTCCCTGAGCAGTGTTTGGTAAGTTAAACTATGTATTTAAATCGGATCTACCCATATGCTTCGAAGAAAAATCTTTGACCAGTATGTGTTACCTGTATTGACTTATGAAGCGGAAACATTTAAACTCACTAAAATGGTAGTAGACAAGATTCGCGTCTAGAAGCGCCAGATGTTGGGTGTCTCCCTGATGAGACCGAATCCCAAACGAATAAATACGTCACATAACAAAAACAGACAATACCAGACGATATCGAAATAATCACTTCCCTAAAATGGAATTATGCTGAACTCGTAACCAGATTATCTGACAACCGATGGACAAGACTTATTGTCGAGTGGAGACCAAGACAAGAAGCACGCGGAGCAGAGACCTCTTAACAACCAGATGGACTAATGACCTGAAGCGTGTTAGCAGTAACTGGATGTCCAGCAGTGGACGAGTACAGGTTGATGATGATAATGATGATCACTTTCCATATAATATTGTATTAAGTTAATTTTTTTTCACTTAAAAATATGTTTATTTTGACGTTTCTATTTCCATTTCGGATATTGTTCATCAATATTCATCGATTTCAAAAAAGCGTATAATCGAGACTCTCTGTGTTGAGTACTGAATAAGAAAGGAGTTCACGGTGAATATCTGACGTGAGAAAAATGTAACGACTACTGTTATTTGTAAGAGAGACATAAATAAACATGTGAATTTAGGATTGTATTCGAGATCAGTGCTTAATCCTTATTTATTCTTAATAGTCTGGATCAGATAACAAATCCAAACTGGGGCTTATTATTGCGGTGTTAGTAGAAAATAGTAAAAAGGAATAAAAATAATACTGAAACAATTGAGATATATTGTACAAGACTTGTATATACTACTTTTGTGATAAATTCGTTTCATAACTTTCTAAGCTAAAGATTAATAATACTACTAATTACAATGGATACTGAAAATGAATGTATTAGTTTGTTTGTTAATTATGTGAGAATATGATTAAATTTATTACATGAACAACTCTCGTTTTCCATTTATTACAAAATAGGATTCATAAAAACTTTTAAATTGGTAAAAAGCTACACTGATAAAAACATATAATTCTCAAATCATGTTTTAAGTAAGCTTGTAATCCAAACACTTTTTATCTATTATTGAAACAAGATATTGAACCTTATGGTACATATATTGCCCTACAAACCAGCAGACGCATTACTTTAAATATCTAGAAGTCCTCGCTGACGACATCAACAGAGCAATATTTTTCTTTATAGATCATTTTATGCGAGAACTAATTATTCGTTTCTAATTCGGGAGAAAGTGGCAACCATTGATGTTTTAAAGACCGGAAATTAACAATCAACTTATACTCTTTAACTTAAGGTAACCAACTTCTAACTGGTGTTACTTAAAACCGGTTTCAGGTAACTAACTATCTATAATATATTGATGACGATATACACTTGGAAAATATATTTGATATACATTGGATGATGATATACACAAGTACAATAACACAAGTAATTGCAAAAGACTGATATGTTTTGTACACACTTATGGCAAATGAATAAATTCAAAGAAAAGTACTTTAAAAATATGCCTTTTTAAAGGCGCTTTGAAAATGGCTATGCCTCAATATAATAACTTAATGTAAGATTTAAATGTAACAAGTCTTAACTTTCGTCAATTTTTAAAAATACCACTAAAAAAGAGGAATCCCAGTGTTCAAAGAGGAATAAATTCAGTTCTAAACTTATGCCAAAATAAACTATGTAAATAAAACAAAACGTCAGCTGGAAACTAATAAATTCTATTTAGCACAAGGATGGTAGTACTGGTTATCAATATGCCACAGTGAACCGTGTTCCAGTTAAAAATGGCTCCCCGTGCACATAGTTCACATTGTCATAACATTGTTGATAGAAATTCTATTGAAGATAAATTCGCTGATTTTAGTAGTGAGTCTTCAAAATTTCATTATAAAAGGTGGTGATGACGCCATAGGCATTTTTTTACATGTATCACTTATATTTTATGGTATTTTTAGATTAATAAAAATGAGCTGATTCCAAAAAAGTATAATACTCGGGGTCTAATGGATATAATTTTAGAGATATGCGCTGAGAAAATAAATTATTTATTATCAATTGCAAAAAAGTTGTCTACTACTAGTTTTTAATGAAACGTAATTATTTTTAGTAACTTTCAATAACAATTATGTAGTACAATAATTGTATTAACTGTTGAATGTTCGGTATTATTGCTTAGAAATGAATTTGAGGGTAAAGCAAAGAATTGAAATACTCATGATGATTGGGTATGGAGACAACTCGCGAATTCAGATGGAAGTGTGTAATTTATTTAATGATAAATATCCAGAAAAACCCATAACGCAGTCAACAGTAAGGAAGATTGAAAAGAAATTTCGAGAAATTGGTACGGTTGAAAATGCACGCAAATGAGGTCGTTTCTCTGTAAATTATGATACAACATTAGATGCTCTACTTGGTTTTGAAAAAGATGCACACACTTCTGTTCGTAAGGTTAGTCTTGATCTCGATGTTTGCAAAACAACGGTATAAAAAGTAATAAAGCTTGAAAAATGGCACCCCTTTAGATGCACACTTATACAGGAATTAAACAAGGATGAGGCTACATCCACATTAAATGGCGATGTCAACCGTCAGATTCACATTGTAGATACTGGGCAAAAGAAAACCCCAACTGGATGCGGAAACATCATACACAATACCCACAAAAGGTAAATGTACGGGCTGTCATTGTAATAAATAGAATTATCGGACCCTACTTTTTCGAAGGCAATTTAAACGGGCCAGAATACCTTCAGTTTTTAAGGGGATATCTCGTATCTACTTTAGTTAATTTATTCCACAGTAGGATTAATCCTGGAGGTTTTGAGGAAAGTTTATGGTTTCAACAGGATGGTGACCCTCAGCACTATGCTGTAGATGTTCGAAGGTACCTAAACGAAATTTTTCCGAACAGGTGGATTGGAAGACGTGGACATATTGAATGGCCAGCGATGTCGCCAGACCTCAATCGTTTGGATTATTTTATGTGGGGTCATTTGAAGAATGTTGTTTACAAAATGAAACCTGCAAATATTGAAGACTTAAAAACAAGAATTCGTAAAGAAATAAACAATATTTCTCAACAAACCATAAACACCATAAAAGGTTCTACAAGAATTTATACAACGTTTGGGTTATGTCAAATACAGCATGGGCTACAATTCAAACATATAATTAAGTCATGTATTAATTACTGGATTATTTTCAAGTTATTAATTATAATTTATTAATATTAGAAATCAATAAAAATTTTCGAAGCGCATATCTTTCAAATTATATCCGTTAGATCCTCAGTATTATACTTTTTTGAAATCAGCTCATTTTTATCGATCTAAAATTGTCCTAAAATACAAGGTGTTACATTCAAAAAAAGAGCCGATGACGTCATCACCTTAATGTGTATCAACGTGTATAATGATAACTTATTGTAAAATGTAGAACATTAAACTCAAAAATTGGCGTGTTTTAGATTTTTTTAAAAAGGCTTTTCATTTAGGAAATATCGAATTTTTTCCATACTTGACGTGCACACTGTATACATACCATACAATCATTTAAGCTAAGATTTATGTAATTTAATTTAGACAGTGTTTGATATCTTTCACTTTTCATTCGGAATTTCAATTTTACAACTTCGAATGTTAATTTTCTAATTATGACACTTGTCAGTTGTCATTTTGAAAAAGCATTTAAAAGCTAGCATAGGATTCAGTTCTAATTTCTAATTAGCCTGCAAGTCGCCTCAATTCTCTCCAGATGGATGGGTACTTGCACCTGTACCATAACCAAACGTTTAATGTGTTTTTTTGTGCTGTGTTTTTAATGACTTTTTAAAAACTTTTTTAAATTCGGATGAAAAAATGTGTTCCTCTTTTTGAACGAAGCGATCTCTCTTTTATATAGTGGTATTTTTTAAAACGTGCCGTAAGATAAAATGGTTGTAAACTGATTTTGTTTACAATCCTGTAATTTTCAAAATAGTATATTTCCCCTTGTTCATTAACTTTACTCCACCCTGTAGGCCAAGACGCCCATTCATTGCAATACCTTACAAATAAATTCTAACGGTACTGGATAATCTCTAACGGTACTCGGACCCTATGAACAATTACTTAGTACCCGATTTCGGCGACCGATTGTCGAAGAAAGATAAAGCCACTCTCTCTGCTAGTAACCCCCGAGGAAGACGGATGGTGCTTTTAATACAAAAATTTGTGATTTTGTGAGTTGCGATTCTCGGAGCGTGCCTATCTCATCAAGTGGTTAGCAATAAGAAAAGTTGTCTCCGCGATTGTGAACCATAACTTTGTGTAACCACGTATATTATATATTGTACCCGTTATATATTGTGTTTTTGTGTTAAGTATAGTACGTAGAAAAATAAATATTAGCTACAAGTTACTCGTATTCTTTACGTACAACAGACACTCAAAATAATACAGTCCACTCAAACACCCCAGAGAATACCGGCGGTATAAGTTCGTAGCGGATCAAAAGCACGTGGAATCGCCAATAATTCCACCCCAAACGCCGGCATTTTCTCCATAAAACATTGTTTCATTTAAATAATTACTTACATTACGTTATTATATTGTAGCATATGTCTGAAGATGGAAGCGATCAGATAGGAATTACCTTTAAAAGTACTTTTCTTTTTAAATTCATTCATTCAGTAACATAAGTACATGGATAGTTGGAACGAAAAACGATCAAATATCGTACCCTATGTGTCGATCATTTCACCTTCTACTTCTCTGTCTCTGTTCATCCCAGTTGAATATTTTCTTTTCTATGTTAATATTCTGATTTTCATCGAGATTTTCTCTGTCTTACATTAATTCTCTTAGTTTCTTATTTTATCCATTTTTTTACACGATAACATCTTTTAAGACATTGCATCTTGTAACGTTAAAATATACTGCGCGGCATAAGTTAGGGATATTGCCAATATAATTGTAATTCTACTTTATTCTGCATCAATTATTTGTAAGTTAACAAATAATAAATTATTGTAGTTTTTAAAAAGCATTTTAAGTATTAACAAAGCACCTGTACAGCCATTTAAAACTGAACTTTGACTGACTGACTGTGCCCATCTTTCGCAAATGTAGTAACTACATAAAAACTCACATTATGAAATGTGTTTTAAATGTTTTTATTTTTTATTTTACTAATTATAAGCAATTGAAAAATATGCTTACTTTCGGATTTAATTTGAAATAACTTTTTTGTTTATACATTTTTTTTTTAATTTAAAAAATCTCATTTTAAAGAAAAAATATTTTCAAGAAAGTCGTCTGTTAAACGTTTTTATCTAGAATGCGTTGTTTTTTCACAATATCGAAGTGAACTATAGTGTATTTTTATGTATGAGAGAGTAATAAAACAATAAATTATGTATGCAAATCCCTAAACTGTTGATACGGGTGACTCAATGAAAAACAGATATTTGTCAACAAGTTTACAGAAGTATATAGGAAAACAATTTTAAATTGAGTATGACCACCAGGTATAAAGGTTGGAGCAGAATAGAATACAATAGTTGTGAGGGTTACTAATCCCTAAATAAGGTTGCCAGTGTCGGAGTGATGGAGGTTAACAGGTACTAATGAATTTGCAAGAAATGTAAGATGTTTATTTTATTGGTTATATATAACCAATAAAAGTTTAATAAGTACCTACCTATTTGCAAAATAAAGTTTAATTCTTTAGATAAAATAAAACGTTTTATTTTATCTGAAATTAGTGCATTCCACGAAGTAAGGGTTTCAACAATCAAACATTTAATTCTTTAATTCCAGGAATCTACGACATTAATTAACTAGATAATTACCTTCTAAACTTATTCCACAGAAAATGTGATTGGGTTTTTCCATTTTGTAGGAAGGTCCAAGTGGCGTATTCAAAATTCTTAACAGTTCACTAAAAGTAGGTACTTCAGTTGCAAGGTGCAGTTTATTGTGTATACTAGTGTTATGGAAAATTTGGAAGTGCCGTGTAAACGCCGAAAAATTGGTCCTTTAACAGTTAATGAAAAAACATGAATATTTAATTGTTTTAAATCATTTACAGACGAACGTTTATGTGAAAGTGTTGATGAGACCGTTGAGTTAGTTAGCAGTACACTTGGTGTTGGGAAATCTACGATTTACAGAGTTATTAAAGAAGAGAAATGTGGTAGCTTTCAAATACCACGTAATGCTCCAGGGAAACCAAAATTTCAAATAGAATATCATTTTAAAGAAGGACTTCGACGGAAAGTGCATGAATTCTTCTTTAGACAAGAATTTCCAACATTGGATAAAGTTCTTGTCTCAGCTCGAGATGATAAGGATTACCCAGAAATGAGTCGAAGTACGTTATGGAAACTTTTAAAAGAAATAGGCTTCCGTTGGAAAAAAAATCCCAGAAAGTCTATTTTATTAGAAAGAAGCGATATTGTCATATGGAGAAGACATTTTCTAAGAACCATAAAGGAAATGAGAAACCAAAAAAGAAAAATATTTTATCTTGATGAAACATGGATCAACGAGGGTCATACACCAAATAAATTTTGGCAGGATGAAACTGTTACAAGTCAAAGGCACGCTTTTGTAAATAACTTATCTACTGGTTTAAACCCACCATCAGGAAAGGGACGCAGGCTGATAATAGTACACATTGGCAGTTCAGACGGTTTTGTTGAAGGTGGTTTATTAACTTTTGAATCAACTAGTACCGGTGACTACCATGAAGACATGAACGCTGATGTCTTTCAAGAATGGTTCGAACAAATGATAGATCTTCTTCCTAAGAACTGTGTAATAGTAATGGATAATGCAAGTTATCACTCCAGACTTATAGAAGGACTGCCCACAACCAAGTGGTTAAAAAAAGACTTGCAGAATTGGCTGAGTTCAAAAAATATTACGTACCATCCCGGATCTATAAGAAAGGAACTTTATTCGTTGTGTGCCCTTCATAAAGAAAAATTTAAAAAATACGAAATTGATGAAATTGCCAAAAATCGTGGAATGACAGTACTTAGATCCCCACCATATCATTGTGAATTAAACCCGATTGAACTGGTATGGGCACAGATAAAGAGTGAAGTTTCAAGAAAAAATACCACTTTTGAAATTCATGATGTTAAACAGTTGTTTTTGGAGGCCGTAAATAATGTAAAACCTGAAAACTGGGAAAAGGCAGTAAATCACACTATTAAAGAAGAGGAAAAAATGTGGAAGCTGGACAATATTACTGATAAAATGATCGAGCCAGTTATTATAAATCTTGGTTCTGAAAGTTCATCTTCTGACTCTGATTTGGATTTGTAACAAGTAGCTGTAAGTTTTATATTAATATTTTTATTCATCTATTTAACATACCTTAGACGGTATTAAAAACTCTTTTTCTCGTTTGTAATTTTTAAAAATTAAAAAAAATGTAAATTTTTTAAAACCCTTTTTAATGTAGGCCAGTCAGTTCTAATATAGTGTGTGATAAAAGAGGTCACTTTTGTTTACATACACATAACACTTTATAACACTGAAATAATTCATTTATTTTTTACAATTATTCAAAGTAATTTTTCAATTAATCTTGAGCACGCCCATGGAGTGGTCGGAGGTACCAGTTAAAATTATGCTAATTACTCTCTCGTTCATAAAAATAAATTATAAAAAAGTCCATTTTTTTTGCTTAAATATCATGATGCAGTAAAAGTTTCGGTAGTGACGAGATAACGCCCTTTCTATTAACTTCTCCCAGATATTCCAGCTGAAAACTAGCACCCAGTAATTTTTCGATTTTTCAAGTGATTTTTCGGGTTCGTTTCATGGGATAATAAACCATAAACAACTTATAAATTTAATTTAATTTAATTATTTATTTCTTTGAATAAAAAATAAAAAAAATAGTGTTAATTGTTGATATGGATATCATATCTATATCCCTAACTTATACCTCGCAGTTTATTTCATAAATAGTTTTCGTTACTCACTAATTCTTTATTCAGTACAAAGTTTAACGATATCCAAGCTTTGAACATTCATTTTATTCTCATCAACATCCAAACCCGCCAAGTACAGGCGTAAGAATTTTTCCCATTTCCAGTTCTTTTATTTTTCGTCTCTATTTGAAACCATTTTAAAAATTTTACTTAAATTCTCCACGTGGTCATGCTTTTCATAATTTTTAGATAATATATTTTATTGAATTCCTTTAGTTTAAAATTTTAACGTTCTAGAATTTGATTGATTTTATATGCCAACAACGAGAGTTAATGTTTGGTTTTCTGTAGTATATTTTCTTTATTTTTATAGTCCTCATAGAAAAGCACGTCCTCATTGGAAGTTGTAGACAATTCGTAATGGCAGTTCTGTATCAACAATGGTTGAGCCAACCACAAGAACTTCTACATTTATAGTGCTCAGTAGTAAACTACCAGCCATTCAATTGGATTTCCTGTGGACCTGAGAGTGCACATTAACTGTAATATGTGCCACTAGATAACCGAACTACCTCAAACAACTCTTAACTATCTATTATTTACAAGATATTTGTATTTTATTTTATGATTATCTAAGTTTATTGTTCCGTTGCAGTTTTATTAATGACCAATAAAGAACTCAAGGTCATGAAGCACTTCCTTTTTTTTCGTTTAATATTTAATGGACTTCCTTCATATCGTTAATATAATCTAATAAAGTAGAATAGGGCCTATTACTTGGGCCTACGGTACACAAAGAAGATAACAAGATATACTTCAACGGTCTATTATTAGTGGGCTCGACCTGGGGCCTTTAGATATTTTAAAAATATTTAGATGTTTTAGCCGTTGTTAGGTACGGAACCCAGGCCTTCTATAGTTTGATCCGGCTAATTTTCAATTCTTGTGTTTTTGATCGGTTTAATATCTTTTCATAAATTATGTAGTTTCGTTTTATGTTTTTTTGAATATACATGAATGAAGCTCTAAATTGCCAACAATTTTACGAAAAAGTTGGTCGCAGGATTACATATTAACTCACAACGTTCGTTGTAGTTTATTTATTGGAATTTTGTTAATCGTAGGTTACAATCTCTATTGCAGTTATTTTGCTGCTGCTCCTTTTATTTATCTTATTTTCTGTACCAAATTTCTGGTTTTTGTAGCCTTTGTTTAAGATGTGTTTATCAGGAACAAGTTGATCTATAAAATTATGTCTCATCTTCTACCGTTGTGAGATATTCTACTTTTACAAAGCTAATCTCGAGGTCTCTTTTAGTATAATATTTTTATAACTTTCAGATTATATAGGTCAGTTCCTTAGAGTTGGAATGTGGAGCTGTGGAATCACTACTTGGTAATAAGAAAACTTAACGTGTATGAGTAATAGTTTATCTGTTTTTAGTGTATTGTCCAAGTATAATTTAAATAGTACTAGAGACGTGAGTTTGTTGTATTGAACTTCCTATAATTTTCATTCCCATTAAAAAAACGTTTTATTTTCTTTGTTTTTCTTTCTAGTCTAATGTCTAAATGTGGTCCTGACTAATGTCTAAATGTGGTCCTGGCCTTCATATTCTTATTATTAAACTTTTTTTGTAGTTTTTTTGCATTTTCGTATACTTTGCTGTTGGGAAAAACATGCTGAGATTATGTATAAAGACTTATAGGCCTGCAAAACATATTTTTGTAATTGAACAATCATTTTAATATGTTTATGGCTTAACCAGATGATCTAGAACTTGTATATTTCCTCATAATAACGAAGAACCAAAACTCAAATACCGTAAGCCATTGAAAAGCAAAAACACGGTATACTAAACACTGAATCAAATAAAAAACAACACTTACCTCATGTTGAATTTGATTATTTAATCCGTACATATTCTGTTGATCGACACTTTCCTGAATATATTGATTTGGTTGATTATTCCATTGCTGTTGATTTGACCAATAGTTTTGTTGATCTTGATATTGGTTTTGAGAGAAATCTAAAATTTTTAAATCAGTCTCATTTTATATTTAGTTCAAGTTTTTACAATCATCAGATACAGTTTACAAAACAAGGGATGAGAAACATAAATAGCCGAGTAGAGCATTCTAAATGAATCAATAAAAACAAATCTATTACCATGACATTCTCTGCCATTTTTATTTGAAGAGAAATATTCACTTGATATTTTCACTAAAATATCCAACAACGCTCGTTATATAATAATAAACTTATTACAGAAAAAGTAGTTAAGATTTGATTTCATGTATAGTGCCTCTACTATTCGCGAATACGCATTTCGTCCTAGCAGAGCTCATCAGAGCGACTTAGTTTTCGAGACCAAAATTCAGATTAGTGCCTAAATATGTGCCTTCTACAATGAAAAAAGCAATACCTTCCACCATTTTAACTCTTTGTAACTGACAACACAATGTTATTTCTGAAGTAAAAGCATAAACAAATCATACATCAATTAGAGAAAATTGCGGTGAAGGTAGTTACCAAGAACATCCATAGAACAAAATATTTGCATTTAGCGGTGTTACCATGTCCTTATAATGTATGTTGTATGCCTCAAATATTGCAGCGTTGAAAAAGTACATTTTTATTATATTAATTTATGAGGTCTTCAATTTTTAATTTATACATAATACAAACGAATAAATATGTATCTTTCGACATTAATTGTAGTTAATTACTAGACATTTTTTGGCAATTGTCCTTTGATAGCTTAGCGGATAGATTTGGCAAACCTCAAACCACCAGTTACCAGATTGCAAAGATGTATTTTAACTATACTAATGAATAATATGAAATTTTACTATTTACTGTTTTAAAACTATATACTTTTTCTTTTTTGATAATTCTAAACTATTAATTTTTATACTCTTGTTGATATTTATTGCATATTTGTCATTTTTAATGTAAATTTCAACACTTCCAAACACCAATATCTTGTACTGTCATGCATCATTTGTAACTACCTTCACTGCAACGTTCTCTAGATTTTGTCCAACAAATCTCTTTATGGAGGTCATTTCTACTTGTAAAGCAAAAGTATAAAAATATCTAGTTTGTGAAGGAAAAATATTAACGTAACTAGTTACCTGCTTGCTGGGGCTGTTGTTGAAGCTGGTTATCCTGATATTCTGGAACTGGTTGATGTTGTTCTTGTTGCCAAGATTGCTGTGGACCAGAATTTGATTGATACTCGTATTGTTGTTGATGTTCCGGCATACTATTTTCATAATTTTGTTGTTGTTGATTTATATCCGCATCGTAAGATGTAGTTGTGTAAGGTTGTAAATTTTGCATGCTTTGATGTGAAATTACACCGGCCTTAAATACAAAATTGCAATGCCAAAAAAAAGAGTTGGATTATCATTTTAAAATTGAAAGATATACATTATATAACTACTTACATGAAAATCATTTTGAACATTTTTAAGATCCTTTAACCAAGAATTGTCTGGCCTGTTCGTTTCCAACATACCACCAAATTGGGATTCATCTTCAACTTCACCGACAAGATCGTAGAATTTCAGTCTATCAGCTAGGTTATATACATTGTCCACGAATGATATTTCAACCAGAGAAGGATTCGCAACAATAACAGAAGCAATGTTTTCCAAATACGCTAAGGATTTTTCCACAAGTCCTCTATCAACCAGCTTAGTCGCTATGAGATATTTATACACCTAAAAATATTTGTATAAAATAATTGGTTCCAGGTTAATTGTGTCGGTGATAGTTTAATTACAGAAAAAGTGAGAGATAGTTATAACAAACATATTGTACAAACTGTGAATGTGCACGACAATTAATAAAGAAACATTGAATGTTATAAATGAAAAAGTATAAATTAAAATTATTGAATTAAAAAAAATGTGTTCACTTAAAAATGGTAACAAATACAAACAACTATGTTAACTTTTTAACAAACTTTTACAAAATTTTTCGTGTGATATTCAGCAGTAGAATAAAGACCAAAAATAATTACGGCTCTGATATTATATACAGGGTGAGTCATAACGAACTGTACATACTTATACCTCGTACGGAGGCTCCTATGGGGAATCACAAATGGCCATTAAAAAGTATCTGCTGCCACTGTTTAATATTGTACAGGCCGAGTTGTGAATTTTGATTGAAATTTCTATTTCAGGATTTACATAAATCTCTACAAGCTTGTATCGTTAACAGAAAGCTCAAGAAAGTTCATGAAAGTAGATAGTCTAATATGAATGGGCTATCGCTATATGTCGGTAATTTATAACCAACTTTAAATTATTTGTCTCCTGGGTTACCTCGATTACTTCAAGATTTTGGTGATATTTGATTTTTACAATCGGAAGTCAAATATTTTTCCAACAATAAATTCGATAATATTAGACTAGCAAACAATGTACTATTCTTAAATGTTTGTTATCCTTTCTGTAATGTTTTTTATTACTTAATTTTTCTTCCATCCGCTGGATCTTTGCACAAGTATAACATTATTCACGAATTATTTTTTATATTACGTCTCTTTGCTACTTACAGAAACTAAAACGATGAACTGAAGCCGCCTGCTCAAAACAACAGCATACATCGAACAAAGAGCCATTTAACTATAATCGGTGATTGATTCGCTTACTGGAAATTGTAAGTTTTGTTTTGACAGCGTTTGTAGTGTGTTTATAAATTATTTTCATGTTATTTAAATATTCACTCCATTTTCGTACTTAACAAACAGTTGTTGTAACGACTAACCATTACCTTTGTGTTCGATTTATCAGGGTATTTATTTATGAGCTAATGACGAGAAATAATATATTATAACCTCTAAATTGACATTTAGTTATTTAAATCTGGCTAAAACCACGCCATGTAGATATATATGCATGCTTTATTGATTATTGAAAGCATATGACTGTTAACCATCAAAAAATGATCGAAATTCTGAGAACAACCGGAATATCTTCATCCGAAGATATACGAATACGACGAGAAGTGCGACAAGGTTGCGCTTTATCACCGCTATTATTTAATCTGTATTAGGTGAAATTAAGATTAAAGAAACCAGCATAGATAACATCAGGTACGTTGATGATACCGTCCTAATAGCAAGCAACGCACGAGAACTACAAAATATAGTAAATACGATAGTTCGTCAAAGCGAAATGTTGGGTTTGCATCTAAACGTTTCTAAAACTAAAATTATAGTATTTTCAAAGATACCAACAAACATACATTTGTATGTTACGGGACAAATAATAGAACAGGAAACTTCCATAAAATATTTGGGAGTAAATATCAACAGCAAGTGGAACCCACAAAAAGAAATCCTATCAGAAATAGAACAAGTCAGGAAAACAATCATGAACATGAAAACATTTTTTACAAGATTAGACCTTGGTCTAGGTCTCAGAATCCGAATGATCAGATTTTACGTTTCCTCTGTTTTGCTGTATGGCTGTGAAAGTTAGACGATGGACTCTGAAAGAGGAAAAAGAATAGATGTCTTTGAGCTGTATATAATACAGAGACGAATGCTGAGAATTTCATTGGTACAAAAATTTACCGACGGTGAGATACTTCGGCGCATGAGTAAACAGAAAGAATTACCAAGTATACTCAAACAGAGAAAAATACAATACTTGGGTCATGTGTTCAGAGGTGAAAGATATGAATTACTCCAAATCATATTAGAATATAAAGTACAAAGCAAAATATCAGTTGGAAGAGGCCAAGACTCGTGGCTGAAAGACCCGAAGAGATGGTTTGACCACCCATCCGTAGAAATCTTTCATGCATCAGTTTCCATGTTTCCAAACCTACAACTGCCATTTGGATCGCCAAACTGCAAAAGGCACAATAAGAAGAAAACCACGTCAACGGAGTGACATGAAATATTTTTTTAGTTTTTATTTTTAGAGTATGCCTGGTAAACCATTGAATTCGCAAGCACAACTTATGTTAAATGTGTTGGAGTATTTCGAATTAGAAAAAATGAATGTAGGGCCTTTGGAGTCATTTTCATCTAATCAACAGGTAATATATTGAAATGTATGTTAGTTTAACAAAATACTGATCATTGAACAATGCTTTATGTAAGAGAGTAGCTGCCGCATTATACATATCACGACGGACACTATGTACATTTATAAAAAAAATAATCATATTATTTCAAAGCCATGCAAAAGTAGACCCCGGCCGAAAAAAAAACAATCAATCTATTTAAGGGATCAAAAATGGCAGTACGGAATACAGTATAAGAGATCTACCAACAAAGTAAGTACCAACTTATTCAATGTGAATTTGATAACAACCAGAAGTTACTTTTTAATATTTAATATTTTTTATAAATATATGTTGTAAAAAAAGACTGATGAAAGTAATTTAAGGAATATTGTTCTGAAGCTATTTTCTTGTGGCATTGTAAATTAATTACTATTAAACTAGGAATAAGCCACAATTAAAGATAAAAATACGTTTATTGACGTTTCAATTTCCACTTCGGAAATCGTTCTCAAAATACAAACAGTAAATTAAACAAATTTTGTTTTTTGTTACATAGTGAAAAATTCTTCTAATAATTTAATTTTATCTGACTCATTTATATTGACAATTCAGACATACATTATGCATTTTAAAGTAGACGACTTTAAAATGATATTGCCAATATTGTTGAGTTGCGCTCCTGGGACGACCTTACTTATAAGATAGTTCATTCGATTCCATGAAATCAACTTTAACTTGAGAATATCCGTCAGAAAAAAATCATAGCATGTAATTCGTCTTTAAAAAGACAAACACATGACATGATGACAGTAAAATTCTCCTGTTAGTGATTCCATTATATAAATGACATTCCATAAAAATGACAAAATGCATGGTTACAGTAGCAAAATTACTAAGATGTAAATTGGAGCTGGAAGGTCAGATAATAGAACAAGTGATGGAGTTTAAATACCTAGGCATCATATTATCTAGCTACGGAAAGCTCCAAACCGAAGTGGAAGATCAAGTGAATATAGCAAACAGAGCCGCAGGCTGCTTAAATGAAACAATATGAAGAAATAAAAATATCGGGAAAGAAACGAAAGGCAGAATTTACAAAACAGTCATCAGACCAATAATGACATACGCCTCAGAAACAAGACATCATACAGAGAGGATAAAAAGGATGTTAGAAACAGCAGAGATGAAAATACTTGGAAAAATTGATGGTAAGACACTATGGGACAGAGCTAGAAGTACAGATATACGACATAGATGCAAGGTGGAGAACATCAAGAACTGGGTAAGAAATAGAAGAGTAGAATGGAATGATCATATAAGCCGAATGACAACAAATAGAGTAGTACAGACGGCAAGAGACGCTTCCCCAATAGGAAGACGATAAGTAGGAAGACCACGAAAACGATGCTTACTGGAGACACATTGAAAAACAGACAGAGTCAAGTCAACATAAAAAGAAGAAGAAGAAGGATTCGACAGTTCCTTGATCAAAGTTCATTTTATCAAGCAATAAAACAATGAAAACTTTTATTTTCAACACTTTTACAATTTTTTTTCTCCCCTCCACAACTTATTTAGTTAAAGACTATAAAGTGTTGGATGCATAACAAAATAGCTCACTTAAGCAAGGCCGTCTGTCGAAACAGCTGTAGTGATCATTAAAATAAAAATTTATGGAAGTGTTGAAAACAAAAGTTTTCAGTGTTTTCTTACTTGAAAAAATATATAAATCGTTGACATTAATATTCAACCAGTAAACAATACTTGAATAAATATTTAAAATAAATTGTTTTTTAAACCAGCTCAAAAATTTTCTATTTTTGAATCGGTTCGTTATTTGAATTTTAGTATGTTATTTTTTGTACGTACTTTTTTCAATTTAGTTTAATAACATTATTACATTTATTACAGTTTTAGCCATTTTGTGTAAATAATACCCGTTATGATGAATCCATCAATCTCCTTAAGACTATGATTAGTGAAAACAAAGTCATAATTTATTACTATATAAAAACCAAAGTTAACACTGAATAAACATAAACAGAATGATCAAGATGATGGAACCCTGAGGTAGATTTCAAGTCAGTTTTTTAGATCATAACCTATCTATTTTCTTATATGCAATGAACACTTTTATTTTTGAATACCATAGGATTCGTTATTTGTTTTAAGTTTTGTAAGAGTTTCATCAAGTCTGGCTCATGTTTTGGATTAATTCTTATAATACGAAAGATGACAACGTGCAACTATCCAACGGATCTACTGCATATATAAATTATATTGCTGGTTTGTATATAGTTCACACTTGAGAAACAGAAAGTTATAAAATGAAAAACAAATGTAAAATTTTATAGAGAAATCATTTTTGGTTATCTTTAAGGTTAGATTTATCGTTGGTAAATATTATTTTTCTTACCTGAAAATGAGGAAGAACGAAAGCCGAATCATTTAGTCCACAAGCAAACTCATAGATTTCTGTCATATGTATAGCTTCGTTTGTAGCAAAAGTGGGATAAGGTTTCGAGTGATCTGCACCTAAGAGCACCAGCCGTGTATCGGGATTGTCGTATTTGCCAAAACCAACCTAAAATTGATATCATTTTTAGAGTCCGTTCATTGTAATGTAACGTATGGGACATAAGTTTTGAGAACAATTGTAACACGTTTAATCAACGAAATATCGGTAAAACTAAACTAAAACTATGACAATTTTAACAAATGTTTATGGATCGAAATCGGTAGCCCACCTAATGTAGAGCTACTTAATACAACCACATCTCCCCTCCACATTTTTTAGACACACCTATTAATGAACGTCTTACGAATTTTCGATCCAGCTTAGCTTATACGCGACAGGGTTGCCTTATTACATATTTGAATTAAAACATTGAATTGATTCTAAAAATTGGCGATCAGTGGTGCGACTATATTGCCATTCAAAACTTAATGATGATATTAAAAATGAAACATTAATTAACACAAATACTGATCCAAAATTTCTAAAATCCATGAAAAATTTACAGATTCGCATTTTTATTTCACGGAAATGTAACCCAATTTTGAATAATATAAAATAATTTTGGCAACATCGTCATTCGTCGAGACTAGACGGCCTGCCGACAGCTATGTATTTCTTTTTGGAGGAGGAACAACTTACTACCGTGATTACGCATGACATATCACAGAACTAGTTCTGTTCTGTAGAGATGAGCGTTGAATCACCGAACTGTTTTATTTTATTTGTCGTTAGAGAATCTACGTTTTCTCAATGGGAAGCCAACTACACTTCTCAACAATTGAAGTGGATATTATGAAAATGTGTATTTTATTTTTTGTTCATAAAGTTAAAAAGAAAAATGGAGTAATGTAAATAAAGATCTATTTTTACTTCGTATTTTCATACAGATGAACCGAAAGAAAGAAATTAAAAAAAAATAGAAAATAAACAAAAATTGTAAAATAACAACCTGAAATTTCTATTCCTGCTCAATTTCTAATATCTCGAAAAGAAAAATGAATAGTGTGTGGGTCACCTTAGTGCTTTAACTCTATTTAGAAGACCTCGTATTAATTTATTGATGAACTGCTGCGGTATACATTCCCAAATCGCACGTAATGCAGTGGCCAACTGATCTAAGGTTTGGGACGGTTGAAGGAGTTTGTTTTGTTGCCTAAACATTTCGGCCCAAACATGTTCAAGGCAATTCATATTAGGTGAACATGGTGGCCACTCTATTCTTGCAATGCCATGAGCTTCTATACACTCGTTGACTATTCTCGCACGGTGAGGGCGAGCATTATCATCAATCAGAACAAATTGTTCGCCTGTTACACCAAAAAATGAAACAACTATTGGTACTATGACTCTGTCTCGATAATTAAAACGACTAAGTCCGTGCGACCGTCAAAACATATGCCTCCCCACACGTAAACGGATCCTCCTTCACAAAGAGTGGTTGGGACTCTCAGATTTTCATTGTAACGCTGTCCTCTTTCCCTCCACACCAATATTCGGCCATCATTCGTATACAAACGAAATCTGGACTCGTCAGTAAAGAGACAATTTCTTCTATTTTCGAAATTCCACTGATAGTGTTCCATCGCCCAGCGATATCTGCATGCACGCTGCTCCCTAGTTAGTCGTGGATGGGTAGCGCGCCGTCTAGCCCTTAAATTGGATGCATGTAACCGTCTTCTGACAGTTTGACTTAACATCGCTCGTTCAGTCTGAAGATACTGTTCATTCTGGAAGCCGTGAATGTTGGTGTTTCTTCTTGCCGTTAAAACTACAAAACGGTCTTGCTGACGAGTTGTAGATCGTTCTCTTCCTCCTCCATGTCTGTATGTTGCAGATCCAGTTACTACATACCGATTCCATGCACGACTTATCACACTTTGCGACACATTTAGACTTATAGCAACCTCTTGTTGAGTTAGGCCTTGTTGGATCCAACGAACTAGTTGCTCGAGCTCCACTAGTTCTAAACGTCTTTGCGGCATAATGCTTTTGTAATAAATAGATTTCTTGACTTATTGACAACTGATAAAGCCAATACAAGCGCTTTTATACGAATGATATATTCATGTTTGGAACAACATTTCTCTCTATGTACGAGATAAGGGCCGATAAGAATAGGGAGAAAAAAACCACATGCAAAAAATATTGGAATTAAAGGTAGCATATAGAGTATAGTACAGGCAATTATTTTAAAAATAATTTTATATGTTAATTTTAGGAATTTTAAAATTATCCACTTCAATTGTTAGGTAGTGTAGTTGATGGTGTCTGAAGTTGAAATCTTTATTGATAGTTCGTTAAAGGATTTATTTATTGTAAATATTCAATTAGGAAGTCTTTTTCTTAGTTAAAAGCATTTACCTAGTACAAGCGTAATAATTGTATTTTCAAAAAATGCACATTTCTAGAGGATGCAGCTTTTATCGTCGACTTTCTGAATTTTACAACGATTATTTTGGATTTGAAATATTAACACATGGGAGTCCCCACATTTTGTTTAACGTAAATGTGAATTTATTCTGTGAGTACTAAATATTTACTTTATTAACTAATTGTGTGTTTAACATGTCTGCGCGTAAAGATGTTAGTATTTTATGGCATCACTTTGAGACATTAACAGTGAGAAGGCTGTATGCAAATTTTGCAAAGAAAAACTTAGTTATAAATCAACTACAGCAAATTTGAAAAGTCGTTGAAAGTATTTCAGTATATATTTTTTTTGATTCAAGAAAGCATGTTTGTTTCTGTACTCGATTAAATGTTTTAATTAGTTTTTCAACGTGTTACTTGTTTACGAAAAGCAGTTCAGTTTCAGTAACGATAAAAACGTCAAAGACTCACCTCTACTGTTTTTCTCGTTACTACAGTCAGAGAACTACGAACACTAGTTCGGGGTAGTTCGCAGTCCTTACTTTAAAAGCTCGACGTTGTCAAATAATTATGTAAGAAGGTTTTGTATTGTGGTGTTATATTGCAATTTATTATTTTTATTGGCGAATAAGGCACAATGTGACTTTAAAATAAGCTTATTTTGATGTTTAGATTTCTAATTCGGAAATTGTACTTAAAATACGAAACATTAATAAATTTTATTTACATAAAACGATTTCCAAAGTTCAAATCAAAATGTTAAATTAAACTTATTGTAGAGGAAAACTGTGGCATATTTAAAATAAAAAACAGTAAGCTGCCATTTAAATCAATTCGCAAAAATTTGATTATCTTAAAACGTTGTTAAAATGCTAAAAAGACAACAGGTCAAATAAAACCAATAAGTTTGGCAACGTTGAACTTCTCCTCTTTTCTTAGTTCCACTAATGCTATTTCGACGATATAAAGGGCGGAGCTAATATACCTCTCTCTTTTTAAAGTGAGTTTCTCGCTCAATCTCACGTAAGGTACATACCGACCATAAACTTTTACCTACACTGTATAAATAATATATAAATAAATAAAAATTCTAATTAAAGATACTTTAAATTGGATGTTTCGATTTCCACCTCGCAAATTTTATTTTGAGAACAACTTCCAATTTAGACGTGTTTTTCCATGTAGATGATGAATAATTATTCTTAATGGCGTTACAACTGTTTGCGAGTCTTTGCCGGGTTTATTATTTCATTCTACATTTGTTAGTCCTGTGACACCAATTTCCATTTTCTCATCTTCATTTTTTTTTCAGATCATCTCCGACTGCATCTTTCCATCTTTTCATAGACTGTCCTACAACTCTTCTTCCATCTGGTCCCCTTTCCAACACATTGTTTAGGGATCACACATATCCTGCCCATGTTAGTCTATTCACCTTTACGTATGTAACTAGATTTTAATTTCTTAACAGAGTATGTCACGTTACATATACAAGGACCATATATAACTCGAGGATTTTGTGTTCCCACACCAGTAATTTATTAATTTCTTTTTTTGTTAGTTGTTTCGGTTCCATACGTGGCTGTTGGTCGTATTATGGTCCTTTATATTTTGATTTTGGTACATCGTGATGAAAGTTTTGATCTCATTAGATGCTGAATTGCAAAGAATGATTTATTTCACTCCATTATTTCAGTTTCAGCTTACTTTGTTGCCGTTGGCGATTGTTGCTCGTAGGTATTTGAAGTCTTTGGCCAACTCCAAGTAATGGCTATTTTTGCTTTGGAAGAACCATGTATTTTGTTTAATCTTCATTTATATTTAGACTTAAATTTAATGTAGCTTCTATATATTCAGCAAAGACGAGAACAATATTTGCTCTCCTACCGGAAATGTCGGGTTTAATCTTCGGTCAAATTTTTCTTACGGCATATTCCAATGCTATGTTAAATAACAATGGACACAGCGTATCTTCCTATTTTATTTCATAATTTACACTCATCTCAACCATGCATGCCATAGTATCAGACGCAGTGACACAGCGGATCTTCCTGTTTTATTTCAGAGTTTACACTCATCTTAAACATTGCTTGCCATAGTGTCAGACGATTAAATGAATAAGCTAATTCAATAAAAATCTAGTGTACGTATTGATTATACTTCCAGTATGATGATGAATTCTTTATCAAAATTACTCTAGTTATAGACCAGAAAAGTAATGATTTTCTCAAGACACTTAATAGAGGTATGTGACAACTGCTTTTTATAAATTTGATAACAACAATATGTAAGGAATAAAATATACAAAGTTGCCATATCTCCGGTTCTAATCAATGAAAATTGATTTTTTTTAATTTGAGATATACATCGTTGCATATATTATAAAAAAATAATTAGTTAATTTGGAAATTGTTTATTTAACCGAGTAATTGATTTAAATAATTTCAAGTAAATATTTGTTGTGTAAAATTTGACTCTTCTTTTATTAGTATGAGTAGAAGAGGTTATGAAATGATAGGTAATATTACTTATTTACCATACATAAATATTACCTTAATATTTATGTATTATTTTTAAAATTGCATTCCTAGACTCAAAAACACTACAAATATATTTTAAACATTAATTTGTATAACTTTATATAATTAAAAACAAAACTTAATTTTACTATTTTAATTTATAATTATACAAGAAATATATTTATAACAATTAATTTGTTTAAAATATATTTGTACCGTTTTTGAGGCAAGAAAAGTAATTGTAAAAATAATAGCTTAACTCAAGCAAAACTAAGATGTATAGAACAGATTTTCAAATAAATAATTTTATTTTTGTAATGTTTATTGTTAAAAGATATTATTTATAATATAACACATAAATATTTACGTTCCCTATCATTTCATAACCTTTTCTACTACTAATAATAAGAGAAAAGTACAATTTTGTAAAATAAATATTTATTTTAAATGGGTTAAATAAATAATTTACACATTCACTAATTGCGTTTTTATAATCTATGCAACAAAGTAGATCAAATTAAAAAAAAAAAGATCAACTTTCCTTAATTAAAACGGGAGATATTGTAATTTTTATAAATTTGAAGTTATGAATTCAGTTTTAAAATAATAAAATCGAGACTGTGTAATTCGCTTAGCTGTTAGCTGTTAAACTATTGATCTTTGACGCATTATGGAAGACTCTTTTTTAAAGGTATCGTTTTGATTTTTTTTCTTAATATTCATAGACATAGCCCCAAGAATTTTTGAAAAAAAAAATAACAAACTCTAGTTCTAAGGCACGTGACACATTGTATTTTTTTTAATTCGTGTAAAAATACTAACAATTTGAATAAAAAAAAAACTTCCTACATGTTGATGCGTCTAGAGTTATTTTAAATGTTTATAAGCTTAAAATCACAGTACTTTGGTAAACCTATTTTACAATATTTAACGTTAACTTTTTAATCATTAAATGATTTAATTTGATAATGTAAGCTTTTCTCTTCAATATGGTGCGTTCAGAAATAATGTCGATCCAATATTTACGCATACATGGGATAAACCCATTTTCAATTTTGCAAGTGAACTTCTTAAACTATCAAGTGAAACTTCTTAAACTTTTTTTATCTGAATATATGTGATATGTCCCCATTCTCATGTGAACTTTAAGTTTTTTGTGTATTTTTAGATTAATATTATTAAGTTATTAATAATTTTCAAAAAAATCGACTTTTGAAGCTGTTTTTGCAATAATTAAGCAACAAATTAACAAAAAAGATTTAAAGGATTTTCTATGTTTTTCAGTAAAATTGTGTCACTTTTCCATGCAAATTATCGGTATTCACCTTTATTATTTAAAATCAGATAGCGATCTTAAATTGTTTATCTTTACCTTTATTATTTAAAATCAGATAGCGATCTTACATTGTTTATAAGTAAAAAATGACGTTTATTTTTATTTATTACATATTGTTATCACCAAATTTGTCAAAAGCAGTAGCTAGATATCTGTATCAAAGAGTGTCACGAAAAAAGGTTCTTGTACTAAATTGCGCCTAATTGATTTCCAGTCAATTTCCTTACTTCGGATACCGCAGCTTAAAGAAATATGACTTACTAAAAACAAACTACCTAATTGTTATTTTCTAATTTCCTCCCAAATAATTTTTAATGCTATATTCGAATCAGTTATTACTTTTTCTGTATATATAGCAGCTTTGCCTGCACTACTCCCCGGAAAGAAAATCGAGCCACACAATATTAAAGAATCGATTTTTTTTTTTAATGTATATTTCGCTCTAAAATTTGACAGTAATCATCAACTATGATCTACAACACAACGGAATTTGTACTCCGTTTATCTTACGGATTTACCTTATTTACAATAACTAGATCAGATCTCACATAAGTTTATAATTTCGACCATCTTTATCTTAAAACGTATCTCATATACTTCATTTGTTAAATAATACTGAATTGGCTTTGTACTAAGTTTTACTTACCTCTGCCATCAAATAACAAAACTGGGCAGCATACAAACTTCCTCTATTTCTTAAAGTGTCTCCTAAAGTTGTTATGGCTTTGCAGTTTAACTCCGGTCGCTGAGATGAATTGGATAGAATCATTGCTAAATGCGGACGCCAATCTCCCCATTTATCGTCGGAAACACACTAAAAAATCGAGAATATTAATTACGTTTGAGCACTAACTTAAAAAAATATACCATTTTAGTCAATTAGTTTCAGTCCTAACTAATAAAACAATACCTTTTAGTCAAAAATCGAACTTGCGCCATCAACCAGTTTCTTTGAAAGATAAAACACTGAATGCAATGCTTGTCTGACTGTTTTGTATAATGATTTTTAGCCTTAAAACACGCCAAACTTTTGTCAATAATCTCCTCATTTGATAAATAACACCCTACATGAAGTATTATTTTAATATCTGCAAAGAGCTGGGTGTATGGTTGATAGGTCCGAACAATACGTTTGGTGTGAAAGAAATCTCTATATGACAATATCCACTATGTTTTCCAAAACATATACAAAGTAACATGGGTATCGCCAGATGGATATACGATGAACCAAATCGATCATTTTCTGATTGATACTAGGCCATGACTCGGCCGTCATGGATTGTCGCAGTTACAGAGGAGCAACTTTGAACTCAGACTATCACCTTATTATAGCGAAGATACGGACAAGAATATGAGAAGCAGGGAAAGAGAAAGGAATAAAGCATATACGATATAACTTTAAAGAACTTTAGAGACCTTAGTAAGATTGATGAACTTTCAACCAAACTCGACAGACTAGCCGACAAAACTCCTTCACAATGCACCTGCCAATATAAAGAACAGTGGAGCAAAATAAGAGATGTAATGCAATCGACAGCGCAGAAAGTAATTGGTATGGAGCAGCAGACAAGAAAGATAAACGATTAAGAATGCACAGAGGACACCACAATTAAAAACGAAGCATAAAAAAGCAAACACGTAGGACAAGAGCAGCAATGAATGACCATAAGGACTAGAGACGGATAGAGAAAGACATACTTAAAGCTAAGAAAAGAACTTTTTATGAACAACAACTACGAGATATTAAAGGAATAAATAACGAATGAAAGAAGAAAATTTTTAAAAAGGTCAAACACATGTAAAAATAAAAAATGACGATCTCTATTACAAATAAAGAAATTAATCCAATGGAGAGACCACTTCAGTGAACGAGTAAGTCAGAAAGTAAAGCAGAGCACGGGGAAGAATGCATACACCTAGTCGAGAAAAGGGTACCACTATCTAACTAACCGATGTAAATGAAGCTAGACATAAGATATCAAACAATAAGTCTCCGATACTGACAATCTGCCAGCAATACTCTTTAAGAATGGCGGAGAAACCCTAAGTAGATGTCTACATACACTAAAAATGTGTGTGTTGACAGAGAAAGCCTTCCCCAGCGACTGGAATACCGGTATAATTTCAGTATGGCATAATTCCTTACTGTCAATAGGAAATAGAAATAGAGAAAGACCTGGACTAAGATATTTCGACTACAAAGACGGCTTTATTTATATGTCCATGGCCTCGACTGTAAATGTAAATTAGCTGTCTTTTTTAATACATTGTAGACATTGATAATTTTAAATTCAGTAATAACTTATCAACAGAAAATAATAAAAACCACATGACAATTTCAAAGTGATCTATTTTTTTTTTCATAAACAGTATACTCACATAAATTCTGTTCTTTAACAAGTGCGGTTATAAACTTACCGTTACAGCAGCAGGCATTTTTCCAGAAAGCAATTGATACAATGTTTGGAGTGGATCATTCATCGTTAAACCGTTTGCAAATCTCATCATCACATTAGCGTAGGTTCTTTTATCTAATTTACTAGCTAGGAAAAGTGCATGACCCCATAGACTATGTTTCATTGCCCATTCTAAAAAAGTAATAATTTTTAAAAAATTTATTAAAATCCTTAATAAAAGGTATATATTTAGAAACCCAATCGGGCTATGTTAGACAAAACGTTTTCGGAATACATATTCCATCATCAGTGTCTATGTATACCTAAATGTAGACACTAAATATGTGGGTAAAATAATTTTTACGCGAAACTTGAGAATTTTAACGATCCAATGGGCAGGCTTTGGGGTCATGGCATGAAATCGTTATATACATCCTATTCAATTTAATTACATATAGACAATATACAACGAATACGTAAAAGTTAAATACATATATTTATCAAATAGACTTACCAAGGGCTTCTTTTCCAGATCCATAAAGCAAAAATTCCCTAAATTTATTAGTTATCTCCTCCTCCTTTAGTACGGACAATAAACTACCTGTATTTTCAGAAACAATATGATTACTCGCTTCAGAAGATTGATTAATATCTCCATTATTACTACTTAAACTGGAAATGACAGAAGCAGGTCGCGGAGGCGGTATTTCTCTTCTATTTTTAAGTAAAAGCTCAGCTATATCAGCTCCTACCACCATCTAAAAATTATTAATTATTATAAAATTTTCGATGAAATATTAGTACATATTTCAAAACGTCAAGAACCTTGGAAAACACGTATGCTAAAAAAATGAACCCTAAAAACATTACCTATTTAAATTTCGACAACCAAAAACTAGTTCGACTCATCTTACTATGAGAAATAAACTAAAGAAAATTAAATGTTTTCAGCAATATCTAATTTCATCGTTTCTATTCTTTCTATTTCTTATTAAGTTTTATTATTCTAGTATTTTGTATTTAAATGTTTGTACAATACGATAGCTGTGTGACTGATCTTTAATAATACGCACACGGTAAATTATGTTAATATACGATTTCAAATTAAAAATGTTAGTTGCCATTTCTATACCAATATTGGTACTTTGAACACGTTAAAAGCTGTAACGTAAAAGCTGTAAAATTTGGAGCACAAACACTATTAAAACCGACTAAAGACTTATTTAATTTATCTTGAAAATAGAATAATCCCATCTCAGTGAAATAACACCATAGCAATATTTCTTCATAAAAAAGGTGAAGAACCAATCTTTAGAACTACAGACTGATAGGCCCTTTCATGTCACTTTCATCAAAATCATTGCCAAACGTTTGGAAGATACACCGTACTTATATTAATCAAGAGAAGAAGCAGGTTTCAGGAAAAGTTACGGGACAAATGATCACCTTCAATCAATTAAAGCCCTGGTAGAATAGTATGTGGAATATAATAGACTCTTAGCTTGGCCTTTTTGTTGATCGATTTACATAAAGCATTTTGCTCTCAGCACTGGCTAAGTGCTGCGGCTTATAGAATACATATACAATATTACCACCACAGAGGCATGAGGTACTGCGTAGAATAGAGTTAAATTGAGCTAATTTTAAAAAATTACGGGAGATATTTAAAAATAATATTCTCATATGTCTGAAGAGGAAAATATATTGACAATGCGTGTTACTGGTGATGACATAGGGATTTATATTAGTATTAAACAGTATTAAGTAGTGCTATCATGCCCTGACAAGGTCTCAAAGAATGAGGAGGAGCAGGATGATGACAGTCCAAAGGGAGTGCCACATCCCGTTTTTTTATTTATGAGACTAACAATATACCTAATCCTGTGATTAACCAGCATTTTATATTTAACCTAATTTCTTACTGTACTGCCCTAGGTATTCACAATGGTTCACCTTAGAATCTAATAATTATTGTTTAACACTAATATTATACTAAACTTATTTCTCTAGTTACACCTGAACAACTTACCCCATTTTGTCTAATCAACAATATTAGCAACTCCCACATTAAAATATAACTTTCAACATCATCTACTTTTTGACCAGTAATAGCATTTCTAATTTTATTCTCACAGTATTCAATTATCGTTTTTTTGTGAGTTACTCCTTTAACTAACGGCCCTGGAAACTGGCTCAATTCTTGGAACTCCTCATCATTAGCTAAGAAGGACGAAGTGCTACATATTTCAACTACGGCCGGCTGACCGTCTATGGGATAGTGAGGAAGAATACGGAGCAGTTTTCCCGAAGCAATCGACGCTTTGATGTGGGCCATCGTAAATTTCGCAGGGGTTAGGCGTTGAGAAGCTGTTGTAGTATCATCGAGGGCCAATAGCGAATCAGTTTGATCGAAAGGTCGAGAATAGCTATAAATATAATACAATCAACAAAATTAATATGAATATCTTTGTATATATATATATATATATATATATATATATATTATATATATATATACACACATATATAACTGAATTTATAGGCAGAGGAAGAGAAGAGGAATAAGCAAACTTACACTTGGGATATAAACATAGGGAACCATTATAGTATATATGGAATATGAGGATTAAAAATGTAAGAGCATTTTAATAAACATTACAATTTAAAATCAAGAATATTGGCGATAAAACATTCATTTTGATCACCATCCTGTTTTTAATAAACATTACAATTTAAAATCAAGAATATTGGCGATAAAACATTCCTTTTGATCACCATCCTGTTTTTAATAAACATTACAATTTAAAATCAAGAATATTGGCGATAAAACATTCCTTATGATCACCATCCTGTTTTAAATGCATCACAACCTAATAAGATGCTCGGTGCCAATTTTATAAGTATTATTTTTTTGTACACACTACGTTGGGAAGACTTTTTTATCTTGAAGTATATTTTATTTTGTTCATATTTCATAACCATTATATCATCAGCGTGGCACAGTGCAAGGTAGAATAGCAATCATAACTAAGACATCAATAAGGTATCATGAACATAGTAAAGTTAGTAAAGGCTATTTCCAAAAAGTAATACAACACAGTGGGTACATACGACTACTTATGTAGCCGGGACCCACAGTTTTACGTGCCTTCCGAAGCACGGTAGCGGCTCAGTTATTTAAATTATAAATTAGAAATTTCTAATGCGTGTACCGGGATCGCACCCGGATTGTCCGACTTTGCAAACCAATACTGAGCCACTCAGATATGGCCGTCACTTCTATCACAATTAGTGTGTGTTATATATGTTATTAAAATTAAATTAATAGTTCAATCGTCAGAGATTTTTAGACAGATTAGCTGTCGAGTTTCCAGCGGTAATCCAAAATAGTTGCCAGCTAGATTGGATAAAATATACTTACACTATATTTGTGCCATACTCAATCATTAGTAACATCTGTGATATATGCTACAGTGACAAAGGAGTATCTAGGTGCTATTTGCGTAATTAATAATTAGATTCAACTGAACGTTTATTAAATTGCGTCCATACATTTTTCAATAAAAATAATGCAATAATGTACCTACCACAGAATAAATCAATCATGCGGTAAATCAGTAAATAGCATGATTCATGTATACACAAAAACTTCAAGCCCAATGTTAATATAAAAAGCAAATGGTTCAAGCAAGCAATCATATTTGTCAGCATTAATTCGTTATACTTGTATGAAAAACAGAAACCATATATCCAAATGATACAGCACTTTTGTTATACATGATATAAATAAAATTAAGCCAATCTGATGTAGTAAAATGATATAATGAATACAATAATATTATACAGAGTAAACCCTTGAATCCAGTTCTCCCTGATATTTGGCAGAAATCATTAAATTTTGTGAAAGTGCTGAAACATCTCGATTTTTATTCCAAGAGGACACATTTTAAAGATAAAGTCATCTGCCAACCTTCTCTCTTTCAATTCCATAACTCTTAATTTTAAGTAAGGAATGTAGTATCAGTGATTTATTATTAGAGTCGTCTTTGATGAGGTATTCCGGCATCCACCATTTTTATTTCCACAGTAACACCAATCTTGTAAAAAAGTAACAATTTAGTGAAAGTATTTTACCTCTGAAAAATTCAACAGAACGCCTATGTTTTGTTAATGAGTAAAATTTTCACATCACACTCACATCACAAACCATATGAAAGTTTCTATAGTCATGGCTATCTTTACTCTGTTTGCCGCACCATGGGACAGCTCAATGGCAAGAAATGGAAGATCAAGCAAGACATCACACGAAAATATCAAGGATAAAATGGAAATGGAGGCTGTTGGAATGGAGGTTCCGGGAAGATAAGAGAAGCCCGGGAAGATTACCAACGGGATGGACATAGAATATAGAATAGGGTATAACTGGATATAACTTGAGCAAAATAGAATTTCCTGGAGGCGTATGGAAGATGCTTATGTCCAGCCATAGACGGGAGAAGCTGGATGTGATGATGAAGATGATAATGATGCAATCAGGACATACGTTTTCTTCCTGGTCCACTTTTGCCATTTTTCCTTCCTTGTAGGAATTGAGAAGGCCGCAACGTTTTTGATTTTTCATTATGTGTCCCAGATTTTTGAGTTTTGATTTTCATCAGAATTTCACATTCCTTGCCCATTGCGTGCAGCACTTCGGAATTGGCAATTCAGTGAACCCACGATATACCCTAGGATATTCATCGTTGTCATTACAAAATGCTCTTCAGTTCCAAATTCAATTGAACGATCTTCTTGTTCGTTAAGTTCGCCTAGCCTAAAGGTTCTACAGAAACTTCATTTCGTCTTTTGCCAAATTTGGTATTGAAATCTCCCGTTATTTGGATCGTTGCGTTGGTAACTTTTAACCGTAGTTTTAACTCAATAGGTATTTTGTGAATACAAAAGCTGAGACTATTTCCATATTTTAAAAAAATCTAAAGTGACTTTAGAATTTAAAGGAAAGTCGATAGATAGGTTGAATATCATATTAATTAATTATGATGAATGAATGACTGTTTATGTATTACAAATTTTATTAATTTTGTGCATATTATTTATCCAATAAAGTTTCCTATTGATGTTATACAATTTATTTTAATGTAGGTTTTAAAGCGATAGAAAATATTTACCATATTAACGAAGCATAGGCGTTGCGTTTAATTTTTAAGGAGAGCTGTAAAATTTTAAATAATTTAATACTTCTTTAGGAAACAAGAACAATCATAGATGCCTGAATATTTAATCGAGATATTTATTTGGAATAAAAATCGACCTGTTTTAGCATTTTCACAAAATTTATTAAATATTGCCAAATATCCAGGTTGACTGTTTTAAGTGGTCCACAAAAAAAGGAGTCAATACGAAAAAATCTTACGAAGTAATAAATATTCTTAACAAATGACAAAAATTTGTTGATTATGTAGATGATACGGTAATGTAAGAAGCCTTAAAACTAGTCTTTAAATATTCCTGATATTTTTTATGACAGCAACAAATTAGACACTTTATCACCAGCTACTAAGCATTTTTACTTCAAACTTTTTGTAAAAATAAAGCTTTTAATTTGAATGTACAACAGACGTAGGCGCGAGTAAATATTAGGGAAACACAATTTCAACATTTTAGATGAAAGTTTCTTTAAAATATGAGTAATGAATATTTGTTAATACAATATTAGATAGCAATGTTAAAAATTTTTTACTAGAGTAAAGGACTTAACCAAAAAAATGGATTTTTAATGTTAATGAATAAGTGACAGGGTTGATAACAATTTTCTCATCATCATAAGTGGCTCGACAATCCATTGTGGATCTTGGCTTGCTCACAAAGAAGTCGCCACTCTTGTCGATTCCTGGCAACTTCCCTCCATCTTCTAACCCTTAGAATCTGTAAATCTTCTTCCACATCATCAATCCATCTCATTCGTAGTCGTCCTCTACTTCTTGTGCCCTCTGGTTTTGACCAAAACAATATTCTGACCAAAAGAATAAAAAGGGAAGTCTGGTAAGAGAAAATATGTTTTGGGAATATATGATGTGGTATTGAAAATAGGTTAAAGTACTTTAATATTCCTAAAACAGCTAATCATAACAAATATTTCAAAGATTCGCTGACAAAGGTGTGCACTAAACATGTTTAGGAATATTAGTCACAATTAAAAAAGTACTCAGAATACTAGAGTAATATATAATAATTTAAATAATTATTTAGATATCTGGGAATAGATATAATATTGAAGAAAAAACATGCTTTAAATACATTTCGATGTACAAAGCGAGAAATGAGCAAGATTAGGTGACTTGTTGATGTTTGGTTGAGTGACGTAGGGTCAATTTTGATAAGGTAACGAAGGTTTGACTAAATTAGGCTGGGGGAGGCTCGGTCCTGGTCACTATTGCATTCTTAGGCGGGCAGAATCAATCAGTCCCGTCTCAGCGGACCGGACACGTGAACTAAATAAACTAGGGAGATCCTAGTGAGCCGTATTAGAGTGTGTACCTCTTATTTTGTCTCGAAAATGTCCTTACTTTCCCTCCTACTCTCTTAACTTTTCCATCCGCGTCTCTGCATTTCCCAGCAGCACTGCCTTCCCATTTAGTGGTGCTCGCCTGATTCTGTTACATAACGCCGGGAGGAAAGTGGTGGAACAGGTTCTTCCGGGACTGAAGATGGGATGGGTGCCACTGCCAGGACTCTTCCTTTGACCATCGACAACAAATAACATGCCATTCTCTATTACGCCGTTATCCTATATTTTGCGATCACGACACCTAAGGATGTTAGACGTAGTGGCGGCAGTGATGCAACATGTCATGTATCGGGACATGTGGCAACTGTACTGTAGGAAGAGTCAAAGACTGAGAGTAAGATTCGTATTATACTTTCTTAAACAAAAAGTTTGATCCTACGATGATATAGCTTTCAAGCATATGGTCACGTCAGGAAATTATGTAAAAAAAAGAGCGAAGGGAAAGTCAAGGATGTGGCAGTGTGGGTCGCATAGTGACTGAATAACTGTGTGCGTCAAGAAACGGACGATATGAATTGAAGGGGGTCACAGAAACGGTTCGCTGGAGGGTCCGAAATTCAGATACCTGGTCGAAGAGGCCAAACGGCGTTTGGGGGCTGGACCTAGTGAGGCGTGAATCCTCTACTCGACATGGCGACGGATTGAAGTGTTGAGCTGAGGGTTCTCCAAACTAACGTAGACACGACGAGATTGGCACACGACCTCGCTGAGAGGAGATATGATTTCGTGGCGGCGGAACCAGACCCCATGTTTTGAGGAAATCGAGGATGGTTTGCAGACAGCGCCGGAGTCGTCGGCGTACATGTCCGGAATTACAAACTTAAGGTATAAGGTATATGGGATTGAGGCCTACATAGACTTAATATTAAGATAATGAAAAGATCGAATCTGGTTTGCTACTATATTTAACCGAATATACCAGTAGATGAGTATGAAAACCGGTTGAATGTCCGTAATGAAAGATCAGGCGATGGTAGAACGAGTGCATGGTGCTCGGTGACTTCAACGTGAAATCCGCACAATGAGGCTCGCCGCACTCGACACTCACGGGCAAATGTTGATGAAATGGATCGGGGTTCTAGATTTTGTGATTCTGAACACTAGTCTGCAGCCAACATTTGTGATAACTAAAAATCGATGCAGGGAACGCTGGATGTGCAATTAACTAGATGTGCTACCAGACTATACCAGTATGAATCACAAACTTGTCAACTTCTCGAAAAAAACTTCTAGAAAAAAAAAACAATCCATTCAAGCCAGCTCCATTTTAAATCAGATTTCTGATGTACCGAGATATCGATAATTAAAATTTATCAGTAACAAAAAGGACCAAGTTCTAAATACCAGCGAGGGAAGCAAGCGAGATTAGATGACTTAGTGAGATTTGGTAAAATTTGGATAGGTTAGTTATATCTCGGCAAATACATATTTAAAGTGAAAAAGAATGACATATTCGGATTCGGAACATTAGACTTAACTCCCGAGAAAAGTTTCAAGAATATACGTAACTACGAGTAGGTAATTTTTTTTAAAGAATAAAAGTTTAAATTTTTAAAATATTTTTTTTTTTTGACAAATTAATGGATATTTCCTATTTTTTAAATTACATATAATGTATTTTAATAACTTAAATATGTTGCCCTAATATTTTATCGACCCACAGTTGTAATATACACAACAACCTTGAATTAACAATTCCATACATTTCAACACCCTAATTTAACGACTATCAATGATTGATCGAATGGTTATACATCATAATACATATCCCATAAACAGTAAGCAACAGACCAATTGGTACCAAGTACTCTTTCAAAACCTATATCGGTTAATACAGGCAACAACCAGTTTATGTTAAGTATCTCAATTTCTAAACAAATTACTGGAAAACAAATATGTATATACAAAAGCAGGATTTGGGAAACAAAAACTAAATGGTAACCAAAAATCCTTACAGTTTAAGTATGGTATGCTTCTATCTTACAAATAGTAGGAGTAATTAGAATCCTAATTAATTAACTTAAATAAGAAATCTGTTAAGTGTCTTTAAAATATATTTAGTATGCGGAAAATCGAAATTATCGGGAAAAATAGATGCATATTATATATATATATATATATATATATATATATATATATATATATATATATATATATATATATATATGTATATATATATAAATGATGTTTCTAAGTCCAAGAACAATATTTTTAAAAAATAACTTTATTGACAAGGGACTACTTACTACAGTAAAATGCAAAATAAGAGTGACGCTATACAATGCAAAAGTAAATTAAGTAAGCTCGGTGACGCCGAGGTGTAGCGTGCTGACGCTGTCCTTTTATTATAGTTGAATTAGCAGTTCTGGTTTCTTAACTCCTCCGGGGCTAGATGAGAACTATGGGGTGGCATAGTTCGAAGAAATGGAAAATTATCTGGTACCTTGTTTTCTTGTTCTGTGGATTGTTTTGGTGATTCTTGATTTGTCCTTTTTCTGTATATTCGCCAAATGGTGTAGACAAGGAAAATGATTGCTAAGACATATAAAATTATGGTATAAAAACTGACATGTTGAAAATGAACAGGAACTGTGTCTAGATTGTCTATTTTGTTTTCTTGATCTGCTAAAGCACTTTGGACATTATTTAATTCAATTTTATCGAGTCTATTTTGATTGGTTTAAGGTTTGGATCACTGACCGGCGTTTTTAGTGATACTTCTAAAGTTGGCAGTTCCATTTTAACAAAATTTGGAGTTTTTAGTTCAAATGTTTTTAAAACGTAATTGTCTATATATATTTCGCACGCACTATTGAGTTCGATCAAGTAACTACCGTTTAATGGAATATTGTCCGAATTCTTATCGCATTTTTGAATACTAATCACTTTGTTTCGCGTTATTACGATCCACTTATTGTTTTCTAGTTTTTGAATTTTTAATTATTATTAATTTCTATTAGCACTGATTGACATTGATTTACAAACTTTGAGTACTGTATGAGATGAACTTCGCAAGGGGCTGTTGGTGTTACTTCAATTGACTGGACATCGTGGCATAAATATTCTTCTTCTACCAATTTTTGACATTGAACGTTGGCAAGTGCATATTGGTATCGATTGGAAAGTAGGAATTTGGATTTTGGAATAATTGTTCTAAAATGAGTTTGGTATCTGGTCGGAAAGGAATAAAGATGATAATAATCATAGTCATTGATCTCAACAATAGGCAATTCAAGTACAAAAATTATTTTATTTGCTTTACTATAACTTTTTATCTTAATTATTTTTTCGAACAACAAAATATTTTGCAAAGATAATTCAAAAGGGAGTTTGTTATTTTTTAGAAATTTACTGATGTTTAAAATTTCGAGAAATAGTTCATTTGGGTCGGCTATTGAATTATGAAAGGTATTTAGTTTTGAAAAGCTGATAGCAACTTCGATTTTTTCTAATAGGTCATAAATAATTTGGAAACTAGTGTAAAATTGCGATACAAGTCTTTCTAGTGCAAAATAATGAAATGTCTCAACTTTTTCTATCTTTATATCTTTAATTAACTTTTGAACTTCTGTTATTCGTGAGCTTAAAATTAACTGGTTATGGGCTAAGATTTTTGTATTATTTTCAAAATTCTTTATTGAGGATCTTAATAAGGTGATTTGATTTTTAACTATAGTTTTAATATTATTTTGATTATTTGTAAGGGTTGATATAGCGTCGTCGTAACGTTTTGCATCGTTTTGGTCTAGGTTTCCGGTTATAAATTTGATTGCGGAGCCTATACCATCAAATAGAGATCTTTTTGATCTGGTATTCCAAAAGGGATTTAACTGTTTTAACTCAAGATAAATTTTATTTTCCAAAATTTGGATTAAATGATAGGAGTCTTGGAATTCTTTATTAAAGCTTAGAATTTGAGAAGTATTTGAAAGGGTATTTATCATGGAATAATATTGATTTTGTAGAGTTAGAAAATTTGTAGTAATATTTGTTATGTCATAGATATGTATAAAAGTCCAAACATCTGTCTGAATTCGGGCTGTGCCTAAATGAAGGGGTAAAAGTCCGGGATTGTCGTTTAAGTTATGGAATTTGGATGTGTCTCGTCTTGCGTCGACGTTTGTTGTCCAGAGGGTGAACATTAAAATGTAGATTTTCTGCAAAATTTTGGAGGTATTTTAGAATATCTTCATCTACATCTCCAGGATTATTTATTATTGATTCGTCCTCTAAGGCGTTTATTGTAATACGAGATAGACAGTCTGCGTTTGTATTGTTTTTTCCCTTTTTATATATAATTTTATAATCGTACTCTTCCAGTTTTAGACGCCATCGGATTAGTTTTGAGTTTGGCTCCTTTAGGCTGAAAAGCCAAGATAGTGGTTTGTGATCTGTGTAGATATAAAATTTCCTGCCGTAAAGGTATGGTCTGAAATGTTTACAGGCCCATACAATTGCTAACAGCTCTTTTTCTATGGTCGAGTAATTTGTCTCCGATTTATTTAGCGTTCTTGAGGCGTATGCGATGGGTCGATCATTTGGAACATTTCCTTGTGATAATACAGCTCCAATTGCAAAATTACTAGCGTCTGTCGTTAAAATAAATGGTTGGGAAAAATTTGGGTATTGTAAAATAGGGTCGTTTGTTAAGATTTGTTTACAAGTTTCAAAACAGTCAATAAAATCTTTATCGTGATTTACTTTAGAACCTTTTTTCAAACATTTGGTCATCGGTTTAGTAATTTTTGTAAAATCTTTTATAAATCGTCTGTAGTAACCTAATAATCCTAAAAAGCTTTTTATTTCGGTTTGAGTTTTTGGAATGGGAAATCTTTTTATGGCAGAGATTTTATCAGGGTTTGGTTTTACGCCTTGAGGGGTAATTACATGTCCTAAATACATAACTGTTTTTTGTAAAAATTCTGACTTGTCTAATTGTACTTTCAAGTTACTCTTTCTGAGTCTTTCGAAAACTATTTTTAATTTTTCAAGATGCTCTTGTAAAGATGTACTATAAATTAAAATATCGTCTAAATATACTATACACGTTTCGTCTGTTAATCCTCTTAAAACATTATCAATAACTCTCTGAAAAGTCGAGGGTGCATTTTTTTAAACCAAAAGGCATTCTTTTGAATTGAAAGTGACCTTGTGGTGTACTAAAAGCTGTTTTTTTCAACATCTTGTGGGTCGACTTCTATTTGGTGGAAGCCACTTGCAAGATCTAGTGTCGAAAAGTAATTTGCTCTCCCTAATTTATCTAAAATTTCTGTTATGTTTGGTAACGGGTATTTGTCATCTACGGTTCTCTCATTTAACTTTCTATAATCTATTACTAGGCGCCATTTTCTTTTTCCTGTAGCATCTTGTTTTTTCGGAACCACCCAAATGGGACTCGAAAACGGGGAATTGCTATCTTCTATTATACCTTCTGCTAACATCTTATATATTTGGGATTTAACCTCTTCTCGGTGAACTTCCGGGAAACGATATGATTTTGTATATATTGCAGAATCATCAGTAAGTTTAATTTTATGTTTAATACTATTAGTAAAACTTAAAGGTATTCCTTCGCAATAAAAAATATCTCTATATTGGAAACAAAGCTTTTTTAGTAATTCTTTTTCTTCTTTGTTGCAATGATTTATCCTTATATTTTTTAAATTCCTCTTTAACATGTTATCATCATTAATAGACGTTTCTTCGTCAGTTTCCATCTTTCTTATAAAATTAATATTTACAGTATCTAATGGTTCTATATCAAAGGGTTCAGTAATAGTTAACGTTGTCTTATATTCGCTTATATTCGTAATAGTGGTTATAGCAAAATTATTTTTTACATTAACTACTGCTTTAGGCATTTCGATTCCTTTACCGAAATTCTTATATTCTAATATACCTAATCCTACATTTAATTTTACCGGTATTTTGACTATTTGCTTAGTTCTAGGGGGAATAACTATTGTATGATTTAAAATTGACTTGGGATATAATATATCCTTTTTACTGGGTTCAAAAATTATGGGTATCGTTACATAAGGCGTTTTCATTTGTCGCGTGTTAACATTAATTGAAGCTTTTAATTTTTGTAATAAATCTATACCAATTAATCCATCAAAATTTTCGCTAAATTTAAAAACATAAAACTTATTATATTGATTTACTTTAAAAATGTTAAAAGCTGGAATATTAATTATTTCATTGTGCATAGAAATTCCGTGAGCCGTCTGTATATTAAAATTTTCGTAAGAAATAAAATTTTTATAAAATTTATGCGCTAACTGTGGAGATATCAAACTTTTGGAAGACCCTGTATCTAATAAAAATCTAGCATTGAGTTCAGGAATGATAATATGTGGTAAATCTGCTATCGTTGTATTTAAATATATTATGTCGGATTGTAGTTTTCTTGGGCCATGCAAAAATTTCTGTTTTCAACATTTTGTGTGGGATTGTGATATGATCTTTCTTTTGTTTCATTTGGATTGCGATAAGGACTGGATTGAGTTTCATAAATGTTCTCGTAAGGAAGTTCATTAGTTCCTTGTGTTGGGTGTACGTAATCAGTGAGAATATTATTTTCAAAGGGGTTTTCGAATTGTATTTGATCGTTATTAATTTGTTGATTAAATAATTGCGTGGAGGTAAAATGTGGTCTAGATCTTAAAGAAGTATTTCGTGAAGTTGTATCCATCGGTTCTGGCTGGTATTGATTTTGATTTTGGGATTGATTATTAACATTTCTTTGTTGAAAATTAGGATTATTATTATGGAAGTTCCTTGGTCGGAAATTAGAATTATTATTGTCGAAATTCCTTGGATTAAAGTTAGAATTATAATTATTGAAATTTCGGAATTGACTTTGATGTGGCTGAAAGGTATTGTTTGGATTAAAATTATTATTTAGGTATTGCGGTCTGATGTTTTGATATTGGTAAGGTGGAAATCTCATATTAGGGCGATTTTGTTGTAAATTATTTCTAGGAATAAAAGTTCGATTAGAATTATTGTTTCTCGTAGGATTATGTCTCGATGAGGGTCTAAAAGAATTTTGTGAGTTTAAATTATTTCCGCGTTGTAACGAATATAGAAAATTCTCTTCTTCGATAACGAAGCTCATAGCTTTCTCTAAACTGTCGGGGTTTCTTAATCTTATATTTGTTTGTAACGATAAGGGTAAGCCTCTAATGTAAGTCTTTAAACATAAGTCATCGTAACTGTTTATTCTAATTAATTTCTCTTGTGCATTAATATTAAGCGTATTTAATTTTTGTGTTACTAAACTACGTGTTTCTTGGCATCGCATGCCAAAATTATAAGGGGTTTCATTTTTGAAAGGCCTCAACGTTATTAGGTCTTGAATAAGGCAATCGAGATCTCTCTGGTCTCCAAAACTAAGATTAAGGGCATCTTTTACGAGTTGCCATGTATTTAATTCTGTCCTAGAACCTATTAACATTTGAGCTCTTCCATTTAATTTACCTAATATAGCTCGAAGTAAAAATGTATTTAAGGTGCCGTCTGTTTGACTAGCAAAATTAGTTATTAAATTTTCACAATTTTCTATAAATATGGTTAAGGTATGTGGATTACCATCGTATGTTGGGATGGAATCTAAGTAAAGTTTTAATAATTGATAGTTCGTTTAAGCCATTTCGTTATTTGTATTACTATTTGTTTCTAAAATTGAATTTAATTCTGCTACAAGGTTACTTAAATCTAATTTGCTATCTGTTTCGCTCATTAAATATTTATTCAGATAATATATCAAATTTTAATAAAATATAAAATATGTTTCAATATAGAACGTTCAACTTCAATATAATAAGATATTGTCAAAAATATAATAATATAATATAATAATAATAATCTTTTTCTTATTAAAAATATCTTGCAAAATCATAAAACATTAAAAAAAATTGTTTGCTATCGTTAGCTCTCTGACTATAAGTATTTTCAAATATGGAAATAATAAAATGGAAAATAAAATGGAAAAATAGGAAACACTTACATTAAAATGTAGATTTTCAACATTGCTGCCTATAGGATTCGACGATTTTGTTCTTCTCCCAGGTCTCGTTGAAACTACTGCTTAAATCTACTGCCTCTAGGGTTCGACGATTTTTGTTCTTTCCCAGGTCTTGGTGATACCTTGTCTAAAGTTGATCTTGGACACTTTCACAAAAAGTTCGTTTTTTCGGTGAATCGTTAAAACGAAAAACTACGCGAAACCGTTCGATTTTTGTAACGTTTAGCGTAATTCCCGAAAATCTGTACTGACTGCGCCAATGATGTTTCTAAGTCCAAGAACAATATTTTTAAAAAATAACTTTATTGACAAGGGACTACTTACTACAGTAAAATGCAAAATAAGAGTGACGCTATACAATGCAAAAGTAAATTAAGTAAGCTCGGTGACGCCGAGGTGTAGCGTGCTGACGCTGTCCTTTTATTATAGTTGAATTAGCAGTTCTGGTTTCTTAACTTATATATATATATATATATATATATATATATATATATATATATATATATTTTAAATTATTTAGTCTACTAACTTAACAGTTTAACTTATCTATGTAATAAACTTTTATAAAGTGAGCGGTCAATCAATTTTTAAAATGACCAAACACTCTATAAAATAGATTCTAATATTTTTAGATAACTTAGGAATCTTTTTAAGCAAACACTTTGTAGATTGTGAAAGAAAAATTACTCGTATTCATATATGCAAGGTTCATTAATCGGTAATCGTATATGGATCATAATCTTCTTACTTTCAACTTTGTTTTTCAGCGTGTGATAAGATCCAGTTGGTCAAAAAATGACATAATGTAATCTTTTGAAATATACTTTTTCAATCTATTAGATTATTTTTAATCAAACAACGGTTTTTTATTTCGAGACTATCATTAGTATTATTTATTGGTAATTCTTTTTCGTGGGGATCCAATTCTATCTATGCTGGCAGTACTTCATGTAATCTGTCGTTTCAAATGGTCGCCACAAAGCCATTCTCATTAAATATATAAATACCATTTATCGTTAAAACAAACATTAATACATATAAAATTTAGTCATGTTCCGCTATTGCTATATATTCACTTGCCAGATGTGGAAGAACTTAACAATTGAGGGGTTGCCACTTGTTTATTTTTGAAACAATCAACAAAAACACTAAATGTTGAAGACAAACAGTTTTTAACGACCATCCTCGTATTATTGAACCTTCAAAAAGCTTTTATTCTGTTATATGGTATTATTGAGCAAACCAAAATAGTAAGATAGTGTAATGGAGGCCATACACGTTAGGGTTTGCATGATGCTTTTAACCTTGCACGCATAACCGACAGGTATAACCGAGTTCCATATTACATATACATGTTATGGAGGCCATACACGTTAGGGTTTGCATGATGGTTTTAACCTTGCATGCATAACCGACAGGTATAACCGAGTTCCATATTACAAATACACGTTAGGGTTTGCATGTACAGTTTTGCCATTAACTCTTCTGTTAAGCTACGTGACGGTGTGTGCAGGACGCCTACGATACTTTGTGTGGTATATACGTACCAAACTACAATGGACGACAACGATGTGATAGCAGTACTTGGCTTAACACTTATTCTTCAGAAAAGAAAAAAAAAGAGAGATCGCACTGAATGGTCTAAACGCTGGTTATTGAAAAGAAATCATTTCTCCCACGTAAATTTGATAAATGAATTGAGATTTAAACCAACAGATTACAAAAATTATTTACGAATGGATGAAAAACTTTATTTGAAACTATTATCATTGATTACTCCGTTAATACAAAGACAAGATACTGTTATGAGGAAAGCAATATCAGCACATGAGAGACTAGCAGTAACATTAAGATTTCTTGCAACAGGAAGAACATACGAGTGTCTCAAATATTCTGCTATTATATCACCTCAGGCTTTGGGCCGAATAATACCAGAAACATGTGATGCTATTTATGAAGCTCTGAAAAAGGAATATCTACAGGTGAGTAAATAAAACCAAATTCGAGTAGTTAGACAAGTTTAATAGGTTGACATATTTAAATTAATTCGTAATTAAAATTTGAATAAAATGTTGCTGTTGTTGGTTGTGTGTCAAATTCTGGTGCAGAAGTACTTTGTTCTTGAGTGTTATATCCTGAGTGTTGAATTGGTGATGTGCAGAGCTCATTTTGCGGTACAGGAGAAATCGTGTACCTTTGTTGTGTCGGAGATACGCATGGTTGTCTTTGAGGCGCAACAGAAGCCGTGTGGGTATACGGTTTTGTAGAATATTGTACTACTGAGGGCGAAGGAGTTGGATTTCGTGGGAGATTAGGATGTGGTGAAGAAACATATGTTAAAGTTCGACGATTTTGAATTTCTTCACTATTCAAATTGCCCATCTCTGCATCGAACAAGGTGTCGTTAATTATTTTCTCCGCAATCAACCGTTGACGCTTGTCTAGCGATCTTAATTTAATTGCGATAGATCTTCCCAAAAGATCGTACCGATCTTCTGTCGCCGAAGCAGAAGCAGGACGCTTAAAATGGTCTTTCACTGATAGTAATATGTCAGTGGTTAACTGATCTTGCTCTGTCCTTTTCTTCTTTCCCGGTCTAGTAGCAGGTAATGGAGTCTTTTTTGGTGTCGTAATATCATCAGTAGCATTTGCAGCTGCATTATCCGTAATATTATTATCTGTATCCGTATTATCCGTATTATCTGTGGTATTTTCGGTATAGTTGTCAGTATCCTGTAACAATACAAAGTAATATTTATTTTAGTTTCCAGATTCATCGGATAAATGGAAGGAAATAGCACAACTTTTTGAAGAGAGATGGAATTTTCCTCACTGCGTGGGTGCCATCGACGGAAAACATATTGACATAGTTCCACCTGCTGATAGTGGATCTCATTTTTACAACTACAAAGGACGACATAGCATGGTTCTTATGGCAATAGTTGATGCCAAATACAGATTTCTATTAGCAGATTTTGGTACAAATGGAAGAGTTTCCGACGGAGGTGTTTTGCAGAATACAAGCTTTTTTGAAAAGTTACAAATGAAACGTTTAAATCTTCCAAACTCCGAACCAATTCAACACAATTCAAGGTGTTTTGCCATATGTATTTGTTGCTGATGATGCGTTCCCCTTGAGACCTGACATGCTGAAACCATATCGTCAGGCGGATTTGAGCAGCTACGATAAAAAAATTTTTAATTACAGATTATCTCGAGCAAGAAGAATAGTTGAAAACGTTTTTGGCATACTGACATCAAGATTTCGCATTTACCATACTCAGATCAATTTAGAACCAATCAATATAGAAAAAGTGGTGATGGCTACATGTGTTTTGCACAACTTTCTAATGGACCAGACCCCTAATTCATATGCACCTCCAAGATGTTTTTATCGAGAAAATATGGATAATGGAACTGTTGTTACCACGGGTTACGATATCACACGTTCACACGCAGAAAATTTGCAAGTACAAAATCGAGGAAATGTCCTGAATGATGCAAAAAAAGTCAGACTTGAATATCAAACTTACTTTGTGAATGAAGGCAAAGTACCTTGGCAGGATAGTTTCATTGAAATGTGATATATTTCTTTTATTTATGTAATAATATTGTTTGATGAATAAATGAGCAACCTCACCGCTTAAGAGTTGTTTCTGTAACAATCTATGTAGTTACGTACCTACATTTTGTAAAGCTATGAACGAAGTTGCAAGAAACTTAGGTATAGACGACCATACATCTAGCGTTACAAGTTGTATTCGAGAGTACCTACCCATTAACATGAATGGTATAAAAAAATATAATGCTTTGTGGTCGGCTGTACCTAATCTATAAATTACAAAATAATTGCAATTTGTTACAAAACAAATAATTACAAAACAAATAAATTACAAAACAAAGTACTAATTTATACTTACATTGGAATCATTCTCATCAATATCCGAAATGTTAGATCGTGAACTGCGAGGAATGTCTTGATCTGCAATAAAATCGAATAGTTCAAAGTACCACAGTGTTGGTTTATAAATATCATCAGATGATGCTCCAGATCTCACAGATTCATCGTACTTTTTTTTTTCTCGTCTAACATTACTACGTAACGTATTAATTTTTTTAATGACATCTTCTTTTGTAGCAGTAGGATCCAATTCCTTGAGCTTAATTATCAGTTTCTTGTATGCTGCCGATCGTTTGTCTCTATCGTGATATTCTTTGGACTTTACGCGCCAAAGACAATGTTCGGACTTATAAATTTCAATAAATTCTTCTAATGTGGCATTGCGCTTGCGACTCGCCATTTTCGAAGATCGACCTTTCACCGTTGCAGACAAATAAAAACTGAGAAGAGAACTATGGCAGGGCAGGCAAGCTCGCCAGACGCCACACACGCTAGGGTATGCTCGCAGGCAAGCAAAACCGAGCGGCATAAAATATCAATTTTCCTATTTGCTCGGTTGCATGTACATGCACCGATAACTGTACAGTTTTATCCCATACACGTTAGGGCTTGCCTGTCGGTTATGCATGCAAGGTTAAAACCATCATGCAAACCCTAACGTGTATGGCCTCCATTGAGTTTTCATGCACAGTTTTGCCATTAACTACGTGACGGTGTGTGCAGGACGCCTACGGTACTTTGTGCAGTATATACCTACCAACCTACAATGAATGACAACGACAGCTGTACTTGGCTTAACACTTATTCTTCAGAAAAAAAAGAGAGATCGCACTGAATGGTCTACATGCTGGTTATTAAAAAGAAATCACTTCTCCCACGTAAATTTGATAAATGAATTGAGATTTAAACCAACAGATTACAAAAATTATTTACGAATGGATGAAAAACTTTATTTAAAACTATTATCATTGATTACTCCGTTAATACAAAGACAAGATACCGTTATGAGGAAAGCAATATCAGCACATGAGAGACTAGCAGTAACATTAAGATTTCTTGCAACAGGAAAAAGATACGAGTGTCTCAAATATTCTGCTATTATATCACCTCAGGCTTTGGGCCGAATAATACCTGAAACATGTGATGCTATAAGAACTATGGCAGGCAAGCTCGCCGGACGCCACACACGCTAGGGTATGCTCGCAGGCAAGCAAAACCGAGCGGCATAAAATATGTATTTTCAAACTGCTCTGCCTAGTGGTCTCAGACGTGGCTCTGAAAATTCCACCGAAATCTGGAACCAGAGGTGGCCTATCTATAGATAACAATTTAGGATTGTAAAGTTACTCTAAGATATGAATGTGTATCGTTAAGTAATAAATATCTTTTAGTGTTGGTGTAAATGAAACAAAGTTAGTGTTAGAAGGCTGTACAAAATTAAAGATGAAATAAATTAAAAATAATAAAAACATTGCAGTAGAGCAGTTTTCGTTTCTTATTAAACTGAAGCCGGAAATTAAGACATACCGAACAATACATGGCAACGTAAAATTCATTTTTAATTTACAGCTTAAGGACCATATCATCTGTTACGCGTTCTCTAAAATTTAGTATTCTTTAGTAGTCTAAAATTTTAAAAAGTATAGCAATATGCATAGTGCACATAGTTGTTTTCATATGTTACTTTCTTTGTTAGCAATAATGCCCAAACCATTTTAATAATACGTAAAAGATTTATATAAACTTTAAAGAATATGTCAATACTACCTTAAGAGCGTAACTTACAACAATTGATTACTGAAGTAAAGATAACAGTTTCATAGCAAGCTTAGAAAGGCGATCTGTTAGATTGTAGTTTTCGTAGTTTGATCAAAAATAGAAGAAACATTTCATTGTTAACTGAGGTTACTTACATCTACTTTAGATCATACAAAATGTTTGCTTAAAAAGATAATCTAAAAAATCGATTTTTCAGGGGCTCACCTAGAAGCATCAAGACCGTATTGACTATGTGTATGTGTATCCCTGTAGTATCCTCCTATTTGCGTTGAGCTCATTTGACTGTAAAAGCTCTGCCTCGTATACCTAAACAAGTGAACAAAGCACAACTATATGATAAATATGGCAGCGAGGGTGACTTTTCGGAAGAGATGTTAGTATGTGAAGAAATGTTAGCAAGTTCGTATGTGAAGTGATGGGTGTGTGGTGAGGAATGAAAAATATGTCATTTCTGAAGAAATGCTGCAGAATAGTTCATAAATCGCAATGGTAGTGATTCGATTGTGTCAAATGTGGCAGAAGCAAATTGTCAAACTTAGTTGAAACATACTGGAGAAGGAAAAAAGGAAATAATGAAATACAATGGTAAATAAGTTCATTACTAAGTAACTAATTTTCTTAATTGCATATTTTTTCAAAGCACTTTTAACGACTACCTTCTAAGTTTCATCATTAATATCTCTGTACACATGTTTCGAGTATGTTATTTTAAACTGAAGTGAAATTGCGTATTTTTCAACTAATAGTATAATTTATTTTGGCAGGTACGAACCGTAGGTACGTTCGGCAGGGCTGTGTGCTGTCTCCAACCTTGTTCAATGTCTACGCGGAAGAAGTTATTAAAAAAGCTCTTATGAACGAAAAAGCCGGAATAAAGATCAACGGTCACCCCATTTGCAATATCCGATATGCTGATGATACCGCGCTCATAGCAGAAAATATTGAAGACCTACAGAGATTACTAAACAAAGTGGTAGAAGCAAGTAAAGAATTTGGTCTGTCACTGAATACAAAGAAGACCAAATTCATGATAATTACAAAGAAACGTATCAATAATATCAACTTACATGTAGGACAGAATCTCATTGAACGAGTACAAAATTACAATTACCTCGGAACAAATATTAACGAGTCAAACGAATACACCAGAGAAATAAGAATAAGAATAGAGAAAGCCCGCAGTGCCTTTAACAATATGAAACAAATGTTGTGTAGCCGTAACCTAAGCCTAAAGCTGAAAATACGAATGCCTAAATGTTATGTTTTCTCGGTCCTGTTGTATGGGGTGGAGGCGTGGACACTAAATAAGCAATGTATGGGTAAGCTGAAGGCATTTGAGATGTAGGCTCCACGATACCTGAGCCAGTTGTAGAGGTATGGGACAGGCTAGGCTCTACAATCTACATGCTTGGTCCATTCAAAAGTCTTACAGCCCAACTTCTCCTTCTAGACCGTAGAAGGTGCTCTCTGATGGTCAGTATGCTTTCCGATCACTGTAGACTCACGCGGCACTTTCATCTGCTTGGATTGGAGGATAGCCCACGGTGCCGTCTTATCGAGTTCTCCTTAAAGAGATTCTGCTAAATGATTAGACGTTCAGAAAGGCAGGAAAGGCTCAGACTTCGATTACTGCAGATATGTAGTCCTTATGGGCCTATTCCGTATGATAGGGGTGATAAAATGGAGCTGTCTTAGGAGGTCTAGGTGTCTGAGTGGACCATAAATGAGTCCTGCCACGATCCACCATAACCATAATGGTAGGTACTGAAATTGTTGCAAAAGCGATTTACTACAATTTTCCTTACAAATATTTTCATACGGTAGATATTTTCCGAGTTAAGGTGGAAAAAAGTAGAAGGGGTCTACATAAATTACGTCATTTATTATTAACTTTACGACATAATGGTACACAAATAAAAAATTATACAATTTTAATTTCTTTTCTTTTTTTGCTACAATCAATATTTAAGGTCTTAAGATCTATTCAATGAGAAGCGATAGTGCGAGTAAACAACTAAATGTACGCTTATAGGGTTATACATATTTTAATTGGCTGCCTTTTGTGCTTTCTCCGCCTTCAGTTCTGTATTACGAAAATTAAGTGATTTATTTATGAGTATATATTTTTCATAGTCCGAATCCATATATATGGATTCGGACAAAGAAATGAAAGAGGCGAAATGTTTTTGGGTTTCTTGGTACGAAATGGCCTCTTTGCAATGAATAGCTTTTACAAAAAAAGTCCCCAAAGAAAATGGACCTGGGCAAGTCCAGATGGAGTCACCAAAAATGAAATTGATTTTGTCTTAACCAACAACAAAGACATGATCCATGATGTAACAGTTCTTAATAGCTGTTCAGTGGAAAGTGATCATAGAATGGTAAGAGCGAAGATCGTGCTAAATCTCCAAAAACAAAGATACAAAATGATAACAAAAACACACCCAATAGAATGGAAACCAATCGAAAACACCATGTCCTTCGAAGAGGAAATTCTGAGATGTCTAGAGACAACAAATATAGACATTATGGATATCGAAACCTTAAATGATAACTTAATAAAAGCTATTAAGAACGCAGAGAAAAAGTACAATACAAATTCTAGGAGAGATAAGGAGGAAAAGCTCAGTCAAGAAACAAAAAGACTTATGGAGGCACGAAGAGAACTTAAGAACAAAAACGATACGAATGCACGCGTACTACAACAACTTAATAAAGATATTAATAAAGCAGTGAGAAAGGACGTACGACAATATAACACAAAAAAGATTACAACGGTTGTCGAGAAAAATAAAAGTTTAAAGGTGCTGAAGAGATGTCAAGCTCTAGGTAAGAAGAACATTGTTAAGCTCGCAGATCGAAATGGAAAAGTGGTAACAGATAAAGATAAGATAATTAAGGTAGTTGAAGAATTTTACACAGAATTATATAGAGAAAGGGGGAAGAAAGACGGCACCAAGTTGAGAAAAGTCCAGAATGTGGGTTCAGAGGAAATAACAATCGAAGAAGTCTTAAAGTCATTAAATAGAATGAAAAACAATAAAGCAGCTGGTGATGATCAAATCGTTATTAAGGCAGTTAAAGCAGGAGGAAAGACAGTATTGAAAGCATTGACGCAATTATATAACTTATGCCTTTCAAACGAGGTTACACCATCTCAGTGGAATAAAGCTGTTATAGTAGTCATGCACAAAAAGGGAGATATAACAGAGCTAAAGAACTATAGACCTATTAGCTTGTTATCTCACGTTTATAAGTTGTTTATGAAGATAATAACTAATAGGTTGACATCAAAACTAGACTTCTATCAACCTTGCGAGCAAGCAGGATTTAGAGCTGGATACGGAACAAATGATCATTTGCAAACCATTAAGTCGTTGATTGAAAAAACCATTGAATATAATAGACCCCTGATACTTGTCTTTGTCGACTTTGAAAAAGCATTTGATACGGTCAATCAAAGTGAAATGCTCCAAGCTCTAACACAATGTAGAATAGATCACCGATACATATCTCTCATCAGATACATCTATCAACATGCTACAGCTTGTGTAAGACTTAATGAAGATACTGGGACTTTTCGTATTGAAAGAGGCGTTCGGCAAGGAGACAACATGTCTCCTAAATTATTTACAACTTTGCTAGAATACGCTTGTAAAACAATGATTGGAACGAAAAGGGCATCAATGTAGATGGAAAATTTTTAAATAACCTTAAATTTGCAGATGATATCGTTCTTATTGCAGACAGCTTTGATCAGGCACAGATAATGCTCCAAGAACTCCATACTGCCACAAAAAGAGTTGGTCTTAAAATAAATTTTTCAAAAACACAATTTATGACAAATTTAGTCCACAACAAAAACATCTCAGTAGAAGACAAAGATATTGAGCCAGTTGACTCCTATAAATACTTAGGCCATGAGATCAGAATAAGTCGAGACAACCAAACAATCGAGCTGAAAAGAAGAATAAACCTCGCTTGAGCTGCATTTGGAAGGATGAAGGATATTTTTAGGTCTAAGATTCCAATGTGTCTGAAAAGAAAAGTATTTAATCAATGTATTTTGCCAGTGATGACCTACGGCGCAGAAACCCTAACGCTCACAAGAACAACAGTGAGTAAACTACAAGTTGCGGAAAGAGCAATGGAGAGAATTATGTTAGGGATTTCTCTACGTGATAGAATACCCAATGCTACTATACGCAAAAGATCAGGAGTAGCAGACGTTATTGAAAGGATAACAACACTAAAGTGGAACTGGACAGGTCATGTAGCAAGATCAGTTGATGACCGGTGGACAAAAAGAATTTTGGAATGGAGACCCCGAATACAAGCTTACAGAAATAGAGGTCGACCCCCAACGAGATGGACAGATGACATAAAAAGAGTGGCTACAAATTGGATTCAGATGGCGCAAAATCGGACTAAGTGGACAAGCATGCGAGAGGCCTATGTTCAGCAGTGGACGTTAGAGGCTAGTTGATGATGATGATATATTTTTAAATAATAGGTCGCTTTTAATTCGATGCACTTACAAAGTTGGCATAAATGTTTTTCTTATCTCTTATGTCAAAACTTGGGAACAGATACTCATTATACAATTTTTTGTTTGTATTTTGAAAGCAAATGATAATATTAAATCAAGTGACAACACTGTCCCCAGCTGTAATGCTTTATCTTCGGTGAAATTAGTATTACAAGAGATGTCGAACAATAAAGATGCATCCCTGTCCATGATAACAACAAATACAAACAAACGAAGCTTATATGCCAACAAAATCTTTCGATTTTTGTTTATAGCTAACTTAGGGGAATGAAACTTTGCTTACCAAGTTTTTCCAACAATTAGGAAAACCGGAACTGTCACTATCACTACTACCTTCAATTTCTATAATCAACAGTTCAACCATGACCTCAATAATATTATCAAGCTTCCAGAACTTTTTTCTACTGGTTTCTGCAAATGCTTCCAGTTTTCCCATTCCTCCGGGATAATGTTGTTAAGGGAATCATTTCAAAGGCATCATTAAGTCATCTTCAAATTTAAATGTGTTGTTGGGATCAACAAAATTTTTAGAATCAGCCCAAATCAGTTCAATAGGATTGAGCTTACATTGGTAGGGTAGCAAACGCAAAACGGTTTTATTTTTAGCTTTTGTCACTTCATCAATATCATAATTTGTTATGTCCAGCCTTACGCGGTTCCACTATTCGTAAACGGTCAACCTTGGCATGTCCTCAGCGAAGCTGATATATTTTAATCGTAACCAGTCTTTTATTTCTTGCTGTCCATGCTGTAGTAGGTATTTCTCACTTTTTAGCGAATGGTAAGGAGAACTATTACACGGTTGTCTTCTAAAAGGTGCAAAATATTTGCAAACCACTCTTAAAAGTCGTCTGAGTTCCTTTCTTAGTGATATTCCCCACTCTTTTGATTCGAACATCCATTGGCCAGCTTCTACGAAACATGTTTCACTCCCAATAAGTGTAATAATCAGAGGACGTAGACCTCCCTTAAGGTCCTGTATGGTCGGTACTTATTAGCTAACGTTAAATCCAGTCCTGATAAATTTGGCAATGCCTTGTTGTTTTGCCTTGTTGCTCTCCTCGATGGATATGCCTTAGGTTCGTTCCTGTTCATGGCTTCCTGCTGATGACATCAGCGTCTAGGGTTCGTTAATCTCTTGTGCCTCGTTAGGCTTATCATAGGCGTAGCCTATGTTGATTGTAGCACAAAAAATCAAAATTGTATAAAACTGTAATTGTTATGTCGTATTGTTAATATTAAACGAGATAATTTAATAATTATACTGATTCATTATTTTTCCCATTATCCCGAAAATAATGACCGCACAAAAAAAATTGCAAAGGAGAAATTGTAGAAATTCGCAATTAAAACAATTTAAGTCTTTACTATTTTGTCGAAAAGTTAAAAGTGGCCAAGACATTCAATGAACACAATTTTTATAAAACCAATTTCCGAAAGGTCTTACACTTGCATCTTTATCGCATACGTACCATATTGATTATGAATGAATGTTGATTTTAGAAAAAAAAAACGGGTCAAAAGTGTATAAAATATAATTCTGTCGAAAGTTGAAAATGGCGGAAATATTAAGCAAAAACGGTCTTCTTTAAATTCAAGATATCGGCTTACTTCCTAAAGGTTAGAATAATAAAATTTGGAGTAGTCCACCATGAAGGGTCAAATGCCATCCCGGGGATTAAGGACCATTAAGCCAAAAATTTTTATACTAATTTTAACTAATTTAGTTGCTGTCACCTCTAACTCTGCCGCAGGCGACCGACGCTCATTTTGCTGATTATCAAAAACTATTTAACTTCTACAAATAATATTGATTCCGTACCAAATTTCTACGAAAATTCAAGCTTCTCTATACAAATTTCCTCTTGTACTATATGTTAACCAGCTATTTCATGTTTTCTATCGCTATAGTCACAGAACATGGCGAATATTAGTCATAGAAATGGTAAGAAGATTCTTATTATATTTTATATATAATATAATACCTAAAACTATAAAATACTTTGCTCTAAAGCCGCTCTTAGGAGTGACAAAATATACCCGGTCAAGCAGGTGGCAAAATGTATATTGGAGATGATATATGCTAATACGATAGAAATACTGTGGAAAAGAGACAGAAATCATAACAGACTTCCTTCCTAACTGGACATGTGCCAGTGAAGGGATACCTGCACATAATACTTCTTTATGGATAGGAAGACGTAAAATCTGGTGGCTACGCAATCTACGTGAATGGTTTGGATGCAGTTCAATTGTACCATGCAGATGCGTGACCAACAAAATTAAAATTGCTAGAATCATTTCCAATTTCCGATAGGAGCGGAAAAGACTCTGCAGACTCTGTGGCATAGAACCTGTAAAAGTCAACCATATTTTGGATGACTGTGAGTCATTACATCGTAGATGACAAGCACCTTTTGGAGATTAGAAAATAACCCCACAAACATATATTATGGTACCAATCCACTAGACTTATGTTATATATGGATATCATGAATGTATGGAAGATGTACAAATAAGCCAGTTGACTGCAGTACGACTAGTGTATAATAAACAGCTTACGGGGTCAATATTGTCTTAATAAAAATAAATTGGAAAATGTTGGACGTGCGTTTGAATTTAAAATTTACCAAACTTTCAGTAATTATTTCTTTGTTTCTTTGAAATTAAATCAGAATTTGTAATGATTGTGTTCAGTCGTTCTTTCAATTGTCTTACGAGGTAATGAAATTCCATTGTATATTCATTTTATAGAAATAACTAAGAGGAAAAGTTAGGAGAAATTATATAAAAATAATTTTGAAGTGTTGTGTGTATGTACTTTTGAAAGCATATTTAAAAACTACACAATAATTTGGTCACACTATTCTGCTATTAGTAAAATTATTTTCAACTATAATATTAACACAACTAGTATCGAAACAAGTGATAAAGTAAAACATAAAGAAAAATGCTGCATCGTTAACTATTTTTGTAAAATTAACTTTACTAATAACAAAAATTTGACAAAGTAACACTCCACGTACACAATATATAAAACCAAATTAAACCCATTGGTACTAGAAAACTTACCTATCCTTTGCAAGTTCTTCATTTGCGGAACTCCTTCCAGAATGTACCGAAGCTCGATCCTCTCCTCCATATGACGCAGACTGACTAGTCGCTTGCTGGTAGTATTTTCTATACCATTCCGCGTATGCTTGAGGGTTAGTACGTCTTAGATTTTCATAGTACTGATATTGTTGGTAGTACGGATTAAACGGATCATAAGAAAAACCCTAAAATAATAATGTGTTATATAACTGCAAAATATAATTGCTCACCATTTACACACGAGTAATCCCTTGAAAGTTTTGTAATTTAGTCACTAATATATAAAAAAATTGTCGAAGAATGTCAATAAGCCTTAAGTCGGCTTTAAACTTGATGATTTATGTGATTTGTCATATGATTTGGTCATGAAGTGAAATTTATATGTTTACACTTTGTTATTTGTCATATGATTTTGAAATAAGCATTGTCATGCGGCTCGTCATAACTCGTCACAGGAGAATAGGACGGTACCTATTTCGCATGATGAAACCCTGCATTCGCGTGCCGTATTTTTCATTTATTATTTATTTAGTGAATTTTAAATAGAATAGAATAGAAATATGCTTTATTGTCACTGAAAATTGTGCAATTTTATGGACAAAGTCTATAAAAGTTAAAAAAAAAAGAAAAAAAAGTAATAATAACAATAACAATTAAAATTTACTAAAATTACATAAATTGTCAATATCACAGTGTTACGAATATTTATTATTTGTATAAAATGTATTTAGTTAATTTTTAGTTCTATCATGTTACCCAAAATTTCCCGTTGCTACTGTTCTATAAACTATGTCAAATATAATATCAAAACGTCAGAAAACAAACTGTCACCGATTAGGGAAAAATTGAAATAATTTAATAATTTAGCCGACAGCAAGAGAACAGAATTTGAGTTGTTTTTACGCAAATAAAAACAGTAAACTACAAATCCGTCAATCGCTGGCTGTTCAATAAAGATAAATTCTCAACACAGAATAAAAATACAATCCATTGCAAAATTTCACTATATTGCAAATTGTATAATAAAACCTTATGAACTAGTTTACGAATAAGTTTAAGCTGCTGCATGTGATACCCAAATATAAATAAAAATACTGTGTTGCTTGTACCTAAACGTGGTGTACTTTCTTAATTATTCGTTAAGAATCTTTTCCACTGCATAAGGAAAGAAGTTGTAGATTTAAGTTGCAAACGGAGATGGTTGTATAATTTTTTTTGCCGAATATAATATAGATTTCTTTACTAACTCAGTGGATGGGATAGGTAAATACACATCAAAGCTTGAATTTCTAGTGCAGTGGCCATGACTATATAGGTCTTGCTGGAAAAACATGTAGGTGTTTACGAATTAAGCAGTTTCTAGAACATACAGAGAGGAAAGAGTAATAATTCTGTGATTTTTGAAATAGCTTTTGCAATGTGTTATTCTACTGAGTTCAAAAAGATACCGTATTGCTCTTTTTTGTAATTTAAAAATAACATCAGATTGGGCAGCTGTACTAGAACCCCAAAAAGGAAGGCCATATCGAAGATGAGACTCGAACAAAGAAAAGTATGTTATTTTGGAAGATGGTAAATTCATTTCCTTCAAGACAGATCTTATTGCATAGCAGGCTGAGGCTAGTTTCTTACTTAACAAATCGATATGACGGGACCATTTAAGGTTGCTGTCTACAAAAATACCAAGAAATTTTACAGAATCAATTATACTGATCTGGCTGTTATTAAGAAGCAAGGGTTGAAGAGCTCCTTTATAGGATAATGCTACTGTCTTATCCACGTTAAAAGAGAGTACATTAGAGTCAGACCAGATTATTATTTTAAGTAGATCGGAAGTTATAATTGCATGAAGAGTTACAATATTAGAGTTCTTCCAGGTAATACTGGTATCATCAGCAAAAACAAAAATTTTTCCATTGATTTCAAAGTTAGTGATGTCATTTATAAAGAAAAGGAAAAGTAGAGGACCCAGTACTGAACCTTGTGGTACTCCACATACAATGCTTTTGTGACTAGAGTCAGTATCATTTGTTATAGGTAAGATTGGAACCAATTCAAAGAAATACCTCGAATTCCGTAGTAGAAATTTAGTTTTTTTTATCAAAATGTCGTGATTTACAAAATCAAAAGCTTTGGTATAGTCACAAAAAACAGTGACAGTATAAAGCTTATTATTTAGTGCTTGATAGACCTCATGTAGTACAGAAAACATAGCATCGCTGGTACATTTATTAGATAAAAAGCCGAACTGACTTTGTGATAATATGTTGTTTTCAACGAGAAAGGACATAAGTCGGGCTTTTATAAGTCTCTTAATAATTTTGGATAGGACTGATAGTAAGACAAGGTAGTAAAGAAAACGCAAATAGTCTTGAATATCGACTTCTTATAAAAAAGAATGGAATTTGGTTAAATAATGTGCCATACGAAACAAAAAATTTAAACGTTGTTTTAAAGTTGAACAACATAGAAAAACTTCGTGGTTGTGCGGGTGCGATAAAATACATTCTTTGTTTTATTTTCCATGTTTAGTGTTTTCAAAGAATGAAACTATTTCTTCAGAGTGGAGAAAAACGGACGTTCGGGATTTATCTCACTTATCAACAATATTTAAAAAATATGGCTCTTCCCAAATTCATTTAAAAAATAGATTGTAACTATCGGATATTGACAATTTTGATGTTCGGCAATCCTTAGATTCTGCAGGAGCCTCATTGATTTTGTGTCAGAAATCGATATGGCTATGAAACAACATTTGCAGGGAAATAATGTATTTAAACGTACGTCAAAAACAGTTCAAAATGACACATTAGATGCTATTGTAACTATTTGCCAGGAAGAGATTAAAAAACAGGTTTCAGAGGCACGATTTGTATTCATTTAGTGTGATAAAACTACTGATGTTTCTACCCATCAGCAATTTGTTATTATTTTCAGATATAAGCCGAATGGCCTAATTTACGAACGTTTTTGTAAATTAATAGAACCTGTTTCACATAGTGCCAGTGACGTTGCCACTGAATTATAAAGAGTTGGAACATTAGAAAAGAGTTGGAACTGCTTAATATTTCCGTAAATCAGCTAGTAGATCAAAACTATGATGGAGAGGCTCCAGGAAGATAATGTGGCGTTCAAAGTATTATAAGAAAAAATTTTATTTACTCATATTATGTACATTGTTATGCACATCAATTCAATTTAATATTTCAGAAAAGTTATTGTGTTCATGCAAATGTAGCGAACTTTTATGCCAATTTACCGCTTTTGTTTTTCAAGATCAGCCAAAAGCATTAGCATGCTAGACGGCATAGTGAAAAAAAGGATTCCGAAAGCACCAGCACTAAGATGTAATTTTAACAAACGAACTGTCAGAACAATTTTTGTAAACAAAGAGCTTCTAAAAAATTGTCTAGAGTGTATATTAGAGAGAGTGGGAATGATTATACAACAATAAACCAAGCAGAAGCGTTGCTGGGATATTTAAATAATGCAAGTTTCATTTATTGGCTTACATTTTTCGCTCAAATAATGCCCCACTGTGAAATCCTTTTTAAATAATTTCAATATCGGTCTTTGGATGCCGTTAAAATGAAAGGATTTTTAACAGTTTTAACAAAGCCTTTTCAAATATTCGTAACTTAGATCATGGCCTGGAATCTTATATGATGACCTTGGTTCATTCCCCCATCACTTTAACTCCAGCGAGTTAATAAAGAGAAATGACAGCCTATCTCTCTCACGAAGACTTTAACCAATCATAAACCAAATAAAATAATCAAACGAAGTAAATAAGCAATGTCAATTATGTCAAAAGTAATGACAGATCTTCCGTTTGTTTACATATTTTCTTTATTTTACAATTTTATTTTATTATCTTTAACTTTCATTTGCATTATTCTTACCTACTGTAGCAAAGAATTTTTGTGTTGTGCTAGTAAAAAAACCAAACATGGTGAATTATTGTATTGTTCCGTTGTGTACAAATCATGGAAAAATTACAAAAAGCGTAAAACATGTGTAATATATATTACTTAATTAGTTTATAACTGTTTTATCTTAACAATTAAATATACGTGTATCTAGAATTGTGCATCTTTTATATCCTTATTTTTCAGTAAATGTTAATTAGTAAAGAGGTGTCCATTCGAATTTGCCGCCAAAAGATGATTAGTACTGACCCCAGCTGCAAGAGGTCCTAATGAACGAAATTTTTACTTTGAGTTGCTTATCTATTTCTACTATTATATTATTTATCTATGACTTAGATCGTCCACTTTCACCACCGAAGAAGCGCCATCAGTCAGTATCATATTCTGCACAAACAAAAGAAGTGTATGAAAGTCTTAAATTCACAACATTTTTAACGGCAGACTCTATAAAAATATATATTTTGTTGAGTCGCTAGTGCTGCAACTTTCCTTAAAATTTTGATTACTCTGTCTCGATTGCGAAAAGATTATAACCTTGCTGACGGAGTATTATAGTTGTCTAAAATTTATTTTTGTAACGAGTCAGCATAATATCATGATGATATACTTAACTCATTATTTATTTAACTTATTATAAAAACCAGAGGATGGATAAGAGCAACGAGAGTGCCTGAGATGATAAACATATACTGAAAATAGCTAAACGGCGACAACAATACACCAAAGTGTTGATAACTAATATATTTCGAAACCAGATAATAAAAATTTAAAATGTTATTTTAATCCAACTATAACATACTACTTTTATGTGAGTAGTATATTCATAAAATATATACGGCTGATGCAAAAAAGCATTACCTTTCAACATATTTTTTAAAAGTCTACAATGTTCCTTACTTGATAATTATATACATCCCTAGGATCTCTTCTACGATACTTTTCTCTTTCTCTATCTCTATTTCTTCTATCACGATCCTGATCCTTATCTCTCGCTCTGTAGGATTCATGTATGGAGTCTGATCTGCTGGATGGCCTAGATCTTTGTTCATTTTCATAATCGTCGCCGTACCTAAAAATAATACATTCGTTTAAAGAATGACGAATTTGAGCTAACTAATAAAAAAAAATATAAATTCTGAAGTGATAACTTTAATAGCAGATGTTAACCACTAATATGTAATACATTATAAACAGGAATAGGTGAAAACAATGAATGTAGAGTAAGATATGCAATAAAAGTTGTTTACAACTAGCGGAAATCTTTTTTGAGGAGCTTTAACTTTATTAGAAAATTTACAAAAAAAATTCAAAAAAATTTATCACATAAATTTTGGTTAACCAAATTTATACCAACGATCTCTCCAGAGTCTAACGACGAATATTTGTTCTTAAATTGAGTCATATTTTTTGCAATTTTGCATTCCTGCAGAAAGTTTCGTGTAATGTAATAAAAAACAAGAAAAGTAAGAAGGTAAAAATAACCACTAATAATCAACAAAAGAAATTAGGTCTATAGAAAATGTCACACTGAGAGTGCAGTACGGGTAAGATACGGCAATGCTTTTCTTATGGAGAATAAACGCGCAGGGTTGTCGGTTTTCTCTAGCTGTTGATTGCTCATTGTCTCACAGGACCGGCTTGGATAAAATGCATCTGCCGGCAGTACAAGTAAAATATTTTATATCATGTATACGTATAGAGTAGAATAAAAAGGCATTGATGAGTTATTGACAACGAACACTATGAATTTTACATATAAAATGTCAACATGAGATATACAATTAAATCATATTCATAAGAGTAACATTTGAACACCTCTTTACAAGAACAACATACAATAACTGTAGTTTTAATGTTTTACATAAAATAGAAAAAACCTACATAATTTCTAGGAAAGAATTTGGAAACTTGAAAATGATATTATTTATAGATATTATATATAATATTCAAATTTCCAATTCTTTCATAGAAATTAGATTTTTTCTATTGTATGTAAAATATTAAAAATACAGTTATGTTGTTTCTATAAATAGGTCTTCATTTCTTTTGTAAAACTTCTTTTGTAAAGCTACAAATTACCATCATTAACATAATCACCTAAATATGGCCATAAACTTGTTTGTCATAATTAGTATTTGATAAACTCCAAGCTTTCCCTATTTCACCTCCTACGCATCCTAAGGATGGGTAGGGGGTGAAAGTGCTTTTGGAAAACGAAACTACACAGAGAGCATGGAGTCCCATAAGTTTAAAGCCGGTGAATTATTTAACGGTTGCGCTAAACTCGTAGTGTTAAATGTGTTGTGTTTTTTACAAAATACGGAACAACTTAATGTAAGTGCTGCTGTAAGACGTACTTCGTTGATGACTGGTGTTAGCGAAAGAAGCATTTACAATTTCAAAAAAGAAAAAGAACAGAGTGGAACGTTGACATAGCCAAAAAAAAAAACGTAAAAAACGAGTGTGTCAATCAAATTCTAGAATATTCACATATGACGAGGGTGTAAGAAGTATTCTACAGAGAATTGATCATTGTAAATTTTTCATGAAAAATTTGCCGCCATTCTTAAAGCATATACATAACTTCGTACAAGGTAATGAGAATATACAGCCCTTGTCTCTTTCTACTCTATACAGACTTCTGAAAGATATTGGATTTGTTTATAAGAAACGTGGCCGAAAAAGCATCATGGTGGAGCGAGAGGATATTATTCATTGGCGCCATAATTATTTGAGAACTATACGACGTTTGCGAAAAGACCATTGCAATATCATATATTTGGACGAATCGTGGGTTAATGTTGGCCAATCTATAAATTACGAATGGTGCGATACTACGATACAAAACAGTCGTGATGCTTTTCTCAAAGATTTAAGTACTGGCTTAAAAGCACCTACTAAACGAGGTCCAAGATATGTTTTATTGCATGCAGTTTTTTCAGGAGGTTAGGTTAGGTTAGGTTAGGTTAGGTTTCCTTCCTGGCACACAGCGTGTTTTTCTGGCAAAGAAAAATGATGGCGACTATCACGATGAAAGGGATGCCGCATATTTTGAGTCGTGGTTTAAGGAGACATTAATATCAAATTTACCAAATAATGGTCGCAGGAATGTGATTGTAATGGACAATGCATCGTACCACTCCCGTAAAGAGAGATTCCCTAACAGTTCCTGGAATAAAGCTGCAATCAAGGAATGGCTAGTGGAAAAACATTTTTTTTTGAGGAGTGTTATTTGAAATCCGAGCTATTAGATAGAAGCAGCGCGTGCTTTTAAAGATCAATACGATAAGTATCATCTTGATGAGTATGCTTCACAACATAATGTTTATATTTTAAGCCATCATATCACTGCGAATTGAATCCTATAGAAATGGTGTGGAACCAAGTTAAGCGATGTGTAGGTACCCATAATACCACTTTTAAAAACGACGAGGTACGCCAGTTGATCGACGACGGTTTCGCACGCGTCACAGAGCAAAATTGGCGAAATTATGTCACTCATGTTGTTGAGAAAACGGAAACTGAGATGTGGACTGCGAATAACCTACAAGATGACGTAGACCAATTGATAATACACGCGAACACAGGGGAGAGTAGCGAAAGCGAAGCCGACATCTCGGATGTAGAGGACGACTTTAGTATAATTAATTGAATATCTGTGAGTAACCTCGATTATTTTACACTGTATAACCAATAAAATGCATTTACCAGTCCAATCAAAGTATGGGCTTTTCGGATATTGGGCTGGGTGCACGGAAATCGAGTTACCGGAGGTTCCACCCGGTATATTTATAGCTATCAAGAAATGTAATTTAAAATACATTTGTTAGTTTAATAAAGTATACAGTTTTATAATAAAATTCTCGCTAAAAACTTATGGTCTTTTTATTCAAATTCATGCCTCTTGTTTGGCTACTTGAAGGCAATTATTTTATCAATATATTATTTTATAATAAATAACAGAGCCCGGCGTAGAGATCTGGGTACGTTTCTATGACTACCACTTGGACCTGTTTGTATCGCCAAGCACAAGGCGTGAAATCCGGCAATTGTGCATTCCTATATTAGCCGTACTGCACTCTCGGTGTGACATTTTCTATAGAATATAAATTGTAAAGAACATATTTATACAACTCAAGAACTTACTTTGCAGCAGTATTCTTAATATAGAAATTCGTACAAGAATGTTATAACATTCTTGTGCGAGTAAAATAATATAGCTTGGGAACATGGACAAAAAAGTAATCTGAAATCAAGAAATTAAATTTCTTTGAAATGTGGGGCTATATAGTAAAATTTTAATAACACTCTAAATAATATTATAACAATTGTGGGTAAAAATAGGGTGATTGGAGAAACTCAGACAGAAGCAGAATGTTCTGGGTGAGAAATCTTAATAAAGAAGTTTCGATGCATCTCATTAGAACTCTTCCGAAATGCTGCTTAAGGAACCATCGGAGAGCATATCGTATACTTAGACATAACTTTTTAGTTGTTTGTCTAAAATTAAAAATGTTTCTTGCGTATCGCAATCGCACTTTTTTGTGATCGTTAATTAGATGAGGTTTGGGCACAGATCGTCTGGATATTAAATTAGACTCTTAATTTTCTCCTCACTGTCTCATCACTAACCCTCACGTCAGTTGTCAAAATCAGTTAACAGGCCTCTGGAGATAGATATATGACAACGTATTCCACTATATCCAATGGTAAGTAACCACAATACCATGTAAGGTCAAAAAAATGAGATATCCGGCATATGTCTATGCAGTCATTTTTCCTTTGCGATGGCGTTTTCACTGTTCTCCGTTTTCTTGTCTTTACAACCCTTTATGGATTTTTGGACCGCATAATAAAATTCTTCTCTTCTTCCTTCGCTTGCTTTTAATTCTTCTTTATTTTCTGATGTTAATGACTTTTAAATCCATCCATCGTTTTCGAGAGTTTCATATGATTGCTCTTGAAATCTTGATATGAAAAAACTCCATATATTTTTTATTTCCTCTCGTTAGTGTTCAGACCAAGTTGAGATCTTATTTATTATAACTCTACAGTTCTTTTGTCTATCATTCTTCTTTGTGAGGTTTGTATGGTATATCATCATCGACATGCATTTTTAGTAGATCATGTATTAATGATCATATATTAATGCAGCAGATAAAATCAAATTTGTTGATGATTGATTCTAAAAAAAGTTCTGTTGACAAAGCCTCGCCTTACCTGAATGCATTTTCAAAGACTGGAGGGATGTTTGTTACTTTGTCTAGTAGCAATATATATATATATATATATATATATATATATATATATATATATATATATATATATACGTATATATGTTTAAGAATAACTTGAATTTATTTGTGTATCACTTTTCGTACAACTTCTTAAGAGTTTCTTAATATTGTTCTAAAGCTATTTTCTTGTGGCATTGTATATTAATTACTATTTATAACTGGGAATAAACCACAATTAAAGATAAAAATACGTTTATTGACGTTTCAATTTCCAATTCGGAAATCGTTCTCCGAATTTCTTTTCCGAAATTGGAACGATTTCCGAATTGGAAATTGAAACGTCAATAAACGTATTTTTATCTTTAATTGTGGTTTATTCCCAGTTATAAATAGTAATTCTTAAGAGTTGTTAATAAGCTTTAATATCTTAATAGGTATTATTATTGTATAATCCTTAAAAAATGTTTTACGAAATTGCAACATTACCTGCTTCCATAGTAGTAATCCCTTCTATAATCTCGTGGATCTCTCTCCCTTCGACGCCTTTCTTTTTCCTTGTCTTTACGCAAACTGTTATATTTCCTATCATAGTCCCTATCCCATTCATCAAAACCTTTCTCCTTTTCCTTATCACTATAATAATCTGTATCATCTTCATACCGTCGATCTCTGTATCTTCGCCTCTCATACTTTTTATCTCTGAAATAAACAAAAACAGAATTATAAAATATGATAAAAAATATCAGAAATTAAAAAGTATAAAAATTAGTCATTCCAATAAAAATTTATCTATAGACAACGAGTAAATATATCTGAAGACAACTCGTAGACAGGTCTAGAAGACAAAAATAGTAAAAACAAGCGGAGCACTAAACAAACTAATATTTTGCTATAACAATTAAACAGCAAATCATAGGATCATTATGTGGTTAATAGTTTTTGTAATATTAAACTTGATATATTAAAAGATCCTAAACCAGGTGGAAGGTGGTAAAACCTTACTAATAATAAAAATGTAAGTCAACATTTTATTTAATATACTTTAAAGGGAATATGACGATGGAAGAGAAACCTAAGGAGGGGATTCTGTTTAAGGAAGTACATAAAGATCATATTAATCCATCTGCTAAAAGTTTGGTTCTGTGGTCAGAGTGTTGTGGTGGTCAAACCCGCAGTATCAATCTAGTACTTTTAGAAAAGTAAATTAGCTCAAGGCTCATGAAAGTTTTAAAGAGTGAGTTTTTCTTGCTCTACATGAAACCACACACAACAGAAGAAAACATACAGCTGGTAGATGTAGAAAAAAAGGTCGACTGCAGAAATCGTTTAAAGATAATTATGTAGTTGGATTAGCAGTTATGGCAAACGGATAAACCACTATCCAAAGAAAAAATTAAAGATCTCAAAGAAATATTACAGCTAGTATCACAAGATCCAAAACCATTTTATAATTTCTAATTGTTTTGACGATGATGATGATTTTGGAGAAGAAAATATGGACTTTGATGAAGAGGATTAAAATTATTTGAAACCCTTAAATAATATTAAAATTTTTAATTATCTATTATCAAACAGTTTGTCCTATATTTTGTATTAATAAAACATGTTTTATAATTAGTATGTGAGTTATTGTGTTAAAAAAACATACTTGCTCGTATATTCTAAAAAGCAAAAATAATTTATCCACTCTTTGATTTTTTTTTACACAGAAATAATTGGTATTTTTTAAACCGTGTTGAAAAAGTAATTCCAAATTTTACTGATATAATGGTATATCACAGGTATACTATATTAAATCATATAATTTCCAATAGATTATAGATCTTGAAGTTATTAAACTCAAAATCAGACTTCTGTGGGTTGACTCTTTTTTGCATAACACCATCTATATTTCAATAATAAAACCCAAATCTAATTTATTAATTTCCATAGAATATCATCTTATCAACTTAACAAGTTTTGCTCTACATCAATTATTTCATTATTAAGAGGGGTCTCCTAATATCTGCTTATTAAGAATAAAACAATATCCTTTGATAGCTTTACACATATATACTGACATTTAACGTTGATTTGAACGATTAAGTGTATTGGAGCTATAACTCTTCTATGTTTATACAAATAAATGTTCCTGTTTAAACTTATAAACAAATCACTATTCTGTAATTACTACATTCGCACCACAAACACTTTCATCTCTAAGCTACTCAACAGATGAAATACTCTCTATAGAATAAGATTCCTCCGAATTCACACCATATCTACGATAGACTATGTAACGATCGAAAAAAACCTCTTCCGCGAGAGTCTTTGTGCTCCTTTAGCATCCAAAATATTTATTGATTCAATGCATTCCATCCCTAGCCAGCGATAAGGAAAAGGCTATGCTTTCAATAATTCTCAGTAATTCGTTTACAATTGCTATTTGCAATTACTATTATACCATATATATCGTTCCAGACAATAAAATATGCTGCGAAAGTGCAAATATGGACTTTTTGATGTAAAAATTTAATGGAAGAAAAGAAAGGAAAATCATTCAAAATATACTTTCATACACTACTTTTTGTGTACATATGTTTTGTGTTTGTATCACTAAAATAAGTTCAATACATACCTGTAATTATCAGGACTGTACCTCTCCCGATCTCTTCTACTCTTATCTCTATCCTTGTCTCGGTCTCGATCTCTTTCTCTATCTCGGTCCCGTTTAGTTCTTTCAGCAGATTTTTTATCTCTAGACGGACCTCGTGGTGGTTTCCTCGATTCTCTGTCACTATCACTACTTTCTTGCCTACTTTGTCTCCTTGGAACAGGATCAGGTAAACTATTATTAGAAACGTGGCCGTCAGTCAAATTTTCCCCGACTGTCATATTTCTTACAGAATTAGTAATATTCGAAATGTCTTCCTCCTGGGGTTCGCCTTCAATAGAATCTCGTCTCTTGTTATCGGGTTCTACGCTGGAACTTCGAGTTGGTACGTTCGTCCCATTTTCCAGACGGGTGCGACTAATGTCTAAAACAAAATATACTGGCTTTTAAATGTATTAAAAGTAAAGTTCGGTTAGATGAAACATCTTACTAAAAGATATATCATCAAATAAATCAATCACATCTTCCTGATGATATCAAATAGTTTATAATTTGTAGCATTTGTAAATTCGTTGGTATAAATTGAAATCCCGTCGTATATGTATTAAAATACCGAAGAAAATTTTCCATGTACCTCTGTTCCTATCGTACAAGTTAAAATACCCAAAATGTTTTCAATCCTATTTGCGTCGCCGAGGTCGATTATAAACCATTTTACAGTTTGTTTATATTTCACAGATGCGTTATTCCTCGGTATTTATTTTGATCGAAGCCGCTTTAAGATATTTTTCGTCGTCATAATATATGAACAAAATATTCCCGTTTGTATGTTTTGTTTATAGCAAATTAAGAAGCAAATGATTTTTGAGAATTACATCACTCTCGCTAAGGCGATTGTCAAAAGCAGTTGACTTCAGTGTTAGTCCAAATTTTACGTCAAATTTGTAATCTTTCTTGTTTTTCGCCCCTTTTCATGGAAAATATGTAGTGTATTGTGGCAGTTAATAGTTATAGTTAAAGTGAGGTTTTGAAATATATCCACATGTTCCAGTTTCCTGTTTTTTAACAAACCGAGTCTAAAGTTTGTGATCCAGTGCCGCCCATTTCAACCTCAATGTCCTAAGCAGCCGTTCAGAATACCTTTTCACAGTTTGGAGATGCAGTTTTTTTGTGGCAGAGAGTGTAAGCCCAATTCTACCCCCAGAAATTCCAGTGAAGTCTAGTTTCCACCCATAGAATTTTTAGTGAAAGAAAGGTATAGTATTTATAAAGTCAGTTGAAACATTTCTCTCCGACTCGATTTATAAGGGCAGTTCAATATTACATTTACCGGTAATCAAGTTAAAGTATAAATAACACGCGTCAATGTTTCAAACGTATTTGAATAATCCCCGTACTTCGTAGGAAATAGATGGAATGAAAGATACATCCCATCAAATAAATATTGGACATTAATATGTTATTCAAAATCACCAATATTTAACACGCTACTTGGAGGTTCCCTTTTAGCCGGTGGCGAAGGATACAGATAAGAAACGCTGCCGATGCATGCCAGTGCTGTACAGCAAAAATGTTTATTATTTTACGAAGTATAATTAAATCATTATACTGTCAATATAGCCTAATGCCATTTAATTATAAATAATTTTTGTTGCTTAATATGACATGTTAAAAATTTTTTTATACGCTTATGTACTTTACGACAGCTTTAAGTAAATTAAAATTGTCCTTTTTCTGTTCTACATTAATATATATTTGATTATAAAAATAAATGATGCGCCCATGTCTGGTAATATGATATTATTCTTTTATTGTTTGTCGGCAAACAGGTTTTTGGGTGTTTCAACTGACTTTATAAATACTATAACTTTTGTATTTAAATTTTAAAAGAAAAATAAGAATAAACATTTTTATTAATAATTGCTTTTATAGAAGTTTGTAAAGATAATTATTTATTTGTAATAATTTATTTCTGCTACAAATTATAGCCCAGCAACAATAGTAACTTGTAGTATCTCCAACTCCTAGAGTTTGTAAACGGATAGTACATAATAAGTTTTTCTCTATGATATTTTTGTATTTACTTTTGATGACTATTAATATAGTACTTTTATATTGTCTATTTTTGTAACTGTTTGTGGTGAGACAATAAATATTTAATTTTTTTTCCTAATCAATTTTGTTTATTTCTCTTAACTCTCTAACTCCTTTTTTTAAGTTACATTTAAAAAGATGTATTTTTCATTTCTAATAATTATTTCAATAGTTACAACCAGTTGTTGTAATCGTTATAATTTGGGACCTCGAAGTGGCGTCCCATTTTAAATAGCTAGAGGTCCTTTTTCTTGTTTTATTTACCCATTTGTCCAAGAGATTGATGTAAGTACCCCTTTGTTTCATTTTTTGTAGTTGCACGAATCTAACCCCTTTGTCATTCACTTATCCATGACCCCAGCCCTGCAAATAAACCCTGAGCACCGTTGGCATAAGTTTCGTTTATTTTGTTTGCCCTATCTTCACCCCCAGTAATTTCTGTCCCTAATTTTCAACCCCCATAGCAATATCATATGTGGTAGGCAAAATATTTCGTTGCAAATTTATAAAAATTATATTTGTCCCAGAATTTATGGTCAATACCTTGATTTCGCCTATATCGGTCGGCCCCAAGACATTATTGTGAATTTTTATGTGTCATCTCTATTGACCAACATTTTCTAGTAGTTTTGCAAGATCATCTGGTTAATGACAATGAGTCTTTGGTTCTGGTTGATCGTGTGTCTACATGTCTTTATTCCCCTTAATTTTTTTAGAGGAAACTTCTTAAGATACTTATTTGAAATCTCAATAGGCCTCAATATTTACCCTGCCACTACTGATATGATCATGGAAAGAGTAGTAGATACGTAGATAGATACGTTGATCATACAGTTAACATCTGGTACCACATTCTTCTTTTTCGACCATCTGAATACATAACATCCAGCTATAAAATTTTCAGTGGATGTTGAAAATATTCAGCTTCTTTCATTTCTCAGCGAAGAAACACAACTCCAATGAAAAATAAAAAAATCAATTATAAAATGTCCAACTTCTTCTAAACTTAAATATTAAAATATTAATTTTAATTTAAAAATGTAAAATTTAAATTTTACTTTATTTTGTTTTATTTAACTTTATTCCATTTTATTCTATTTTATTCTTCAGACATATCTGATAAAGATTATGTTCAAGGTCTATTACACCAACCGTCAAATTAAGTACTTTATCGTTACCGTTCCTTCATAAAACGATTTTTTCTAAGAAATATAATAATCTAAAAAAAGGGTACTTACTATTGGCAGATGGTTGACTAGCGACAGGATTATTTACAGCTGGTGGAGTGTCTGCCCCAATAGTTGCCGATCTAGGTTGGGAAGTATGCTGAGTTAGTTGACTAAATTCTGGTTCGGATTCATTATCCTCCCGGCTTTGCTGTTGAATTCGTAATGACGACTCTGGTGAACTAGATTCACCTGGAACCATTCTGCGCAAACCTTCGGGAGGACCAGAGGTATCGAATTGCGAGCTGAAAAGAAAATGTTGATTGCGTTATTATTATTACTTTAAAATTTCTCTAAACAAAGAATAAGAAGATGATAGAACATTAAGCACGTATGCCTCCAAATATAGTTTCATTTCATTTAGCTTGGTGAGATATTTGGCATCATTTATGGGCCCTGGGAGCAATTGGATCCAATTTCATCAATCAGCCAATCGCGTCCACTGCTGGACATAGGCCACCCTCAGTTCTTTCCAGTGTTCTCTACACTGGGCCGCTTGTGGCCAGTTTCCCGCTACACGTTTTATATCATCGGTCCATCTAGTCGGTGGTCGTCCTCGGCTTCTTTTATAGTTTCTGCATTCCATAATACGTCTTGTCCACCGTCCATCTTGTACTCTGGCTAAGTGCCCTGCCCAGTTCCACTTAAGCGACGTGGTTCTTTCGATGACGTCTTGAACTCCTGATCTTTGCCTAATTTGTTGGTTTGTTATGTGGCCTCGAAGGCTCACGTTCAGCATTGCACGTTCCATGGCTCGTTGTGTAACTCTTGAGTTTATTCGCAGATTTTTGCGTGAGTGTTAAAGTCTCTGCTTCATAAGTTTGTACAGGTAAAACACATTGGTTATAAACCTTTCGCTTGAGACACATGGGAATTGAACTTTTTAGAATATGGCTTAATTTGCCAAATGCTGCCCAAGTTAGGCCTATTCGCCTCTGTATTTGTCAATAGTTGTATTTCCACTCATTAGGAGATTTGTTATAAGTTTAGTTTTCTCAAAGTTTATCTTTAATCCTGCTCTTTCAGACAGACTTTTAAGCGAATGCATCATAGAAACTGTATCTTGTAAATTATCTGCGATTAATACAACATCATCTGCAAATCTTAGGTGATTTAATCTTTCTCCATCTATATTGATGCCCATATATTGCCATTGAGTGCTCTTAAATATTGACTCTAAGAGCTGCCGTGAACAATTTTGGTGAAATATTGTCTCCTTGTCTAACTCCTCGACCTAAGCTGAATTTTTCTGTGTCTTCGTGTAGTCGTATACTTGATGTAGCGTTCTCGTAGATGTTTTTGATTAGTGTCGTGTACCTGTAATCTATTCGGCTTTGATTTAGGGCTTCCAGTATTGTTTCAAACTCTACAGAATCAAAAGCCTTCTCGTACTCGACAAATGCAAGAACCAGTGGTATGTTGTACTCGATGTACTTTTCTATTAAAATCTTTATGGTATGCAAATGGTCATTTGTGCCATATCCTGCCCTAAAGCCTGCCTGTTCTTTGGGCTGATAGAAATCAAGTTTAGGTGTTAGCCTCTTTGTTAAGATTTTCATAAAGAGTTTGTACATATGTGTCAAGAGGCTGATGGGTCTATAATTTTCTAATTTAGTAATATCGCCTTTTTTGTGTAACAAGACTATTACTGCATTGTTCCAGTCTTTTGGAATCGTACGCGCATGTAAGCATTTATTAAACAGTTCGCTTACTGATTTTAATAAAATTTCTCCTCCTGCTTTTATTGCCTCGATAACGAGTCCATCACCGCCTCGATCCAATTTAGCAGATTGTATTTATCAATTTTTTATCAAATTTTGGTTAAGGGTAATGGTTTTGTTACCATTAAATTAAAATCGTTTTTAGTTCAATTATATGACTTAAACAAAGATACAATCACATCAGTAGAATGACGGCATAAGAGTCGTTATAATAGCAAGGGACACAACACCAAGTGCAAGCGGTAGAAGGAATGGAATGACAATCCTCCATAGAGGCAATGACCCACCAATGAACAATCAAAATTGCTTATTAGGAAGAACAAGAAGAAAATAAGATAGACGGTTTATTAAATTTTTTGTAATAATAAGATCTTTATATTTCTATAAGCATCTTTTAAACGACGACTTTCATTCTAAATGTTATAAATGTAACAAAATAATTGCACTTTACTTACAGTAAATCAACATTTTGGACAGCCGTCCCCAATGTACTAGGAGCTGCAGATTCCGTTTGACCTAATACCATTCTGCTAAGGCCTGGTGGTGGTTCATCAGTAAAATTAGGAACATTATTAGTAGGTTCAGTTTGCTCTAGCTGTCCGGGTACCATCCGTCTAAGACCTGGAGGTGGATAAGCATCCGTAATATTTTCAAGTCCCTCTTGATCGTAAGTTCGTGGATCTTCCCGTTCTGATGTTTGTTCATTCTTTAATAAGATCAAATTTTGAATAATATAATAAATTATATTCCCTATGTGTTCAAAAATTAAAAATTTTTAAGAATAAGAAAGAAACTACTAGAATAAAAATTTAATATATTATGATTTATGAAATATAAACAAAATCATAACGTTTGCAACATTTTTCGTTAATTAGTGTTCAATTCGGTCTTATAATTTAATTTATTCTTGATTGAAAAGATTTTCAAGTTTATATGTCTATAAGAAACGTCGTGTCTGCTAGCTCGGGAGACTGAGATCTCGAAAGCCATGAAGAAGACATCGAAGAGGATGTCGAAAGCTCGGCTACTGTGCTGATGCTCCTATTTTCTACACAAGCAAGACGCAGTGTCTTTTTGGTTGTCACCATAAGAAAACCAAATGAAGCCGTCGGTAAAATTTAAATTCAGCAGACAATAAGATTAATGGAATTTAGTGCTTTGTAGTTAGTTGTGTTTTTATTAAGATATTTTCTCTGCATGTTTAATAACTTTACAGTTTCTATAAGATCCGAAAGACTACAAATTGTTTTGTAGGTACAGTAATCTAATATCGTAGGCGTTTATTTATAAACTTCTTCATTATATTTTTAGTGAATTGAAGAAGCTGTTGAAAAATCGAAAAAACGAAACGTATTCATTAAACCAATGAAGTAGCCGACTTCTCTTTTTTTGCCAACATAAAGACTGATTTGTTTGCTGAATACAGTTGCTGAACACTTTTGAAATTTAAATTGACGGTCGCCCTTATATTTAAACCTAGAAAATTTTATAAAATCGGTATAAAAAATATTACAAGCAAAAATATACCATACCATTCGATCGTTGTAGTTGACTTCTGAAAGTTGACCAGTTTCCAGATATTGATTTCTATCATTCATAGGTGCCTCATTATTATCTAATTTATGACCGAGTTTTACCTTTTGTACAGATTGGGAATGATCAGGATCCGGCTGCTCAGAGGTATCGGCATTTTCAAGATTGATCTAAAAAAAATTACTCTTAACATTTCTTAAAATTTATTTATAACAGCAGCTGGAAATAAACAACTTTACCAAGGCAACTGTAACGAGTAATCAAATAAATGTGGCGTACCTTTATACAAACACAACTGTCTTATTTGTAACATTAGTTTTATGTCCAAAATAAGAATCCACTACCTGACACGCATTTGTCTGAAAACATTTGAAAGAAATAGGCTTTGTTCATAAACTATTGCTTGCGCAGATATGTTGTGACATTGGACAACTATAGCAAAAATACGAGTTACACAACGTACAGAAAAATATCAACAAAATAAAAAACAGAAAACGTAAAAATAGCAGCGGAATAATGAAAGGTCGACTGAAACGGCCAAAACTACCGCCTGTCCAAGGGGAATGATACCACCAAAGAAGTGGTACAACATACCGTCTTGATACAGAAAGATAGCAAGGCTGTAGGACCCAATAAGCTGCATGCCGAACCCCTAAAACTAGTAGAAATACTCAGAACAAAGAATGTACACGAGGGTGACTTACGAATGATTACGGAACTTTACTGGAATCAGATAGCTCAATAGAGATGGATATATTATTACACAAATAAAATAAATAAATTCATCACTGAACTAAAAAACAAAAAAATCATCGATGATAAAACAGCCAAATCCCTCCATAACTATAATGGCCATGCCCCCAGGTTCTATTGTCTTCCCAAAATCCATAAGCCCCAACTGAGTATGCGGCCTATATTATCGTCAATAAACGCTCCTAACACTAATTTAGCCCAATTCTTAACGGACATTCTCTCACAAGCATACAACTACAAGAACGATTTCAACATAGTAGACTCTTTCCAGTTCAGTGAATTTATCAACAATTATCAGTTACCAAGAGAATATGTCTTAGTAAGCTTCGACGTAGTATCCCTGTTTTCTAATCTCCCACTCTCTAGCGTTCTCACGTCACTCCGGAACCATTGGAATGAAATCCAACCACACAGTCCAGTATCGTGGGAAACATTCTCGGAATTATTAAAACTGACGTTTGAGACCAATTTTCTAATATTTAATGACAAATACTATCGTCAAATTTTTGGAACTCCCATGGGATCGTCCATCTCCTCCATTCTAGTTAATTTCGTACTCGACGATCTTATCAATGAGAGTATCAGTAAGTTAGATTTCCAGGTTCCCTTTGTAAAGCGTTATGTCGACGACTTGATCCTAGCAACACCACCTGATAAGATTTTAAGCACATTATCAGTCTTCAATAGCGTTGATCCTCACCTTCAATTTACATGTGAATTGGAGGTTGATAACAGTATACCGTTTTTGGACATGCGAATCATACGCACGCATAGTAACACATTGGGCACTACATGGTACAGGAAAGAAATGGCTAGTAACCGGTTCCTAAATTACCACTCTACACACCCAATGAGATACAAACATAACCTTGTACAAGCTCTTAGCTTTAGAGTACATACGTTGACCCATACGCGGTACAAGAGGGAATCTTTGGATTTACTCAAATCCATTCTCATTGATAACTCCTACCCCATATCCATCATCAACAGATATCTTTTCTCTAAAAGCTATGGACATTCTATTTCTGAAGCAACCAACGGTGCAATATTAGCCTCCATATCCAACAACATACAGACGAACAATTCCCTGTTAACACCAAAACCAGTCACAAAATATGCTTCTCCTCCCTATTTCCCACAAATTACGAACAAGCTTACTAAACTATTCAAAAACTCACCCGTCAAAATATCCTTAAAAAACACTAAAACCATTGGAAAGTTATTCTCCAAGTCCAAAACTCCGCTAGGCTCGTTAGAGCACACTAATGTTGTCTATCAGATTCCCTGTTCTGAATGCAATTCCTGTTACATTGGCCAGACCAGTCGGTCACTTCTAGGGCGTATAACTTCACATAAAAGCGACATTAGACTTTCCAAACACTCTTGTGCCCTTGCACAACACGCCATTTCCACCAAACATCACATTGACTTCTCAAACACTAAAATACTGGCGAAACAAAATAACCATCAAAAACGCTCCTTTATTGAAATGTGTGAGATCTTAAAAAACCCTTCTGCAATAAACAAAAGAACCGACATCGACAATTTGAGCCAGGTTTACCACTCTCTCATCTTACGAAATAAATAATACCATTATTCATCATTAAAAATAGCCTTATTTTCCGTTCAAAATTTACACAATCGTCCCATATCTCCAAGTTTCATTAAAACATAAATTACCAATATATATATATATATATATATATATATATATATATATATATATATATATATATATATATATATATATAATTTCACCTTTTTCAGAGCATGCTATTAGTATTTTGGTACCATAATATGTAGAATATGTAGCTTGTTGTATAATAGGGTCATTATTTCGGTCTATTGGAATTTCGGTACGGTCCAGAATAATATTGTACGGGTCTTCTGAAGCTGTTGCAGTATTCCAAAAGTTAATTTTAAGTGTAAAGATGCTTGGTCCACTTAACAAATATTTTTCGGACAGTTCGAATGTTTACTGCAAAAAATACTTTAATTTTTCCACTGAAAGAGCACTAGGAATTTTAATGTATGATTTTCCAAACTTTTCACCAAAAAATCTAAATAATTTTCTTCAAAAACCAGTAAAATGTTTCTTCTGGCAAAAAGTCATAGGAAATTAATGGACTTCTATTCCATGTTATCACGGTTTGAGTTGTAATACATGTTTTTGAACTCTCTGATTTATTTTTATTAACAGGTGCCTCTGTTGAACAACACTTTTGTGTATCATTCTTAACTGTTTGCAATAATTATGTTTCTGTTTGCTATTTTTGTTTGTTTGGTGGCAATACTGCTGCCCAAGTTCTTTTTCTATATTCATCAATTCCTCCAGAGTCCTTCACAGGAGTCTCCAACTTTCTTTTTGGTAAATTTACTGAAGGTACTGCATCTTTTTTAAGTACATAGTTACCATTAGAACAAACTTGTAATTGTATAACTTTCAATTGAAAAGGGCCTGGAGCAGATTTGTGTGCTTGCTGACCTTTTTTCAGACCTGATAGCGATATACCATCGTTTTTATAAAGTTTTATTCAAAGGGGAATTTATGAAACTTAACATTGTCAGTTTTATTGGAAACTGAATTGCATTGTGGCACACAACAATAAATTGTAAGGCATAGTGTAAAGTTTTAGTAAAAGTGTCCAAACAAATAAAATGTCCTAAATAACTTATTAAAACTTAAATCACTCACAAAATTTTATACCAACTAGGAAACGAATACCAAACAATGTAAATAAATGGCAGAATAAAATTAGAGTTATATTTTTATAGCAAATCCTACATGCCACCTACACCGTCAGAGCCACCTACATGCATGTGATGGATTCCAAAGCGCGACACATAAATCCCTAAAACAAACACTGGCCGCGGGCACCTACAATCTTTGATAACAGGTCTTTGTTTTATGATATGTAACACCTGCGAACGCCTACAATCTTTGATAACACGTCACTGTTTTAACATATATGTAACACTAAACTCACCTGTTGATTATGAAATGTAGGTTGGTAAACATTTTGTCGGGTATCCGGCGGTGTAATATTTGTAGCCCTAAATCTACTTGCGGAAGTATGCGATAAGGTTGTCGTCCTTTTATACGGATTCTTCGAATCATCTGTTAGACTGGAAGTTGGTAATAAAGGAGGTCCTTGAAGAGTTTTCGGCGATGGGGGTGTGGGATTCAACCTAACATTTGACAACATTTCTTTAGTTTCATAGACGTCGTTTTTAACAGGTGGTTCATCTAAATTTTGCGCTATTAGATCGTGTCCTAAAAAATACATGAATACAATATTTAATTTAAATATAGTACATTTATTTAATGTCAAGTCTATTTTTAAATACACATTTATGTACAAATTTAAGAGTAAAAAAGAAGAAGTTTAATTAATTTCTGTTGATTTTATTTTTTTGTTAACTTTCTGTTTTATTTTACTATTTTTATTCTAAAAATAGTTGACGCTCAACCTTCTGTCTACTAAATATTCGGTATAAATTTCAATTTTAATTTGCACGTATTTCACTTCTTCAATTTGCAATGGGCAGCGAGTGGATATTTCTCTGCGATCCCGGCAGAGGATAGATCTACTTCAGGAATAGCACACCTACACACGCGAGCTCATGGATTTCACAGCCTCTCATCCCCGGGAAAACCATGTCCAAACCCAAGCATTCCCTTCTCCACCCTTTCCTCACTCCACTTTCAAAACAACTCGCCAACACCTTTTAATGGACCGGGCAGCGAATTGGTCAGTACACGTCACCACATTATCAGACAAACGATGGATAAAACGTATTGTCGCGTGGAGAATAAGACAAGAAGCAATACGAAGCAGAGGACGCCCACCAACTAGATGGATTGACGACCTGACGCGTGTTAGTAATAACTGGATGCAAGCCGCACAAGGCAGAGACATATGGAAAGAGCTGAGGGAGACCTATGTACAGCAGTGGAGGCATACAGATTGTCATGTCAGTCTTCTCTTCTAAATAATGAAGGTGGCAAATTTTTTCTGCATCTTTTGTCTGCTTAAGATGGAATTTCTTTATATTTAATATTTAACCAAACATGGCAAGGAAATCTTTTATCATAATATCCTGTTTTATTTGTCTCTTTCAAACTCATTTTTCAGATTTGCATTTAAGATAAGACGTAACTATTAAACAATTGGCTCTCAACGTTAGTTGGAGGCTTTCTGAGGCTGAGAAGTGTTGTTTTTAGAGTGCTATCTCCCTAGGGAGGTTGGCAATAATAATGGCTATTTTTATTTTAGAACTTGCTGCTCTAAACAAATCAATCGATCTACATTGATACCAATCACGTAGATTCTTTAACCATGAGTTCTGCCTTCGGCCAACAGATCTTCTTCCTTGAATCTTTCCCTGTATTATCAGTCTCAAAATTTCATATTTTGGTCCCCTCATCACGTGGCCTAGGCATTCCAGTTTTCTGGTTTGTAAAGTGGTGATTAATTCTGTTTCTTTACCAACCCTCTCCAGTATTTCTTTATTTGTAATTCTATCAGTTCATGATATTTTCAATACTCTGCGGTATAACCACAGTTCGAAGGCCTCGATTCTTTTTAAATTACATTTTTTTAATGTCCAAGTCTCAGTTCCATATAATAATATTGAAAATATATAACAGCGAATGGTACATAGATAGATTTTTGCACGTTATGAGTGGCTTCATTCGTATAAATGCTGATCTGACAATCTCTATTCGCTTGTTTATTTCTGCAGTATGATTATTGGTTTCATTGATCAAAGTTCCCAAATACTGATATTTTTCTACTTGTTCTATCACGTTACCATTGATTGTCAATAGGTGATGTATATTTTGTGGTCTTGTTGTAATCAGCATGTACTTCGTTTTTTTAGCGTTTATAGTAATTCCCATCTCAGCACTATTCATACTCAAGCTTTCGATAAGATGTTGTAGATCCTCTATACGCGTTGCTATGATCAGTGACGTCTGCATATCTTAAGTTGTTAATTAATTTTCCGTTAACAGTGACTCCCGCTTCGATACTATTGAGCGTGTTTTGGAAAATTTCTTCAGAATATAAGTTAAACAAAAGTGGTGATAAAACACATCCCTGTCTAACTCCTCTACAGATCCTCATTTCTTCTGAGTGTTGCCCATCAATTTGAACTAGGGCGCTTTGTTTCCAATATAATGTTTGCACTATATTTATGATTTTACTGTCAATGCGCTTGTTCATAAGTATTGATATTAGTTTTTCATGTCTTACTTTATCGAAAGCTTTTCCGTAGTCAACGAAGCACAAGTGTAGGGATTTACATCCCGACATCGCTGAATCAATGAGAAGTGTTACAAACATTTAAATTGTTATGACTAGAATATTTGTTACTCTTATTAAAATAAATTAAACTTAAGGAGTTTATAATTATAAACATACTATTTAGTTAAATATTTATATATTATATATATTACAGTAAATTCAACTTCAAGCTACGGACGATGGAAACAAATGCACGCTGGAAACACGCGTTTGTTCAGGGCCGGACTAGTAAATTAAAGCTGCAATACAAAAACCTTATATAATTTGTAGACGTCTGACAGGTACAGATTATAGTACACCATTTTTTTAAATATAAAAATGATTTACAAAGTCGAGAGTTATTAACAACAAAATAAAGTATACAAAAAAAGTTTATAAAATTACTGTATTTTATCTGAACTTTCAGAATCTGATGTACTGCTGTCATCATTAAAGTTGATAATGATAGGCTCAATTTGTGCCTCAATTAAATTGTCCAACTCACACATTTTTGGCTCCACTTCTTCTTTTACATGTTTGACGCAGTTTTTCCATTTTTCCATAGTTACAGCAGACACAGCTTCATGAAATAAATTTTTAATGTCAGCAAATTTAAATGTTGTGTTAGGCCATGCTACATAATTCCTGACTTCCGCCCATACAAACTCGATTGGATTGAACTCGCAGTGATACGGTGGCAACCTTAAAACTATTCTATTTGTGCTTCTTACCAGTTCATCTACTATGTACTTATTATATTCGCCTTTATGTTGTTTAACGATTCCTAAAAGTTGCACCTTTAACATCGTTTCTTCAAAGGGAATGTCTTTTGAGCGAAGCCAATTTGGAATATCTCCCTTTTTTGTAGCCATAATGGGAATTTTTTCCAATTTTCTGGAATGGTAGGGGGCATTGTCCATAACAATTATATCATTTTTTTTCCAGTGTTTGGAACGCTAAAGTAGGATTATCTTGTAATTCACATTTGTATGTATTAACCATTATTTTTTTGATTCTTATATCTACGTGATTTTTCTTAGCTCTTTTCCTAGGAGGACTTAGCGTTAACAGTTCCTCATTTTCATTTGCCGACTCCGTATCAGACATATTAAATAAATGGATTTATTATACTTTTCTCAACTAAAATAACAAAATGGGCATTTTCAAATTTACTTTTATAGTAGAGGATACGATTTAAGGTTTACCTACACCGCTTTGGTAAATGTGATATTTTTTACTAATGATTTTGATCCTTGAAAATCGTTATCTATCGTTCGTCGTTTGTCAATTCTTTTTCGTCTGTCAATTCTTGTTCGCCTGTCAATTCTTCCTTGTCTTCCAGTTTTAAACTATTTATAACTCGAACACGATCAACTTAAGAAAAATTAAAAAATAAATTTTTGTTTAGAATGATCCAAAAAATCTAAAACAATATCTGCCCGGGTTGATTTTTTTAAATATATTAAAAAAGGTATTTTTTAACTCTTTTCGGCACATCGGATTGAAATTTGAACCACCAAATTTTTGCTACATGTTGTACAGTAGTCCACAAAATGAATCACTTATTAATCTATTTTTATCAAGTTACACCTACGCAAGTGGTTTGTATTACTTATTCCCTCTGTCCCTATTAAGTGTTATCTTTAATTGGTAAAATTCCCACGGTATAGTTATTGGCCAAACGCGAATGGTTATCAGTTGTTTCTTGAAAAGTGAGGTCATTTTACTTTTTACGTGTGCAATTGAATCTTTCTATGCCCCAAGGGTCCATTGTAGAAAATTTATAAAATCTCGTGCCGCAAAGAGTTTAAATTAATTATAGTCAGGACAAAATTATATCGGGCACCTCTTGTTTTTCATAATTTTTAACATACTAAATAATTTTTATCCAGTAAACATATCAGTGCAGGTCGATATTATATCTTATCTTATGGCTATTATAAATGCTTTATTATACTTACAGGAATTATTTTAAAGTGGGGAAAAAGTTTGTGTCGACTATAATTAAATGTTCTTAAAAATGCTTTACACTATCCACACACGAGCTAACGATTAACAAATAAACAAACCAACAAACAGCTTTGCACAAAAATTACTGGGCCATTTCGCATTCGACAGAGGACGGAGCGGAAAAATCAAGTCCGCACCTTTTAGGGCTAACTGCCTGACTTACGATCGTTCGACAATTTGGAAAATAGCAAGGCGTTCGTCACGTGTAGACTCGAATATCACGCGGTGACTTGTGTTGATTCTGTCCGTAACTTGAAGTTGAATTTACAATAGGCTGTTAAATATTTTTTATCGTCATTAGAAAAACACGATATTGTGAATTGATATACAATTTATTCCTAAATATCATTTCCCTGAACTACAATACACTTTTCCAGTGCACCAGTGATTTTCAATTTATTTTTGGTAACGAAGAGTTGCTCTCTTAATTCATTCCCGTTGTTTGTTCCCACTATTTGTGGAATATTCATGTTTTAATCCTAGCATCTAAGTTACCTCCCATCACACTGAAAGGACAGATACATCATCAAAATTACTATGTATACTGTTATTCTCTGTGCAATCATTAAAACAAAGAGTCACATTAAAGCAGCACAAACCTCCCAGTGTCGTGAAAATCTCAAAGCAATATTATCAAGAAACTAACTAACAAGAAATAAATAGTCACAGCGCTATCATTTTAATGTTTCGTAAATTTACTTTAAAAGGAAACTGAAAAAAGTTACCTGATATAGGAGAATGACTAATTGTTGAGCTCCGGCTCATCATATGGCTTTTATCACTTTCGGATGTATGCAGAATATCATCTGAAGATTCTTGCGACATTTGGGACTCTGTAGACCATTGGGGTGTTTCGAGTTTACTTCTTTTCCCTGTCACAGTCAAATGATCTTGAAGAGGATGCAATTTTGATATATCGGTATCCGTGTCAGATTTTGGAGAGATTTTAGCCACTAAACCAATTTTTGGAAACAGCTCTGGCACGTCTGTTGGTTCTTCATTGTTAACAGGATTTTTCACCTCCTGAGTAGGCCAGTTCCATGTTTCCAAATTTCCAAACGAACCATCTACATGTAAAATATAAAAAATAATTTCTCTTATATGGTACAAAATGTCTTTTTAATAACAGGAAATATTTATTTTGTTTTTTTTTTGATAAATACATCATGGGCGATCTCAATACCAAAATAGGACAAGGTACAGTCGAGAAAGTCGTGGGGTCATATGGTTTTGGCATAAAAAACGAAAGAGGAGAAAGACTAATCCAATTCTGCCAAGAGACGAATATGGTTGTAACGAATACACTTTTTAAATTACATCCTAGACTTTATACATGGAAAGCATCCGGTGATACCCCAGGGAAAATCATAAGACACCAAATTGATTTTATCAACATAAACGAAGGTTTAGAAATGCTATCACCTCAACAAAAACATATCTAGGCGTAGATGTCTTCTCAGATTATAGTCTATTGGTTGCAAATATCAACATACGACGCAAAATAATTCATAAGAAAATGAGGCTCAAGATAGATATAAGACTACTCAAAGAAAATGACACCCAGAAAAAAGTAAAAAACAGAAATTAATAAGAATTTTGTGAAACAGTGGAACGAAATGAAGACATTTATTACCACAATTTTGCATGAATATCTAAAATCAAAAAGAGAAAAGAAGCAAGAATGGATGACAGATAAAATATTGCAGATGATGGAAGAGCGAAGAAAATGAAGAAATGACAACGAATACAAAAAGTTGCATAAGACTATACTAAAGGATATAAGAAGGCTGGGAAAGGATATAAGAAGATGGCTGACGCAAAAATGTATGGAAGTTGAAACATTACAACGCCAACATGACGATTTTTATATGCACAAAAAATTAAAGAGGTACAGAACACCAGAAAACAACGCAATACAGGCATAGTTGTAGACCAAATTTTGATTACCATTGAAGATAAATTAGGAAGATGGAAAGAATGTATGCAAGAATTATTCGAAGATGCAGCACGAAGTCCTACTGAAATAAACAACCCCTACGGCCGGGCCAGAAATAACAAACGAAGAAGTAACTATGGTCATTAAGCGGATTAAAGATGGGAAATCACCAGGACCTAATGAGGTGCATGGTGAGATTTTAAATCTATTAGAGTCACACCAAATCACAGCTCTTGCGAAGCTATTCAACAACATCTACGAGACTGGTTACTTATCAAAAAACTGTTCATATTCCACTTCCTAAAAAAGCCAACTCTAGAAAATTTGGATTCAATTTGGATTCAGAGCAGGACTCGGAACGAGAGAAGCACTTTTTAGTGTAAAAATATGAGGTTTTCCGTGTTTTCATTATTTTTAAGAGTTCTCTGTCGGTACCCATCTTGTGTAGGACCTGCTCGTTGCTCATATGCGCTGTCCAGGGGACTTTCAGCATCCTTCGAAATAACCACATTTCAAAACTTTCCAAACGCCTGAGTGAGTTGATTTTGAAGGTCCAGGCCTCCATTCCATATAGTAAGGTGCTGTAAACGTAACATTTCAGCATTCGGTATCGGATTTTGAGATTAAGTGTTTGGGACGTAAACATTTGTTTCATTTTTAAAAAGACATTTCTTGCTTGTTCAATTCGCGATTTTATTTCTATGTCTGGATCTATATCTTTCGTTATCCAGCACCCTAGATATCGAAATTTCTCGACATTTTCGATAATGTCACCATCCACGTTGATGTTTGTTTTTGTTTTCTTGACGTTAATGCTGAGGCCGTATTGTTCTCCGATCGATCTGACGCGATCTAAGAGTGTCTGGAGATCCTGTGCGCTCTCTGCAATTAGGACCGTGTCGTCGGCGTATCGTACATTATTTAGAACTCTGCCGTTAATTTTAACACCTTCTCTTGATTGCTCTAGTGCTCGTGCAAAGATTTCTTCCGAATATATATTGAAAAGTAGTGGTGACAATACACACCCCTGTCGTACACCTCGCTTGATATTGAATATTTCTGTGTCACCGGCTTCTGTTCTAACTGCTGCAGTTTGGTTAAAATACAGCGTTTGGATAATTTTAAAATCGTTCTCGTCTAGTCCCTTTTTGTGAAGGCAATCCATCAGCTTATCATGTTTTACTTTGTAAAACACTCAAAACTTAACTCAAACTTATATCTCCAACAAAATACCCAAAAACATCTTTACAGAGGGCTTGGACGAATAGAGAATAAAGAATCAGAAGATGGGATTGCAGTAAATGGCCAACTTATAAACAACATTAGATATGCAGACGATACAGTGTTCTGGCATATAGTGCGCAGGGGCTCCAAAGGATGGTGGATAACGTTGTAGAAGCATGTAACAAATACGGCCTACAACTAAATAGCAAGAAGACGAAAATAATTATCATTAGTAAGAACACCGACATAAACGCCCAAATTACAATTAACGATACACCATTAAAAAGAGTGGAAAAATATGCTGTTGGGCTGCAATGTTAGGATACTTTGGATCACAGCTACGAAATAAAAACTCGTATTGAAAAAGCCAGAAGCTTTCAGCAGCCCTAGAAAGATTATCTGCAACTTATCTTTAAGTATCAATATACGCATAAAAATTCTTAGATGTTACGTCTTTAGTGTGCTCCTCTATGGAGTAGAAAGCTGGAGCCTTGCAGAAGATGCCATAAAACGATTAGAGGCATTTGAAATGTGGTGCTAACGATGTATGTTGAGGGTCTCATATATACACCACACAAGTAACATAACTATTCTCCAGAATCTAAGAAACGACAACAATATTATTAACACCATAAAAAACAGAAAATTGGGTTACTTCGGCCACATCATGCGTAATGATAAATACCGACTTCTACAGTTGATTCTACAGAGTAAGACTGAGGGTAAGAGAGACCCTGGACGTAGACGTATATCCTGGCTGGCCAATATTTGGAAATGGACTGGTCTAACGTCAACTGATCTATTTCGAGCTGCTGTGAATAGAATAAGATGGGTCAATGTGGTCGTCAACACATCTCTAGAAGATAGGCACCTTTAGAAAAAGATGAGTACTTAAATTTATAAATTTATTACTTTAGTTTACAACGAAATATGGTTTGTAATTCAAGTTTCCTATATATATTTATTTGTTTATTGTTAGTCCGTATCTTTTCGCTTCTTCTTCTGCCTCTGTACATGCCTCTATTTACAGTGAACTGTCTTGAAAAGCTTTCTTCCATCGTTACCCTATTTCTCGTGTTTCTAAGCGTATTATCACTAGCCTCACAAGCTTTTCTGGTATTTAGTTTCGAATCTTATAACATATTCGAACTGATATTGCTTGGAAATCTACAACTGCTTTATTTATTTTCTCGGACAAATTGAATCCTACACCCAAAATATCTCTTGGTCCCCGGCCTCTTAAAGAGGATGCTCCTTCCCATTTTTGTTGCATTCTTGAGTTTTATTTGCGCCTGCAGTTCTTGATATATAAATGCTTAGATGCTTTCTTTTAGTTTCTTATCATCATTTGTATCTATTTTTCATCCCGATATTTCTTTTTACTTGTTTTCTCCAGCTGTTCCATTCTGTCTTGTAATGGTTTCACTTCATTTTATTCACAAACATGTTTTGTCTAATTTTCTTTTATGTACCAGATCATGAAGTAATTGTAAGAAAACGAGAGAGCTGATAGACTTGCAGATGAATGATAAAAGGGACAACCTCTTAAGACAACAACCTTGATATTGTCAACGAGATGCGATTGGTTTTAGAATCCCCGTATCAACTTAAAGTAGTCTTAGAACAAACACTGCTAAACAAGCTCATCAGAAAATCTTTTAACAGAAAAATTACAATCTAGGATAATGATCAAATATCTAAGTGGTTTAATACGTTAGGAGTGGCAAACATAAAATACGTTAAAACTCCATTAAGCTGACAACTCATCACAGATCAGTGATTCCGTTTGAGATCTCATCGAAGAAGATACAGCTTATGTTCAGAACAAATAACGAAATAATATACTTAGCAATATATAACCAAAGTTTTAAAAAGTATTAATCCAGTCATTGAAAAAAAAAAATCATTTTTAAATCATTCCAAATAATATTACATAACCTAGCTGTGTATATAATTGTCTGACTGATTAAACACACAATTTTTCATAAAATAAAACACGTTTAAACCTTTTTGGTTACTTTTTTTAACGTATATAGGAGTTATTTGACAACTTAAAAATTTCTAATCATCAAGTTGATTTATGAATTAAGTAAGTATCTCATTGTGATATTCTACAGCAATAAGTGTGCCTTCAAACCATTGGCACCCATCAATATATCAATGATATTGACTATTCTCACTTTAGGAAATTTTTTCACTACCGCTGTCTGTTGTATCTCTGAAAATCGGTAGAAAATTTTGTCTGTTTGCCAGAGTCTCTGAAAACTTGCACATAATTTGTCGACTCGCTGTTTACTTTTACATCTATAAGTATATATACAGTGTAGGAAAAAGTTTATGGTCGGTATGGACCTTACGTGAGATGGAGTGAGAAACAGCTGTTTAGAAAGAGAGAGGTATATTAGGTCCGCCCTTTATATCGCCAAACATGCATGCCTGGAAAGGGGAAGTTCAACGTTGCCAAACTTATTGGATTTATTTGACCTGCTGTTTTTTTTTGCATTTGAACAATGTTCTAAGATAATCCAATTTGGGCGAAATTGATTTAAATGGCAGCTTACTGTTTTTTTTATTGGGAATATGCCACAAGTTTACTTTACAATAAGTGTAATATAACATTTTGATTTCCACTTCGGAAATCGTTTTATATAAATAAAATTTATTAATGTTTCGTATGTTAAGTATGATTTCCGAATTAAAAATCTAAACACAAAAATAAGCTTATTTTAAAGTCACATTGTGCCTTATTCTCAATATGAAATAGTAAACTGCATACAATAACGGCACATTAAAAAATATTCATACACAATAATTATTTGGCAACGTCGGTCTGGTCTGGTTTGGCCGACCGAGTAACGAGTAGTAGAGGTGGGTCGTGGTAGTTTTATCGTTAAGAGCGTAGGCACAAAATTTCGTTCCAATATTTTTTAAATGCATTAATTTTTTGCGAATCCTGAGAAAACTAATAAATATTTTTGAAAATTTTAAACGCAGAATGAAACAATACGTTATTACCGAGGGCCGAAAGTCCCTGAAAACTTCTATAATGTTTATTTTAATAAGTTATAGGGGTGAAAAAAAAATTAGTGTGATTTTTAATTTCAAATATCTCATTCAAAAATCTTTTTGTTTATTCTAAGGGACTTTCGGCCCTCGGTAATAATGTAATCTTTTATTCTGCATTTAAATTTTTCAAAAATATTTGTTAGTTTTCTCATGATTCCAAAAAAAATGAATGCATTTAAAAATTTAAATTTTTGTAAACAAGTAACTATGATTGTTTAAAAGTAGTTTTAAGTAAGAGAGTACCTACATAAATAAACATAATGTCTATTATCGTTTATGTGTATATTTATTGAAGTGAAAGAAACTAATGATTTATTTATTCTAACTTGAAAAATAAACTAAACAATACAAATAGTAACTCGTACTTACATTTACATTACACGTTATTATTAAATCGCGAATAGTCTAAATTGACATTGACATAAGTTTTTCAACTTTACTTCTTATTAACCGTCTTCTTTTTTTATTTCAAATTAAACCAGATTTTGAACATGTGTTCACATTTACAATACTAATAGGGGTTAAGTTAGGATATACATGGCGATGGTTTTTCCACCGTTGTAATGGACTCTCGATTCAGGTGTACGTGTAGATGAGCCATCTCCAATTAATTGATCAAAAATACACCATGGATTTAAGTCATCTTTATTGGTTTCTTTTTCTTGTACTGGTTGATGTTTAATAGTACAATCTTCTTGTTCGTTAATTATAGAAGTAACCAGCTTCTTAACTTTTTCTTTAATTTTTTTATCTTCATTTTTATCAGAAAAACCCTGCACTTTAAATGGTGAATCCATAAATGTACATAATAACAATGTGCCACTCTGTTCTATACCTTTAAATCTTTTTGCTAAACCCGATATTAGTAATTGTACTACGTCGGATACTATGGATGTAAGGTTTGCTAAACCTTATTGCTAAATTTATCGTTTGCTAAAATTTTATTGCAAGATTCTTACAGGCAGCGTACCATAACAATAACTGAACTACCCTTCAAGTATTTTTGGTCACTCATTGTACTTGTTATTTCTTTAAACGGCCGTAAAATTTGGGAAATCTGAGAACAAATAATCCAGTGTTATTTATTTAGATTTGGTCTAAGTCTAAGTCTGTATTATTTAATACCGATGTGGAACGGATTGCCTCTTCTAACTCGGTCATTTTTTTAACATGTAGTAGGTGAAGCTCTACCTAGTTTCCACGTCTTGGATTGGCCGTTTGTGAACTTTGTTATGTTGTAATTAATATTTTAAAAGCCTCTCTGAAGATAAGGTACTTTTTTTAAAATGTGTTTTTTGCAGAATTGTCGAAAATAGGACTTTTTATTTTATCTATTATCAAATCAGTTTTGACATAACATTCCTGAAGTAATGAACCTGACAGTTTTTCTTGTTGGTAGTTTATATCCAGGAATCCACCCTGCAAACTTTTTAAAAGCTGGTTCTTCACCTATGGAAAACGGATGAAACGAGTCTTTGCATAAGTTTAGTAAATCTTGAAAATCAACCAGTACAAACATACTAGTACTAAACATACACATGTATCGAGAGATATAAAAGAAGTCGAAATGTATTTGTCTGATGATATATTACCCACAAAAAATTTCGAACGGAGATTGGAACTGTCCATTACCGTGGTGGAAAAACCATCGTCATGTATATCCTAACTTAACCACATTTACCAAAATATTGTAGTATTGTAACAAAATCTTTTCCTTGTGAACACATGTTTAAAATCTGGTTTAATTTTAAATAAAAGAATAACACGGTTAACAAGAAAAGTGGAAAAACTTGTTTTTAAATGTCAATTTAGACGATTCGCGATTTAATAATGTGTAATGTAAATGTAAGTACTATTTGTATTGTTTAATTTATTTTTCAAGTTATATGAAATATATCCTTCGTTAGGTTCTTTCACTTCAATACTTATACACATAAATGATAATAGCCAATATGTTTGTGTACTCGCTAATTTGAATACTGGTAAACAATCAACTAGTTACAGTTTACGAAAAACGGTTCCGAGAAAAATTTAAAAAACGAGAGGATCCACCTCTAGTTTTTTAGGTATATTAGGATCGGAACCAGAGAATATGTAAAATATCTCTGATCGGAACTATTCGTCTCACGAATGAGCAATGAGTGTTAAAAATATTTATAGAGGGGAGACCAAGGGGAAATATGATTTTTATCTTTGTCTATTCGCTGAAAATATGATTTTATATCTGCGTTAGATATCCTGTTAAATTTTACCATACCGACCATAAACTTTTACCTACACTGTATATAGATGTAGATATTATATATTTTACATATGTAAGTTATTTAAATTATTTGAACATTTCTAATCTAAAGATAAATTTTGTAGAAAACCTCAATTAACAAAATTGTACAAGATGTAGAAGATTTGTACTTACCGGTTTGTCCTCCTGTTTGGTTCGGAGTGATGGTCGCTTGTGGAGTTGACTGCACATTTGAGTTGTCTTCATCCCCCCATGACCAATTCCAAGGATCTTCTACAATCTGTTGCTGTCCTCCCTGAGTTCCAGTTCCATAAACATTATTTTGGTTGTTCAATTGACTATACTGCACGTTACTATAATGTTGTTGTTCATACCTAAAATGTAATAATTAAATATAATGTAGGTTGTTTTCCATACAAATATTCACAAAGACACATAGGGTCAGTTAAGTAGAAACATTTCGTCTGTCATGTATTGAAAAACACTCCAGCGAATTTAAAATGTTCTTTTTACATGATTTCTTTACATTGGAGTAAGATGATATTGTAAAATGATGTTCTAGGATGACTTAGTAAGATGATGTAAGAAGATGATATAATATGATTACAAGTGGTGATAAGATGCATCTCTGTCTAACCTCACGGAGAATTTAAATTTATTCAGAAGTATCTAGGCCAATTCTGACATTTACTTGCTGGTATAATAATTGCAGGATTTTGCATAATTCTTAAGTATTTGTTGTCTAGTCCTACTAGTTTAAAAATTTCCATTAGTTTTTCATATCTAACCTTGTCAAATGCCTTCTCAAAGTCTATAAAACATGTTAATGATTGGCATCTCTATACCTCTGAATCAGTACACCTCTGTACACCGTAACGTTAAACACAGACAGGGCGGTTTGCGAAGCGTCTGCGCCTCGTCGGCTGCCGCGCGGCTTAAAACACATTAGGCGGTTTAACAGTGGCAGTAGTTTTGCCATTGTATTCGGTGTTGTCAAATTTAGTCGAGTTTTGGACGTAGAATGGTATAATGATGACTCTGGAATCATCTAGCGAAAGTGACGACGATTTGTTTTTTCTAATAAGTGCAAGTTTACTTCATATTAAATCAAAGAAGAAGACACGCAGGTATTGGATACATCCTATAGTAAATGAATGAGAAAATAAAGGAACGGTTTACACGTTAGTTAACGAAATTAAAGATGGCCCAGAAAAGCATCTAAATTTTAGCCGTATGGCATGAGGCACCCTCCTGCTGTAAGATAAATACTCCGGATGGATATAACTTTGCCGCACTTGGTAGAAACGAATTTTCAAGGATATATTGATATTTGACTGCGTTTACTATGGACTCAGTAAAATATAAAGTTCCTAGCCCTTTGACCGACATACAATCCCACACCATGATGCCCTGCGGAAAATACAGTTCTTTTGAGTAAATCCTTATGAAATGCTTCTCGAATCTCACTTTTCACGAATCACACGCTTTCGATAATCTCCCGCACAGACATCAAAGTTGCTTTCGTCGCTATAGATAACTTTCCCAATAACGTGGACCAAACATGATTCGTTTGGTCCACGAAAGTTTTGATTTAGCCCAAATGTAGCGATTCCTTTTCTGAGTTTGAGTTAGCAATGGTTTTCTTTGGCCTACTCGAATAAATAAAAAAATAGATAATTTTTGTCGCAAAGAACCTATCAAGCATACCGTATAAAAACTAAGACTGCTTTTGTGGATATATTTAGGACAGGATGCTCTGTAAACATTTATCCCAGTCTCTCTATACTTTCAAGCAGTTATTTCTTTTAGTGTATTTTTTCTTCCCGACCTATGTATTTTAATTAAATGCTTTACACTCCTTTGAGAAACAGCTTTTGGGCGGCCAGAGATTTTGCCGTAAACATCAATACTGGCAGTTTCACCATATTTCTTAATTATCACAGTAGTTGTTGCTACAGTCAATTCACTGGAAATTTCAAGCATTGTTTTCCCTTCATGGTACTGATGAATAATTTCTCGAACTTTTGGATCAGTGGGGTTTCCACGTTCCATTATCATATTTTACTCGTAATAAAACTGACATTCGTCGTTATTCATACTCAAATGACGCTTTACAATTATTGTTGACAACGCACTACCTACTCTTATGTTTGATTTCATCAAAGCCTTCTTTGATGAAATTTAAGAAACTTGAGGAAAATGTTCCAATATTTAGTTTTCAGCAATTTTCGATTATCAAACAATTAATTAAATAATAATCAATATAAAATATATAATTAAGCCACAAAAATAATTACATACATCATAAAAAATGTTTTTAATTTCATACCCACAATTAAAAACAATTAAGAAACAATTAACAATAAAGAATTTCGATAAATTGGCAGTATATCCAGAGAACTACGAACGCATCCGCAAAATAACTGCTTGTTCTATAGTGTATTTTTATGTATGAGAGAGTAATAAAAAAATAAATTATGTATGCAAATCCCTAAACTGTTGATACGGGTGACTCAATGAAAAACAGATATTTGTCAACAAGTTTACAGAAGTATATAGGAAAACAATTTTAAATTGAGTATGACCACCAGGTATAAAGGTTGGAGCAGAATAGAATACAATAGTTGTGAGGGTTACTAATCCCTAAATAAGGTTGCCAGTGTCGGAGTGATGGAGGTTAACAGGTACTAATGAATTTGCAAGAAATGTAAGATGTTTATTTTATTGGTTATATATAACCAATAAAAGTTTAATAAGTACCTACCTATTTGCAAAATAAATTGTAATTATTTAGATAAAATAAAACGTTTTATTTTATCTGAAATGAGTGCATTCCACGAAGTAAGGGTTTCAACAATCAAACATTTAATTCTTTAATTCCAGGAATCTACGACAGTAATTGACTAGATAATTACCTTCTAAACTTATTCCACAGAAAATGTGATAGTGGGTTTTTCCATTTTTGTAGGAAGGTCCAAGTGGCGTATTCAAAATTCTTAACAGTTCACTAAAAGTAGGTACTTCAGTTGCAAGGTGCAGTTTAGTGTGTATACTAGTCTTATCGAAAATTTGGAAGTGCCGTGTAAACGCCGAAAAATTGGTCCTTTAACAGTTAATGAAAAAACATTAATATTTAATTGTTTTAAATCATTTACAGACAAACGTTTATGTCAAAGTGTTGATGAGACCGTTGAGTTAGTTAGCAGTACACTTGGTGTTGGGAAATCTACGATTTACAGAGTTATTAAAGAAGAGAAATGTGGTAGTTTTCAAATGCCACGTAATGCTCCAGGGAAACCAAAATTTCAAATAGAATATCATTTTAAAGAAGGACTTCGACGGAAAGTGCATGAATTCTTCTTTAGACAAGAATTTCCAACATTGGATAAAGTTCTTGTCTCAGTTCGAGATGATAAGGATTACCCAGAAATGAGTCGAAGTACGTTATGGAAACTTTTAAAAGAAATAGGCTTCCGCAGGAAAAAGAATCCCAGAAAGTCTATTTTATTGGAAAGAAGCGATATTGTCATATGGAGAAGACATTTTCTAAGAACCATAAAGGAAATGAGAAACCAAAAAAGAAAAATATTTTATCTTGATGAAACATGGATCAACGAGGGTCATACACCAAATAAATTTTGGCAGGATGAAACTGTTACAAGTCAAAGGCACGCTTTTGTAAATAACTTATCTACTGGTTTAAACCCACCATCAGGAAAGGGACGCAGGCTGATAATAGTACACATTGGCAGTTCAGACGGTTTTGTTGAAGGTGGTTTATTAACTTTTGAGTCAACTCGTACCGGTGACTACCATGAAGACATGAACGCTGATGTCTTTCAAGAATGGTTCGAACAAATGATAGATCTTCTTCCTAAGAACTGTGTAATAGTAATGGATAATGCAAGTTATCACTCCAGACTTATAGAAGGACTGCCCATAGCCAAGTGGTTAAAAAAAGACTTGCAGAATTGACTGAGTTCAAAAAATATTACGTACCATCCCGGATCTATAAGAAAGGAACTTTATTCGTTGTGTGCCCTTCACAAAGAAAAATTTTAAAAATACGAAATTGATGAAATTGCCAAAAATCGTGGAATGACAGTACTTAGATCCCCACCATATCATTGTGAATTAAACCCGATTGAACTGATATTGGCACAGATAAAGAGTGAAGTTTCAAGAAAAAATACCACTTTTAAAATTCATGATGTTAAACAGTTGTTTTTGGAGGCCGTAAATAATGTAAAACCTGAAAACTGGGAAAAGGCAGTAAATCACACTATTAAAGAAGAGGAAAAAATGTGGAAGCTGGACAATATTACTGATAAAATGATCGAGCCAGTTATTATAAATCTTGGTTCTGAAAGTTCATCTTCTGAATCTGATTTGGATTTGTAACAAGTAGCTGTAAGTTTTATATTAATATTTTTATTCATCTATTTAACATACCTTAGACGGTTTTAAAAACTCTTTTTCTCTTTTGTAATTTTAAAAAATTAAAAAAATGTGAATTTTTTAAAACCCTTTTTAATGTAGGCCAGTCAGTTCTAATATAGTGTGTGATAAAAGAGGTCACTTTTGTTTACATACACATAACACTTTATAACACTGAAATAATTCATTTATTTGTTACAATTATTCAAAGTAATTTTTCAATTAATCTTGAGCACGCCCATGGCGTGGTCGAAGGTACCAGTTAAAATTATGCTAATTACTCTCTCGTTCATAAAAATAAACTATAACATATAGTTGCTAGGGCTCGTACAATTTGTCCTGCTGAGAGGTGAATACTTCGAAATACGTGTAGAGCAATTGTGGAGCTTGAATTGAAAATACATGCAATCGTCTACATTCAACAATCTTTAGCTTGCTTTAAAAAATAACTTACCCAGAGTTATTTTGGACATATCCCGTATGTTGTTGGTTTTGATACTGATGTTGATTATACTGACTGTTTTGATTATATGAGAGAGGATTATGTTGTTGTTGTTGTTGCCAGTAATTCTGCGAGGGTGGATTAGTATTTTCTTGTTTCGGCACTGGTTGATACTGTGCATGTTGTCCTCGATACCAGGATTGAACTGGTTCGTTGTGCCATTGCGTCTAACACAAAAAACAAAAAAAAATCAATTAAAATCTACTGCGATTTTAGGTTTTTATAGAATTCTTAACAAATTATTATGTAATTGAAGTTTTTTGATATGTGTGCGATATAACGAAAAACGGCGTCTTAATGCATAGTTTTTGTAGGCATCAAGTTCTCAGAAATGTGAATGTCGAAAAACGACGGCATTGATGCAAGATTATTATTATTATAGATATTTTATGATCTGCTATTTTAATTATTCACTTGCAACTAAATAGTCATAGAATAACAATTATTCACTTGCAACTAAATAGTCATAGAATAACAAAGCAATTGTATTCGTTAAGACACTCAATAAGATATATTTATAGTATATTACATAACGAGAGTTGTAAGAAGCTTATTATATGCGAGTAAAAAAGTTGCGCGCGAGCCGCGTAGCGGCGAGCGCAGTAATTTTACAAGCATGTAATAAGCTTACAACTCAAGTTGTGTACTATACTTTTTCTACCATTACTTTCGTTTACAAAAATAAAAATTAAATTACCACTATATTTACACTGACAGATTAATAATTTTTAATCTGTCAAAATAACGTCTGTTAATTCGTTTCCATGGTAACCATCGAGCAAAAAGACAAAAGAGGGAATGTAAAGGTAGTGGGGGCAAACATATTGTTAGACAGGAAGTGCAATCTTTAGAGGCCACATTAAACAAGGAAAGAGAGTCTCTCTCCTTGTTTGACATCAAATTTAGTTGGGTTATGTTATTGTTTGTCCCAAATGTCACATGAAATTTTATTTATATTGAAGTTTTTTAACAATTCTGTCGCATTTTAGACTATTGTCGTTAATAATTAATTAAAACTTTCTCGTCTAAGACACATTCTGAAAAATATTATATAGCTACTGTTGATAAGTGTCGGAAAATTTAAATTTGGCGCATTCGCATTTCCGGATATGTCCGCCATCAGAGGCCACTTTTTTGGTCTCCTTTTCATAAGGATTAGATTCCCTCTTTTGTCTTTTTGTTCGATGATGGTAACTCGACCAACTGACTTACAAGGCTTATGTGATATTACACATTTTTATAAAACTGAAGCGTAATTTTTTTTATTACGTGCTAGTCATTACGTGTCAGTATCTGTTATGATGCATTTACTTAGCATCCAAATAGTAGGTAATATACAATTTACTAGTAAGCGAGTAGAAAAACATCTTTAATATATATGGAAAAATTATGATAATACTCTGTCTGTAACAGTTACACATGAGCACGTTGCGTGCTTTGTAATTTTTTTGCTAAGAAGAAAATAATAATATATTAAGACAGGAAGATATATCACTCATTACCATCCCTCATTCGCCCATTCTCTCTGCCACTCTACTAGCATTCGCCTTTGCGGCTGGATGTAAATATAGATGAGAATGAGAGATAAATAACGATAGTATAGTTGCAGAGAGAATGGGCGAATGATAGTGGAAAGGCAAGGTGGATGAAGGAGCTTATTCCCGATCTGAGACCGTGGTGGGAATGTAATTTCAAGAAACTAGACTACTTCCTGACGCAGTTTCTGACCGGACATGGTAGTTTTGGTACTTTCACAAATAGAATAGACAAATCTGCTTCGGCAGATTGTACTGTTTGTCGCGTACCAGACGCTCCCGCCCACATTTTTAACTGCCAGAGATGGGCAAATGAGAGGGGAGATTTCGAGGAGCGAATGTGTTTCGGGCCGGATGAAAGAAACATTGTAAACATAATGTTGAGAGGAGAGAAAGAATGGAGAGAAGTAAACTGTCTGATTTCCTGGGCAATGAAGAAAAAGGAGCAGCTTTTCTGATTTACGGTAATAGGTATGGTTATTTATAAATTTTTGGTTTTTTATTTTAGTTGTTTATTGAGTGGCAAGACCACCTCTTTGGAACGGTGGTTAAGGTTTTAGCCGGAACACGACTAAACCGGCACTACGGGGTCTTCTGGCCTAGTATCCTACTCGGACGAAAGATGCCAGGGTGTCTTGTTCCGTGACGTAGATGTCCAAAAAAGATTTCCCCCACCGTTGCCGTACAGCAATTAAAAAAAATACTCTGAGGACTTCGCCTTTGCCATCAACTTATCGCATTTCGCAGTGTTTAGTATGCTACACTACACGAGGGCAGCGTAGGTTCCCACCGACTGGAAAACTCCATTTAGCACCTTTCTTTTGGAGCTACCTGGGCTTCCAATATTCGCATCAGCCGTATCAACGCCTCCAGATTTCGGTTCGCTTTTTCTACCGTCTTTTGGATGTGTACTTCAAACCTTAGTCCTTCCGACAACCAGACTCCCAGATACCTCCACACCTCCAACCTCCACACATTCCACTATAAAGCAAAGAGAGGATTTTTCCCGGCTTCCTTTGAAAACTAACACCTCAGTTTTTTGAGACGCTAGCTGTAGATCGTTCTCTATGATCCACCTACTAATGTGTTAGCCACATTAACCATGTCCGTTTTCTGAGTCGCCTTCGCAACCAGTGCGAGATCATCGATATAAGCTGCAAGAGTGCATCCCCTTAACATCTGTAGCCTCAACACCCCGTCGTACAGGACATTCCACAGGATGGGACCTAGTACTCAACCGTGCGGAATACCCTGCGACAAACTGATGCTGGTATCTTTTTCTCTTATGGACCTGTCAGTAAAGTATCTGTCAATTACGTTGACCAGGTACTCATTAACGCCCAATTCTCGCAACCTGGACATGATTTGTTTCCATGATGCCGTATTAAAGGTTTCCTGACGTCAAGCAGGGTGAGAGCTACCCATCTCTTTGTATCCTGCGTAACTGAAGAGGTTAGTTCTGTGACTGCATCTATGGTGGACCTTTTGGCCCTAAAACCATATTGGCGGTCGCTCAGCGCATGCTTTTCTTCTAGCTTATAATATGACTTAACGACTACTTTCGTAGCCGTGACCGACGGATTTACGTGCCCTCTGAAGTGGGGTGGTAGCTCAGTTAAATTCGAATTCGGCCCTCCAGCTTGTTAGCTAATAACATATCCACTGAGCTACGGCTGACACCCATTCATTGTAACATGATTGTCGTTCATAATTTTACTGATGTCACTGTCAATGGCTTCTCTCTCATCTTTGGAAAGTTGGACAAGGATACCTCTATTATTAAGGTAGCATTCAATTGCATCATGCATTGTGTGCTACCTTACTTCTTGAGGCATTACAGGTTTTCCTCCGAGCTTGTACATGTGCAACATTGTCCGTCACAAAACTGCTTACTTTTAAAAATCTATTTCTACGCGTTTCATTGCTGTTAATGCAATGTTCTTTAAATTTGCAGCCTTGTGTGAGCTAACATCTGTATCTAAAGTTTTAACCAAAATATTCAAAAATAAGTGTCTTTCATAAAATTCAGTGAATAAACTTCACACAACTCAAGACTCTGGGTCGGAACCGAGCTAAAACCGAGAAAAGAAAGTCTTGTTATATGTGCCTTCGCGACCAGAAAACCCTAACGCTAGACCTTCGCCAGAAGGTTACATGAAGTTACTTACAATTAATGCTGTTGATTTATTAGCTCGAATGACAGAAATTGTACTAGCCCTTGATTGCATGCAAATAACTGCAACAACAATTTCTGTTGCTGTTAAAATATGGAATAAATTAGAACCTTCTTTGAAAGAACTTTGATATAGAACTTTGCTATAGAACTTAAAAAACATTTTTTCTTGGGTGGTGCATTTGCAGCAAACATGTTATACCATAGGTTTCTTGAAAGACGAGTAAACAGTGTGCAAAAAGAACAAGCCTTCCAGTTTATCAGTGAGACAAATCCACTTCTTCTTCTTCTTCAAGTTCCACTCCTATCGGAAATTGGAAATCATTCTGGCAATTATAATTTTATTGGTTACTCGCCTGAATAGTTCAATTGAACTGCATCCAAACCACTCACGGAGATTGCGTAGCCACGAGATTTTACGTCTTCCTACGCTTCTTCTACCTTTGATTTTACCCTGCATGATATTCCTTAGTAGTTCGTACTTTTCACCTCTCATGATGTGCCCCAAGTATTCCAATTTCCTGATCTTTATGGAATTTAAAACTTCGCATTGTTTTCCTAGTTGTTCGAGAACTTGTTCGTTTGTTTTGCGATCCATCCATGATATTTTCAAAATGCGTCGGTAACACCACATTTCGAATGCTTCTAGGTTTTTAATGTTGGATTTTTTAAGTGTCCAAGCTTCAACTCCATACAAAAGGGTAGAGAAAATATAACATCGAAGCATTCTTATCCGGAGCGATATATTGATATCGCGATTACAAAAAAGTTTTCTCATTAAAAGTTGACCGCGCAATTTCAATGCGGCATCTTATTTCTTTTGTCTGATCAGTATCTTCTGTGATCCATGCTCCAAGGTATTTGTACGAAGATATTTGTTCAATTTCTGTATTATCTAGTGCTAGCTTAACTTTGATGTTTTGTGCTTTTGTAAATACCATGAACTTGGTTTTCTTCAAATTGATTTTTAGTCCATAATCGTTGCAATATATATTTAGTTGTTCAGCAAGGTGTTGCAGTTCTTCTAGTGTTCCTGCCAAAAGGACGGTGTCGTCAGCATATCTTATGTTATTAAGTGGCTCACCGTTTATTATAAGGCCCTCACTGATCTCAGCAAGCGCTAATTCTGAGATGGCTTCACTGTATAAATTGAATAACAAGGGTGATAAAATACACCCTTGGCGGACCCCACGGCGAATCTGGATATCCTTGGTCAGTTCGTTTTCAACTTTCACTTTTGCTGTTTGATTCCAATAGAGGTTACAGATGATTCTAATGTCTCTACTGTCTATGTTTTTATTTAATAAAATTTCTTTAAGTCGATTATGCTGCACTCTGTCAAATGCCTTCTCAAAATCAATGAAACAGGCATATACTTCCTGATTAATATCTAAGCATCTCTGCGAAAGAACACTTACTGCAAACAGTGCATCTCGTGTTCCCAGACCTTTCCTAAATCCCATTTGTGTATTACTTATGCCTTCATCTAATTTCTTATGTATTCTATTGTGAATTACTTTTAAAAACAATTTCAAGACATGACTCATTAAGGCTATGGTGCGATGTTCATTGCACTCCTTTGCATTGGCTTTTTTGGGAAGAAGTATGAATGTTGATTGGAGCCATTCTTTAGGTATTATACCTGTTCTATATATGGTATTGAATAGATCCAAAAGAAGATCAATAGATTCAGTATTCACAATTTTAAGTAATTCGATAGGCCCGGGAGATTTACCATCTTTAGCTTGTTTCATTGCATATTCAATTTCTTCTCGTATAATGTCAGGCCCAGTATCATCCTTAAATTCTTTTGGTGCTTCTGTTCTTTCTTTGTCTTCAAATAGTTGTGCTATATATTGTGTCCATCTCTGCATTTTTTGGTTTATATCTGTTATAAGTGCACCCCTTTCATCTCTTAGTTGCCTAGTTTGAAGTGTTTTTCTCATTCCTGTTAATTCTCTAATTCTTTTATGCATGTTAAAAAAGTCATATTTTTTCTCAATTTCTTCTAGTTCTTGGCACTGCTCATGTAACATTCTCTCCTTAGCTTCTTTTATTCTCTTTTTTATTAATCGATCAGTTTCATTATATTTAATTGGATTTTTTGTTTTGAATGATTTTCTTTCATTCATTAATAGTAGTATTTCTTCAGTCATCCAATCTTTATGTTTTCTATTCTTTGGTTTTAAGTTTTCATTTGCTGTTTTAATTATTGCTGCTTTTATATTTTCCCATTTCTGATCAATGTTATAGCTACTTTTATTCAGTTCTTGGGCATTACGTATATTTTCAGTAAGTTTTTTACAGTTTGTTCCTTTGTTTGTGGTTCCCTTAATCTCTTAATATCAATTCTACTTTGTGTGGGTTTTTTAACCAGTTTTAATTTGGTTCGTAATGTGACTACTATGGGGTTATGGTCTGAACCGATGTCTGCTCCAGGGTAAGTTTTGGCAGACAGTATAGAATTACGAAATCTTTGTCTAATAAATTCACTATTTGTCTAATAACAAATCCACTATTTTTACCATTTATTATGGCATTAATAACGCATTCGAAACCATTTCGAAACTGTATGGTTTCGAGAAATTGTACTAGCCCTTGATTGCATGCAAATAACTGCAACAACAATTTCTGTTGCTGTTAAAATATGGAATAAATTAGAACCTTCTTTGAAAGAACTTTGATATAGAACTTTGCAATAGAACTTAAAAAACATTTTTTCTTGGGTGGTGCATTTGCAGCAAACATGTTATACCATAGGTTTCTTGAAAGACGAGTAAACAGTGTGCAAAAAGAACAAGCCTTCCAGTTTATCAGTGAGACAAATCCACTATTTTTACCATTTATTATGGCATTAATAACGCATTCGAAACCATTTCGAAACTGTATGATGAACATTTTCGAATAACAACGCCATTGATTTGGTGGCGGGCCTTCAGAAAAACAAATTTGTTGAGTTATGTGAGCAAATTGTTAACAACTAATGCAGCGACAGCAGTTTTAGAGAAACATTTTCCATCTTTTGGATTAGTTCAGTCCAAACTTCGAAAAAGGCTGTCAAAAAACAGCTAAGGTTTGTTTTCTTATTTAAATACCTCAATCAAGTGACTGGACCCCAATAGTCTAAATTCGACTGGATCTGGGAAATGTCACCTGCACCAGAGGACTATTGATTTATCCAGTTCTGATGATGTTTTGAAAAAGCATTTGACAAAGTAAGACATGAAAAATTAGTCCAAATTCTTAAGACAAAAAACATAGACCACAGGGACCTACGAATAATAACAAACCTCTACTGGAATCAAAGAACACAAATCGTAATAGATAACGAACCCAGTCCAGAAATTGAAATCAGGAGAGGAGTTAGGCAGGTATGAATTATGTCCCCACTACTATTTAATATATATAGTGAAGCCATTTTTGAAGCCAATATGGAGTTGGACCTGAACGCTGGACATTGAAGCAAGAACACAGAAGAAAACTAACACGGAAGTATTGCCAGAAATTGTCAAAGAATGCGAAATAATAAACACAATAAAAATAAGAAAGTTACAATATCTGGGACACGTAGTGAGGGAACAGCGATATGAACTGTTAAGGCTGATAATGCAGGGAAAGATAAGAGGCGGAAGGAGTATAGTGTTACGATTTTAAATGTTATGGCGTATAGAACTGTAAATATTTTATGACTAATTCTTTTTTATTGATTCTCGTAATATGTAGGTCAAAATCTACCTGAGACACGTTAGGTTCCCCTTCGCTATAACAGCGACGAATACGAGTTTTCTGGAACCGCTTCGATACCAGGTGTTAGATCGTTGCCGCTCTGTCTACTAGAGCCTCGTAAATACGAGATGATTCTATGAAGGTCGCCGAACTTTCCAGATAGCGGAAGTTTTTGTATACAAACGACACATTTTTATTTTGAAGTCAGTCATAATAAGATCGGGAAACGCGATTTAATTGTAACGAAACATAAATAAATTATTTGTAATATAAATTAGGATTAATACAGACTTTAATAAATTCGTAATTAGTTATCGTGAGTTTTAATAAATTAGAATATAGACAATAAATTAGAATAAAGACAAATAAATTAGAACTATATAAATATACAACAATAGGAAGAAGGAGAGTGTCTTGGTTGAAGAATTTAAGGGACTGGTTTAAATGCAGTTCTATAGAACTCTTTAGAGCAGCAGTAGATAAAGTAAAGATAGTGATGATGATATCCAACCTCCGATTGGGGGACGGCACTTAAAGAAGAAGAAGATGATGAACCATTAATCGGCTTTATAAAATAAATTTGATTTCTTTATAATTTAAAGTTCTTTTTGGTATTCATTACATTTTTTTAAGCCCTTTTCTCTCCTCGGATTGCCGAATATAGGCCTCTCCTAATTCTCGCCATTTATCTCTGTTATTTGTAAGACGTTTCCACATTGGCCTGCAGTTCTTTTAATATCGTCGCCCCATCGCATTTGTGGTCTTCCTCGTGGTCTTTTGGCTTCATATGGCGCCAATTCCCGATTTCTTTATTCCATCGGCCATCCGTAAGACGTTCGTTATTGTCAGCCCATTTCCATTTCAGTGTAGCTGCGTGTTCGACAGCATCTTTTACTTTTGTTCTATTACGAATGTCTTCATTGGTTTTATGGTCTTTAAGTGAGATACCCAGCATCTGTCGTTTCATAGCTCTCTGAAGTTTTTCTGATCTTCTCCATGTTTATTTTAGTGAATGTCCAGGTTTGAGCTCCATATGTAAGCACAGGTAGGATACAGGAATTACACACTTTGGTTCGCAGTCTTTGAGGTATATTTTTATTTTTAAGTACGTATGAGAGTCTTCCGAATGCTGCCCATCCCATTTTTACACGTCTGCTTATTTCGGTAGTCTGATTTTTCTTGACATTTTGACCCAGATATGTATATTTATCTACGTGTTCTATCTCTGTCCCTTCCATGTTTATCATGGGTTTGTCATCTTTGTTTGACATTAGTTTAGTTTTACTGAAATTCATGTTCAGTCCTTTTTTTAGGGATTCTGTGTGTAGTTCTGTATTTAGTACTAGATCATATGCGTATCTAAGATGGTTCAAGTATCTTCCGTTAATAGGGATTCCTTTATTTTCGCAGTCTATTGACTTAAAGATATCTTCTAGGGAAGCTGTAAATAATTTTGGGAGATATTGTGTCTTCTTGTCTTACTCCTCGGTTGATTTTTACTAGTCTTGTTTCGATTCCATTACCCAATGTGACTATCATTTCAACTTGTTCGTAAATATTATGTATTAATATTCTGTACCTAGAGTCGATCAGGTTGTTGACTAATGCTTCTTCTATTGACCATAGTTCTACGCTATCAAAAGCTTTTTCATAATCTATAAAAGCCAGACATAATGGGAGATTGTATTCGTTAGTCTTTTCTATTAGAATTTTTAAAGTGTATAGATGGTCACAGGTGCTGTACCATTTTCTACATGGGTATTGGAAAACACATAATACCGAACATGCAAAATAAATATTAATATTTTGGATATCTATGTATTTGATATAATATATCGATATAATTATATCCGATATTTTAATATTTATATAAATATCATAATATTTTCGAAGCCTGGGTAGAATATACACCCACTACTAAAGTCCTGCCCTGTATATTCCAACGTTAGCCTCCAAAGGCATAATGTCATGAACGAACACAACCTTACTCCAAAATTATATAATGACAATCGACAGAATTGTCAAATTTAAAGTATTGATCAAAACATTCAGTACTAAACTTCTTAAAAGAAAAAGAAAATTCAGTATGAGTTGTCCGGTAAATATTGTTTGCATTTGTATTTTATTACTAAAAAATATTTGTTAAAAAATAAATTACGTTTAATACACTAAATATATTCTTTTTTAGGTTAAAAGTCAATGTCAAGCAGCTAAGGGAAAAACTTACAGGATCGTAATGATACGCCACGGAGAATCCGAATGGAATAAAATGAACCTTTTTTGCGGATGGGTCAATTCCGAATTGAGCGAAAGAGGCAGAAATGAAGCCGTAAGATCTGGCAACGCTATCAAAGAAGCGGGTTTGAAATTCGATCAAGCATACGCTTCAGTATTAAAGAGATCTCAGGATACACTAAAGACTATTTTAGAAATTATAGGCCAAACAGACATCCCCACTGAATATACTTGGAGATTAAATGAAAGACATTACGGAGGACTTACAGGTTAAATTTATATTGGTTAATTAAAAAATCGATAATTAATTTGACAATAATTGTCATTTTATCTTCTATATATCTTAACTATAAATATTGTATTGTTAGAGGTATGCCATTAATGAAGTTTATTTCTAAATCGGCTAATTATTTACGTAACTGGTTAGCTCATGTAAATTAGTTGTATTAAAGTACTTTATTAAACATATCAATAAATGCAGCAAATGCTACAAAATATTATCAGTATACGTGTGAAAAATTTACATTTTAACATTCTATTACATACAGTAGTATTTAGTTATTTCTAAATTCAGCGTATTTAAGTTTTAGGCATGACTTATTCAAATGATCGCGCTATCTCAATCCAGAACTCTACACTTTGCTGCAAAAGTTGCTGGACAATGTCCTCATTTTCGCTTCCAATATTATCTTTTAGTTGTTGTATGATTCGAGATTTAAGTAAACTCGAAAACACTTTTCACTTTAGATAGTCTCGTCACATGGTTCGGCTGATCTAGGGGGTTAAATCATGTCTCAAACATTGCTATTAATTTTCGAGAGAAGAGTACAAGTACAACATTCAATGATTCCCTTACAGTGGGAACCGCGACTACATCTTACTGTACCATGTATTAATAGAGCCCTATTAACAGAGCCAAAAAATGTTTACCGTGATTCACTAAACAGTTACTATTTGTGATACAAGTCCTTCGGCTTGGTCATGTCCAATATCTGAAAATTTGCAGATATTCTTCAAGTAAAATACAAAATAAAAAAATGAATTGATTTTTTAGCACACGGTTTTCGAAAAACAATAATTTTGCTCTAAAAATCCTAAATTACATTAAACTAATATTAAGTTTGGAAATACATTTTCTTCGAACTAATTACTTATACAGTCGACTTGGGTATACTTGGGTATTCTCAAAGCAGCTGAGTACCTTTGTAATAGTTAATTTTCCACGTTCGAATCGCTGATACGTCGAAAACTGTCTTTGGTTGAAACCGAAGAGACAAGGCATAGATCGATTGATTAATGGCAGAACCTATTGCATTATTAGTAATTTTTTATTGTAGTTATACTCGGCGTATCTCTTGAAACGTTCAAACTGGACTATTAAATCCGCATGTTATATTATCGTAACCGTCGATCGACACTTTTTCCCACTCTTTCGCATTATTCTTTCCTGTTTTTTTAATTAATATAACATGCTTAATTTGTGGTTAAATTCAATTTCAGTTTCTTAAAAATATTTCGTAAAGTTTTTCAATAGCCACTTAATTTGATAAGCGCAGTAGACACGTCGCATTTTGTCGATATAAATTCTATAAACAATTTTATTTGGCAGTTCAGTTCTTCGTTTTGAACCAACTACGGCGTTTCTTTTAATATTCTTTTTGTGTAATACTGAGTTTTGGTTTTTTCTCGCGTAGAAATAACGCGGTTAGGTCCGGAGCAAATGCCCACTTATAGATCTTTTAAATTGCCTTGTATTTATTTTTGGATTTTTTCCTAACGGTACCTTTTGGATTTTGGAGGTTCTGTTGAGATTTATCTGAGGATATTTTTATGGTTTATTCTTGGTATTTATTCTTGTACCAAGGACGTTTCTTAGGATTCGATTTGGGGTGGATTTAGAAAATTGGCCAAGCCATCGATGATTATCGTAAATTCGCAATAGGCATTTTCATCAGATCAGGCAAGCAGGCCTGATCGAAAAACTCCACCAAGCTGGACAGCCGATACCTTTCTAAAAATCATCAATTCCTGTCTCTCTAATCCGATAGTTCGAGTACATAATTTGCAGACAAATTATCTACTCCCTTTACTCCGCAAGCCTAGTTCCAAAGGACTCACTCTAGCGACGATACTATATACACAGTTTCTAAAGTATTCTTTTGTTTTTTCATGCAAGAATACTTCTAGAGTTTCTAAAACTGCACCAAGAGTAATAAAAGGTTTTTAAAATGAAGAAGAAACAGCAGAACACATACAGCCGTCTACAACTGGAGGTTAATTGGTCACAGCTATCTGTAACAGGCCTTTTTAGAACCTTATCGGGTACCACACGTAGCTCCGAATCTAATAACAGGCCTTCTTCTTACGGTGCCTTATCCTTAAGGACGTTGGCCATTACATTTGCCCATTTAATCTTATTTGTAGCAGCCCTGAATAATTCTATGGAGGTCATGTTCGTCCATTGCCGTAGGTTTTTAAGCCAAGAGTTGCGTCTTCTTCATGGTCCTCTTTTGCTATTGACTTTGCCTTCGATTATAAGTTGGAGCAGTTCATACTTTTGATTTCTTATGATGTGACCAAAATATTGTGTTTTCCGTTCTTTTATTATAAGCATAAGCTCTCTTTCCTTATTCATCCTCCGCAAGACTTCCGCATTTGTCGTATGGCTCATGTAGGATATTCTGAACATTTTACGGTAACACCAGAGTTCGAATGCTTGGATTCTTTTTTGTGTTGCTTCTGTCATTGTCCAGGCTTCAACACCATAGAGCAAGGTGGAGAAAACATAGCACTTAAGTATTCTAGTTCTCAATGAGATGCTCAGCTGGCGGTTGCCTAGAACTTTTTGCATTTTGTAAAACATTGTACGTGCCTTTTCCAGGCGTATTCTTATCTCTAGTGAGTGGTCCCAAGTTTCATCAAGATTACTTCCAAGGTACGTTTTTCTTGTTACTCTTTCCAGATCTGTTCCGTCGACATTGACCTTCACCCTTCTGTTTTGGTGCTTGCTAATGACCATCGTTTTTGTCTTCTTTGTATTCAATTTCATTCCAAATTCTCTACAGGCTGTCGTTACTCGGTCCATTAAGCGTTGCAGGGCTTCAGCATTATTTGCCAGTATGACAGTGTCATCAGCATATCGCAGGTTATTCAACAGGTCAAACAGGTCAACAGGCCTTCAACAGGTCAAAAATATCTAGAAGTCTAGATATTTTAGACCAAAATGTGGAAGGACACACACAAGATCCTTCAGGTCGCAGTGTGAAAAGATCTGCGAGATCTCATTTGGGAATGAATAATTTTAAAAATAAGTAGTGCAACCTTGAAAAACGGAGTTAATCTCATTCGGAGTAAGCATGCTTCAACCTTGCGGCAACGATTGGTTGGCAATAGACAGGAAGGATTGGTGACTTAGACTAAAAAAAGTAAAGGCTGAACTTGAGCTATACAAGCCCTAACAATGATATGTTGAAACAAGCATATTTTCAAATAAATACAATTTCCGAATTCTGTATTTTAATTATTTTTAATTGTAAATATGAAATTAACAACACGTTTTATTGTATGGAATTATTTTTACAGTTTAATTATATATTTTATGTTGATTACTATTCAATTAATTGTTTGATAGTCAAAAAATGCTGACAACTAAATGTTGGAATAAGATGTTTTTAACAAATTAAAATAAAAAATTAATAGCGTCGCAATTAGCTTGAAAAACAGCCTGAACTCTATTAGTCATTGTGAGGTCTTCACAGAATTCAGGGGTGAGACTATCTCATATATTTCTTGCAATTTAGAACGTAGTTACGGCAAAGTACGCTGAGGGTTATTTCTTAGGCGTTGTTTAATTTTGTGTCAACATGTCTCTATTGGATTAAGATCCAAGCTACTAGAAGGCTGGGACAAAACTTCATTGCCATGTTCTCCTATCCATTTTTTGGTAGATTTAGCCGTATGGCATGTGTCTCCGTCCTGCTGAAATATAAAATCTCCGGATGAATATAGCTTTGCCGCACTTGGTAGAAACGAATGTTCCAGGATATTTTGATATTTGGCAGCGTTTACTATGGCCCCAATATAATTTAAAGTTCCCAACCCTTTGACCGACATACAACCCCCCACCATGATGCCCTGTTGAAACTTTACAGTCCTTTTGAGATAATCCTTATGGAATGCTTCTGTTTTTTCCCTAAGTCCGTATGACGCTTTCTATAATCTCCCACACATATATCAAATTTGCTTTTGTCGCTATAGATAACTTTGTCTCAGTTATGTTTGGTCCACCAAAGTTTTGATTTAGCCCAAAATGTAACGATTTCCTTTTTTGAGTTTCCGTCAAAAGTGGTTGTTCTTTGGCCACTCGAAAAAAAAAAAACAAAAATACCAAATTTACATCGTACAGAAGAACCTATCAAATATACCTTATAAAAACTAAGACCGCTTTTTGTGGATACATTTGTGACAGCATTTTCTGGAAACATTCATCCCAGTTTCTGTATTCCACGTAGCCACCTACTTCTGGTAGTGTATTTCTTCTTCCCGACTTATATATTCCAATTAAATGCCTTACACTCCTTTGAGAAACAGCTTTTGGACGATCTGAGCTTTTGCCGCGAACATCAATACTGGCCGTTTCACCATATTTCTAAATTACATTAAACACTACAGTCAATTCACTGGAAATTTGACCAATTTGCTTTCTCTTTATGGCATTGGTGAATAATAATTTCTCGAACTTTTGGATCAGTACGTTTTCCACGTGTCATTATTGTATTTTACTCATAATAAAACTTAAGCTTGTTAATTATTGTTACTCAAATAATGCATGACAATTATTGTTGACAACGCACTATCTATTCCTATATGTGATTTCCAAGCCTTCTTTGCCCTAGGCTGATAAAATTTAGGAAACCTGAGGAAAGGCAAGAAATGTTCCAATATTTAGTTGTCAGCAGTTTTCGATTAAAAATTAATCAAACAGTAATCAATATAAAATATATAATTAAGCAGCAAAAATAATTCCATACATCATAAAAAATGTTTGTTAGTTTCATATTTACAATTAAAAAAATTAAATAAAACAATTTAGAAAAATTGGCATTATACTCGCAAAATAACTGCTTGTTCCAACATATACTCGCAATTGTTAGGATTCGTAGTACCAATGATAATAAAAAAGTAGACAGAATTACAATTTGTGTATTCATGTATATTGAAATTAAAAAAAAATTCTTATATTGTTTCATTATTTGTCTCTTTACAGCAACCTATGATGCCAATACTGATTACCCAAAAAAATAATCGTTTAACTCAAAAAACAATAGGATTTACTAATGAAAAATGATTTTTAAAACAATATGTTTTAGGTTTAAACAAATTAGAAACGGTTGAAAAATATGGAGAACAACAAGTTCAAATATGGAGAAGAAGTTTTGACGTACCCCCACCTCCTCTAACTCCCGACCACCAATATTACAATGTTATACTAAACGATCCAATATATGCCAATGGGCCACCTAAAGACCAATTTCCTATGTTTGAATCTTTAAAACTTACTATTGAGCGAACACTACCATTTTGGAATGAGACTATAGTGCCGGCAATGAAGGTAATTTCTAATTTCAAATTAAACAAAGGTTTACGATAAAAATGAATATAAACCAATTAGCATTAAAAATACACTCAATAGATTTTGATAAAACTGTCGAAAATTTCTATTTTTTTTATTGTAACTTTTGTCAACGACTGGTACAATTTAAAAGACGATTTTGAAATACGCAATTCCCATTTTGATGCCACCTAGCGTAATGTAATTTGACTGAATGTTCCCTGGAAAGTTCAGATCTTTTAACGGATTTTAACGATCGTAGATTTACAGCACTCAACCGTATTCTAACCATTTTTTTACTAATATTTATGTTTCTGACATGTTGAGGATTGATTCTAATCTCTCCAGTAGTTGAATGACGGTTTCTTCGTACATTCTAAGCTACTATCTGTATAAAACACGGAAATTAAATACTGGTTGTACGGTATAGTGAAACTCTAACTAAATTGACTGTGTCCTTAATTACGGCAGGAATAGCGGCAACAATCATAGACACACTCAAGTATTAATAATAGACTCATTATGATCAATAAATATATATTACACAAAGCAAAAAATTGAGTGTGTAACTAACTTGTACGTTAAAGATAGGAGAGATGATCACTTTAATATTCTTGAGATTCTACTTCTGGATATGTTCTAATTGGAAGACATTTCTCAATCAAAACTAGCGTCAGGATATTTTATTAAAACGCGTACATTCTTGTACCTTAAAGTGGAAAGAGAAAATGAAAAACCAATTAAAAATTTGAGTATTTTTATGATAAATAAGAAGAGTCTCCGTATTTCATATCAGTGAATGAGAATAAGATAATATAGTTATAATCCTTCTGTTATAAACTGGTCGCATCGAGTCAATTGTATCTTCCAGAAACCGGTCGCATCTGCCAATCATCCATTCATTCATGATATCCATTCCAGAATTCTGGAACCTTGTACCAGGTTGAACAGGTCTAGTGGATTGGTACTATATGTTTTTGGAGTCACTTGGTAGACTCCAAAAAGTATTTGCCACCTGCTGTCTGCTGCATTACGTTTAAGTGTACCTACATTAGAACCGTATTTCTCCCGATCCGATATCTGGCGACGTCGGCCGACGTCGGATTAAAAACAAACTCAAGATATTAAATCAGAGTGCCTATACTGCTTCGTCATGGAAGTAGTATAGGCACTATGATTTAATACCTTGAGTTTGTTTTCAATCCGACGTCGGCCGACGTCGCCCGATATCGGATCGGGAGGAATACGATTCCAATGTAGGTGTACACTAAGTTAAGTCAAATTAAGTTTAATTTTAGAAAGTCTTTGATACATTTTCCATTAAGTACATTTTCAATTTAAAATTTTCAACATTTTTTAAAATTGAAATAATCTTCATTTCCTATGCACGACACATGTCAGTTGTCATTTCTTCAAAAAGCATTTAAAAAGCCAGTATTGGATCCTACTCAGTCTGTCTGTACAGACTTTAGCCCTATCCAGATGGTTGGGTCCTTGTACCCGTACCATCAACAATTTTTTTTAATGTGTTTCTTGTGAATTCTCTTAATGTGCTGCCTTTTAGATGTTTTTTTTTAAACTTTTGCAAAGTTTGCTTTGAAATTTTCTATTTTTTCGCCAATGGGGTCTCTCTTGAGTATTAGTTACTTATTTTACTGTAGCACACTTTTCTATTCCATTCATTTATTTGTCCAGTGTTTAGAAAACATATCAGTCTTCTTAGTTAGTACTTTCATTGCCGTGTATATCCGGTGACTTAAAAAACCCTTATGTCAATTTCTCTTGCACAATGTAAGATTGCGTAAATTTCTGAGTGGCAAGGCAAACAGGTATTGACACCTGTCATAATTTAAGAATTGCCCTTTTTGCTTCACATTTGACCACTATATCACTGATACATGTGTTATTGTTGGTTTCTACACAATGTTCATCTACATCATTTATGTTATAGCCCTACAGTAGAACATCAACCTTCCCAAGTCTATTTCGCCAGTCAGTCCTGTCCACTCTGCTCATATGAGAGAGAATAGAGAGCATAAAACAATAGGAGCAGCAAACTGGCAAGTTTGCTGCTCCTATTATTGTATAAATTCATACTTAAAATATTAACAAACAAGAAATTTCGAACTGGTCAAGCAGACTTTAGACCACAATCTATATTATATAATATATATATTATAAATATCTATATAATATATAATAATAATGGAACAATCGGTTGAATGGAACACACCACTATACATGGTTTTTGTTGACTTCGAGCGTGCCTTTGACAGCTTTTGCTTTAATAGCTAAAAAACAGCTCACATAAAATAATTTCCATTATAAAGTCACTGTACAGTGAGGCGAAATGCAGCGTGACACACTAGGAATCAACAGGGACGAAGTTGACATACTTACTGGAGTCAGACAGGGATGCGTGCTTTCTCCGTTTCTTTTTAACATAGCAGTAGACTATGTTCTCTCCAAACTAGATTCCGACACAAGAGGGATACAATGGACATTAACCACACGCCTAAGCGATCTGGAATACGCCGACGATATCTATCTGGTAGGACAAAGGTTCCAAGATGTGGCTGATCAATTGGAAACACTTTCCACAGAAGCCAATAAAGTAGATTTAAAAATCAATATTAGTAAAACCAAATCCATGAGAGTAAATGCAAGATACAACACGCTATTTACTATCAACAACATGCAAATTGAAAATGTGGAAAACTTTACGTATCTTGGAAGTGTCATAACAGAAAGCGGAGGTACAGAAGATGATATTCGTATGAGGATACGAAAAGCTCAACAAGCATTCAGCATGCTCAACCCTGTTTGGAGATCTGGCGAGTATACTACAAGAACAAAGAGCTGCATATTTCAGTCAAATGTCATGTCTGTTCTACTCTACAGATTTGAAACTCAACATCTTGGTCCATAATAGGTCCATTTTTATTGAGGGCAACTTGAATAGTAGAGTATACCTCGATTTGTTACAGATTTATCAGTGGAACAAGCGATATTAAGAAGCCTGCGCGATCTCCAGATTTTACACCCATGGGCTTCTTTTTTTGGGGACATTTAAAAAGCATCATCTACGATTATCTTGAGGCTAGAACCCAACATTTGGATGAATTAAAAAACGTATATAAGAAAAGTTGCAAATTCTGTTACTTCAGAAAGTCTTCACCTGTCCGCATAAGTTTTAGGACATAAAGAATTATTTCTTATTTTATTACGAATTATTTTTTATTTTCAATAAGAGTATATTTTTTATCTTTTTAAAGAAATGCGCTTTTATTTATAATTCAACCACAAAAAACTGTTCACATTATTAAAAACCGATACAAATGCACCGCCTTATAAAAGTTGGTGTATTTTATATAGAATTTATGTTATAAGAAATGAACCGGTTTTACGTAATGAAAATAAAAATCGATGGACGGAGGTGATTATCCCATATTGTTAGGTGTTACTAAATGGGTAAATGGTTTTCTCGTTTTCTGTCTAGGTGTCGGAGAATTTACCTCGTACGAGGCAATGTTGCCGATTTTAGCGCTTTATGTAGTGTAAAATATCTAATCCAAAACTTAACATACTGTATTTTATGACACATAGGTATAATTACACATCAACCTGCCACTCGTGGCAATGCAAGAAGGCTTGACACCTTGCATAATTTAAGGATGGCCTTTGGCCATCATATCATTGATGGATGTGTTATTGTTGGGTTTCTCACTCATTACAATCAATTATGGCTAATACCATATAAAAGATTATGTAATAAACCTTTATTTAGAAAATTCTATTAAAGTATGTCAGAAACTATATATTCCATGACACACAAGTAGCTAGAACTGGAACCTGCCACTTTTTGACTTTACATTGTAATTCTCTAGAAACTAAGGCTGAAGCCACTGACAACTATTTTATACTTCGATTATAAGCACAACATTTTTTATGCGCTTTGTTAGTCATTTACTATTTTTAAATATTTTGTGAACTTTGATTTCAACTGGTTGAATGGATCAAACATATAGTATGTTTTAATGACTTTTTGTCAATCTATGAAATTATTTTATTCTTGTTTAAATAATAAATAACACTTTTAGTCAGGAAAACGAATAATAATAGCAGCACATGGAAATAGTCTGAGGGGGATTGTCAAACACCTAGATCAAATGTCAAATGAAGAAATCATGAAACTAAATCTTCCTACAGGTATACCTTTCGAATATGTTCTGGATGAAAATATGAAACCAATAAAAAGCTTGCAGTTCATGGGCGATCCTGAAACAGTCAGAAAGGCAATGGAAGAAGTTGCAGATCAAATAAAAAAGAAGTGATTATACAATACTGTAAATACTGAACTATAAAAATAAATTTAAAGAATGTATTGTTGTTTTCTTCTACTATTTTCAGTAGTAAGGAAGATATAACTATTTTTAATGAAGTTACTTTAAACAACTGTTAAAGTCTATCTGTTTGCAACTAGCTTCTTTACGTGCCATCTCTGTGGCGAAGGTTGGCAATCATCACTACTATTCTAACTTTTGACAGTACAGCCTGAAAGAGTTCAGTTGAGCTGCATCCACACCATTCTCTGAGGTTTCTCAGCCAGGACATTCTTCTTCTACCTATGCTGCACTTTCCTTGAATCTTTCCCTGCAATATTAGTTTTAGGAATTCATATCTGTCACCACATGTTATATGACCCAGATATTGTAGTTTTCTTATTTTGATGGAATCCAGTATCTCCCTGCTATTCTCTATTTTTCTTAGTAGTTCTTCATTGGTTATTCTCTCTACACAGGAGATTCTCGGCATTCTTCGATATGTCCACATTTCAAATGCTTTCAATTTATTGAGACATTGGTTATTTAAAGTCCATGTCTCCACACCATACAAAAGAACAGAAAATACATAACACTTTAGTACTCGTTTTATAAGATTTAGGCTGAGGTCTCTACAACATAATATTTGTTTCATATTATTGAATGCACTTCTAGCCTTTTCTATTCTAATTTCTTTGGTATAATCGTTTGTTTCATTAATGTTTGCCCCTAAGCAGTTATAATTCTAAAATTGTTCTATCGCCTTATTGTTTAGGTGTAGATTGATGTATATATTTTTCTTTGATATAACCATGAATTTTGTTTTCTTTATGTTTAGTGACATACCAAATTCTTCACTCGCTGCAACAACCTTATCTAAAATTCTTTGATCTGTAATATTTTCTGCTATTAGTATTGTATCATCAGCATATCTAATTTCGCGTATGGGTAGCCATTTATTTTTATACCTGCTACTTCATCTTCTAATGCTTTTTTGGATATTTCCTCTGAGTATGCATTAAACAGTGATGGCGACAAGACACAGCCCTGTCTAACACCTATTTTGATGTTTATTTTATTAGTTTTTAAATTATTTATTCTTATATGAATAATCTTCTTGTTCAATTCTTTTTCAGTATTTATTACATTTGTTCATTATAATGCGTTGTTATAGTAGAACATAGGTGTACATCTATACCTTATTTAATTAAGCGATACAGGGCATATAAACAACGATAAATTTAACAGATAATTGTTAAAGATGTTCCAAATGAGTCTACTTGTTCAGATAAGTAATAGTATAATTATGACACTTTATTATTTTTTTTCTTTTCTCAAATATTCGTGTTTATGGCATAGTAAATAAATTAATGTTATCATTGAATACATAGAAAGTGAAAAAATTATCCGATTTATAAAATTAATGAATATTTTATGCATAAATGTAAGTAACAGTTCTTCAAAAATATTTAAAAACTAACCGAAGTGTCCATCTTTATTGCGTCTGCCGACGTTCTCGGCAGCTCATACCAGTTCGGACACGATTTAATGTTTACATCTTCCTGCATCGCTTAATGAATTTTGTCCTAACTTTTTATATATTCTATTCTATATTCCTAATCTTTAGGGATACTTTCAGTATGTGGCACATTAGACTGATGGTATGGTGATCTGCGTTTCTGTATGGTCATTGTCTGGCTTTTTCTTTTTTGGTATAGTCACGAATGTTGATAGAAGCCATTCTTTAGGTAATATACCTGTTTTATGATATTAAACAATTCAACCATAATATGTAAATTGCAGTTGGCGATAAGTTGCAATATTTCTATCAGTATTTCGTCTGGTCCTACTGCTTTCCCAGTTTTCATTTTATTTCACTTTCTGTTATTTCTGGTTATTTCAGTCTCTTCAACAAAAATTCGTTATCTATTTTGTCTCGTTTGTCATTAAGCAGGTGTTCTATGTTGTTTGCTCATACCATCAATTTGTTTTCTGTATCCATTACTGTGTCTCCCTTTTCATCAAATAGTATATTTTGTTTGTATTCTGGTCTTCTAGTTAATTCGTTTATTTTCCTGTGTAAATTAAAGCTGACATGTTTATTTTGTAGCATTTCTATTTCATCACATTTTTCTTTGAACCAATATTCTTTTGATATTTGAATTTGTCACCGTATTTTGTTTTGTGTTTGCTGTTACAATGATTTATTTTTGTCCCTGTATACTCTTCTTTTGTTCATCACATCAAGTTTAGTATTTCATCTGCCATCTTTTTTTTCTTTTCTTTGGTTTTGTGTAGATACTTTTTTGAAGGTTCTATTAAGTCGGCCTTTATTTTTTTCCAGTTTTACCAATCATTACAAATGCAAATCTTCATTAATCTGCAAACAGCAAGTACAGTGGTCAAACTGAAATCACTAAAAATAATATCTCCTCGTGTTAAAATGTAGTTTTATCCAGTCAGTCAATTGTATCTACTTTTTTCCATGAGACTGTTGGTAACCTTTTCACTAATTTTGAATGATAGCTAGCGTTTCCGAAAACAGCATTATTTGGTAGAAAATTCAATACAGGAGAAAAATAATCCTCAAAAATATCAGAGTTTATTTCTCCATGGTAATCTTTAGTGAAAATTGCAGAGCATAATGGATTGAAAAAGAAGTTGTGATTAATTCTGTTTTTTGTGCTCTTAACAAGTAGTTCATGTTTATTATTCAATAGGGCTTATATAATGTTTATTAAGCACAAACTTTTAGGTAGAGTTCCTGTCATATAAAATTGGTACACTTCTTTTTCCCAATGTAAACCTGTGTTCAGACTTGGTTCGTGAAGCAATTCGTTGTTGCCATCACAGATAACAGAATTGCACTAAATCTAAATAAAAAAAGAATGTTCAAAAATGTTGAAAGTTTTTATATATGCATTATTATTATCATTAACAACAAAAAACCGTATCTAATAAATTTAATAACCAGAGAGTGTTGCGTTAATGCCCAAAATCTTTAAACATAGATTATTGACACACGAACATTGGAATGTATCTACTGTAATTTTATAATGTGTCTGTCGCACAGCCCTCCTTTTAGCTGATTTGATACAATATTTCGTTGAACTTCCAACATTACCATAGAAATTAGAATGACATATGTGACAAGATCAACTTACACAACTTGAAAAACATGATTTTCAGTTATAAGAGTTGTACCAGTTTTTTATGACGCGAACAGTACCAATATATAAATATGTAATTAAAGTTAGACTGCTTTTTTTTTTAAATGGTTGCATATTGTCGGTGCAATGCCACACCCACGAATGTGCAAAATGAGCGTTAGGAGATACACAACTTTTAAACTTTCAATTAGTTGACAAAATTCAGGATTTAATGCGACTTTTTTTTTTGTACTTTTAATATCAGATGTTATGGTTATATTTTAGAAATATTGTCAGAGATTTTCGAAAATATCCATTATTTTTCGGAAAAAGTCACATTTGTGATTGCGGCATTATAGTTTTTGTAGTAAAATGCATATACGTGAAATTATATCAACCTTTATTATGGTAAAAGTGGAACAAAAAGTACCTTCTAATAATGAAAAATAACAATAAAAAAGATAGAAGTAATAACATACTTAGTAAAAGACTTCATATTTTAGAATAATTAATTCTCGTCTGAATCCTCGCTTTCAATTGGCTCCGGTAAATTCTCCTTTATATTTTTATCTGCATTTATAGAATTAGAAAAGTTATGATAGTTCTTTGGAATTGTAAAATCATTACACATTTTCTGCAGATCTTTATATTTAGCAATCGCAATTGGCAACTGCTTATCATAAGCTTTCTTCAAGTCAACGTTTTTGGGTCGACCACGACTTTTCATGCAGTTTACTTGTTGAAATTCATCTCCAAATTTTGTTTTATAGGACATTGTCACCATGGCATTGGTTTTAATGTATCGTAACCAGCAAACTTGTTGCCAAGGAATTTGGTTCAATGTATAGTTCTGTATTCCAAAGGACTTGAAATCAAAGACGTCATCAAACATTATGAATCTGACTTCAAATGGACGTGGATGTGTTCGAGCATTTCTTATTATCTGAGCCCAACCTTCTGGTGAATAAACAGGGACATATTTTGATTTTTGTTCGATTTTCGTGTGGAGTGAATTACACTCCATCTCGGTATGCCCTATTTCAAAAAACTTGTGATCAATCGTTTTTAAATTAGTATGATCCGTAAGAAGTTTCAAGCACATAGCAGCAAAATGTGATATTTCTTTGTTGCCCGCCACACCCGTCCGACATCATTCGAACCTCAGTAATGGTTGGTTGATTATCCTCAGGAGGATATCTCGTTTGACCCCCTTTTTCCTTGGGTTTCGTCCCAAGGGTGGCAGATTCCATCCTGATTTCCTAAGTTGTAGAGAGTCAGGTTGTAAATAGCCAATTTTCGTAGGTAAAATATTTGTCCTGTTGGACCCTTTGGAGTCGTAAGCACTGCTTTGAGGTCAAAGTTAAACGATAGTACCTCCAAATTATTCTTTGAAATTTCTTTGTATTCGTCTCTAGCCTCACAAGCTAATTGCTTCCTTAGCATGAGTTCGTGATGAGCCTGTTCGTGTGTTATTTTTTCCTCCTCTGTCAAATTCGTATATTTTAAGCACTTTTTACAGTGGTCTTTTTTGATTTTATGGAACCCCAAGTGAGCACTTTAATTTGTACAATTTGTGCATAATAGAGACGTTTAGTGCAGAATCCAAATACTTTTTGGTACTAGAGACCCTATAGTAATGCGACTCTACCGCTGGAAATGATAGAATGTGCTCACGAATCAGCAGTTCATCATCATCTTTCAATTTATTATGTGTGACATGTTTTCCGCGATTTTCTTTTTCAACTATGCCGCTAGAAGAAAGCTTTGCCACAGCTCCATACATTCAGTGTAGCCATAAAAAAAAGGCCCGGCATACTTGCCTTTTTTTCCCCATTGACAGTAAACGAGTAATTCATGGTATACGTTCGTCTTGAATTTTCAATCTTTCTAGTGATTCTCTTTTTCTTTTGTTTATCAATATGACTATTTAAGAAAACTTGATCATCCACCGAAATCATTTGGCGGAATTCATTATAAATTTTGCGTCGGTGTTCCTCGTTGATTAAAGTATCACATTTGTGGTTTGCTTTACTAGAACACGGGGATGGCAACATGGGACATGCTGGTCTCTCTTTACTTCTAGAACAAACATACGACTCTCCTTTTAATCTTTTTTGTTTTCTTATGTTTTTCTTCCAAGCGTTTATGTTTGTTTATCAAAACTGAGAAATGTCTAGTAGAAACAATACAACGAATGTAAACTAAATCCAAAATCCACACCGCCACAAACACGTAAGTGTCACTTTCGCGATACGCACGTCGTAGTTTAACTTAATCACTACTCTGCCACAAACACGAAGTGGTACATACGCGATACACGCATTGCAAATGATCAATACAGACTGACTTTCGTGAAAGTGCGCATTTCATTCCCACCATCTCCTAGTCTTCAATTACATTCGTGGTTGCGGCAGAGTGTAGGAATGAATGGGACATTATTAGTGGTGTACTTAGGTGAAAAATGAAAATTTTGCACATTCGTGGTTGTGTTGTTCAAAACCAGAAACCAACACAAGTTGGTTTCTGGTTTTGAACAACAATTTCTCATTAATATGAAGAATTCAAACTTGGACGTATTAGTCTTAGCAATGTTCCAAGCAACCACAGTCACTCAGGGAAATAAGTTGATATATACAAGGTTAAACATGATACAATATTCATAGACCTCAATTTAAAAAATAGCAAGAACTGTTTTAAAAGTAGTTCAATTTCACCTTGTATTCTACAACTATTCACCAATGGATCGCAAGCAACTAACTTGAATAGTGGTGGATTTAGTCATACAAGCTATAATGTAAAGGTTATTCCTGTTTTTAGGTGATTCAGGTTAAAAACAGTTCAATTTTGTCATCTGAAGTTGTCATATTAATTATCTATAAAATTTAATTATAATTTTCACCAATAATCATAATTTGAACACACTGTATTTAAAATGTACTTGTTATATTGAAATCTAAATGCTGATATGTAAATTAGATATGTATAACACAGGTTATCCTCAATACTTAAAAAGGTTATATTTATATATACCAGAAAATTGGCCATTATTAAAAAATATTTTTTTGCCAAATTATTCGAAGGGATAGGGTGTTTTTGTGACGGGATGATTTACTTATTCATAATCTCTAAAGGAATAATGTAACAGGAAAAATGAAAACCAGGTAAAAAACTATCCACAGCAGATCATTTTACACGAGGTGAGCATACCCTATCCAGGCTCCATGATTTATCATTGTTTATAATATACTTAACAAAATGCATTGTTTTCGACAAGCAGACTGCTAATTCTTTGTAAAATAAATACTTATATATAATGAACAGTGAATGTACATGTTCAATATATATTATCTAGCCTAGCTTATATTATGTAGGGTGTACAGTAATATTATGGTTATTTATTCACTAGTAATATGGACAATAATCACAGCATTGAGCCACAAAATTAAACTGATGATCCATAATAGAATGTACTACATGTCAACATAGAACCACAGTATGTTGCTAATACACTGTGATAGAACATATACTTCAGTCAATTTTAAAATTTTAGGCCTGATGTAAAACTGTGCTTAATTATTGGACTTAGTAAAAAAATAAGCAGCTGCTAACTTGTCAGTATATTTACAATGGTAACAAGTGAAGTAATCTAAATAGTCACAAAAATAAAATACCTCTTGTGTTGCGGAATGTTGATTGGGGTTGTACATAGGTACTGCAGGTGCTGGTGCAGGGCTGGGTGTACTTGGACCTCTTCTCTTCATCCAAGACATGGTTTACCTTGAATTAAAAAAACTTATGTCAAAATTTGACATCGGTCCTAACCTAACTTTTATTATGAACAGTCATAATTTCTCTTTATAAGCTCAAGAAATCAATAACATAGAAAAATAGCAAACTTATTTATAATTGCACAGTTAAAATTATAATAATAACAACTTAAATAGACTTAATATGGGATAACTTCAAAAAATTATAATGGGCGAAGAGTAGTAAATTGATAATCTGTCAGAAGTTATAGAGCACGTCAGCAGTTAGATAAAATAATAACTGTTCACTTTTATATTAGTATAAATAATTATCAAATCTTTCTAATTACGCTACTCACCTTTTTACAGAAACATATGTTTAACTTTCAGCTTTCAGCATTGATCTTGTTTCCTTTCATTTTAACATATTCACCCTAAATTAAATTATTATGTATAGAATAAACTTGTTATCAAATCACTTAACAATGAAGACAAGCACACACTACTAACGTAAATTACTTAATAAACAATTACAACAACATTTATTTTCACAAAAAATATATCACAATCTCATTTCTAAATTCTACATTAATTTACCTAGTATAGTGTTGTTCTTTGTTTATTGCATTTGTAACAAGCTTGTAGAGAGAGATAGCAATATTCAGAGAATTATGGCAGTTTTCTTCTTACCTTAAATTTCTTTTTCTCTCTCTAAAGACCAGTTCCACATATAAACTTTTCTCGCTTACACTCAATTGTCAGCAGACGTGGCAACTTGACAGAGACGTAGTAAGCGACTTGGTCTAGACCAAAGTTTAATGATTTTATATTTTTTTAAAGGCAATTTCCAAAAGTAACAAATAAATGATTTTAATGGAAAATAATTAAAATAACTATGATGTAAAGTTGTAAAAATCTAATTTATATAGTTATCTCTAAATTTAATACTGTTTTATAATTCCTACAAAAATGGGTAATAAATAATAAACCTTAATAGTGTGAATATGGCATATCGCACCTTTATTCAGAAAAAGAAATAACTCAAAATTTCAATTTAGCGGGAAAACGCATTTAAAGTTTGATAATATTTTATAGACAACTTAATTTGCTATAAAAAAAAATATATAAAAATGGTTTAGAGTAATTCCAAAAGTAGGAGTGGGTAGTTTAATTAATGTATTATTATATTGTGGTTTCACATTATTATATTTTTAAACTGTAATACGTTTAAATTAGTTTTATAAAAAAATTTCGTATTTATGTCACTCTTTGATGAAAAACATAATATCATAATTTAGACAAAATCGAAAAAATTTTATACTAAAGTCACGTATCATGTAGGTAGACTATTTAGACTAATTCGGTATTGACTTATACTAGAAAAATAAACCACTGAAATAATTATCTTTGTTCACAAATAAAATAGGATTTTTATAAATAAAAAGTCGTGTTTTTTTTGTTTATACAAAATTATATAACACATTTTTATTAAACGATTTATACTTATGTTTGATCATACTCGTAATAGTCATAATCAATATATTTAAAAAAACTTAAAATATAGAATTATAAAACCCAGCATAAAAAGAAGGAATTAATCCTTTTGAAATTAGTTCTTTTAAGTCTTTTTTCTTATTTTTACTTATTTTTTGTTTATCACAATAGGCTGCTTGAAGTTCTATTTCTGTAATTCATTTCATTTTCTTCCGTTTATTTCTAACATTTACTTCTCGGTAATTTTCATCTTTGTATGATATTTTATAATAAATAGAAAAAAGATTTTCTTTAGCGATTTTCAAAATTTTAATTTCATTCCAATTAACATTATGTCCCTCTGTATTAGTTGAATAATTATATGCCCATTCTTCTTGATATAATTTTAAATCATGAAATTATTCCAAATTTAGTTCATAAACAATTATCGAAGGTGGAGACTTTTTGGCATTCTTAATTAAAGCAATATATTGGTCTGGTGTTTATATTGGACCAGTTTTTATTTTTTTTAATTTCCTTTTCAATTAGTCTCTGGACAATATCAGCCACATTCTGCGTGTGGCCCCTTAATAAATATGTATGTGTTATGCTTTGGATTATCAATGTTTCCACAGCATGAAGATAATTGTCGTATTATTCACAATGAAATGAAATGCTTTATTGTTGTGTCTGGGTCTCTGAGCATTGCTATATTTTTATAAACTTCTTAAAAAGTTCGTACCTGCATATTAATCTTTGTAGTGCATTTAAGTCTACATTTTTCTGTGCACTTTAAGACACCTGGCTGGAATAGTCTTCTTTGTTTGCGACGTAGATACATATGATTTTCATGTATTATGCTTGCGCTTAAGTTTATTCTTAGTCTTCTAAGTCTTAACTTTTAGCTGCATTTAGTTTGCTAGCCGTACCAGCCGTGTTTACACTTGTATCAATATTTATGGCAGGACTACGTATACCTAGGTAACACGATCAAACCAGAAAAACAGAATCGAATGGCAGAGATAACTAGAAGAACCCGAATGACTTGGGAAGTAGTAGATGTGTTGAAAAACATCTATACAAAATATACAAATAAATTTAAAGAAAAGAGTATTCAACAGTTGTGTTGTACCAGTTATGACCTATGGGATGGAGACCGTGACATAAAGTTATCAGTCAATAGATTAAGAACAACACAGATGACTGTCGAACGAACTAATATAGTAATTTCTCTGAGAGCACATATACGAAATGAGGACGTGCGAAAAGGATGAAGATAGACGATGTAATTGGAAGAATTTCGCAAATTAAATAGAGTTGAATAGGACTCGTGGCACGACACAAAAATGAAATATGGATGAGAAACATTGTACATTAGAGACCACGCAAGCACAGTCGTAGTGTATACAGTGGTATACAGCATATACAGTAGTATATGCAGTGGCTATACTACATCAAAACAATAGTGGGGTGAAACTGGGTAAGGGAAGAGGCCTTTGGCCAGGAGTGATTGAAAACAACCTGAAGAAGAAGATACCAGTACTTATGCTTATATTAGGCTGTAGATATACCAGCAAAAATAAAAAGACTGAAGCTGCAATGAGAAGAACAAGTGAACGAATGCATTAAAATAATCATATAAGAAACTTATGAAAGATATGAAAGAATGAAGAAAAAACTTCTTGGCTTTCTTAAAAAGTGGGCGTTTACAGTTCTTACAATAATATTTTACCAGCCTACGTTCTTGAAAGAGAAGATCTAAAAAGATTTTTTGTATGATACGTTCAGTTGTTATCTTTCGTCAAGATCTCGTGGGTAATCCATAAGTTTACTCATAATTTACTGCTCACTAATAGCTTTTTTCTTGTTCACTTTAAAATATCCAATCCATGAAGGAAAATTTTCCTAAGGTTTTTCCTAACATCAATATCTATTTCTCCAGTGGCGCTACAGCCCAAATCGAATCTTTTTCCACCTCCAAACTATGAGTCCAACCTTGCTACTTCGTTTTCGTCAATAGGTCCAAATATCTTCCTTAGAACTTTTCTTTCGAAGACTTCTAGCTTTCTTTTTGTGTCTTTTAAGTTTGTGTCTTTGTATATATTAAGTTGCAAGATAAAGACGTTTTCTGCATGAAAAAGAAAAGGCATGAGAATATAAAGGAACACATAATACTTTAAATATCTGTTGGTATCATGTCCACTAAGGTTCTTTTCAGCAGCAAGAGAAAGCTAATTACTAACTTTCAAGACTCTAAGGCGATCCTCATAAGAAGAAGAAAAGCATGAAAATATAAGAAAATATATAGGAAGAAGACCTAACGTTTTTACCAATGAATATAAAGTGAAAAAGAATAGACTGTTCTTTTCTTTCTTAGAGTGTCGTCTCCTTACGGAGGTTGTCAATTGAGCCGTTGAAAACCAGAGTGGTCTAAGTCAGAAATGTTGAAATTCGAGAAACAACGACTTAAAGTTAACATGTTGGCGTTAAATGGGAACATAAAAACTGACTTTGATCAGAATGATTTTCAATAAAAAAAGCTTAAACTTAAGTAATTCCAGCGGAATAATCAGCCAGCAGTCGAAATTTTTATATTTTTTGTTAATATTTTGACTTAGACCACTCTGGCTTTCAATAGGTTCATTATTTTGGAGTAAAGCAAAAAAGTTAGACTTACAAACGATCGTGTATGTTTGTGTATTATATTATTACAAATTAAATTTTTATTCATAAAAAACATCGTCGTCTCCATTCGCCACCAAAATATCTTCCAGTGGACCTACTTCTGCAGTGTTGTTTCCATTTACGGATAAATTTTTGAAAAAGTCGTGATGAATGGGCAGTATAAAACGCCAAAAGATATTCCATATCCTTTTTTTTCTTAATCGTAACTGGTATTGGAGCTTCATACAGTTTTGAAAATTCAATATTTTGAAAATTGGCGATACGTCCTTTTCGTACCGGTTGCAAGTGACAAAAGGAAACTCCTAATGGAAACATCTAATGATTCTTTATAAAATATTTTATAGGGATCACTCTTTCTAAATTGTAGCCATTGAATTTTAAGCCACGATACTGGCGCGTTATCTTCATTTTTCTTTCTTCTGGTAACAGCTGCTTCCAGGTTTTGTGACGATACAAAATTATTTCCGTTCATCTTGCAAACACGATACGGTTTCTTTGTGCGGCACTTCTCAAACACACTGTACCAGTCGTCCGGCACATACTTCACTCTATTCTTTGCGTATTGTTCGATTACACCAAAATCACGATCATTGGGAGAAAGGAATGTCCGGATACCATAAACTTATGGTCTACCATTTCCAAATTATCGGAATCTGCAATGAGTTTCAACCAAAACAAACACTGTTTAAAGTTCCTATTCTGCCCCCCACAGGCATCACTAAATGCAATGATGTGTCTTGGGTCCTTTGCATTTTCTAGAACATGCTTTCGAATACAAGATCCTATTTCTTGCGCTCCTCGAGAGGCTATAGTTTCATCCCAGGCATACAGGAACACCTTGTCTTAGTCGCTAAACTCGTGAATACCCAAATTGTACACATACATGTTTCTTTTATAGTAGGCTACAGAGCAAGTCAAAGTTGGTAACGGTAAGGCCTTTTATAAATCAAACGTGAATGCACACACTCTCCCTTTTTCACGTATGCTTGTAATTTTAGCGTCTTTCAAAGCAGCTCTGGCCTTTTCACTGCGCCGTAAATGCAGCTCGTGTTGTGATTGAAGCACTTTCTTCGTATTCTCGTCCTTTTCCTGGGTCACCTGATTTTTGTATTTGTCATACTTAACACATGTATCTTTTAATGGTACGTGAAAGTGAAGATTGAAATCGCGATGGAAAATTTGTCTGTATAAACTTTCTGACACAGGATCTTCTACACATTTCTCTTTGTACAGGGTATACATTGTACGTACATTGAGTTCTGGATCTAAAAACTTTCTATTAGGATTATGAGCTCGTGTATAATGAGATTCATAAGAAGGAAAGCTGTTTATGTGATCGCGTACTAACTGTAAATTTCCTTCAGCAGTTTTATTGCTAGGTGCGTGTTTGCCCCGTAAATCTTCACCAGAAAATGATATCTCCCCCTTTTTTAATGCACGCATTAACCTACCATTACTTATTGCAAAGGTTTCCAAAAAGTACATTTTGCACACTTTATGAGACTCTTTCGGGGTATTTAGGACATAAGTGTAGGATACTGCTTTTTTTCTGCCTTGTACCATTTCTTGGACGGTGAGTGGCTGGTTTAGACAATTTTACAATACCAACTAGAAAAGCATTTTGTGCTGAAAAATTAGCTATGTTCCAGAAATTTGTAAAGATAGCTTTCCTTTCTTCCTGAGAAATTTTTTGAATGCATTTGCCCTTGCACGTACACTCCCTGTTATGAAACTCTTTCGCTTTTACCACCTTATTAGATGTAGACACATATTGTTCCCCACAGTTTCTTTTTTCTTTTCGAACATTCTTGATGTGTTTACTTGGCTCTCTATTTCGTTTTCTGCCGACGTGCTTGGTAGTTGATCCCAATTTTAACTTCGAACGTTCGTCAACTGAAACAAACGTGCAAATAAAATACTGCTATTCACACATTTGAGGTTATGAAAGGAAATAACAAAATAAACTTACCTCTATCAGAATCAGATTCTGTTGAATCGTCATTGTTTTCTGGCTTGTACTCGCCCAATTTTAACTTCGAACGTTTGTCAGCTGAAACAAACGTGCAAATAAAATACTGCTATTCACACATTTGAGGTTATAAAAGGAAATAAAAAAATAAACTTACCGCTATCAGAATCAGATTCTGTTGAATTGTCATTGTTTTCTGGCTCGTACTCGCTATCACTAGCACTAAACAGTTCATTTATAGATTCACTAGAACTCATTTTACTACAAGCAAACGTGACACTTATAAAAAATTCGTGACAGAATTTCTGGCAGAATGGTCCAAGTCAGACTTAGACCATTTTGCCTTAAAACGGCAACCTTCATGGCATTTGACATATATTACAGTAGTGTCATCTGTGAGTGAACGGATGCACTAATATTTCTCAAATTTTGTAGCAAAATAGAACACTGTTAAACATAATTATATACCGAGAAAACGCGAAACATGAAATTCTTGACTTAGACCACTCTGGTTTTCAACGGCTCAATTATAATGGTTATTTTTATTTTTGAACTTGCTGCTCTAAATAAATCAATCGATCTTCATTGGTACCAATCACGTAGATTCTTCAACCATGAGTTCTGGCTTTGGCCAACAGATCTTTTTCCTTGAATTTTTCCCTGTATTATGAGTCTCAAAATTTCATATTTTGGTCCCCATATTCCAGTTTTCTTAATTGAATAGTGGTGATTAGTTCTGTTCCTTTACCAACCCTCTCCAGTACTTCTTTATTTGTAATTCTATCAGTCCATCATATTTTTAATACTCTGCTTTATAACCAGAGTTCGAAAGCCTCGATTATTTTTAAATTGCATTTTTTTAATGTCTATGTCTTAGATCCATATAAAAATATTGAAAATATATAACAGCGAATGGTACGTAGTCTGATCTCCAAATTTAGATTTTTGCACGTTAGGAGTGGCTTCATTCGCCTTAATTCGGCGAATCAAAGTTCCCAAGTACTGATATATTTCTACTTGTTCTATCACGTTACCATTGATTGTCAATAGGTGATGTATATTTTGTGGTCTTTTTGTAATTTTTATTGTGGTATTTGGAATATCTACATTTGACCACTTTTTGATGAAAGGATCCCTGAAGTCTTGATGGATTGTTACATTCTTCACATACCAAATCGTGTTTGTTATCATGCCTAATATTTTTTATTGGCTGCTTTAAATTATGGTACTGTTGGATTTGCTTGTATATCTCAAATCTGATTTCAAATGCATTAGTGTTATAATTAATAAATTGTTTTTCTACTATCCAGTAGAGTTCTCGGTACTTCTATGTCGATATGTGTCTTTGTGTTTTTGGATATGTGTACAAATCCAAGCAAAGGTAAGGAACTAATATTAGGTATTATTAAACATGTACAAATATTTTTATTATTTATTTAAGTTATATTTTATAGATAACAAATTAACAAAGTATAATAAAATATGGTAGGTATACATTTATTTCTTTATTTACAAGTCTTAAAATTACCCAAACAAAAAATGTGTATTTATAAATAGAGATAAAGAGACCGATAATTCAAGAACAAATATTTTTTCATAATTTTTAGATGTTTTATTGAATGGCAAAGTAATGATTTTTTCTTACTTGATATTTTTTTATACACAGTTATAACCTATTACTATAGTTTATTAAAAAGATAGTAAAATATTTATTATTACTAACATATTAGTGTTTCTAAATGTACCAGGAAAACGAATAAAAATACTTAGTGAATGAGAATATTGCTCACTACAAACTGTAGGTAGACGAAACATGGATACTAGAAGTAATCACTATGAGAAGACTGGACTCAGAAATGTAGGTAATCCAAAGAATGCTGAAGATATCGAAATAATACAAAATAGCCTAGCGGAATACATAGCCTTCTATGTCTTATAATGCAGGTAAAGATTTAACAAATATTAGAAATAATTTGCCTTAATATTCTAAAATCTTCAGAAATGAGAAAGTCATCTAAATAAAACGAAATCTGTGTTGGTAATGACAACACATGAAACTAGTATATAGAGGAAAGTCGCCTAATATGGGGATAGTTCCTAATATTATTGGGTAGATCGCTTTCACGCAAGTACGATTCCGACATCTATCCTACGCATTGCTTACTAACCACCACTTTGCCAGGAGGTAACCATTCTCTCTTTTTGCGCAAACGTATTCTCTTATTTGACGTTTGAGATTGTGGTAAAGAAAGTTTTTTGGTCGTGCTGCATTTTGGGTGCTTAAGGAGTTTTGTTACTGAAACTTGAGTTTTAAAGTTTTGTATTCACTGCATTCGACACATAAAACGCAGTCATTAGACATGACATTTATGTCTTCGTTCAAAACTTATAATACGCAGTAGATCACAAACTGGCTTAGGCTTAATTCAGGACGTGTTGTCCGGACAAGTTCAGAACAAGTTATCAAGTAGGGGAACTTTTTGGAAACGCTTATATAAAAGCAGTAACCATTGATACAACAATTAATGGGTTTAAGGAAACTGTTATGTTTCCCCCAACAGAAACGTATTCGAAAAATGGAATTTTGTCACAGAAATGCAAGAAACAGTTGAAGAAAGTGTAGAAGAACAAACAGTTAATGAAGAAGCAGTTAAAGAGGAAACGGTTAATGACGAAATAATAGAAGGAGAATGAGTAGAGAAAAAGCAATTTTATAAGAATGTACCAGAAGAAAAAAACCCTAAAAAACAGGTTACTTCTGCAGATTTGATGCTTATTCCAACAGTTTCTAAAAGTATCCTAAAAAAAAGTACTTTCATACTTTATTTTCATTTTCATAATTTATATAATTAGCAATAATTTTAGTGCTTTTTAATTGGAAATACTGTGTGAACGAAAATTTTCACACTTTTTTCATATGTTTGTTATACTTATGTTGTTATCAACGTATAGCGTAGGAACTTAACATATAAGATTTGGCATGTATTCAATAACATACTTCCAAATGGGACAAACAAGGATATCTTTTATATCAGAAACACTGCTACATTACCTCCTTAAGGGTTTCCTGAACAAGATTTCACTTAATTCACCGATTTATTCGTGCCGGTTTTAATTTGGGTGAGTTTTATCGTTCAGTTTCGAACAATAAAATACGCTCTCATCTTTGAAAGAATCATTCACTACACTACTGCTAGCAGGTGATCAAACGATACATGTAAAAGCAGTGTTGTCCTATCGCATAGAATTTACATAATTTTAATAATTTGTTCATTTTCTTTTTCTTATCTAAGTTAGCACTGCATCTGTACTGATGCACCTTCAAAAGACTTGACCTTCCCAAGCTTCCTGTAGTATCCTTTTCTGATTAATATCGCCATTTCCCTTATCTTGCGTCACTAGTTGAATAGTTGTGATTAGTTTTATCATGTTGGATGGTAGTACCTGGACTACATGTCCTATCTATTGTAAACGGAATTGTTTCATTATCGGATTAGGTTGGGTGCATGCCTTTGGCAACACAAATTGTAAACTGTAGATCCACTAGCCCTGCCTTACATATTGTTTCACTTCTAGATCTCTATATCCTCTTCGATAATAGTTTATTTATTTTTGTATTCATTGATTACCGTTCTCTTATGTTTTCACAATATTTATACTTTTTGTGTATTGGCAATTAATTTTAGCGCGTTAGAGCCATTAGTATATTTTTGACAGCTGCATAAAGTTGACGTGTTTGGAAAAATGAGGCATATGAAACAAAAAAAGAACGAATTTCTATATCTCACTAAACATTGTTCGTTAGGAAATAAAAAGGCAAAAGAAACAAAAGGACAATTGTATAAATATTATGGGACTAATACTCCCCTAGGGTACACTGGTAAATTTTAGTTTCGTGAATTTCGTAGCGACAGTATATTTACATTGGATGAACTGGACGGCCCTCAGATGCAATTACATATATTGGAAAATGTGAAGAAGGTTATCATGAAATGGTTTTAGCTGATCGTAAAGTCAAGTTGCGAAAATTGGCAAAGGCCACAAGAATTTACCACACAAAGCGCACTAGTCATAGTATTTTAAACTAAGTTTTGAATAAGTTTTTTTTATTTTTCTTTATTTAGCAGTCAGAAAGGTGCATTTATATGAGTTAAAGAGCTGTAGACTTTCATTTATATCACCTGTTATAACTTAACTTAGCTATATAGTTAGATAATTTAGGTTTACCGGATGGTTTAAACTAGTTTAATGCCTCTTTTGGATTGCTTTTTATACTGCCCGTACATGGAGGTCTCTACATGTACGGACAGTACATGTATCCAGTGTTTGGTTGGTTGCATACCAGGGTACATCTACAATCCATAGTAGTATCAAAGAATATCGACGTATATTCTTTGGTAGTATCTTGAATTGGCATCTTTGCACAATTGCAATGTTAGATTTCGAGGTACATCCCCACAGTTATAGACCTATGGGATTTATAGATATGAGGCTAATTACTGTTTTATAGATCACAATTTTACACCTCAAATACACGTGATTTTCGTCTTATCGACCACTGAATTTTCCTTGTCTTTATATCTGTTTACTCTGTTCTGAGATGTGGTATTTCCATGTACGTTATTTCTCCAAGTAGGTACAGTCTTAGATATTTTACTGTTTCGGTTTGTGGTACCAGTATATTGTTTATTACGATTGAAGGACATGTTTCGGTGTGAATTGTGAATGTCTTGTGTGCTGATTTGCTCTGTTTTACTTTAATTCTTTATTTTTAATCACTCTAGAAGACTGTCTAGGTAGTTTTTGTAAATTATGTAGCTATTTCTGGAATTTTTGTGACATGAAATAATTTCTGTAGTTTTAAATGAAAAAAATATCCTGGGTGTCTTATTTGCTTACTATGGATCAAAACATGATCGTGTGATCACCTCTCAGAAGTATGTGAATTTTATAAGCTCAATCTCTGTCGGATTTTTGGTGTCGATTGGTAACTGTTGATGAAACCTAGATCCTTCACTTTACAATGGAGAATAGAATAAACGCACTGGCACACAAAGGCATAATTAAATAGACATTCTTGAAAAAGGTAGAACTATGAACAGCTGATATAACTGTGCATTATTAGACAAATTTAAGCAGGAACTCAGTGAGAAACAATTTCTTATGTAGAAGAAAAAAGTGTGGTTTCTTTAAGACAATGCAACAGGCTCACAAGAGCGTTATAAAAATGTCAAATATTAATGACTTGGGCCTTGAATTACTTTCTCATCCACCTTATTTTCCTGATTTAGCTTCCTCTGTTTATTCTATACCCAAATCTAAAGAGATAGTTCGTAAATAAAAACTTAGCTTAAACAAATAGATAATTGACGAAATAAACGTTTATTTTGTAGACTTCTAGAATCGTATTATTCAGACGGCTTAAAGAAGTTGAAATATCGCTGGAATCGTTGAATTGAGCTAAAAGGAGACTATATCCAATAAAATAAAAGAATTGTCTAGAAAAACATGTTTTTTATTTCAACAAAGGTTACTTATCGGACTACCTACATGTATATAGGTCCACTGTACAAAAGGTCTTCCTCCTAGTACTGTCAATATATTATTTACGAAAGGAAAAGTTAAATCATTAAGAGATTAAATTAAGAATAGAGCTAGAATAGCGCACAGAAAACAAATCAAATAAGAACTTAGCAATATAACAAAAATATTTACATTTAAAAAATATATTTTACTATCTTTAAAAAAATATTTGAATGTTTTTTTTTATATTTAGTTGAGTATTTTAGTCAACATTTAAAGTATTTGGTTTGAAAATATTTACAGAAGTAAATATATTCAATGATATTAAGAAAATAAACTTAACTTGTTTTTAATTACTCGACTAGTCATAAATCTGATTCTTCTAATCAGACTTTTATACCTTTAAAACCTCTTATAATAAAAACGTTCAGTCAGTACTTAGTATCCTAATTTCTTCAAAGCTTTCAGGTCCACGTCTTTGTAGTAATCCTCGCTGAAAAAGTAATAAAACATATTAAGTACGTTTAGAAAAGGGAGATATTTTTTGTATGTGATATAAAAACTATTTATTAACAACGACAAATAAAGTGAACATTTTGTGACGTTTTTCTTTAGTTTTGCTCCCTGTAAAGTGCCTGTCGGTAAAGTTAACGGTCGGCAACAGGCGGACCGCGGTCCGAATCCGGACCGCGAAAGGTTGAACTGCGGACCGAACTTCGGAATATCGATTGCTGAGTCAATCAAGTTCAAAATAAAACTGCTGTTAATTTTCAAATAGGAACTCATAATAACAATTAGGTATAAGGTATAAGTGATGAAATATTGTTTTAAAATATTGTATGTTTACAATAACTGAAATATATAAATCTGGCGAATTCTGTTCAAAATCTGGCTTCTTTTAAAACACAATTTGGGGAAATCAAATTTATAGGACTGGCAATGCTGCTGCCCACTGACTGGCAGTCACTCACTAGTTTGTCAGTGACATGCACGTAGCGCACTACCCTGAATTTGTTTTGGGATTACTTGCGTTTTCGTTCGTTTTATAAAACATCTTTTTGTACCAACGTTTATATGGATCCGAAAAGAAGAAAAGTGGACAGTCAAAATAGAAAGTTTCTGGCAGAATGGACTGAACAATATTGTTTTACACTGCCTGATAGGCCGCAAGCGGTTCCGATGTCCCTTCTATGCAATAAAACTGTCGCTTTAGTTAAAAGTGAAAGAAACAATTCATCAGCAGTTCCACAAAAACTTATCTCTTGGCAGTCAGGCGCGTAAAAAAAAACTTCGAATATATCTTAACTCTTACGAAAAAAGCAAAAAAATTCTAGTTCGCTGCTTGAGCGATCAAGAAAAATCCATAGAGGCAGCGTTGCGTGTATGCTAAAAACTATTTTCTGATTCTGAGATAGCAAAGCAATGTATGCTGGCAGTAGCTAACTCACTTTTTGACGGAAAACAGATGAAGGACATTTTAGCTGCGGATATTAAAAACTCATTTCTTAATCTTTTGCAAAAGGCATGTCATACTACGTGCTATGTGCTTTTGCTACGCCATGTGATACGAATCATGTGACATTGTTGATGATGAACAAATGTCTGTTTTTGTAAGATTTCTTGAGTGTCAAATTTTTAGGGAAGAGTTGCTAGCAATATTGCCGCTGAAAGGTAACACTCGAGGAAAAGATTTATTCAAGGTTATTGATGAATTAATTTCTAAATCTAACATCAGTTATAATAAAATGATTTCGCTTTCTACTGATGGGGCCCCAGCAATGATTGGCAAAGTAAAAGGTGTAGTAAAGAGGATTAGGAATAAAAATTTAAATTTAATACTATATCAGTGCATAATACACCAGGCAGCCGTTTGCGGAAAACTTAGTGCTACGCTTAAAGAAACCATGGACAGTTTAATGAAGTTTTATGAGATCTGATTTTCTTTCTGAGTGTGATTCAGCATATCCTGACTTACTACACAATACTGCTCGTTGGTTAAATAAAGGTCAAGTTATTGAACGTTTCTGACTAATAAAAGAACATGTGATCTCTTTCTTACAAAATATAGAAACGCAGGGAGTCAGGACACATTTTGAGTATATAAAAAACAGGCGCAACATGCTGGTTGTAGCTTTTCTAAAAGCTATTTTAAAATTTTTGAATTCGCTTAACACATAGTTACAAGGAAATGGAAAATTTGTATGTGATCTGATCTGCGTCGTAAGCTGGATATCTTTGAAAATATATTGCACAACTATTCATGAATATAATAAAAAAGAGGAGTACTCCGAAGAAGACATTGCAGTGTTCATAAAATTTCTAAATATAATAAAAATAAGGAGTACTCGGAAGAAGACATTGCAGTGTTCGTAAAATTTCTGGGCGATTTTAGGAACGAATTTGCTTCAAGATTCCAAGACTTTGCACAGGTAAGCAAACTATCTTCATTTCTAAAATCACCATTTAAAGTTGACGAAGCGACAGAATGGACAGATGTGGCTGCTAAGCTGTTTAATCTGTAAAAAATTTTGTCAAAAAATCCCAAATAAAAAAGTGTGCGGTGTGGTGTAAGCAATGGCTGGCACAATTATCTTAGAATGGATGAACCGACGTATTTAAACCTTTTGTCTCTTGTATCCCCTAGGATTCAAAAACAGGATACGATCAAGAGAGAAGTCATAGCACCATATGAAAGATTTCTTGTAACTGAAAGGAGTTATGAAGACCTGTAGTATTCAACTATTAGTGAGTTCTTCGTCTTCAACTTTTTTCTTTTCTCTTCTATAATTAGTCAGGAATGAGTTTTCTTTGCAATAACTTCATCCTTGTCGGCATTATCGTCAACGAACGTATATTTTTCTTATAATATTTTAGTATTCTTAAATAAACTATTCCAATGATTTATGGTTAAACTCTTTGCGATCACTAGTCATGAGGAAAATTACTTAAATGCTATGTCATAAAGCAACACAACGGACGCCAACTTGTTCAATGTTGAAAATCTTGGGTACACACGTATCATTTTGCTTGCGCAAGCACGCTTAATTCAAGCATGCATAATTAAGATCCTTTCAATCCTCAAGCCGCTTGTACAATCACAAATCTTGCACCACATTTCTCTACAGACACTCAAGCGTGCTATAACAAAAAAATTGAACAAGCGTGCTGGACAAGCTTGCATAATATGTGTCTATAGCCGCCTTTACGTGTAAAATCATTGCTGGCAAGCATTAATACCACCTAAACCACTAAATATTTATTTCTTGTCAGATCATAAGCTGAGCTGCTGAGCAGTGTGCTGAGTTTAGTGTTTGGTGGTTCAGTTGTTCGTTGTTAAGTACGCGAGCAACCGTGGAAAGAATTTGTTGTGTCTTAGTTGTGCTGTTTTAACGTCACCGCAGATATATAATTGTACTACCTGCAATTTTTATTATGGATCCAGTCCAAGATAGAAAACTTTTGTCGGGTTAGATTAAATTGAAGCAGGGGAGAATGAAAATAAACCTGGTTTACAAGATGAGGAAGATAGTGATTTAGACCAGTGTGAAAATTTAGACCATAATACAGACACTGAATTGTCAGCAGATTTTGATGACAATGATGTGGCTTCTGTTTATCATAAAGGTGATTAAGTTTATCTTGCAAAAGATGGTATAACAAAATGGTTGTTCTTTCACAGCGAAAAACCAGTGGCACACGTAAGCGCAACATAGTTACTCGTCTACCAGGTGTAAAACAAATAACGAAAAATATGTTAATACCAATTGAATGCTGGAAATTGTTTTTCTCTGACGAAATAATAAACGAAATTGTACAATATACCAATACCTATTTAGTAAAAAGTGCGCAACCAGTTTTCTCGTGATAGGGATGCAGTGTGTACCAATAGTGATGAAATTCTCATGTAAACCTGGACGATCTTTGGGCTACAAAAGGAACAGCTCCTGTATGTTTTCGGACAGTTATCTCAAAGAAGCGATGCTTATATCCTTCTTCGTATCGCGTTCGAATTCCCCCTGTAGTTCTTGTATAGCTGTAGCTCTTGAATACAGTCAGCTAAGTGAATTCGTGGTAACAGAACGCTTTTTCACTGGTACGTAAGCATTTGGTTAATTTTATTATCATATGCGATAGGTTTATTATCCATTTATCCATGTGCCGCAAACAACCAATTGTAGCTTCAGTTAGTTTATCAGGTTCAATTAGGTTGAAGATTTGTACATATGTACATACATTTTTTGTGCCTCTTAAAGACAAACATAAAAAGGACGTACAAAAAGCGGCTATTTGCCATGCATTATAGGAGTTACGTAGAGTCATAATTGGACAAGGCGCTAAAAGCGATTACAGAAAGAAAAATGACATTTGCGCGAGCTTCAGAGGTATACAATAGTTCCGTAGCAACACTCTGTAATGAATGAAAATGCTGTTGAGTAGGGGTTTCTTCCTTACCAGATTTAATATTCGAATGTTGGTTAAGCAAGACCTTTTATAAGTCAGAATATAAAACGTTACCGAGCAGATCCTGACATTATCAATAATTATTTTGATAATTTATCAAACACTCTACAAGAAGTACCACCGTGTAATATCGCAAAACTATGACAAAACAAACCTGGCTGATGAACACGTAAAGTCAAAGTAGATGGCAAAAGAGTCACGAAATATATTAATAGAATATTGAATTCTAGTAAATTGAGCACATCAATAATGGTTGCGGTCACTGGATCAGGAAAAATGGTACCACCGTACATTGTTTATAGAGTACAACATCTGTACCCAACATGGATAGAAAATGGTCCCACTGATGCTGTTTGTAATCGTACCAAAAGTGGTTGGTTTGAAGATCCTGTATATGAAGACTGATTCAAGAAAGTTGCTTTACCATATATTCGAAGAAGCGAGAGTAAAAAAAAATAATAAGAGACAGTTTGCCCAGTCACTTTTCAATACGTGTAACACAACTATGCGAAGAAAACAACATCGAGTTTATTCTTCTACCACCAAATGCATCTGTTACAACCACTAGATGTAGCGTTCTTTGGTCCTTTCAAAAAGATAGCGTAAAATTTTGACAGAATGGTAACAACGAAATAGTGGCGTTCATCCGAAGTCAGAACTTCCAAAACTGGTAAAAAGACTTTTAGAATATATGGGAGTAAATGCTATCAACAATATTGTTCTGCGGAATAATTTTATGTGACACAAACAGTGTTTTAAATACACTTCCACAATTAACGATCATGTAGTGGAGCAAGAAATGAGTATGGCAGTTGATCGACGTCCACCGCATTTGTCAATTATATAAAAATGGAATAATTTACTATGGAATCACTAACAGGAGAATTTTACTGTCATCATGTCATGTGTTTGTCTTTTTAAAGACGAATTACATGATATGATTTTTTCTGACGGATATTCTCAAGTTAAAGTTGATTTCATGTAATCGAATGAACTATCTTATAAGTAAAGCCGTCCCAGGAGCGCAACTCAACAATATTGGCAATATCATTTTAAAGTCATCTACTTTAAAATGCATAATGTATGTCTGAATTGTCAATATAAATGAGTCAGATAAAATTAAATTATTAGAAGAATTTTTCACTATGTAACAAAAAATAAAATTTGTTTAATTTACTGTTTGTATTTTGAGAACGATTTCCGAAGTGGAAATTGAAACGTCAATAAACGTATTTTTATCTTTAATTGTGACTTATTCCAGTTTAACAGTAATTAATTTACAATGCCACAAGAAAATAGCTTCAGAACAATATTAAGAAACCATTTCCATTTATTTAAACGTATTATTTTTTCCTCAATCAAATTTTAAATTATTAACGAATTATCTCTGACAAACTAACAAGCAATAAGGCCCACATTCCTTTCCCATTATATATCAACCTTAACATTTAATCACCCGGTTCACCCACGAAATTCTTAAGAAGTGACTCTCACATTACATCTTAAACGCTGTAAGCTTTTTTAAAGAATCTTCGGAAAACGTTCAACCCTTTACTTCGTTAAATAAAGTAAGAACGTAATATCTGAGAATGGAGACTTTGGTTTTGAGTGGTAAATCATGACTCCTAAACATACAAAAGTCTTTATTTAATATTTCGTATTTACTATCTTGTATATTTACTGATACCTGGTATGGGTGAAATTATGTTTTATAAACCCTCCAAACTCTCTACAAAAATTACTGCGTTGTCAGCATAGCTAATGTTATTTAGGTGCACTCTGTTGACCAATATACCTTTATTTCGTTATTCCAGAATTACGCGAAGATATGTTCAGAGCCAACATTTTCATATGTTCTACTAAAAGAGTCACCTATACTAATGCATCGCGGAATTCAAATTTTGTCCGTATCACTTATTTGTTAATCTATAGACTTTAATATTTCTGTATAAAATTTTCATATCCTACAGCTTTACTACTTTGGACCTTTCTTATAGTAGATCTGACTTCTTCAATTATTGTAATCGAGTGTCCTGTTTGTAAATCTATGTCTTTAATGATGTTATGTCGTTCAGCTGCAAAAATTACTTCTACGTATCTCTTTCAAGTTCCTAGTCTTTATTCTACATCAAATAACGGTTTGTGTGTCTAACACTTGACACTGATAGGCTTAGATAAGCCTAAAACTTCTTCAACTTTTTTGTTCATAAAAACTTTTATTTAAAAACTCCTTTATGAAAGGTACACTTATTTCAAAATTGCCCTTTCGGGTTACATCACAGAACATTTTCGGACTAATAAGTCCATCATCAGTGCAGTTACCAGCTATACACGAGTAAAGTCACTAAATATGTGGGTAAAAACTCTTTAAATGATGTTAACTTTTTTAATTAATACATATTTGTTGATACATTATTCAGACTTTCATAGTTATTAAACTCTCTCTATTTTAAAATTGTGTTCTTATATCTTCTCCTTTTCGATTAAATGTTGTTTCTAGATATTTGTATTCGTTAACAGTCCCTACCTCCTTGTTGTTATCTAGTACAAGATTAGCTGTGTCTGTTTCAAAGTTAAGATATTTTGTTTTTTCATTATTAGTTCCCATTTCTGATATTCTTTAGCTTTCTTTGGGTGAAATTGTAGTGTATATAGTTATTATTCAATTCTATTTCCATACCATGGCACTTTCTCTTTCACGTTTGTAATATTTTTGCTAGATATATTTTAAATGGCGCTGGAACAATGCAGCAACCTTAACGTAGCCCTGTCGTCACAGCAAATTCAAGTGATAGGGTGTCTTACCTATTTTAATACGAGATGTCTACCCATTATATAAGTAGTACTTCCGAAGTACTTCCCAATGTGTTATTATTTGCATTATATCGTAGACCTTATGCATATCAATACAAGTTATGTGTATCCCTTGATTTTTTGCTGTTTCTTTTCTATGATCTGTTTTAAGCAAAACACATTATCAGTAAAAGAACTACCAGCGCTGAATCCACTTTGATCTTTCACCTGGTAATTGCAGTAATCTTCTTCTATAACGTCCATTAATATCCTTCCATACAACCGACTTAGTGTACTAGTCACTGAGATGCCACGATAATTAATAGGGACTTTCTTAGAGCTTTTTTGTGTATTGAGAATATAATATATGCCACTTTCCATTGGTTGGAAACGGGATATCTATTTAGATATATATTAACAATTTTTGTGTTCAGTTCGGCATCTATTGCTTCAGGACCATTCTGTTATATTTTAATGACATTATGAGTTTCTTTAAGATGTTTTCTGTCGGGACCATTTCTTCCTCCTGTATGTAAATATGTTTTTCGGCTGCCGTCCTATATTTTTCTCTTTTTTCTGATAGTAAGTTGTTATATTACTGCATCCTTTATTTTCCTGTTATTACCTGATACTGATTTCCACAAACTATGAAAATGAGCTGACTGAGGACATCCAGATTAGCCATGGATTGTGCTAAGGGAATTTCTATCGCCATTTTGTTTAAGTTATACACTGAAGCTATCTATCAATTAGCGCTGTTCGATGTCACTGAGGACCTAACAATAAACACTTAATAACATACGAAGTGCTGATGACACCGTCTTTTTGGTGGTAACACTAGAAGTATACGTACCAGAAGAATAAACCAGTATCACTGGTTTGACAACCCTTTTGGTTCTTGGCCTGGTCCAAGATTCTTCTCCATTTTGATCTCTTTAGTGCTTTTTTTTTATAATTTTTTATTTTTTAATTTGTTATATTATTTTCTATTTATTCTATGTATATCAGCTTTGGTTTTGCTATTGTTCTTTTCCTGTTGGCACTTGTTTGCTTATTTTGTTTGGTATTTCGCCTTCTTCCATTCTTTCCACATATGCCATCCAACGCAGCCGTACTATTTTAATGAATGTTACAATATTCGGATCCTAGTATATTTTGTATAGTTCAAAGTTGTATTATCTTCTTCAATTTCTATTTTCTTTTGTAGTTTTGTATATGTGTCACAACATTTTTCTTTCAAAGGTAGCTAATAATCTGTCCTCTCTTTTAAAAAGTGTTCAGATTTTTGAACCATATGTGAGTACCGGTTTTGTATATTTGGCATTTTGTTTTTCTTGTGATTTTATCCAATTAGACCATGGTAACATTTATTGGCAATGAATATTGTTGCTCAAGTACTTTCGCTCTTAGAGCATCTTCAGGGACATTACGTCAAAAATGTTGGCTATCCAACAATTTGGTGAATGTCAAATTTTTGAATAGCCTAATTTTGACGAAATGCCCCTGAAAATGCTCTAGGAGCGAAAGTACTTGGGCAAGATTTAATAAAAAACTGTGCTCGATATCTGCCTTTTATTTGATTTAAGTTCATTTATTCGAGCATTCAACCATATATCACCTGATATTAAATGCCTAAAACTCTATAAACTATTGTATAAATTTCAGGCCGTTTCGGCCGTTTCAGATAAGGATCAGTCAGTCCTCATATTGATCCGGATATGGAAATCTGTTAGTTGATGCCACGCTAGTAGAACGTAAGATGGGGTGGTTTTTATAAGGGTAGAAATTATGTGGTAAAAAATTAAAACAGTAAAGAAATCTAAATTTAATGTCACTATAATTTAATAATTCCAACTTGCTTGAATTTACAATTATATTTTTTTTTCTGATAGGGTTAGTTGTAACCTTTAAAAAATAAAAAGTAAGCAACGGCACAAGTTCAAAAGTGAAATGCAGGGTAAGTAGAACCTAAATCCAAATTTTCAAGCAAATCAGTGGAGACAAGATATTCAATGACATTGTTTTAATTATACACCGTGTGTCAACCAAATGGAATAAATTAGCTAATAAATAAATGAGGGAGTAATCGAAAAAACGGTCGAACACGACGATTAGTATTTATAGTTGCGCATTTTTTTCCATAAAAACTTTTTATACGGGATGTATCAGATAGCGGTGGCCAATACCAACTTGCTTATTTTAAATAAAACACCCTGTATATTAAGTGATTTTTAGATTCCTAATCTTTGACTGTTTCGGAAATATTAAGTATATTAAATACAAAAATTTACATTTAGAAAAGAACATTATCTACGAGTATTTGCCGAAAGTCGCTACAACCTATTCAAAAACTTCTAAATAATACAAATCTAAACAATAATGTCAGTGTAGGAGATGTTCGAAATGCTCCCCACGAACGTCTTGGCAACACCATAACCGTAAATAGAAATTTCTTCTATCGTTACTTAACATCTTAGATGTGATCGATCGACTCGCAAGCGTTATTTGTCTTCGTAAGTTAGCTTAGTCAGTGAGTTTAGTTTTGTATACAATACTTTTCACATATCCCTATAAGAAAAAGTCTAATGGCGTCAAATCGGGGGATCGTGGTGGCCATTTAATCAATCCTCGCCTCCTTATCCACCGATTTGGAAATATTTGGTTAAGCTACTGCCGGACGTGGATTTGGTAGTAGCGTGATGCTCCATCTTGTTGAAACCATATCAAATTCGCTGGTATTTGTGAATTTCCTGGATCAGGATACAAGTTGACCAACGTTGGCACTACATTATGTTGGAGCAATGCTAAATAATTCTCGCCATTCAATCTTCTCAGGGTATTGAGTATTGGCTTGTTCTATCCAATGAGGATTTTCCATGGACCAATAGCGGCAATTTGGCCGATTAGCATGACCGTGAAGAAAAGGTGCAGTCATCAGAAAACAAAACATGTTCTAATTGGATCACATAGCTGTCTAACATTGCCATCATTTGTTCACAAAAATACGTTCTTCTGTCAAAATCATCTTCCATGAGCTCCTGAGTGTGTATAATTTTATAGAGATGCATTTTGTTTACTTGTAATATTCGAATAACCGATGCATAGCTAATATCGAGTACTGGGGCTGCTTTTCGAACATATGTATGTGGGTGTTCAAACTCAAACATAACAGCCAATTTGGTATCCTCACTTATTGCATTGGCAGCTTCTTATTTCACCTTCCTAACATGGCCCAGCTCGTGGAATTGCTTCTCTATTTTACTAATTGTCCCTTGAGATATGTGCGTCAAATCGGGAAATACTTCGTGAAATAAACGAGCTACTTCCATTTGCGTCCCTGTCTTATCTCCATGGCCAATCATCTGTATAATTGTAATTTTGTGCATTTCTGTTAAATGAACCATTTTTCTGGCTTGCGGTTAATGAAATTCAAACGACTGTAGTACTGACAACTACTTTTGTCATGGAACAATAAAAAATTGGCGTTTTAAACCAAAGTAAACAATTTTTTGTTTTTTTAACATAATAAAAAGGAAGGTTTAAATAGTTTTTAATTACTTTATCATTACCAAGACCTAAATAGATAAGAAGTATTAAGACAGTGGTAGCGACGGTCGACAAATAAATAATTTTCTTTTATAAATGTGAATATTTACACTTTACTTAATATTTCTGAAACAGTCAAAGATAGGTATAGGACATTGTATTCAAAAAATGTCTAAAATGATCTAAGGAATCTAAAAATTAATTAATATATAGGTGTTCTATTTAAAATAAGCACGTTGGTATTGACCACCGTTATCTGATACACCCTGTATAAAAAGTTTTTATGGAAAAAAGTGCGCAACTATAAATACTAATCGACGTGTTCGACCATTTTTTCGGATACTCCCTCATTTATGTATTAGTTAATTTATTCCATTTGGCTGACACACAGTGTATCTATTCTAGGGATGAGATCAGTTGAACTGAGATAAAATCTTATTTAATGACATTCATTCACTTCATTAAAAGATGAATTGAATCAATTACCCGCTTTATTGTACAATTATACGAGTTTTTCTAATAGGGGTTTTCACCCCTAAAAAATAAAAAACAACCAACGGCATCATCCAAAAGTGAAATGCAGGGTAAGTAGAACCTAAATCCAAATTTTCAAGCAAGTCAGCGGAGACACGAAAAATTACACTCTATCGTCGTATTTCACGTTCAGTTACTGGCGTATATATGGCTTAATTCTCTATAGAATTGTTAATTGTTTGTATGATTTTTTTTACGTAAATTACGAAGCAGAAATCTACTTCAAATAAATATATTTCTATTAGGTGATAAATATAAACAAATAACATTTATTTTCTTTCCTATAACTTGCAAGATACTACCTCAGTTAATAGCTAAGGGAACTTACTCATAAAGTCAGTAATTCATATACCAGTTATTTTTGTAATTTATTATACAGTAACTTGAAACCTATACCTAAGGAATATTATAAACAAATTTATCACCTTACCAGACGTGTTATTTTACTGATATAATACTTTATTTAAAAAACACTGAAGGACAAAAAGGACGATCAAAAATAAGGTGGTATTCTTCTAGGCCAGAAATAAAATAGGTACCATAGTAGAATTACATTGCAATTGCAGATATAAATTACTTATCATGTGTATCAAATTTCTGACCACCTCTGACCGTCCTTTTTGTTCTTTCGAGTGTGCATAAAATATAACACGTACAAGATCTCTTTCTTTATACAAGAAAACTGTAAATTGTGAAGATCATTTTGCGTCGATTTTGCATTGCTTTCACTAAATTACCTTATCCAAAATTGTGTTCTCAGTGAGATATATGCATTTAAAGGTCTAATTCTAGTCAATATATTTCTTATTTCTAACCCTTTAAAGTATATATTTTGAAGTCAAACCTTAGCACATTTTTTTGTATTGCCATTTGATAATATTATTTTAAAAATTTGACAAGTAATATTTTATTTTAAAATCGTTTTAACTTTATTAAAGACACATATCACTTAATGACTTACAACAGAAATATGTACAGAGGATTTGAATTCAATCAAATTTGGATATAGAGTAAATCTAAATTATATTAGTTTTATTAGTATTTTGGTAAAAGAAACTAATGAAGCATGGGGACAAACTTGCTTAAATCTCGAAATGTACATAGGCGAAAGAAGAAGTTCGGAATCTCGTAAAATACTAATAGAACTGGGAAAATAGTAAATTGGGAAATATTCCGGATCAAGAATGGAAGGTCCACTATAAAAATAAGGAAAGAGAAAAGAATATGATTTATGTCAAAAGAGGACGCTCAAAAGAAATAAACAATCAATAGAAACGGACATTAACGTAAAATAAAATAAAATAAAATAAAAAGATTACCTATGATTTCGGCATGAATATGATGTGTAGACCAGATTTAAATACCAGAAAATCTGTTAAAAAAGCTTAAAAAGTATATTCATATGGTATTTGTGAACTTACCGACGGTTTATGACTGAATACTGAGATAATAAGTCAGCTAAGCAAAAGATAAATTACCAACTCAGAAAGAACTAATAGATGTCACAAAAATCTGTACATAGAAAAGGACGTGTTCGATAAGATGGGAACGAGAATCACATAAGAAAATTGAATACAACAAAGGATTTCATACAGTAGATTTTCAGTATTATTAACACGTATTAATGTTTACAGCTGACCAAATAGTGATTGCAAAGAAACGTAAAGATATGAGTTACATGATGAAGAAACTATAAGAAGAATATAGCGAAGCAAATGTCGAAATTAATTTTACAAAACCAAAAATATACAACAGTAGAATACGAATAGAAGATTAACATGTACAAGAACCTTCTTCTTCTTCTTAGCCTTCTGTTGTCCATGTTTGGACATAGGCCTCTTCCAACTCCTTTCACCGGTCTCTATCTTGAGCAACATATTTCCAATTTATTCCGGCTATTCTTTTAATGTTATCAACCCATCTCATCTGTGGTCTTCCTCTTGGTCGTTTACTTTCGTAAGGTCTCCAATGTTGTATTGTAGTATTCCAACGTTGGTCTTTCTGTCTAGAAGTGTGACCCGCGAGGCTCAATTTAAGTTTGGCAATTTTTGTTGTTATGTCCTCGACTTTTGTTTTGGATCTTACCCAGTCGTTCCTCTTTTTATCTGACAGTCGTATACCTAACATTGCTCTTTCCATTGTTCTTTCTGTTGTGGCTAGTTTATTCATGTTTGCCTTGGTTGGGGTCCAGGTTTGACATCCATATGTCATGATAGGAAGGATGCATTGGTTGAACACTTTGCTCCTCAAGTATTGGTGTATTTTGCGGTTCTTAAGTATCCAACTAAGTTTTCCAAATCCTGCCCATGCTAATCTTGCTCTTCTAGTAATTTCCGCACTTTGGTTCTCTTTGTTAAGTCTCAGGATTTGGCCTAGGTAGATATATTCCTGGATTTGTTCTATCTCACTGCCGTTTATAGTTATATGTCTGGGGTCATCTGTGTTTGTCATTATTTTTATTTTTTTTTATATTCATTTTTAGGCCGACATATTGGCTGCTAGTTCCCCCAACATAATTTGCAGTTCCTCGAATGTGCTCGGTATAATCACTTTGTCGTCAGCGAATCTGAGGTGGCTTAATTTGTTGCCATTAACGTTAATGCCATAGGTTGACCAATTTGTAGTTTTGAAGACGTTGTCATTTTCAATCGTACAAGAACCAACGATTGAAAATGACAACAAAACCTTCAACAGGATGAGGTTAAACAAAAGTTAGAAAAAACAAGAACAGTAATTAGATGACTGAACTTAATTTGGTGTCATAGGTACATGAGCATACAAAACCAAAATAAAGATGCTTACATAAAACATTGGTGAAAAGTATTATGAGATAACGTTTAGAAAATTTAATTATAAATAAAAGAAAGAAGCAAAAAGTAGTGATCGAGATGGAAAGATTACGAAAATGCTGTTCAATAACCAGAATGGATGGGATAAGGAATGATTAAATAAGACAGAAAACAGGAAAAATATTACATGAAAATAATAACGTAAATACAAGAAGAAGATTAAATTTTTACGAATAAAAGCTAACCATAGTAAAGGGACAAAAAAATAACAGCATAGAGCCATACAGCTAGAAGGAGAACAGATTGACCTAGAAGATCTTGAAGAAATATGTGAGAGAAATATAAGTAGAGAAACATGAAGTTCACAATATAGCTATATATAATTTGTGAACATATTGTGAACTCGGATCGTGAAATAAAATATTTCTTATTGTATTTGGGGTTTATTACCACAGGTTAACAGAAGTTAATAGATACAAGTAATAGTCTTTGTAGAAAGACTAACCAGTTACTGATAGATAAAATATTCCTCAGAATTCCGTGATAATGTGCGGAGATTTAGAATTTCCATAGCATTCTGTTCCTTTCCATTCCACTCCCATCTATTCTGCTTTGCGATAATTTACATACTGCTTTCCATTATATAAAAACAATATTGAATATTTAAATCAACGTCATCACGTAAACCAGATACAACTTCACCTGGTTTTATGTTTGAAAAGGGGAAGAAATCTGAACTACTAACTAACATTTTAACCAACTTAGGCTTAATCAATAATATTTTGTCCTTAAAACGATACGGTTGATTTATTATTAATTCATTCTACAAATTGTTGATTCAAATATTCTTACCCGGAAATTTTACTACTTCGTCAATAATTAATTTTTTCGCAAAATTGACACAAATATTGGTTACTGTCATTTTAGGGTAAGATTTATTAAGTAAAATAATTTAAAGCTTTTTGTTACTTTATATTTACTTGGTGACACCTAAAAAATATAACAAAAAACTCGAGCTTTTCCAACATATAACTTGCCAAACTCAAGCTGGTTTTTGTACGTAGATCAATTTGATAAGACGACTTCATCCCCGTCACATGACGATGGGCAAAATCACTAGTAAAAGTATAAAATTTTAGATAACATTACTTTCTTTAAATGTTAATGTCTGTTATATTCACATTTTTATGTATGTATTATATTCTTTAGATCTTTAAAAAAAATTGGTGAATAGTTTTGGATAAAGCAACTTACTATCAAATGGATATCTCCACACTTTTCAGTTTTCTTCTGCAAATAAAGATTTGTACAATTATAAATAAAAAACCTTACCATTAATGAACCATTTAACAATGTATTAGATATACCTTACCATGAAAATAGAATCCACCAGTAGTAATAAGAAGAAACCTACTTTACAACTGTGCGGTTATGAAAGAAGGTTAGATTGGGGGTTAAAATAATGAGAGACGGGTTATAATTTTTAAGAATTTTTATTTTATATTTATAAAAAAAATATTTTTGTACCGTTCAACGAAACAAATAATTCAAAACATTTTCTGTAAATACAGAAGCGAACAGTGAGGGACTGGTAAAAACGATAATGAATGAGAAATCAGAGTTTGTAAAGTTGTGCCTTATACTCATGCAAAAAAGCGAATAGAACTCAATTGCAGCATGCGGTAATGCGGTGTAAACAAACTGGAGTGCAACCTGAAGTGGTAACCACATAATAGGTTGCAACAACAGTGGTTTCCATAGATTTATGGAGAAATGCATTGTTTGAGAATAGATTCAATTCTTTCCTTTGTTGCATGTCTATAGGTACGTATCAGCATATGATTTTCAAGATAATTAAGGTTGATATTTAAAATATTGAAGTTATTTTTTAATAAATGAACAAATAAACAAAGAATTACTAGCTGATTAAAAGGTTGTGTTATAAGTTGATTGTTAGGATATTTTTTCAGCATGTGAATAAAAAGTAAATGAGCAATAAGAGCTTACACAAAACATTTAAAGCATTTTTAAATTACGTGGTCTCCCTATTATTAATTATAACTAATTTTCCAAAGACAATTAAAATATTTATGTATAACACAGTAATACTAAGCTTAGGAAAACCACGTAAATATCTCAATGCAAATGATCAAGAAATAGCATGAATTTAAATAATACTGCGAGGCAAAAAACTTAACACAAGGCAGTCGGATGTCATATTTTAATAACTACATGTGCAATAAAATGTAAAGAAACTTTATGATATGTAAATAGAGGTGAATTAAATGATTTCCGATTTCCAAAGATACCAGTCCCCCTCTGGAAGCTAATTTAAATAAAGAACGAGCTTTTGGGACCCACATATTTAAATTATGTCTAACAATTAAATAAGTAAAAATTTAGGGCCGCAAATTACCTCATTCGCAGTTCGAATATTTAAAAAATGAAAATTTTCTAAATTTCCCCTTTGAAATTTCAAAAGATTTCCTTATTGTAAAACAAATCTAAACTAAGCGTGTATATACGTACGCTTTGTATATCTATTTATATGCGTTGTTTGCCAATACTACGGTTTTGTAGAAAAAATTGTTCTATTATGTGGTAAAGTAGCGAAAAGTGACTGCTTGCTATAACTTGGCTTTAAGTGCCACCTGCGTACTAAACACTGTATGGTGTAGTATGCATTTGTACTTATTTAATAAGATCTATAATATTTTTTAAAAGCAAAAGTAGATATATTTGATATATTTGATTTCGTGAAATGGCGTATGTATGAAATAACTAAAAAAACGAAATTATTTTAATATTTACATACATAGGTATGTAATCTTTAGTACTAGTACCTGTAGACAGCAGTTTTATTCATATTAAAATTTATTAATAAAATAGGAGGATCTGCCCAAATTGACTCCACTAATTGAGGGCTCTCATTTTACACATACCTTGAATGACGATTATTTTATTTTACTATAAGTGTAGTATAATGTTATACCCAATGAATAAGAGTGTTATTTATTACAGTAAACTTCGTTTAGATTTGTTTCACATTTCTCAGTAGAAAAATTTCATTTTCGAGGATTTAAAAATACAACTATTGTATAAATTTAGTTGCCTGCTGGCTCGGGCGCGTTACGCGACGCAGGGGCGGGCCTAGGTTTTTTGGGGGTGTTAGCTTGAGGGCCTGAACGCGATGATCCGCTACTTTGAAGACCAGCTAACAGTTCGCTCTTGCGGATGCTCTTCAAATCCAAGTCTCCGTAGTAGTCCTCGCTGCGAAGGAGGATTTTAGTTTAGAATATTTAATAAATTGATTCTTTATATTTTTTATAGTCATTAATTTTTATAGAAAAGAATGATATAGAACTTTGACACTTCTCTGTTTTAGTGAAAACTTTTACATTGATGCTATAGTTAATACCAAGCTAAAAAATATTTGGACAGTATGACATTGTATATGAAGAATTGTCATACATTGTATAATCTATATTGATAATCAAAACAGTGTTTGCTACAGCTTATTTCAAATCGAGTGGCGAGCCCTTCCACGAATAGTTAATCGCGCAGACAATAGAATATCTATAATCAGACCCATGCTGTGGCGTTGCAATATTAAACAAATTAAATTATTTGAAACCGCACTAATTAGAAAATTAGTACTAACTTAAATAATCAATGGAGTTGGATTGTACACAGATTGTTTTATAGATAACCAACTTTTTGATTGTTATAACTCCATATTTAATAATTAATACTCTGTAAAGTTTGGTAAAAGTTAATTTTTAATTTAGTATCAGTTTAAAACCGTTATTAAGTTATTATTAGTGACTCCTTAACAACTCGTTAAGAACATACAAAAAACTGATAAGAATTATTTCCGAAAATTTCTAGTGACTGGATTTTAAACGAGTTTGTAATTTAGTCTCATTATGTTGTAGAGTCTCAACAAGAAAGGTGCTACCACGCGTATTAGAACTATTTTGTAGAATGGAGATGATTAAGTGTAGTACGAGTAAACAGATCAGATTGACACCAGAATCCAAAGGAATAGTTTACAATGTATTTACATACATGCAAATACTACTTCCTGAAGATAGTCGAACCAGTATTAAACAACGTATGAATGAAGCTACTGGAGTATCTTTAGGTACAGTAGAAAGGATCATTCAACAAGCGAGTATGTTAACAAAAGCAGAGTCAAATAATCCACTAAAATTTCCAGCTACAACACTTCCTAAAAGGAAAGCAACCGTGACAGACTTGAGGAAGTTTGACAAACAGTTCATTCGAAATACCTTTCATCGTTTTCATGAGACTGAACGCTGTCGTGTATCATTAAAGCTTTTGCAGAAAAGGCTTATAGAGGTGTACGAGTGGACTGGAAGTGTGAGTTCTCTCTACAGAATTGTGAAAGATTTAGGATTTAAATGAAAAAAACGACAGATAATCGACGTTTATTAATTGAGCGCAATGATATTCGTGCTCTACACATGAAATATTTTGACAACATTAAATATTACAAAAGCAAAGATAACTCAATTGTATATGTTGATGAAACCAATGTACATGCAAGACACACTACGCCAAATAGCTAGACATATGACAGTGACAAAGGATTGTTCAAAAACATTTCAAAAGGAAGTAGGTTGTTTATCCTACATGGTGGTGGGGAGATGGGTTTCATACAGAATGCCCTTTTGATTTTTTGATTTGATATTTGATTTTTGAAGTTAGGAGCTAAGACAGAAGATTGTCATGATGATATGAATTCAGAAAATAATGAAAAATGGATAAAAGAACAGTTAATCCCGAATTTGCTGTTGGATCTGTTGTTGTTACTGATAATGCGTCATATTACAATGTACAAATTAATAAAGCACCCACCAGTAATTCTAAAAAATTAAATGATATCTTGATTGATAGAAAAAAAATACCATTTGTAACGTCAATGTTAAAACCGCAATTGTATAAAATCATCAAACGACACAAACAAGATCATATTTAATATAAATTTGACAAAGTGCTGCAAGACTGTGGACATGTTTATTTAAAACTCCCACCATATCATCCAGACTTGAACCATATAGAAGTAACTGTAGGTAACTGGAAGAAAGTGTGTGAACATGTCAAGGTTGAAGATAAGTATTTAGAAAGTGAACGTCGCATAGATGTAATTACTGAAGAATTAAGGATTGATTTAAATGATTCTAGTGACGACGACAGTGCATCTGATTATGAAAGTGAATAATATAATTTAACATTACGATGTACCTATGTAACCTATGTGAATATAAGTTTTCCAAACTGTCCTGTATATATGTATTATTTTTTTACTTTATTACAATCATTTCGTATATTCTTCTATTTAATATTGTGACGTTTAAGTGAGTTATAATATAAATAATAAAGGTTTTAAAGTTAAAACAATCTTTGTAATTAATATTTATTAATACTGTAATCTGTATTACGTACCTAAGGTTTGACATACAGACGATATATGTAAGTGATATATTTTATAATATGTATTAAAATGCAGTAAAATATTGCCAAAAATATAATCTAATATCATTTTTTAATAAATTTTGTGTACCGATCTTTAACAATTTAATTTAAATCATAAGTATTTTTTGGAACGCCGCTGCTTTTTTTTTGGTGAGGCTTTACTGTTCCTAGAAATTTCCGCCACTACAGTTGAAACATACTCTATCTAACACAATTACTTTAAAATTTTTTTAATAACCAATTGTTATCTATATCAACTGATAGATACTAAATCGTAAAAACAAGTACTCAAAACTACACAGAAATTTACGAAATCTAAACGAGTAATAAACTGTAAAGTCTTCATAGCATACTCGTGCAAGAATATCTAATATAAGTTCTCTAAAGGATTAAACTTGTAGATTCGCTAACAAAGAAAGTCTCTAGAGATAACTCTGAACACCCATAACCATTTAAAGATATGTTTAGAAATAAGCTTCAAAGACGATTGGAAATCGTCATATAAGTGAAAAAATGAAGAGTTGTACAAGAGCATCTTAGTAGATGATCGCTGAAAACGACTATAAATGAAGTGACTAAGCAACTGAGGAAATGCCTTTACAACATAGGTAGTATGGATAAGTTATAGTGAAGCAATTTATTCAAACATTTCCTTTTAAATAAAAAACCCCGATATTGTATACACTTAAAACAAACATTGAATCAGGAGGTATCTAATCTCTTAATGAGAAAGTTATTAGTTTTTTCAAGAGCACTGGAAAACTTTGTGCAGCTTAATCAAAGGACAGACTTTGATACCAAGACTGTTATAAGATGAAAAAGAGGAAGCAGACTAAGAGACATAACTGCAGAAGTGGTAATGGATGCGATCGTCAGGGAAAATATATTTAAAGTTTATACAACAGTAGAAGAGTTTAGGTAGAAGAAATAATAAAAATTTAAAAAAATCACGAAAGACTAGTGTGTCTACAGTGAGAAAAGAGTAAGAGGTACATTCAATTAGAAGAAATTAACTAAAAATTAACGTACATCATATTATTTCATTGTAATGTGTAGATAGTTTAAAGAAAAAATATAGACGAAGAACAGAACCGAACAAAAAATATCATATGTATATATAAGATTTATTAATTATTAGTATTATAAAATTTTTGTACAAAAATGACATTTAAGTAGAGAATAAAGAGTGTTTTTTCTTGTCCTACTTCTGTATTTTTGTTTCATATTTGTTTTATATTCAACGCAAAATTATTTAAAATAACCCCCACGGAAAAGTTAAAAAAGTTTATAAGAAGTCATAGTGTGCATTTTAGTTTAACCAAATGACAAATACCAACTACTCTTAATATATTCTTAGTTATTATTATTAATATAAAATATTAATATTTATATAAGAAAGATAATTTCGTAAATATGTCAATATGTTATATTAATTTTTTATACTCTGTAAAGTATTCTGAATACTCAATAATTCATAACTTAAAAAAATTAAATTAAATATTGAATTGATATTTCAAAATGCAGATTTTGTTAGAACTCTTCAAGTAGCACGCATGAAAACTTATCTCGGATTTAAAATCTGAAAATTTTCACGTTAAACTAGCTGATGTACACATCTAAAATATTTACAGCTAACTATTACTTTCAGAACCAAGTCGCCATCAACTATTTTAGGTACTGTCTAGATTCCTTATCAATATCTTAAAATCTTCTCATTTTCTTTCAAAATTATATATAAAAAACGAAGAATAACTTAATAAATATAAATGATTGAAACACATACAGTACTTTATACAAAATATCACAGGCCGACGTAATTTCTGGCATTCTAAATTTTATAAGTGTGCTTAGCTAATATGAGTACGTTGATTCTGATGTGAATTTGGTTTGAGCCCATCCGGTCAAGATCTGTCACTGTTCATTCATAAATGAATCCCTTAATTTATAATATCAAATTATTCTTAACTTCTTAACCTTTTATAGTTTCACCGTGTATATTTAAAACATTGTGAAAACATGTGTAATATTTTAATAATTAGAGTCCATTTACCTGCAACTTAATAAATTGCCGAATAATATACTTTCAAATAAAACTTCTTAAGTGTTGCAATAATGGCCTAGATTAAATTGTATTGTAAACTCATAGTTCAAAGTTTGTTAGTATGAGAGAAGCATTAACCTCTGTACTGAGGTATACATTATTTATGAAATTATAAATTGGTCATTTGAGCTCATTTGAGCGCAGTCTGTTATAGAAAGTTACCTAACCAATAACTAGAGTGTAATTATTAGTAGCTATCAATAAAACTTTAATTTTACTCCACGACTTCATCATTTTATTGTATTGCCATCGTCAATCGAGAGAAGAATCGGACAAAGTGGCATTAGAAAACAATCCGATCCTGATATTTACATCGAATCTGTTCAGTCTCAAATTAAAAACAAACCTCGTGAGATATTTTTTACTAGAGCAAATAAGTAGATAGGTATCTCATTGATATTTCGTAAAATGCATTAAAATTATGTCTTCAAAATACTTGATACATCGATAGAAAATGTTTTAGTATAATATTATGTTTATTTCATTTTAATGACTTTGACGGCATCGGTAGTTGTTTACGAAATAACTTTAGCACAATTTAATTGTGCTCGATATCTGCTTTTAATTTTTCAAAATTCATTTCTTCGAGCATTCAACCTTATATAAGTTTACGAATTAGTTAACGTCAGTTATTTGTAGCATCTAGTTGTGTTTTGTCTGAGTGTTTAGTACTTCACAATGTCATTAAGAAAGTGTACCAAGAGTCCTGATATATTTTGTTGCGCGTTGGCGATTTACCGAAAGCAAAGCATCAACAAAACATAGCATAATTTATCAAGAAAATTTATCACGCTTACTTCGGTGTAAAGCTTGGTGATCAGGACTAACCTTGGGCTCCACATAAAGTGTGCTTTTAGTGGGTCATGCTACTGAGAAAATGGACAATACATACGTTAGCTCTTCGCCCTTCGACATTCTTATGGTATTGAGGTAACCAAAAATTTATGGAGACGACTGTTACTTTTACTCCTGCGATGTCAAGGGTTTAAATTCGAATACTAAACATACAATTATCTTGATTTACCGTTTACTAAAAGACTTTTACATCACGGACCAGAAAACTCATCCACCTTTTCTTCACACCATCCAATAGCAATCATCAGATGAACGTTTAAACGAAAAAACCGAAGAAGATGAATGCAAACCTGATACAGATCAACATCAACAGTTTATCCAAGCGGAACTAAACGCCTTAGTGACAGACTTGGACCTATAAAAGGATGCTGCACAAATCCTAGCATCACGACTAAAAGATAAAATCTATTGACCCTAAGAACCACATTTTCCTGGTATAGGCATCGTGATAAAGATTTTACGGAATATTTCCCTCAAGAGGATGAACTGTTAAATTATAATAATATTCCTGAAGTAGTCATCAAAACTAGGAGTTGAAAATTATTACAATGGTAATACTTTTGCCTCGATATTTGTTGCTCACTTCGTGCATCAGAAAGAAACGTATGAGAATCATGAGCTGTTGCTAAAAAAATAAATATTGTTGGTAACCTCAAAATAATACCCATGCATCTGGGTCAGTAATCTAAATTCACAAAGTATCCATGTTTTTTTATGCGAATGGGACAGTCCAGAAAAAAATTTATATTACGTTAAGAAAGAATGGCCACTCAGAAAAATATTTCTTAGAACTCATAGACGGTTTTTTAGAAAATACTAGTCTCCAAACTACTAAGGAATTGTAGCCAACATAATCGAAAATTATAAAAACCTGGGATGTAATATAAGCGCCACAACTTAATTTTCTGGATTCCCACGTTGCCTATATTCCCAACAATCTTGGAGTTGTCAGCGAGGAAGAGGAAGAGAAATTACATCAAGATATAAAGGAGATGAAGAAATGTTACCAAGGAAGATGTTTAGAAGATTATTGTTTGACCTTGGAGAGGAAGTCGTTCTTAACAATCAAAAAGCAAAATACAGTTTTCACGGAAAAAGAGAACGATTTTAATAAAAAAATCCAACGAGTGTCTTTAGTAATTTATTCTGCATTTTTTGTTATGAACAACTCAATTTTGAAGGGCAATATAGTTTCAATAAATGTTTTCTTAGTATTTTTAGCAGTTTCTATGAAACATTTTTAACACACTTTTCAACGCAACGTCATGAAGCACAGATTCGTGATCAGCACACTCCATTTACTATAGGACACCTATTAAACTTGAAAAACATTTTTTAATAAAAAAATGTGTATTTGTAATATCTTTAAAATTTTAAGTAAAATTTTGTGTTCTATTAAAGATAAGAAAGTTAATTACGACTTCTGATGCTGGAAGTAAACATGTGAACATCAGCTACAGTTATGAAGAAGGTACTTTTCAAATACTATTATTTAAAGATTAGTCTAATGAGCGGTCTACGTGAAGTATCCTGTGTATACAATATAAGAATATATTATATTAAATAATGTTAACCAACAAAATATTTATAGTAGTAAATGTCATCTGGTTGTATATTATGATGTGAATACTGTGACCAATATGTTATGTTGCATGCACATGAATATTAGTTGGTATTATTATTAACAACAATGATACATTTTGACATAAAATTTAAAAACTATAGTTTGAAATACCCTTTTAGTTAAAATTCTTTATATATTACCTTTTATGCAGTGTGGGTTTTAAACAGTTTCTACTAACACCTTAACAATAATATATTCGGAAAGATCCTCGAACAGGTCGATTTTTATTTTTAATAGAAGTACATTTTTAAATTTTAAATAAATTAATCAGAAAAAATAGCAGGTTTATTACTTATTTATGAAAATCCTAATAATACCTTATATTTAGAACTATTGGAAACATTCATTAACCCACAAATTAGCGATATTACAGAAGAAAATTAAGGGAAATTTAATTCAAAAATCATTTTTCAGCAAGATGATCAGCATATCTTACTTCACCAGATTTTCTGGTGGTTTATCTTAAATCCAAAGTGTATGAAATATATAGAAAAAAAAACAAAATTTTTTTAATTTACTAATGTTTGTATGAAATACTTTGTGAATCTGTAAAAAAATTACTGCAGCAGATAAAGTATTTATGTCAATTATGCCATAAATAATACAAAATGTAAGAGAAGAAATAAAAAAAACGGAAAACGGTTTAAACGTTTATTACATAGATGAGCTAACCTTGTTATCTAATATAAATATTTAATGGAGTTGCTACCTTCTGTTGTAGAATTAGGGAAGGTATTGTTATAATCAGACATAGAGATCGAGCTGTTCGAGTATTTTTCCGACTACATTTTCGTTAAAGAATTAGTGGGAGAGGATAATTTAGCCTTTAAGACTGACATTGATGTATTCGCGTTACATAAAATTTTCAAAAATACTTTAAACAAAATTTCCATGCATAATTTTCCAATATTAATATACAAGGACGTTCTGTTGCTAAATGTGTACTACCAAACATTTAAAATAATAGTTCCTGTAGTAAAATGTAGTACCTGTAGATGCAAAATATACTATTTTTGTTGCATCTCTGGCTAATACCGTGGAACATAGTTTGATGATCTATAATATGAGACGAAATCTTCAACACGGTATTTTAATCAATGAAAAGAAAGAAACAAAGTTGTGTTAGATTAGAAAATAACTATTTTACTATATATTAAGATTGTCGGAAACATCGGAAACTTACTCCACCAATACTGACTGTGAATACGTTGCATTAGTAAAAGCCAACGAGTTACTTTTATTCAATATCATCAGACGACGTAATGATAATACAAACAGCTAGATAGTCACAATAAAATATTTTGACATCATGATTTCCACCACTCAAAGAAATTGTCTGACAACATCAATAGATCAGTATTGTAGATAGAACAAGTAGATAAAGTAATTATTACGTAAGGAATTAAATTGAAAGATTTAGATATATAAATTTTAAAAAAATGTCGATGTTGGGATGGAAGTAGGAGAGCAAATATTAAAAACCGAAAATAGGTCGAACAACAGTTTTAAAAAATATGACAACAGAAAAACATTAGCACTGAGACTAAATCAAGAAAGTACAAGAAACGTATATTTCCTCAAGACATAAAGCAGAAACTAGAAACATCGAAAACCAAAAGACTACTCGAAAAATAAAAATGAAGATACTTAGTACAGTATCTGGGAAAACAGTCCTAGATCAACAAAGACGTGATATTATAGGACACATATACAAGATTGAAGACAATAATAAAAATGGGTAACAGAAAGAAAAAACATACTAAAATAAACAATTTAACAGAATGGATAAATAAATGGGATAAATCTCAAACTAGGTAGCGAAGTGTGTTAAAAACAAGGAGATAAAACCATGAGAATAAACAACGATGACGTAAATAGAGAAAACCAAAGAAAGTAAAGCAGTTCAAAAATTCTTCCGGGACTCTAACGTTCTCTATAAATTTGATATAGAAGATACCCAAGTGTTGTGAGACATTATTTTCGGCGTTTATCGGTCGTGATCTAGCAATATTTCTTTCTGCCGTTTCGTCTTCAACTGGGGCAGACATTATCAAAGGCGATTCGGCACGAATGTAACTCTCTATCACTCACTGATGATCTTTCTCGAATGTCTGTGTTACTTATATCTTCAGTTGGGCCCGAATCGGTAATTGTATGTTGATTTTGATGTTTTATATTTAGTAGCGCTGAGATCCATTTAGAACTTTTTTTCGATACAGACCATCTTCTTCACAATTAAAGTTGATCAGTTATTTTTGCATTGTGGTAGCGTCTACATTTGTAGATAGCGACGTGAAATTTTTGTGTATTTGTTTAAATAAAATGTGGCGGTTGTCTTGTGTGAATGGTATGTTCTAATCAACGTTTAATTTATTATACTGATTAAGGCAACAGTTTCTCTTATGTTTAGTCAAATAAGTATGAACACTTCTTCGTTTTGTAGTTCTAATATACGCTGAATCTCAACTACAAGAAACGAAGTTATTTCTTGGAGTAGACAAAGGTTCTATTGGTTCTTTTGACATTATTGCAATTCGGTCAGTCTTATTTTTGATGTGTGGTAAGATATTTTTAGCTTTAGGTTCTCGTTTTTGTCAAGTGGTTAATTATTTTCGTATACGAGTAATAAGATAAGGCAAGGGGATTCCGTGAGTCCTCCAATAAATAGATCGTTTGAATTCCTTTGGATTATATAAACTCGATATTACCGTTTTTTCTGCAATCTAGAACTAAAGCATTTCCTAAATATACATCCTTCAAATATGAGATCCTTTATTGTTTAATGTTGATTGGTATTGTTAATCGTTCGTTTGTGTACGTTAATTTTTGGTGCATTCAGAGCTCCTAGTGTTCTTGCTATTCTAAATTATCTACAAAAGCAAAATGTTTAAAGATCTGGATTTTCATGTTTCACGTCATCTCAGGATTTAGTAAATGCCTCAAATTTAATAAATTTATAAATTCTTATTTATGTGGCTGCAGAAAACAAAATTATCATCCACCTAACAAAACCAACATAATGACTTTTTATCAACTAATTGAAAGGCTTGTTGTTTGAATTTTTGCTCAAAAAGTTGGTAACAAGTTTTCTTAACGGATTTCCCATTGCTACACCACATTTTGTTCGTAAAATCGGCTGTCTCACTGAAACTATGTTCTGCTAAGATAGTGACAAACAAGATTTGTGGTATTTTTGTGAGAACTATGGAACAATGCTCTTTAATACCTCACTAGGTCGTACTACAGACCACGGCGTATAAACTTCGAAAACAATGCTTTGTTACAAAATAACAACCGTTGTGTTTGAAAATGAAGCGACAAAACATATGCAGCTAGAATGCAACGTAAAGTTATAAAAAAAACCACAACTAAGTGAGAAATGTCAAATTTTAATTATGTGATGTTGCTCGAATATTTTATTAAATATTACATGTTGGGGGATACTGAAGATAACAATAACTAATAATAATAAAAAAATCAGAATTGTCTAAACAAAAAAAATATTACCCAAGAAAAGTATAAAAATTGCAAAGAAATTAGATAAACTTCATGGTGCATAATAAAGAGAAAAAGTACCTAAAATAAAAATAATGACAGGAAGGCCAATAAAACAAATCTCTCGAACTCAATTGTAAATATGTAAAGACGTTAAATGGGTTGATTCTAAATTAATATGTGTATGTTCTTTACTTTCTAGCGTCCAATATCAACATGTTGTCGAAGACATTCTAAGCTCATAAGGCTTTCTATAGAGCAACAATAATAATGTTTCGACTAAAGTAATACTCTTATTAATTCAAAGCAGTTGAAAAGAAGATAAGTATAAAGTAACTGCACACTTATTTACAAAAAAATATTGTCATTAAATATCAAACAAGAAAGGTCGGTCTATTCCAAAAGGATAGAAAGTTAACGAAGACTAAATAGAAGAAAAATAATAGAAAGAAGAAACAGATAATATATAAACTTACATAAAAATTAGTTAGTTAAGTATATTAACTACACTGTGTCCGTTAAGTATGGAATAAATTCATTATTTTGTCAAATGTAAATATTTTAAAGAAAAGATGATTTTCTAATTTTAATACAAACAAGCTCAGTTTTGCAGAGAATGTCGATTTTGGGACGCCAAAAATGCAAAAAGTATGCCATTTTGGCATTTTAAATAAAATGTATTTCAATTCGACGGTAAAAATTTGATTTCTTTTGACCAGAATGCCCTATCGACAAAAATCAAAATTCATTTTAAAGGCAAATAATGCAGCTTCCGTATACAATTTTTGCATTTTCCGCAAACAAAGTCAGTTCCTATAAAGCTGTTAAATAGATAAATGTGTGGGCGATTTTTGGTATTTTTTACGATTCTCACGAGATCAATAAAATGTATTACTTCTATTGATAGGTTGCTATGAAATTTCCATTATTAGAGCCTAATATTCAAAAATAAATTAAGATTAAATGTTATTACAGAAAACCACTGCATCTGTTTCTTGAAATTCAGGAGGAAATTCTCGTTTACGATGATGATACCAAGAAAAAGTGACACTCATGCAAGGATATTTTTTTATTTCAATTTGGATTCTTTTGAAGATTTACATCTTTAACTAAAGTATTTAATTCTTTTTGAGTAAAAAGTTTAGGAGAGCGATCATTATCAGGTTCATATGCACAGTCATCACTAACGTTTTTGTTATGAATATGGGACAGAAAAAGGAATAGTGTCCTTATGAGCAACTGGTCTAGTAGCAGAAGGTAAGTTAGGATGAACAATAGATTTCCTGTTCTTAACTGAGTAACCATATATATTAATCAGATAAAGGTAACAATCATCTACGTGATTCAATGGTTCTCTCTAGACCATGAGTATTCCATAGCTTTCTTCTTACACAAGTTCGACAAACAGTATTACGGGGCCATGTCTTGTCTTGACTGCCCAGTTTTACACCACAATATGAAAGTACACAGTTTCTACAAATTTGGTAATATGTTGTCTCTGTTTTACAACCACAAAATATCCACAAATATAATAAAACAAATAAGGGCTATTCACAGACGATCTCCGAGATTGATTAATTTTAAAACTTCTTCTCGATATGTCTATCCGTTACAAATGTTGGCATTAGAAGTGCGGAAAAGCTGCACATATGTTGTATTGAACCAGATTCTGAGATTCTTTAACCAAGATGTTTTTCTTCTTCCTGGACCCCGTTTTTAAAATATTTTTCCTTGCAGGATGGCTTGAAGGAGAGCCTATCTGGATTCATTTTGCATAATATGTTTGAAGAATTGTAACTTTCGAGATTTGATGGTGGCCAGTACCTCTCAGTTCTTATTTATTCTTCTGTGGACCTTCTCATTTGTGACTCGGTCAGTCCACGGGATCCAAGTATTCTCCGATATAGCCACATCTCAAATGCTTCCAATTTTTTGCACATATCTTCGTTCAAGGTCCACGATTCAACACCATAAAAAAGGATGAAGAAGACGTAGCATCGCAGCATTCTTACTTTTATATCAAGGGAGAGGTTGTGACTCTTGAAGAAGGCCGCCATTCGATTGAAGGTGGATCTAGCTTTATCGATGCTTGCTCTAATTTCCCGGTTGTTGGTCCATTCTTTATTTTTGATGGTGCCGAGGTAGTTGTAATGCGTCACTCTTTCTACAGGAGATTGGTTGACGTAGAGTTGACCTTCTGTTATCATTTTCTTGCTAATTATCATAAGCTTTTTCTTCTTAACGTTTTTTTGAGTCCATGTTGTTGACTGTAATACGTGATTTTGTTCATAAGAACTTGTAAGTTTTCTAAGTTATCCATAAATACTATGGTGTCATCTGCATATCTGATGTTGTTTAGCCGGTAACCATTTAGTAGAATACCTTCTTCAGTTTCGTGCAAAGCTTCGATAAATATTCTTTCAGAGTACAGATTGAAGATTAGTGGAGACGAAATACCGACTTGCCTCACTCCATGCATAATTTTCACATAGTCAGTGTGTTTACCTTCAAATCTGAGATTTGCTGTCTGATTCCAGTAAAGATTTCTAATTATTTTCAGATCTTGGTTGTAAATTTCTACATTTTTTACTATTTGCATCATCTTGGCGTGCTGTACTCGATCAAACGCTTTCTCGTAATCAACCAGACATGCGCATACGTCGCAGTTGATGTCTCTGCATCTCTGAAATAAGACTTGTATTGATAATAAAGCCTATCTTGTACCAACAGCATTTGTGAATCCGAACTGGTTGTTGGGGGAAATTTGACTTTCACACAGCTGGTAGATTCTCTTATGAATTATCTTTAGGAACAATTTTAGGAGATGACTCATAAGGCTTATAATACGGCAATCTTCGCATTTTTTGGCTCCTGTTTTTTTGGAAGTGCGATAAACTCAGATTTCAGCCATTCTTTTGGTATTTCTGCAAAGTTGTATATGTTGTTGAATATCTTTGCGATTATTGATGTTGATTCGTTGTCCATTAGTTTGAGTAGTATTGCTTGTATATTATCAGGGCCTGCCACTTTGCCATCCATTTACTGTGTTATTGCGGAATAAACTTCCTGCTGTAATATTCTTGGTCCATAATTACCTCTTCTTCTAGCTCAAATGTATTATCTCTTTGGTCTTCAAATAGTTTTTCTAGATATTCTTTCAGTTATATTTCCTTTCTGCCTTCGTCTTAGTCCGATGTGAGTTCTTTAACTTTCCTATGTACATTGTGACTATCGTACTTTGACTGCACAGTCTTAATTTCTTCGCATATTTCCTTTGCTTCTTTTTCTTTCGCTTCTCTGATTTTCGTTCTTATTAATATATTTATGGTTTTATATATGTCTGGGTCATTTTTGGCTTTTCTTCCCTCGTCCATTAGTTTTAGGATCTCATCTGTTATCCATGATTTTTTCTTCATTAATCTGTCTTTAAGTGTTTATCCTTTACTTTTTGCACTATTTCTGTAATATGTTTGATCGTTTGATCTTCGTTCGATTCGTCTCTAATAGCAGTCACTTGCTCCCTTAACGTGGCTTGGATTCTTATCCTCGTATCAAGGTCTTTAAAAATACGTAAATCGTATGATTGTACTTTCCTTTTCTGCACTGTTTTGAGTTTGACTCGAAATACTCCCACCAGTGGAAGTGTCCAAGTCTGCTCCAGGATAAGTCTTGACAAATGTAAAGCTGTTTCGGAGTCTTTTATTTACTAAAATGTAGTCTATTTGATTTCTAATAACTATTCTAATAAAAATTGAAACCGATGCGCTTCCTGTATCTTCACTCCTGATTAAGATTATCATCATGAGGCTAATAGTTCCCGCCATAATTAGCAGACCAATGGATACAGTTAAACTTTGGCGACAAATACATATTTTATCGATATTTCGAAATAATTACTGTTAGACTCATATACATTTACATTTTTAAATAAGTCACAACAACTTCTTTACCAAATGATCATTCCTTCGGTCAAATTTATAAATGTAATTCCTATTTCTGCAATCTGTGTAGCAAAACAACTGTACGTGATAGGGAAACAATCTCAACGGATCGCCAAAAAATGCTCTAGAAAACCACTTTTGCTCTTAGATATCATAATCTTTGCAGCTTCCTGTAATGCAAAAAATTATCGATAACTTCATTACTAATATTTTTTTTTTGTAAATGGTAGAGTTAAAATTAGAAATCGACATGTTCAGCTTTTCTTGAAAATATTTATATTTTAAAAAAATATAAATTTATTTCATACTTTAGGGACACAATTACTGTAACGATACAATTGCAAATATTAAAATTGTTTCAATAAATTATGTACAAACTGTCGTTGAGTCGATGATTATTAAATAAATTATTTTAACTGGTAATACTTACCATCCAGGTACGTCTTCTGGATCTTCGCAGTTACCAGTACCATCAGCATCTCCAATTTTAAATACTGTACCAATAGGACAACCGTATTCTCTGGCTTGTCCTTCAAGACAAATATAATATTTTCTGCAGTCATCGGGATGAGCGTGCCTTGAGAAAGAACCGGCATTGGTTATTTCTCCGGCAGCGGGACATGTGAAACCACCTGCAACTTCTGTAAAATTAACAAAGAAAAGGTAAGGGCGTGGTGTCCGTCAGTCGTTGTCTGGAAGCCAATTGAGTGTAATTTTGTATGTACATGTGCAACTAATTTGTATGTACACATTGTGAATGCTAATTTTTTCTTTAATATCTATTTAATTCTGCCAATTGTCTGTACAATTTTTTTTAACGACGGACATTTTTATTTTTGCAATACCCTTAACATTCTGCATCTTTTGAATCAATAATCTAATTAATAAAGATAAAAACTAATATTTACCTACAATTTGAAGAGGAACTTTGAACGATATAAAGGAGTAGTTTCCTTATAAGTGCCACATACAATTAATGAACACTGAACAATATAACAATATTTTGTGTTATTAAAATACTATAAAACCTGATGACGGTTGAAGTTTATTGATTATGGTGCTAGTTTACAGACACAACAAATATTTCAATTTCTAATTTACTTGAGGCGCCGCACCACCGTGCTTCATAAGGCATGTAAAGCCGTTGGTCCCTTCTACTTTAGTAGTCGTTAACACTAAAATCGATATTTTTCTATATTTTTTAAAGGACAACCCAGAACTCGATTATCTCAAATTGTTCCAGTGCATTTTAAATTGTTTGCTGTTAGCTCATTTATTAATGAAACTGAGGTGAAAAAATTATTACAGAATAAGTGGTGCGGCGTACCTGAGTTATCACACTGTAATTTATCGACACTTGACAATACGACACTGGTTCCTTATCCTAATTTTTTATATGTATCAGAAAGCAATGGAATCAGAGAGCAATGGAAAGATCAATGCTTGGGGTGAGACTTATAGACAAAAACACAAACAAATGGATTAGAAGCAAAACGAAAGTAAAAGACGCAGGAGAACATGCTGCCAAATTAAAATGGAGCTTCGCAGGACAACTTCAGTCCCAATGCCCGACTGAAAGATAAGAGATGAAACCACGAAATTCAACAATGGAGACCATGGTTAGGAAAGAGAAGCAGAGGAAGACCACAAATGAGATGTTTTGGATTACTTAAGGCTGAAAAAGAAAGATAAGAAAGTGGAATGTCGGCACGTCGATAATATTCAAATCACTAGACATATTCCTGTTTTGCGGTTCCAACCCATAGTTTATCTTTATGGGTTTGTCTCGGATAAACTATTTTGATACATGCTGCCCATAGTAAAAGGCCATCGCTTCATCAACACTGTAATACTCTACATATGAAAATATTCATTAAGTAGGTCAAATGGCGGAAGCTATTCAGCCTTTTATTGCCTGGAACCTAGTTTTATATAACAGATACCTGTCGATACATATTCACAAGAAGGTCCTGAAATGTTATTTATGATCTATCCTATTATATGGTTGTAAGACATGGACATTCAAAACCACATTGGAGCCAGAAGGTTATACGAATGGAAGATGTACAATAAGCTAATTGGCTGCAGTAAGACCGGTTATAACAACAAACTGCATGAAAAACTATAAAACCTGAATATTAAAGGCTTAATTAACCATTATAAAAGTGAGTTTTCTATAAATTGCATAACTAGTCCAAAATATGTCAAATTCACAATTAAAGGAGAATTCTGTAACATGCCACAGACCAATAAATTAAAGAACGAAAACAAGAGCAGAATTTTGACCACTTGGCGTGGGAAAATTTTGACAGCGTGGGAAAAAGTGGCATCCTTTGATATACCGCCAGGTAATTATTACAGGTGAGACAGATGAACGTGAGGACTTTCGTATCGGCGGCATCCTTTGATGTTTACCGCTGCACCGCCCCTGGGAACGAACCACTGACGTCACAAGATGGCGGATGACAGCCGGCAACTGTCAATTATTTTTCTTCTTTTGCAAATAGGGTACTAGACAAATGCAAGTATCAGTGGTATGTTGTACTCGATACATTTTTTTATTAATATCTTTATGATAAGAAAATAGTCATGTGTGCCATATCCTGGTGGTCAAAAGACAACTTAACGCTGTTCATGAATTTATAACTTTGAAGGGAATTAAGATATTAAAATTAATGAAAAAATAATGTATGAGGAATGAAGCAAACGTGCTTTTCTATTTTCTTTGGCTAAGATAATGTATTATATTATACAAGGAAAACATAAATTGAATAATTTTTCTTCTACTAGTCTAAAAAATATTCAATATAGACTTAAGTGTAGGATATAATATAAGCGTGGTAGGGGAAGACAATCTAAAAAAATTTGAATTATGTTTTACATAGGTAGCACATTTTTTAATGACAAAAAATATTGTTAAAACATTCAGTTTAGATATTTTACGAAGAAAAGATGCAGATCTGTATTTATTAATAATTCTCTTGCTTTATTTGTTATGAATTTAATGAATAGTAAATTAAGTATTTAAATACTTAGCTTTAGCATTAGACATATTAAAATGAACTAAAATGAAAATGGATTTAAAATTATAATGGCAGATTTGTTAAATAAATGTAAAATTAATTACTGCTTTCTCTTAAGTTGTTAATTAGCAATCAAAGTGAATATTTAGCTATAAGCTAAAAATTACTCATGCAATTATACTATTTTTATTAAACATAATGGGTGATAACTTAATTGCAGTAAGCAAATGAAAAATGTAAGATAATTTTAACATAGGCTTGAAGCAAATTAGTCATGCATATGTACATAGAGTATTTAAATGACATTTGCAAAGAACTGAGTAGTTACAGTATTGTGAGAGTTAATGTAAACACTTATTTTTACAATTTTATACAAACGTGTTTGTATAATCTTTATTTTTCTTTTAGAATTATTATCCTTTTATTGTACAAGCTAATCCAAGGCATTTTTGCTTCTTATTTTGATTTATTGCCAAGCTGTGTGGTGTAAGTTTAAGACCAGTTAACAAGATTTTGAAGCAAAAAGAGGCTTTAATACACTTCAAGTGAACTGAAAATCGAAATATGAAAGGAAAAAAAAAACAGAACGGAAAGCAAAGAAAATAGAAAGGTATGAAGCTTTTTTAATGGGGGAAAATAAATTGTATCTTAGAAAAACCAGCCTAGAACTTCAGTAATACATCAAACATATCATATACATCATTAAAAAACTTATTATACTATATTTTATTTCCAAAACTGTTTATAATAGTTTCAAAACTATCATTCAACTCTTCCCCAATTTCTTTTAAGCTATTTTTCTTTGCTTTTATTATTAGATTTTTTCAAATTATTCATTGCTGCCTCATTTTTTAAAGATTGTTTTGAAATTCTGTTTTATTATTAGAAGTGCTAAAAATATAAGGAACAAAAGTATATGTAGTCATATTTGAAAATATATAATATGGAGAAAACAAAATATACGAGAATATAAAATAAATTTGAAAGCTGCCAGAAATAAAGCCAGAGGAAAAGCTGAAAAATCCAGGCAAATGAACCATTGTATAGAGCTTCGAAAGAGGCAAGCGGTCCTAACTCAAGCCATTAAGTCAGGTAAGAGGGAAGCTTTCAAATCCTTTCTTGCTAGGTTCGATTTCCGAAAAGACGGTGTCAAAGCGCACAGGTTCGTTACTACGCTAAACAATGATGGAAACAAGCAACAGCAAATACCAATGAGAGGCATGGCAAGAGAACTCACTACACATGCCGATATATCAAACGAACTCTGTAAGCACTACACTAAAGTGAGTAATATTAAAATAAATAAGAGGGAGAGAGCAAGACTATTGCGTTATCCTCCTCCCCGGCGGATGAGCAAAAGTATAAACGACATCTGTTCAGAAGATTTCTCGATGTTGGAGCTGGAAGCGGCTCTGACACAAAAAGCTCTGAATTTGATTAACCTAACATGGAATTCAAGAGTCCCAAGTCAGTGGAGGAAGAGCGAGGTCATACCCACCTTAAAGAAAGGAAAAGACCCGAGCCTGACTGATAGCTACCGGCCAATGTCCCTCACCAGCTCTTTATGCAAAGTAGCCGAAAAAATGGTTCTGGGCAGACTAAACCGTGCCTTAACCCATCTTGAACTGATTGACGACGCTCAAGCTGGCTTCAGGAAACACAGGAACACCATGGACCATGTAGTCGATTTTGTCCAAAAAGTCAAGGATGCTTTCCACCGTAAGATGTCAACAGTAGCAGTGCTAGTAGACCTCAAAGCTGCATACGACACAGTATGGAGAGGTTTGCTGTTACACAAGATAGCAAAGTCCGGAGTTGACGGCAAACTATTCAATTGGATAAAATCCTTTCTCGGGAAAGGTATCAGAGAGTCAAATTTCACAACCACTGTTCCAAATTCAGACTGCAAAGACAAGGGCTGCCACAAGGAGCTGTCGTCAGCTGTCAATTATTTAACTTAATGATAAATGATGTGTTCGAAATGATTAGAAAGACACCTGGTGTGGAAGCCCTCCTGTATGCTGATGACCTCCTAATGTGGGCATCAAGTAGCAGTCTGAGAGCGCTCGAGGGAGTAATGAACCAGGCTCTGAAAAATCTAGAAAAATGGGTGAATAAAAACTGCCTAACAGTCAATACAACCAAAACCGTATATCAAGTACTTAGCCTTTCAACAAAACAGACTGCTGTCAAACTGTCAATACTTTCACAAAAATGGGACGAATATAGACAAGCAGCCTCACGTCTTAAAACATAAACCACTCCTCTTACAGTAGCAAACCAAATCATGGAAAAATACCACATTGTCCTGTCGGAAGCCGCCCCCTTCCCAGCGCAAACCACACTGGCCCGCTGTCTACCAAACACAGAATTACTGCTTGAAAACCATAACGACCCGAAGCACTTATCGTCAGACATTGCCCTAAGGAAAGCCGCCCTAGAGACGATACACACCAAGTACCCAGCACATGAGTGGCTCCACATCTACTGCGATGGATCCTCGATGCCGGACTCGGGAAGAACAGGAGCAGGATATGTCTCAACGTTCTTCAAAGGCTCTATAGCTGTGGATGCCCCTCTCACCAACTACGACGGCGAAATTGCTGCTATACACGAAGCTGCAAAAAATCTTGAGAATTTCCAACACCCCCAAAAATTTGCCTTCTTCATCGACTGCCAAGCCACAATCCTCACCCTGTCGAAAAATCGATACACCGACTGTGCCAGAACAATATCTTGCCACGTCCAACTATCGAACTTGATGGAAAAAAGGTGGCTGATTACTCTAATAGATCCCTAGTCATGTCGGTGTTGAAGGAAATGAAGCGGCGGATGAACTTGCAAAAGAAGGCACTACTCTTCCACAGCCCCCTAGCTTCCAATCGTACACATCAGCAAAGTCCACGATTAGAAGAGGAATCAAAGCGAAAAAAAAGAGCAGCAAATACAAGCCGGTGCTGGAAAATCTTGGACCCACCTAATAGAGTCACCCATCCCTCACAACTTGCCGAAACCCATTAGTGTAGCCGTGTTCAGAACAACTACGGGGCATGACTACCTGGCCTCCCATCTACATCGCATCGGCGTCCGCGAAAATGACAACTGTCCACTATGTGATCAGTCCCAGATGGATGCTGCTCACCTTCCAGAGTGCCCAGCCCTGAAAACAGACCCACCCGAGGAGTATGAAGATCGCCTACGAGAAACGGCTCGTTTATACTGGTCAGCGCACCACCAAATGGCTAACATGCCAAGGGTGGGCGTTAGCTAGTAAGTAAGTAAGTAAGTAATAATATAAAATAACAAATTAGAAGATAAAAGCTTGTAATGTAATCAAAATAAAGAAGGTGTAACTGCAATCAGAGGAACAAAAATGTGTAAAACAAAAGATCTCGGAAAGATCAACTCTGAATATAACACGTACATCTAAATAATCTAATAAATTAACGCCTTTTCAACTATCTCTATGTATAATAAAGAAAAGAAAGCAGAATCTTATGATGTCCTAATTCGTTTTTAATAATCAACTATCGAAGAATTTACAAAAGCGATTTTATGTACCACACAAATTATTCGGAAACTTTCCTAAAATAACTTAAACTAAATCAGGTATAAAACTTTAATTATATTTTTCACGGACGTTAGTTCAATGCTAAAATATCCACTTTCAAATTTCTACTAGTTTATTGACGGCGTAAACCTACTAATATTGAATATAACAAAAGAAATAACTCCATAAAGTTATGCACTAGTGATATGCTTCTATAGTTTATTTCTTTTGTAACTAATCGCACAAGTTTAGAGTCAATAATAAAAATTATTTAAGTTATTCAAATATGTGGTACATAAAAAGTTACTATTATTATATAGGTACTCAGTTCTTTGTTAAAATGTCTATATCAAGCAATTATAAGAACAAACTTTACTTTTATTATCTGTTAAACATGCAATATTTGAACAAGAATGTTACCTTCGTTTTTACATTCTGGCACTTGATCGGCCCACATACATACTCGGGATTCTCTATCATAGGCAAGACCGGGTGAGCATTGGTACCTAGAAGCTTCTCCGTTCCAGCAATTCCAGAACACGTCACATTTGGCTTCATCTGAGAAGATACCGTAAAGCCTTTCACAATGGGGAGAACTTATTGGAGGTTCTGTAAATAAAATATAATTTATTTTAATATATTGTGTAGATCTGATTTTTGAGAACGAAAATGACATAATAGACACGTTTTTAATATGAAATCGAGAGCGTATAGATACACCGTCTTACGTTTTATTTAGCACAGCGTAAGATGTCGATGTAAATAGTAAATAAACTATAACAATAATAACTTAGTATTATAGTAATAATTTTAGAATCTATTACAAAAATAAGTAGTAATACAAGCTTATCTAAACACAATGTAATCAACTTAATAAGTAAAACCTTAAATAAAACCAAAAAGTGTGTTAATTTTGTTGTCGTCTTGTGATAGGTTTTCTTAAAGGTTTTGTCATTTGTTACTGCCCATTGTATTCGACGGATGGCAAGGAGGAATATCAGTCGAAGACCGAAAAATCGGCAATCTCTGTTATGCTGACGACACTTTAGTCTTAAAAAATACTAGCATAATACTAGTATCATTAACAAATGACCTTGAATACATCATGAACAGACTAGGTACTATTAGTCGTGAATATGGACTTAAAATTAATGTACAGAAGACCAAGGCAATAATAATCGATTGAATTAGAAGTAATCAGCCGGAAATACGAAACGTAGTGGGGTTTGAAGTGGTAAGCCGTTTCAATTATTTAGGTTCTGTTATCACAAACAATGGTGAATGCGAAGAAGAGATACGTCGATGCCTTACAATGGCCAGATCAGCAACAGTTCAAACTTACTAAAATCTGGAAAAATACGGACATAACCAGAAACACGAAACTGCGCCAAGTACGGAGGCTTATCTTTCCTATCGCTACCTATGGGTCAGAAACTTGGACCATTAAAAAGTCCGACTCACGACGTATATTGGCCTTTGAAATGAGGGTATATCGTAGAATGATGCGCATAGCCTAGACAGCACGTCGCACAAATGTCTCAATATTGACAGAACTCGACATCAATACTAGGCTTACCACAATCATCAACCAAAATATATTGAGGTACTTTGGACACATTACCAGACGAATGGAAGGCATGGAAAGGTTAGGTGGTAAAAGATGGTAAAATAACTCGGGGAAGACCGCCACTCCGATGGTAAGACCAAATAAAGTGCGCTACCGGTTACTCTCTGTCTGAGGCAGCACACCGCGCCCAGGAGAGAGAAGAATCGATAGCAACCATTCGTCAAATATCATAATGTTACCACATCCTTACGAAGGATAAAGGATAGAGGAGAAGGACTGCCATTTTATAATCGAGGGTTTGTTTTCTCTTTTTGTTTTGTAATATATATTCCTTCTTTAAAATCACTTATTTAAGAAACCCCATAAGTCATATTTTTTCCAAAATCATTGTTTCACCAAAATGAACTTTAAACTGTAAATACACATTTTTGCAAAGGAATGCCTTCAGTCAGTGCATTCGTAACCTATCTACAGCGGTATGATTTGGCGATGTATTAAAGAAACACCATAGGTCCATGACAAAAGGCGTTTCTACTATGCAGTGTCCATGTCGTTATAATTTGGCACAATAATACCAATAATTTTCAGTCAAGTTCAATCTTGTGTTGTGAATGCACGTATATAAATAAATGTGTAGTGAATACAAATACAGTAATAATAATATTGTTTATTACTTATTTGTATTATATCTTGACAAAACTATTATAAAATGAGTGAAAGCGACATAAATGCAAATAGATGTGAAAACCAAAGCTATACCAATCAACAGAGGAGTTCTCCAGGGAGATGTTATCTCACCAAAGCTGTTTACACTTGGACTTGAAGACGTGGTCAAATATATTAACTGGGCAGATAAAGGAATAAATGTTAATGGAAGAAAACTGAGTCACTTAAAATACGCTGATGACAACTACAGACCATGATGACGCAACTATTTCACGCTTCGGAAACAGTAAGTCTTAAGATGAACTTGGAAAAAACAAAAATAATAACAAATACACATGAACATTAAAGAAATAACGTTGAACGACATAAATTTAGAAATAGTAAGCGAATATATTTACCTGAGACAGATAATGAAAGTTAACAAAGAAAATCAAAGTGCCGAAATTACCAGAAGAATAACGTTAGCGTAAGCAGGATTTGAAAAACTGAGGTGGGTCTTAAAAAGCACCAATATAGAACAATATTTGAAAACCAGAATTTATGATCAGTGTATCCTTCCTATACTCACGTATGTTTCAAATACGTGAACACTCACCAAGTCTAATATGGATAAAATAGTAAAAGCACAAAGAGCGATGGAAAGATCAATGCTTGAGGTGAGACTTATAGACAAAAAACAAACAAACGGATTAGAAGCAAAACGAAAGTACAAGACGCAGAAGAACATGCTGCCAAATTAAAATGGAGCTTCGCAGGACACAATGCCCCACTGAAGGATAAGAAATGGAACCACGAAATACAACAATGGAGATCAGAGACCATGGTCAGGAAAGAGAAGCAGAAGAAGACCACAAATGAGAGGGGCGGATGATATTAAGAAGATCGGAGGACACAACTGGAAGCAAGTGGCGCAAGAAGAAAGCGACATTGATCATAACGATATTAATTTATCTAATCAGAAAAAGGAATGAATAAAAAAGCCTACGAATGTAGTAATCAAATAATAAAACGAGCTAGAGTCAAAGGAAAAGAGTACATCAATTGGAAGGGAAATAATGTTCCTGCAATTCCTTCTTCATCCTGAAAAGATCACAAGTAAGTTGATAATTTGTTTTTTTTTTTAATAAAAGTTTTAATTGAAAATAATTTTTTGTTGACTGATCAATCTAAATTTGTTAATATGTACCTAATTAATTTTTAGGTGCAGAAAAAAGTGCTTTTCATTGATGAGTTGCGACGAAAAAATGCAGATTTTCTAACAATTTAGGGATCTGACTACAAAAAATGAGCAAGATTGTTACTTACAAAGCCTAATTTTTTGCAACTGAAGTTCAACAACGACGTAGCAGAAAAGAACTCGGTGAGTCTTCAAATCCTAATAGAAGTATTAGGTATGTAAACTTCATATTAACTCCTTTAGAACAATTACCGTTTGTAAATTAGCCTTCTGTTTTCTTAACGGAATAACAATTAACCGAGTGAGGCGACTTGTACTTTTTCTAAGTACAGGAAAATCGCTATTCGACAAACGGGGAAAAGGTTCCCTAGGCAATGCAGTTTCTGGTATTATTACAGATGCTATTTCTGAACGTATTTTATAGAGAACATGCTGTTAGTAAAATGTCTGAATGTTTTCTCTGAGAGTTATGGAGCGCAAAATAAAAACCACACAGTGTTAAGGTTTTTTCTGCTTTGATTTCGCTCGAAAAATTTAAGAACATTGACCATTATTTTCTTATTAGGAGTAATTTCTTCCTACCCTGTAATAGGGATTTTGCGGTGATTTCAAAAAATTTAAAAAGTAGACCGTGTATACACCATGAAAGAATATGGAGCTGATAAAAGTAAGACTTTTTAATTCAATATATAACACCGGAGTGATGCCCGCAGATTGGCTCAAATCCATCTTTATCGCAATACCTAAAAAACACAATGGGAGAAAATGCTTAAAATATCGATTAATTAGCCTAGTGAGCCACACTCTTAAAATTTTCCTCAGAATACTTTACAACAGAATTAGACACAAATGCGAAGAAGATCTTGAAGATACCCAATTTGGTTTTAGAAATGCTGTGGGAACCAGGGAGGCACTTTTTGCGCTTAACATCCTATTACAAAAATGCCGTGATCAAAGAAAAGATGTATTTGCATGTTTCGTGGACTTCGAAAAGGCATTCGCTAAAGTACAGCATGTAAAATTAATGCAAATACTAAAAAATATCGGAATAGATGACAAAGATATTCGTGTCATTAAAAATTTGTACTGGAATCAAACTGCTATCGTAAAAATTGGAGATAACTACACCGATGAAATCCCCATACAACGAGGAGTCAAACAAGGTTGTATTTTGTCGCCAACATTGTTCAATGTTTACTCGGACCAGCTTTTTAAAAAGGCACTTGAGAGACAACCATATGGAATAAAAATCAACGGGGAACTACTTAATGTGATTAGATATGCAGACGATACAGTAACTCTATCAGATAATATTGAAGGTCTTCAAATTCTGTTTGATCGTATTCACGAGGTAGGAGAGGAAATGGGCATTAAAATAAACTCAAACAAAACCAAATTTTTAGTGTTTAGTCGTGACCCACATCCCGATGCAAAGCTTCAATTGAACGGAGTCCAAGTTGAGAAAGTTCACAAAATGACATATTTGGGAACTGCGATAGCGGACCGACTAGATCCAGACATAGAAAAAAAACGTAGAATAGCAATGACTAAAACTACTTTTATGAAAATGAAGCCATTTCTTTGCAATAACCATCTCAGTTTAGAACTAAGGCAAAGAATGGTTAAGTGTTATGTTTGGTCTGTACTTTTGTATAGTGCAGAAGTGTGGACGCTAAAGTATCGATCATGAACAAAATTGAAGCATTGGAAATATGGGTTCATAGACGAATGCTGAAGATACCTTGGACAGCAAGAAAAACTAATGAAGAAGTACTAAGGAGCGTCAATAAAGACAGAGAACTGCTTCTTCTTCTTAAGGTGCCGTGCATTTCTGCGTAGGCGTCCACCGTACATCGTCTTGTCAGGTGAGATGTTAAATATTCTGGATTAAATAATTCTATTTTTAGCAGCATTGCGAAGCATTTCATAGCTGTGGATTCCTGTCCATTGTCGAATATTGCGCAGCCATAACATTTTTTTACGTCCGAGACCTCTCCTACCCTCTATCTTCCTTCGAGTATCAGTTGCTGAAAAGTGTATCGTTCTCCTCGTATAATGTGCCCCAAGTATGCAGTCTTCTTACTTTTTACATAATTAAAAAGTTCCCTATCCTGTAAGCCCGCTCTTCTGAGTACTTCCTCATTTCTAACCCTGTCCGTCCATGATATTCTGAGCATTCGACGCAGGCACCACATTTCAAACACTTCAAGTTTGTTAATGGAACTGGCCTTTAACGTCCATGCTTCCAATCCGTACAGGAGAACAGGCCACACGTAACACTTAAGCATCTTGTATCGGAGGTTGAAGTCCAATTTGCGATCAGTCAGAAACTTACGAAGCCTCAAAAAAGCATTTCTGGCTTGTTCAACTCTGCTCTTTATTTCATTCTCGGGTTCCCAACCCTCATTCAGCAAAACATCCGAAGTATTTGAATTGCCTGACTTGTTCGATTTCTTCTCCAGAGACATATATCTTTGCGTTGGGGTAGTCATTTCTACTTATAATCATTGATTTTGTCTTCTTGATATTTATTTTCAAACCCCGAGCTTCACTTGCAAGAGTCAGATCATTTAAAAGGCATTGAAGATCTTCGATGTTATCTGCCACTATGGCTGTATCATCGGCATACCTGATGTTATTAATAAATATGCCGTTAACTTTAATACCCTTATTAGAGTCTTCCACTGCTTCTGCGAAGGCTTTTTCTACGTATAAATTGAACAGCATTGGGGACAGTATACAACATTGCCTTACTCCCTTTTTAACGGAGAAATCTTCTGTTTCGTTGGAATTTTGAAGACGTACTGTTGCTGTCTGATTCCAATACAGATTGGCGATGACTCTTATATCCTTTGCATCCAATCCCAACTCTTGTAGGTATTTTATCATCAATTCATGTTTTACATTATCGAATGCTTTCTCGTAATCGATGAAACAGATAAAAACATCCTTTCTTTGATCTAAACAATTCTGTATCAATGTTTGCATACTAAAGATCGCTTCTCTCGTGCCAAGTCCATTTTTGAAACCAAACTGACTTCATTCACTGACCTCTTCACATTTCTTAAACAATCTAGTGTGAAGTATTCTCAGGAAAAGTTTTAAAAAGTGACTCATTAGGCTTATTAGTCGGTGGTCCTTGCAGAAGTTCGCACGTGGTGTTTTTGGTAGGGCGATAAATGTAGATCGAAGCCAATCTTTTGGAATCTGGCCCGTATCGTAGATGTCGTTAAAGAGCTTGACAATAATGTCTAGGTTTTCTTCATTAAGTAACTTGATTGTTTCTGCGTACATATCATCTGGTCCTGGGGTTTTGTTACTTTTTAATAGTTTGAACTGCTAAAGACTGTTAAACATCGAAAAATATCGTATCTGGGACATATAGTAAGAGGAAGTCGATATAAAATTTTACAACTGATCCTTAAAAGGCAAAATAGAGGGCCGTAGAGGTGTAGGAAGAAAACAAGTTTCTTGGTTAAAAAACATTCGTCAATGGACTCAGATACCAAATGCAGGACAATTATTCCATATTGCAGAAGATCGAGAAGCCTTCGCAATCATGATCGCCAACGTCGGATAGTTCTGATATGGCACGCGAAGAAGAAGAAAAACAACTGCTTTAATGTTGTATTGGTCAATACTAAAGGCGTGATTGATTACAAAAGTTGCTGGCCAGAGTACTACAAAAAACCATGTTATCCGCGGAATCTAGTCACAAAAATATTCTAATGAATCAGAAGGTTCACACCTTCAGGCTTAACAATAATAAAAAAAATACACTAATATTGCCTGAAGCATTGGCATATCCCAGTGGAAATATTCCGATTAATTATAAAAATTAATTACTATTTAACTGGGAATAAGCCACAATTAAAGGTTAAAGAACGTTTAGTGACGTTTCAATTTCCACTTCGGAAATCATTCTCAAAAAGTTCTCTCCTAGTTCTAATATATGGAGCAGAAATATTGACTTTTAGCAGAAAAGTAATTAATGAGATACAAGTGGCACAGAAAACAATGGAGACGTCAATGTTGAATATTTATCCCTCAGACAGAGTTTTAAATCAAATACTTGGGAGAAAAGCTGATATTACGGACACAATTAAGATAATTATAATGATGAAATGGAACTGGACAGGACATGTTGCCAGAGTCAGAGATGGAAGATGGACCAAGAAAATTTTAGGATGGAGAACTAGACAAGATTTTTATCGTAATCGAAGACGTCCTCCAACAACGTGGTCAGAGATATCAAAGGCAGCCAGCATACCTGGATTCAAGGTGCTCAAGATCTTATGGAATGGAATTATTTATTGCTCATCATCATTTGTTTTGAGTCCACTCAAAACAAATGATGATGATGATAACTCTTTTTTACAGCTCTCTTTAATTGCTTCTAATATTAATTTGCTAATTAAATCCTTTTCCCCGTTTCCTAAAATGTTTATGTTTCCAACATTTTATTATTCACGTTCGGAAAAGTTATGGAAAAAATATAAAACATTTTAAACGGAAATTGTAAATCATGTAGAAAATATTTTAAAATGATTTCCTAACTTACCCAATTGCGCCCTGTCTCCACAATCTACATTGTGGATATAATCACAGTTTTCAGTCAGAAATTTGGAATCACTAGCATCGAACGCTAAACCGTTTCCACAAGTCTTTAATTCTGCTACATTGTTGTCACACTTCCAATATTTATCGCAGGATATGTGATGTGGGTAAAATCCAAAATCGTCTGGGCATTTGAAATTTTCTTGACTGTATCCTAAAGGAAAAAAAATGAATAAATATTGTAGCAATAGAACAAAATAGTTCACTGAATAAAAATAGGATGTGACATATTTTTGCGATAGTAATACAAAAGATATTTTAAATAAATAATTTTAGTTTTTTTTTTAAATATTTACGATACTTTATACATAAACGATATACTTTGCAACTTATTGTGAATAAGTTGATGTTGATCAGCTGTTTTTACGTATTCAACCAATTGTCTGGCTAAATAGGTCTTGAACCTAAGGCCCCAAAAAATTTGATGTTGATCATACTTAACTTAGCGAACAAACATTTATATTACCTACATAATAAAGTACTTTTGGAAAGTACACAATAGACTACTTATAAATGAAAATAATGTAACAACAATTTATATCATTAAATATTTCACAAATTTTTTATTTATAGGTATATTTCAGACGTTATTTACAAATTGACGTACAGCTATTATGAAACAAGTTACCTTGGACAAACAATGGAACCAAAGAGATTATTTTATTAAAAATATAAACTTAATATATGCAATTCACATTGTAGAACTAAGTGCAGAAAAACTAAATTACTTGTTCTTATATCTTTTGTTACTTTTTGGAAAACAGTATCATTCATACATCACTCACGCATTTAATATAAGATTAAATTTGTAATTTACTTTTAATTTATTTATAATTCAGTGGTCGTACCAGGCTCCCCGTTATAGCAGCCCTTAAAGGTATCCAAAACTGCTAGAGAACATATTCTTGTCTTGTAATTGTAGGTATCAGTTGTGTATTTTAAACTAGAAGATTATGTGAGCAGTTGTTTTTGATGTATTAAATCGAGGATGAAAAATTAGTACAAATTGCTATGTTTCCGTTTTTATTGCGTGAGAAATGTGAGAGCCTTTCAGTAGAAGGCTCTCACATGTTTTCAAAACTGCAAAGGTAGTACATATGTTTAAGAATAAAGGCTCTATTGATGATTATAACAATTATCGACCCATTTCTTTGTTGCCCATCTTATCAAAAGTTTATGAACGAATTTAAAAAAATCAAATTAATCTACATTTTGAATCTAATAAACTGTTTGCCATAAACCAGTAACGGATTCCGAAAAAATAAAACAACAACTTTAGCTATCAATCATTTCACTAGCAATGCTTTGGAAGGGTTTGAGAAATATCTTGATACTCTTGCATCGTTTTTAGATCTTACTAAGGCTTTCGATTGTGTCACACATAGTATTCTGCTTAAAAAACTTCCTTTTTATAATTTTCATAGTGATGCTATTCAACTAATTGATTCATATTTATCCAACCGTGATTAATATGTTCACTTCAACCAGTTTGATTCTCAAAAACAATCTCTGTTGTTTGGTGTCCCTGAAGGCTCGGTTTTGGGTCCAGTATTATTTCTTATCTATATTAATGATCTAGTGTACTCTCAAAATAAAACAGTCAACACTGTTTTATTTGCTGATGACACTACTTTCTATGCAAGCTATCATCCTTCTGAATTTGACACCCTTGATTACCAATAATCTGAAAAAAACTTATTCAATTGGTCTTTAACTAACCGTCTCTCTTTGAACAATAAATCACAAGTGTTAATTTTACTCTAAGAAATAATACTTGTGTCGAAAACGTTGCTCTACCACAATGTGTAACCGGAGCGAAGTTTCTGGGGATATATTTTGATGCAGGATTAACCTGGGAACAACATATAGTTATTCTATCGAAAAAGCTTTCCCGACAACTTTTATCTTCAGGAACCTTGTACAAGTGACTTCCAGTACAAGTGACTTTCATTCTCATCTGACATATGCTATTCTCTCCTGGGGTCACTCTTGTCATATTGATAAAGTGTTTGCACAACAAAGAAAGTGTGTTCGTATTATCTCTGGGCTCTCTTATAGAGCAGACTGTAGAAACTCCTTTAGAGCTTTAAAAATTTTAACTTTACTTTGTGTATACATTATGCAGTGTCTGTTGCACATTAAACAAAATCTTAGCCAATACAATGCGCATGTAGATTTTCACAATTATCCCACCAGATTTAACAATAATCTTATACCAGAATTTAGTCGTCTTGGGAGATCCAGAAATGGTTCAAGGTATTTAGCCATAAAATTCTACAACTTACTGCCAGCTAGAATAAAAGCTCTTAATTTTCATCAGTTTAAGGCACAAATTAAGAGTAACCTTATAGTGAATGCTTTTTTTACATATGAGGAGTATTTTACTTCCGATTTTAATTTGTTGTAATTGTCAACAGTATAATTTAAAACAATGTATCTATGTTTCGTGTTTATATTTATGTGCATATTAACTATATTGACATATATTTTATTTTCTTTGACTTGTAAAAAATATTTTTGTATTAATTTATTACCAATAAACCATCTATCTATTATTTCCAAATCAAACAGAAACAATAAAACAATGGCAATGAATATATTTCATTTTATATAAGAATTAGATGATGGAACAATTCTTTCTTTACTTTTTGTAAGCTTTGTCCATAACATTGTACAACTTTCAGTGACAATAAAGCATATTTCTATTCTCTTCTATTCTATAATATAAAGGTAATCAGAACACCATTATTTTACAATAAATCAAAAATATTTTATTAATATAAAACGACATATAAACTTAAAAATATATATTAACATTTACTATGTCCATGCAGTAAGTATATACTCCATATATTTTGCGTAATATAAAGCACCTACTTTTGTTACAGGTTAAAGACCCAAATGTGGCACACTTATTTTCAACTTATCAGTTTTCACGTCAAAAAACTGGTTCCTGCGACTTTCTGAACCTGATCTATGTTGTAAGAAGTTGTCTCCAGTCTAGAGAATGCTATATAATAATTTGTAATTTAAAGATTCCACTTTCATTTTCAATGACTGCCTTGATCATGTAAACGAGTTACATCAATGGGATAGGTTAAATGTCATCACGATTGTTAAAATGCATATTATGTGATAAGAATAATTTAGTCAAATGTTAGATATAGTAATTATAATTAAAAAAATTATATGTGATGTTCGATTCTTGTTTATTCTTCCAGATAAATTAAAGCTAAGATTTAACTGCTTAATATTCTCAATAGTGACATACGGATGTTAATCTTAAAGCCTGAGACCAAGCGAAAATAATAAAGATAGACGCTACCGGAATATTCTGTTGGAGAAAATGTTACGAATTCCTTAGATCAATCGCAAGACGAATAATTCAATTTTAAATGAACTAAAAGTCAGCAAGCGGCAATGTAAAGAGATAGAAAAAAATAGAAACAAAATATGATATGAGAAATATGCACAAAAAAATAAGAGAAGTGACTGGAATGGGTCGAAATAGACAGTAGGGACACATAAAAGACAAAAAAGGAGTACTACAAATAAATTTACCAGAGAAATTAATACGATCCAGTCGCTTTTCAATCATTTACACGGCATAAATGGCCAAATTATCAGTTTTACTTTACAGACGGATCTAAAGTACAAAACAAAGTAGGATGTGCATTAATTAATACTCAAAGTGGATTTAAAAAATTATTGAAATTGCCAGCTGAATCATCGATATACACTGCTGAAATGACAGCGATTCTTCTTGCATTAAGGCATATACATAGTACCGAACCCTACAACTGCATAATATTTACAGACAGTAAGAGTGTCGTCGACAGACTAACAAACGTACATAGGTCCAAACAACTAAATCATATAGAACTAGAAATTATGACTATTTACAATAAAATTACAAATTTAGGGAAAAAACATTATTATATCATGGATAAAGGGACACGCGGGCATTAAGGGCAATGAAATAGCAGATAGCCTAGCCAAATCCGCCCTAGACATAGGCAAAGAAGCCCCCTTGAACTTACTCCCCATTTCAGACATTGATATAATTAGTAAACGGCATCAAAAAGAAAAATGGCAAACATATTATCAAAACACGAGAACTGGAAATAATTACAAACAAATGCAGCCTGAAATACCCATAAAAAGATGGTTTCATACTCTATCAAACCGCCATTTCATAAGGGTTATAAACAGATTAAGATCTAATCATGCTCTTACCCCCCTTCATATGTACAAGTTGGGTCTCGCGGAGTCACCTAATTGCAAGTGCGGAAAAGAAGGTAACCTATTACATATTTTCCTTGAATGTTCCCACGAATCAGTAAACATAAACAAATTTTATGATAATCTTATTATATTATAAATTCCACTTCCCGTCTACCTAAACAATTTGATTTTCTCTAGAGATATCAATATATTAAAAACGATTTACGAACATATCAAAAACTGTAAATATAAATTGTAGCTTAAATCTATCCCTATATATAAGTAAATATTGTAATATAGCAGAAAAAATATATATATATATAAAAAAAATTAATAATAAAAAAAAAAATAAATAAATAAATAAAAAAAAAAAAAAAAAAAGGAAGATGTAAACCTCCGAGATGTTGAATCGGGTTATGTCTTAGCGCAGGAAAAAAAAATAAATAAAAATAAAAAAAAAATAAAAAAAAAAAAATAAAAAAAAAAATAAAAAAAAATAAAAAAAAAATAAATAAAAAAAAAATAAAAAAAAAGAAATGAAAAAAAAAAAAACAAGTTGTAATTTATTAAAAATTGCATGTTAGATTGTACGGATGATTGTATGTTTATTCCTCTGATTGTAAAAAATTCCTCTGATTGTTGAAATAGTTTGTCTTTAAATTTGTCTGGCTAATTGGCTCGGCCAAGGCCATCAAACAAATTAAAAAAAAAAAAAAAAAATTAATACGATGGGTAGAGTACATTAGAGAACTTTTCCAAGATGAAAGAGGTGAAATGCAGAAAATACAAGAATTAAATCCTTTAGAGAGACAGAAGATCACGATAGATGAAACCAACTATGCTGTCAAAAACTCTTAAATACAATAAGGCAGCTGGATTAGATGAAATACAAGTAGAACTGTTAAAACTAGTGGAAGAGGACAACTTGGTAGTATTGGCAGATTTATTCAACACGGTGTACGATACGGGAATAATGCCACAAGAGTGGCTGACGTCAGCATTTATAACCATCCCTAAAAAACAAGCAGCAAAAGAGTACTCTGATTATCGAACACTGAGCCTCATGAGTCATACTTTAAAAGTACTGCTGAAAGTAATACATGAGAGAATATACAAAAGGCTAGAGGACGATATTAGCGAGATACAGTTCAGGTTCCGAAATGGAATGGGTACTCGAAAAGGACTATTTGCCATGTTGGGATGTAAACGTTGATCTACACTTGTGCTTTGTTGACTATTATATTGGAACATTATATTGGAACTAACGTACCATAGTTCAAATTGATGGGCAACACTTAGAAGAAATAAAAAGCTGTAGAGGAGTTACACAGGGATATGTTTTATCGCCACTTTTGTTGTAACTTATATTCTCAAGAAATTTTCCAAAATACGCTTAATAATATCAAAACGGTAGTAACCGTTAACAGAAAATTAATTAACAACTTACGATATGCAACGATAGCAACGAGTATAGAGGATCTACGACATCTTATCGAAAGCGTAAGTATGAAGAGTGCTGAGATGAGAATTACTATAAACGCTAAAAAAACAAAGTACATACTAATTACAAAAAGACCACAAAATATACATCACCTATTGACAATCAATGATAACGTGATAGAATAAGTAGAAAAATATCAGAACTTGGGAACTTTGATCAATGAAACCAATGATCACATACTGCACAAATAAACAGGCAAATAGAGATTGCCAGATCAGCATTTATACGAATGAAGACACTCCTAACGTGCAAAAATGTAAATTTGGAGATCAGACTACGTACCATTCGCTGTTATATTTTCAATATTATTATATGGAGCTGAAACTTGGACATTCAAAAAATGCAATTTAAAAAAAATCAAGGCTTTTGAACTCTGGTTATACCGCAGAGTATTAAAAATATCATGGACTGATATAATTACAAATCAAGAAGTACTGGAGAGGGTTGGTAAAGAAACAAAACTAATCACCACTATACAAACCAGAAAACTGGAATACCTAGGCCACATGATGAGGGGACCAAAATATGAAATTTTGTGACTCATAATACAGGGAAAGATTCAAGGAAAAAGATTTGTTGGCCGAAGGCAAAACTCATGGTTGAAGAATCTACGTGATTGGTATCAATGCAAATCAATTGATTTGTTTAGAGCAGTAAGTTTAAAAATAAAAACATCCAATATGACTGCCGACCTTCGTAGGGAGACGGCACTCTAACGGCCAGTTTCACAATCAGTGATTAAGTCTAGGAGTTAAGTAACCTTTACCTCTAGTTTAACTGACAGATGCCGTTTCACATTCACATATTCGGTTATGGTCACTTAACATTAGGTTTTGTTTTATTTTTCTTATATTGGTAGGAAATTATGGGCAATAATCACATTTTTATGAAATATTGTCAGTAAATATTATGGACATTGACCAGTATAGATGAATTATGACATATTTATCACGTTAGATCGAAAACAATATATAGCATTTTTATATATAGAAAAAATCTTCATAGTCAAGTTCTTCAAAATGATTTGTTCTGTGCCTAATTATTCTTGGTCTACCAGCTTCCTTATCACTGCTAAAAGTATTTTCATCATATAAATCCATATCTGATTAATTTATAATTTACGTGTCTGTCTACACTCTGTACCGACGCATTCTTCGTATATCCTGGACCGAACATATCACACCAACATAGAGGTACTCCAAAGAATCGGAAAGGAGAAAGAAATCGTGAATACAATTAAACAAAGAAAGCTTGAATATCTAGGCCACATATTGAGACACGATAAGTACCGTCTGCTACAATTGATTGTCCAGTAAGCGAGGGCCAGGCAGGAGAAGACACTCGTGGCTCCAAAATCTGCGGAAGTGGTTCGGGCTCACATCGGTCGAACTATTCAGAAGCACCGCAAACAAGATCAAAATTGCCATGTTAATAGCCAACGTTCGCAACGGACAGGGCACTTGAAGAAGAAGAAGAAGTCTACACTCTGTCAATGTCAACAAAACGAAATTCGAAATTAGGTTAGGATATCCTGGTCAAGCTCTAAACCACCGCTTTTGCTTTGGGTTAAAATTTTTGTAGGTTAACCACAACCCGAGTTGTTAACTTATATTGTGAAACCTATATTTCAGAGCAACCGCTGGTTATCTCCTAACCGCAAGGTAACTTTACTTTGTGAAACCGGCCGTAAGTAAGAAGAAGCGGCTCTCCAGCAAAGTCCTTTTACCAGAATTAAAATACTTTGGACATTTTATGAGAAGGGCACAGAAAACATGAAAAGCCTTATTATCTAAGGAAAGGTAGAAGGTTGAAGATCTCCAACAAGATGGATCGACCAAATTACAGGAATATGAAAAGACCTATGCATGATTTAAAAGAAATGACCAGAGACAGACCTTTAGAGACAGACAATATACGTCGGGATGACCACTACACTCCCTCTGGGGAGTCAGGACTAAAGATATATACGTATATATATATATATATATATTATATATATATATATATATATATAATTTGAAAATTATGAAATTTTAAAAATTTGTCTGGGCAATTTAATGTTGAGGAAATCAAGCAAAATCTTATTATAAAATTGATACCCAAAAAAGGCAATTTGGTTTCTGAAGTCTTTGTAATTCTGACGCTCTTATAGGGCATAATGAATACAAGAACGAGAAAAAGAAGCCGTTGTATGTATATAACAATAACCTGACTAAATTAAATTACGATTATGTGGTAAGGTAATCTACAAAATAGTCATAAAAAAATAAAAAAACAACTGTTGAATTTAGCTTAACTTGATGGATTCATCAAATTAATAAATCTTAATAACAATACCATTTTGGACGACTTATTAAAGTCTTATAACCTGTTGGTTAATTTTAGGTAGATAAATGCAATTTTATTTGATATTATTTATTTAATCTCGCTTTAAATTATTTATGATTATAAATAACAAATTTACACCATAAATGGTAACGCCATCGCAGACTGGTAAATTAGTAAATTATTCATATATTTTAGGTTAGTTCCTGTTTTTCTAAAGCATGTCCACCGACATATTAAGAAAAGTGTAGCTACCGAGAAAGTTTATCAGGCCAGAAATGACGTAATCTGCTATATACCTTTACAAATATATTGTTAACCAGTTGTTTGGGCGCGATATGTAACATTATTGCATTATAACGAAATATTACGCTACGCGGTCGATAAATATTGGGAAAGCGCTCATTTTTGTTGATTATATCGAGTTAGTAGAGTAAAAATATGATATAATATCTAATAAAAGTGATTATACTTTCTTCCACCTCATTAATTTTTAAGTTATCGAGGTAGGTCGATCAGTCGAATGATTCTTTAAGCTGATATAGCGATCCTACGAATTCCGTTAACTAGATACAAACAGATAGTTTTTAGAGCCAAAAATACTAACAGGAATAATAAAAGCACATTGAAATCTGTCTAAAAAATTTTAAACTAAATAATGTTTAACTAATAAATGGCCACCTATAACACAACTTACTGTATTTTATATAATTACGAGCTAAGTGATTTAAAACAGGCAAATACTCCATAAAAGATCTATTATGACTTAAATGGCTATGGCTTAATCTAAATAATGCTCTCAATCACGTAGATGTAAGGTAGAGAACATTAAAACCTGGGTAAGAGTAGAATCAAACGATTATATAAGCCGAATGACAACAAATAGAGTGGTAAAGACGGCAAGAGACGTTTTCCCAATGGGAAGACACGAAAACGAAGGGAAAAACAACTTACTTGAGGCACATTAAAAAACAGACAGACTCATATTAACATAAAAACAAGAAGAAGAAAAAAACTGGACAGATTGAGAAGCAGAACACCGTCAAACTGGTATAAGCGCCAGGCGAGTACACGGCAGCTAAAGAGCTGATGAACTTTAGAATCAGTTACAAAATACTTCAGTTTACAGCCTACCTTAGGAGTAATAAAAAGCACGGTCTGCGACTGTATGAGAGGTTGGATATGAACACAACTACCATTGGAAAAGTAGACCCGATCAAGGATATGGAAAAAATTATATTAGACAAACATGAGTGAAAGTACTGCGAAAACAGGTAGGTATCAGCTTAGCATTAGAACAGGACAATGGTTAGTCAAGAGACATCTGTAAACAAAAAGGTTCTTTAATGGAGACTTAAGCTGCAGATTTTGTGAGATAGAACCTGAATCACTCTAAAAGTCCTACTAAAAGGTCCTACATCACAAAATGCTAGATATATTAAACTTGATGAGGATATTAGAGATAAATGTGTAACAATGACACATGGCTATATATTAAAACTCAATGATAAAAAAACCAAATATATTATAATTTACTAAACAAAATTACAAACTTGATGAGGATATTAGAGTTGAAGATAAATGTGTAACAATGACACATTGCTATATCTTTCTAGTCCTATTAAATGGAGTTGAAACATGGACTCGGAAATAAGGAGGTTCTTAGACCGCTGAAACAAACAGCACAACTAGCCCGTATAATAAAAAGACGTAGGTTGGAATATTTCGGTCACATTGTGAGACACTCTGAAAAATATGAACTTTTGTTCTCCTCATACAAGGAAATATCTGAAGTCAGCGTGGTCTTGGCAGAAGAAAAACATTATGACTTGAAAACTTAAGACAATGTTACGGAAAGTATACAACGTTATTAAGAGCTGCTCTCAGAAGAAAAAGCATGTAATACACTTTCATATAATTATGTGTTTTACAGATTTAAGTAACAAATTCGATAGTGTTTGACAGGACTCATAACAGCATAAAACAATAATGGCTTAAATGTAAAGAAAACATTAGATGCAACACTTTACATTTAGTAATGCATAAAATAAATGTTTTGTATAGTATTTTTATTGTATTTCTGAGGAGAAAATCGGAATATCAAAATAAACTTATTTTAAATTTAAACAGTGGCTTATATAAAAAAAAGGAAAATGAATAAAAAATATAGAATAAAAGTCGGACAAAACTACTTAAAGCCGTTTAAAAGCAATAAAGCACTTCGACAAGGATGCTGCCTGTCCCAAACTTTATTTAAACTTTACATAAATGAAATACTAACAAACTGGAACAAGAAATGTGGACAGATGGGAGTAAAAATTGACGACAACTATATCGACAGCCTTTTCGTTGCTGATGATCAAATCATTTTAACAAAACACAAGAATGACATCGCCTACATGATAAACAAGCTGAAAACCGAATTTGAAAACAAGGATTTCGAAATAACTATGATAAAATGGAGTGCATGTCATTGAAAATACCTCCGGGTCGTTGAAGACAAATAACAACTAATAAAAAACAAATAAATATAAATACTTGGGGGTAACTTTAAAAAATACAGGATTAGATGTAACGGATATAATAAAAAAATGAAGAAAGGAAAGGCAATAACACGACAATTACACTCGATTATATGGAGCGACGATATTATAAGCAAAACAAATACCAAATACACAAATACATCAAATCTTCAAGACAATAATAAAAAGCTGCTCACTGGTTGGCTCACAGACGTGAGTGAGGGTGACAAATAAAAGAAACTGCAGATAAACACTAATCGACAAAGTGAGAACTGAAAGAATTAGAGAGGCAATCAATGTGAAGGAGACTCTAAATAATGAGATAAAAAAATAAAGATGGAGGATGAACGAGACAAAAATAACGAGTGTCGTAACTTACAATGAAATGGGCAAATAAAAACAGCAATGAAAAAAGGGACCTCACTGAAACAGATATATATTATAAGAAAAAATTGATTACATTTCGAGAGTCCTGTAAGATGGATCAGTGATCTGAGTGTGTGTGGCCTGATCGTTTTGTATATATTTTAGTTTTACAGATGTGAATAGAACACAAAAAGACAATATTTGCATTATATTAAGTCTGTTAACGTTTTTAGATTTTGCAAAAGAAACACAATTATACAGCTTTATCCAATCATCGTAATTTTCATTATAAAATAAACCCTAAAAACCCTGAGATTATATATTATTAGTGAAACAACGTATTATATGTTCAGCTATTGAACGTATTAATATGTTATAATGGACATACAACCGTTCTCAAAATAAGATACAAAACAAAAAAAAAACAAATTTATTTTGTAGAAGACGTTTTGTACAAGAATTTTTATCAGAATGAACAAAATCTATATAAAAATATTGATCATAAAGACAAAGTAAATGATCAAAGCTAGAAACAATAAGATTCAAAGCCATGGCAACCCGTAGCCACAAACAATGATAGTACATATTTCACAGTTCAAATATCTAGGAATTAACCTCTCCAATGGTTACAATCCTGCAAAAGACTTAGAATGTGTTATTAACAAAGCAGCAGCTATGTTCGACTATCAAAGAGATTATACTGTAGTGTAAGACATGTTAAAACAACGCATATAACGCTTTAATAGTTTGAACTTGGGTTCAAACTATTAAAACTTGTATTAAAACTGTTATGATATACTTCTGCTACAATACTACTATACAAACAAGACCACAGTACGGTGGAGATATGTAGATGATGTGTTATCTATTTGGTTCCACGGACCAATAGCATTGAATACCTTTTTAATGGACATTAATAATAAAAAAGAATAAATCAAATCCAATCGAGAATCAAAATTAATTACCACTCCAACCACAATGCAAACATCAAAAATGAAATTATCAAAACTATATAAGAAGCACCTTTCCACGGTTTTTTCTCCACGCTTTCTTATCATACTATAAAAGAAAACAATCATAGCTTTTTAATAGTCTTATCTTTAAAGGTATGTCTCTATTAATACAGAGGACTTTCTTAATTTTGTTGAATACACTTCGTCCCATTCTTGACCTAACTTCTTCCGCGACCGTGTAGTCATTATGTTCTTTATAGTTTCCAGATATCTATTTTTGAATTTTTTTTTATTTGCTCACCATGTATTTTTAGACTCACTTGATATGTCTCACCATAAATTGTGTCCCTTTTATAATTAGTGATAATCCGCTATTATCGCTGATTGTACTACCCTATCGATCATTTGTTGCAGATCCTCTAGACTTTCAGATATTAGGACTGTATCATCTGTAAACCGTATATTGTTAATGGTCCGTTCATTTGCCTTTATATCTGGTGTTGATTCCTCCATTACTTCCTTAATTATTTCTTCTGAATACAAGTCTTCCAATAAAAATAGTAAATACAGATTGCGCTTTCATTATACTTAACTAAAGTTTATATTTCCATAATTTGATTTTATATTTTAATAATTTGAAGTTTATATATTATGTTAATTAAATGACTTTCTACTAAAGGTTAATATTTTAAAATTATTCATAATAGTAATTTTGTTTTGGTTCCTTATGGTTAGTTCTACTCCAAGTAGCGTTATTGTGTAATCAAATAGCGGTACATTTTCTACGAAATTCCATAAAATTAAATGCGAAGGTTAACCGGCAGATTTATTTTTATGCGAATTAATTGATTTGTGGTATTTTCTTAAGGTCAATATCAACATTTTTAAACGCAGTATATTTTTACACAATATCCTTTCGGTATTACAAATTGGAGCATTCGACAGTGTGTATTGCAGGAAAACATAAAAGTTATGAATTAAAAACCAGACAGTCTACATTAAGGACATCATTGAATCTTTAAAAATTTAAAATTTAGATTCAAACACTTATTTAAAAGGTGTTAAGTACGTAAAAAATATAATTTAAAACGCAAATGGAAACAAAAAATACCAAGCTAATTCTGTATTTATTTTAATTTTAGTTTTTTTTTCAGCCAATTTCAAGGAAATATTTTAATAGTGTTGGATATTGGTGTGTTGATAATACTTTTATTTAATAGGAATATGAAAGTGGAAGATGGATGGAGAATATCATAGTGCTTGGGTCCAAACATTTAAGGGATGTTCAAAAAAGTAAAAACTGCAGGACTATAAAACTACTTAAAAAAACTTTTAATGCGAAAAGCGCACATGATTTGGATTGGTTAGGTTAGGTTAGGTGCCAAACCTACTAAACAAAGAGGTGAGAAAACAGCTACATGAACAAAGGAGCAAATGCTGAGATGAGTTTGTTAAACATTTAGACTCAAACAAGCCGGATATGTGAAGATCTGAAAGATCCTAAGAAATGAAAACAAACCTATTCTACCACTAAACGGAGAAAATGGGGCAGTGTACACGGCAGAAGAAAAAGTCGAAGCGATGAAAACTTCCCTTGAAAGACAATTCAATTCAAACTGTCGTCATAATAAATATATAAATTTAGGTGTCGATTCTTAAAAACATGTATAGGTACATATTCTATTCTCTTATAAGGACACTTAACCTAAATGCTATGATTGGTGGCCTTTGAGATGTGAGTATTTAGAAGACTCCTGAAAATATCATGGACAAACTATGCCACTAACGATGCAGTATTGCTTAAAATAAGCCATGATGAAGAACTGTGTGACATTGTCAAAAAGCGTATAACCAGTTATCCAGGACATATATACTGGGGAAGACATTATGAGCTCTTGAGGTTGTTGATGGAGAAGATAGTTCATAATTAAAAATCATCAAAGAGTGGACGGGTCTCGATACTTATTCGGTATAGAGAGACACACAGGATAAAAAAATATTTGTCAGAACTGTTGCTGAACTTCAGAGAGATGAAAAGGTGTCAGAAAGATTCCAGTGAAACTGAAAGGTATATTCTATAAATCTGCCATTGGACCAGCCCTAATCTATAGCATTGAAAGATACAGTTACTCAATATGACTTATTTTTAAATATTAACAAATATTTTTTTAAAACTTACTGAATAAAACTAAACTTTTTTAATGAGATATCAATGATCGGGTAGAACAGAAACCCTAAAAGCAGAATGAACAATACTCGTTTATATATTTTACAAGTACAGTCACATAACACAAAAATGCAGAACACACACATCCACATACATCATACACATACAAACATGGACATCTACACCATCTTCAATCAGCAAAGCAAATCAGCAAAACGGTAATATTGGTTCTGAGACTATTGCGCTCTCCAATCTTAAGGTATAACCACCATGCTCAGGGGATGTATGGTACAACGGGAAAAGTGTTGCCGAAACGATGCCCTAAGAAGCTGAGAACTGTGGGCCATTATAGACTTTGCATGATATGGGTTCACTGAATTTCGTCCCAACTTGTGAGGAAAAAATGAAACACAAGACAAAAACTAAGACATAGACAACAATAAATGGCTTAGAAGAGAACTCAAAAATAAGTGAGTTTTCCGAATTTATATAAAAAATATAGCGGAAATGTGCAGAGAGGAAGTTACAGTGGCGGTCTCTGTATCTAGCACACATAGTTTTCAAAGACCTTAATAGTTGGTAACTATGTGAAGTCCGATGTACCTTTGTACAAGATCCTTGTGTATACCTAATAGGTCCTTTGAGTGTTGTTACACAAATTTTCACAGCATATTACGATACTTTTTCCTAAGACAACAATGAAGAATTTTTATTAGCGATTCTTTGTTAAAAAAGCCCACACTACTGGATTTCGAGTGGCTTTTAATAGCTTTTACAAAAATTGCATTACAATATATTTATTAAAAACGAAGTTATGCCAATCAAAAGATTTAAAACTCACTAAGTAACGAGTTGTCAAAGAATACCCTGTATCAACCGATTACCACGAAAATTATTATTTTTTAAATAACTTTAATAGTAAACTGCCACTGCCTGAAAAAATGTTTAAACCTAACCTAAGCTTTCCTATTCTTTTAATAATAATATTTTGTGTCATAGTCATGGACGTATAACGTCCATGGTCATAGTGCAAGATAAGTTTAAGAGAAACATTGAAATTATGCGTGTTTATGGAGATAACAATAGGAGTTTGTACAATATTTAATGACAGAGATGTCGATTGTACTAATATTCGCTACGGGGTATGGTAATCAACATAAATATAACATTTAATCAATATCAATATAATGCAATATCAAGGCGATTTTAAAAAATAACCCCTTACATAAAAGAAAAGTTAATCAATTTTCTAAAAAATACGTTCTTTGCTGACGAAGTCACTTTCATTACAAATAAATTAGCACAAAGTTGATGGTGATTATTGGACAGTAGATAACCTATGTTAGTAATAAACTGTAAAAGCCAGTATTCTCAAAAAATCAATGTCTGGTGTGGTATACCAAACGAGTGAATTATTGGTGCAGTCTTCTTTAATGAAAACATTTAAATTTAGAATTTTGTTTTATAATTTTCCATTACATAAATTTTCATACTGAATAACGATCGATCAGCAATTTTTCTATATCTTTTTAGGCTAAACTAATACATGGATGGATAGATGAACCCCATAAAACTTGGGAAGCCTCCTTAAACAGGTTGTTTCTTTTGATATCCAAACACACTTCGATATTATGTTACTGCCAATTCATTAAAAAAACAAGATCTTTTCTAGCTAGAACTGTGTCAATAATGTTTATTTGTTCTAGAAACTCGTACAAGGGTAATAAATCTTTGAGTTTTATTGTTTTATATTATGCATTTTCCTTCGTAAACCTATAGTGGGGTTTCAGAACCCTCCGTTGGAAATTTCAGTTCTCGATCCCCATACTTGAGACTAGGTGCATCTCGACCTCTCAAGATTTGTGTAAAAATACACGCGCTCTACGTAAATTATCGTTCGCACATTTAAAAAAAAAAGAAGTTTCAGTTTTAATTAAACAAGTTTATAAATAAATATCTTTTGTAACAGTGCAACGTAAAATGAAGTGCCCATAAATTCATCAAGCATTATTATTACCATTAAATTAAATTAACTGGCATTACCATACCAGGCGACTATTCAGAACTGAAAAGAGGAGCTGCCTAGAACAGCAAATCCGGGAAATGGACAGAAGTGGCGAGAGGAATCCAATTAAGAAATTCTTTAGTGAAGTGAAGTTAGTCAGAAAAGGTGCAAGTGTTGGAGTAACACAGCCTATGAGAAATGAATCAGGTGAACTTATAATGATAGAAACGAAAATCGTCGAACAATGGAAGGAATACTTTCATAATTTACTAAATATTGAAAGTGACAGAGGAAGCAGATTTACTGAGGAAGTAAATAACTTACACTTGAGGCAGTAAAGAATGCCATCGCTTGTCTAAAAGACCATAAAGAACCAGGAAATGATGGCATATATGAAGAGTTGTTAAAAAAGGAGCAAACCTTTTACACCAAAAATTGTATGACATCAGATTGAGAGTATAGCAATAACAGAAAATGCCCAAAGAATGGAATGGAAGCGTTATAATTCCCATATATAACAAAGGAAAAAAAGAGCAATTTCGAAATTATAGAGGTGTATCGCTTATTAGAACATCATATAAAGTGCTATCAATTATCTTGCTAAAGAGACTCGCACCATATTCGGAAGACACTCTAGGTGACCACCAATGCAGTTTTCGTGCTGGAAGGTCAACCATGGATCAGATATTTACCATCCGAGAAATATTAGGGAAAAACTGCGAATTTAACCGCGATGTGCACCAAATTTTCATAGATTTCACGCATTCCCGCATTTCTAGTCACGCATTCTACAAGAGACGTGACAGAGGTGTTTTCACAGCTCGGGAGGAAAACAGGTAGTTTGGGTCTCCTAATAAATGAAGAATAGACGAAATACATGGTGGTAACCAAAAATCCAAGATTAAGAGTTAGGCAGAACATCAGTATTAATGATCACAACTTCGAAGTAGTAAAGGAGTTTAAATACCTAAGGGCGATAATCACAGCTGACAACCACATAGAAAAAGAGGTCTCAGCAAGGATAGCTACGGGAAATAGAGTATTATACTCCCTTTTAACATTATTAAGATCGAAGCGGCGAAAATCTAAATTAACACTGACAAGTCGATAATTCGCCCAATTATTACATATGGCAGTGAAACATGGACTTTTAACCAGCAGGAAATCAAGAAACTCCTAGTATTAGAAATAAAGGTTCTCAGAATAATATTTGGCCCTCAAAGAGATGAATTCGTAGGAGATTGGAGAAGGCGCCGCAATGCTGAATTGGTGACTCTGTATGGAACTGAAAACATAGTTAGACATATCAAGGCAAACCGAATAAGATGGGCAGGTCACGTGGTACGATCAGAGGATGATAGAGTGTTAAGGACAGTGTTTTTCAAAAGACCAGATTGTAGAAGATCGGTAGGCCGACCGAGACAAAGATGGAAGGATGTTGAAGCCGATTTATCTAGAATTGGGGTACAAGAATGGGAAATAGAAGCACAAGATCCTAGAGGATGGAGGACAATAGTGGATGCAGCGAAGACTTACCCCGAGTTGTAGAGCCAGTGAAGAAGAAGATTATTATTACCATTATCAAAGGAGACAAATAACAACAACATGCCTGGGATAACGAGCACATGCTACAATGAAAAGATGCATTTCTTGTGCTTCTTATTGTGCCGTCTTGTTAACGAAAGTTATCTTTTATCCTTATCTTTTGGAACGTAAAATATCTGTTCAACACTGAGGTTAATCGAATCTCTAATATTCCTCAGCCAAGATTTCTTCTTTCTTCCCACGCCTTGCATGATGAGGTGTAGAAGAGAGAACTTTAAGATTATGCCTACATAGCCACATTTCGAATGCCACCATTTTTTTACAAATTGGACTTTCAGAGTCCAAGCTTCTACCCCATATAGTATTAATAATCATAAAAAAACAGACATGAAACAAAGAAGAGTCAAAGAGGCAGCTCTCATCCTACTTAATGATGAAAAATGTGTAGCAAACCCATCAGCAGAATCTAGCCAATAACAAAAGAAAAAGTCAACAATAAGAACGTACCAACAAAAGTAAAGTCATAGGAAGCGGAAACATCGCCTACAACTTACACACAATACATATGCAACATACAATACTCAATCATAAAATCCATGTTACACAATCACGACTACGATACACACTACATAAACATATAACATAAAAAACACACAAAACAGTCAGACTTTAATATTTCGAGGGTGAAAAACACCACCCACAAAAATTTCTTCAATCATGCTGTACTGCTGCAACTCCTTGGTTTAACCATTATATTTCCCAGAATTTTTGAGAATAATCTTTTTTTGGAAGAAAATCGAAACGTCAAACATTAGTTAGTTAAAAATGTAATTTTAATTACAATCAAATGTGGCTGAGATAAATTTTTTTTGGTGATATTTTTTAAATCTTCTATTATAGTATTTCTTCCTTATTTTTTATCTAAGTATTATACCTATTATCAGCAACTCCAAGATGGTTTCAATATTTTTCAAGAATGTTTAAGAAAAATTAAGGAAATGGAAAGAAAATCCTTTAATTATCGTTAATACCTCTATTTAGCAACAAAAATAAGTTGTATAAGGTATATAAATTAATGGAGATATCGCTTATGAAAGAATCAAAATAACCTGAGGATAAGTCATAACAGTGTTATTAATATTCATTGAAGAAAGGGCGTGTCGGTTTCGATTTCACTTACTAAAGTGAGCACGGATTTCGATCTGTTAAAAAAAAGCCATAAAAGTACCGAAGCATGTCGAATGAAAGCGAAAGATATTTAAATCAGTACCAATACGTCCAGCACCAATATTATCCCATAACATATGGTGTCTGCGTCTTTGCTGCGGTATACTACAAAAATGTTTACACATAATTTCTACATGAAAGTTTCTCGTCACAATGGCTGTTATGATCTTGTGCAATCAGGACCGGTTTGATTATGTCAAGAGGTATCAGTTGAATTACTCACAACATTTTCAGAATTATTACGAAAAAGGTAATTTTCGGTTACGGCTTTTTTAAGACCTTATACAAATTAAACGGAAACCAGAAAATCCATTATGTTTATACAAAAATTTTTTAGTAATTACCTTCCAATGTATATATTTTGTGATTATTCTGATTTTATAGAGATTTCATTGAGAATGTAATACATAAAGGGAAAACTACTAAAAGAGGGTAAAACAATAATGTTAACCACGTCTTTTTTTGACCATATTAACTAAAAAATCCCTTTGCAGAGAATAAATCCCCAATGTAAAAGTAGAAAGAATGGATAAATTAACAGCAAACTCAATAATGACATACAATAAACAGTATTTCAAAAGCAAAGAGGTAAACAAAGATAAGAAAACTTTAATGGAAAAAAGGAAAAAAAGAATGCACTAGATAGTGTAGTTTACTTGGTACTTGCAACTATCACAAGATTAAAAACTAGTCACAGTGCTCACCTAGCTAGATTAAACATTATAGAACCTGGAAAGTGCTCATGCGATAATATTTCCCAGTGTGATATCAATCACATCCTGTTGGGATGTATTAAAAATAAGAACTCTCAGCTACAATTTATTAAAACCTGGTTAAAAGTAATGTGCAACTACCAGTAAACATAATTACTACTGCCACTGCCACTGAATCAGAAATCAATATACGAACTCATATGTAGTCACTTATATGCATCCCGATATATAATATAAATTTGTTGCAATTTAGTTTCAATTCATAAATCATTTAAAGTTCTGTGCCAAATGGACTAGTTTTCATGCCAACACACATCATCAATCATCATCATCATCATCATCTCATCATCATCATCATCATCTATCATCAAAGATACGAGAAGAAATAAAAAAGAAAAAAAAAAGACTAGCTCAGAAAAATAAAAACCAATTATAAAAGTTGATAAAATCGTATAAGCTAAGAATTAAGAAAATGGGAAACATATTTGTGAAGAAAGTAAACGAAAAACTTAGAGCAATAAAGGAAACAGACAACAATAATGATATAAACACCCAATGGAACAACTATAAGGAGCTGCTAATCGATGCAACTAAGGAAGTATGCGGAAAAAGTAAAAAATACTCTATATAGAATTGAAGAAGAACAGCATTGTGGTCCGAAGAAATAAAAAAGCCAGTAAAATTACATAAAAATGGATAAAAACCATATCTGACAGACAAAACAAATGATAATTACAATACACATAAAAATGAAATAAAAAAGGTAAAAATATTGGTGACATCAGGAAAAAGAAACAATTGGGAAAAGTTCGAAATAAAAGCACAAAGTGGATTTAGAAGTGGTAGAAGTATACAGGATCATATATTTACTTTAAAACAGATCACACAAAAAGCGCTGCAAGAGAAAAAGTAATAATACGTGGTATTCCTTGACATAAAAAAGCCTTCGATTATATTATGGAATATTATGGAATTTCTCAATTCTATTTTTGTAGTGACTATTATTTCAAAATAATTTTAGATTACTGATTTTACTCATATAATAGGCTGATGTACTGAATTGGTTTGAAATATTTTGACGTTTATTCAGCGTTGAGTGTCATTCGTACATTTTATCTTAAAAAACCTTCACGTAAAGGAGAAACCATAGTAGTTCGGTTATTTTTAGGTTAATCTATTAAGTTTAATTTAATATTAGTTTGATTCAAGTAAGTATAAAACAAATTTGCCACCAATTCGACACTACGATTAAGCCCAAGCAGCACAGATTGTAATTTTGTGCGAGGAAGGCTATACTACACAAAAAAATATCGCACGGCGTCTCAGAAGTCAATCTACAGTTTCGAATGTTTTAAAAAGGTATCATGAGACAGGCAATTTTGTACGAAGGCCTGTTCAAGGACGCCCAAGGTGCACAACCGCAATTGATGACCATTTTTTGGTTTTTAATTCTACAAGAAATCTGTCAATGACATTGATACACCTCAGAAATGGGCTACTAAATGTCAGGCAAGTTAATGTGAGTTCAAAAACAGTTAGACGAAGATTAAAAGAAGCAAACTTAAAGCCTCGACGCCATGTACAAGTTCTACGTCTTCTCCAAAATCATAAAGCTTATCGTTTAGAATTTGCAAGAAGACATATCCATTGCAATATCGACAACTAGATAAATTTTCTTTTCACTGACGAGACCAGAATCCTATTATATAAGGTAGATAATCAATATCACGTCTACAGAAGAGTTGGAGAACGATTCGCCACCTGAAAATCGTGCCCAGACCGTTAGTTTTGGAGGTCGTGACATATTGCTTTGGAGAGGTATTAGTTGGGAGGGACGCACCGCACTTTGGAAGTGACTGGACGGAGACTGATGACACTTACGTTCAAAATATCCTGGAAGATCCTGTTTGGCCACATGTTGGTTACATTGGATGTGACAGATTCACGTTTATGCACGATAGTGCTCGACCCGCTGCCATAGTAAGTAATTATCTTGATGAGATCCAAATTCAAAGATTAGATTGGCCACCATTTAGTCCGGATTCAAAACTAATAGAACACGTGTGAGATCAGCTAAACGCCGCATAAGACAAAGAAATCCAGTTCCAAATACGATAAAGCAGCTTCAGCTTGTTGCACAGGATGAATGGAATGCAATTTCCCAAGGGTATGTCCAAAATATACTTGCTAACATGCCGAGAAAAATGCAAGCAGTAATAAGAGCTAGAGGGGGATACTCGTTACTGAACTTGCACTTGTTTCAATTATAAAGACTTGTTTAAGCAATTTAAGTTAGCATTTAAGTTTAGAGTAAAAAAACCTTATTTACCTAGCATTAAGCATTACTTTTTCGCAATTTTCTATGCATAAAAACTTAAATATGTTCATTAAACACTGTTAAAATAAACTTTTTTTCATAATAAACGACTTGATTGACCAGAATTTATTCTCAAACAAGAAAAATTAGAAAATTCCAAAATATTCGATATTTTTGTCCATGAGTGTATATACAGATCTTCGTATGAAGCCAGTCCTGGAATAGTAGAAATTAATGAACTCGGAAATCTAGAGTACTTATGCCAAGACTACTAATAAGAAAGTGTGTACAAATACAGATAAATGTCATTTAAACTGAAATGCGGAAATGAAAATTAAATCCATTGATTTTGTCAATTTTACTCCATATAAGTGTAATTAATTTTAATTACTCTGAGCAATTAAGTACAGTGTTGGCAATTTCTAAAATTTTATATTTTTACAAATAATACTAAAGAGTATTTAATTTGTTTTCTAATTGTTTTTCTACTCGTAGGTCGTATAAAGAAAGAGGAATTTGGAAAAACAGTTAATAATAAATTAATTTGAAACTACACAAATACTTTCAAATCATGAGTCAGTAGGTAATAAAATTCACTTTATTTTTAAACTGATTGGCAAAAATATTCCTTTTGTAATCTATTGTAGAATTATGGACAGTTATTTAAATTAACATTCATTATCATTAGTGACCGCTAATAGCTTATGAAGAACCATATGTACTTCTTAAATGAAAGAAACCCTTTTGGGTTTCTAGGTTCAATATTTTGAATTCCGCTAGTTCCTTGAACCTTTCATTTCAATTTTTTGATTCCAGTTTGTCACTCTCAAATATGTAGGTAATTTAGATCTTTATGCTAGGTCTAATCTATCCAAATTTTTCCTGTCGTTGACTTGAGAGTCTCCTTGTTTTATTACTTACTCTTTTTCACCTCAAATTATACTATCAAGTCACCTTTTTTTGAAAATGAAAGACATAGATTCCACTCCTCTGGAATCTCATCTCCTTTTAAGTTTTTATTGAATAACATTCAATATATTCAAGTATATTAATTATTATAATTCACAATATTATGTGGCGATTTCAACGCAAAAATAGGGGTAAAAGAAGCAGATCTAGAAACATCTTTAGGACAATTCGGTTCCCCAGAAAGAAATGATCGAGGAGAAAAGCTACTAGGATTCCTACTCCAGAATAACTTATTCAACATGAACAGCTTCTTTCACAAAAAGATGCACAGAAGATGGACTTGGGAAAGTCCAAACGGTAGAACAAGGAACGAAATCGACTACATCATAAGTGATCAAAAACAAATAATTAAAGATGTAACAGTACTCAACAAGTTCACCACAGGATGATACGAGCGAAAGTTCAAATCAATATAAAAAGAGAAAGGAATATAATGATTAAAAATAAATTTCATGGTATCTGGACACCCCCATTAGATATCAACCAATATCAGACACATATCAATAATAAGCTTCTATTGCAGGAAACCTCCGCTAACGATATTAACGTCTTGAATAACTGCATCATAAACGCCTTACAAGAAAGTCACCGAGTGCACTGTCCTAAAAGAAAATCAGATAGTAAAATAAGTCCATATACTGAAACGCTCTTGGATCAAAGAAGACAAATGAGAAGCGATAAGCATGTAGATAGCAACACTTTAAGAAAAATGAACAAAACTGTTTTGAAAGCAATTAGGAGAAATTTAAGGAAGAAATTAAATTTAATACCGATTATATTAAACGCACTATAGAGGAAAATAACAGCCTAAAAGTTCTACGTAGAAAGCTAACGAATGGGAAATGCGAAATGCATAAATTAAGAAACAAGCAAAATGAAATAATATCACGTAGAGACGAGTTAATACAGGTCGTCGAAGAGTTTTAGGAGGACTTATATAGAAGTAGACGAGAAGATAAAACAGGAATACAAACAGCCATATCAAAGAAGATCAAGAATCAATGTTCCGAACTAATGCCAGAGATAAAGCTAGATGCGATTCGACAAGCATTAAGAAAAATGAAAAATAACAAAGCCCCAGGAGAGGATGGAATCGTAATAGAAGCTATCGTAAATGGAGGAGATATGCTATTAAATAAATTAAGGAAACTATTCAATCTATGTTTGCAGCAAAGAGAGGTGCCCAAAGAGTGGAACAATGCTACAACCATCCTTTTGCATAAAAAAGGAGATAGAACGGACCTAGAAAATTATAGACCTATTAGCCTGTTGAACCACATATGCAAGCTCTTCACTAGGGTAGTGACATCAAGATTGGAGAAAAAATTAGATTTCTACCAACCGAGAGAGCAGGCAGGATTCCGCTCAAATTATGGTACCAATGATCACCTCCACACAGTAAAAACACTCATTGAAAAATCTATAGAATATAACAAACCTCTTGTTCTCACTTTCATAGATTTTCATAAAGCGTTCGACACGATCGAATTAGACAGCCTTATAGAAGCAATGAATGACAGCAGAATTGACCATAGGTATAGTGAGCTTTAAAAATGCCACTATGACTGTTAAAATAGACAATAAAACCCGACCAATAAAAATAAATCGTGAAATAAGGCAAGGAGATACATTGTCGCCGAAATTATTCATAACGGCATTAGAATATGCCTTTAAGATGATCAATTGGGACCACAGAGGAGTAACGATAGACGGCGAAAAGCTTAACCATCTCCGTTTCGCAGACGACATTGTCCTTATCACAGATAATTTAGGAGAAGCTACAGAGATGTTAAACGAATTGGATTTTGCATGTTCGAAGGTGGGCCTGAGAATGAACTTGACCAAAACTAAGTTTATGACAAATTTGGTCCCCAATAACCATTTGACTATTCAAGACAAAGTGGTAGAACTGGTGGAGAAATATAAGTATTTGGGTCATGAAATAAGAATCAGCAGGGATAACCAAACATGTGAGATCCAAAGACGAATTACTTTAACATGGGCAGCCTTTGGAAAACTGCGAGACACACTTATGGCCAACATACCAATCAGCCTCAAAAGAAAAGTGTTTGACCAATGCGTATTACCGGTCATGACCTATGGGGCGGAAACTATGACTTTAACCAAGACCACGGCTTTGAAACTGAGAGTGGCACAGAGACGAATGGAACGGCCTATGGTGGGAGTGACGTTGAGGGACCGAATAAGAAACGAAGATCTGCGAAGAAGGACGAGTATTACTGATGTTGTGGAACGCATAGCGGAACTAAAATGGAACTGGGCAGGTCATGTAGCGAGAATGCACGATTCACGATGGACGAGCAAAATTACAAATTGGAGGCCAAGAGCAGACAAACGCAGTAGAGGAAGACCACCTACACGTTGGGCCGACGACATCAGGCGTATCACTAAAAATTGGCAACAAAGAGCACAAAATCGTGAGGAATGGAGGAGTTTAAGGGAGGCCTATGTCCAGCAGTGGACGTGATAAATAGAGGCTGGATGATGATGATGATGATGATTATTATATATATTAGTGACACGATCCTTGCGCCTTCATATTTCAGTAGGTCCATTTTTATGTTCTCTGGTCCTGGTGCTTTTGGTGACAAAAGGATATATATATATATATATATATATATATATATCAATATATGTCAATATGATATGTCAATATATGTCAATTTAAATAGATAATGTAGTTCACAAGGGTACTTGTGGGAGGTTATCGATCACAATTTGGAAGAAAAACAAAAGAATCTTGGAACTTCGAAGACGTTTATATATCCATATACAATATCAATTCATCTAAAATTAGTAAAACGAGACTACATTCACAGAGAAAATTACAAAGGATATGCAGCTCTAAAAAATCGAAGTGAAGCAACAGTTTAACAAAGAAACATAGATTTAAACTGATGATGTATATGGATTCATATACAACGTCTTGAATAAAGGATAAAGGAGATAAAATTCTTTTGTTTTTCTTCTCCAAATTGAGGTTTCTATATATTTGTAATAGAATTGCAAAATAAACAGGAAGTGAAATCTTGAAAAATAATTAAAGTCGATATTCTGTCAATTAGATTTAGAAACAGATAATGTAGAGTAATATGAATTGAATAAATTGGATATCAATTCCAATGTGCTCCAGTCATCAGGACGAAAATGCCATTGAACTTTTAAAAAGCATACGAACAAACTACTCATCATAATCATTTTGGGACCCCAAAAAATATTCTTTAAGGTCTACTACTCCTACCACCCGGCTTTACCCTAAATACTCCCCTCGTAAGGGAAAATGGAAATAATTGATTAACCTAGAATCTGGGTAAAACGCTACACGACTTCTGCCATAGAATTTCCAATGTTAGAGCCCAACCTTAAAAACCTATAGCATGAAATTTCCATTTTAACTTTTGCAACAAAAGTGAGGCTTGAAATATGCCTAAAAAACGCTAAATTTTAACTTTCACATTACAAACTATCTAAAACGTTTAATCCTGCTTTTAAATTTGTTGTCAAAACTTAAAACCGAAAGTTTTATACCTCATCTATATTTCTTATTTGAAATATTTTTTTTACGGTGTTTAGATTCTTGGTAAATCCATTTTTCGCCCCCTCTCCTACGAGGGAACGTTTTAGCCGAAGGTATGAGAAGTAACATTTCTGCATTTTTTTTCAGGTAGCAACATTGACATTCTCAACAAAATTCAGCTTGTTCGTATGATTTTTAGAGGTAAAATCACTGACGACTGGATTCATAAGTAGAGAAAAAATATTTATTTGTGATTAGCTAGAAAAGCGAAAAAATAACTGTTCAAGTAATTAAATGAAACATGAGACCAAAAATATGAGGAAACTAGGAATTGTAGCAAAAGCATGTCCAAAAAATAAAAAAAACCATTAAATATACAATTACTAAAAAATATATAATAAAAATATATGATGATACAAATACAATCAACAACAATCAATGTGAACATATTACAAGTATATGCACCCACACAAGACTATGAACAAGAAGAAATTGAAAAATTCTATCATGATTTATTAGAAAAAGTATTAGCACCTACAAAGAAACACGATCTCAATATTATCATGGGAGATTTTAATGCAAAGATTGGTGAATGTGAACAGGAAGATGTCATAGGGAAATATGGTCTGGGAATACGAAATGAAAGAGGAGATATGTTGGCATCTTTTTGCGTAGAAAAGCAATTAGTAATAATTAACACAATTTTCAAACTTCCAAAACGTCGTCTTTACACCTGGAAATCACCAGCAGATACACCTGAACGAGTTTTTCGTAACCAAATAGACTTCATATGTATAAATAAGAGATACAGAAATTCAGTATTATCAGTAAAAACATATCCAGGGGCAGATGTACCAACAGATCACAATATTTTAGTAGGCAAAATAAGACTGAGATTAAAAAGAGTTGCAAGGACGAATAAGCAAACAGTTACTATTGATAGAGAAACGATGCTAAATGATACTGTAAAACAAGAAATAACTAGTATATTAGAACAAAAGATGAAGTTAACATCAAGCAAAGAAGAAAGTACTGAGGAAAACTGGACGAGAATTAAAGACATCTTAAAGACTGTTCAAGAAACAAAATTGAGTGCGCTAAAAGCAAGAAAAAACAAGGGTGGATGACAGAATAAATACTGAGACTTATGGATCAAAGAAGAGAAGTCAGAAATAAAGATAAAAACGAATACAAGAGGATCCACGCAATAATCAGGCAGAAGATAAGACACGCGAAAACACAATTTCATAGTAAAGAATGTAATGAAATTGAACAATATGAAAAGAAACACGATACATTTCATCTGCACAAGAAATTGAAAGAGGTCGCTGGAAACAAATGGAAACAAGTATCCCAAAGTTTAGAAGACAGAAACGGACACAGAATATTAGACATCAATGAAAAGTTAAAAGAATGGGAAAACTACATTTCTGAATTATTTGAAGATGAGAGAGTAGAACACTATACACCGATTGCTATATCAGGTCCATCTATAACCGAAAGTGAGGTAAGACGTTCAATACAAACGGCAAAAAATGGAAAAGCACTTGGCCCCGATGAAGTAAGTGCTGAAATACTAAAGTTTTTGGGAGAAAATGGAATTAAAGCTCTGTGTAATCTCTTTAACAGAATTTATGACACTGGGATATTACAAACTGATTGGTTAAAGTCGACATTTGTCACAATACCTAAGAAACATCGTCCAAAGACATGCGGTGATTATCGGACAATAAGTCTGATGAGTCACGTTTTGAAAATCTTTCTGCGAGTAATACACAGCAGAATTTACACGCTGTTAGAGGACAGAATTCGCAATACTCAATTTGGGTTTAGGAGTGGCTTGGGTACAAGAGAAGCCTTATTTAGTATACAGGTGCTAGTACAGAGATGCAGAGATATAAATCAAAATGTGTATATTTGTGCAATCGATTTTGAAAAAGCTTTTGACAAAGTCCGACATGCACAAAATGCTAGAAATATTGGAAACAGCTGGATTGGACGATAAAGATCTACGAATAATTACAAATCTATACTGGCATCAAGTGGCAAGAATAAAGGTTGAACAAGAACTGTCGGATGAAATAAATATAAAAAGAGGAGTGAGACAAGGCTGTATATTGTCGCCTTTACTTTTTAACTTATATTCGGAGGAAATATTTAAGGAAGCCTTAATGGAGACAACCGAAGGTATTATTGTGAATGGAGTAACCGTCAACAATATTAGATATGCCGACGATACCTTAGTCCTTGCCAATTGCGGAGAAGACCTTCAAAATCTAATGAACAAAATAAAACAGACTTGTGATCAGTATGGATTACAACTCAACGTTAAGAAAACTAAATATATGATAGTTAGCAAACAAAATTATATACATGATGACGGTATAAAAGTCGGAGATGCCACACTGGACAGAGTAGAGAAACTCGTGTATCTCGGCAGTAATATCAATGAGAGCTGGGATCCAACCGCAGAAATTAAAAGCCGAATAGAACAAGCCCGAGCTGCCTTTGTAAAAATGAGAAACGTACTTTGCAGTCATGATCTTAGCATTGACCTTAGAGTTCGTATGATATCTTGCTACATCTTTCCTGTCCTGCTGTATGGAGTAGAAGCGTGGACCCTAACTGAGGCTATGCTTAAACGCTTGACAGCCTTTGAGATGTGGGTATACAGACGACTACTGAAAATAAGCTGGGTCGACAGAGTTAGAAATGAGGAGGTCCTTAGACGGTTGAACCAAATAACACAACTGGTCAATATAATAAAGAAACTCAAGCTGGAATACTTCGGTCATATTATGAGACACCCTGAAAAATATGATCTTTTACATCTGATCATTCAGGGAAAGATCCAAGGTAATCGTGGTCCTGGTAGAAGAAGAACATGATGGCTGAAAAATCTAAGGCAATGGTATTAAAAATCAACTACATCGTTATTTAGAGCTGCTGTCAATAAAGTCACGATAGCGAATATGGTAGCCAACATGATATCCAACGATCGATAGCGGTCATGGAACTAGAAGAAGAAGAAGAAAAAATATATATCTCATTTCAAAGTTTCTCAAATGTATGCTAAATCCGGTCGATAAAAGTTGATATAGAATGCAAAAAATTTTAAAATTTTAGAATCGGTAAAAATATGTAAAAGCCGGAACGAATTTTAAAAAGTATACGAAACAAACAGTAATGTTGCTAATAAGTTACTATGAAAAATATAGCAACTGTACATTCATTTTTATTAAGTATAACCTTGGAATACCAACCAACCCAATAGGATCATATTGTATAGTTATTATTGCAATACAACCATTTCTTTAATTGAGAATCATTTAGTTTTAAATCATTCTTTCTAATAATAATTGATTTTCTGATTTCCTTTACTAAAAATAGAAATTTCACTATACCAAAATTAAAGTTTCATCATTAACAGTTGACGCTCCATCTCTTCTTGAGACCTGGCCTGCCTCAAAACATTCTTTCATCGTTTCCTGTCGAGTGTCATTTTACTCCATCCCCTTACTTCAATATCCCTTAAATCTGTTATTTTAGCAGGATTAGTCTTATCTATGCTGCAAAATAAAGATGATGCAAATACTAAAAGAAGCAGGAATGAACAACCAAGATCTGAAAATAATTTGAAATTTTTACTGGAATCAGATAGAAAATCTCAGAGTCGAAGGTGAACACACTGACTATGTGAAAATCATGCATGGAATGAGGCAAGGCTGTATTTTGTCTGCTCTAATCTTCAAACTGTACTCTGAAAGAATAGTTATCAAAGCTTTGCACAAAACTGAAAAAGGTATTCTACTAAATGGTTACCGGCTAAACAACATCAGATATGCAGATGACACCACAGTATTTATGGATAACTTAAAAGACCTACAAGTTCTTATGAACAAAATCACTTATTACAGTCAACAATATGGACTCAAACTAAACGTTAAAAAGACAAAGCTTATGATAATTAGCAAGAAAAGGATAACAGAAGGTCAACTCTACATCAACCAATCTTCGTAGAAAGAGTGACGCGTTACAACTACCTCGGCACCATAATAAATGAAGAATGGACCAACAACCAGGAGATTAGAGCACGGATCGGAAAAGCTAGATCAATCTTCAATCAGATGGGAGCCTTCTTCAAGAGTTACAACCTCTCTCTTAATGCAACAAAAGTAAGAAGATCCCGTGGACTGACCGAGTCACAAATAAGGAGGTCCTTAGAAGTTTGAATAAGAACCGAAAAATACTGACCACCATTAAATCCCGAAAATTACAATTCTTTGGACATATTATGCGAAATGAATCCAGATATGCTCTCCTTCAAGCCATCCTGCAAGGAAAAAATATTTGGAAAGCGAGGTCCAGGAAGAAAAAGAACATCTTGGTTAAAGAACCTCAGAATCTGGTTCAATACAACATATGTGCAGATTTTCCGCGCTGCTGCAGATAAAACAAAGATTGCCATGATGATCGCCAACATTCGTAACGGATAGGCACATCAAGAAGAAGAAGAAGAATCCGCATTACGTGGCCAACCCAACTAGGCGATTTATTTTGATCTTTATCACGATATCTCATCACCAACAAGTCTATTGACTTCGAAATTGTATCACCTTCTCCGCAGAATCGGTTCGTATATATTTATGGTCCTCATAATTTTTGTTTTAAATATTTGTAGTAACTCTTCATCTCGAGTTGTCATTGCATATGTTTCCTTAAGTGAGCACTGGACGTATTATTGTTTTATAAAGTTGGTACTTTGTTGTCTTGACAATTTTTGCTCTTAGTTGAGGGCCTAGGCCAAAATAACAGCAGTTTGCCACGCATTAGTTTATGTATTCAAAAACCTCAGTAATTTTGACGTTTCGATTTCCGAAATGGAAATTTCGGAATGGAAATGGAGATTTCCGAAATGGAAATCGAAACGTCAGAATAAACGCATTTTTAACTAAAATTGTGGCCAATTCCCAATAAAAATAGTAAATATTATTAAACTGCCAAGGAATAAAAATTAAAAATTTCTTATTAGTAGAGAAACATTTGATGAAAAAATTATTTTAGTAAAATTTTGGAAAACAGTCCGTTTTTATATTATAAGTCGTCTATTATTAAAATATTTTGCGAATTATATTAAGACAAAAGAGGAAAAAAAAGTAAAATTCAAATAAGTAAACAAAATAAAGATATTTAAATTTTTTAACATTACATTTAAAATATCAAAAAAAGTTATAAATAGAAAAAAGAAAATATGCAAAAATAGAAAGATTATTATTTACTAATCTTTTAAGTAAGAAATATTATATCAACTTTTTATAAACATCTCGCCATAAATATATAAAAAAAGGAAGGTACTCTGACGAAGTAACAAAAAATAAATTAATAATTGTTAATAAAATCTAGATATAAAAATTAAATTATATAAAAAAGTAACAATATTCTTCAATTTTTAGAAAGGATCAAAACTTCTAATTAGGAAACAAAATAATCTGTTTTAGTTTGATAATTGTTTTAAAATTTCTAGTAGAATTATAAAACTTTTTGTTAATGTTAAAAAATGTAGTGTTACAATTTTGTTGCAATAAATAGCTATTGAACTGAAAAAGCAATTTGCCAATATTTTTACATTCAAGCAATTTCCCTGTTTGCTAAAAGTCAAAATAAATAAATATTTGACATTTTTTTACACGTCAAAAGCGGTGCAAATAAAGTTGGCCCCAAAAATAAATGGAAATAATAAAATAAAACAGATGATGAGTGTTTAACGTGAATATTATTATAATATTAATGTCAGAAGTATATTTTTGTTGCTGCCATTCCCATATAATTGAAGAAAACTGTTAATTCATCGCATATAAAAATTTACACGGTTTCCCGGGATGCAAAACATGCACTCTCTCATCCAAATCACACTTTTCACTCAAACCTGTTAAGCCAACACTGTTTTCCAAAAGTAGAATTCACTAGGTCACAATTAATCCTTGGGAAGGACGTTAGAGCACTAGGAGGTCCTTACCAGCTGAGAAGAGTGCACTGAGCACTATTAAACACGCGAACCTCTTCATGTTTTTGTGGAGCAACGATACTACGATTTACTGGGTTCTTCGCGGGTGGTTCTCGTTCTTTATAGACGTTGATCCCCGCCACTGGATTGCACGGTGTCCGGAGACCACGTCTTCGGTCGGTATGTTTACTGCAAGAGGCCGGAATTTTAAATTGAATTTGTTTAACTGTAGACTGAAATTTTTTTTACATTGTTTATGAGTAAAGATGAGCAAATATGAACAAAATAAATTGATAAAAAATGTGCAAATATGTACAAGCATATTTACCAAAATATTCAAAAAATATATTATTTTTGCATATCAACATTTTTTTTAACATATTAAAAAAATACCGCTCCAATATCTAATACAAAAGAGGTATTTACAAAAATAACAAACTAATTATTAAAAATTTTTTATTATGTTATCCTACTTTGGCTACCTAGGTTGCAACATCGGATAAGAACGACAGGAACTTAAATGGGATTTGATAGAAAAGCGTTTATCTAATTCTTCTTGTACGAGTCTTGTAACTGTTAAAGCATTCTTTTTTTTTCTAGCTGTTTGCAGGCAATTATATGTGTTTTGGAGCAGAACTGCTGGTTGAAAACTAATAAATAAATAAGCTAGATAACATTTAACGGAATCCACGGAATCTATGGGTAAAAATAACACAGACCAACAAAATTTGAGCAATATTCAAACCAAGAGATTAGAATATACTTGTTAAAATGTTTTTTTTGTGCGCTTAATCCGAATCGGGGCTCCAAATTATTAAATTGACTCTGGTTTTTGAGATATCCTAAACTAAAAGTGCAAAAATAGCGGGTTTTGGCCGTTTTTGAGGTTAAGTAGCATCCTAATATAATGTACAAATGTAAACAATATGCGTAATTGCCAAAAATCGCTATTTTTGCACTCTTAGGTTAGGATATCTCAGAAATCAGAGCCAACTCGGCCCTTTGGAGCTCAGATTCGTATTTAGCGCATCAAAGACCTTCAAAAAAGTATAGTGTGTTTTCTAGGTCTCAGGTTTGTCGTCATGTGTAATTATATTTTACTTCTTCTTTAACTTTTTAATTACCGTAGAATACAAAAAAATCGATGTAATTTCTTCTTAACGTTCTGGCTTGGTATATTAATTTTGCAATATTTCTGAAAAAAACATTTAGATATTTAGTTTTCAAAATTTTTATTTTATTTATTAATTTTGTTACCATACACCAAACAAATGGTGATGGCCCAAAAGTTATTTTCTAAATAGTAATTTTTCTATTTGTAAATACAAATCTTAAAAACGAAGTTATTACTAGAGTTGGAAATAACCGAGAAATATTTTTATTAGGCGATTTTAATGGAAGAACAGGAAACAAGCGCCACAACAATGTAATTGGACCTTATGGAGAAGACGTCGTAAATAATAACGGAGAAAGACTTATCAATCTCTGTGAAAGTAATAGACTCAAAATAACTAACGGATATTACTGTCACAAAAACATACACAAATATACATGGTTTCAACCAACAAGGAATCTTAAGTCTATAATAAATTACGTGATAGTTAAACAAAATTCACAAATACTCATTAGAGATATTAGAGCTATGAGAGGAGCAGTATGCGGATCAGATCACCATATGGTCAGGGCAAAAATTGTTTTCCCATATAGATTAAAGGACAGTGTCTCATCAAGCCAAGACGAACAACAACTTTTAGAAAGAATTGATCTTCCTCAATACAATCTGTCCAGTTTAATTCATGAGAGCACCCGTACACTATATAAGACTCGAATGGACTCCAAACTTGACTAAACACTAACAAATACCAAAGGCATATATGAGAACATAATATCAAGTATTCATCAAACAGCTCATGAGGTCTTAGGAATCAAACAAAATAAAATTAGTAACAAGCTTTGGTGGAATGAAGACGTCAAAAATGCGGTAACAGAAAAGAAAAGATTATACAATAAGTGATTGAATACAAAAAATGACGCAGACAAAGACCGATACAATGAAATGAAGAAGAAAACTAGAAAGATAATTATGACCTCCAAAAATGAGACATGGGACAGAAGGTGCTGAGAGATAGAATCTTATATTGGAGGACGACAATGCACTGAGGCGTGAAAGTTTATAAACTCTGTTAAGAAGCTGACTAACGAGAAAGTGAATCTAAATCCCATAAATCCCGAGGATTGGACACATTATTACAAAGATCTATTAAATGAGAACAGAGACGAATTTAAAGAAGATATGAATTCATCAAGAATCTAAATTCTGGGAGAGCATATTACCATAGATATCAACATAGTTCAAAAAGCTATAGCAGGGATGAAAAATGGGAAAGCAAGTGGACTAGAGGAAGTAACTACGGAATTAATAAAGAATGGCTCAGAGAAATTACACAGAATGATCACGGTGACAGGAGAAAAAAGGTGACAGGAGAAATTGTAAAAACTATAGAGGGATATCGGTCACAAGTTCAATGAGTCGACTATACGGTCTAATATTACGGGACCTGATAGAGGAAGATTATCAATCGTCTGAAGACGAAGAACAAGGAGGATTTAGAGCAGGTCGTTCATGTACAGATAACATCTTCTGTCTTAAACAAATTATAGAAATGAAAGTTGTGCCAAATAGAGAGTTACATATGACTTTTGTAGATCTTGAGAAGGCATACGACACATTCCTGCTAAATAAACTATGGGAAGTCCTGGGTACATCAAACATACATCAAACATTGGTTAGTGCTCTCAAAGATCTATATTATGGTTCAAACTCCCAAATGAAATTCAAAAACCTCTTAACTGAAAAATTTGCAGTTACTAAGGGTCTCAGACAAGGATGTTGTATCTCTCCGACTCTATTTAAGATTTATATCTCTGCAGCTCTGAAACATGGAAAAGGAAAGTCAAAGGAATGGGTATACAATTGAACGATCATAATTACATATCTACTTTACAGTTTGCAGATGATCAGGTGGTGATCTCAAATGACAAAGACGACATGGAATACATGCTTAGAAAACTAATTAAAGAATACCAGAAATGGGGATTAAATATCAATTTAGAAAAGACAAAATACCTCTCAATTGGAGCTGAAGCAGAACAATTCGATATCGATGACAATCAAAAAATAAATCCATGTGACGAATATAAATACCTGGACGTCATCTTCGACCATAGTGGAAAAGACGAACGAGAACTAGAACATCGAATTGTGTACAAGCACGAAGAGCTATAGCATGTTTGAACGGAGTTCTGTGGAGTAAAGAGATATCAAAGAAAAGAAAATGGAACATCTATGAGACAATGGTTAAAACTAGCCTACTTTATGGAGCTAAGACATGGAGAATAACCGAGAAATATAAGAAAAAGGTCGAAGCCACGGAAATGGATGCCATCAGAAGATCGATGAGAATATCAAGAGCCGACAGAATACGGAATGAAGTGATAAAACAACAAATGGGTATAGAGGGCACTATAGTTGAGGATATTGAGAGAAAACAGCTCAGAGAAGAGGAAACGAGGAAGACCACCACAGAGCTGGAACCTGGGAGTTAGGAAAGCGATTAGCGCTCAAAATCTGGACGAAGACCTAACTCAAGACAGAATACAGTGGCGTTTAAGAGTCGGACAACGTTATAAGACGTTATAAAACCGAATATATATATATACAAATCTTATACAAAGACCATTGTACAATTTCAAAATTATAAGCATTAAACCTTTGATGTATTGTTTCACGCAGTTGTATTTTGCAAGTGTTAGTAGTAAATTATTGTTAGTTTGCAGGTACTTCCAGTCTGTCAAAACGTAACTAACTTAGTTAATCTGCTTTTGTTATTCTGTTGTTCTTATTCTGCCGTGCGTTACTTTATATATTATTAATAACAGTAAGCAAATTTTAATTAAGTTTTGTGTATTATTTATACTGTTACTTAAGATTATTTTCAGTGGTAATTTGTAGGTTAGTTTATTGTCATAAAATTCTGTAAAATATTAGAATAAAATATATAAACAATGTGGATTTTACTTAGTTTATTTTTATATTTATCCTGATTTTCCCTCTCTCCAATGGCGATACAGCCCAAATCGAGCCTTGACTTCCTTAAAACTATGCCTCTAACCTTGCCGCTCCCGTGCCGATCTTCTCTAGGTTCTCACGTATAGCAAATTTTGCACTTGTCTTCTTCCTTTTGGTTTTGAGCCCTGCATTTTGCTATCTATGTTTTTTGGCATTCTTTCGGTCTCAATTCTTACTACATGACCAGCCCATCAGTTTCGAGATCTGAGATTTTATTTCCTCTTTGAACAGTTGGTAGAGTTTATGGTTGTACCTGGATCTCCATACTCCGTTTTCGTTAATAGGTCCAAATCTCTTCCTTAAGACTTTTTTTTTCGAAGACTTTTAGCTTTTCTTTTGTGTCTTCTGTTATCACCCATGTCTCGCATCCATAACATACTATTGGCCTAATAATAGTTTTGTAGATCAACATATTCGATCTCCAGTGTGTTTTTTTTGGGGCGGAACACATGAGCGAGTGAAAAGTAAGCTTTCTTTCCCTTAACTTTTTGTCCTTTACTATTCTTTGAAGTTTTGGTTCTCGTCTTGATTTTATTTAATTATTTTTTTTAATTGTTTTATAGCATATTAAGTATCATTTTTTGTAAAATGCCACGAAGAAAAGTAAACCTTTAAAAGGTAAAAACCTGCACGTTGCCAAGCTGCAAGACACAAACCAATTGCAAGGGTTAATATATCGGGAAAACAAACTAGTCAAATAAATGAAGATCGGAGAATGAGGTCAGAAGAGAACCGTGCACAAGAATCTCATGCACATCGTGGCCAACGTGTACGACAGAATATATGAAAAACCATAGCTGCAAGTGAGCAGTATACAGCTATAGAATACAACAACAACAAATAGAGCGAATCAACCGCGCCTTTACACTTATATTAATATGTTCCAGACATTAACTGCAGGAGCTAATCAATAGAGTTGACATGGAATGCACAAATTGGGGACTGTCCATAAATATCGATAAAACTAAATACATGGTGACCAGTAAAGTGGATATCGGCGCAACCCAACTGATATTAAACCAACAACCGCAGCAGAGAGTTCAGAGATTCAAATACCTTGGATGTTGGATTACCCAAAATCTAGATCCATCCTTCGAAATTCGATGTAGAATTGAACAGGCAAGAAACTCATTTCAAAAATTCAAGCCTCTATTATCCAATAACTCATTAAATTTGGTAATCCGTGAAAAGTTTACAAGATATGAAGATGTGAAACTTGGACTTTAAACGCCGATATCATGAATAAAATCGAGGCGTTTGAGATGTGGTTGTATCGAAGGATACTAAAAATTCCATGGACTAGCAGAACCAGAAACGAAGAAGTTCTTCGAAGAATGGGACATCAACGAACTCTATTAAATATTATTAAGAGGCGTAAACTAGAATATCTTGGACATATAATCCGAGGACCAAGATATAAGTTCCTTCGGCTAATTCTCAACGGTAAAATCGAAGGAAAGAAATGGATAGGACGGAGAAACTCTCTTGGTTGAGGAATTTGCGGCAGTGGACAGGTTTGACAGCGGACCAATTGCTACATGTAGCGCAAGATAGAGATCAGTATAACAATATTATAAGCATAGTAGTCGCCGACGTTCCGTAGGGATATGGCACTCTAAGAAGAAGAAGACAATAACTATTCTGATCAGTTTAAATTAGCTATTGCTACAATGGACATAGTTAGTCAGTATTGTCAGGTATTGAAATTTCACAATGAAGCACTTGACATCTGTTCCTTATCAGGAAAAATTGTGTTTCCATCTCTTACCACTCCACCAGAACTCTTAAAATTACTTATTACTGGTGATTCAGAAAATTGTTATATGATGGGCGAACAGGTACATGCAGTACTCAAGCTGCCATTAGACGTTCCCACCAAACCTAATGCAATGTGTAACATTAACAAAAAGTGGAATGGTTGTATTGATGCAAACGAGTTCAGTTATCATCTGGGATTATTGTACTATGACTCATAAACATTCACTCGAAGCATCACATAGAAGCATTTAAGATTTAAACGGCAACGACAGACTATTCGGTGGTGCTGCCTTACTACTGTCTGGTGACTTCCGATCGTCATTATTATCGTCATTCAACCTAAAGTTTTGTGATAGACATTATCAATATTTTACATCTTAAAAATCACTTTTATCAGTTATAATTGCACCAAACTTAGAAGACTTTATATTGCTGAACAGAGGACTAAAATCCCTTTCTAACAAGATGTCACACGACCCTCTTTGTTATTTAAAATTTTCGAGCAGGTGCTTATAATTCAAAGAGGTGCTGGAGGAGGATAATATTTGTATACCGTAAATTGTCAATTTAGAATTTAAGAATAAAAATCGACCTGTCGCAGGTTTTTTTTCACATAGTACATAATAACGCTAAAAATGAATTTATTCCATACATATGGACCGCATGGTATATTGGGTAAGATATAAATATAATAAACTCTTTGTAAATTTCATTTAAAATCGATGTGATCGAAGTTATTTTGTTAAAAGTTCTACAATTAAGGAGTTAAATATTACTGTTCTATAATTCGATAGGAATAAGTTTGCCTAGACACATTTAATAAGAGTAACAATTCCAAAGAATCAACTCATAAATAAGAAAGTACCCACTAACTATTTCCTGCTATCTAAGCGAGACAAGGTAGTTGCAGCAAACTACGGTGAGTGCGACAAATAAATACCACACCCAAAGCAAGTCTGCCTTGATCTGATTCCTTCATCTGTGCATACCGGCCACTTACCTACATGATATCATTACTGATATTGCAGAATTTATAAGTCATAACTTTATATCTGTATAATTCATATCTAACTATACGAGGTAATTGTTAAAATTGTTAAAATTGGCATTTTTAATTATTAAGATTGTGTATTATTAAAATTATACACTCACCGGCACGAAAAACAGAGCACTTGCATTTTTAAAATAACATCTTAAAATTTTAAATCTCTTTAAACTTTTATTATTATAATAACGTAAACACAAACGAAACAAACAACTGTTTTAAGTAATTTCTAATAAAAATTAAGTGCTTATCCGAAAAAAATGCATAAAAAATCAGAAATAAAGAATACACTGTTCTTATCTTTTTAAAAGTGCAAAGGTAGCTGTTGGTATTCTATTTTTATTCTTTTATTCTTGTTGATGTGAGTAAACTGTCAAATCAACTGTCAAACACACTTTGAAGTAGAATTGCGTTGATTTAATCTCAAGAATTGTGGTCACAAATCCCGAAACAGCGGCTGCTATTGTTGCATTGCGTAAAGATGGAAGAAGTGAGTGATATGTAGCTCAAAAGTATCAAACACCCAGTAGTACTGTGAACCGTATTTTTGCACGTTTTAACCGAAGCTTACACTAGACAACCTGAAACCGATCCCCTACGAAGAACTGGTGCCTGTGATGATCGCTTTATCTTCTTACAAAGTCTACGAGATCGTCGTGCCATGGCTATACAAATCCGAAATCAACTTCAGTACGTTTGAAATAGTAACGTAACTGAACGAAGAATTGACGAAGGCTTGGAGAAGCAAATTTAAGCAGTCGCAGACCGGAAAGCTGGCCTACAACTTCTCAGGCGCCATCGAGTTGAGAGGCTTCAGTTTGCCAGAAACCATGCTCATTTTACTGTACATAATTGGAGGTACTTTTTATTTACCGATGAGTCCAGTTTTACCTTGCGGTCTCCAGATGGTAGTCAGAGAGTATGGCGAAGACCACATCAGCGTTTTGCAGAATGTGCCTTTAGCCCTAAAGTAGGCTATCAAGGGGGCTTAATTATGGTGTGGGCTGGAATTTCCCTAGAGGCACGTACAGAATTGTACATCGTTCCGAGAGGCTCAATCACAGCTGCCAGGTACATTGATGAAAATATCCAAGATTTTGTTGTGCTTTATGCTAGTTTTGTTGGAAATGACTTTGTTCTGATCCATGACCAATACCAAGCTTCACAGTGCAAAAATCACTGAACAAATTTTAAATGAAGTAAACATTCCTATAATGGATTGGCCAGCATTGAGTACAGACGCAAACCCAATCGAACATATTTGAAACATGCTTTTGCGAAGGATACGAAGTCGTGTTTTTGTCCCTTTAACCTTAAATTAGTTACAAGAAGCCCTTTAGAGGAATCGGAATTTATTCTTCAACAGGACATTTCTCATTTGATTTTAGGCATGCCACGGAGTATTCAGGCAATAATTCGAGCACGTGGAGGAAACATTCATTATCATAAAATCAGTTTGTCTGGGCACATGATTTAAGTTTTTATTAATTGAGCGTCATTTTGTTACAACATTTACTTACTTTTTTCTTAATTTTTAAATTGTTATCTCCTTATAAACAGTTTTTTGTTCAAAAGTTAAATTTTTATTATAAGTTTTTATTTTAAAAATGCAAGTGCTCCGTTTTTCGTGCCGGTGAGTGTATAACGATAAAATTTCACTATTATATATATATATATATATATATATATATATATATTATATATATATATATATATATATATATATATATATATATATATATACCCGGTATTTAGGCAGCACACGCCCTTCCGGTAGGGATCTATGGAGGAGTATCACCGAGCCGCAAGCCCTTATCTCTTGCCGTACTGCTCCACCATAGGCCGATTAGATACCAGCATATTTCTAGACTAAGCAGCAGATTCATTTAGAATTTTAAACTGCTGCGTTAGCCTTTTTGTTTTCTGTACACCGAGCTGGGGATTGAACTGAAATCTCTCGCATTTAAGCGAAGGAGAAGGCAGCCGCCCAGCCCGCTTTGCTATCCGATCGACTGAAGTTTCACTATTATACTTTACCATATTCCTAGAGCTTATTTTATTATTGTTTTCCAAGTGACGAGTCAGGATAATGTTGGTTTAATTTTAGTCGCAAGCCACAAATCTTTAGTTTTACAATAGTAGGGGCAAGTTTTCCATGTGACAAGATTTTTCATATTTTGTGTATCTCTGTCATCGTCTCAGCTCATTATTGTTCATTTGATCATATTTGTTTTTATTGACATTCCTGGTTATTCCTGGTGCTAAGCTGCAGTGTTTGGTTAACTCATCGAATGTTTTAAAGATTCATGTTTTCGGAAGCTACTGACGTCTAAAGTTTAAAAAAAGACCTTTACCTTTTGAACCGAATATTTCTAATCGCTCGGTATCATACTTTGCACGGACCCGAAATAATATTTAGTTTTTTTATTCAGTAATATACCCTTTTTCAAAGTAAAAACGTTGCACGTCACAATTTATATAAAGTGACAATTTCCAGAACGTCAACCTTAAAGTTCAAATTTTCCTAACACAGCTAATAATACCTACGAAACCCATACGGAACGGAATTATATTGGGAATTTTAGAATTATTTTGATTAAATAACCAAAAACATTTGTTATTATTACTAATATATATTTTATGAAATAACTATTCAAGTCTAGTATTCCACAAAATAATAATTTTAATTAAATAGATTAGACAATTGTACGCAACTGATACGGGAGTACTTCAAATTTTAATAACAGGTAAGCGTGTGGTAAAATTATTTGAATTGTTGCCGCTTTTTTAGATTAAGAATTTTGTTTACGTTTTAATTTCTTACACAATTTGATCATAATATAATATATATTAATAAATTGTATTTATAATACATATTACATTTATAATAATAGCTTTAAAACTAATTATTGTTGTGTATTGTAATTGTGCTATGCCAAAACAAATAAATAGTCTGTAGAAAGCTAATAAGCTTTCATATAAGATAAGATTATTTTGAACAAGAAATAATGGCGTAAACGTAATGAACGTTTTTAGATATTTAGAATATATAAATTTGTATTAAAATGTTTTCTTATGTATTTTAGTGTGTTGCAGTAGTCTCAAAAGTGTTGCAGTAGTTGCTTGAATGACGTGAAGCATTTTCAAATGAAAAATGCTATACATAATATACATACATATAGATTTTGTATAAATTCTAAAATTTCCAATGTAATGATGATTACATTTTTCTGATTATTACATCATGTTGACACCTATGAAAGATCGAGCAGTTCCGTATGGGTTTCGTATTATTCGTTATGTTAGGAAAATTTGAATTCTAAGGTTGACGTTAGCATATAAGCATAGCATATAAAAATTCGTATAGGAAACAAAGAAATATACATTTAAATAAATTTAATATTCTTTTAGAACAAAACCGTTAGACAACCTCAATAGAAATAATGACATATTAGCGACAGTTGTCTTTCTATTCTATTCTTTCTATTCCAAAATAAGACACACTAAGCTCAGTGAAGAAAATATTACCAACCCACGAAAAGAAAGAATAGAGAGTATTAAGTAAACTTAAATTGAAAAAATCTATTAAAATGGAACAAAACATAAGCAAAGAGAAACTAAAGGCTATAAAATTCAATATGAAAACAAAATTAAAGATCTAATAATAAACGAACCTTATACAAAATTAACAAAGGATCCAACAAAGCCTTTGGAAAACAATATGTAGAATTTTATTTAAGTTTAAAAATTGTTTAACAAGTTATCAAAGAAGATTAATTACACCTCGTTACAGTAAAATCCCTCATTTTTATGGAGTTTTATGTGAAAAGTTAGGATTGTATTCTTTGAAGGATATTCTTTATTTCTTAATATTTTGGTTATCTCACAAACGACCAAATATATGTGGTATCCTTACTTCTTCTTCTTCTTCTTCTTCCTTCTTTATGTAGGCTTTAAAGCCTATTTCTTCTTCAATATTAGCCTTCTAAATTGTTTCAATTGTCGCACCCTCTTTTTTCGGCCTGCCAATACTTTTACTGTCCATTTGGTGACTTATCTCGTGCTATTTTTACTATTCTATCCTCTGCCATTCTACTGATGTGTTCGTTCCACTCCTGTTTTCATTTTGTTACCCATCCATTTATGTATATGTTTATTACATGCTTTTCTTATGTTTGCGCTTATTTCCCTATCCAACAGACTTTTCCCTAATATTCGTCGGAGTATTTTCATCTCTGTTGTTTCTAATAGTCTTCTCGTTTTAGATATGTCAGGTCTTGTCTCTGCCGTGTATGTTAATATAGGTCTAATTGCTGCTTTAAAGATTTTTGATCAAGGTACGAAAAATTGGATACTTCGGCCTAATTCTGAGAGGGAAAAATACGCAATCTCTCAACTAATCATCCAGGGGGATGAGGGCAAGAGAGGAGTAGGTGACAAACAAATGTCGTGCCTACGGAACATAAAGAACTGGACAGGCATAAATAACACTGGTGATCTATTGCATGCTGCAAAATACAGACGTTTAGCCTTAAGATAATTCTCCAACGCATGATATTTGCACAGCACTATAGGGAGAAGAGGAAGATTCTTGTTTTTGTGTCGTGTCTTAGGTGTTTGTTCTTCCAGATTGTGTCATTTAGATATATCGTTGCTTTAATTGTTTTTAAGCTTTATTGTCGTACTTCTTCTTCAACATCTCCGGTATCTTTACTATAATAGTTTGCTAATAATAGTCATATGTAGTAGTAATTTTTTTAAAAACTGTATTAAATAGGTAATTTTCTTATAGATGCTTGAGAGGTATATTTGTAAATATTTATATTTCAAGAATATGAAATCTTACATATTTTCTGTAACATTCCATACTACATATTAATATTTTCTTACACACACTTTGCTTGACCTTCGATAAAAATGTCATCTTACTTGGACTCAATATTTGAATTTAAATTCACATTTAAACTAAAAGGCTACACTTTTATCCGTTTTTTATGAATATTATAACTGACAAGGCAATGTCGCATACAAGGCTTGGTTCGCTCTTGATCTAGTTCTTCAGGCTAATCTTCAAAGTTAATTAAATATGCTTTCAATATCATTGTCAAATTAGTTAGATTGATTAGTTTTTAATTTTTTAAATAACAGGTGAAAATGAAAACAGCAATCACTAGCGCGAAGATATGATTGTGGCGAAAATGCTTAATGTTGTGAACATTATGCGTGACTAATATATTTACATGCAACTTAGTAGTTATACCGTAGAGTGCATATTTTCTAATTATAATTTAAATTGCAGTGTAAATGTCTAAAGTGTACAAAGGCATTTAAGTAGCAATAATCTAGCCGTGGTGGTCCCAGAAGTACTCTACATAGAAAACACAAGATTTTTGGAAAAAATATATTTATTTTTCCACATTTTTCAGCTTTATACAATTTTCCCAACGATGTTTAATATTAAAGTTCGATACCCTGTTTATAATAGGAACTGTCTTGCTCCTCAAAATAGCCAATAACTGCAGGCATCACTTGTTCACGGTGACTACTGAACCATTTTTTAAGATTGCAAACAGGAACTAATCCCAGAAAATTAATTCTGGTGAAAAAGGTGCATGTGGTAGGACTTTAATTTTTAATTCATGATCTTTTCTCTGTGAGATCTGTGAGATGGTGCGTTGTTTTGATGAAACAACATATTTTGAGCCGAACCCAGCGGTTTTTGCTACATTTTTAATACTGAAAAAGTGTATAAGTGTATAAAGTAATTCTAAATCCCATCTGGACCTACGGTATTCAACTGTGGGGATGTGCAAGCTAATCCAATATTGAAATCCTGCAGAGATTCCAATGGAAGGTCCTTCGGCAGATTGTTAATACACCATACTACGTTCCTATATTCTTAATGAAGTCATATATCGTGATCTCTCAGTGAGTGTTGTGCGCGAAGAAATAAAAAAGTGGAGTGATAGGCATTTAAAGCGGTTAGAAATTACCCAAATTCTAGTGCGGTAAACCTACTGGACAACAGCAGGGAAGTGAGAAGACTTAAGAGACACAAACCTATGAACTTACCAGATATTCTTCGCTCGTGTTAATTTCACTGTTTAAATGATCAAATTTGGGAAATAAAAAAATAGCCTACCACCTCAATAGTAGATGTTGGTGATTTTAAACTCACTGTAGATAAATAATAATCATTGGGTAGTGTGAAGATACTCAAAGGAATCTTTGATACTTTAGGTAAAATATGTGTAAAAAAAGTAAAATAAAATTAATTAATACTTCTTGGTGATGTAAGAGTGCAGTGATGTAAGTAGATAAATTTAATGAAAGGGGAGGATATGATTGATTACGAAATAACAAGAAATAAAGCAGTGTTCTGCAAAATAGAAAAATAATGAGTATATTAATACAAAATTAGAAGACATAGCAGCAGATACACCCAATAGCAAATCAAACAACTATAAAAAATTAAAACATAGAAAAATAAATACAGAATAAAAACGGTATAATATAATACTCGTATGTGTCCCTACAGTAATTGAAAATATGCAAAAAGAAGTCTGAAACATTCTCTAAAGAGGGATCTGAAAAGAGACATTAATATCTCATACAGAGAATAACAAAAACAAGACAAACAGATTTACCAACGGATAAAAAATAAAGATCATCATCATCATTAATGGTACTACAGCCCTATGAAAGAGTCTCGACCTTCCCAAGTCTATTACGCCAGGCAGTCCTATCCATTGCAAACCGTTGCCAGTTTGCTGCGCCTATCTTTCTACCATCCTCATCTACACCATCCTTCCATCTGAGTTTTGGCCTACCCATTTTTCTACTTCCCACGGGTTGTGACATAAGGATTCTTTTAGGAGGGTTGTTCTGCTGTGATCTTGCTAGATGTCCTGTCCATCTTAGTCTTCCTATTCTTATAAGAGATACTACGTCTTTACCACCAAATATTTGTTTATATCTGTGGTATACCTCGTAGTATCTCCTCCTACAAACACCATTTTCACAGATGCCACCAAGTATTCCTCTCAGGATCCTTCGTTCAAATATAAGCAGAAGGTCTTCGTCTGCCTTGGAGATGGTCCATGTCTCCGATCCATATGTCAACACTGGCTGTATAAGGGTTTTGTATATGGTTATTTTTGTTTTTTGGCTTAAGCTTCTACTTCTCATATGTCTACTCAGTCCAAAATAGCATCTGTTTGCCATTATTATCCTTTGCTTGATTTCTTCCGTTATGGCGTTCTCTTTGGTGATCGGGGAGCCTAAGTATGTGAATTTGTCCACCACTTCAAAGGTAGAGTTATCAACTGTGAATTGGGGACCGATGTTCCTGACTCTATTGTTGGGTGTTGATGCCATCATCTTAGTTTTCTCCTCATTTACTTGCAGGCCCATAGATTTTGAGGAATTTGAGAATTTCTTCTAGCTTGCGTGTTGTGCGGGCAACTAGGTCCACATCATCTGCATTTGCCAAAATTTGGGATGATTTATTAAAAATGTTTCCTCTGTTGTCTATTCGGGCATCTCTCATCGCCTTTTCCAGTGCTATGTTGAAAAGGAGACACGCCAGCGCATCTTCCTGTCGCAGCCCAACATGCGTTCCAAACGCCTGTGATTGTTCGCCCTGTATTTCGACTTTGCAAAATACGTTTCGCATTGTAGCCTTAACCAATCTTATCAGTTTATCGGGGATGTGGAATTCATTCATGGCTTCATACAATTTATTTCTTAGGACACTATCATCATGAAGTCTACAAAAAGATGGTATGTATCGATATTGAATTCATTGGTTTTTTCCAGTATTTGCCTTAGCACAAAGATCTGATCTGTTATTGATCGACCAGGCCTAAAACCACTTTGATATTCCCCGAGAAGTTCCTCTTAATATGCACTTAGGCGACCATATAAGATCCTCGAAAATATTTGGTATGCTGTATTAAGGAGGGTTATTCCTCTATAGTTTCTACATTCCAATTGGTCACCCTTTTTGTGTAGTGGGCAAACGATTCCAATACACCACTCTTCCGGGATTTGTTCTTCATTCCAGGCTCTCAGTATTATTTTAGATAAAAAAAAGAGAAGATAAAATAGTAAACGAATAGGAGACTAGGTACATATCTACAGTGGAGTGAGTAAAGATAACAGAGCTAAGAGAGAAGTTTCTATTGCCATTCAAAATTTTTTTAAAACAATATTACATTGTGGACTGAAGTTAACGACACAACTGCTAATACTGGAAATAAAAAAGAATGGGCACAACATCGTAATTGTCGAAGTGTATGTCCCAAATGAAGATGCAGATCCAGAAAGTAAAGACGATTTCTACAACAAGGTGAATGTAATACTCCCTGGAGTTAAAGAAAACTGTAAACATTTTTATACTAGGAGATTTAAATGGCAGAGTTGAAAGAGAAAAAAATAACAGAGTCGTAGGAAGATATGGAAACAAATAACCAATCGTGTTAGAGATTTTTGTGAAACAATGTCTCTCAAAATTATGAATGGCTTTTTTCAACATAGAGACATCCATAAATTTTCATGAATACAACCTACTAGGACTGTGCGCTCAATAATCGACTATGTAATCCAACGTCAAACTTCCCAGCTAAAAACAACTGACTTAAGGGTATACATGGGATCAGAATGTGGATTCGACCATCGTTCACTTATAGCCAACGTGATAGTTAACTATTGCAAAAACAATAACACTCAGGTACAGAATATACAAAACAGGACAAGAAGCAACATACCCTAAATATAACCTAGAAAGCTTAAAAGACGATTCAACGAAATTTCTTTACAAATTACTGGCCATAAAATTACAAAATGTGGACCGAGAAAATATATCAGCGGAAGAATTATACCAACAACTTAAAAATGCATTCATGAAGCTGCAAGTGAAGTTTTGCGGAGTAAAAACAAACATGAAACAAAAATCAAGAATGGTGGTCGGAGAATATACAAACGTTAGTAAACAAGAAGAAAACTGCTTATCAGAAATGAATGTGAACGAGAAAGGAGGAAGAAGGAACGAAACAAAAATTTTTTTTTTTTTCGAGAAATTCGAATATTTCGCTTGGGAGTGAAATAGAGTATTTTCAATATATTTATGATACTAACAGTGCAATTCCACTTATTCTGGATGCTCGAGAGAAGATTGCAACAATAGTCCACCAGTTATAAAAAAAGACGAAGATGACATATCGATCTCTATGAAGATGACTAAAAAACTATTTGTATTTGTAAATTAGTTTTTTTTGTGTAAATAAATGTTTTTGTACGTAATAGAATCAGCAAAACCATATTCCAGCACTTACCAGTGGAACAGGTAGGATTTTGGCCAAACCGCAGCTGCACAGACCAGATACTCGCCCTGACAAATTATGTGGAATCAAACTTTCAAAAGCAATCAAAAACAACCGCTGTATTCATCGATTTATCTGCTGCTTATGACACTGTGTGGCGACAAGGGGCAATATATAAATGAATGCGAATAATCCCATGCAGAAAGACCACTGAGGTTATTAACGTGATGCTATCCAACAGATCCTTTAAAGTTATATTGGGAGACAAGACTAGTACCCAAAGAAAACTGAATAATGGACTTCCACAAGGATCCGTGCTGGCTCCCATGCTTTTCAGCCTCTACATAGCAGACATGCCAGAAACCACATCAAAAAATTTGGATACGCAGACGACTGGACGCTTGCGCAAGTCATAAAGAATTCGAGGTCACTGAACGCATTCTAACAAACGATTTAAATGCCCTAGGGAATTATTTCCGCAAATGGAGATTGCAACCCAATCCAACTAAGACAGAAGTGTCCTGCTTCCATTTGTACAACAAGATGGCCAACTATCAACCTCAAATCAATTTTGGGGATAGATTCCTTAAATATAATAAACACCCAAAATACTTAGGTGTTACACTTGACAGAACGCTGAACTTTAAAGAGCATCTTACTAAGACTGCTGCAAAACTCCGAACTCGTAACAACATCCTGCAAAAGCTCTGTGGCACTACACGGGGCTCCTCAGCACCCACACTTATATCGACAGCATTAGGACTGGTATACCTGAGGACTGAAACCTGAGGGCTTCAACTAACCGAGACGAATTTGGACCACACTCAATAGAATAAGGACGAACTGTGGCAGATGTTCCGACTCACTTTTTAGATGGGGAAAAATACAATCACCAAATTGCGACTGCGGCACCGAAAGGCAAACAGTAAAACACATGGTAGAGGAATGCCCGATTAGATCCTATAACAGCAACCCTTCAGATTTCCTGGCTGCTACAAAAGAGTCAATCGAATATAATTATAATCTAGATGTTTGTTTGTAGAATAATATTTTTGTATTTACCTACTGTTGTTTGTAATTTATATAATTTATATTATATGTATATATATGAACCTGTGATGTAGCCATACGCTAAATAAATAAAATTTGTACGTAATTCTACTTTTTTTCAATATAAGATCTATTCAATGACTTAAGAGTTTTTGAGGGTTAAAATATTATGATATTATATGCTAAAGCATCAATCAATCATTATTGAACCAATCAAAACCAAATTTTAACCATATTAAAGTTTACAATGTTTTTATATAATTTTTGACAATAAGGGGTAGTTTGCACTCGTAAAAATAATCAACGCCATTGAGCATGACATAGAATATGAAGTAGGGCGGGATGATCCCAATCCCAAGGTTTTATGCAAATCGATGCAAGCCGAAATCATTCTTTTAGGATGAATAATTTTTTTATATAAAGCTTCAATAAGGGTGGTTTTAAGTGTTGAAATATTATGATATTATATATTAAAATATTAAAGTTTAAAATGATATTTTATATTTTTTTAGTTTTCACCCCTAAAAAAGTGTAGAACGATTCAATATAGAAAATAAATTAAAGGGTGAAATAAACCTAATCCAAAATTTTTGTACAAATCGATACTGAACGAAACAATTGTGAGGTTTTGCCATTTTTTCAGAATCATTTCCTGGCCTATACCATACTGCCCCATAAAAAAATATAAAACTGGCTCAACCAGTGACTCAGCGGGAATACCTGCGAAAATGTTTAATTCCATTTCGTTAATAATATGTTCCCAATTATAAAAAGGTTCAAATTTATTATTCATTAAGATTTCAGACCTTTTAACACATTAGTAATAAATGTCATCTATAAGTTATTCATTCTTCTAACTAACTAACCAAAATGTGTTTTTTAATTTTATTTGGAATCATTTAAACAAAAGTTTTTAAAGAAACTCAATATTTTAAACTGCTTGGCCACCCACCCACAACGCTAATTTTAGATTTTAGGGGGCAACAGCAGGAATTTTATTTTTAAATTTAATATACAAGGTAAATCAACAATACATGGAAACATTGCCGCCATGGATTTAGAGGGGTGGTTATTGTTATCTTTTATATTCATTTGTCGTAAGAAATAATGTTTAATCTTATTATATTATTTTACGTTTTTGCTATCTTAATGTTGTTTATTTCCTATAACTTTTTCTTATCTAGTAGAATGTTTCTTAGCTTCTATACTTCTATTCCGTCGACGGATCATAAGTAAACCACTTGAGATTCGCAGATGACATAGTTTTAATAGCCGATAATATCCAAGAACTAAATGATATGTTACAACAATTAAATGTAGTTTCAGAAGACGTAGGCTTAAAAATTAACTACAGCAAAACAAAAATACTGAGCCGAGATCATACAGATATAACAATACAAAATCATACCATAGAAAATGTTGAACATTATGTATATCTAGGTCATGTTATTAAACTAGGAAAACCAAATCAAGATGCTGAAATTAAAAGAAGAACACAACTGGAATGGGACGCTTTCGCCAAACTAGCACATATCTTGAAAAACACCTCCATTCCTATAAACTTAATGAAAAAGGTGTATGACACATGCATACTACCAGTTTGTACCTATGGCTTAGAGATAGTAGCCCTTACCAAAAAATCTGCTAAAAAATTAGAAACAACGCAAAGAGCAATGGAACGAATCATGCTTGGAATATCACTAAGAGACAAGATTAGAAACACCGAGATAAGATGTAGAACGAAGATTATGGATATTGTGGAAAAAATTACAAAAATGAAATGGCGCTGGGCAGGTCACGTAGCCCGATATAATCACAACAGGTGGACACGGAGAATTCTAGAATGGAGACCAAGGACGACAACAAGAAGGATGGGAAGACCTCAAAAAAGATGGGTAGATGGAAAGGGTAGATAGAGAAAGATGGAAGCAATTGGGAGAGACCTACAGTCAGGAGTGGATGAAAAATGGTTGACAAAGAAGAAGAAGATACTTCTATTATTACCATTTTCCCTACGTATTTGAAGTGTAGCTTTTTTAAACACAAATCTTCCAAAATCTTAAATAATTTCACAATTTTTTTGAAATAGATACCAAGACTTGCCAATGTGTTGGATGCAATCAATGAAGATCCGTATCTCCCTAGAATGGGACCGACAAAACTGTCCATCTCAGATGAGAGCAACTCTTATTACTACTACTACTAAGGATTTCCACAGTTTTCACTGTCTTCCTTCACTCAACCGTTTTCTCCAATTTTCCCTGTCATTCCAGTCTCCATCTCGCAGAGTTCTTTTCTCCATAGCCTCGTCGATTTCGTCTCTGAATGACCTTTGGGGTCTTCCTCTGTTTCTTCTTCCGATCGGGCTCCATTCTGTGATGTTGTTTATCCAGCGTCTTCTGTCCTCTCTTCTGACGTGGCCGTACCAGGATAGTCTCTTCTCCTCTATATAGTCGATTATGTCTGATTGCACTCCCATTCTCCGCTTAATCTCTGCGTTTTCAATTCTGTCTCTTTTTGTAAGTCTACATCTTCTCCTCAGGAACTCCATTTTTACTGCTCTTATTCTACCTCTATTTCTCTTGTTTATTGTCTAGTTTTCGGACCCATATGTCAGGATACTTCTTGTCAGGGTATTATATATTCTTTTTTTGTCTTTATCGTAATGTTCTTATCCCACAGCACTGAATTTAGTTGTCTTATACAGTTTCTTGTTTATCTTAGTCTGTTGTTTATATCTTCTTCTGTTGTTCCCTGGTTCGATATTATGGTTCCTAAATACTTGAATTTATCTGTTCCATTTACTTGTCTTCCCTCGTCTGTCTCTAGGTTTCTCATATCATTGTTTTCTGTTGTTAGGTATTCGGTTTTCTCTAAGTTTATTTCCATTCCGTTGTTTTTATATTCTTCTTCTAGTTTTCTGAGCATAAAGCTGAGATCTTCTTCATCTTGTGCGATGACTACTTGATCGTCGGCAAAACTTAAGGTGTATAGGTATTCGTCTCTTACTGGTATGCTCATTCCTTCGCACTTTCTCCTCCATGGTTTAAGTGTCTTGTCCAAGAATATTTTAAACAACTCTTATTGATACTGAATAAATTTTTTGTTAAAAACGGAGATTGACAGAGTACCTCACAACTATTCTTAAATTACGTACAGAACTTTAAACAATATTTTATTTAGAAGAAACTTTACGACAGCCTTCTTTGAAATAATTATCAACGGGACTAAAGGTTCTTTCCGGTTATGGACGACGCCTAATAATAACACATATTTAAAGTGATAATGGGTTTTTAAAATATGGTTCTTTAATAATTTAATCTAAAAAACCACTAAAGTCAAATTAAAGGACGTTATTCTTTTATTGTGCGCAAGAAAGATACCTCTTGAAATAATCAAAAGGATAAAAAATATCTACCAAAACAACAAATAAAAGTAAAAGTGAAAGAAGAACTAACTGACCCTATTGAATCTGGCAATAGGGAGATTCCTTGAGTCCTCTATTGTTCAACCTGATTGTGGATGAAATAATAACAAAAGTAAGAACTAAAAAAGGGTACAGAGTGAAGACGATTTACAACGTATGCTGCACCAATTTAATATAACCGCCAAACAATTTAACGTGTTAATTTCCCCAAAAAAGACAAAATGCATGGTTATGACAGCAAATTTACTAAGATGTAAATTGGAGCTGGAAGGGCATATACTAGAACAAGTGCTGGAGTTTAAATATTTAGGCGTCACAATATATAGTTACGAAAAGTTCGAAACGGAAGTGGAAGATCAAGTAAATAGAGCAAACAGAGCCGCAGGTTGCGTGAATGAAACAATATGGAGAAATAAAAATATCGGAAAAGAAATGAAAGGCAGAATTTATAAAACAGTCTACAGACCAATAATGACATACTCGGCAGAAACAAGACCAGACACAGAGATGCCAAAAAGGATATTAGAAACAGCAGAGATGAAAACACTTTAAAAAATTCATGGCAAGACACTATGACACAGAGCTAGAAGTATAGATATACTATATAATAAGACGATCAGTAGGAAGACCACGTAAACGATGGAACGACACCTGATTGAAAAACAAAGTCATGTCTATATAAAAAAAAGAAGAAAAAGAGAAAGAAAAAAACAGAAGACTACCATGAAGATATATGTTCAAACCCAGGACAGAGATTCCACAGATTCTATAGATTCAACAAAACAACCTCTTTTCATCTTCGACCCGTTTGACGGTGTATGCTTCTAAAATATTTCTGTTAAAATCACGAACCATTTGTTAAAAGTAATGGCACATGCTTATTATTTTTCTTTAACCCTCAAAGGTAAAAACAGTGAAATCTGGGATTCAGAAGCAAATGAAGCTAAGGATTAATATCAAGGGGGCACAAATTGATCATTAAACAAGCTTTTTGGGACTCGAAGCCCAATAAGGTGAAGTAAATGTCGTTAAAATTTAAACTCCATTAAATTCTATTAAAATTCCAATTGCCACACTAAAATCCGGATGTTCAAACAACCAAGTATTGTTGGATCTGTCATTCCCAGTCCCACCAGGGTGTACCAAATTTTGTTGTAAATGTCTCCTTTTTACAACACCAGTAGCGAGCCAAATGTTGGAACTGGCTAAATATGTAGATTATTTGTTGCACTGCTTCTCAGATATGTCAAAAAGAAAATACGTGCACAACTCGTTCTGCACGTATACTTCAACGCTAACTGATCCACTTCTTAAGGACGTTACAATTTTTTTAATTTCTCGTCTAAAGGCGCAACGAAAGCTGTGTATTTTCTTCATGAAAAATTGCGATCCCTATTAGGATAAGTTTCTTTGCATTTTTTACCAAAATTGTCAAAATGTCAATTAAGTAAATGTTCAAAGTGGGTTCCGTTATTTTGTAAACAATAATAGAGCCCATTTTCAAATTCTGCATGAACTTTGGCAAATGTTGTTCTAGTAATAGCGTCACATGCTTGCGTAATTCTTTCTTTCTGCGTTTCGCTCTAATAAATAACTGACTTGAGGTAACCCCTAATAGAAAAAAGTCAGGTGGCGGTAAGTCTGGTGACCTCGGTGGCCATTAGAGCAACTAGAGCTGCATAGCGAGGAGGTTTTCCATCATGTAAGTTCAGTAAATTTATGCACAATCAAAGGTTTGATGGTGTTTTCCAGCATACAAACCTCCAAACATTCAGTTTTTCAGAATATTAAGCGTGACCTTCTCTAAATCGATGCGCGTTCTCATCACTCCAGTACCGACAGTTTTGTTTATTTATATTACCATTCAGTATAAAAGTAGATTCATCAGTGAAACAAATATTTTTTAACATTCTCGGTTCAACGCGAATTCGTTCAGACATGAGTTCACAAAACTCAATTTGTCAGTCTGGATCATTATCGCCTAGTTCTTAAAGAATTATTGTTTTTGTACGGCGGAAACTTACGTAATTTCAATACCTTTTTAACCGAGTCAGGTGAGAGTCCTCTCATTGCAGATACTTGACATATTGATGCAGTAGACTGTATTGCAAAATTTCCAAAGACCTTAATGTAGGATACATATTTGTCCGGATGCGTTTCATGAAATATTTAAGCTGTTCGTAAATAACACTGGTTCTGGGAGGCAGGTATGAAAATTATCTTCACGCGTTCAGGTATACTGTAAACCATCGTGACAACTACAGCTGAATGACCGTACAAATCATGGTACAACGAAAGGAAGGTATGATCGATAGCGTGCTAAATTTCGCCTGTTCTGCGCAGTGACGTCATGCGGAGAGGTGGATTGTTAAAATACATGAAAGGACTGTTTAATTTCATCACTTCAATATTTTATTATTTATAATTTATGGTTTTTATTTATTTTTTTTTTTTGAGATTATTTTATCACTTTATGAGACATCTGATCTTTCGTGCCGGATTAAGCGTTTTTTGAGACCGAGAGCTAAATAGCAAAGATTGTTAATCCGGTGCCAGGGATATTAAAGGATTTGGTCAACTTTAGTATTTAAAACTAATTAATGTAAGTCTGCTGAAATTAAAAATAAAAATTCTTTTATTTGTGTTTATAGCATGATTTTATTTCGTCTATAATACAAATAAAGAAGAGTAGTCTTTTGTATCATGTATTTACATTTCATTGATATTTAAAATTAGGCAGAAATTAAATTAAATATGTCCATACAATTCACAAAAATAGGAGGGGTGAAAAAACATATTATAAATGTTACGATAAATTCTGACCCAAAATCGTAAATATATTTTACTAATATGTTTTTATTTATTCATGAATGTTCTAGGTATACCTACCTGACGAAAATCAGCCGAGCCGCTATAAAAACCCCGTTCCAGTTCATTCGAGGTTGAAAAACGAGTCGAGCGCCTTCACCAAAATACGAGATCATTCCAGTATTTTCGACAATGGTCAGGTCAGGTCTAGGCGGTCTTACGGTTCTTTATATAAGGACGAAATTTTATTGAAGAGTCAGTCATAAGAAGATCGGTAAACGCGGTTTACTTGTACGAAACGTGAAATAAATACATTTGTAAAGTTATTTAATAAATTAGTAGTTAGCTATCGTGAGTTTTAATAAATTAGATTATAGACAATAAATTAGAATAAAGACAAATAAATTCGAACTATATAAATATACAACAGTGGAGTCAGAAGTGGAATATTCAAATAAAAAAGCGGGATTTTAAATAAATCTAATTTGAATTTGAAATAAAAAGAAGTGAAATATGGCTACAATTAATGAGCTCACAGTTACGGATTTAAGAAGACATCTTGAAGACAGAGAATTAGCTTCTACCGGAAAAAAGGCTGAGTTAGTCCAACGACTAAAGAACGCTTTAAAAGAAGAAGGTTTGGATCCGGAAACTCATATATTTGAAGACAAGCAGGTTGCTGTTGTCATCTCGTCGATTTCGAAATTAGAGAACAAGGTTTCTGAAGATATTTCGAAAGTTTCTTCAGATGTAGCCAAAGTCTGTGGTGATGTAGCCAAGGTTTCCTGTGATATCGCTTCTTTAGAAAGCAAAGTTTCTAACGAGATTTCTTCTCTGGAAAGCAAGGTTTCTGCTAACATCTCTAAAGTCACCTCTGAGATGTCTGCCCTCGACGATATAATGTCTTCATTAAAGAACCAAGTTGCTGCCGATATGTTGGCCTTCGAAGAGAAGATAAAAGAGATGGAAATGAAGATGGAGGAAACAGGGACAGCAGAGAGAGAAAACAATCCAATTATAGCAGAGACAAAAGAAGAGGAGACGAAATGTAAGTTGGAAATACGGCCGAAATTTGAAGGAAGCGGGGGTTATGTTCATGTCAAAGTTCCAACTTTCGACGGAAAATCGTCATGGAACAACTACATGAAACAGTTCGAATCAGCTGCAAGAGCGAATGGATGGTCTGAAAAAGAAAAGGCTGTAAACCTGACTATCGCTCTTCGAGGAGATGCTTTGGATGTGCTTCAGACCATAGCCGTAGAGGAGACGGATGATTTTGAACAACTTAAGAAGAGGTTAAATATGCGATATGGCCACGAACATTTGGAGCATGTATATCAGTCGCAGCTTAAAAATCGAAGACAAAAGAAAGATGAGGCCCTTCAAGAATATGAGGTAGATATTGCCAGATTAGTGCGATATGCTTATCCAACAGCTCCCGAAGACATGATGGAAAAGTTGGCCGTTCAAACGTTTATTGATGGTCTTCGTGATCATGAAATGCAGAGAACACTACGATTAGCTCGTCACAAGACGCTGATGGATGTCTTATCTGCCGCCCTCGAATACGAGTCAGCTACGCAGGCCTCTGGCGGGTATAGCAAAGTTAGGACTGTAAAAGAGGAAGGAGATGAAGATAAACTTGACCAGCTCGTTAATATGATGAAAAGCATGACACACAAGAAAACGAAGACCATAAGACCGAAGACAAAACCAGAACGCGTCGGCCTTAGGGGAGCAGCTTCGACCCAGAACTTTACCAAAGACCCTCTGATACTAATAGCTTCTTTGAAATGTCGTGAAGATAGTGTATATGTACATGGAGAAATAAATGGTAAAAAGCATACGTTGTTGGTGGATACGGGAGCGACAAGAACCATTATTCGCCCGACAGTTATAAACAGCCGTAAGAAACTGTTACCAACGAGGTTGCGACTGCGGACCGCTACAGGTGAAAATGCTAACATTCATGGAGAAATCCAGGTACAATTAGGAATTGGAGCAGAAAAGTTCGTCCATACTGTTATAGTTGCTGACATCGAAGAGGATGTTATATTAGGAATGGACGTAATGAATACGCATGGATTCCAATTGGATTTTAAAAATAAAGTAATCAAAGTTGGTAACGAGGAGGTATTTCTCCATCCACATGATGACAACACTATGCAAGCAGCCGTTAAAGAAGATACAGTCGTGCCTGCGAGAAGTGAAACAATCATAGTAGCGCGGCTACAGGGAATTGTGGACGAAGGGTCACCTGTTATGATGGAGCCTTGGAACCATGACGACGAAGTTGGCCGTGGAATCATAATTGGAAAGGAATTGGTGACTTCGGCTAAAGAAATTCCTGTGAGACTTATTAATGTCAATGACTACCCAGTGACCATCAAGAAAGAGACAAAAGTAGGAACTTGTGTACCTGTTACATCCATAATCCGTCAGACGACAACGTCTGATAATTCCAACGACAAATTTGATCAAATGGTTGCAGTTGCTGGACAGTCTCTGAATCAGATTAAGAAAAGGAAATTAAGGGAATTTCTTCGGCAGTATCGTGATATTTTCGTACCAAAAGGAGGAAAGACGGGAAGAACTACCGTTGTTAAGCATAGAATTGATACTGGTAATGCTAAGCCAATTCGTCAAACAGCGCGACGATTACCACAGGCGAAAAGAGAGGAAGCTGAAACGATTGTTCAGGAAATGAAGAAAGACGGGGTAATAGAACCTTCTACGAGCCCATGGGTCTCTCCGGTGGTCCTGGTTAAGAAGAAAGACGGAACAACGAGGTTCTGTGTGGATTACCGTTTGCTGAACAACGTTACCAAGAAAGATAGTTATCCTCTGCCTCGGATCGATGACACATTAGACACATTGGCTGGAAGTAAATTATTTTCTACTTTGGATTTGAAGTCTGGATACTGGCAGGTAGAAATGGACCCGGTAGATAAAGAAAAGACAGCCTTCACCACAGGATCTGGATTATGGCAATTCAACGTTATGCCATTTGGACTTTGTAACGCTCCTGCGACATTTGAGAGGCTTATGGAAAATGTGTTGAGAGGGTTATCTTGGAAAACATGCCTAGTTTATCTAGACGACATAATCGTCTTGGGGGAGACATTTGAGGACCATCTGAAGAATTTAGAAAACGTTTTTAATCGACTTAAAGCTGCCCAATTGATGTTAAAACCCCAAGAAGTGCCAGCTATTTCAAGGTAAAGTCAATTATCTGGGTCATATAGTCAGTAAAGGAGGAGTGGCCGTGGATAAGGGAAAAATCGATTCCATTAAGGAATGGCCAAAACCAACTGACAAACATCAAGTGAGAAGTTTTCTTGGACTATGTACTTATTACCGGAGGTTTATTAAGAAGTTTGCAGATATCGCTAAACCATTAACGCGACTTACAGAGGAAGCAAGAGAATACCGCTGGGATGTAGACTGCCAAAATGCCTTTGAGACCTTAAAAAAGCATTTAATCACAGCACCAATTTTAGGGTATCCACTGCCAGAAGGAGAGTTCATCTTAGATACAGATGCAAGTAATGTGGGAATTGGAGGAGTGCTGTCTCAGATTCAGGGAGGACAGGAAAGGGTCCTTGGATATTTCAGTAAAGTTCTCTCAAAACCTGAGCGGAATTATTGCGTCACGAGAAGAGAACTTCTGGCAGTAGTGAAATCAGTAGAGCACTTCTATCAATACCTCTATGGAAGGAAGTTTTTAATCCGAACCGACCATGCCGCCCTTAAGTGGTTGATGCAGTTTAAGAATCCAGAGGGTCAGATAGCCAGGTGGATCGAACGACTCCAAGAATATGATTTTAAGATTGAGCACCGGGCCGGAGTTAGCCACCGAAACGCTGATTCTCTTTCCAGAAGGCCATGCCCAGCAGAGTGTTCTCACTGCAACAAAACGGAATCCAAGGAAGCAGCAGTGCTAAGAACGACGGTGGTCCACGACGACTGGACGCCTACCAAGATCAGGGAAGAACAAGAGGGAGATCCAGTTATACAGAAAATCCGAAAATGGAAAGAAGAAAACCGTCGACCACCTTGGCAAGAAATATCGAACCTAGGCTCAATAGTTAAGACGTATTGGGCCCAGTGGGACTCATTTATCATGGAAGATGGCTTGCTCAAACGAGTCCTGGAAAATGATGACGGTTCAGAGAAGAGAAGACAGTTGGTGATTCCAAAGAGCAGAATAGCCGAAGTACTTCGTCAGTTACACGACAGTCCATCAGGAGGGCATTTTGGTGTGAAAAAGACCCTTCAGCGAATTCGGGAACGGTTTTATTGGATGAACAGTTCCGACGATGTAAAAGACTGGTGTAAGAAATGTACTATTTGTGCTACGAGTAACGGGCCTTATCGAAAAAAGAGAGCTCCTATGAGACAATATAATGTTGGAAGCCCGTTTGAAAGAATAGCTTTGGACATTGCTGGGCCATTTCCAGAAAGTGATAATGGAGGCAAGTACATGTTGGTAGTAATGGATTACTTCACTAAGTGGGTCGAGATTTACGCACTTCCAGACCAGAAGGCCGCCACCGTTGCAGATAAGTTGATCCAAGAATATATCAGCCGATTTGGAGTGCCTTTGGAGATCCATAGTGACCAAGGCAGGAACTTCGAAAGCGATTTATTCCAAGGAATATGTGATAGACTAGGTATGAAGAAAACAAGAACTACGGCTTATCATCCGCAATCGGATGGTATGGTAGAACGAATGAATAGAACAGTTGGCAAGTATTTGACAAAGATGGTGTCCGATCATCAGCGAGACTGGGACCAATATCTCCCGTTCTTCACAATGGCCTACAGATCTGCTGTTAATGAATCAACAGGCCAGACACCAGCCAGAGTCCTATTCGGACGCGAGATGCGACTACCTTGTGATCTAGAGTTTGGGTGTCGACCTGGAGAAGATGTAGCAGGTGAAGATTATGTGATCGAATTACGAAGAAGAATGGACGATGTACACGAGTTGGTCCGTTCCCATCTCCAAATCGCTAGTGACCGAATGAAGAAACGGTACGATACGCAAGCCGAAAAGGGGTGTTTTAAGAAGAACGATAAAGTCTGGCTTTATAACCCCAAAAAGCGAAAAGGTTGTTCTCCCAAATTGCAGCAGTTTTGGGAAGGTCCATACCTCATTATGGAGAAGATCAATGATGTTATTTACCGAATAAGCAAGATCCCGAGAGGAAAGCCGATGATAGTACACCATAACCGGTTGGCGTCTTTCGAGGGTGACCACGACGTAGATGAAGAAGTGGAAGTAAACCAAGTCCAAGATGTGTCTGACCTCACGTTTGAGGAATTCATGGGTGCCTATGGAGGTACCGGTAAAGCAAGACATGGTGTTACCACTGAAGAAAAGCAAGATCTACTCGCGCTTCCCGATGACTACTCACTGGCCCTTACCATCCCGGCCAGTATCAAAGACGCACCAGGGTTGGCATCCGTCTTTCGAAGGAAGTTTGGTCGAGTTGCAGAACTTCAATGCCAAGTGCCAGCTCCTGGTAAAACTTTGAAACTCCAAGATGCATCACGTTACCTTTTCTACCTGGTAACAAAAGACACTGCCCGTGACCAACCTACCTACCGAGATGTATGGGAAGCTTTACTTCGATTGAGAGAGCACGTACTAGAGTCCGACGTGCAAAAGTTAGCCATGCCAAAGTTAGAGTGCCACCAATTAGATTGGAGGGTTATTCGAAGTATGGTGGAGGAGATCTTTAGAGACACCGAAGTCCAGGTGTTAGTCTGTTGCAATCCGCATAGTTACTGGTGCGGAGAGAAAACCGTCCCTTGTCATTTTTATAAAACTTTAAGTTGTAAAAGAGGGTCCAGTTGCCGATACCAGCATGCCGCTCCAGTTCCAGTCCCGACAAGGTTCCAGGAGGAACCATCTTTTAAGAGGGGGGCAATGTTACGATAAATTCTGACCCAAAATCGTAAATATATTTTACTAATATGTTTTTATTTATTCATGAATGTTCTAGGTATACCTACCTGACGAAAATCAGCCGAGCCGCTATAAAAACCCCGTTCCAGTTCATTCGAGGTTGAAAAACGAGTCGAGCGCCTTCACCAAAATACGAGATCATTCCAGTATTTTCGACAATGGTCAGGTCAGGTCTAGGCGGTCTTACGGTTCTTTATATAAGGACGAAATTTTATTGAAGAGTCAGTCATAAGAAGATCGGTAAACGCGGTTTACTTGTACGAAACGTGAAATAAATACATTTGTAAAGTTATTTAATAAATTAGTAGTTAGCTATCGTGAGTTTTAATAAATTAGATTATAGACAATAAATTAGAATAAAGACAAATAAATTCGAACTATATAAATATATAACATAAAGTTATAATCAGCCATTCTTTTAATGACATATTTTCATTGTTAAATACTTAAATGTTCAAATACTGTGTAAGGCCACCAAATCTAGATGAAATCTATAGTTCCACGTGTACTTAACAGTGTCAATTTTCATATTTAATTTGTTTGTCTCATGTAACAAGTCCAATCAAAAATATTGAGAATGATATTCAACGCGTCCTAGTATGTAAGTAATAAAACTCTACACTAGGACTCAGCTACTTTGATGGACTGAGAAATACAAAGCACGTGGTGTTCGTGTGTATTAAGGTATAAAAAAAGCGCTTATTAAAAGCTTAAAATTTTTTATTATAAAGAAGATCTTTTCGGAATTGTATCATTCCATCATCAGTTTAATAAAAAAGGTTGTTAAAAAACATTGTGTGGCCACATAAAAAACATTCGATGGACATCTGGATTTAAAAAATAATAATCTTCATGTTATTTATTCAGGTAAATGCAATAGACTCTTGACTTGTGTAATATAAAAAAATGAAACTGGGGGCATCTTATATGACCCCCTGTAGTTGGTGAGGTTTTATTGACTTACATTACCTCTGATCTGTATTGGAGTCTAGGGCTAACTGATACAACTAGATCTGATAAACTGATATAACTAGATCAGTTAGCCCTAGACTCCATTACAGATCAGAGGTAATGTAAGTCAATAAAACCTCACCAACTACAGGGGGTCATATAAGATGCCCCCAGTTTCATTTTTTTATATTACACAAGTCAAGAGTCTATTGCATTTACCTGAATAAATAACATGAAGATTATTATTTTTTAAATCCAGATGTCCATCGAATGTTTTTTATGTGGCTACACAATGTTTTTTAACAACCTTTTTTATTAAACTGATGATGGAATGATACAATTCCGAAAAGATCTTCTTTATAATAAAAAATTTTAAGCTTTTAATAAGCGCTTTTTTTATACCTTAATACACACGAACACCACGTGCTTTGTATTCAACAGGTATACTAGCCACTCCTGGATATCTCCACTTCATGGTTTGTTCCAGTTTCACTTTTAAGGACTGAGAAATCATCCAAAGAATGAAGCAAGACTGCTACATGCTCCTTCCGGATTTGCAAAACGATTGAAAAACTGTGACAAACCGACTTAATAAATTAAACATATTTATTTATTTATTAATATACGGAATTACCCCCGTTACAAAAAAATATATATGTTAATTGAACAAAAAAGTGCCTATAACTTGTCAAGCTTTTTATCCGATTTTTAAATGAAGCCAATGAGAGACCAAATATTTCCAAATTGTTCCTATGTATAATTTTCAGTGTTCGCTTAATGGGCGAATGCATACCATAATTTCTACGGTGAAAAGGCATATAAAACAGATCAACATGTTTGAGATTTCTGGAGGGAACATATAAACTAATAGATTGGAGAAGTTCAGTGACAACAAATTAAAACAGCAGTTCACATCGATACTCCATACCGAGCGGACGTTAAATGGTTCTCTGTTATCAACATTCGACCGGTTTTCTCGATTTGAACAGATAAATGTGAAGTGATTAAAAAGCAATCAATTAGTAATAGACTTAAAAATAATAAACTCATCAAATTAAATTTTAAAAACAATACAGTAATTTATTTATAATGTTTCCAACGGGAAATGGACCAGGATTCGACAACTACATAGTTAGCCAACAAATACAAAATGTAAACAGCCAGCCATTACCAATCCAGTATCCATCAAACCAAATGAATTGTTACCCACAAATGCAGATTCCAAACAACACACAGGGTCAATCACAAATCAACAATATACAGGGTTATCCACAAATCTCATCACAAATACCAGGTATGTACAATATGCAAATAAATCAACCAACCACTAATTCTTCGACGAATATGATATTTCCGCCCAATCAAGAACAATATATAAATCAACAAAACGCGGCACACAACAGCAATATAAATAACAGAAATAGCCAGCAATACTACAGAATGTCATCAACAAGCGATGACGAACCAGAAAGTGCAAATGTGTCAACAAATAACTCATGGCAAGTAGTTAAAACTACAAAACGCAGAAAAATCAGATCAAATGTAGAAACAGACAAAGAAGATGATACCATTACACTATCGAACAAATATAATACCCTAACGGATACCCAAGAAAATGAAACCAATCAAAATGAAACAGCGCCAAGAATACCTAAACCACCACCAATATTTGTTTACGATGTAAGCGACTTCCCAGAAATGAGGAAAAAATTTACAGAAATAGCTGAAGCTGAACAATACGAAACCAGAACTATGGCAAATAATACAGTCAAAATAATTTGTAGCGATCCAGAAATATACAGAAAATTCTCCAGATATATGAGAGAGAACAACATTATTCATCACACATATCAACCAAAGGAAGAAAGGGCCTATAGAGTCGTAATTAAATACCTTCACTATTCACATGCAACAGAAGACATCAAAGAAGAACTGACAAAACTGGGTCACAAGGTAAGAAACATCATTAATGCTAAACATAGGATTACAAAAGAGCCGATAAATATGTTCTTTGTTGACCTTGAACCATCAGACAATAACCAAGATATTTATAAAATTCAGAAACTACAACACTGCAATATACAAATTGAACCACCTATAAAAAACAAAAATATCATCCAATGTATGAGATGTCAATTATATGGCCATTCTAAAACATATTGCAATAGACCATATGTCTGTGTGAACTGTGGAGGACAGCACAGTACAAGCAGTTGTAAAAAGAACAAGAACACACCAGCTACATGTGCTCTATGTGGAGGAGATCACCCAGCTAACTATAAAGGATGCGAATATTATCGTAATTTAAATAGAAATAAAAATATAGCACAAACTACATATAATCATCACCAAAATATGTCGCAAGCACGTAACAGAAACTTTATACCCAACACAGTAAGACCAAATGTAAGCTATGCTAATGCAGCGGGTAATAGACAACCTCCTGCTGCTCCTTCAGATAACCAAGATTCAAACACCATTCTTATGAAGTTTTTAGAAGAATTCAAAGCCATGTTTAATCAAATCTTGCAACAAAACAGCATGGTAATAAACATGCTAAGTAAACTCATATGCAAATAAAATTCTTTCTACGAATAGCAGAATGGAACGCCAATGGCCTGCTGAATCATAAGGACGAGGTGATAATATTTCTACAACAAAATTTTATAGATGTATTATTAATAAGTGAGACACATTTTACAGACAAATCGTATTTTAAAATACCTCAATATCTAACGTACCATACTAACCATCCAGACAAGACAGCCCATGGAGGTACAGCAATTTTGATCAAACAATCAATTAAACATTTCATGATGGAAAGTTATATAACAGACTGTATCCAAGCTACAGTAATTAAAGTGTGCTCATTACCTTACGAAATAACAATAGCAGCAGTGTATTGCCCTCCAAAGCACAATATTAAAAAAACCGATTTCGCATCCTTCTTCAATACTCTAGGTCCAAAATTTATCGCAGCTGGTGACTTCAATAGTAAACACACGTACTGGGGATCAAGATTAATAACAACAAAGGGGAGAGAGCTTTATAGCTTAATGCAAGAAAATAAATACTCATATTTATCAACAGGAACACCAACGTACTGGCCAACGGACCCCAAAAAAAGACCAGACCTCTTAGATTTTTGCATCATAAAAGGAATATCTAACACCTTTATGGACATAGTTCCAAGTTATGATCTATCTTCAGATCATTCACCAATTATTGCAACAATTAGCACCTGCGTTATTAACAAACAACCTACTCCAAAACTGCATGGACCTAGAACAGATTGGAACGTTTACCGAAAAATACTGGATGAAAACATTAAACTAAATGTAAGACTAAGAAGCCCTTCAGAAATAGAAGCAGCTACAAACAACTTTATGACATTATTACAAAACGCTGCAAAAGAAGCGACACCGAACGATGCAGATAAAAATAAAATCGAGAATAGAATAAATATTCCACTAGAAATTAAAAAGCTCATTGCTGAAAAAAGAAGAGCAAGAGCCAAATGGCAACAAAGTCGGAACCCAGCGGATAAAACTTTTTACAATCGCTTAGCCAATAAATTAAAAACACAACTAAAAATTGCAAGAGAAGAGTCAGTCAAAAAATATGTAACACAACTTAATAGATACGACCATTCAATATGGAAACCAATCAAATCATCCTTAAAACCTCAAGCAATATCGCCACCAGTAAGAAAAACCACAAACACACAGAACCAATGGGCAAGAAGCGATAAAGAAAAATCCGAATTATTTGCTGAACATTTAGCAACAGTATTCCAACCACACAACAATGAAGAAGATCAAGAAATTATTAATTATTTAAACTCAGAACAACCGTCAGTAAATCCAATAAAATTAACAACACCCAAAGAACTTAAAGAAGAAATCTTAAAACTAAATATCAAAAAGTCACCAGGAATTGACCTAATAACTCCAAAAATGCTAAAGGAATTACCAAAAAAGGGTATAGTGATCCTTACATATATATTTAACGCAATATTAAGATGCAATTACTGGCCTAACAATCTAAAAATTGCAGAAATACTTTTATTTCCAAAACCAGGAAAGGATCCAAGTGAAGTCTCATCCTATCGACCTATCAGTCTGTTATCAACAATCTCCAAATTACTAGAAAAACTTTTAATAAAAAGAATAGATCCAGGCCTTACAGGCGCAGACTGGATACCAAATTTTCAGTTTGGATTTCGACGAGAACACTCAACTATCCAGCAATGCCACCGAATAACCCATAAAATCAATTCCGCATTAGAAGAAAAGGAATATTGCCCAATGGTATCACTAGATGTACGTCAAGCTTTTGATAAGGTTTGGCATAAAGGACTTCTTTATAAAATTAAACAAATATTACCACCCTTCTTTCGAATACTTACATCATACTTGGAAAACCGACAGTTTAGAACAAAAGTAAATGGAGAAATATCTAAAATGCATCCCATTAAGGCGGGAATTCCACAGGGCAGTGTCCTGGGACCTTTATTATATATATTATATACTTCTGATCTACCAACTTCGCATAACGTAACAATTGGCACATTTGCAGATGACACAGTAGCACTTACCAGTCACAAACACATTAACATAGCTACACAACAACTCCAAGATTATTTGTATGAGCTTGAAAACTGGCTAAAACAATGGAAAATAAAAATTAATGAAAACAAGTCAACCCACGTAACTTTCACTTTACGACGAGAAACACCACCACCAATATATATCAACAATGAGGAAATACCCAGGACTAAAACAACCAAATACCTAGGGCTACACCTGGACCAAACCCTGTGTTGGAAAGAACACATCACCAAAAAAAGAAAACAAATACAACTAAGACAAAAAGAAATCAATTGGTTAATTGGAAAAAACTCCAAACTGTCAATAAATAATAAAATTCTAATTTATAAAACAGTTATTAAACCAATATGGACATATGGCATAGAGCTGTGGGGCTGTAGTAGTAAATCTAATATTGCTATTATGGAAAGATGTCAATCAAAAATCTTAAGAGCAATTGTTGATGCACCCTGGTACGTAACCAACCAACGAATCTATGAGGATCTCAATATCTCAACAGTGAAAGAAGTATACCAGCAAAAGAAATTACAATACATTCAAAAAGTGAACACACACTCCAACCCATTAATTTCCGCAATACCTCAACATCAAGTTATCCGAAGACTAAAGCGACGTTGGCCAACAGACCAGTAACATGGACCCGTGATTCTCTCACTGGAGGGGACCACATCACGCCAGAACCAAGGGACAGGACTTAAACTCATCACATTAACTTATAGAATATATTGTTTTATTCTGATTGTTAATTTATTAGTTATAATAAAAAAAAAAAAAAAAACAAATTAAAACATTTATTAATTTAAACACAAATACTAAATCAAAGTTATCTCGTCAGGTGTTTAATAAATAAATGTATTTTTGAGTGTTTTTAAAATATCTGTATAATTATGATTATTAATGTGTATGTTTCATTTATATGCACAATATGTGACAAATTTGTTCTGCAATCTCTCCAATGTAGTAGAATGTACTTGGTATTGTGGTTACCATATAGTAGACGCATACTTATTCCACTTTAGATGCGACCAAAGCATAATAAACTGTTATTAAAGCCCAAGCAGATAGTCTCAGACAGTTGCGAATGATAAAGCCTAAAGTGTTTATTGGATTAACTGTTACATCAATTATATGTTGTACAAAACGCAACTGTTCATCAAATGTGACTCCTAACTATTTTATTGTTTTTACATAAGACAATTCATTGTCATTAATTTGTATAAAAAATATTATATTTTTTAATACATCTATCTATCTTTCTTGCTTTCCACTGGTTTCGCAAAAGGTAAATATAATGTAGGCACTGCATTTTCTTTTAAAAGACAGTGATTTTTAAAAGACACTCCCATGAGTTTAGATTTTAAATCTCTATTGAAACTATCTGCACTAAAATGTTTTGAACAAATCCTTCCATTTTAAGGAATAAAATAGTCCTTTCGTTTAAATGTCTCTACCCAAATTTTTACAATCTTTGGATCGTTTGGAAACCGGAAAAACATAATATCTTTCTGAACCACATTAATTTGATTGTCACTAGTAGACAGAACTATTAGACACCTCATCTTTAAATAAAAAAAGAGTATCTTTTGCTTATAAAAATTAAATGATAATTCTACACTTCACAACAATACAAATACTATTATAGAGGTTGAGATTATGCTTTACCTCTCCACATTACGTCACACTATAAACGACAACTCCGCCCTCATGCGCAAGATCATATCTTTTCTTTTCTTTGTATCATGGTACAAATGATGAAAACTAATGACAGTTAAAATTCTCAAAGAACCCAAAAATTATTGAATCTGACAGAACCTAAAAAACAGATGTTTTCAACTTGTTTTGCAAAAACGGCAAATTAAGTTTTTATTTAACAAACAAAAAACTCCGACGGGCACTTATGATTAAAAATAATAGTTCGGGAGATAACATTACAAATACAAAAGATATAATAAGCAGGCTGATATTTACACCCTGTATAATTATTACACAATAATTATACAGGATCATCAACAGAATCGACAAAAACCTCATTAAATTTTCCATTTAAGCCAAAGTTTCACAATTATTGCTTCACCCTGTATTATTATTATTATTTATACCATTGGATAGCAGTATATTTATACCATTTGGTTGTGGTGGTTGGAGCCTAGTGAGTTGATGGGGGTGAGTTTTATTTCATGTTATTTTAGTTCCTCCTTATTATGCTAGAAACGGTTTCAAGCATTTTTTGATATCAGCTTTTGTTCGTAAGATGTAGCCCATTTAAGTTTTAAAATTAACACACTGTAGAGCAGGGGTACTCAAACGGTCGATCGCGAGTGCTTTTTGGGTAAATCTCGAGAAGAAAAAAAATTTTAATAAGTAGGTAGGTAACTAAACTACTGTCAGCAGAGTTAAACGTTTTTATTAATACTGAACTATACAAATACATAGAATGCTTGACTAAGCATCATTGCAATTCAAAGAAGCGGGGACAACAAAATATTGTCCACACAGCATATTTTATATTTACATATATTAACTAATTATTTTATTAATTCAATATTTATTATAATTATTAATCAAATTTGGGATGATATTCTATCAACTACAAAAATGTATTACGTAATAAAATAACACTGCTTGCGGCAAAAGGTGGCTTTATCAAAGGAACGCGGGGCACTTGTCAAAGAAAAGCCGTGTTGTTTCTAGACGAGAGACGGAAACATTCGAGACTTTCGTTCACGCCGATATAAATGTTGCGCCTGCAGGAATTGGAGTTATTCTGAATTGTAACTTGATAGCGATCCTACGTCGATACAAAGTTTATTATTAAATAGTGGAAAATGAGTGCAGTGAAGAAATCTAAAACGTATCATTTTAATAAGGATTGGGAGGAAGAATTTTTCTTTTCTATGATGAAGGATAAGTGCATTTGTGTTATTTGTCGTGCGTCAGTTGAAATACCTAAGCGTGGTAACTTAGAGAGGCATTATAAAACGGTTCATAAAAACAATGTAAAGGATTTTCCGCCACAGAGTGAATTAAGAAAACGAAAAGTAAGTGATTTGATATCTTGTTTGGAAAAAGAACAATCCATGTTCGCAAGACCAGCCAAACAATCAAAAGCTGCTACGATCGCGTCATTTAAAATATCTTATATTTTGGCGAAACACAAGAAACCTTTTGAAGATGGATCGGTGGTGAAGGAAGCATTTATTGAATCGGGTGAGACTTTATTTGGAGATTTTAAAAATAAAACAGAAATCATGTCTGCTATTAGAGAACTTCAGTTATCTCGTCCGACTGTCACAAGGCGTATTGAAGTCATGTGTCAAGACATCGCAGATAAACTAAAACATGATATCATGGAATGTACATACTTTTCTTTACAGTTCGACGAATCCATCGATATGACAGACACTGCCCAGCTGTGTATTTTTATTTGGATGGTATTCAATGACATGTTGGCTAAGGAAGAATTTTTGACAATCATTCCTCTGAAGGGGAAGACCCGTGGCGAAGATATATATGACGTTTTCTTAAATTTTGTAAAAAAACTACGAGCTACCAATATATTAATTAATGTACATTACAACCGATGGAGCACCAGCAATGACTGGAAACAAAAACGGTTTTGTGGCATTGTATCGAGCTAATGAAGAATTCCCTTCATTTTTTTCATTCCATTGCATTATACATCAACAAGTTTTATGTTGAACACACTGATTTAGTTCTTCACACGGACGTCAGGTGGTTGAGTCGCGCAAAATTCCTAGAAATGTTTCAAGAATTATTGCCCGAAATAACAGCTTTTCTAGACGAAAGAGGTGATGACACTCAGATTTTGAAAAACGAAAAATGGCTAAATAATTTGGCATTTTTGACTGACATCACAATGCACTTAAACACCGTTAACTTGGAACTTCAAGTTAAAGGAAAAACTATCATTGAGATGATTAGCGCAGTAAACGCATTCAAAAGTAAATTGCAACTTATGATAGATCAACTGAAAAGAAAGGATCTGAAACATTTTCCGTATTTGAAAGCAAGGATTCCTCAGTTGAATTATGATACGTATGAGGCTGAATTATCAAATAGGTACTTTGGGACAATTCGAAATGCGTTTTTATGATTGCAGGAAACTGGAAAATATAGCATCATTTATGAGTTATCCTTTTTCATGTAAAAACATTGAGGAATTAGCTACTGAAATAACAAGTCAGTTTAATATGAACTCATGTTCTGTTGAAAATGAGTTGGTGCAGATTATATCAGATATACATCTCAAAGCTACAGTATCTGATACAAATTTCTGGCGTTTTATATCTGAAGATAAATATCCGAATGTAAGGCAAATCGCCCTTCAACTGACGGCATTTTTTGGGTCAACTTACTTGTGCGAGTCTGCATTTTCTGAAATGAAGATAATTAAGTCAAAATATCGCAATCGACTAACTGACGATCATATGACATCATGCTTGCGATTAGCACTCAGTGGTTACGTACCATCTTATGAAAAGTATGCTGAGGACATGCAGTGCCACGCTTCAATATCCAAAGTCACTCCTTAGTTAAGTTTAACACCATATGTAACTCTTTTGTTTTGTAACAACAAATAAACTCGCAATTTTGAATAACTATGAGTTTTTTCATTGATATTGTATAGAAGAACCTAACTAAACCTAACCCAAACCTTGACTAAAATAATGTACCTATATTGTGCAGAAAGCTAATATCTATATATGCTACGGTACGCCCTACCTAGGTACGTAGGGTGTATCGTGTATGTACGACAACCCTGCATCACACACACTTGCAGTCTCTCAGAGTCGATCGTAAGTAGTCTAAAAATATTGAGGTAGATCGCCAGCAGTTCAAGTTTGAGCACCCCTGCTGTAGAGGAACATGTTCTAAAATAAAAATATAGAGACGGGTGTACGGACAGGCTAAAATGACACCAAACAAAATATCAGACAAACCTTAGATTTACAAAACATATCATATGTATGTTATCATATTATATGTCACATAACAGTGTCCCTCTCTATGGTATTCAGTTGTGCACATGTTCGTGAAGTGTTATCCCAAGCTGTGGCAATTATGCAAAATATCAATTTGACTGTAGTAAATAATCATGTTAGGGTGATATTAATTGTAATTTAGACTACCTAATCCACTAATCAAACCGTTGTATTTGTTTACCTTTAAAAATTTGTACCTTTAAAAGTCAATGTAGAGAATGCGGTTCATGAAGTTTTAAATTTAAGTCTTTCAATTCGTGCCGCAGCGAGCCAATTTGGAATTGCAAAGTATGCATTAGCAAGACACATTAAAAATTTTAAAACATCAGGTCAAAACAATTTTATATACAGTCCGAATTATAAAGTAAAGCAAGTTTTTAATGACGCCGAGGAAACGGAGCTGGTAAACTATTTAAAAACAGCTGCTAGAATGCATTATGACCTAAGATCGATAAACATTAAAAAACTCGCATATGAATATGCAACGTAAAATAAAAAAATATATATCCTGCTTGCTGGGACGATACAAAAGAAGCAGGAAATAATTGGTTTAGAGGTTTCCGAAATAGACATTCTGCATCTCTGTCACTTAGAAAAACCGAGGGTACAAGTTTGACCAGAGCAACTGCATTCAATAAAGAAACAGTAGCTATTTTCTTTCAATCATATAAAAATGCGTTGAGTAAAGGAAACTTTGAACCATCAAACATTTTTAACGTCGATGAGACGGCTACTACTACTGTGCTGCAACCTCCTAAAATTTTAGCACGAAAAGGACAAAGGCAAATAGGAGGAATGACTTCTGGAGAAAGAGGTGTTCTAGTTACTGTGATATGTTGTATTAATGCTGCTAGAAATACTGTGCCGCTTTTATTTGTGTTTCCGAGAGTGAATTTTAAAAGTCACATGTTGAAAGGGACACCACCTGGAGCAATGGGAGCTGCAAATCCGAGTGGATGGTCCAATGAAGATGCATTTTTTAAATTCCTGGAACATTTCATACCACATTTTAAATCTACTTTGCAGGATAAGGTTATTTTATTGTTAGATAACCATGAAAGCCATGTTTCCATACCATAGAAAGGTGATTTCATTTTGGTGCACCTAAAAGGGAAAAAGCATTCGGGATATTTTGTAGTCGTAATATCAGGAAAGGTGGACGAAACAGAGTTCCAAATAAAATATTTAAAGAAAGCACCTTTGCACACGGCTATACATTTACGGTTGAAGATGAAAAGGAATATACAACTAACATCAGGGATATTATACAAAAACTTCCTTAACCACGTACAGCAGGTTCATCCTCTCGACAATCAAACATATTTATCTTTTCAATAACTTTTGATAAGATTAATTTAGGGTAGTCTATGTATTATTAGCAGTTTATATTTTCAATAAAATTTTCACGAATATTAGAAAGTATTTTTGTTTTACACATTAAATTCTGGTTGTACAAGTACTTCAACTCGTGTCCCTAGGTACAACTCTTCGTGTTTGTAAGTACAACAGACCGGTTGTTCATAGGGACACATACATACATGCAAAAAAAAGTGATAAAATTGGTAGAAATATATAAGTTGGAACGTTGGCATTTTCAAATTAGCTTTACAAAGGTATGATCAACTGTCCAGAATTTATTATTTTTTAATATCTTTATTTGTCTAATTTATAAAAATCAAATTGTAAAAATTGTCCCTAGGTACAACATGTTCCCCTATGTCTAATTACTTGATACAATTACAGGTAAATTTTAGATATCATAATGTTCAACGAGTGTTGCAGTTTTTATTCATCTTGTTCATGTTTGTCACAAGTATTATCTAACTAAAAATCACTTTACAATGCGCAATTATTTACTTTGGCGTCTATTATGCTAAAAAGTAAGAAAAACCAATCACGCCTTTGTTGCATTCGATTTGTAAACAAAGAAATATTGTAGGTTTCAAAGCAGTTATTAGTACTTTCACTCTCGCCTCTGATGTCATCTTCGTAAGATGATGAACTTAAGACCTGTATTACATAACTTTTGCATAATTAAAATTTCTAATTCAAAAAATGTTATTTATAGACTATTTAAGTATGGTATATGATAAATAGGAATATGGAGAATCTTTTAACAACGTGTAGATCTTTAACCTTTACTACATCAAGCATTGTTGTGCATTCATTCTTAAATACGCACAAAGCCAACTTTGGAAATAAAAAAATACTTCTAGAATATCTTTATGCTTTTTTTCATTCATTTTTTTTTAATATATTGGTCCAAATAAGTAAAACTATCCATACCATCCATCCATGTAAAGTATTAACATTGTTGTATTATACACTAGAGTGCAAAAATTATCCGGACACTCAGATTATTATAATTTTTTTTTGTTTTTAGCATTGTTTAAATAGGAATGGTTTTTAGAGGAAGAAGAAGTAGCACGGGAAAATATTATGCGGAGCATTCGTTACATCACAAAGGCTTTAGGAATTTTTTTAAGTACAGTGTTTGATACAATAGAAAGATTTCGGGAAACAGGACAATATACCAGTAGGCTAGGTCAAGGCAGACGAAGGATCACAAGTCAAGTTGAAGATCACTTTTTTAGGTTATAAGAGCTACGTGATCACATACTATCAGCACCAGTACTTATTCAACGATTAAATGATGTTCATAGAAACACAGTTTCAGTTTATTCTGTTCGAAGAGGCTTAAATAAATATATATTAAGGTCCGGAATACCTGTCACGGGACCTCTGATAAACAAAGTAACAATCTTAATTGGGGTCTTGAAAAATGGGGTGTTATTTACGGATGAATCAATATATAGCAGATACTCATTAGATAGGAGACCTAGGATTTGAAGAAGAACTTTATCACCCATGTTTTTTTACTCTCAAGGTTCAATTTGGTGTAGGTGGTATAATCGTGTGTACAGGCATTTCCCTAAAGACTCACACTGAACTTGTTAAAATTCTAGGAGGCAATCTAAACGCTAAAAAGTATATTGGACAATGTTTGGAAGATCATGTAGTACCATTTGTCCCATTTGTTGAAGAAAACTTTCTGTTTCAAGAATAAGACTTTGGTTGAAATCCAGATTCCTTTATTAACTTGGCCTCGAAGAAGTCCGGACTTAAATCTAATAGAACATGCATGGGATATTCTGGTAAGACGTATTCGACGTAACCATGTTCGGTTTCAAATCAATAATGACTTGGAGCAAACAGGTTGTGACTAATGGGAGCTAATTCCCCAGGAAGAATTTGCTGCCTTAATCCGAAATATATTTGATCGAATAAAAGCCGTATTAAGGGGTCGTAGAGGTAATCAACCCTACTAAATATCATTTTTCATTAGAAATGTTCAAAATTTAAAAAATAAATTTTTGTTTCTTTGTAGATTTTAAATTTTTTTTTTACTTTGATAAATTTACTATTATGTATCATTAAATACTCATTTAAAAGTATCTTAAACATTTTTAAAGTTTTTAGGAAAAATCTGGGTGTCCGGTTAATTTATATATATATATATATATATATATATATATATATATATATATATATATATATATATATATATATATATATATATTTATCAAATTATTCTCGACCGTACTGTGTTAAATATTATAAATATGATAGATCTTAATATGTTAAATATGATAGATCTTAATATCAGTATCTAACAACATCAGACCAATAACTGACTACGTACCATTAATTACATTTTATAGATCAATTTACCATGTTCCTGATTCTTTCTCAATATTCTACTTTTGCACCTTATTATATGGATAATACTGTCACAATATGTAATTATTTACTAAAACTTATTCGCTAAAAATTGTACAATGGGAATTCACTCTATAAAATATTGCGGTTACCATAACTCCCAAATAAATTAAAATCAAAAAAATGTCATTTATTTAAATTGGATATGTTATCAAAATTTAAATTTTTAATCTTAAGTTGTAAGTATTGAAATATTCATTTTGTTTACATATATTAATTATAATAAATTTACAGTTTTCTCCTGAAGAAGTCACAAAATCGTAACGAAATATTGAGAAATAACAAATAGAGTTTCATTTCATACAGACCAATTGCTGAGACTACAAATAATATATATATATATATATATATATATATATATATATATAATATAAATTTAGGATCACTCAAAGAGTGGTGGCTTTTTCGGTCAAAAGGTGGAGAAAAAAGACAAGAAAGTGGCTACTTCATCTATTTATTGAAGACGTTTCGCTTTCTAATCAGAAAGCATCATCAGTTCATCTAAAAAGAACAGTATTAAAAACCAAACCGAAGAAGTAGCCATCTTCTTTGTCTTTTTTCTCCACCTTTTGACCGAAAAACCCACCACTCTTTGAGTGATCCTTAATTTATATATATATATATATATATATATATATATATATATATATATATATATATATATATATATATATATAAATTTCCGCGGTCAGATGAATGAAAATTACTTAGTTCTCGGGAAGAACCGCGTTGAAAATTTATTACCCCACGTTTCGGCTCCCATTTTGGAGCCATTATCAAGAGTGATACGGTTCCGTTCGGGTTCGGGGTCTGAATCTGCCTACTCCCCTCGAGACATACTCGAGACGTACCAGTATCGTGTTCTGTATAAATACAAGAACTGTCTCTCGGCACTGAGGTCTCAATCTGCTTGGTCCTTAGTGTCGAGTGACAAACGGTCTTACTCTGTGTGGCACGATATTTGGATAAAAACAACAATATTTTTTTTGTATTTTAGCCTTGTACAGGGAGGACACTTTTTACGCTCAGGGGTCCATCAGAGCGACTTTATTATGACACACAAGACACAATCCACGGTTAGATAGATGAGAAACAAATAAGTACACATACAAAGGAAATATCCATTTAACGATCTAATTTTTCATTCTCACACCTTCGTCTTTAAAGCTGCTTTCTGGCGTCTTTTTGATTTAAAATTATGTCTTCATTCATACTACGAAGTGGCATGTTGTGCTCTTTTAAAAAGTCATCAGGTAGAGCTAGAACCTGAGAAAAAAATCTGGCACTTATCAACTTTTTTAAAAGGTCTTGAATCGTTGCAGGATCGTTATTATAAATAAATGCAATTAGAAGAACATGTTTAATAATAAATGCAATTAGGAGTACATGTTCAATAATAAAAGACTTTGACTTTCAAATTTTGTTTCCTTCTATAATATTAAACTATGAATTTTTCAATACATCCTCGTATATAAATATATCGAAAATTCTGTTTAATGATTTAAAAAATTAAACTTCGAATAATATTTTACATAATATTAATAAGTTAATTCGAGACGTTACATACTTGCGAAAGCTTTTTAAAAAGACCCAAAGTAATGCTAATTTAAATATTTTCAGCTACATAGCCAATCTGTAATTACCGGTATTATAATGGTTTACATATCGCAAGCAATTAATTTGGTGTTACTTCACCGCGAAGAAGATTACAGTGAACATTAACATTAAACTTTATTTTTAATTATAATAAAAGATGATATTTTGGGTATGTACAGGGTTAGATTATTATAAAATAATAGCAATTAATTATGTTCTTTGTAATTTGAAATTTGAAATTTTGTAGTAGAACTCGCTAAATATCGTGTTTTATTGTATAGTCGTATTTTATTGCGTTTATTTTTTTTTTTAAGATAGAGCATGTTGTTTGTATACCACGACAAAGTTTAAGCATGGAGGGCTTTATTGGAATTTAATTCCTCATTATTAGTATCCCATGATATCCTCAGAATTCATCTGTATACCCTCAGTTCAAATTAATTAATTTTTCTTATCGCTTTTATGTTTTAGTGCCCACACTTCGATACCTTGTAATCTAGGAAATCTTTTTTGAATGGTGCTAGAAAGGTCACCATTGGAGACACTGCGGACGGCAGCCAGATGTTTGGTGGAGAGCGAGTCGTGGGTTCGAAACTAGTTTTGGGAACCGGGAATGGGTCCAACGGGCGACATACGTATAGATAAAACAGGATAAAAGATAAAGAAATAAACAAAAAGATAGATGGGTATTAGCAATTAGCAAAGATACGATAAGATAGAGACAGGGCGCCACTTACCTTTTTTGGGTTCATCATCATCATCATCATCAATCAGCCCATACTCGTCCACTGCTGAAAATAGGCCTCCCGTAGTTCACCCCACAAATTTCTGTCCTGAGCCGCCTGCATTCAATTTTGATGTGTCCGTTTCAGGTCATCCGTCCATCTTGTTGGTGGTCGTCCTCTATTCCTAAAGGCATCTTGTCTGGGTCTCCACTCAAGAATGCGTTTTGTCCATCTGCCGTCCTTCGTTCTCGTGACGTGCCCTGCCCAGTTCCATTTTAAGGTTGATATTCTTTTGATTGCGTCGGTTACTCCCGATCTACGGCGCAATTCTGTGTTGGGTATTCGGTCTCTCAGGGTTAATCCCAACATGGACCGTTCCATTGCCCTCTGTGTTGTTCGAATTTTGTTTGCGGACGTCTTAGTAAGTGTTAGCGTCTCCGCACCATAGGTTAGAACCAGCAGCACACATTGATCGAAGACTTTTCTCTTCAAGCAGATGGGAAGAGCTGATTGGAAAACATCTCTTAGCTTTCCATAAGCTGCCCATGTCAACCCTATTCTACGTATTAGTTCATTGGTCTGGTTATCTCTACTTAAGCGAATTTCGTGTCCCAGATATTTGTATGCTGATGTTTGTTCTATACTTGTTCCAGCTATGTTGATGTTCTCGCTCAGAACAAGGTTTGTCATCACTTGTGTTTTTGAGTTATTGATCTTTAAACCCACTTGTGTAGAGGCATGGTAGAGTCTTTCGCACATTTCGATGGCATGATCTATGCGGTCTGTTATCAGGACTATATCGTCCCCGAACCTGAGGTGACTAAGCTGCTCTCCATTTATGTTTATGCCCTTTTCGTCTAGGTTTGCACGCTTACACATGTATTCCAATAATGTTGTAAACAGTTTTGGTAAAATGGTGTCGCCCTGGCGAACTCCACGATGAATGTTGAACTTGTGTGTATTTTCATGGAGTCTGACGCATGCCGTGACATTATCATAGATATTTTTGATGACAGTGGTGTAGCGGTGATCTATTCGGCACTCTTTTAAAGCTTGTAGCATTTTCTGGTGGTTTACTGTGTCGAATGCTTTCTCATAATCCACAAATATTAGGAAGAGGGGTTTATTGTACTCTATACATTTTTCGATGAGGCTTTGGGTTAAGGGGGAAAATTAAGAAACCCTAGAAACGAAAAAAGATACGGAAAGAGATTAAGGTTCTGAGACCAAATCCAAGGGAAGATATCAACAGTTAATTATTACATAAATTTGGTCAACACAATGCTTAAACAAATAATAAATATATTAGATGGACTCCGTCCATCCACTTACCTACGAAACTTAATCAGCCTGATATTTCTTCTGATCGAAGGTATAATAATAATTTAAGGTAAAAAGCAAATATTCAGAGTAATTATTTTATCAGGAAAGTTGTTAGGAGTCGAGAAATAAAATTCATTGATAAAACAAAACAATATATTCAACAACACGATGGAATTTGGATAAATCTGATGATGTTAAATCTGAAGGTAAATACGAATAAAAAAATGCACCACTAATTATTAAATGGTGGTATACATATCAAAATAAACAGTTTTATGATCAAGAAATACCTTTACAAATACAATATAATAAAGCCATGCACAAATTAAAGTTATCAGCGAGAGAGTCTGATGCTATTTAAAAATATTCAACTAAAACTGATTGAAGAAAGCTCTCTTTGCTGTTTATGAACTTATCTCGGTAAAACGGGTTAAAAATGTATAACAATTATATCAAATAACAAAATGATTAAATTTAAATTCTAAAGATTACAAAAAGGTTACAAGAATTCTGTATTATATAAATTAAACCAACCTGCACTTGGTTTTACGTTAATTTCTATCTCGCACTGTAGTTTAATGATTGACTGTTCTTACTGAGAATTAAATGTTCGTAATAATTATTTATTAGAAGTTCTTAATAGCTGATTAAAAGTTCGTAAGAAAATATTAAAAAAGCAAAGTCAGTAGTTAACCTTAACGACAAGGAACGAAATAGTCGAACGCAGATTCGCCCAGATAATTGATGATAATATGATTACCATATTATTCGCTTAGATAATTGAAATTAATATGATTCGATAACGTACGATAAATCTCGATGACTGCTTCACTATTTCACTGCTTCTACTATAATACTTTACTTGTATTAAGCACTGAAGTTAATTAAATTAAAGGTAGTTTATACCAATATTTAATCTAATATGTTATTATATTTAAAAATTCAAACATTTAAGTGTATACACACTTATACAAAGAAAAAATTCACAGAGAACGGTAATATAACACAGAGATGATAATATGAGTCTTTACTAAAAGACCGTCCTACCAGAAGTAAATTCTTCCTTTCTTTCCAAATTTACTAAACCACTAAAAAATAAGGTGAGATATCTCCCACTCAAAAACGACAGGCCAGCCTGTATGTATTTCTAGGAAGGTAAGGTTTAAACAAACATACGAACATACGAGGTAATTACGGTAGTAGTAATTTGGAACGCGAGGAAAATAAAATCTTTTGGATTAGGTTCTTACAGAAAATTACTATAACGTGCCTTTTGGCTGCCAAAGCATCAAACAGAACCCGCCCGTAACCGGAAAAGATTTAGCCAAGGATTTACCAACCCGGCGTCTTTATTAGGTCGGTAGACTCCAAATAAATTTAATGGACATGGACGTATCAGCAACAGGAGTAAAGGAATTAAGGTTTGTTTAATATTTTAATCATAAAAAATGTATAACCTTAATAACATGCACTAAACAAACAACTTTAGCGTTTTAGCTAAGAATATATGTAGAAGCATATTTAGACACTGCTTAAAAGTGGCGGTTCGTGACTACTAAAAGAGGCGGTGTACAAATAGATAAATTTACCGTGAGTATATTTACCGGGCACCAGACCAAATGAGATTATGGAAAGATGGAGACAATACTTCAGCGAACTCCTAACACCAAGACAGCCGAAAGAGGAAACTGTAATGATAGAAGTAGAAGGAGAACATGGGCAAGAAAATTATATTCAAATAGAAGAAGTTAAAGAAGCAATTAACAACACAAAGAGAGGTAAATCGGCTGGTCATGACAAAATCACTGCAGAAATGTTAAAGACAATGGGACCGAAAGGGGTTGAATTTTTAACCAAAATTATGAACATGGCTTGGAACCGATGTACAGTCCCCGAAGATTGGAGAATTGGCATAATACTACCAATCTTTAAGACAGGAGACCCAAGTTCTTGTGAAAATTATAGAGGAATTAATCTACTTAGTATCGTCTCCAAAATATATGAAAGCATCCTAGAAAAGAAATTAAGACACATCGTTGAACCACATCTGGATGAAGTACAAAGTGGGTTTAGGAAGGGACACAGTACGCAAGACCATATATTTACGTTAAAACAAATAATTGAGAAGGCTAGAATAAAGAACACAGAAATATATATGGCTTTTCTAGATATTGAGAAAGCATTTGACAGAGTGTCCCAGGAAGCAGTCTGGAAAAGTCTGCAAAATAGAAATATTGACCATCAACTAACAGGTGCTATCAAAAGTCTGTATCAAAATAACAAGAGTTATGTACGTAAGGATAACTTGAAATCAGAGATGTTTGCAATAAACGAGGGTCTAAGACAAGGAGGTGTTATGAGCCCCACACTATTCATATTGATTATTGACGACATAATTAAGGAAACAAAAGCAAGTATACACAAAGTACATATCGGATATAGTAAACTACGACCGGTTGGTATAGCTGAGTGTGCATTCGCAGATGATCTCATGTTATGCGCTTCCAACGAAAGGGACCTCCAGAAAAATATAGATACCTGGAATAATGAGCTGGCAATCAGAAACATGAAGATTAATGTTAAGAAAACCAAGGTGATGCTAATAGCGAAAAATAACCGAAATGTTAACATAGAAATTAACCAACAACTCATAGAACAAGTAGATGCATTCAAATACCTAGGGGTTACAATAGACAGAGAAGGTACCATGCAGAATGAAATAACAGAAAGAATCAGTAGTGCTTCAAAAGTGTACCATAATCTTAGTAGAGCATTCATAGGTAAACCGGAAATCAGCAGAAGAACCAAAATGACAGTTTATAAGACAGTATTCCGACCAATCTTGATATATGGAAGCGAGAGCTGGGTTTTAACAAAGCAATTAAAAAGCAAGATACAAGCCATTGATATGAAATATCTAAGACGAGTCAAAGGAATAACACGACGAGACAAAATAAGAAATGAAGATGTTAGAGAAGAACTGGGCACAGAATCAGTACTACATGCTATTGAAACACAACAAATAAAATGGTTTAGTCATTTGTGCAGAATGAGCGACAACCGACCCGTTAAGCAAGTCTGGAAGGCTAAAGTGAAAAGGTTTAAAATTAGAGGCAGACCACGGAAAACCTGGGATGACGAAGTAGGGCAGATTTTGAAAAGTAGGGGATTGGAATGGTCAGAAGCTCAAAATAAGGCAAAAAACAAGAAAGAATGGACAAAATTCGTGCACAGAATAGAATAAATTTAATAGAATAAATATTTTCATTGAATTTGAGATGTAATGTATATCTGTAACCTGTAATTGTATTGTATTGTATTTACCTCACACCTTAGGGTAGAGAGGTTTTTGATTATATATATATATATATATATATATATATATATATATATATATATATATATATATATTTACCGGGCACTGAAAGAAAAAGGATTTTTTTCGTTTTTTTGGGCACACTTTCATTATAATTAATATTTATATATAATTAGATGACTGCATGGATAAAAAATTATAAAAATATGGCAAGGAAAACCGATATTATGTCATAAGATACCAACAACAAGAACAACACTAAAAAAATATTAAAAATTTTAAGGGTAACGTGCGCACTTAGTATTTTTAAATCATAAAAATAATAAGAACTTCCCAGCGTTCGCATTAAGCAGTAATTTATGGATTATGGTTATATAACTGTTTTTATTAAAATGGAAATTTACATGTTGTTGAGAAACACTTTCTCAGCTGATAACATTCTCAATGTACTTAGCCTTTCTTCTTTTCTGAGGCAACGGCCTCAGAACTTGTGTGCAGTTCTTCTCTTTCATATAGTACTTGCAGTTCTATTTTAATACGGTTTTTTTCTAGAAATGGATATACGTCAACAGTATCAAAGAGCAATTCGTCTAGAAAGTTTTGTCTTTTTGATATTCGTTAAAATGCCTTTTATTTTTGAGATTCGCCTTTTCTGAGGAAGAGGTTCATCGGTTTCTACTAGCCCCGAATCTAATTGGTCAATAACAGTATCCATTTCATTCCGAAGTTTTTGCTTTGTCTTTTCAAATGTCTGCAGGTCTTTTTTATACTTAATGGGGTCAGTATGAATCATCTGCAGTTGTTTAAAAATTATTTCTACATGTGGCATGATTTTATGAAAAACTGTTAACCAAACTATGAAATCTTTATTCTGTAATCTGTTTACATGCACTGGCTTGCTCAATTGTTGAATTAAATTTAATACTTTTGCTAATCTAAAATATCCGTGACTAGTATCAGATTATTTCGGTATTCATAAACTATATTGACTCCTTCTTCTTATGGTACCCTTTCCAGTTAGTGGATGTTGGCGACAATTCTGGCATACTACTGTCGATCTTGTGTGGCGCTAAAGAGTGCTTGGGCATCGAGGTTTGTCCAATCTCTTATGTTTTTAAGCCATGAGTATTTCTTTCTTCCGATGCCCCGTTTTCCTTTTATCTTCCCTTTCAAAATAAGCTATAAGAACTGGTACTTGGAATTTCGAAATATATGACCCAGATAAGCAGTTTTTCATCTTTTTGTTATTGGCAGCAATTTTTGTTCTCTGCTCATTCGATTTTAGTATTGTCTCCATGTGATTGAAAATTCCATCTAGTTTGTGATGATCGTGGTAATCGTTTATAGGCTATCTCATCCAATACCTACCTTTGTTCTTTGATGGTATGTAGTAAAAAATTAACAAATTCCAGTTAAATGTACGAAAAACATCCAAACATATGCATTAATTGAAGTTGCACTGCTCATTATAAGATTCATCTGATGTGCATAGTAAAGTACATAGTTTTCAAATGAATATTTATCTTAATTAATTAATCTTAATTATGTAACAATAAAACACTGAAAACTTTGTTTTCAAACTTGCACAAAATTTATTTTAACTATTATCACTACAGCTGTTTCGGCTGATTGCCGTTCTCAAGTGAGCTCGATTGAATCTCAATCAAAGCTCGATTGAAACAGGCAGCTCAAACTTTTTTAAAATGCATATCCTTTTAAGCGATAGATCGCTAGATATCGAAATAAGATATAATTTTGTAGAGTAACTCAAATATTGCTTACTTTTGTATGTAACTGAAGCGTGGACGCTAAAAGTTAGAAGTTTGAATAAACTAGAGATATTTGAAATGTGGGTATATCGACGAATGTTGCGAAAATATTGGACTATCCATACCACTAACTTCGACTTTTAAAAATATAACTTAATGAGATATAAGAGGTAGCACTTTCATCGAAGGTAGACGCAGATCAGGACGCAGACAGTACAGCTGGCTTAAGAAAATATGAGATTCGACCATCTTGGGTCAAACGATTTGCTAAGGTAGACTAAAGACAGATAAAAAATTGCCAATATGTTTACTGATATTCGATGGGCATTTGAATAAGAAAAAAAGTCTCTTTATTTAGACTCCCTTCTGCCTATATTAGTATAATTATTCTTTTAATTCTTATTTTGTAGTGAAGTATCACTGTGGTTTGTAAAAACTGAGGTTAATTTTGCGTAACTTGGTGTGTTTGTAAGTAAAATGTATGCATTTTAATTATTTAATAAGGCGGGTAAATTATTTTATTTCTTAGTCTTAAGATTGTGGTCATGTAGTCTTAGTGACATTTGCCTATATGAGTTAAGACAGAAAAAAAATCTCTTACTTATACTGCACACCTTATATATTATATAGACATACCTATTATATAACTAAAATAATACTAATGTATTAATAACATAGATCGGCAAATCTTTCAAAATCTTAAGTAACAACAGCCGAACTTTAAACTGATGATTGAATCATGGGCGCCGACTTGCCAAAAACTTTGGGGGGGCTTAATCTCCTCGGTGGGGGGGTGTATGAAAACATTTTTAGACTAGATCTTTATACATGCCAAAGATTAGTAAGCTAGAGAGCAAAATCTGGATCTTTTCCGTTATACGTATACTACCAATTATTTCTATTACGTACATCGCGCCGCGGCGATTAGGTTAGTTTCAGGTTATTATATCCTTATCCCTTAATCACTAAGATATGATAACTTGAACCTAACCTAACCGCCGCGGCGCGACGTAAAACGGGTGGTATACAATAACATTTGTTTAAATGTTGACTAAAAAAATTCATAAAAAAGCAAAAATCGACTTTTTGTTGAGCGTATAGCATTATTTGAAAGCTTGTGTTTTGATTGATTGTTTAAAAATTTTTAAGTGCAGATGGCACATTGTTATTGTTAAAGTTTTTCTTTCATAATAACAACGGTTATTATTACCAGTAAACCAATTAACTTTACGTTTACTTTTAATAAATATGTCCATCGTCTGTAAATTTTTTTATTGTTGAAAAATATTCTTACTTTACTTATCCTTTTAAACGAATAATTTTCTTTGAATTCAAAGTTAGATTCTATATAAGGCTACATTTTATTGTTAGTTTGTATTCCTTTTTGGCAAATATCAAGTATGAAAGAAAAAATAGGTAACAAAACTAACATAAAAGGGTTCAAAAGCTATTTATTTTAGATAAAGGTAACATAAGTTGCAATTTACATCAAATTATTGTAACTTGTATTGAAATCCTATAATTAGTATTAAATGAAATTATTGTAGCCTGAATAACAAAATAAACTAACTAACAACTGCTTATTTTTTAGTTTGGTAAACTGCCAATGTACGGTCATATAAGGAAAAATAAACATTTCCAAAACTGTCTAAAAACATACGTACTTTAAGAAGGTGAAGTTTTATTTGTCGGAAAAGTCGAATTTCCCGTAGAAAATGAAACTAAAAACTAGGCATACAAATGATTTAGATGTTCTTGATTTTTTAAACATAAATTATTATAGAATAACGGAGTCCAAATACTTTTTTAGGGCGCGATGTATATATGGGGTGGTATACAAATAATGGAAAAGATCATTTTTGTATTCTTGAGATTTTTTGTTCTAAAAGTAGGTACATAAAGTTCTTAGATAGTTTTGGACATTTTCATCTTTTTCCGCATTTGAACGTACATCGGCAGTTTTACCAAACTAAAATATAAGCAGTTGCAAAAAAAAAACTGTCATTAAAAATCATAAAATAACATGTAAATTGAAATTAGGATAACATCGAAGTTGAGGGTTTACCGGAAATGGCGGAAAATTGCAGTCTATCCTTAGAAGAGTGCAAAACAGGATCTTCTAACATGATTTCTTTTAATGAACTCGTTGATGACTGGACGAATGTCTATTTCATCCAAAATATCTTGATGGGCATGAGTAATTGCTAAGTTGTTGAGTCTCTTCTGTCCCATGGTAGCTCTAAGGTACGTTTTGAGACGCCGTAGGGCACTAAACGAACGTTCGTTAGTTGCTGACGTCACCGGCACAACTTGAAGCAGCTTCAAGCATTTCACAAGTTCCGGTAACATTTCCTTTACACTAGGTTCTAGTACAAAGAACTTTTTAACGTCGTTTAATGTATCAAGTTGCACATTCTTTTGTTTCGAAATGTCACCCAGCATTGACAAATGTAAGAGTAACCTGTCAGTGTCCAGATCATTTTGAAAAAGCTCTTTAGAACGTGTCATATCACTTTGTTGTCCTTTCTTTAGAACCGAAAGACACTCCCTCTCCACTGCAATCACTTTCAACAGTCCTGTTGAGTCGAATCTACTGGTAACACAAGACTTGACAGTTTCACAAATTTCGATGTATACGACTTTAAAATATTCAGCTGGTGTGTTGAATGTGTGGGGTGGTCCAGCCTCCTTGTTTTCGTAGCGTTGAGGAACGCGGCATTTCCGTGCTAGTTCCGGTTCACCTACTGATGGTGGCTTTACTTGTAAACAAAACTTCCAGAAGTCTTCAAATCCTCCACGCTTTTCTTCCAAAATACAGGCTAGGTTAATGAACATATCTTCTAAATCAGTTACGCTCAAATCAGGTGATTGAACTTTACGATTTACCTCTTCCACTGGGTTCATTACATAGCAATAAAGCTGTAAAAACAAGTAAGTCTTGAATTTCAGCATAGATTCCAAAAAACCTGCACATTTATAACCTGCGTCGTTCTTATTCGAGGAAGAGATGGTTTCAAACAACTCCAGAATACTTTCATAATTTTTCAAGATTTGTTGCACACTTGATGCTCTCATTGTCCATCGTGTTGGGCAAAGCGGTCGAAGTCCTACTTTATCACTTAGACTGGTAGCATTGGCACTGCTTACACATCTGAATATTTCCATCCTTTTAGGGGATTCTCTAACATTATTAATTATATCCTTTGCAAGGTTCATTATGTCTCTCATACAAGTCAGGCACCGAAGACTGTCTTCAACTGCTAAATTGAGGCTGTGGGCAGTACAGTGAACGTAAATGGCCTGATCCTGCACGTTTAAAATTAACTGTTGCAGTCCGTTGAATTTTCCACTCATATTGGAAGCGCCATCGTAACACTGTCCTCTCAATTTTTCCATAGACAAATCCAAACGTAAGAGGATGTCCTTGACAATACTGAACAGAGTTTGGGATTCAGTGTTTGGGGTTTCATATAGTCCAATAAAATCTTCATTGATGGTCAAATCATCATTTACTGTCCTGATACAAAATGATACCTGTTCGTGAATTGAAACATCACTAGTTTCGTCCACCATTATGGAAAAGTGCCCACATTTCTTCACGTTAACTAAGACCGAGCGCAAAACAGACTGACCTAGCAAGTCAATTATTTCATTTAGAATATCGTGGGATGTCCACTTATAACCCGAACGATTTAGCCAGTCTTTTAGTTCTGGGACGTCTTCTTTCCTAAGTTCCAAGAGTTGCAAAAAATTTGAGTTTATATCCTCATGTCCTCTAATTGCTAGACCTTGTCGGCATAGGAATTTTAAAGTTGTGAAAATAGCAGTTAACGCTAAACGGGCTTTTTTCATATCATTATTCATGTGTTCATTTAACTGGGCAGCTACGGTTGAGTTTGAAGCAGTTGACAATTTAAGAATACCCTCCTTGTGGACATTTGTAGTTTCATGAGTGCGAAATTTTTCCAAGGCCCTTTTCCAGTTTGAAAAGCCGGCAGAAGTAAACGCATCTTCTTTCTTTAAAGTAAACTTTATAAGGCCTTTCGCTTCTGCCTCTTTGCAAACTTTACAAAATGCTTTGTCAGTTTGTTTTTCATATTCTAACCAAGAATATTTGGTTAACCATGACTTTTGAAAGGATCTTCCCTTACCCTTACCGATGATATTATGGTTGCTGCTGCTGCTCAAATTTAAGCTGTTACTGCTGGCAGACGTTCCAGATACCGGAACAGATGATTCTAGTGCTGGGAGTGGAGTTGTGATCCTATCAACACGCGCCTTTTTAAATACAAACTTATCCATATTGTATCACTTTACAATAATTCACACTCAAACACTACTCACTGCTTACTATCAATCACATCATTCACATCAACATATAGAAACACGACGTAAACTAACTGCTTGTGACCGTGCAAACGGAACAACGGAACTGATTGCAAGAGCCAGAGCCAACAAGACAACCGAGGCGGTAGACAGTACGTTTGTTTTGTTTACAAAGAGCGCGCTAGGGGTGTCTGTAACTCATCCCTCCTCCCACCACTCCACGGCCAGCCAGGCGGCCACAACTTCAACGCAGTGACCTTGGAAAAAGTCACGTAGGCAATCTATTTATAACTTGCTAACTGGTGGAGTGGCGACAGGTAGAGCTACAAGTTGCGGTTTTTATTTTTATAATGCTTTTACTAAGTATTAATTACTTGCAAACACGTGTTAGAACACATTTACTAATAAACTAAGTTTGCCAATATCATTCTGCTTATATCATCATGTCCAATTTGATAATAAAGTAAATATGGTTTAAAATTACATGAATAGGCATTTAAAACCTTAGTACATGTATTTAATTACCTTCTAAGGATTTAAATTAATAGAAAGATTAATATGATGTGAATTAGGTTTATTTAAAGTAAATTAAAGAAATACTGAAATGCAAATTTCTGAAGTATTAAATGTCAATGTCATTAAAATAAAATGGATGACAACTTAACAGAACTTCAGTATTCCGAATTATCGCGAACTTACATTGGCGGAGGTTAATTCTCTCGTTCATTTCCATGAGATTGTTCTTTTCAGCACATTCTGCGGCAATCAAAAATCTGTTTCCGATGCTTTATATACTCTTTACTCCTACGCCCCCCCTAAATTATTTTTGAGGGGGCTTGAGCCCACCCAGGCCTTATGGAGTCGGCGCCCGTGGATTGAATCGTGGCTAAAAGCATATAACAATTTTAAATGTATACTGATTAATAAAAGGTGATTGGCATTTGGCTAGTGTCGAAAAAGGTTAATGGACCGAATTTTGTAAACCTAGTTACAAAATAGAACCTCTTTACATTTACTTATTACTTGCATAATATAAAATTCTTATTTGTTGTAATTCGTCATGTTGAACTTTTTATTTTACACTTAACGTATTGTTACGTTTAACTACTAAATGATTTAATGTTCAAATAAATCAATAAAAAATATCATATACAAAGAGTTTCAGAAAGAAGGTCTTTTAATGTAGGATATGAATGAAGAGTCGAAACAAGCACAAGGGAAAATGAATATTTTGCTATTTTTAAAAACATATATACACTCACCGGCAAAATTAACGGAACACCTTAAAAATGGGACATGTTAGATGACTCGAATTTCCTAAACCTGTTGTCCGATTTTAGTGATTTTTTTAGTATGTTATAGGTATATTATTTAAGAATATCAATGAAATAATATTGTTGCTAGACAGGTTAATGTCATTTTATACCGGGTGTAACAATTATACTGTGTTTTTTCCTTAAAGTTCGAAACACCCTGTGGAATATTCTAGCATATATAAAATATTGAAACTAAAGCTTAATTATAGTCTCAGGCTTTCTTAACATTTTCTTTTTTGATTCATTTGCTTGTGTTGGATAATAAAAAAAAGTTAGGTACGTTAACATCTAGCCATGTTTTTCATCAATAAATGCTCATTTTCTTCTTAGTTTCACCAGCATATTTAAAGGAACAACCATAAAATCTGAGTATTTTCTCTCTAGTCGATATACTGTTTAGATAATATCATAATACGAATGTTGGTGAAGTATTTTGAATTTATATTACAATGGTAGTACAATATAAAACCTGTTTAAGAAGAAATAAAACACAAAGATGTCAGACTCAACAAAATACGGATTTTAAACGCATTAACTTTATTGTACCTACAGTTTGAACTTAAATTGGTTTTTTATGCATTTTTTTGGCTTTAATAGCGTGTGTTTCCCCTACGAGCCCTTACAACTGCAGTTATTCGTCTTCTCATACTTCTGATACCGCTATCGATCAGTTGTTGGGCAGTCTCTCCCATTCCTCAATCAAAGCAATTGTGACTTCCTCTCTGTTTTGAATAGCAGGAACCCGTGCCCTAAGTTTTCTGCCTAGCATGTCCCACATATCCTCTATCGGGTTTAGGTCTGGGGAACAAGCTGGCCAATTCATCGTTGTTATACCCACTTGTAATAAGAAATATCTTACACAGTCTGCGACGTGTGGGCTCGCATTATCCTGCATTAAAATAAAATTTTCGCCAATATATGGTGAAAAGGTAAGATATTCTCCAAGACCACATGGTCTTGGAGAATATCTCTGATATACTTATCTGGTCTTAATGCTCCATCATCAATCACCACTAACTCTGTTATTGCTCCCAAACATATACCGCCCCACACCATAATTGAACCTCCGCCAAAAGGTACGGTCGTAGTAAAATTGAAAGGGACATTTCATTCTCCTTGGCGTTGACACAATCTTTCTCTACCGTCGATGTAATTTACACAGAAACGGCTCTCGTCCGTAAAGAGAATTTGACTCCAGTGGTTATCATTCCAATTTTGATGTATTCGACCAAATTGTAGTCGTGCTAAACGATGGTGTCTTTGGAGTCTGGGAGCTTTTATTGGCACATATGACTTGAGACCGGCTTTTTTAAGTCTCTTTCTTACTATGCGCTTAATTAAATACAAGTTTGTACTTGTTATGAACAGACAGAATTACTGTAAAATGTAAAACACAATACAAATAAACAAATTAATTTGACATTTAAGACTTTCTTGTGACAAGTAGCTTTCAAAGCTATGTAGATATAGTCTATAAAATACAAATATAAAGAAATATTGCATTAATAACAGGTTCCTTTAAATTTGCCGGTGTGTGTATTAAATTGTTAACTTCTCATAGCCTACTTTAGGCTTGTTTATTAAACTAAGCAGAAAATGAGGATTTATTGATGAAAAACATGGCTAGTTGTTAACGTACCTAACTTTTTTATTATCAAACATAAGCAAATGAATCAAAAAAGAAAATGTTAAGAAAGCCTGAGGCTATAATTAAGTTTTAATTTCAATATTTTATATATGCTAGAATATTCCACAGAGTGTTCCGAGTGTTTTAAGGAAAAAACACAGTAGGATTGTTACACCCGGTATAAAATGACATTGACCTGTCTAGCAACAATATTATTACATCGATATTCTTAAATAATATACCTATAACATACTAAAAAAATCACTAAAATCGGACAACAGGTTTAGGAAATTCGAGACATCTAACATGTCCCAATTTTAAGGTGTTCCGTTAATTTTGCCGGTGAGTGTATATATATATCTATATATATATATAATATATATATATATATATATATATATATATATATATATATATACTAGTTGACCGATTGAACCCACCACTCATCTGAGTGATCCTTATTTATATATATATATATATATTATATATATATATATATATATATATATATATATATATATATATATATTAAGGAACACTAAAATCGATTAAATTCCAAGATTATTTTGGATTTACCCATTTTGAAAAAATATTTAGTTCTTACTGAAATATTTTATTTTTTATTATTATTAATATTTTACACATATGAAATTATTACTATTAAAAATAAATCTCATGGTATCTGGACACTCCCATTAGATATCAACCAATATCAGGCACATATCAATAATAAGCTACTCCTGCATCAAACCTCCAAGAATGATCTTAACGACTTGAATAATTGCATAATAAACGCCTTACAAGAAAGTCACCGAGTGCACTATCCTAAAAGAAAATCAGATAGTAAAATAAGTCCATATACTAAAACGCTGCTAGATCAAAGAAGACAAATGTGAATCGATGAGAATGCAGTCAACCACACTTCAAAAGAACTGAATAAAACTGTTTCGAAGGCAATCACGAGAGATTTAAGGAAATTTAAAACCGATAATATTAAACGTACTATACAGAAAAATAAAAGCTTAAAAGTTCTACGTAGAAAGCGAACCAATGGGAAATGCGAAATTCATAAATTAAGAAACAAGCATAATGAAATAATATCACGTAGAGACGAGTTAATACAGGTCGTTGAAGAGTTCTACGAGGAATTATATGGAAGTAGACGAGAATATCAAACAGAAATAAAAACAGCCATTTCAAAGAAGATCATGAATCAAGGTTCCGAACCAATGCCAGAAATAAAGGTAGATGAGATTCAATAACGTCGAAACAACAACTAATAAACAGAGCTGTCTAATTAGTAGATTTATGGACTGTGTAGGTTAATCCCATGTTTCATGTTGACTATATTGGTTTTTCTCCTGCAAGAGATATTTAAAACCTTGAATATCTCAGGATTACGTTTGTTGTAGCCCTTGACGATTTGTCAAGATAAAATACACGACAAACAGAAAGTGTGGAAAGATAAACCGGATTTTTTTTCATTTCTGGACTATTTTCGTTTTTTTCCTTATACCCCTCATATGCTAGGACTGGTCGTATTATTGTTTTGTAGAATTAGTTTTGCTTTTATATTTTAAGATATAATTAAGAGTTATAAAAGAACATCGAGACCAAAACAGCATCTGTTGGCCGTGTACATTTTGCGGTTTATTAGACGGTTATTTATATTTAAACGGTTCCCCCTTTATTTGTACCCTACTTTCAACTTTTTTAAGGCTTGCTTTTGTTAAACTTACAAACTGATTTAGTACTGCCGCGTATTTCATTACTTTGATCATTTCTCTTCTATTTACTGAGTCGTGAGCTACCTTGTAGTCTATAAATATGTAGTAATTATCAATGACATATTCCAGTGTTTTTTCTAAAATTTGTGTCATAGTTGCAATCTGATAAAATGTCGATTTACACCTTTGAGACCGGTGTCTTAGTGTACTGGAGAATATTTTATGCGCTGAATCTACGAGTGTAATTCCTCTGTGGTTAGAGCATTCAAAGTGATCTCGTTTTTTGTATATTGTGCAAAGTATTCCAATATACCAATCACTGGGAGGGGTTTCTGCGTGCATATTTTTTTATGGGCTACTCTAGTGCAATTATGGTATCGTATTTGTTAACAGATTTGTTTATGTTAACAGATTTGTTTCTGGCTAGTTTTTAACTGCGTCTTTAACTTTATTGAAATCGTTGGCAGTTCCTCTTCACGCTCATCTATTCCGCTAACCTCATCTCTTTTGTCTTCCAGGTGTTCTTCTTATTCCTTTATATTCAGTACCCGGTTAAAATGTTCCATTGACCGATTCAGTACATTTTGTCTTGTTGATAATAGGTCACCATTCAGATTTTTCCAATGATTTGTAGTTGTTGTGACTTCCTTTCTGAATTAACTCTTTTAGAGAATGCTAGTTCTTTCTCTCTGTTAAGGTTTTCCCTACAGGTAAGTTCCTTATTTAAGTAGTTCGTTTCTTTCTTTTGTGTATCCTTTTTTCTTCTCTTCTCTTTGTCTGATAATTATCTACAGTTGTTTGGATTTTTGTTTGTCGAGTAAGCATTTTTCGGCAGGTTTAATGGTTTTTTTCTTGCATTTATCGTCAATATCTTCCTTTATTTTGGTGTATCTAGAGCCTGCAACTTTCTGGTCTTTTTCGTGGATATTTTGTTTATATTAATTAATAATTTACATTCTTTAAACATTTTTCCTTTTTTTTTATTGAATTCTTGAATGAAAGTGTGCATGTGTTACGCAAACTACTGTAAATCATTCACGCATGAACAACCCTAATACAGATTATGTAGCTTATAATAATCTTGGCAGATAGTATAAATCATTTAGTGTGGAACTAGTATCAAATCTCTAATATCGCTATTATCATATTTACACATTCGTGTCTATAATGTAAATTTGAAAATACACTCTCGATATTAGCTCTGATGTGATTTCTAACTCAACATCGTTTTAATTAGCACTGAGTGAAATTTACTTGAAGTGAAATATATAGACTAGAACAATCATATTTGTTTATATACAGTTAATTAAGGTGATTGTGGTGCTAGAGTGTTTAACATCTTATTTTCTACAAGACTGGATACTTAATAACATAAAACATTAAGGAGGATGTAGGTATTTTATAGCTTTTTCAATTTTAATTGGGGAAGTCAATACCAGCGCTTTGCCTAAAAACTATATAGGCAAATTATACAAATAATATTATTTATATGTGTTTATAGTTATATGGTGTTCCCATACCTGCATAGTTTATAAAAAATATTAAATAGAGGGCCAAAAAAGATAGAAAAATTAACTCCGCCCACTAGAAGAAAACGAGGTAGAACAAGACGGTGATGGAAAGAAGATGTCGAAGATGAAATGACCGCCAGAGAATTAAAAACTGAAGAAAGGTTAAAGAAATAATAAATAAGACTTACTCACAATCAATTTAATTTAACTATCAGACGACCGGTTTCGCTTTCTACAATATGCAAAGCATCCTCAGATCTCGATACAAAGTTAAATAAATGCTGAAATAATAAAAACCAATATTAGGGTGTTGTCTAATAACGATAAACAAAGTAGATGTTGTAAATTACAATAATTATGCCAATATTACATGTCTGTAGTTTTATTTAAAAGAGCAAGTTGAATTAAAAAGTATAAAAGTTTTAAAAGTTTAAACAGACAAGGTAAAGCCCACAAATTGTTATAAAATAGTCTATTAGATTGTAATAAATTAATAAATCAGCAAATAAATAAAATAAACATTACTTACATGCCGGTACTCTATTAATTGATGGATGGTAGAACATGGTTGAAACTACTATGTTTTGTTGAATGGAGAACTCAATTCTATTATTGCAGTTGTTTGACAGTAAACGGGAAGTTCCTGCCCAAACATTAATTTTGATAGTCCTTTGGTGATAAGTCGTTGTTTTAGCGTGAGGATTTTCGTCTGCCTAAATGTGCTCGTTATGATGGTTTGTTATTCCATTTCTACTGACCGTAGCCTCGTCGGTAAACAAAATATTTCTAATAAAATTAACATTTTGAGTGTTTTCCAATAGCAACCAATCCAATATTCTTCAATATTCTTCAATTCAACCGTTGTTAAGTAATAGGGTTTAAGCAACTGATCCTTCAAAGGCCTCCAAACCCTTACGTGAGGAACATTTAGTTGAGTTGCTATTATCCTTGTACTTGTTTCAGGGACTTCTTTAATAATTTCTAAAATGCCTTTATCAGTTGCATCCATTATTGGACGACCACCATTGCCAGCAACTCTGTGGTTGGAATGCACCATTTCTCGTAAACGACGATCAATGGTCAGAAATAATCGTGTATCGGGTGTATTTCGATTGGGATATTTTACTGCACACCGCCTTGCGCCTGTTGCACTATTTCCTTGACATTCACCTACGATATTCCCGATAGTTTATTGAAATCATAATTTAATCTGATCCAACTTACCCAAAGTTAAATGATTATCTGCCATTTCCTGAAATGTGTAGGCCATTGTAATATCAAAATTTTTAATATTAATCTTATTCACACAATAAATGATAGCTTCAAATTATTGATTTTTATTGATGAAACAGTTTGTAATTATTTTATCCGTAGAAACTAATTATAATTTTATGGCCCACTAGGAAAAAACTAGTTTTTCGAAAAAGTGATAAAAAGCAAAAAAGTTTTAAAAATATTGTGTTAAACTAATGATGCCCCAAAATTCATTTGATTTGAACGTACTCAAATGTTTGGGGGTTTTAGGGCTGCACAACCCCCTTAAATTTTTTCTGTGCGCTCTTTACTTCCGGACTCTGTGTAGTCTTTGTCATCTTCGCTTTCATTTAAAAACGGATCTTGGACACTGTGTTCAGAATCAAACTCAGAAAAGTCTATGGTCCGTTTACATGCACTCTGTTGTAATATAACGTAATGGTGACACAACGAGACTTACTACAGAGGCGCCATCTATGAGAAAACAGCTGAATATTTCCATTTGAAACATGAATATGGTTTTAAAGTGTGCAATTTTTACTTTAACTCATTTTTGACGAAATTGTGGCTTGTCCCATTCTGGTCTCAAGGTCTTCAATTCATTGATTTCAATTCTATTGACCGTGATACCAACATCAACCCCGGCTTCTCCCCCGACCCCAGAATCACTGCTTCTATGAAAATATTCTCGAAGTACAAATTAAAAAGCAATGGTGACAAGATGCACCTCTGTCTAACCCCACGAAGAATTTCAATTAATTCAGAAGTATCTTTAGAAGTACTGCAGAATATCCTTTGTACATATAGAACCTATACTATACTTCGGTACCGCTTTCTTTTGGGTTGATACAAGTTTTAAAATATATAAGTATTACATTGATAGCAATTATTGTATTTTTGCACTTCACCTTCAAGAGCTGTTGAGCTTTGAAAATAAATTGTCAGATCAGCATACCTCCCATATGATGATCCTGAACAACCAAGGGAGTTGAAACGGCTTGTAAGAAATTGCAAAAAATTTAACATAATTAATTATTGTCTATGGTGCGAATTCCCACCGTCTAACTTGGAGTAGTACCAACACCAATAATTGAGCTGAGTCATTAACACAGTTGTTATGATATATCATTTAGACACACTTAACGTGAGAAATAAACCAACTTTCGTAATTTGACAACAAGAAGTAACACAAAGAAGTAACTGATACACTGGCCATAACCAACGTGACTAGAACTAATAAAAAATTGGATCTATAAGATGAGGTTTGTGAATTAGACCATCCATACATCTGTTTTGAAATAACAGGTACTAAGCCTATCAAAGAAATTTATCGTAACACTCGTAAAACAACCTGGGAAGCATATTAAGCAGAGCTGAAATACTGTTTACGAAGGGTTAAGGCACGAGAAAACATACATTGGACCTAGAAATGGCCGCCGAACAATTTCAAGAAGTTGTCATATCTGCATTTGAAGACAACTGTCTGGACATAGTAAGAAATTACAACAAAAAAGTATACTGGTAAATTGACAATTTGCAAATCAAAGAACAGAAGTCAGAGGAAAATTTAATTTCACCAGAATATCGCCTGGTGAGTGGGGGGATTATGCCATCGTCTGACTTAATATACTAAGGAACTGAAAGTCGCAAAAGGGAATTCTAAATAACGCATTGTAAGGAGAGAGAACAGACTGGATGAATGTCAAGTGTCCGTGGAGTCATCCCAAAGGACCCTTATACAAGCATTCTTTCACTTCAAAAAGAGTCAATTGAAATACACGTAAAATTGTGATTATTTACGATTTTTTTATTGGAGCAATGCCAAAAGTTTACTTTAAAATAAGTTCTTTTTGGCCGCTGCGATTTCCACTCCAGATTAAAAGAGAAGAATCTATTATGTCAAGCTACTTATACCATAATATATCCTAAAAGCGATGCTGTTTTTTCTCAAGAAAATAACCTGGTTTTCTGCAATGACATAGAAGACTGTTGTAGCAAATATGATTATATCTATATACTTACCAGATGAATTAATTTTATATCGGCAGTTCAAAATATGTTCATGTATCAGTTCATGTGGGGAAGGCAACGGGAAACCACCCCAATTATTTCTCCCGAGTAAAGTTAACATGGCTCAATACAATCGTAACGGAAGTATTACTGATCATGGATCACGGAAACAATGATACAATTTTAGAAGTACGACAACTTTAAAAATGTCTAGCAGTACAATCAGATTAGGTACCTGGAACGTTAAAAGCCTCTATGAAGCAGGTAAGCTCAGTAACTTAGTTCAAGAGGTTAAACGTTTAAAAATTGATATAATGGGCATCAGTGAGCTCCGGTGGCCTGGAACGGGAATATGTGAACAAGATGAAGGCACACTATACTATTCTGGAAGTGCAGAAGATGACACACATCATAGGAATGGAGTTGGCTTATTTATAACGTCTAAATTTAAGAAATATGTGAAAAATTTTATACCAGTGAATGACAGACTAGCAATACTCCAATTAAATAGCAAACCATTTAATGTCAATGTTATCCAGATATATGCCCCTACTGCAGAAAAAAAGAAATATGATAATGATGTCGAATCATTCTATAGCCAATTAAAACAGACACTTAAAAATCTAAAAAGTAACGAAGTCACATATAATATTGAAGATTTTAACGCAAAAATTGGCCAAGGCCGAAGATCTGACCTGGTAGGTGAATATGGACTAGGGGAGAGCAATGAAAGAGGCGATAGATTATACCAGTTCTGTCAAGAACATGACATGATAATCGCAAATACATGGTTCAAATTACACAAAACAAGGTTATACACATGGAGGGGACCAGGAGATAATTCACTACATATGATTAGAAATCAGACTATATTCTGGTAAATAAGAAATTTAAGAATGGCGTCACCACAGTAACGACATATCCTGGTGCAGATATCGGTTCAGACCATAACCCTGTAATAACTGACATCAAAGTGAAGCTCAAAAAAGTCCAAGAAAGCCCCAAAACATCAAAATTAAATATCTCAATATCCAACAAAACGTTAATAGAAAATGACTTAAACAATGAGCTAAAAAAATCAATAAATGAAAACAACACAGAAATATGGAACACATTTAAAGATCTTACCTTGAAAGTAATAGAAAAATATTCAACATTGTTACACATTCACAAAAAACAACAATGGATGACGAAATCCTGGAATTAATGAAGCAGAGAAGGAAACTGAAAGGTAACAAGACAGAATATAAGGAAAAACAGAAACTAATTAAACAAAAAATAAAGGTGGTTAAAGAAAAAGGGATGGAGGATAAATGCAAGGAATTAGAAAAGTTGAATGAAAAACATGATACGTTTAATATGTTTAAAAAAGTTAGAGAAGTAGCTGGTCTTTTTTATAAGAAAACTCTACATACTATAACCGATTCGTCGGGAAAAATGATAATAGACGAACATGAAATTCGAACAACCTGGTGTAATTATATAAGTGAACTGTATAATGATGATAGACCCGAAGAACCGGAGACTTTAGTTGAAGGTGAAGGACCAGAAATACTATAATCAGAAATACTGCATGCTATAAAGTTAGCAAAGAACAAGAAAGCCGTTGGCCCTGATAACATACCGACAGAGATGTTAAAGCTTATAAATGATGAGAACATTGGAATACTGGTCAAACTTTTCAATGATGTTTCAATGTGATATTCGACTGGTGATATCCCTGAAGATTGGTTAAAGTCCGAATTCATAACACTACCAAAAAAACAACGTCCGAAAAACTGTAGCGATTATAGAATGATAAGCCTTATGAGCCACACTTTGAAAATATTTCTACGCATCATCCACAGTAGAATCAGAGATAAATGTGAAGAAGATCAGGATGAAACACAATTTGGCTTCAGAAATGGACTGGGAACTCGGGACGCCCTCTTTGCACTAAATGTATTACTGCAGAAATGTCGAGATCAAAGGAAAGACATCTTTGCTGTATTAATTGACTATGAAAAGGCCTTTGATCGAGTACAGCATTACAAATTAATCAATATTAAAAGATAAAGGAGTTGATAGTCAAGACATACGATTCATAGAAAAGTTATACTGGCGTCAGAGACAGCTTGCATAAACGGAAAATCAACAGAAATATGTAAAATACAAGAGGTGTCAGACAGGGTTGTATACTATCCCCACTTATTTAAGTTAAGTTATTTAATTTATATTCAGATAGAATATTTAAAGAACCGCTGCATAATTTGGAATGGGGCGTGAAAGTTAATGGAATTCTGATAAATACAATCAGATATTCAGACGATACAGTTATTTTAAGTGATGACATGAATGGATTACAATGCCTTTTAAATGCCATTGATACAGTGGGAAGAGAGTTTGGCCTAAACATAAACTGTTCAAAAACAAAACACATGGTGTTTAGCCGTTTAGCACATCAAGATGCACGATTATATGTTGATGGTCATATAATTCAAAGAGTGTCCAGTTTTAAATATCTTGGTTGCCATATTACTGAACAACTAGATCCAGATCAAGAGATAAAATGTAGAATCGGGATAGCCCGACATTTTTAAAAATGAGGTCATTCTTCTATAATGATAACTTGAAACTTCAACTTCGAAAGCGTATGGTTAAATGCTATATTTGGTCAGTCCTCTTATACGGTGTCGAAGCATGGACATTAAAAATATCCACCATTAATCGTCTGGAGGCCTTTGAAATGTGGCTGCACAGACGTATACCAAAAATTCCATGGACGGCTATGCTGACAAATGTGGCAGTCCTTGAGAGAGCAAATGCTGCTCGCGAGCTGCTTGATAACATCAAATGTAGAAAGATGGCCTATTTTGGACACGTAGTAAGGGGAGACCGATATAATATTCTTCAACTTATTATGATGGGTAAAATCGAAGGACGCAGAGGAATTGGTAGAAAGCAGGCCTCTTGGTTGAAGAATATCAGAGAGTGGACAGGAATAAAGAAAGCTGAGCAACTCTTTAGAATAGCTCTAGACAGAGACAGTTTCGCCATGTTAATCGCCAACGTCAAGGGGACTTGATAGGGCACGTTAAGAAGAAGAAGAATCAGTTCATGAGTAAATAATTTTTGACGATTTATAAATGGTAAATGGTCTTCTTGGACAGCAAACTGGATATACAAAACATCCTTGTTTTTTATATCTTTGGGACAGCAGACCAAACAATCAAATATGTGTTAAAAATATTGGCCTTTGAGAAATGTCGTCAATTGAAAACGTAATCAACAAACGTTTAAATTCAATAGAAAAAATATATTGCCATCCTTACATATCAAGTTAGGTCTTACGAAGCAATTTTAAAGGCTTCATATCAAGATAGACAATGTTTTTAATACTGATGTTTTTGCGTAAATTTTCTGGAATAAGCACAGAAAAACTAAAAGCTGGAATATTAGATGGTCCTCAAATAAAACAGCTTCAGTTGAGAGCATAAAAAATATTTAAATTCATTTGCTATTGTAAACTGAATTGTAATTGCATCTTGTGTAAAATGTATTATTCAATTTTAATAAGTTGCTTAGTAATAATTGTCTTAACTAAAATACTAATTGCAGTTTATTTTTCTCTTAACCCAATCTTTAATCAATCATAATTATATATTATATAATTTATCTGATTGTATCTATCAATCTCATTAGTCAGACTCACTTAATTTGTGTCCTAATATCGAATATAAGTATATAAATCACGTGGGTACCTACACCAACTGTATTTTTTATCGGTATCATATTGCAGTATTGTAATTACTCAAAGGCTTTTGTGTTATGAATCATCAATTGCATAACATTGTAATTCAACAGGACATAGTTGGCGGTATGACTTCCTACGATTGTTAAGCAGTGTCTAGAATAAATATATATGATGTATAGTAAAATAGGCAATATAACGGAAATTAAAATGTCCCACAGTATAGAGGCCTATTCGAATCTGGGAACTATAAGTGAATATTGATTGACTTAAAACAGGAACGTACTACAAACGTGTAAGGTAAAATTTAGATGTATATATATATATATATATATATATATATATATATATATATATATATACATAAATATAAATTTATATAAACTTATATTTAAACTTATATCGTGGCCTAATTCCAACAAAATAGTAACGTAGAGTTGGTTGACTACAATTTAGACATTCATTCAGTAATACCCTGCCATACTGATAAATCAATCACAAAACAAAAAATATGGTGTTAGGCCACTTTTGTCAAAGAATAGACCCTGTGTAAATTTTTTTTTGAAAACGTTTTTCTTTTGGTTGTAGTGTGACATAGGTGCAAAAATCTGGCATACTAAAATGGCTCTTGCTTGTAATATGAGCTTCAGAGACCATCATGATATCAATATTATTTAACTTTATAAATGCCTTAATCTGCTCACTATGGTTTGTGAGGCCGTTTGCGTTCTAATCTTCTTCTTCTTCTTACGGTGCCTATCCGTTCCGGATGTTGGCGATCAACATGGCTATCCTAACTTTGCTTGCTGCTATTCTGAATGGTCCGGTTGTCGATGTATTAAACCACTTTCTCAGGTTTTGAAGCCAAGATATTCTTCTTCTCTCTGGTCCTCTCTTTCCAAATACCTTGCCCTCTGTTCATTCCTCGTAACATGGCCAAGATATTCTAGTTTGCGCTCTTTGATGGTGTTAATAATCTCGCATTCCTTGCCTATTCTACGTAGGACCTCAACGTTAGTCACACGATCCACCCAAGAAATTCTTAAGATACGTCTGTAATATCCAATATCCAATTTTAATTTTAGGGTTAAACATTAAGTTTTGATAACATCGTTATGAGGAGATCGAACATTTTATCCATTCTCTCCATAAGTTTTTGACCATTTATTCTAAACTGTTACTTGTTTCTGTTGTATTCAGTGTTTTTCCTGAGTATTATTTGTATTTTCTCCATCAACTTTAGACATTGTTTTCTTTGGAGCTCTTTGTAGACCAAACAGTTTCTGTAGTTGGCAGGAGGACTTTCTTGGAAATTTGTGCACTTCACATCTTTAATTCGTGTTGGGCTTGTACATTCGGATGACGAGTGATTGGCTGTACATTTTAAGTATCGGGGCATTCTGTTGCAATATTTGTGAGTTATCCTCTACTTTCCTATTTCATTTTTAATTAGCCTGTCATATATTGTGGCTATAAAATTGGCAGCAATAACTGAAACTGTAGTTCGAATCGAATCGAAGTCGAATGACAATTTTTAAGTTAACATTTTTAAAAATTCGATTCTGTATTCCTAACTGTTACTAACCAAATTAAAAATATATTTACCTCCTCATATGCTAAAATTCAATTCCGGACTTCCTTATAAAAATGATAATTGTACTGTTTGTTCACTGACTTACATTTCCTTCTATACTTTCTACGTATAATAGAAGATAAATACAGTTTTGAAGTGCAAAAACAATGACATATAAAGACGATTACTATCGACAATAATAATTTCTTTATGAATAAGTTACTAGTTTCTTTTCTCATAAATACTACTTTTATATTGTGTAAGGTTTTAAATATTCATTAGATTTATTGTAAAAATGATAATAGTTACTGTTATATTATTTCCATAAATTACTGTAGGTAACTATACAAATCAATTTTATAGACATTTTTGTAAAAATAAACTGTACACAGTGGTATCTTGATACTTATACTACGAATTTCAATAGCTGTTTTACAACGTGAAAATTAAGTTGAACAAGACACTACAAATATTGATCTTACTTTACCTTTATTTATCTGCTAAACAAGCGCAATGTTGAGGCTTGTCTTTGCTTGAGGGCATTGAAGACATTTGCATTTCTTTGATAAATCACAAATTATTGGTAATGTCACTTCTCAGATTCAAATATTGAATAAGAATATTTTTAAACTATTTTCACTTGCGATTTGTTTTTGCTAAAATATTTCTTTCTTTTTCATTTTGACATCATTTTTTCTTTATTTTCTCCGTCTTCATACCTCATTATGGAAAAGATCAATGATGTCATTTACCGAATAAGCAAGATTTCGAGGGGAAAGCCGATGATAGTACACCATAACCGGCTGGTGTCTTTCGAAGGTGACCACGACGTAGATGAAGAAGTGGAAGTAAACCGAGTCCAAGATGTGTCTGACCTCACGTTTGAGGAATTCATGGGTGCCTATGGAGGTACCGGTAAAGTAAGACATGGTGTTACCACTGAAGAAAGGCAAGATCTACTCGCGCTTCCCGATGACTACTCACTGGCCCTTACCATCCCAGTCAGTATCAAAGACTCACCAGGGTTGGCATCCGTCTTTCGAAGGAAGTTCGGTCGAGTTGCAGAACTTTAATGCCAAGTGCCAGCTCCCGGAAAAACCTTGAAACTTCAAGATGCATCACGTTACCATTTTTACCTGGTAACAAAAGACACTGCCCTTGACCAACCTACCTACCGAGGTGTATGGGAAGCCTTACTTCAATTGAGGGAGCACGTACTAGAATCCGACGTGCAAAAGTTAGCCATGCCAAAGTTGGAGTTCTGCCAATTAGATTGGAGGGTTATCCGAAATATGGTGGAGGAGATCTTTAAAGACACCGAAGTCCAGGTGTTAGTCTGTTGCAATCCGCATAGTTACTGGTGCGGAGAGAAAACCGTCCCTTGTCATTTTTATACGACTGCAAGTTGTAAAAGAGGGTCCAGTTGGCGATACCAGCATGCCGTTCCAGTTCCGACAAGGTTCCAGGAGGAACCATCTTTTAAGAGGGGGCAATGTTATGATAAAATATTATGGCGTATAACACTGTAAATATTTTATGACTAATTCTTTTTTATTGATTCTCGTAATTTCTAGGTTAAAATCTACCTGCCACACGATGGGTTTCCCTTCGTTATAAAAACAACAAATAAGAGCTTTCTGGAATCGCACCGATACCAGTTTTTAGATCATTGCCGCTATGTCTACGTCGAGAACGGCATCTTATTTTCCACAACATTCTATTTACCAGCTGGTTTCAAATAAATAACGGAAGATTTTCATTGAGGAGTTAGTGAAGAAAAGAAACTCGTGGAACGTGGTTTAAAATGTACAAACGTGATAAATGATTGTAAAGTAATTTAATAAATTGATAATAAATTATCGTGAGTTTTAATAAATTAGAATAAAGACGATAAATTAGAACTATAAAAAATATAACAATATTCAACCTGAAAACGTAATTAAAACACAACGAATGATACTAGAAAATATATCCAAGATATAAGGTAAAAGTAGATCTGATAAATAACTAACAAGGAAAGACATTCTAATATTACAAGCATTACATTCGATATATTTAAAATGACTTTCTCGTTTTTGTTATGTGTTGAAAGGACCGAACAATGCTGACTGATTTTTATCCCAGAATAAGTACTATTTAGCAAAGCCGTACGCGAACATGTATTTACTTAGGAAAACATCTATATTTTAATTTGAGAAAGGAAGATAAGTTAAACCTTATTATAGGGAATATATTAACAGAAAATAATCCGTAAAAAGAAGGATATGCAATAGAAAGATGGACAGTAATAGAAATCTTTTGTAAATACGAATTTCTGACTCATTGGTCGTCATCAGTACGGTGTAGCCAACTAATAATAGCTGAGAAAAATTTAAAAAAGGGTGAATGAATAAGTATATATTTTTAAAAAATAGTAAAGACTTAATGGCAAAACTTGTTTAAAAATGATTTATAAAATTTATTAAAAATATGCTAGGCAACCGCAAATACGTATTTACTAATCAATAAAGAGCCTTATCTTACAATAAATGGAACCTATCTATAAAGTTTTAAGATTAGAGGATATTGTTTGAACAAAAAAAATGTAAAAATACGAGTGAGAACGAAGAAGAAGACGACATGACGATACCAAAATAACTTATAACTTTTGATGTAAAATAATTAGGGTAATTAGGGAAGCAGGAATTCCATCCATGTACCTGATTTTTGAAAAATAATATACTTGATAAGGGATGTAATGTATATCTATTTATTATTAAATGTGAGCAGCAAACTTGCTGCTCACATTTAATTCTACATTTAGAACTTTACTACCGGTTTTAAATTATGTTAAAAACTGTATTCAAAATGTACACTAAATTAAATTTTAATGATAGCTGTTATTTACAAAAGAATGAGAAGAACGAAATGAAAAGTAGTTCTCCTTGGAGAAGAAATCCGTATTCATTTTATGCAGATACCGATGATGTTACTAGCAGGTTTTTGTATTAGTGACACACTGATCTAATGTTACAAAATTCTAAAACCAGTCAGACTTTTTATCGAATGGAATTTGCAATAGTATACAGCTGTCATTTATCTAACCACTACGACGATTAATGCTAAAAGTTTTCGCAGAATGTGAATATTACATTTTTAATTTTTTTTTATTTAATAAAACTCCAACAGGAATCTTATGATTATTGTCATCTGATCAATCACTATGATCAATAAGCAAATTAGTTCTATATACAAAATACTACAAGAAACTTATCTAAGGTTATATTCAGCAATATTCCTTAGGCTCTAATACATTATAGTACTACTAACTAACGTGTACACTTTAGCCGCCCTTTGCTCTGCTTTTTCACTTTCACTTACTTATAGCACTAACTCAAACGGCTTCGTTCTCTTAGGTATTCTTATCTGGTTGGCGTTATCTAGGAGTTTGATGGCCTTGTCATTCACATGGTTGGAGAGCCTTTGTTCATGACTCTCGGCAAACTTACTTATTGTCTGGATAACCGTATCCATCTGAAGGTCTCGATGAAGATCACAGTTTCTGAAGTACCATGGAGCGTTAACGATGTTCCTTAATACTTTATTCTGATATCGTTGTATATGTTGGATGTTACTTTCTTTTGTACCGCCCCATAGCAGTATCCCGTGTGTCCATATCGGTTTAAGAACTTGTTTATACAATAACAATTTGTTATAAGTAGACAGAGTGGATTTTTCCCATCAACCAGTACATCTTTCTGAACTTAATTTCTTCTTCTTCACAGCTCGCCTGTGTTGTGTATTCCTGTTCATTCTTTAATATTCCTTAACGAGGATAATTGTTTGCGGCCGGCTCCTCTCCTACCTTCGATCTTCCCTTGTAGGATTAACTGTGCTATTTTATATTTTGCTCCTCTCAATATGTGCCCAAGGTAACCAATCTTGAGTTTTTTAATTAATTCAAAGAGTTCTCCTTCCACGCCGGCTCTCTTAAGGACGTCATCGTTTCGAACTCTATCCACCCAAGGTATGCGCATCATTCTTCTCAATGATCACATTTCAAATGCTTCAAGTTTGTTGAGAGATTTTTTTTCAAAGTCCACGTTTCCATGCCATAAAGCAAGATGGACCATACGTAGCACTTGACCATTCTGTAGCGTATTTCGAAATTTAGGTTTTGATTACATAGGAGCGGTCTGAATTTCACAAAAGCTTGTCTTACCATTTGTATTCGGGTTTTTATCTCGTGTTGCTCATCCGATTGGTCATTAATTGTGGTGCCAAGGTATTTAAAAGTTTTCACGCGTTTTATACGATCGTCACCTATGCATATTATTGGGTTTTCTGGAGGGTTTCTGCTAATGACCATATATTTCGTTTTCAAAATGTTGATTTTGAGGCCATATTTTTTACCTATGCTATTCACCCTATTAAGTAATAACTGCTGATCTTCCAAATTATCAGTTATAATCACTGTGTCGTCCGCATAGCGTAGGTTGCTAATTGGTATGCCGTTCACCTTAATGCCTAATTCCGTGTCTTCTAATGCTTCCGCAAATATATTTTCAACATATAAATTAAAAAGCATCGGAGAGAGTATGCACCCTTGGCGGACACCTTTCCGGATTTCAAATTCATCTGTATATTGGTCTTGATCAATCCTCACCTTTGCCATTTGGTTCCAGTATAGATTCTGAATAATTCTGATCTCCTTCTGGTCAATGTTGGCCCTATGTAGTAGTTCCATCATGATATCATGTTTAACATTGTCAAATGCCTTCTCGTAGTCGATGAAGGTGAGGTAGACATCTTTTCGTTGATCTAAGCAGTTTTGTATTAAGGTGTTCAAACATAAAATTGCCTCTCTTGTTCCTAGTCCTCCCTTAAAACCGAATTGTGTTGACCCGCTAAGTTCTTCTAGTATCTTGAGTATAATATCCTAAGAAAGAGTTTCAGCAAGTGACTCATTAAACTGATTAAGCGGTGTTCACTGCATTTTGTGGCATTAGCTGTTTTTGGGATCATCACAAAGGATGACTGCAGCGATTCTCGCGGAATGTAACCAGTATCATAAATTCTATTGAATAGCCTTACCAAGATTTCGATATTCTCCTCGTCTAGTAGTTTTATTGCTTCTATATTAATTTCATCTGGACCTGTTGCTTTATGCATCTTTGTGGTTCTAACTGCATATTCTATTTCACTTCGCATTATTCATGGCCCTTATAAGTTTTCGAAAGGAAGTTTGCGCGTTGGTTGTGTTGGTCTTTCGTCATTAAAAAGTCTTTCTGCGTATTCTTTCCACGCCATTGCTATCTCCTCTTCTGATTCTATGTATTCGTTTCTGTCGTTGCGTATTCTTGTTCTGTGAACAATAAATAAATCATTTGTTACGGTTTTTAATTTATTTTCATTTAATTGATATTTGTTATTATCATGCATAAAGTCAAAATGGTCTCAATAAATGAACCAAATGGAAGTACTGCGTATACTGCTCGAATTTTTATTTTTGGCAATTTATAGGGTGGCCACTTTTTTGTCGTTCTGTGTACCTTCATGTAGCATGGTTAAGCTAAATATTATGTTTTTATGGAATTAAACCACAATTCTTGGTTGTGATTGTGATAGAAATTACATTATTAATTAACTATTTGAAACAAAATGTCTTCTTTATTTGGAGCTATTTTTGAATTTAAATTTTCCTCATAGAAAAATGGTCTAATAATATTCTGTTTAATAATATCCTCAGATTTTTTATGTCGACCAAATTCTATAAACCATCAAGTAACGGTCGAATCCATCAAATCCTATAATTTTGAACATTTGTTTTATTATTGAATGTAAATGTACATTCATCACTAAACAAAATGTTTTTTTTTAATTGTCTGTCTGCATTAGCCCCAATGACGTATAATATATAGACTACGCAGTCCCCTATTCTCGCTATAGAATCGAGTGTCCGAAAGATCTCGGCTCAAGGTTGAAGGTATGTTTATCAGAACAGCGGCGTGCTCATTTATATGTTAATGACAATAATTATTTTTTTAATTAAAATTAAATATTTATGATTTCTTTTTGTTCCCGTCATAAGAGAAATAATTATTTTGATAAAATAGTATGGCATTTTACTAAAATAGTAAGTAAATAACTCTCAACAATTTAAAATAAAATTTGCTTGTCACACAAAATGGAGAAAATGTTTTCATACGTCCATGATGTTTTCAAACACAAGATCAATTTCGTGATGCTTCGTAAGAAATCATGAACTTCGTGCATCTTCGTATCAAAACAATAAACAATAACTAAGGTATTCATGTTTTGGACACTTTTTAAAGCGTTCACCGAGTCTATATATTATACGTCATTGATTAGCCCTCTCTAAAATTTCATATAAAAAATTCCGCTCACCACTCAACACCTCCTTCTCTTCATTCTTGGCATTGGCATAATTTTATGGCATTGTAAAGCTACGATTCCGACAACTTTAAATGGAAGACAGTAATAATTGGAGACGGCAGAGAGCAACTAGCTATTTCAGTTACGTGGAGGCATAAAACAGTTAAGGTTGAGTATTACATAAAAAAATTGACTACGAAATGCTTTAAGTTTTACTGCAAGAAGAAGACGAAGATGACGACGATTTGTTATTGTATTATTGCTTTAGCAGAAATCCTACACAACTTGTTACATCATGTATGATCGATATGCTAGAGTCGAGAGGATTGTAACTCTCTATTCGACAGAATATAGTCTATCATAGATCTTTATCCTCTACTCTTTTCAAATGTGTATTTGCATTGTTCTTTGTAAGAGAAAAATGTGTTATTACTACATATTTCTTTTATGCTGCAGAATTTCGTTAGAAGGTATCCGTTACTAAAACCTATTGAGTTTTCCCATTTCTCATCCGTAAAACTTCTTCTTCTTCTTAGGGTGCCTGTCCGCTCCGAACGTTGGCGATCATTCTGGCTATGATGACTTTGTTGGTTGCTATACCAAATAGCTGTGTTGAGGTCTTTCTATACTATGCTCTCAGGTTAGCAAGCCAGGATTTTCTTCTTCATCCTGGGGCCACTTTTCCTTTAATTTTACCTTGTAAAATGCATTGAAGTAGCTCGTATCGGCTTTGATTTCTCATTAGATGTCCCAAGTACTGCAGCTTACTGCCCTTCACTATGTTGACCAAATCCGCAGTTGTGTTCATCCTCTGCAGTACTTTTTTATTGGTGACTTTGTCTGTCTATGGTATCTTCAAGATCCTTCTGTATGACCATAACTCAAAAGCCTGAAGTTTTGATAGAGTTTACGCCTTCAATGTCCACGTTTCTATACAGAATATAGAATACAGAACCACTGAGTACACATAACATTTAAGGAGCCTTATTTTTATTTCTGGGGTGAGATCATGGCTCTTGAACACAGAGTTCATAGTCAAGAATGCACTCTTTGCCTTTCCGATGCGATGCGAAAGTAGTTGTATTTTGAGACTAGTTCAATTCTCATTTGGTTTACATACAGATTTGCTCCAGTTATGTTTTCCTTGCTGATGATTATTAGCTTGGTTTTGCTGGTGTTTATATCCAGCCCATATTTTTTACTTGTTTCTGTTATTTTGTTCATTAAGTTTTGCAAGCCCTTTTATGGTATTGGACAACACTATTGTATCATTTACATATCGCAGGTTATTGAGCTTGACTCCATTTATTGAGATACCTTCATCAATATCCTTTAAACCTCCTTTAAAAATGTGCTCCGAGTACAGATTAAATATCAGTGGTGAAATTATGCATCCCTGTCTTACTCCCCTTAAGATTTTAACCTGATCTGTATATTTTCCATCTATTCGGAGTACCGCTGATTGATTCCAATACAGGTTAGCTATTATTTTTCAGCACTTCCATCATCCGTAAAATTGGTCGTGTAAAACCAAAACAAGCTGGCACTCAACTTATTTTAAACTTCTTAAATCATCTATAAGATGCCATAGAAGAGATCGACCTAAACGTTTAATCAGGTTATATGATATGCAACAAACTGTAGTGTTGCATTATGTATTGTATATATTAAGCATTTATAAATATAAAATTATAATAAATCCTTACAATTTCGATCTTACTAACGACTTTCGTTTATTAATTTTCCATTTTATGGCTTAATTTAAAATCATGACAACAAAAGCAATATTTTTAAATCATTAAGCATTCATTCGTCTTGTGACAAATGGCCTTGCATGCCAATAAAATCTAATGAAAGCCATTTAAGAGAACAATAATAAAATGTGTAGAACTGAGTTTAAAATCCGCTTAGCCTTCACGTTTTTGTATGTTTTTCTCACATAAATTACTGGAAATAGGTGTGGTTGGTGAAATTATATAACATTTGCATACCTTAATTTGTTCCTTTATTAAAGAAATTTTTGTTTTTATTGTCATTATCTAATAAGATTTCGATTTTATTATTTTTCCCATAATATCTCTAATATATTGGTTAATCAATTATGTTAATAACGTATTGACTGATATATTTATTAATTTACTAGCGAACCCGACAGACTTCGTTCTGTCAAATAGATTTGGAATTTGGCAGTTTATTTCTTTAATTCTCCTGAACAGAACCGTCACCCTGATTATAGGGCGGTGTGTGAGGGTCAGCTCAGGTGACCTTAGTATCTTCGCCTCAACGACCTTTGGCCACCCTTTTAGACCCACAAAAAACCCCAACTGGGATGTCTGCCAGAGAGCTTGTAACGAAACTATTTTGCCTGCCACATGGGGTAAGATTATGGGGTATAAAATTGGGGACTAAAACTAAAGGGGTGGAGATAAGGCAAGCAAAATAATCGCTACTTGTGCGAACGGCACTCAGGGTTTGGTAGGAGAGCTGGGGTCGTGGACAAGTAAAAGATAAAGGGGTTGGACTGGGTCAACTACCAAAAATAAAATAAAGGGGTCATTAATCTCTTGGGATTAACAAAATAAAAATAAACAGGAAACACCTCAAGGAATTTAATATAGGGCGCCACTTGAGGTGCCTAATTTTACCTATTACAACCACTAGTTATAACTAGGGAAATAATTATAAAACATCAAAAACATATCTTTTTCAAATAGAACTCAAAAAAGGGTTAGTTAAAAAAAATAAAATGTTAAGAAAACAACATTTAACATTTATTTTTGTGTCACCACAAACAGTTACAACATGGAGAAATACAAGAATACAAAAAACTTACGTGTATCATCTGTTTACAAACTCCAGGAGTTGGAGATACTACATAAAACTTACAAATGTTACCGCATTACAATTTTTAAATGTTACAATTTCTAAATTTTAACGAAAACAATTATTGTTTTAAAAAAATATCTGTCTTTACTCTGAAATTAAACAAATAATAAACAGTTACATAAACATACAATTGACCATGTGAGATACATGGGTTTTTTAGATTAATACCACAAACACCTAATGATTGCCCCTAAGACCTATTTATGGTCATAGTAAAAGCAAGCCGCACTGGAAACTGTAGTCGTTTAAATTTAAATGGAATATCAGTCGAAATCATTGGGATGCGTGGTATCAAAACGTCTTCTCCTTTATACTTTCCGTTCAGTATAGTTGCTTCTATCACGTTGTTCAATAATTTATTTATCGCTAAGCGTGTGTCGTTGCAAAGACCCGGTTGATTGATATTTCTCAACATTATAACTACTAATTTTTTGGAAGTTTGAAAACAAAGTTTTCAGTGTTTTATTGTTACATTATAACTACCGATCCACCCTTGAATTGAAGATTGTGAGGTGGCAATCCTGCTATTTCCAGCGAGTTTAAAAATTCAGGCAGATAGTTGACTATGATTAGTAGCCGAATCAACTGATTTATATATCCTCAATTCGCCTGTAATTTGTTCTTGAATTTTGAAATTTAATTCATTTACATCTATGTTTTTTGCAGCCAATATAGCCGGTTCGCTTAACCAATCATAGTTTCTGTAATTTTGAGTAACATCTGGAAACACCTTTTGGATACAAACATCAGTTTGACAAATGCAATGACGTGAAAACTGATGCAATTTATGTCGCGTTCTGAAACTAAAACAAAAGAAAGATATTGCGAGACCAATCAAATCTATACGCTCTAATATTTTTTGACTTTTCAATTTGATCGCGAACACGCAGCCTCACGAACAGCTATATATTTGATTGAACTTGAACTTTGTGCAGCGACAATAAAGCGCAAATTAAATCTTCGACGTTAGGAACACACCTACGTTGTTTAGACAACAGTGAGTGCCTGTAATTTGATATAAACTTTATTGAATAGCTCAATTTTAATAGCTCAATAGCAAAGTACAACTTGACTCTAGATTTAGTTAGAAAATATTTGTATGGGAAAAAGAAAAGGGCTGTTTTACAATTTTCCCGGAAATTATTCAAATTTTTCATGCCGTTAAAACCATCCTTAGACTTCAAGGAACATTAAAAAAAAATTGTTAAGATTGGTCCATGCGTTGTTGAGTTATGCGCTTACTAACACATTTTGCAATTCATTTTTATATTACAGATAGACAAACGTCTGCGATTTTTCTAATAAAATTATTATTATTATCTAAACTGATTTAAGTAACATTTTCTTTGGCCTTAGCGTAGTCAGGCCAAAGCCAAAGCCAACGCCAAAACCAAACCCAAAGCCAAAAGTAGTTTAACCTTATCCAGGCAACTAATTTTACTTACGTAACCGGAAAACTTGGGTCCATTGGGCGCACCACTATTCTTGAATGTACTATTCATATTTACCCATATATTTCTAATATTTTTTTTTTTTTTATTACAGCTAAATTTAAATTGTTTAGATTAAAAAAAGGTGGTGTTATAGTATGCGGTCTACCTCGAGGGTGCAATCAACCTGAAGGATTTGCAGAAAATAATAAAATGCAAGAAAACTTTGGTATAAACAATATTTATTCACAAGTAATAAACATTTAGCGACAAATAAAGACTTAATTAATAAATAAATAAAAACTTTTGTAAATCTACCAAGCAATATTTTTTAAAAAGGGGTTGATGTTTGCGCATACCCTGGAAAAAGAATACGGTGTTGTTGCCTTTCATTATTTTGTGAAAAGCCTTCTTAAAAAAGAATATGGTAATTAACAGCTGATATATAAAGTACCGACAAAAACAATCTTTGCAAAATGAATAAAACGCATAAGTCAGAAGAATATTATTATTTTACTTTTACAAATTAATACTTTGTCATATCAATTTACTATTTTAGTTGATACTAAGCCACAAGATTAGCTTATTCCCAACTAGAATAGCAAATTGATATGACAAATTAAATTAATATTAAGTATTATGTTAAAAAACAATACAAATAAAAAAAGCCATAGACTAGTCATTTATTTTTCTTTATTGCAATACTTACAAACTTTTTAATTATACAGTGATCGTTACACACATTTCTACTGCATATTTCAAAAATTTTTGTTTTTGTTTCCTGTCCTTTTTTGTTGGGCACATGTGACACCTTTTCTTTGTTAAAATTGAAGGTTTTTCTAGTTTTTGCTTTTTATTGTGTGGTTCAACTTTCTGTAAGCATTTTTCAATACACTCTTTTGTTTCCTATTGTAGTTCTCTTCATTTTCTTCTCAAAATTTGAGGCAACACTAGTTGTTTTGCTGTCGTTGTAAGAAACAATATTCGCTTTTCATTTTTGTTTTTGTTCCATTTTGGATGTAAATTTGTCTAAGTAATAAATGAGGCTACCCCAGCCACGTCTAAAATATTCATAAAAAAAAATGCCATAGACCAACGGTTATTTCGTCTTTTACTCATATATTTATGAACCATTTGGTCTAGCGTATCGAAACCATACTGCGTACTATTACAATAGAGTATATTATTTAGTTTTTTGTTTTTGTTAACATCATCTGCATAGTAAGCATGTGATGCATGGTAGACAAGACTAGAACACTTTTTTGTTTTTTCGGAACGTAAGAAACAAGAGATGCTTTTGGAGTGAATCCGAAAATTGAAGTTTTTTCTAAACGGTTCTTGTTTGGTAGAAATTCCCAAGAAACAAATCTATTTTTTTCACTGTGTTCACAAGAGTTAGTGAATTTGTCAGAGATTCATGTGCAAGAGCAAGATCAAGAGCAAGATCAGTAAAATAGTTATCGTAAGTCACATTCCTCTTGGAATTATAATAAGGGTCAACAAATTGTTTTACAACTTGTGATGCAAGACCTTTGGATATTTCCGTTTTTTCTGTACATGGTTTTTCCACCTAAAGGGTAATATGTTTTCGAGTCAAAAGCCACCATATTTTTATGCCATACTTATCTGACTTTGAAGGCATATACTGCTTGAAAGGATACCTACCTCGATACAGAATAAGTTGCTCATCTACAGTTATGTTTTTTCCTGGTAAATAGTATTTCTGAAAGTTTTAGTTGACTTGATTCCACACATCGCGTATTGCTGCTAATTTGTCGTTCCTTCTTCGTTCAGACCTCTTGTTCTTATCGTCAAATCAAACAAATCTTATCAAATTTTTGAATCGTTTAACCCCATGGTAGCTATAAATATAGTAGGTCCATAAAACTTGTATTCACTCCAAATTATATATACATTATGAATGTTGGCACTCAGGTGCCCTGCAGTAGTAGTCCAATAAAGGCATATAGCTCTGTAAAGTCGCAATATTTCCAATTCTCTATCCCCAGGACTTTTTCGGTTTCTTTATTTGTACACTTCACTATTTCGTTCACAATTTTTTCGTCCACCAAAAAGAAAAAGGAATCAACAGGATCATCTACACTTTGGCCAGAGGCTAACATTACTTTGTGCACTTTGCTTTTTAATATGTCACAGGATCGCATACGCCTTGTCGGTTGTAATTGACTCTTCCAGTTAGTTCCATCCTTACTTTCAAAAATTACACACTCTGAAACCTGGGAACTTGTAGGTACACATTCTTCTTCATTATCACTTAATGCTGCTTGCTGACCATCCTCTTCACTTACTTCCGAAAGATAATCTTCAATTTCAGAGTCACTTTCAATGTCACCTACTTCAGGAGATTCTTCATCATCGGAATCCCATAAATTATTAGCAATATCTTGCAGTTCTACAGGTGATAATGGTTTTCGGGGCATTTTATTCGCACTATCTACTTTCACTGTAATTCAATATAATTTTAGAATTAGATGCATTATTTATTTCAAAATATAAATAGGTACCTACCTAACAATATTATTGCATTCCAACAATGATTATCAGTTTTTGAAATTAATTTAGAATAGATATAACACCTATTGTAAGCATTTGTTTGATGTTCACATCAAAAACATCTCTGTGATGTTCACATCAAAGAGATGTTTACATTGTTTGTTACACGTTTAGACTTTATTATTAGATTTCCGGAATCATAAAGAGTTTCTGGAAAGCTCATAATTCTGATATGATATGATTATAAGCTACACTAGAACTAGATTTTATTGTCTATTGAAATCAAAGTTTTGGCAGGAAATCCTTGCATTTGTCAAGATTATAAAATGTACAAAATTATGAACTAAAATGGTTTACTCCCATTAGTATATAATTTTTTTATATGAAAGTATCGTTGGTGTTTTCAAAAAAAGTAAAGTGGAGATATGTTATGACTTTAAGAGTTTTTTATGGTGTTATAATTATTATTATTAAAATCAGATTGAAATATATTTGATTTAGGTTCTGTGTATTTTTTTTTGTCATTGATTGCGTTGGTATTTCTTATTATTTCTATTGATTCGTATACCTCCCTCTTCTTTTTGTTTTGTTCGGTTTTTAAAATGTTGATGTTTTAGAAGTCAAATTTATGCTTCTTCTCATTTTCATGTTTTGTGAGCGCAGTGATGTTGTTTTTGCCATATTTGCGACTAGCACCGGATATTTTAGCACACCGGACACTAAGAAATATTATTCTGAAGTATTTTACTATTGTGTACTATTTTTATTGGGAATTGACTACATTTTCAGTTTCATGACACAATTTTAGACCACGTTCCAATTTCAAATTATGAAGCCATTCACCAACAAAATTCACAATAAAAATAGTAGATAAATGTTAGACAAATGAGAAAGTGAACAGAAAAAATTGCTTGGTAAAAACATAATAATATGAAAATCCAATAAAACAAAGGGTCATAAAAATCTCTAAGAAGAAAATTCACTCATTCCAGAACAAATTAATAAATCTTTGAATGATCGGTATTATGGAGTTGAAGATTTGCTGCTCTGTTAAAGTATTTTACACGGATTTTCTAACGCATCTGGTTGCGACTGGTTCTTTTTTTTTTTAATTCCGCCTATTACTGTTCTATTCACTTTTAATATAACTCTGACTATTTGTTCTGAAAACTGTACACACAAATACACATCATACTTAATTCTTTTTTTGCAAAATACTTATACTCAGTATAAAATTAAATGAAATTAAAACATTGCATGAGTATTTTTTGGGAAAAAGGTATGGCTATATACGGTGATTGCTATCGCATGATCATTGTATGCTGATTTTGTACCAAATAAAAATTGAAATGAAACGATGAGAAAATATGCAAGGTTAGATTTTGTAACTAAACTTATTCATACAAAAGTATAAAAAGTATGATGACTTTAGATAAATAATAATTTTAATGAGTTTGAAATGTAAGTACATTAACATCGAAAATAAAAGTAGAATTTAGAAATACCATCTTATTAGATTATCTTGGTAAAACATCATTACTAACTGTATGCATTTAGGTAATTGTGTTAATAACAATTAATTTTTTTGTTAAAATTTGAATAACGAGTTTAAATGATATAAATCAGTAAAAATTAATAATTATTATTTAAAACAAGTCAACTAAATTACAATTTATTGCAATCTTTAAATAGGGTACAACGTCATTGAATACAACAGCATCCCCGCCTTCATATGCTTCGTTGATTTAGGAGCAATTTAGTTCAAAAATTGCAGTCTAAGAAGCTACTGAATCGCAGTGATGCAAACTCTTTTAGGTTTTGTCCTATAGAATCTGAAGCTTAATTACTATGAAACTATGAAACAGCTTCATTGCAGGTGTCCCGTGACTGGCGCATGTCGAATAATAATGCCTGCCATAATCCTGAGCTTATTTTTTGCAAATGTGGATAAGTGACATTTTTGAAGATTTTGAGTTAAGTGTAGAGTCGTGTAGTTTAAATAAATATAAGAAAATTTTGTTGCCAAGAGATCTCTAACGGTTGTTACAATCTAGCGGTGTTAAAATTAACTACCGTGAATATTTGCATTTTACAACGCTTTTACAATCATTAATCGAGGAAATATAAAAGAATAGCGATGAGATATTAAAGTCGGGATTTAGGAAATGTGGTGTCATCGTTCCTTGTGATATAACACCGCTCTTGGAGCGGTTAAAACAACTCAGCCATCTAGTGTGATAACTGATAGTAATACAACAAATAATAATAAATCAAGTTCGTCATATATTGAAAACACTTTTATTCGATATTTAGAAGATAAAAGAACCCAGTTTAAGACACGTGGGAAGAAAAAGAAAATAAAAGTTCCAGCAGTACAAAGTATTGCCCATTGCGAAATTAGTTTAGAAGATCTAACTGAAGCATCTACTTCCACACTTCATCAATGCCAGAAAATGCCAGAAAAACAATTGAAGCTCAGGTGTTTGTTCCAGATCACTGGCGAAAAGTTGTGGCAAAAGCTAGTAGGAACTTTCTTGTTGTCGATATCGCAGATAATTTTATATCCATAGAAGAACCACATGATAAATTACTTGTTTCAAAAATAATCGGTATACAGAAAATGGTATGGTTCCTTCTTGAAAAGAAGGATTCTTTTACCGTACTGTACTGATGTTCTGACAAAAGAAGCCTAAGACCTCCAACAAAGGGCAGACCACCAAGTTCTGAAATATTTCCAGATCTTAAAAAAAAGTCAGTCAACAAAATCCAATCAATTCAGCCAAGTACAAAGATCTTCAAAATCTCTTGGATTTTATACCGCCAATTTATCATCACTTCTACAAAGAACTGACAACAACTCATCTGGAAAACGGGAAGAAGAAGAAAAAGCATCTTGCCGATAACTTTTTTCTTCTTCGCGTACCATATCAGAATTATCCGACGTTGCTCGGGCAACGCAGGTTTCTCGATCTTCTGGAAAATGGAATAATTGTCCTGTATTTAGTATCTGAGTCCATTCACTAATGTTTTTTAACCAAGAAACTTGTTTTCTTCCTACACCTCTACGGCCCTCTATTTTTCCTTTAAGGATCAGTTGTAAAATTTTATATCGACTTCCCCTTACTATATGTCCCAGATAAGACATTTTTCGATGTTTAACAGTCTTTAGCAGTTCTCTATCTTTGTTGACGCTCCTTAGTACTTCTTCATTAGTTTTCTTGCTGTCCAAGGTATCTTCAGCATTCGTCTATGAACCCACATTTCCAATGCTTCAATTTTGTTCAAAACGACAACAATGGTATTGAATAGCAAGACAACATATTTTTCACAGACGATTTATCTTAAACCATCTGTTTTTTTGTTAAATATATTGTCATCCGAGCTAACTGGTTTTTATTACCATTAACCTATTTTTCACAGGACAAGGGTGATATCAAAGATTCAATTTGTAGCGAAAATACTATTGTTGATATTTTTTTCAAATTGGGTAAATAGATAAACAAAGTCTCATAGAGTTTGAAAATATAAACATTAACATAGAGAAACCTGCATAGGATTTATCATAACATTTAAACTTTAACCTTCATTTTCTCAAAATGCTATAAACCTCACTTACCTCCCTTGGCTTTTCAATGCATTATGAATACAACATCAGCCCAGCCTTCATATGCTTCATGGATTTAGGAGCAATTTAATTCAAAAATTGCAGTCTAAGAAGCTAGTGAATCGCAGTGATGCAGACTCTTTCATGTTTTGTACTATAGAGTCTGAAGCTCAATTACTATGAAACAGCTTCATTACAGGTGTCCCTTGACTGGCGCATGCCTATTAATAAGGCCTGTCATAATCCTGGGCATATTTTTGCTGTTTTTGCAGTACGTCAGTTACATTAGCATCATACCAGTACTTTCGAAATTCCAAGTACCAGTTCTTAAAGCTTATTATGGAAGGGAAGATAGAAGGAAAACGAGGCATCGGAAAAAAGAAATACTCATGGTTTAAAAACATAAGGGATTGGAGAAACCTCGATGCCCATGCACTTTTTGAAGCCACACAAGATTAAAAAGAGTATGCTAGAATTGTCGCCAACATGCACTAATTGGATAGGGCACCATAAGAAGAAGAAGTTACATTAGCACATGTCCGACCTATATATATTTCTTTGAGTGTGAGATCTGGATTATACAGTCTACGTATAGTAATTATTATAATTTCATATTTTATTTGGTGGTTTCTCCAATATTAGTGGTCAGTTGGACTTTTGGTCAATGTTCAGTTTACCATAAAATTTTTTGAAGTGTGCAATTCATTCTAATCGTGACCGCCATTCTTAGTTATCATATGTCAGATGTCACTTTAAAATTTGCGACTAGTCTACTTTTTTCGGCGTTTGCTACTTTTCTCTCATGTGAAAAAACGTTTCTTGGTTTATTTCAGATGCAATTGCTCTGAGAGCAAAAGTACTTAGGCAAGATTTATTTAAACAACCGTGCTCTATATCTGCCTTTTATTTGTAAAATTCATATATTTGAGCATTCAACCATATATTATTTTATATTATTTCAATATACATTTCTTCATGTACTTAATTTAGTACACTTACCAAAAGTTATATCGCTTTTTGATCCAAGTTTTCTTCCTGTCGTAGACAGTACTTTTCGAAACTCTTAAGGCTCGCTCTGGACAGGAATATTTTGTAGCAGCTCGTCTTCCAGCAAGTCTATCAGCTCTCGATGCCGTGCCTGGTATCCATATATGTGTTATTCTATCAGTCAAGAAACTATCTTAGAGTTCAAAAGCCCTCATTTTAATTTTTAATTTACAACGAAATATTTTTTTATAAAATGCTTATATATCCATAATTAGTGTAAATTTCTGAATTCGACCCATCTGCAGTCTGATGGTCGGACGTTTTAGATCTGTCTATGCAACAGACAGATTTAAAAGGTGCAACTTAATAGCATGCGTTTTGTGTTTCCTCTGTCCTATCCCTTTTTGTGGACAGATGTCTACCTGAAAATGTACCGTGTTAGTACAATCTCCATAGATATTAGTAGAATTTCCATAGCTATTGTTTGTGTACCCCTCGAAACCTCTCTCATTAAAAGCCTTAGCACTCTACTTAATTTGAAAATGGCCCCTTTTTGCTTTCTCGCGGGACCCTGTAATTTCTACAAAGCGTGTCTCTATGTAATGGGTCGAGGAATGTCTCCCAGAGTGGAGGAGGGAAATTAAATACTTCTCGCGGACCAATAGGCAGGTAGCGTCTGGCACAGAGTCGGCGATTGGCAACAGCGTCTGTTCCAGAGTTAGCTACTGACAATGGATCCTCCAAAAGGGAGTTAAGTCGACAGAATTTTGCACGCTGTCACATATAAAAAAAGGGTGAAATAAGCTAAAAACCAGAATGAAAAATAGGGGACAAGTAACTTACATTACCCGGATGTAAATCTACACCTCCAGCCGGAGGTCCAGTGGAGTTAGCCGTTCCCTTAGCTCCAGCGTCTAAGGAAAGGGGCAATTCTAAGAAAATTTTAAAGAACTCAGTCTTAAATCTCAATCATTGTAAGAATTAGAAGAAACGTCAAAAAATCTTAGATGCGGAATCTGGAACGTTTAAGAGGTTGAGACATCCATAAATATAATTCAGTCTAGGAGAAACTTCAATCGAGAAAATCAATAATCGATTATATCTTTACAAAAACTAAAGCTACACTTCTTGTAAAAAATGTTGCGGTTAAAAGAGCTTTATAATTGGAATGGACAGAAGGTACTGGAGAGAAATAAAGAAATTAGAAAAAAGAAATTTAAAATATGTCCATTGGAAGAAGATTTCACAACACACCTATATAACAACAGATTATATCAGAAACTAAAAGAATTTAAATTTGGAACCACTACAAAAACAAAGGACCATATAAAAAGTCAATAGAATAAAGTCAATAAAGAGTCAATATAAAATATATTTAAAAGAGACGTGGGGTTAATTAAAGCAATGTGGGGTTAATTAAAACTATTATCCATAAACTAATATGCAAATTATTACTATATTTAAAAACACTAGTGAAATTCAGGTATATTAAGAAAGTTTCATTGAATAAATCTCAAAGTTCAATTGCCTTTTAAAAAAGCAGAGTATTTCATGGTATTCGTCTTAAAACTTTTACCGAAACAACTTTAAAATTTTAAATAACCTTAAGTAGTAATTTATATTCACTGATGTTTATGTGTAAATGTGATAAAAAGGAAACTGAAGATTTTTACTACTTTTATTTGTAATTTCAGGTGATCTACGTGGTCTTGAAAATTACTATTTATTTACATTCCTGGTCATACCTCATACTTTTTTTTAATAGAAAACTAATTTTTTCTATTAACATTAAATAGACAATTTTTTTATTAAAAATCCTTTATAAAAGGTATATAATTTAAAAAAAAAAAAACCAATCGGGCTGTATCACAAAACGTTTTCGGAATCCATATTCCATCATCAATGTTTAGGTGTACATGTATTGAGCCACTAAATATCTGGATAAAAACCCGTTAAAAATTAGCTGTTTAAATGTAGCTTACATTATATATTATTAAATATTAGGACACATTGTCCCACCATCAATGGGGTGCTGATGAAAGTGTACTACTCAAAATATATCGAGCTATAATCCGATCCAAATCAGACTATGGTTTACTTGTTCGCATCCAATAATTTATTACAATCTTTAAACTCTGTTCACAACACTGCTCTCCGAATTTGCTTAGAAGCTTTTTGATCCAGTCCCGCTGAAAGTCTCTATTGTGAACCTCATGAACTCCCCCTTTACTTCCGGAGGCAGCAACTACTCTTATCTTATGCTAGCAGAATTTTGTCGAATCCGACTAACCCTGTATTGAATCTTCTGATCTCGCCAAGACCTAGACTCGTAATCTCGCCCAGATGTATACTTTCAATCCCACAGATCCTACAACCCTTGAACCAAGACACAAAATTTTCTCAAACAAGTGCATCTATAAAATCAGAATCCCCGACATGGTCTAGAACACCGCCTTTTATAAACACTTATCTCTGTAAATTTAATCAGCAACAAACAAATAATATCTTTTTTCGACAAGCTTTCAAGGATATTGTGGATACATCCCACTATGATAAGGTGCTTTATACCGATGCATCTCGAAACGTAGATGGAGTTGGTTGTTCTGTCACTACAGTTGATACAGTGCTGCCACAATACCAAATATCCAACGAATGTAGCGTATTTTCAGGAGAACTCTTGAATATTTCCAAAGGTCTCGAGTTCCCTTTTGATAATCATCAAAGATGAGCTCTGTGTACCGATTCCTTATCCGCAATTCATTCGTTAAAGAATATTTACAATCAACATCTTTTGGTGCAAAAAATATTAAAATCGATCCATCTCGACACTTCCCGAGGGACTTCAATAACAATAATATGGGTACCTTCTTATATCGGCATCCAAGGAAATGAAATGGCTGACAGCGCTGCAAAAGAAGCATCTACATTCAACTTACCCGTCTACAATATACAGGTCTAAGAAGATTTAAAATCAAAATTCAAAAGGAATATCCAAGACAAGTGGCAGGAACTTTGAATCACCAAAAACACAAAGCTCAGAAAAATACAACCTAATCTTTACAGCTATTTATCCCTAGCATCTCTGAACAGAAAAGAAAAAATAGTAATACGAAGATTGAGAATGGGACACACATGTTTGACACACGGTCATCTTATGCCCTCTACAGACCAACAGTTATGCTCTCACTGCAACGATATTTCTATTACCGTCAAGCACATCCTCACAGAATGTCAACACTACCAGATCGCCCGCATTACCAACAATATAACCCATAGTCTAGAAGAACTTTTGAACTGTTCAAGCCGACTCAAGAGCCTAATAGACTTTTTAAAGATTTTTCAATTGTTTAACAAAATATAATTTATATAATTTTTTTAATCTTCACTATTGTAAACTCTGTATCATAGCTTTGTAGATATAATTGTAAACCTTTATTCCCGTGATAATGACCAAAGACGTCGAGACACGTTAATTCGAAATAAAAAAAAATATATATTATGATGTTTAAGTTACCAGTGGATTTGGTAACATGGCGACGTATGACTCCACATGAAGTTGCCGGTCCTGAGACGATGTGTCTACGAGGACTTAATGAAAGCAGCTGAGTTTAATTTAAAAAAACTTACATGTAATAAATTCACTGTTTAAATAAATATTCCGTACTTACGTGGAAAATACTTTACAACGTTTTTTCGGGTAGGTCTTCATTTAATTAGAATAAACCAGTTTAACTAAGATGCTGAAATTAAGATTTCCTGTGTGAATAAAAGAGAATTGAGATGTGAATTGTCTTGCGCATCTATTGACGTTTCATGTCTTGCATTTAGTTGTAAAATTCTCCTATTGCCAAGAAGTAAGATGTTGTCAATTTGGGATTCTTTCTGGGTAACTATAATGCAATTTTTACAATTATGGATCAGTATCTATTTATAACATAGAATACACTTTTGACAAATTTGAATTTAAATTATATTAAGTTATATCGAGAGACTTTTTGACGCTTTTTTAAAGAATCAACAATCAGGCCTATATTATATAATTATTTCCCTGATAACTCCTCCAATATACCAAAGGAATGCATCAAAGCCATAGCTCAAATGTACATTTCACTGCTTTAAAAAACAATTTTTAAATGGTACAAAGTGCAACTAGTCTAATAAAAGTAATACATAAAACTCTTTCTAAATATATTTTCTAATTCAGTATTCAAAACAACGAACAAAAAAGTGCACTAAAAGGGAGCTTATAATAAGTGAAAAAATCAAGGACATGACAGATAAAAAGATAACTGATAATGAAAATAATAGCACAATAGATATACCATCTATCTATACCGTCACTACTGCACTATATCTTCGAACGTGTGGATTCCTCCATATATTTTGCCTTTGCTTGACTCAAAAATTTAAAGACATTAAACATGAAATTATAAAATTTTATTTATGTCACCAATAATTTTGATTCTGCTTTTAAAAATTGACCACAGTTTCTTGAAACTGTCTAACTCATTATTTGACTGTTAGAGTACCTTGTTTATGAAAAACTACTAACTTTAGGGCAATAGTGATACATATTCATATAATTTCATTGTCTATTTAATTTTGACAGAAAAAATATAGGTTTCTATTTAAAAAGCAATTGAAAGATGTCACCACAACTTCATGGTAACTTCATCACCGTATAGAGTTCTACTCTTACATCTTTGAATAATTCAGAAATGTAGTGTTTCCAATCTTTTAACTGTTCATTGATTTCTAAAGGCGGGTTAACACGATCCAAGAATTCTTGGATGCCAACTTGGACCAAGTGGACTTGTACAAGTGTACTTGTACCAAGTTGGGTACCACGGTTAAATGACTTGGTTGTTAAATAACCATTGTATGATTTATGAATGATTGTGGAAGGCGTTCTAGGGGTTGCTGATATGTTTATACATCAGCTTGAAATCCAGAGAAATGAATAAAAAAGAAAAAATGTCGCAGTTCTTTCCACAATGTCGCACAATTCCATAATGCTTCCTCAGCCTTATTTAACTCCATAAATCTAACACTTACCCTTTCAGACCATTTTCTTTTTGTGTGTACTTCTCGTTTTCGATTTTTCGACACTGACGCCATTTTAATTTTACAATACCACACTACCTGGATCCAAGGAAATTGGCCAGCGTCCTACTTAACTTGGATAGAACGTGTTGATACAAGTGTACTTGGATGAACAGGTGATACCATCAAAGTAATTTCCAAGTGTTGCGCTTGCAACGTCCAAGCAGATTATAATCAAGTACACTTGAATCGTGTTAACCAGCCTTAATATTCTGTGACCGTTTTTGTCTTGTAGATCTCGTTGCAGATCCCTTTTAATTTTTTGTGCAGATGAAATGTATCGTGTTTCTTTTCATAGTGTTAAATTGTATTACATTCTTTACTATGGATTGTGTTTTCGCATGTCTTATCTTTTGCCTGATTATTGCGTGGATCCTCTTGTATTCGTTTTTATCTTTATTTCTGACTTCTCTTCTTTGGTCCATGAGTCTTAACATTTTTTTTGTCATCCACCCGTTTTTCTTCTTGTTTTTACTACACTCAATTTTGTTTCTTGAACAGACTTTAACATATCTTTAATTTTCGTTCAGTTTTTATAGGTACCTTCCTTTTTGCCTGATGTCAACTTTATTTTTTGTTTTAATTCTCTGGTTATTTCTTGTTTTCCGGTATCATGTAATATATTTTCTCTATCAATAGTAACTGTTTACTTATTAGTTCTGGTAACTCTTTTCAATCGCAGTCTTATTTTCCTACATTTTCTTCTTATATTGTGATGTTATTATATCTACAATCGGATATGTTTTGCCTGCTAATACTGAAATTCTGTATTTTTATATATATATATATATATATACATATATATATATATATATATATATATATATATATATATATATATATATATATATATATATATATATATATATATATATATATATATATATATGAAGTATATTGGTTGCGAACCATTCGTTCATGTGTATCTGCTAGTGAGCTCCAGATATAAAGACGACGCTTTGGAAGTTGTGTTTGTTATTATTATTTGCTTTTACACAAAAATATGCCAATATATCTTCTCTTTTATTTTATATCCCTAAACAATATTTTCCTGTAATATATTTTTGTTTTCCCTCTCCAATCTTCGCATTGAAAACTCCCACGACAACATTAAGCTCATGTTTCTTTGTAGTTATAAAACTTTTTCTAAATCATGATATTCTTGTAATATATTCATATTTATTGTTGTTTTTTAAATGTGGAACATTAGCATCCTGTGAGAGAGAATAGGACGACGTATTTTACAGCTTTATCTGTTTCCTTCGTCTCAATTATTGCTACACCATTTTTGTGATCAATGTGATCGTCTATAGTTACTGTGCCAGACCCTACCCATCTCATTTCACTTATTCCAAGGATACTTATATTTAAAGGCTTTATTTATTTTACGGTCTTAACCTTTAATGGTTCGTACATGCTTATTTCTATGTTGCTTCCTTTAGATAATGGATTCATGCTTTTAGCTGATCGGGAGATTTTTAGCACCTTGCTCCATTTATGAGCAGAGGTAAGTAAAGGAGGAGAAGCAAGAGTTATCCAAAAGTGGTTGATGGGCAAGATTAAAGACATTTCACTTAAGACAAGTTAAACAAGAGTGAAGACTCTTATAAGCCGCCAGGTGCGTTTCATAGAAGTATTGACACACTTTTTCTTTCCGCTCATACCTCAGGGTATTTATTACAGACTGTATAGCTCTTCCAATATTTCTTAGTATGGAAGATGGGTTTCACGTCATAATTACTGTTATATACTTGGCAACACAGGTAGGCAACACCGCTCACTGACACAGGGGAATGAAGTTAGTTAGTTAATGGGAGAATAAAGGTTAATGATGTAAAACCACGTTGTATTAATAATTATTACCTTATTTAACTAAGAAGTACTAAATACACAATAATTGGCGACGAGTATGGGATACATAAGATGGTAATAACAACTACTGCAGAGATTATTACGACTACTACGATTGCTACTTCAACTTCAAGTACAGTTACAGGTCCTCTATTAAGTATCTACATTTCAATTTTCCGTTGAATCTTTCAACCAGTCTGCCACCAAATGGTCCAGGTGGGTAAAGAGGCTGGAATGTGCTTATAAGGTATTTAAACAATTACATTAATAATACAATCTTTTTTATGCTTTATATTATAGGAAAATTACCAAACATCTAAAACTGTAGAAACTGAAGTGCAACATGAAAAAATATGTAAAACAAATATCTCTTGAATATATTGAAAAATAACTATAGAATAAATTAAAGCTATAAACATTATCCAATTTTGTAATAATATCTACAATTTTTGTATTTTTTTGGTTTTTTTATTAGTATTATTACAATTTGATTCTGAAAATAATTACGACGAAGAATATAATTAAATGATAATAAACCATCGTACTAAACAGTTTGTTCGTTACGATCATCCGAATGAGTTCCAAATAATAGTTTGTTGCTTTTTCGATATGCCCATGGCATTCTTTCACTTCGGCAAAATACGCCCATATCTCCAGTTTTTGATAACACAACAGCACCTGTTTGTTTATCAAACTTTTCGATTACTTCATTTACAGAAGTTTGAGCTGCTTCTTGGGGGGACATTCCCATTTTAATGTTATTTATAATATTAAACGACAAACATACTTTTACTATAGATTCTCCATGTCCGGTAACAGAGACTCCACCATATCGGTCATCTGCATAAAGCCCGCATCCAACTTTACTTGAGTCACTACTTCGTCCGACCATTTTCCCCGTTAAACCACCAGTAGACGTTCCCGCTGCAATATGTCCATTTCTATCGATAGCTACAGCTCCAACAGTGTCACACCTTTCTGGATATTTACACCGGCCCCTTACTTTAGATTTTTTAAATTGTTCTAAATCTGATATAGCAAAACTTGTTAGTAATTTACTAGTTGGTATCCGAGGCATATTTATCGAATCCGCAAATTTACCTGCTCCTTCACCTGCCAATAGCACATGAGGAGTTTTCTCCATTACCTGTCGAGCAAGAGTGATAGGATGCATAATTTCTCGTACTATGGTCACACCACCGGTGGATAAGTTCTCCCCTACAATTACAGCTGCATCCATTTCTATGTCTCCAATTTCGTTTAAAACTGAACCAAAGCCAGAATTAAAAACTTCATTTGCTTCCATCGAATTAATTGCTGCCTCTATTGCATCTAAAGCTGTAGCATTTTGTTGAATTAATACATTATAGCCAGCATTACATGCTATTTTAACCCCTTCGACTCTTGGAGAAGCCATATGATCGGGAACATCATCAGCTCCTCCGTGTATAATAATGACAGGTTCCATAATTTTGGTAAATTTCTGTATATCACTACTAATTTTATTAATTGCTATATTTATCAATCAGTGACAATTAAAATGTATAAACATTAAGTTAATATTTCACTCTAAAGTGTCAGCATGCTGTCAATTTAAACAATTTTTATTTTAAATCAAATGGATTACACACGATATATTCCATTCGCTTATCTCGGAAATATTTTGACAGATTCATTGTCGGAAACATACAACACAATAATTATTACCTCTAAGTATTAATATTTCAAATAAACTTACTGTTATAGGAAAAAAGAAAATTAATCATCAATAATGGGACTGTATACTCAAAATTTTTATTAAAAGCTTTCCATTTGTAAATACTAATCTTCTTCTTCTTTATGTTAGATCTTCTATCGAAGGTTGGAAATCATCATGGCTATGCGGACTTTGTTGACTGCCGCTCTAAAAAGTTCTGCACTACTGCATTCAAACCATTTCCTTAAGTTCTTAAGCCAGGATATTCTTCGGCTTCACACATTTCGCTTTCTTCGGATTTTGCCTTGGATAATAAGTTGTAATAATTAGCGTATTTTTGCCCTCTCATCACATGTCCTAAGTACTCAAGTTTTCGTCTTTTGAAATTTGCGCCCCATTTCCTATCCTTCTAGTTACTTCCATGTTTAACATTCTTTGAATCCATGATATTCGTAGGATTCTTCTGTAACACCAAAATTCAAAGGCGGCCAACTTATTCAGATGGACTTGTTCACGTTTAAACGTGTGTCCACGCTTCCAAGCCATAAAGAAGAGTAGAGAACACGTAACATCGAAGCATTATCAGACGTAGTTCTAACCTTATATCTCGGCAACAAAGAAACTTTTTAAGTTTAATGAATGATGCACGTGCTATTGCAATACGTGTCTTAATTTCTTTGGTTTGGTCTACATCTGATGTTATCCATGTTCCTAAGTATTTATAGTTATTAACACTCTCAATTGCAGTATCTTCAATAGTACATTGGATATTTGCATATGCAGATTTAGTCATGATCATGCATTTAGTTTTCTTTGAATTTATCTTCGGTCCGTACTCATGACAGCGTTCATTAAGGCGTTGCATTACGTTCTGTAAATCATTGTTGTTATTCGTCATTATTACTGTATCGTCTGCAAAACCTAAGTTATTCAAAACTTCTCCATTGATAGATATACCTTCTATTGAGTCTGAGAGCGCTTCTTAAAATACCGCTTCACTGTAGACATTGAAAAGTAGTGGGGACAGCACGCAACCCTGGCGGACTCCTCTCTGTATTTTGATATTTTGGGTGTAATGGCTGTCAACTCTTACCTTGGCAGTTTGATTCCAATTTAATACTAATCTATAAACGACTATAATATTTAAGAAATAAACTTTTGTTTAATTGATGCAGTTTTATTTAGTCACAACTGCATGTGAATATTTTTTATTTAAATATTGGCTATGAGCACTTGTGTTTGGTTGTATAGTTATTTCTTACATACCAATATACAACATACAACATACAACATACCAACAAATAATTACTCAATTTCCTATAGAGTTGGGACTGAGATCAGCGAACCGATTATAGGAGAATTTCTGCATCTAAGCTTAAATTGTTGCTACATATACTCCGTTCACTGAACACAGTCACAATTGTTTTACATAGACCAGGGCAAATCTGTGAAAAAACAACTGCATTTTGAAATGTGACGTGACATTTTGATTTTTACTCCATTTTACATTTTTTTGTGCCTTAGCGTGCATTTCTTAGAAAAAGCGATTTTGTTTTCTGAAGTTAGACTTCTATACGCGCGTTCGACTGTGGAAATTTGTACGGAAGTGAACCGGCAAGATCATTACATATATAAGATATAGGTAAGAGAGGGACAGAAGATATATTTTCTCTCTCTTTCTCTCTCGAGAATAAAAATATTCCTTTTGTAAGTATATTTATTATTTATTAATATTATTATTGTTTTTCCATTGTGTTCAGATTTGTCTTGAGCCTCGTTAGGCATGCTAAATTATAAATTAAAAAAAAAACAAAAAGAGAAATCATACGATTTCTATCTGGCGAAATCGAATTCAAATTTTTCCCACTGTGCTTTCTAAAACTTGCCAAGCAAACAGCTTGATAAAATACTTGGCAAGGGAATCTAAGATTTCATTCCACATGCCGTTTATCATGGTCAAAATTTGTAGTGAATTCAGTTTCTGGTACTCCAAACGGAGTAAAGAAATAAAATATAAAGGCGGTACTAGATTTTTGTTTCAATACAGAGCGGCGGTAAGCCCCTTAGTATTTCGACCTCTTTAGGTCTATTCAGACCAGTATAGCCACCTCTCTGGATCGGAACAAAATATATTCCCATCTTAGACAATAGTTATCAAAATAACTATATACGGACGTAACTACGTCATCTAATAACAAAAAGAGAAATCATACGATTTCTACCTGGCGAAATCGAATTCAAATTTTCCCACTGTGCTTTCTAAAACTTGAAAATCAAACAGCTTAATAAATTACTCGGCAAGGGAATCTAAGATTGCATTCCACTTGCCGTTCATCATGGCCAAAATTTGTACCAGAAATTGAATTCACTAAAATGTCCACATGGTTTTAAACAAGAACTTGAGTGGCCAAGTTTTTGAAGATGGCAACAAGATAAGCCAAAGCCCGAATCCAGTGCCAAACTTCCAAAGAATCGTCTATTTGTTTTCCCTTGGTCATTTCAGACCATTTTGCAGCTTGAGTGGGATGCATTTGAGTTTGTTTTCAGTGTTTTGATCCAATTCTAATCTCAAGAATTTCTTAAATGAAATACATCAGCCAGTGTTACAAGGTACTTTTTCTTAAAATTTTACTAAGTAAAAATAGACATTTTTCATTAAAATGAAAAAATTTGCTTTCATGATAAGTTGAAAAATTTTAATAAATAAAATTATAAATTTCATGGATTGACTAGTTGTCATATTTTTAAATGCAAATAATTTTACAATTTAATTAATATAATAATAATAATATATATATATATATATATATATATATATATATATATATATATATATATATAATAACTGATATATATAATATATAATAACTGAGTTCCCAGCTGTTCTCCGAGTGTAGAGGTTCTCTCTCACCGGCTCTGGAAACCGATTGAGCAATGTGTTACCTCTAGTCAAATTTAATTTAATACTGAACATCACAATTATTTTACAACACAATGTACAATCTTTCATAACTAAATGTAATTTAAAGGGTTTTTACCCTAGTATTTTGGTGGCTCAGGCATTGTGACCTAGCATTTTTCGATTTTAAAAACCTGATGATGGACTGTGTGGTCCGAAAACGTTTGTTTTATTGATGTGGCCCTTTTAAGGGTTTTTTTAAATAAATATACCCATTTACAAAGATTAACTTCTTTTTGTTATACGTGGTATACAGCCAGCTACAGGAATTTTTCCTTGTGGATTGTGACAATTATATTTAACTTATCATCGCTTCCGACAACACAAGATGCAGCTCGTTTCCAGTGTTATAGTTTATTACCAGGAAACACTGCGATCCAGAAGATTGGGGCTGGAAAAAGCATGGAAATATTTGGATACGAATCAAAACTGTCAAAACTCTAGTACACTCCTAACTTCTGAAATTACTTTTTTTCAGATGCAAGGAAAACTGTGAAAGTATGTATGATTGCCGATAAGTAGGCCTCAAATGCTCTTCAGTGTACCTCAATTTACCAGCTACCTCTAGATTTATCGTAATTTTGAAAAAATCAACGAAAAAAATCCATAAGGATAATGTTTTTATTAGATATTAATAAAAATTCCATATTAATTAATTTTTGAACTTGTACAGCCCTTTGAAGTTACAAGATAAAAGTTGTTTTTTTGCCTATCTCTTAAACTACTTGACATTTTGTAATAAAAATAGATACGTTACTTTCTTGTTCTGAAAGCATTTTTCATAAAAAAGAAACAACAAAATCTAAGCGCACAGAAAAATTTTAAGGGGGTGTGCAGCCTTAAATTCCCCCAAACTTTTGAGAACGTTCAAATCAAATGAATTTTGTGGCCTCATTAGTTTAACACATTAACAAATTTTTGCCTTTTATAACTTTTTCAAAAAACAGTTTTTATTGGGTTACGGCCCTTTTCATTAACCTTTAAAAAATTACGTGCAACTAAACAAATAGTACAAAAAAAGTGTTTATATCCTCTATAAATATGACATTACAATAAATGTTCAAAATGACCCCCATTTTCCTCAATACAAATTCACAAAATCATATTTTTCTGACGAAATTGAACTGCCAGCTTCAATTATTTTAACCCTTAATTGTTGTTCGTCCTCTATTGTTACAGAATATACTTTCTCTTTTATAAACCCCCAAAACCAAAAGTCCATGGGGTTAAGACCTGGACTTCTGGGTGGCCAAGAAAAAGGTGCGTCACGACCCCTTTCAATCCACTGACCAGGATACTGCCTGCAAAGGTATTCCCGGACTTCATTACTGTAATGCGGTGGAGCGCCATCTTGTAGATTTCAGTTGAAATAGTAGTAGATTTCAGATTCAGTAGATTTCACTCTGATTTCAGCTTTGCCTTATTGCAATATTTACTTATTCCAAATACTCTTGTAAATCGTTTGCTAAGAACTGCAAATAATTATCATCATTTAAATTGTTGGGAAGAAATACTGAGCCCATTAGATTGTTATCCACAATTCCTGCCCAAACATAAACTTTAAAAGTCCTTTGGTGATGAGTCATTTTTTTTGGCGTGAGGATTTTCGTCGGCCCAAATGTGCTCGTTGTGATGGTTTGATATTCCATTTCTACTGAAGGTAGCCTTGTCGGTAAACAAAATATTTCTCATAAAATTAACATTTCGAATGTTTTACATTAACAACCAATCGCAAAATCCAATCCTTTTAGGATAACCTTCAACCAATATGTACCCGTTTCCCGTAAACGACGATCAATGGTCAGAAATAATCGTCTATTGGGTATTTCGATTGGGGTATTTTACTGCATAACGTCTTGTGGCTGCTGCATTATTTCCTTGACATTCACCTACGATATTCCTGATAGTTTATTGAAATCATAATTTAATCTGATCCAACTTACCCAAAGTTAAATGCATATCTGCCATTTCCTGAAATGTGTAGGCCAGTGTAATATCAAAATTTTTAATATTATTCTTAGTCACACAAATGATAGCTTCAAATTATTGACTATTATTGATGGAACTGTTTGTAATTATTGTATCCGTAGAAACCAATTACTAGGAAAAAAACTAGTTTTTCGAAAAAGTGAAAAGAGGCAAAAAAGTTTTAAAAATAATGTGTTAAACTAATGATACAACAAAATTCATTTGATTTGAACGTACTCAAAAGTTTGGGGGGATTTAGGGCTACACACCGTGCTTAAAATTTTTCTGTGCTCTTAGATTTTGTTGTTTCTTTTGTATAAAAAATGCTTTTAGAACAAGAAAGTAATGTGTATTTTTATTACAAAATGTCAAGTAGTTTAAGAGATAATGCAAAATTATCTATATTCAAGTATCTATATTCAAGTATATTCAAATTCAGAAGTTACATAATAACTTCTGAATCTTGCCTCATGGCTTTCAGCGCATAAAAACTGGGGCCGATTATATCTAGTTTATAAAATATATTGTATATTTATCAACAAATATATTCCAACAGTGTTTCATTTACCAGTTCTAGTTTACTATTATAAATTAAATTCAAGCTAATAAATTTCTATCACACAATTTTTGGATTTTCTCCTAAAATTTACACAACTGTAGAAGATCTGGTACACTGATAAAATCAGTTATTTATTTCAACACGGATGATACCACTCGTAGCATTTGAATATACAGCTTTTACTTACATAAGGAGGATAACACCAAAAAGGTATTGATATTCAATACTGCTATAATTATTGTCTGCAAGTGTAATAAATTCTACTTGATATGCGTTCCATGAACCTTTGACATGTCATCGGTATCCGAATAGAATACAGTCTGGGAAACTTTTAGCGTGAGCTTCACAAGACGGTAGCCGCATTCAGATTAAAACTTAACACGACTCTTCGTATGCGAGAATATTTATAATTGTATATAAAAGAACTGTTGAGTTATAAAAATATATTTATAAATAGATAGCAAACAAAGACAGTAATGCGCCTCTAGAAAACTTAAATCGATTCTACCATAAAAACGCCATACTTTAAATTAAGTACATGTCGGAGTCTATAAAAATAGTTTGTAAGTTGATTGTGATATTTTAATAACTCAGAACTTAAATTTTTGTAGAAACATCTACCAACTTAAAAAGTTGGTTATACTTAAAATTTCGATATGATTCAGCTAAAACGTTGTGGCTAAATTAGAAAAAATTTTAGAACGAAAAAGGCAATACAATTCTCTATCAAAATTTGCGATGAGGCGTCAACTCGTATCAATCAAGAAATGAAGAAATTAACATCAGAAATGAAAAACGCTGAAAATGTGAATATTATGTGAAGCAAAATCAAATATTCTGTTATAAAAATACAGAAGAAAACTCTACAAAAGAAAACAGAAAGCCGGAAACCTTGAATGACTCAATAAATACTGGAAATCATGGAACAAAGAAAAAAATATAGAAACAAAAAGCCAAATAAGTACAAAGAAAAACATAAATTAATAAGGAACAAAATAAAAGAGGCTAAGGAAAAGTGGATGATGGAAACATGCATCGAAGTGGAAGAATTGCAGAAAAAGCATGATCATTATAATTTACATAAAAAAGTGAAAGAATTATCTGGAAAATCACAGACAAATACACCTAATCGATTAATAAACAATAAACAAAACTAAAACAATAAACTTATTAATAACCCAACTGAAATAAAACAAGTATGGACTAAATATATTGAAGATCTTTTCATGGACATAAGAACGGAACCAACACACATTGATAACAAGGAAGCTCCAATAATATTAAAATCTGAAATCCAACATGCTATAAACAGCTCAAAATCTGGCAGAGACCCTGGGCCAGATGAATTTCATATCGAGCTGATTAAATTTATAAACAAACACAATTTAAATGCAATAACTAAGGTGGAAAGGTTCTAAACCGACTAGGGAAAAATGTCCCTAGTACTGTTGGATTCGATCCGGAAAGGAGCACATGATAGGACATAGCATCCAAAGTATGGATTATATGCGCCACATGCACCCCTGACCAGTCGTCTACCAACTAAAACCACCCCTTCTTCGGACAAGGCACCCCCGGACGAGTTCAATCGGTGAACGAAACATTGAGATGCCTTGTGCAGTCTGAAAATTTGGGAGAAAATTGTAAAAGGGTTCTTACCTAAAAACGATAAGAAGCACTTAAAATGGTATGCAGCGACGGTATTGTGGGGAAACAAAATATTGGGTCCTAAAAGGTGCAGGTGTGTTTAGCCTGACAAGAAAGGAATGTGAAATAAAAGAGGCATGAGGTCGTGAAAACTACGTACGTAATGTAATTACAGATCTGGCTGTAAAGGTGCCGTCTATTCCGTCGTGCAGCCGAGTTGTAAAGCACTTATGACAGCGTATTGTATAATTTGTTACCTAATCCACCCTGTTCCTGTCTCGCTCTTTCTAGCGTCTCCTTTTTCTTTATAATTTGCGTAATTATGTCGACAGTAACATCGTAGGATTCTTTGTTCTGCGTCGCTTTCTGTATCAGATTGTTGGGCGTTATCGCTCCTAGCCTTGATATTAGGTTATTCTGTTCTCTTTGGAAAGTAGTGCAAGCAAAAATGCAGTATTCTGCGTCGTCTATGACGCCACAATTTATACGCAGATCATTTGTTGTCTTCTTTATCCTATAGGTGAAAAACATATACGAAACTGGTGAGATACATACAGAATGGCTGCTATCGACCTTTGTTCCGCTACTAAAAACCAAGAACCCTAAATACTGTAATGACTATAGATTAATCAGCTTCTTATGAAATGTCTAAAGTAAAAAGGTGACATTAACATAGCGAGAAATCTCTATTGGAACCAACAGGCTGTGATAACATTAGATGGAAATAGCACGGAATAGATAAGTAGAGGAGTGAGACAGGGCTGTGTACTTTCACCATTTCTATTCAATATATATTCCGAAGAGTTATTTACGCAAGCACTTGAAAAATGTATAAAAGGGATTGAATATATATATTATATATATATATATATATATATATATATATATATATATATATATATATATATGAAAATTTTGAATTGATATCGAATGGTAAAATGTTATATCCATTATATTCTTCTTTATGATGTCGAAGCCTGGACTGTTAATGTTGACTTAATGAGAAAATTTAAAGCTTTTAAGATGTGGCTTTTTAGGAGAATTTTGAAGATACAATGGACTGATCATATTACGAACGAAATGGTGTCGCACAGAATGGGAAGAGACAAAGAACTTTTGACCACCATTAAAAGGCGAAAGACAGCATATTTGGGGCACATACTTAAAAATGATAAGTACGAGTTGTTGCAGCTGATTATGAACGGTAAAATCGAAGGAAAAATGGGACCTGGTAGAAGACAAATATCCTGGCTAAACAACATTCGCGACTAGACCGGGTTAAACACACAAATGCTTTTAAGAAAAGCAGAAGATAGAGACGAATTTGCAATGGTTACAGCCAACCTTCATTAGTGGAGACGGTACTAGAAGAAGAAAAAGATTAAAATTTGCTTGCTTCCGAAATTGTTACTTATATTTCCATAACTTTTTTTGGTGGAGATACCAAACTTCTAATCATAAACAACTTTAGGGATAGGAGGGGAGAAGGAGAGTTGTCGAACATAAGACTTTAAACTTAAATTTTGACGTATTTTGAATAAAATAAAAATATATTTTTGCAAACTTATTACTTTTATACATTTTGTAATATAGGTACTTATACATTATTATATATGTTTTATTAATTATCGAAAAGCATTTGACTGTATTAACCATCAAAAGATGATCGAAATTTTGAGAACAACTGAAATTGACATTTGTTTTTTGAATTGTTTATACACATGGATATACACATGGAGATCTCCACAAGACACAGAACATCACATAGTGAGAAACCAAATAGATTATCTACTAATCAATGAAAGATACAGAAACAGCATAATGTCAATTAAGACATACCCTGGTGCAAATATATCATCTAATCATAATCCACTAGTTGCAAGAATGAAAATAAAACTAAAGAAAATTAATATCACAACCCCCAAAAAAGCAGTTGATATCAACAAATTACGAAAACCAGAAATAAGAGAACAGATGATACAAGAAATTGATGAAGCAGTAACAAAGATACAACCCATAAAAAAACACAAAATATAACATCAATGAGAATTGGACAGACATTAAAACAGCGTTAATGAAACCAAGCATAAGTCACCTCCATAAAAGTAAAGAATATAAAAAAGAATGGATGACAGATGAGATACTGAACTTAATGGATGAAAGAAGAAAACAGAAAAACAAAAAGAACCAGAAGTATAAAGAGATACAAAAAGAAATTCGTCTAAAAATACGCACAGCTAAAGAAAACTGGTACGGCAAAAAATGCGAAGAAATCGAACAACTACAAAATAAACACGACAGCTTTAATGCACATCGGAAGATCAAAGAGTTGACGAGGAGACAAAGTAACAGACACAACATATTAGTAGACGAGAGTGGAAACATTATTATGGACACAGAAGAAAAATTAAGAGTCTGGAAACAGTACATAGAACAACTGTTTAAAGATCAAAGAGACAATGTAGATAGCGAATACATAAACAGTGACACAGGACCAGAAATAACAAGAGATGAAGTGGAATACACGATTAAAAGAAATGAGGTCGGGGAAGGCTGCAGGCCCAGATGAACTACCAATAGATATAATTAAACTCATCAAAGGCAACAACTTAATAAAGATCGTGGAACTATTTAACAGCATTTACAAATCTGGTATCATACCTAATGAATGGCTAGTAACAACAATAATAGCCATACCCAAAAAGTCTAATGCGAGACAATGCTGGGAACATCGCACCATCAGTCTCATGTGTCATATATTAAAGGTCTTCTTAAAAATCATTCATCGGAGAATATATAAAAAATTGGAAGTTGACATCGGACCCTCTCAATTTGGCTTTAGAGACGGACTAGGAACTAGAGAGGCACTGTTTGCTTTTAATGTTCTAACACAACGATGTTTAGACGTAAATCAGGACATATTTGTGTGTTTCCTAGACTATAACAAAGCATTTGATACAGTAAAATATAGGCCACTGATGCAAATACTGGAAAATAAAAATATTGATACAAGGGACATGCGAGTGATAAGGAATCTATACTACAAACAAGAAGCTACAGTACGAATTAACAGCTCGATATCAGATAGAATACAGATCAAAAGAGGTGTTCGGCAGGGCTGTGTGTTGTCTCCAACCTTGTTCAATGTCTACGCGGAAGAAGTTATTAAAAAAGCTCTTATGAACGAAAAAGCCGGAGTAAAGATCAACGGTCACCCCATTTGCAATATCCGATATGCTGATGATACCGCGCTCATAGCAGAAAATATTGACGACCTACAGAGATTACTAAACAAAGTGGTAGAAGCAAGTGAAGAATTTGGTCTGTCACTGAATACAAAGAAGACCAAATTCATGATAATTACAAAAAAACGTATCAATAATATCAACTTACATGTAGGACAGAATCTCATTGAACGAGTACAAAATTACAATTACCTCGGAACAAATATTAACGAGTCAAACGAATACACCAGAGAAATAAGAATAAGAATAGAGAAAGCCCGCAGTGCCTTTAACAACATGAAACGAATGTTGTGTAGCCGAAACCTAAGCCTAAAGCTGAAAATACGAATGCTTAAATGTTATGTTTTCTCGGTCCAGAACACCATGTTTGACCTTGTCTGTCGAGTCCCCCCCACTCACAGTACAGGTTAAGCTTTCTGCAAAAGCTCAGATTGTAGACCCGCCGCCAGTAAGCCCCACACCATGCCTTCACCTCACACACCCGTCCCGAAGTACAAACCCCCTGCATCCCCCCCCCCCGTCGGACGACAAGCGAAGAACCCTATTCCCCAACCAACCCATTTCCCACAACCCCGATTTCCTCCCACTCCCATACCCCCCCACCAACATGCCCTTCCCTCAATCCATACCGGCTCCTGCCACGTACCGCTCCTCCATACTATGAAAGCTCCCCCACCCTTGTCGTAGAAATCAATCCCAACCCACCAAAAGAGACCTGCGCTGGCCCCTACAGGGTCAAAAATTGCCATGATAGCACCAACCTTCGTAGCGGAGATGGCACGTGAAGAAGAAGAAGAAGAAATTGACGAACAAGATTTGCGAATTGTCTCAGAACTATATTGGCATCAAACGCCAACAATTGAAATAGAGTACACAAAATCCGAAGATATACGAATCCAACAAGGAGTGCGACAAGGTTGCTCTTATTACCACTAATATTTAATCTGTATTCAGAATCTAGATTCAGAAAAATATTAGACGAGGTTCAAGGTAAAATCAAAATTAACGGAACCAGCATAGACAACATCAGGTACGCTTATGATACCGTCCTAATAGCAAGTAAGGCACAACAACTACAAAATGTAATAAATACGGTAGTTCGTCATAGCGAAATCTTCGGTTTACATCTAAATGTTTCCAAACTAAAATTCTAGTATTTTCAAAGATACCAACGTACATTTGTATTCTTCTTCTTTATGTGTCATCTCCTCTAAAAACTTGGCAACCATCATGGCAATTCGTACTTTCGATACTGCTGCTCTAAAAAGGTCAGCAGAAGTGCAGTTAAACCAAGCTCCCAAATTGTTTAACCAGGAGATGCGTCTTCTTCTGCGACTCCTTCTATTTTCCTTGCATTATTAATTGCAACAAGTTCGCCCCTCCTGACATGTCCCAGATATTGCAGATTTCTGACTTTAATTGTATTTAAAACCTTTTTATCTTTTCCCATTCTTTCAACACCTCGACATTCGTGACTCTATCCACCCAACTTATTTTTAATACCCTTCTGTAGGTCCATAACTCGAAGGCTTCTTATCTGTCCGAAATATCTGTCTTTAATGTCCAAGCCTCCAACCCACAAAATAACACGGAGAACACGTAGCATCGCAGAAATCTTATCTTTAAAGAAATTGAAATGTCCTGCTGCAGAGCACTTTTTTCCGTTTGTTGAAAGAATTTCTTGCCTGTCGTATTCTTGCCTTAATCTCTTCTATGTATTCATTATTTTCGTCAAGTATTGTACCCAGATATTTATATTTTTCAACTTTTTTAATTTGTTCTTCATGTATTGTTATGTTTTTTGACTCTGTTGGGCTTTTGTAATTACCATAAATTATGTTTTTTTGTGTTTAGGGACAGTCCGTTTATCTCACTGACTTCTACCACTATGACAACCATTTGTTGTAAATCCTCAAGACATTCCGCTAAAAAAATAGTGTCTTCGGCAAACCGTATATTATTGATTGGTCGGCCATTTACTTTTATTCCCATAGTTAGTTCTTCTAGTGCTTCCTGGATTATTTCCTCTAAATACAAATTGAACAAAGTTGAAGACAGGACACAGCCCTGCCTGACGGCCCTCTGAATCTGTATTTCATTTGAAAAGACGTTGTTCTCTTTTACCACAGCGAGCTGATTATAATAGATAGCGCTAATGATCCTAATGTCTCTCATATCTAAGTTTTTCTTTTCAAGTAATTCGATAAGATAGTTATGTCTGACCTTATCGAATGCTTTGTTGTAATCCAAGAAACACATATATACTGTCTGATTAACATACATGCTTCTTTGCACAAGTACATTCACAGCGAACAGGGCTTCCCTCGTTCCCAGTACATTTCTAAATCCAAATTGTGTATCACTTATGTCCTGCTCAAGTTTGTTGTGTATTCTCCGGTGTATAATTTTTAAAAATATTTTGAGCGTATGACTCATTAAACTTTTTATCCGGTGGCCTTGGCATTATTTTGCATTTGGTTTTTTGGTAGTGTTAGGAATGTTGACATCAGCCAATATCTGGGAATGATTCCTGTACCGTTTATTGTATTAAATAAGTCGACCAGTACTTCAATTTACTGTTCTTCTATTAACCGTATTATGTCTACAGGTATTTCGTTAGGACATGTTGCCTTGTTGTTCGTTGTTTGCTTTATCGCTTCCAATACCTCATCTTTTGTTATGTCTGGCCGTTGTCGAACTTTTCCTGCTTTAGTACTATCTCAGTTCGTTCGTCTTTAAGTAGCTCTTAAATATATTCCTGTCATCTTTTAAGCCTTTCACCGACCTCTATAATTATTTTGCCGTTTTTATCCAACAGTATGTTTGATTTTTTGTTAATATTAGTGCCTGTTATTTCCCTAATTTTTTTATGAAGGTCTAAGTTATCATGTTTCTCTACCAACTATTTAGTCTCTTCGCATCTGTCACTATACCATATTTCCTTTGCATCTCTGATCTTTCTCCTTATTTCTGTGTGTATAATATTATACATGTTTTTGTCTTTGTCATCCAGAATCTCATCGGTCATCCATTTACTTTTGTTCTTGATCAGCTTAGGTGTTAGTGTTGTCTCACATGTGCGTATAAGAGCATCTCTTAACATATGTCATTTCCTGTTCACATCTTCAGTAGAAATAATTTCTATTTTGGTGAGCTGTTTTGGTGATCTAGTCAATTTTAGTTTCTGATGATGTTAGGTTGGTGTCGGCTGGAGATTTCCATGTATAGACTCTTATGGGCGGCAGATTATAATAAGTATTCGCGACAATAAAATCAGTCTCTTGGCAGAATTAAGCCAATCTGTCCCCTCTCTCGTTACGGGTACCCAGTCCAAATTTCCAATAAAATCACCTTGACTTCCTCTACCGATTTTTGTATTTAGATCTCCCATGACTATTATAACGTCTCTAGACTTGGTTACTTCTAAAGCTTGTTGTAATTCATTATAAAACTGTTCGAGCTCTTGATCCGACTTTTCATTCCGACATTTGTATGCCAAGGGACAAATAATAGAACAGGTAACTTCCATAAAATATTTTAGAGCAAATATCAACAGCCAGTGTAACCAAAAAAAAAAGAAATCCTATTAAGAATCTAACAAGCGAGTAAAACACTTATAAACATAACATTTTTTACAGATGAGACCTTAGTCTAGACCTCAGAATTCGAATGATCAGATGTTACGTTTTCTCTGTTTTGCTGTATGGCTGAGAAAGTTACAGAAAGGCTGAAACAGAAAAAAAAAAAATATATATATATTATATATATAATATATATATATATATATATATATATATATATATATTATATATATATATATATATATATATGGATGCTAAGAATTCCATGGGTACAAAAAGTTACCAACGGTGAGGTAATTCGGCGCATAAGCAAACAAACAAAAAAAAATTACTTAGCATAATCAAAGAGAGGAAGATTAAAGATTTGGGTCATGCGTTGAGAGAGTGAAAGATATGAATTACTCCAAATTATGTGCAGAAGATCAGTTGGAAGACGCCAGAACACATTACTGAAATACCTGCGGAGATGGTTTGACCGCTCATCCGCAGAAATCTTTCATGCAGCAGTTTCCAAAGCTGCAAATACTATTTAGATCGCCAACCTTCGAAAGGAGACGGTACAATAAGAAGAAGAAACTCAATTCGGTACATTCACCGTGTACCCAGAGCTAACAAATAAAACATGAAAACCAATGTTTCCATGTTCTTGTATGGATTCACTGAGTCCTAATATTTAAGATTACAACGATCCATTTCTTCTCTTCACTCCACTTCGTTCTCACTAAGTGATATATTTCAGGTTAAAATTATTATCTTTTTCTATTCTGTCCTTATCTTTTCGTATCTTGTTTATTTATTTTTATTTCTTGTGAATTATAAGCATTCTAACAAGAGCAAGTTTCTCCAGGTCTATATTTTTTATGACCCCATTTTGATTTATCAATATTTTATTACTACTATACTAATGTTAAACTACTTATACTAATGTTAATTGTTTTGATTATAATTTCAAAATGATATCAATGTAATATTAATGTAAACCTGGTTTCTTGTAATAAAAGTAAACTTTGAATAAAATTAAGAGAAAGCAAAAAAGATAAATATTGATTATACTACTGATTTGTAATTTATTTGCTGCTTTTTTAGATAATTCAGAGTTAATCTCACGTAGAAAGTCTAAACATACAAGACACATTTAATACAAGATAAGGGAACTATTAATTTCAATAATTTAATGCAAATATGTTGCGCCTACCTAGACCAACCTAGAGAAATATCTCGTTGATGAGGACTTAGCCAAGAAGTAAAAGGTCATATGCAAAGATGTAACTTGAAAGGTGGATGTAAGTATAAACTGTTACGTCCAATTAGTAAAACGATTTTAATGTCACAATATCGACGCAGAGTTGGTGCAAAATTCTACTGTTACTTTTAACACGTCGCATGCTTAAAGCCTAACGATATGATATTGATAGGTGCTGAGAGTATTTTTTTTGTAACTCGTTATAATTGTGATTGGTTTCTTGTTGTCAGAATACATCTATAAAGTTTTTGCTAAATTTTGTCTTTTTTAACGCATGACGCTCATAGGCGTCGTCAGCACTAAATCATTAATGTTTCATCTAAATGTTAAGAGACTCACATGTGCGTCTTTGATTTTTAAATTGCAGAAAGTTATTACTGTCAAAAGAAATATTTACTGGCACTTTTAATAAAAAACATATTACAATAATATTATAATTGCAAATTATTATCATTATGAAACTGTACAAAACAATTTCCATACCAAGCCAGGTTTTTCAGGACAGAAGCTGCACTCAAATATCGTGTCTTTTTTTAAATTGTTCTTTAAACATCCTTACATCTTTTTCTCCTTATCTGACCTTATACTATCAATATTTAAAATTTTTGAAATGTGCTTGTCTGTTGTTTGTTATCATTTGTATGCTATGTTAGAATATCCAACATAAAAAGTGGATGTTGTCCTATAGTTGTTCTATATGAAGTGACATTGTTGACAGTTCAATAAGTAATGTCAAAAAAAAATAAGTTATAAACTACTGTCAGTCAAGTTTTGTATTGTTCTATATGTAAAGGTCGATTCAGACACATCAGTCAAGTCTCGTCACAGTCCTGGCGCCGAACCGAACAATCCGTCATACAAAATATTCTTTAATAGAAATATGGCGCCGGCATTCACATTCATCAGGCGACGAACAGTTTCCCAGCTGTCAGATAATTAATAGTTCTGTGACCAAACAGGACCGGTTCGGCGCCGAGACTGTGACGGGACTGATGTGTCTGAATCGACCTTAAGAAGGACTAAAGTATAATTGTTGATGGCCAGACGTTTATTGGTGCATATTTCCAAAGTCATATTTCCTTGTCTCTTGATGTCTTCATACTAGAAGGAGGACTTCACCGAACTTAAATTATAACATGCTATAGTAACCAATACTATTTCAGAATTTTTTAAAAGATGTTTGATAATTTCTAAATATATTCATATAAATTCATTTTTCTACCAGTAGATGGAGTATAACTTTTGTACAAATAATAGGATTTAATAAAAAAACTTGAAATATGTGAATACCTATTTTTTTATACCATCTGAGCGTCTATCGCTCATATGATGTAAGCGAGCATTTGATCTTTGCGATCAACACCGCTCATAAACTTATTATATTTGGATATATGTAGGTGTTTTATTTTTATTTGATTTCTTTTGTTTTCAGTTTCGATAAGATTATTTTTAAATTCCGTGGATATGTACATAACTTTTTTTTATCTCTCCACTTTCCTACTAAAATGCCATCTTTGTATTGCACTACTCTCTGTCCTTGTGTTAGATTAGCAACTAAAACTTTTTTAGGGTTACCTTTTCTCTTGGAAATTAAAGTTCTTGTGCAGAAAAGCGTTTTTGTTAAATCAACATTTCCATAAAAATTATCTATAAAAAGAGAATATCCAACGTTAAGCTTATCTCGCATTAGTTCTAAAACTACTTTTTCAGAGTGGCCTTTTCTACCGGGAATGTCATAACGTCCTATTTCATACAAAGCGTTAAACCGTTAAGTTCTGTCAACACATACAATTAAGTCCGTATTTGTGACGTTTGCTTTTCATATATATTCGAACGTGCGTTCGACGATATTATTTGCCAAAGTATCAAACAGAACTTACACCGGAAAGAATTAATCGAGGATTACCTAAACCGTCGTCTTTAATAAATCGGTTTTTTTCCGCAATCTGAGAATTCCCGTGATATTTCGGTAGGTCCCAATAAAATTTAACAACCTATTTGCGAATACGACCATGGGCGTATCAGCCACGGGGGTAAAAGAATTAAAAATTATTTAATATTTTAATTATATAAAAAAAATGTTACAAAGTATCTCTCGGAGACAAGTCGGGACTGCTAGAAACCCATTCCAGAAGTGGTATGCCATGGTCTTCAATCCATTTTAAACTCTTTTTTGAGGTATAATATTCTGTGCCGTCCTGTTGGAAGACAAAATCTTCCGCTGATGTTAAACGGTGTTTCATAATTGGCATAAGACATTCTTCTAAAATATTCAAATAATAATCCGTGTTTACAATTCCATCGATAAAATGTAACTTTCTCACACCTTTTCACGACATACTGCTCCAGAATTTGACTTTTCTCTTCAGACAGTCGGGATGGAAAGCTTCATTTTTCCTGCGAATGACGCGATTTTCGTACTAATTTTTTCAGCTATAAAACTTACTTTGTAAGTACCAAATCCTAATTTGTGGGCCTCTCGGTGACATGTTGATCTAGAAACGTGTCTTCCAATAATGTCACTTCATAAAATGCTTAACTCCATATCATTTACTCGTTGATTTTTGACTATAATGCGTCTTAATGTCCTTCGATCTGCTTCGGATATTTTACTTTTTCGTACATTTCTATATTTTATGACGACCGAACCTGTAGTTTTGTATCTTCTTCTTGCATTTATTGCTTGCATATATATCTTATTCTTGCACTATAGCGTGACAATTGCAACATATTTGCGATTTCCGAATTGGATTTTCCAGAAGTAAAAAAATCTAATAATGATTGAACAAATTTTACAAATCTAAACTAAACACGACTTATTTAATGTGCACAAAAAACTGAAAGAAATGAGTAATATATTTAAAAAACGAGTTCCCTCTGTACTTGTTGACACTAATAACAAAATTATTGTAAATGAGCAAGAAATAAGAAAAGAATGGCAGCTGTATATATCAGAGTTGTTTGAAGATGACAGGAATAATATTGCCGAATTCTACCAAAACTGTACTGACGGCCCAGAAATTACGAAAAGCGAAGTAGAACATGCTATAAATAATGCTAAAATTAGAAAAGCTTGTGGTCCAGATAATACACCAACTGAGTTGCTGAGACTAATAGAGAATGATAACATAAAAGTAGTAGTAAGACTTTTTAATTCAATATATAACACCGGAGTGATTTCCGCAGATTGGCTCAAATCCATCTTTATCGCAATACCTAAAAAACACAATGCGAGAAAATGCTCAGAATATCGATTAATTAGCCTAATGAGCCACACTCTTAAAATTTTCCTCAGAATATTTCACAACAGAATTAGACTCAAATGCGAAGAAGATCTTGAAGATACCCAATTTGGTTTTAGAAATGCTATGGGAACCAGGGAGGCACTTTTTGCGCTTAACATCCTATTACAAAAATTCCGTGACCAAAGAAAAGATGTATTTGCATGTTTCGTGGACTTCGAAAAGGCATTCGATAAAGTTACAGCATGTAAAATTAATGCAAATACTGAAAAATATCGGAATAGATGACAAGGATATTCGTGTCATTAAAAATTTGTACTGGAATCAAACTGCTAACGTAAAAATTGAAGATGACTACACCGATGAAATCCCCATACAACGAGGAGTTAGACAAGGTTGCATTTTGTCGCCAACATTGTTTAATGTTTACTCGGACCAGTTATTTAAAAAGGCACTTGAGAGACAACCATATGGAATAAAAATCAACGGGGAACTACTTAATGTGATTAGATATGCAGACGATACGTATGCTATCAGATATATTGAAGGTCTTCAATTCTGCTTGATAGTATTCACGAGGTAGGAGAGGAAATGGGCATTAAAATAAACTCAAACAAAACCAAATTTTTAGTGTTTAGTCGTAACCCACATCCCTATGCAAAGCTCAATTGAACGGAGTCCAAGTTGAGAAAGTTCACAAAATGACATATTTGGGAACTGTGATAACGGACCAACTAGATCCAGACATAGAAATAAAACGTATAATAGCAATGACTAAAACTACTTTTATGAAAATTAAATCATTTCTTTGCAATATCCATCTCACTCTAGACTAAGACAAAGAATGGTTAAGTGCTATGTTTGGTCTGTACTTTTCTATAGTGCAGAAGTGTGGACGCTAAAGGTATCAATCATGAACAAAATTGAAGCATTGGAAATGTGGGTTCATAGACGAATGCTGAAAATACCTTGGATAGCAAGAAAAACTAATGAAGAAGTACTAAGGAGTACTGGAGAGACACAGTTCCTAAAAAGAGCATGGAGATGTATGAGAAGAAATGAGTTCCTGAGAAGTACGTAAGGCTCGTGAAGGATCTGTATAAAGAAGAAGAAGAATAAGAATAAGTAGAAGAAAAATTAGAAGAATAAGAAGAAGAAAAAGAAGAAGTAAACGAACAGAAAATGGAAAACAACTGTTAATAGATTTAAGGGAAAGTGCAGGTCCGTGTTGTTGCAATAACAGGTAATTAGGTAGATATCACTGAAGAATTATTATTTTTAACTTCATTATAAAAAGAATTTCTGGTAAAGGTCGTCAAGTTGATTCTGAAGAAAAAGTGTTTTCTCCTCCGCCAAAACAAACGAGGACATCAAAAATTAAAATGGATGCATTTGATGAGAGTTTACTTCGTGGTACTATCATTAATCTTCACGTAACGGTCAATACTCATATCATTAAGCGCGATTAAGGAATTCTTACAATTTATCGAGACAAGGACAAAACCGGTTGAAAATTTCAAAACTTAATATTACCTAATGCAATTTAATTTTGGTATTCGTTATGGAATTTGGTGGGTCAGGTATATTGCTTGATGTGAATTTTAACGATATTTACATCAGAAAAGCAGTAAGTCTGGAAAAAATATTGTAATAAAAGGCAATTCGGTACATCGAATTTGTTTCATTTTCCAAATGTTTTTTCTATGGTACTGCCTTTTTCATTAGAGAACGTAGCGGCTCTTTGCTTTCTTGAGCTAGCCTCTGTCTAATCTGATTTAAATTTACTGTGGCTTTTAGGGTATTTCTAAGTAGCAAACTGAAGGTTCTTTCTTTGCTTTTCTTTGGCATGAACAATTTTCCCTCTAGACGAGGTTGCATAGATTTAAAATTTCTGCTTATGTTTCTAATATTTATTAAGGTAAAATATTTTTTTTACTATTATATCCCTCTTTAATGCACGTTATGTTTATCACTGAATTTAAATTTTGTTGACTAAAAGCCAGTTATACATTTTATTCCATTTATAAAAAAAATCATGCATTACTCATATAATGTGTCATTTTTAAACAATCCTATCTAGAAATAGGCGCTTGTAGTCCGTAATTTTAAATACTTGCAGTCGGCGGAGTATGCATTCCTAATACATTACAAATCCATGGGCGTAGATATCAAACTTAACTAAAGTCATATTTGAAAGTAATGCTTAACGGCAACGCACTCAAAAATTTTCTTTTCTCGTAACCAGATTTTTGTTTCACGTTTTCATTTTTGTGTCATAGAATTATCATTGTCAGCATAGTTATTCGTGTTTTAGTTATTCTCGATGGAGAATTACTAAAAAACCTGCCTCGTAAAGCCATAGTAAACGAGAGCGTCCACTAAATTGGCCTGACATGTAACATGGCAGTCACATGGCACGAGCATGACACTGGTGTGGCAGGTAGTGCACATTAAAGTAGCATGACATTAAAAAGGTTTTTAAATTCAAAATGTCATCCTCTGACGATGAAGTTATGCTTACGCTCTTAAACAAACAATATGAACAAAAATTGTCTGCAACGTCAGTTTTTGGTAGAGATTCCCTTACCAGGGAATCCTTATTGGAAAGAGATTCAAGGGCATAGTGGATTTAATGTATTTAACGAATTAAAATATGAATGTATCCGGCGAAATTTGCACAGAATTCCAGCCAAAGTATCTTACCAAACCATCAAGGAAATTATGGGTTTAAAACAGTGAGTAGATACTGTGAACTTTGCAATTTACCTAATTGCTGTGGCTTTATTAATGAAAACGTATCAGGATTAAAGCCCCTCTGAAATCTGGGTCAGCATACTTTAAGTACAAAGGATATTTTTTTATTGTATTGTTAGCTGAGGCTGAAAAGACGGGCTATTGTTGTCGGTGTATATTAAGAAATATGGATAAAATAGTGATGGCAGAACATTCAAAGAAAGTGCATTTGGAAAAGCAGTTGTTAGCGATCAACTTGATCTTACCAAACCCAAACAGTTGCCAGGAGAAAATGATAATGCAAACTTTCCTTACTATTTTATATCAGAAACAACTTTTCCCCTCTCAGATCGTGTCATGAATCCATATCCCAGAAGATGAACAAATGACAAACGAATATTTAATTACAGACTTTTAGTTTGCTTACTTCAATGTTCAGGAGTATTGGAGACGCCAATATGTTGCAATATTATACGTGTTACATAATTTTATACGTGTTCATTGTAGAGTTTTAACTAATCCCACATTTCAATTGAGAGAAAAAATTATAGCCATGGTGCATTAGAAATAAGATATAGACCATGCAATTTGTTAATCAGCCTACTGGTGCCCTACCTTGTCAGAATGACCACTGTGCTTTATAGCTTTGTGCATACATATCCCTAAATAGGTAAATAAAAATAAGGTAATCTAGTAAAAAAAGGTGTTTTTAGCTTAGTGTTTTTAGTCCTCATCTGTTGCCTTATTCGTTTTTTTTTCTAATTAATATCGTATATATATATATATATATATATTATATATATATATATATATATATATATATATATAACACTGTTTTTGATGGGTTGGAGTCAATAAAAGGGGCTATTTGTTGACTATTTTTTTACTCGAGCTTTCAATTGTGATTACAATTTTTATCAAGAGCTTCTAAAAAATACAAAATATCTTACAAAGTTGAACTAGAAATAAATAATGTTGTTGTTAACTCACCAAATAAAATTAGTTATTTATATAAAACTGCTGCTAACATTATTACAAAAAATATTATTAAAAAAATGTTCTATTCTAATAAATGTTTCTCTGACAAATTTAGATAAAGTTTCTTAACAAAAAAACAATTGGATTTATAAACAAAAATTGAATAGCTACAATTCAGCCTAAATGACGTAAATAACAACTTAAAAATTTTTATTTTTTGACATATTGTCAAAATAAAATTTTTGTTTAAAAAAATTTTTCTTACTCTTATATATATATATAATATATATATGTATATATATATATATATATATATATATATAAGGTTCTTGAACTCGTAAGTGGAGCATAGAGCTTCAGTGAAAACGCGCCATCGGGTTCTATTTTGCGCATAAGGCCTTCACCTCATTCCAAGACTTTCCTTGTTTTCTTATCTCGTCCATGATGGATCTTCTCCAAGTTTATACTGGGCGACCTTTTTTTCGTTTTCCTTGGGGATTCCACTCTAGGGCAGTCTTTGCAATACTGGAGTTATTTTTTCGGAGTGTGTGACCGATCCAACCCCACTTTCTGGGACTTTATTTCATTTACTACCCTCTTTTGTTTGGTCAGGTGTAGTAAATCTTCGTTTCTGATGATGTTAGGCCAGAAAATACGCACAATTCTTCGTAGACATTTATTAACAAAGACCTGCAGTTTGTCTGTAAGGGTTTTTGTCGCTTTCCAGGTTTCACATCCGTAAAGTAGTACAGACATGACATTTGACTGGAATATGCGTATAAATATCGTAACAAATAGTTTTATTATTGTAAACATTATGGTTGTACATCAAAAGCCAACAAATTTTTTTTTAGAACGAAAGCTTTTTATGCAGTTTCTTCATTATGAAAATGTCAGTTTGACATGAAAATAAAAACATGTCATGCTTTTAGCCACTAAAGAATTAAAACAGATCGGCTAATCAAAAAAGTTATTGCTGAATAACTGTGAATGACTGACTTGTGTTCATAGATAGCAAGAAATTTTTTATTTAACGAAAACCAAATAAGTATTAAACTCTGGACTGTTTTTCATATTTATATTTCTTAACAAATACTTACAAAATACAAGTAGCACGTAGCAAAAAGTAGAACAAGCTTTATTTTTGCGACGGGCTTAGCAAGCTGAATGACGCCACTGCCATTGTCATGTTGGTGTGCGCTGAATAATTCTTTTGTATTGAATAGGTAAAGAAATAATAAATAAGACTAACTCACAATCAATTTAATTTAACTATCAGACGACGGTTTCGCTTTCTACAATATGCAAACGCATCTTCAGGTCTCGATACAAAGTTAAATGATGCCGGTACTCTATTAATTGATGGATGGTAGAACATGGTTGAAACTACTATGTATTGTTGAATGGAGAACTCAATTTTGCTATTGTAGTTGTTTGACAGTAAACGGGAAGTTCTTGAGGAGATTGATTTGATCCAATGAAGCAGAGATATGTGTGTGATTGTTTGTTAAATGAAAATGATGTTATATACCATTTGTATTATTTAAAAGTTATTTATACTTATTCGAGAGATATGTTTATGAAATTTGTGTTATTTATTGAGTAATTGTTTTATGAAGGTGACAGTTTTATAACAATGGAATAAGTTTAGGTGTACAAATTGTGTGGGTGTGCAATTATTTTTCAACTTGTAATTATCAAATTTCTTTGATAAAGTTCTATTGGCAAAATAGTAGATTATTGCAAAGTTAAGTATATCTATAACCTATCTTATTAAATCTAATAAATAACACATAAAACTCATTGTGCCCAAGACTGAGATGTAGTGCATAAAAGTCCTTCCCCTTTTAAATTTAATGTTTGTTTCGTACCTTCTAAGTGTTTTCTGTTTAAGTGTGTTTTAAATTGTCCTTAATTGTTTTAATTCTAATATTTTATTTACTTAACTTTTGTACAGTAATTTGTTCATCTAAACTTATTCATTGTCATAAAACTGTCACCTTCATAAACAATTACTCAATAAATAACACACATTTCATAAATATACCTCTCGAATAAGTATAAATAACTTTTAAATAATACAATGGTATAAACATCACTTTCATTTAACAAACAATCACACGCATATCTCTGCTTCATTGGATCAAATCTATCTCCTCAAGAACTTCCCGTTTACTGTCAAACAACTACAATAGCAGAATTGAGTTCTCCATTCAACAATACATAGTAGTTTCAACCATGTTCTACCATCCATCAATTAATAGAGCACCGGCATCATTTATTTAACTTTGTATCGAGACCTGAAGATGCTTTGCATATTCATATTCAGAGGAAAGCGAAACCGGTCGTCTGATAGTTAAATTAAATTGATTGTGAGTAAGTCTTATTTATTATTTCTTTACCTATTTGAAAAGGACTCACACAAGCAACACATTCATCTTTTGTATTGGTTACATTTTAAATATATATGCTGGACGCGCACTACTTGCAACTTGCCACTTGTCATGCCAGTTTGGTGGGCGCTCTCCCTAAGATTGACCAACATCATCAATGCTGCATTTAGATTGAGGTATGTCCCAAATCTATGGAAAATAGCTGCGGTTATAATGATACCAAAAACAGAAAATCACCAAATGAAGTCTCCTCATATAGGCTAAGACTAATCACTTTTACCAGTAATGTCAAAGATTTTCAAGAAACTGCTACCAAAATGAATTGAAACCATTAATATAAGAAAAAATAGTGATTCCAAACCAGCAATTTGGGTTTAGAAATAAAGATTCTACAATTGATCAGTTACGTAAAATTACCAACATACTTGATAAATCATTAAAAAAAATGCTCGTTCTACAATATCTTAGACGTAGCTAAAGCCTTCGATAAGGTATGGCATGAAGGTTTAATCTACAAACTCAAAAACATCCCGTATTTAAACAGTTTTTAAACAGTTTTTTATATTGGTGGAGATACGTAGACGATCGTACTGGTATGTTTCACAGGAACTAATAGGCAACTCGACCAATTTTTATCGTATATTCGCTTCATAGTCATATTGAATTTACAATAGAAACAGAACAAAATCAATTCATAAATTTTTTAGATTTAAAAATTATCCGACTTAAAAACAAACATGACTTCTCCATATTTCTTAAACCTACCCATACTGACATGACTTTACATGACTATATACAATTCATAATTTCATCCAACACAACATAAACTGGCAGCCTATCATAGTATGTTACATAGATGAATAGAAATTCTTATGTCAAAATACAACTTTGAGACATAATTAAATATAATTAAGCAAATAGCAGTGAACAATAAGGATACAACGAACAAACAATTAATAAAATGTTAAATCAAAAACTACACAAGAAAGCCCTGAAATTAGTATTTCCACCACCAGAGAAAAAACCCAGTACCTTCTGCTCGATTACACATATAGGCAAAATATCAACAAAAATAGCCAAACACATAAAATAGGAAGAAATAATACCAGCTTTCAGAACAAATAACAACTTAGGCAAATATATTAAAAACAACAAGAGCCAAAATAAAAAACACTTATACAGTGGTGTGTACAAACTTAAATGTGGCGACTGCCCAAAAACTTACATCGGTCAAACTGGTAGGAATTTTAATAAACGAATAGGGGAACATAAAAGGACTTTCAATAATAGAAAAACAGATTCTACATACGCACTTCACCGTCTAGATCATAATCATTCTTTTAATGACGAATTTAAAATTCTTCACATTCAAAATCAAGGCCTTAAGCTATCTTTGTTACAATCTATGGAAATCAACAAATTAAAAAACACAGATATAATTCTGAATGACCAACTTAAGACAAACGGTTCTTCCCTCCTCAACCTATTTCATTAGAGACTACAAAGTACAAACGCATGCCAAAAATAGGTCACTTATTGTTACATAAAATGTATTTCCATCAAGTATCCAATCCATCAAATATTTATATTTCATTGTCCTTTAAACAAGACAGCCATATATCTAATAATTACTTTGTCACATTTGTATGTAAGTGCAACAAACCAATTCCTTTAAGTGATTCATAACATATTGCCCCAAGAATGTATCTTGACATACAAAAATAATTACTTTTGACTGAGATTTAACAGTTGGGCGCGTCAGTGAAAGTGACTTTACAAGAATACATTATAATGCTTAACGGACTCCTGTAGTCCCTTGTACCATGTACCAAGCGTCGCGTACGAACGTGTCCAGTCGATGGGCACAGTTGGACCTTGAAAATAAGACTGCGGGGGGCTTCAGAAGAAGGAAAATCATTTCTTCAAAGATGCATATAAAAAGGTCAGGGATTGGAATTAGATAACAGTTTACTTCAAATACTTAACAAGTTTTTAATTAACAATTATAATATCGAAGGTTGCAAAAAATATTTCTCAATGTTAACTAGGTAGGTATGTAGATATCAGACATCCTAGGTTGATACTTGTTCTATTTGTTAAACGTTTATCGTTGATCTGAATTAATTTTAATAATGTACTATTTATTCTTAGTAAAATAACAGTAAAAAAAACTGATTAAAACAGTTTGAAATAATTCTAAACTTAATATAAGACAAATTGAATTGCAGAGTACTTTCTCCTTTTAAATAGGGATAATCATTTTGGAAATTTTATTTGTTTTTCTGGAAATCTTTGACGATTTCTAGCGAGAAACCGAGAGCAGAAAACCGAAGCGAGAAAACTCGTACCTATTGTGTTTTATTGCTTTATTTTTTTGTGTCTAGATAAAAATGTTTGAAGTTTCTCGGACCAGTAACGAGCGACATCAATGACATTGTTGTTGGCATGCCTCAACCTTAGGTGGCTTTAGTGAGATAGGAAGTCTTTCCTTAATCTTAGTCTAGACATTATGATCGTGTAGTAGTGCTGCATAGTGGCTTTAGTGAGATAGGAAGTCTTTCCTTGATCTTAGTCTAGACTGATCGTGTAGTAGTGCTGCATAGAGTGGGGATATATCCTCGAATACTTGTTTGAATCTTTTGATGTGTTCTGCATTCTTTACATGGACACTTTTGGGAAATGTTTTCAGAACAAGAAAGTAACTTGTCCATTTTTATTACAAAATGTCAAGTAGTTTAGGAGTAAATGCAAAAAAACAATTTTTATTTTGTAACTTCAAAGGGCAGTAACTTTTTTGGTGTACACTTTTGTACTAAGGAAAGTTGGATTCATTCAATTTATTATTGTCCCCGAAATGCGTGATTTAATTTATGACACATCTTTTTGAAACACCCTGTATTTCAGGACTAATTCTCTCTATGATACTTACAGCTCTATGATACTAATTCTCTCTATGATTTGAAGATCTTTGTTGAGAGAACCTTATAGTTTTCGGTGTCATAAGCCGCGGACAACTCAATCAATGCCACACAAGTAATCAGTTTTTTGCTCGTAGCCACTCTCTATGTACTTAGTGAGTGCAAGTGTTTGTTCAGTGTCTAAGAAATTAAACTATTCCCTGAATTTGCAGAGGTATAATTTTCAATACAGGCTATCTGAAATTTAATTGCGATATTTTTGTTGAATAATAATTTTTATGCGCATTTGTATTTGGTAAATACCATATAAGAATACAGTACGCGTATTTTAAGATCATTTAAAATATTTCCATAATAAAGAAAATATAGGCACCAGGAGGACAGCCACGAGGGTACCTTTTTTGGTTGCAGTATAAATGTTAACCATGTAGTTAACATGGTTTTAAAATACTTTCATCCTTAGTAAGTTAGAAAAATTTTCTCCTTCCAAAGTTCCTACTGTCATCAATCTTTTCATGGAAAATTTATCTTTTTCTTCTGAAGATGTTCAAGATATTCCAGATTTTAACTTTTGATTTTTTACCACCAAGAGCAAAATAGCACAGATGAATGCAGAATGGCTCAATATTCGCCAGACAACGGCTCCGTGTGATTTTTGTCTATTTCCAGAAATAAACAAACCTTTAAAGGTACGTCGTTTCACAAGCATCATCATCATCAATGGTGCTACCAGCCCTATGAAAGAGCCTCGACCTTCCCAAGTCTATTACGCCAGGCAGTCCTATCCATTGCCAAACCGTTGCCAGTTTGCTGCGCCTATTTTCTTACCATCCTCATCTACACCATCCTTCCATCTAGTTTTGGCCTACCCCTTTTTCTACTTCCCACGGGTTGTGACATAAGGATTCTTCTAGGAGGGTTGTTCTGCTATGATCTTGCTAGATGTCCTGCCCATCTTCCTATTCTTATAAGAGATACTACGTCTTTACCACCAAATATTTGTTTATATCTGGGGTATCCCTCGTAGTTGTATCTCCTCCTCCAAACACCATTTTCACAGATGCCACCAAATGATCCTCTCAGGATCCTTCGTTCAAATATAAGCAGAAGGTCTTCGTCTGCCTTGGAGATGGTCCATGTCTCCAATCCATATGTTAACACTGGCTGTATGAGGGTTTTGTATATAGTTATTTTTGTTTTTTGGCTTAAGTTTCTACTTCTCATATGTCTACTCAGTCCAAAATAGCATCTGTTTGCCATTATTATCTTTCGCTTGATTTCTTCCGTTATGGCGTTCTCTTTGGTAATCAGGGAGCCTAAGTATGTGAATTTGTCTACCACTTCAAAGGTAGAGTTATCAACCGTGACTTGGGGACCGATGTTCCTGACTCTATTGTTGGGTGTTGATGCCATCATCTTAGTTTTCTCCTCATTTACTGGCAGGCCAATAGATTTTGAGGCATTTGAGAAGGTGGTATACATTTCTTCTAGCTTGCGTGCTGTGCGGGCAACTAGGTCGACATCATCTGCATATGCCAAAATTTGGGATGATTTATTAAAAATAGTGCCTCTGTTGTCTATTCGGGCATCTCTGATCGCCGTTTCCAGTGCTATGTTAAAAGGAGACACGCCAGCGCGTCTCCCTGTCGCAGCCCAACATGCGTTCCAAACGCCTGTGATTGTTCTCCCTGTATTTCGACTTTGCAAACCACATCACGCATTGTAGCCTTAACCAATCTTATCAGTTTATCGGGATGTGAATTCATTCATGGCTTCATACAATTTATTTCTTAGGACACTATCATAGGCATTTGAAGTCTACAAAAGATGTATGTATCGGTATTGAATTCATTGGTTTTTTCCAGTATTTGCCTTAGCACAAAGATCTGATCTGTTGTTGATCGACCAGGCCTAAAGCCACTTTGATATTCCCCGAGAAGTTCCTCTGAATATGTACTTAGGCGACCATATAAGATCCTCGAAAATATTTTGTATGCTAGTATTAAGGAGGGTTATTCCCCTATAGTTTCTACATTCCAATTGGTCACCCTTTTTGTGTAGCGGGCAAACGATTCCAATACACCACTCTTCCGGGATTTGTTCCTCATTCCAGGCTCTCAGTATTATTTTATATATTTGATTAGTCACAGTAGCACCTCCACATTTAATAAGTTCCGCGGGTATTACCATCACTTCCTGGAGATTTATTGTTTTTTAGGTGTTTTATTGCATCTCGTAACTTATTGAATTGACGGAGGCTCTAATGGTGAATTGTTGCTTGCTCCTGCGGGTGGTTGATTTGGATCTGGATCTTCTACTTCTATAGTAAGTAGTTCTTTAAAGTGTTCCATTCACCTTTTCAGTACTTCTTCTTTTGTATTTAGTATATGCCCCTCCTTATCCTTACATCGTTCTGAGCCTTGGTTTGAATTCCTTTCTTGCGTTATTCAGAGTTTTGTAGAATTTTCTTGTTTGGTTTTCCTTTTTTAATACCTCAAGTTCTTCCAATATTCTATTTTCGTGAGTTTCCCTTTTTCCTTCTATGAATGCACTTCTCTTCTTTTCTAAAATTCTTCTTTATTTTTGCTGTTTTTCTCGGGTTCTTCTTTGCTGCATCAGTTTATATGCATCGTTCTTTCTTCTTGTAATGTCCTCACACTCAGTATCAAACCAGTCATTACGTGGTGGTGGTTCTTTCTGGCCCTAGAATATTATTTGCTGCCTCTTTAATATTATTTTTTACACATTTCCCATTGTTCACTAATTGTTAGGTCCTCATGAATTATGTGTTTAGTTTCGATATAGTTTTGAAACCTTTCTACTGTTTGCGGATTTTTGAGGAGTTCAATATTGAGACGCGTTGTTTTGGTACTTCTCTCCTTCTTCGCATTTGAGATTCTAGCTCGAATTCGTGTGACCAACTAGGAAGTGATCTGAATCAATATTGGCGCCTCGATAGGTGCGGAGATCCATTAGGTTTGAGAAGTGTCTAGCATCTAATGACCACATAATCAATTTGGTTGTTCGTTAGTTCATCAGGTGAGGTTCCAAGTCCACATATGTATTTTTTTGTGTAGAAAACATGTGCTTCCTACGATCATGTTTGTAACGATGAGTCCAAGCCGTCACCGTTTAAACCAGCGTGCGCGCGAACCAACCCATGAAGTAGGAGTGTATCGACAGTAGAAAGGGCAAAACTTTGCTATATAAACCGCATTATTTCCTCATAGAGGCAGAATCGTCAGGTGTTGACTGAAGGTTCTCTTCTCCCCTACCCCGGCTTGTGGACGTGTTGAGTTCACAAGTTGTTTCCGTTCCGTACCGCCATCCGGAGAGCGTGTTGAGCTCTCCATTACCCGTACTCCGAAGCAGTCGTGTTGAGACTGTCGAGGAGTGTCCTATTAACCCGAATCACTTGAGGGACGTGTTGAGTTCTTTCTTTCCTTTGTACCTATCGTGCGCTGTTATTAAATCGACACATCGTTCACGTAAAATTCCGAAAACACACTTGATTGCCGATAACACTAATTTCATACGACAAGGTCAAACTTAATTTGAATAAATAGGCCAGGTACTGAGAAGACTAAACTAAATTGTAAATATGTACATAAGATTTTTGTCAATTTAATTTAAGGAAGACAATAAAGTTTTATTTTTATTTTGAACTCTGTCTCTGACTGTCCAAAAGCTACCCGGATAGTGACTCTTACGAGAGGACGTCACATGTTCTTTGCGGCTGCGAAGGTGACTGCTCGGTGTTCATCGAATTGGTATCATTATGGAGACTATATCTACCGATGTGCGGTAGATATATTTCTTCCCTTCCGATTTTTTGCGTTTCAGATCACGATTACTATTTTAATGTCATTTCTGGGACAACTGTCATATGTTCTTTCTAATTCCTCATAGTAATTGTCCTTTTCTTCGTCTTCCTTGTCTTCTGTTGGGGCATGTACATTAATCAGACTAATATTAAAAAACTTACCCCTGATCCTTAAGCAGCTCATTCGTGGATTCATTGGCTTAAAATGTATAACCATGCTTGACTTTATTACTGACTATAAAGGCTGTCCCAAATTCATGTCTAGTTTCTATGGCAACTGTAGTATATATTTTAGTTTGTTTTTTCGATTATGCCATGGCCTATCCATCGTACTTCTTGTATTGCAGTAATATCAGCGTTATATTGTGCTAATATGTCACACAGTTTGCGGATGTTTCCAGGTTCGTTGAGTGTGCGAACATTCCAGCTAAATACTTTAATATCGTTGTCCTTATTTCGTTGCATAGGTCGTGGTCGAGATTTCCGTTCAGCATTTTTAACTTTAGATTTCGTAACTATGGGTTTTTACAGGGTTGGGTAGTTAACCCAACGCCAAACCCCCTTTTCGGAGGGCCATTTCACCCGCTCTCGTCAGTTCCCGACCCAACTTTCCACCCAGGGTTGGATATCGGATCTCCAGCTGGGTTGCTTGGTTAACAGGGGACACCATCGTGAAGGTGAGAGTCAGATTTGAGTAGAAGAGGCTAATTGGAGTAATCTGGAATCAACTCCATATATTCGCATTCTACCCTTTTATCTCCCGTTTCACAAGCATAGATGACATTAAAAGCGCATCGCTAATAGAACTAAATGCTATTACAAAGATCAAGTTTGAGAAGTGTTTCAAGGATTGGCAGAAGCGTTGGCACAAGTGCATAATATCTGATAGGTTTCTACTAGATCTGAAGGAAACAACATTAATGTAGGCGAATAATGATCGGTTTTCCATAGTTATATATGATTATGCCGGAAATAAAAAATCCACACAGATTTAATACCGATAAAAAAGCGGGTAGGCATATAAAATGGTTTATAGGCAAATTTAATTGTCACTTAGATATCCTGAGACTACCCCTGTTGCAAGGTTAATGGCATTTAACCGAGAAAATGTAAATAAATGTTTTGAAGCGCTTAGAGAATTACAGGAGAAGTACTATTTCAAACCCCACCAAATCTATAATTTGGACGAGACAGGTCTTTCGACAGTAGTCACGAAAACTTCATAAATTATAACCCCTAAAAGAAAGCGTAGGGTGGTAAGGTCTCATCGACTGAAAAAGGCACTAATGTTACTACCGGTTGTTGCATTAATGAAAATTGGTCGTTTGTTTCACCCTTTTTAATATTTCCCTGAGTTATAATGCAGCCATATTGTATGAATAACACACCTCCCGGATTTGTTGAAGTTGCACTTATAGTGGTTGGATGACTGACAACAATTTTATAAGTTATCCGTAGCATTTTATTCAGCATGTGAGACCTAACAAGCAAACTCCTGTTTTACTTTTAATGTATGACCATGCAAGTCATATAACATTAGAAGTAGTCAATCTCAGCCATGGAAAAAGTATAATTTTACTTTAATGTTTTAACTGTAAGTTTTGGGAACATGCTGAATGTTCGAATTGAGTTTAGAAGAATCTAAATTTAAGGTGTGGTCTTGCTGTCATTTTATCTCTTAGTTTTGTTTTCTTATTAAAACTGTATTGCTTTCATAACATTTTTTTAGTCTTTTTTTATAGGTACCTTGCCACCTTACCCATATTAGTTCAACTTTATTACACGTGTGAGTAAAATAACAAATTGAACACGTTTTTTATTTAATCACAAAATTTTAAAAAAATGTCTATTTAATAAAAAAATATATAAGTATGTTACGAAATGTATAAACTTAATAAGTTTGCAAAAAAAATTTTTATTTTTTTTTAAGACGTTATTTAACTTTATGTCTTACGTTAGCCAACTTACCCTCCTTTCCCCTAATAATGATAAAATGGCCAAAACATAAAGAATTTTAGATAGATTAAACTAATAAGTTTTAAATTGGTAAACCCAAAAAGTAATATTTTGATTTGCCTAATCAAATATCAAAACTTAAATAAAAAGGTCAGTGATTATATTCCAAAATAATAACTAGCATAAGGAATGTAAAATCCCAAGTACAAAAGCAAAGAGATTGGCTTATAAAAGTTTAAAAAGATACAATAAATGAAATAGAAACTGCAAAAGACCATGGTACAAAACCAAACAGTCTGGTGTAGAAAATTTTGTCTGGATGATGATGCCGTAGCCTTATCAACAGCTCAAAAATGTTTGTTATTTTTGTTACTCTTATATTGTCGTATATATCAACTTTGGCAACAAAAACGCTGATTTCGATTTTATTCTCCATCAGCGCTTTCGATTTTATTCATGAATCTGGTATATTCAAAAACGCACATTAACCATGTCGTAATATATGTGACAGTTTTCGAACTCGTTTTAAAAATGACGAAATATGTTGATTGGGTCGATGTCCTAGTGAACTAGTGTGAAAAATTTCGTAAGGATATCTTGTTAGTTGTTTCTGTATACAATATACAATGGATTTGACTTGATTGGTACTATATTGGTAATGAGTTAATGCTGCTTTTTATACGTACTTACATTTATGGACTTCTTACAACCAAGCTGTGTTTAGATTTAATAGACAGGTATATTAACTAGAGAGCGAAAAATCAATAAATTTAATTTAATTTCAAAATTTAATTTAAGATTTTGTATTTTTGCAGTGACTTTTAAATTCTTTCCTTTTCTTTCATTCAAATTCATTTTACATATGCTGTACAAGGTTTAATATTCATGGATAAATATAAACATAAATCATGGAGAAGCAAGTGGATATGGCCTGTAGTATGCCCTAAGGGTACTTTAAATTCCAGAAAAGATGATAAGGCTAGTAAAAATGATTTTAATAAAAGCTGACAATAGAGTAGGGATAGAAAGAAAATTTGAAGTAAGAAGAAGACTAAAGCATAGAGATCCGATAATACTCATCAATTTGTTGCTGCAGGCAATAATGAGAGAAAGTGGAATACGAACGAAAGGTATGATCTATGATAACAGAAACCAGGAGCTGGCCTTTGCAGACGAAGAAATTTTAATGGCAAGAACTAAAGGGGAACTGCCGAGGATTTTCAAACTCTTTGAAGCGAAGACTGATTATTAATGACCAAAAAAAGTATATGGAAATGGAACAGACTACATTTAAAGACACCCAACTAAAAACTACCATAAACAACGACAGTAAATAGTATGTATTCAAAAAGGTGACTGAGTTTAAGTACCTAGGAGTTACCTTAACAAGTAAAGGGGAAGAAAGCCAAGAAATTGAAAATCGGATTTCGAGAGAATGGAAGACATCGAAGCTCTCACAAACTACTAAGCACAAAAAATATCTCCAAAAAGGCAACATTAAGACCATGCCGAACAGTGATCTAACTCATATGCTAAATATCTGGAAACGGAGCATTTTAAGAAAGATATTTGGGAGAGTAAAAGACTATGAAAACGTTTGGAGAAGACAAAATATTGCACAGATCGGAGAGCTGTATGAGAAACCAGAAATTAGCCAGATTGCGAGGACAAAGATACTTAGATGGTTAGGCCATCTTCCGATAATATCAGATCGGAGGTGGTCAAAGTACTCGCTGCTGAGAGAAGAAGGAACAAAGAAAAGAGGACGACTACGAAAAAATGGTTAGAAGCATGTAAGGAACAATTAGGATAAACTGAAGAATTGCCGCCATGGACAGAAAAAAATAAAGAAAACGGAGGAAAACTCCAAGCCATGGACCTCTAGTGTCTGTTGAGCTGTATATATATATACTTAACCATAGACTACAACCCCTAAGATCATTGGACTTTAGGCAGAATTTAGGCAAGTACGATCAACCAACTATTGACTACTCATGATTAAGCAGGATTTAAGCAAAGCTTGGAAATGTGACAGATATCTATAATATTTTTGTATTATTGTACTTTAAACAAGCATATGACGCAATGAACAGGGCACATTTATACAAAATATTAATTGAATTTAAATTAACGCCCAAACTAGTTAGGCTCATCCGAATGACGATGAAGGACACATTGGCTCGGATACTAATGTAACATGAGATGACAGATCCATTTCGAATAACACAAGAATTAAACCAGGGTGATGGGGTACTAACACTGTTTAATTTAGCACTGACGATGTAAAGTTCAGTTCAAAGTATCAGTTTTCGATCTATGATAATAGAAATTCGATTGAGTGTCGTTCGTTCAAAACGTGGAAGAGGTGAGACAATAAAGAAATTTTTAAGAGTTTTTTGCTTCGGTTGGAAGACTGGCTTCAATAGTACCAGACAATTAGGTATTTAAAAGCTAAGTCTATCATTTGCGATAGTAAATTGTTTCTTTACCAAATTTCTTGATCTGTTCCATCCTAATATCATCCTAGCAAGCTGCTTTACAAGTTTCCATTAAAAAAATTGCCGCTATAAGCTCTTCATAAGTAAAAATGTTGTTAAAAAGATTACTTTCTTTGCCATCCGAATGTTTTTCCAGTTAGTAAAGCATAGTGTGCAATATATTCGGATGTTATTTTAGTTATATCTGTTGTGAAGCGATAGAGACATTATAAATATGTTTTAATAGTTTTCATGCATGGCAGCTATTCTTTGTCATGTCTTGTTCTTTCAACAAGTTTCAAAAGTTACCACGCCCTTCGTAGGGATCTATGGAAGAGTATCACCGAGCCGCAAACCCTTATCTTTTGCCGTACTGCTCCACCATGGGTCCATCAGACACCAACATATTCTAGTGTAAGCCGCAGATTCGTTTTAGAATTTTAAACTGCTGCATTGGCCGTTTTTTATTTTTCTATACACCGAGCCGGTGCTTGAACCCACATCCACTTAACCATTCGACAGTGAAGCGAATGAGAATCAGCCGCTTGGCTATCTACCGACAAATTGACAATTGCCATAAAGTACATTGTCTAATAAAACTGGTGTTTACTTTTGCAATAAATTATTTTTTACTCAACTCAATACACGGTCGTAGGCACCGAAAATCTATGTCAAATCTTCGGGTAAAAACTTTAAAATTGTTGATTACGGAACTCTAAATAGATATTCTAAAGACTTCAGAGAATCATCCGCGGCTAGATAACGTAATGCTATTTTCAACTTCATAGTTACTCGTATTACTAGTCTCATTGTAGTATCTTTTTTTAACATTTCATTTACTAATTGCAGTATCTCATCAAATTTTGGACTATTTATTCTGAATATATTTCTATAAGCCAAACGATCTTCGTCCTTCAATTCTCTCAATAAACCGTAAGAAGCACCATATTCATAACATTTTCCTATCCATTATTTTACCCATTTTCTTTTCTACTTCAAGCTTTTCTTTAGTTTTCCTTGTAAATCATTCTTGATTGCAATAGCTAAAATAACTGCACCCGCGCGAACTAATTCCGTTGGCATTTTTGCTGAAACTAAAAACATGCCGACACTCTATTTACTCACGGCAATGATACAATGATAGTTAATTAAATTACAAGCCAACAAGCCAGCGAATAGGTAGTAAATTAGTCCGGCTATCTATTTTATTCGCAGCTTTTTACAATCGGATAGTCAGTAGCAGATAATAAAAAAGCTCGATGACACTGGGCTACTTTACAAGGTACAAGCCAGTGAATTCGCTAGCACTTGCAAACTCGCCCCGTGTCATCGCTACTTCGTCGACACAAGAAAACCGGTTAACTCCAATTTTTACTTAAAATGAGATTTCACTGCCAACTTTTAGCAAATCGCCTATTCTAGCCATCCGACAAATAATACGTCATTTAAATGTAGATTTCTAATTTTAAAATGTTTACTAGAAAAGCAGGTATCTCCCTTGTCAAAAAATTATGTTTGTAAAACACGTAACTCCGCGCATTTTCTGTTAAGTCTGTTAAGTGATTCTGGCCGTTGATTTGATTTGTTGTTTTGGAGGGATTTGTTGTTTTGGAGCATGCTTTTAATAAGTTCTAGACATAGACATGGACAGAAAAGAGAATGTATATCAAAACGTTGTTAGTATTTGAAGCACCAAAACGAAGAGGAATAGAAAAAATGAAGATGTATCACGGAGGTCTAAGACATTAAAATATTATTTGAAAATTGGAGAAGATAAACGAATGGTATGCAAAAAAATGTTTTTGTCAACTCTGGGCCTTAAAGATTGGTTTGTTATGAATTGCAAACAAGAAGATGATTCTGCTATTACAGAAAATTTGGATAATGAACCTCAACAAGCGCCTAAAGGACTTCACAAGAAGGAGATGGACAATTGTTATAGTTTTTTAGATAGCCTTCCGAAAATGGAATCGCATTATTGCAGGAAATCAACTAGTAAATTATATCTAGAACTATTATGACAAAGCAAATGTCAACTTTACCATATTTACAAAAAGGAATGGTACCTAGAAAAACGAATCAACAGTCTCTCTTTATCTTCTTTTAAAAACGCTTTCCTGGAAAAGAGGTTGGCTTTGTATAGACTAAAAAAAAATTTTTGTGTGAAATATGTGTCTTTTTTAAAACAGGAAATCTTGATCAAGAAATATTTAGTGAACATTAGTTGAAAAAACAAAAGAAAGACTTGAGAAAATTAAAGGTAAAAACAGTGAAAGCATTGTATTGACAATAGATTTACAGGCAGTCCTTATATGTCCAATATTTCTTCCCTAAGTTGACATATAAATGATAAAAAAGTTGACAATCCACAATTTCGCATTCTATAACTTACACATAAAACAAGGGCATTGTTTTCTTTGGGATAAGTCGGAGGGGAATCTTACCAGTGCCGAAATTGCTAGTGTGATCGTATGTATTTTAGAAAAATATACTGAAGGGAGTTGTCTTGAGGAAAACGTACGTGGAATAATTATAACGATGGGTGTACTTACCAAAATCGTAATTTTACTCTAGCTAATGCAATTTTAAACTTTTGTTTAAAGCAGAAGGTAACAGTTATACAAAAATACCTTGAGAAAGGGCACACCCAGATGGAGGCCGACATGATGCACAGTACAATTGAGAGACAATTAAGAGGATGCGATATTAATGTGCCTGGTGATTACATACAAATATGCAAAAGAGCGCGGAAGGAAAATTTATTTGTAGTAACTCGACTATACCATGATTTTCTTAAGGACTTCAGAGCAGTAAACTATGTAAGCAGTATCCGACCGGGTAAAAAAGGGTGATGCAGTTGTGACAAATATTAGAGCTACAAAATATTCACCACAACGTATTCATTATAAGTTGGGATTTGGTGAAAATTGGATTGAACTGCGTTGTCGAATAAATCAGAATTTGATACCCAAGAATTTCGCAGATCTGCCGAAGCTTTATAAAAATAGAATACCATTAAAAAAAAGACACATTCAAACATTTTCAGTATTTAAAAAATACGCTTGATTTCGATTACCACTAATTTTATGTCAATCTCCCTCATTACCTTTGTTTTTTTTAAGTCCTATCGTTGTTGTACTACACTTGTTTTTGTACATATTTATGCGATTTTATTTTAGATTTATTTTAGATTAAAATTTTATTTATTGTTAAAAGTGAGGCTATTTATTTCTAATGTAGGTAATAAAATAACACTAAATTTTATGTTAAACGTTTTTCAAAAGTATTGGTCTGTATTTCATTATTAGGATATTTTTATGTGTTTCAGATATGTTTTTATAAATCGATATCTAATGCTTTTTATTAATTTTTTCCAATCCAGCGTTACAAAAAATGCCACGTAACTCCATAGGCAAGTCTCATTCCAAAAGAAGAAAAACCTGTAACTCCATATTTTCTGTATCTGCTAGATTTTGAAATTAAAATTGATATAATTCAGCTTAATATGACCTAAAAACTCAAAATATAGTTGTTTAATCGCCCTTCTTTATCAAATAAAAGATGTCAGTGAAAATGTTACTGTTTTTAGGCTCTCCTGAAAAATTAAGGAAAATGGAGTTACGAGTTTTTCTTGTGTTGACGACGTTATGCTCTTATGCTAGACTTTCGTGAGTCACCTTCTACATTTAAATTTTTGTTTAAAAGCGCAGATTTTTATTTAACAGCAGACGGGTCTTATCATTTTATATATATTTTTTAAGGGTCTTATCATTTTATATATTTTTTTAAGGAGAGAAACAATTTTATTTCATGAGTAGTTTCCACACTGTGTACCTATACTATTTTCACAAAATACTAGAGTTACACAAGTAACATGCTATTCGCACAGCACTGCATAGATTGACATTCCAAAATAATTATTTTAATTGAAAACACTCCCATGTTCTATTGACATTTGGCATGTAAAAGGTAATTTCTCTTTTTAGTCTAAAACATAAAATGGCATTTGTTTATCGCCTATTCATTTTACTTTTTAATAACCGGCAAATGGCAGCTATTTCAAATGACTGCTATAAATAATTTTACATTACACTTTTAAGACTCTTGTTAACATCTGGTAATTTTAATATGTTTAAATTATACGAGTTCGTAGTTCTCTGGTACAGTCAACAACGACTGAAACAGAATAAGAGGCAGACAAACAGGAGTAATTCTAGTCGCACGAAGAAGAAGAAGATAAATTCAAAAATAATGTTTTTTTGCTTTTATGTTGTGCCTTGAAAATCGTAATTTTACGTTTTTCTCAGTTTTAAATTATTTATAACTCGAAAACGATCAAGTTTATAGAAAAATTAAGGGGACCTATTTTGTTCAGAATGATCTAAAAAATATAAAAAAAATGTCCGGGCCGAAAAAAATTATTGTTAAGAATGGAACGAACCCGAGCTTTTCGCCATGTCTATTGTGTTTTATTTGATTGTATGTAACATATTTTATTTTAAAACAAATGAAAAAACTACATTTCACCTAGTGCTCTATATTGTAGTGTAATAAGACAATTAAATCTTATAAAACACCCGAAAATACCTGCACTGAGGAGAAAAGAAATTTGCGAAAAAATTCTATAACAATTGAGTGGTGGTAATAATATATTAATAATAAACTATAATCAATTTAAAATGTTTATTAATATGTTTTATATGCTAAGTACACAGTTTAATGCTCCTCAAATTTAAACTTAAAAATACTGTTCCATATTTTTCTAATTTTTCATAAAACTCTTGGTATTCGGATTTCATGTACTGGTACATATCGAGTAGAGATTTTCGTTTTTCTGCTTTTATTTTTATAGGCCCGGTATACGCATTCGGCAACGCATCAATTTGGTAGTTGAATGCTCTGATGACTTGTGCACCCCATGCTTTATTTACAAGTGAGAATGTTTGCCAAGGTTACATGACGCAGTGAGAAGTTCTAGCCATTATTGACATAGGGTCATCGCTGTCGAATTTGAACCAACGGTACTCACCCTAGTAACACACGACGTCCTATGGACGTCCAATATACGTCCAGTTTTGGTCCGGACGTCCCTGGACGTAAAATGGACGTACTATGGACGTACGAAGTGGGACGTACTTTGGGTGGACCAAATATGGACGTTCTCTGGACGTCCGTACTCGGACGTTCCCTGGACGTCCATACTCGGACGTTCCCTGGACGTCCGAACTCGGACGTTTTCTGGACATCCGACATTTTCCAATTATGGGATCAAATAGCAAATATTTCAATAAAATAAAAAATTATTTACGTTAATAAAATAATTAAAAGCGAAAAGGTTAAATCACAATTAATTAAAAATTGTATAGTTTAATATATCCAAAACATGTTTTTGTTTTTGGGTAAAGTGTAAAAATCTTTTATTTCTAGATAATTCGTTACAATTGTTTTATTATTCTAGTTATTAAGATAATAATATATATGTTTGCTAATTCTAATAAGTAAAAATATGATTTTTATCGACAAGATGAATCTTGATAATCTTTTCCACAGAATAATTGTCTCTTTTATCTTTTCAAAGACAAAATAATGAAAAATAATGATGTGATATGACATGTGATGATTGATGAAATTAATTGTCAATATTGTCATTGTCATGTCATACCTATTTAATTTAAACAAATGGCACAGTTTAATCATAATATTATTATTATTATTGCTTTAATAAAAGAAATAAAATAACTCTATTTAAGCAGTGTACAGTGCATTGGTCTTTTTTAAAATAGTGCATGGTTAAAACAAAGAATATAGAGCGTCTATATTCTTTGGTTAAAAGTTTGGTACCATTTTTGTTAGGTTATTTCCGAATTTGGTTTTTATTTTATTACAAAAAGGTAAGTCATTTTTCTTAAAATTGTTTATGTTTAAAAGTAAACGATTTGTTTCTAAGCGTCATCAACAGAGGAAGGTTACGAAAAACGTAGAGAATATTGTTGAAAATATTAATAACCCCCATATTCCGTCTTCTTCAAACCTCTTCGGAATCACTAACTGATAATTTTGACGAGAGTTTCAGTTCAAATATGTAGTTCTGGTTAATTGTAAATTGTAATCTGGTTAAGTGTAATTAAGTACTGCTCATTTGGTCATTAGAAATAAATACCAATGGTTTTGTTGGTATTCTTCTAGTTCAGGTGAGATCCATTAAAACTGCAGCACTTGAAATTCAGTTGTTTAATCATACGCCTTTGAATGATGATTTATTTACAATAAGCAAAGTATAATGAACTAAATCTGAAATTAATTTGTTCAATTTATTACATTACATTAGTACATTAATTTTGTTTTCAGATGCTGCCTGAAAATACTCCAAGACCAGTGTTGCCATGGAGAAGGAAATTGAAACTTGATAATGAAATATCTGAGATGTAAAGAGGAGGCAAATAAAATTTAATTTGCATGTTGCATTAGCAAATATGATTAATTTTGTAATGATTAAATTGTGTGGTTGGTGCACAGAAAGGAACAGTCAATTTTTGAGACTGTTTTATTTATTAAAAATAGGTACCTAAAACAGTATCTACTGCTGAAATAAAACAAAGTTCCATATTATGTATTGATCTTTTTCATACTTATGATTTCAACTTTAAAACTCAACAATTAACTTGTCTGCTTTCAATTGCCGACCACACACTTGTAAGGTAAATCAGAATGGGAATGGATAAGGGAAGTTGAATGGTTCTGTTTTTAGTGAGCCACAGTTTCAACTATTTTGCCAATTTTTTTAGCAGTATTCACAATCCTTCTTTCTCCTGTGTAGACAAGTGTAGTCAAAGATCCCATATCAGTCACAGCCATATTTACTCTTTAACTATTAAAATTTGTGACATTCTAGTATGCTTACAGTGTCTTAATACCAATAAAGGTCTTGGTCCAGATGGAATATCGTAACTTATTTTTAAGGAATTGTGCATTCTTTTTATGTAGGCCTCTATGGCTTATTTTTTATAAATCTCTGAGGGTCACTTTTCATCACAATTTATTTATTGATTTTATCCATTGATTCAGCCATTAACTTATTGATTCCTAATTCACAAGGAATCTATGTTCCTGTAGTTGGCTGTATACCATGTATTAAAAATTTAATTAAAAATCCTTTGTAATAGGTATATATTTAAGGCCCAAACGGGCTAAGTTAAAAAGACAAAACGTTTTCGGAAACCATGTTCCATCATCACTGTCTATGTACTGAGAAGCCAAGTTGACCATACCGTCAAATAAAATTCACAAGGAATCTACGTTCCTGTAGTTGGCTGTATACCATGTATTAAAAATTTAATTAAAAATCCTTTGTAATAGGTATATATTTAAGGCCCAAACGGGCTAAGTTAAAAAGACAAAACGTTTTCGGAAACCATGTTCCATCATCAGTGTCTAGTCTGTCTGTGATGATGTCTGTCATCAGTAGACACTGATGATGGAACATGGTTTCCGAAAACGTTTTGTCTTTTTAACTTAGCCCGTTTGGGCCTTAAATATATACCTATTACAAAGGATTTTTAATTAGACTCCTAATTATCGTTCCATTATAATTCTTTCTACTATTCCTAAAATTTTCGAGGCTTTACTGACTGATTTTGACTGAAAAAACATTTTTTATGTCGATTAGATTTATACTGACTTGTCGCATCTACTGTTCTTGCAAATTGTGTAGACCATATTCTTATTCGGGTATGATCAATTTCTTGAATCTGGATTCTCTTATCAAAAGTGTTACCTTTTAATCTTTATTTTTAAACTTGTTCATAAAATAACCAATCTCCTGAATTGCTTCAGCTAGTTTGTTTTAATATTCCTCCCATTCACTGTGTCAGTATTTATATTTCCATGTTCCTTACTGCAGAACTAATTATGATTCACACATAGATATGGTCTGAAACTTTTGTATCAATAGGTTTAGGTACTATTTGAAGCACTAAAATGCTAAATGAAACTTTTTATAAATGTGTACCTATTTATTCATGTATGTTTTATTTTTATCTGTAATTTTGTGTATATTTCTATAATAGTTCCATTTTTGTATAATTTTGACAGTGAATTTGTTCCATTTGTTATGAATAAATAAATATATGTAATAATAAATGTTAGTTCCTTTAAACATTTATGTTTTATTACTAAAAATTATTTTATATTTCTATAATGTTGCATTTTTGTATAATTTGGACAGGGGATTTGTCCCATTTGTTAATAATAACTAAATGTAACAATAAATGTAAGTTCCTTTAAACATTTACGTTTTATTTCCCAAACCTTCTAGTATTTTATACAATGGCGTTGACGTCTAATTTATATCCTCAGCACTAAAATAGACGTCCGAGAACATCACAAAAGTCCGTCAAGTAAGTCCTCCGGACGTATTATGGACGTCCGATTAAGGTCCAATTAACGTCCGGTACGTCCAACTAACGTCCGCTCGGGAGGTAAAATGGACGTCCATAGGACGTTCGGCGCAGCGACATTCGGACCAATATAGGACGTTAAACGGACATAAATAGGACCAAAGCGGACGTCCGAGGGACGTCCTTAAAGTCCGTGAGGGACGTACTATGGACGTCCATTGGACGTACGTGTGCTATTAGGGCAGTGATCTTACATTTGGGATCTTTCCATAAGTAGTTCTTACATGCTGAAAAGTCTTTGAAATGTTTTTACTCCATGTAGTACTCGTTCAAGGGCTTGCTCGGACGTGAGTTGGCAATCACTGCCACCCAGTCGAAGGGTACATTTACCATTGCACTTTTTTTTCTCTCTATGAACAAGAAGTCACGGTCGCAAGGTAAGAAGCTGGGACCGCTAGTTAAGAACTTTTGTTCTACTTGAGTGAAATATCTATTCACAATCGCAAACGGAACATGGACAACATTCTCCAGTTATTATTCTGGCCATATGCATCGGTCGGACCAGACTATGAGTTTTTTTTATTTCTCCAGCAGCTTCATGGTGGAGTTCACTGTCAACAAGAATAGCATTTCTTTCTGGACCGTCTGAAGTAACCACAAACTTGATATACATTTTATCACAAAACGTACACGTATCTGAGCGAAGGAGACCAAAGCGCATATTAAGGTCTGATTGAAATATGTCAGTGTAAGTGCGCCGAGACACATTGCATTTCGGATACTTTTCACAAAATAGTTTGTACATTTTTTTCAACTTTAATTAACAGAAAGGCAGTTCTTCGTAGATGCAGAGTGACTATAATGGTTTTCTTGATATGAAAACGACTTGATGTATTCTCTTATACGTTCTTTGTCGGTTTTGTTGATTTCATTACTACACAATAATAGTAGGTCTATTATTGTGTTTTCCACGTTGATCACGTAGCGGCATATCTGTTTTTATCTTCTACTGAATGTGTTGGATTCTTCGACGTGATATTCCAAATGCTTGACATATATTTTTTTGGCACACTGGTAATTTCTTCAGTCCAATCTGTGGATGTGGTATCGTACAGTACAGTGTCGTCTGGGGATGTCTTCTGGAGTCCGTCTACATTGTGGCTCTTGAAGTTCCATAGTGCACAATGCACAACTGCCAAGTGCGTAGTTTGTGCATAATAATCCAACCTATAAAACGTTATGAAGAGATCTCCAAACTATCCTTAAATTTTAGCAGCCTCGCAAACAGATTTGTACTTACATAGTCGCTCCTAAAATATAAAAATACTTATTTGAAGTTATCGAAATTATTGAAGGATGCCGAAATTAAAATCATACACTCATTACGGACTAGCACAGATCATAACAAAGTTAACGACAATGATAAGGCTACAAAAATGGGTTTCCTAAAATATAAACATTGTTGCACTCACCTCATGTGGACGGGGTATTGCTGGTACATTCTTGTTTCTGGAGGATACATATGCTTCACCTTTATTTCTTTAACGCTTATGGATGTTTCTCTTCCACTGGTTAATATTGATTTTGCGTTTTTTCCCTCTATTTATATGAAAAAGAATACACAATAACACGTTAACCTCCATTTTTACACTGATAGTAGTTTGACTAATTAATTCATTAATCAATTGAATTTTCATAACTTTCTATAAAAAAGTTTTTTACGTCTCTAGAAGGTAAATGATTTTAGTCAGATATTGATATTTCGTTTGACATCTGTAGAAGTAAATATTCGTATGGTTAAAAATGCTCCTATACTTAATATCACAGCGCAATTTGTTTGGTTTAGTAAAATATGTAAAACTTCTTAATTTTTTATAATTTTTATAACATTTTTTTTATATTTTGCAAACTTGTTATCGTTTTTTTAACGATAAAAAACATATAAAAATATTTTATCTGTTTTTTTTTACAATTTACTAAATGATATAATTTTACTAGAAGGTTACGTTTTTATTTACACATTTTCGTTTGTTTATTACATCGGAGCACATTTCGAATCAACATAATGCCGCCATACCAACTTGCGTTCATATGTTATAAAAAACAACGCAAGCAAACAGTGAAAGTTCTGATAATGACGTGCCCCTTGTACAATACTTGACACTTTCACCTTAAATGCCTACCGCTGCTATACCATTGGGTCTCTTTAATTTTTTTAATGGTTTAAATGTTTGAATAACACCTTACATAATTGGGTTGGGCACATGAAATATTATTTGCAAACTTAATGATATTAAATAACACAAAATAAGGAAATATGTAAATATTAGTCGACAAATTTTTCTTGTGTATCAAAAATTTTGGTTCGTTTTTATAACTTCAATTTTTAAAATAAATAATTTGTAATTTTTGTAAATGGTTGCAGTCGATTAAGAGATCTTAATTGTTTTAATTTTTACTCCTTCCATAATGTCAACTGTATTACATAATAACTAACTACTATTAATTACTATTTATAACTGGGAATAAACCACAATTAAAGATAAAAATACGTTTATTGACGTTTCAATTTCCAATTCGGAAATCGTTCTCAAAATACAAACAGTAAATTAAACAAATTTTGTTTTTTGTTACATAATGAAAAAATTCTTCTAATAATTTAATTTAATCTGACTCATTTATATTGACAATTCAGACATACATTATGCATTTTAAAGTAGACGACTTTAAAATGATATTGCCAATATTGTTGAGTTGCGCTCCTGGGACGACTTTACTTATAAGATAGTTCATTCGATTACATGAAATCAACTTTAACTTGAGAATATCCGTCAGAAAAAATCACAGCATGTAATTCGTCTTTAAAAAGACAAACACATGACATGATGACAGTAAAATTCTCCTGTTAGTGATTCCATAGTAAATTATGAGGGAAAAACCAGGAAAAAAACCTCATAATACTATCCCGACATTGTAAGTATTTGTTCGTGAATTTAGTTTACCTTCAACCAACATCAACAATTCTGATTTTATATGTTACGTTATTTAAAAAACATAAATGATGTATCCTTTATATGTTATTGACTTACTAATACTGGTATTTTCTTATTAATAACTTCCTCTTTCAATATTGGTAACCAGATCCTACTACATTCTGCCGAGGAATTTGCGACACAATTGGCCTCATTTAGCATAATTAGAGCCGATTCTTGATTTTTCTTTTTTTACCATCCGTTTCTTTTAGGACTATATTTGAGTTATTCCATTGAACCCTATGTTCATTATCCCATGCGTGTTTACATATTTGAGATCTATCAAATTCTCTATTTTTAATATAAGATTGATGTTCACTTATTCTAACATTTAATGGCCTTGATGATTCACCTAAATAAAACTGATCGCATTCACAAGGTATTTTATAAATGCAATTCTTTGTCCTTTCTTGTTCATTGTTAGGTTTGGTTTTGGACAAAATAGATCTCAACGTGTTTGTTGTTTTGAATGTGTTATTATTTATATATTTTTTATATATTTATATTTTGTTAATTTGTCCAAAACCAAACCTAACAATGAACAAGAAAGGACAAAGAATTGCATTTATAAAATACCTTGTGAATGCGATCAGTTTTATTTAGGTGAATCATCAAGGCCATTAAATGTTAGAATAAGTGAACATCAATCTTATATTAAAAATAGAGAATTTGATAGATCTCAAATATGTAAACACGCATGGGATAATGAACATAGGGTTCAATGGAATAACTCAAATATAGTCCTAAAAGAAACGGATGGTAAAAAAAGAAAAATCAAAGAATCGGCTCTAATTATGCTAAATGAGGCCAATTGTGTCGCAAATTCCTCGGCAGAATGTAATAGATCTGGTTACCAATATTGAAAGAGGAAGTTATTAATAAGAAAATACCAGTATTAGTAAGTCAATAACATATAAAGGATACATCATTTATGTTTTTTAAATAACGTAACATATAAAATCAGAATTTTTGATGTTTGTTGAAGGTAAACTAAATTCACGAACAAATACTTACAATGTCGGGATAGTATTATGAGGTTTTTTTTCCTGGTTTTTCCCTCATAATTTACTATGGAATCACTAACAGGAGAATTTTACTGTCATCATGTCATGTGTTTGTCTTTTTAAAGACGAATTACATGCTGTGATTTTTTCTGACGGATATTGTCAAGTTAAAGTTGATTTCATGTAATCGAATGAACTATCTTATAAGTAAAGTCGTCCCAGGAGCGCAACTCAACAATATTGGCAATATTATTTTAAAGTCGTCTACTTTAAAATGCATAATGTATGTCTGAATTGTCAATTTAAATGAGTCAGATTAAATTAAATTATTAGAAGAATTTTTTCACTATGTAACAAAAAACAAAATTTGTTTAATTTACTGTTTGTATTTTGAGAACGATTTCCGAATTGGAAATTGAAACGTCAATAAACGTATTTTTATCTTTAATTGTGGTTTATTCCCAGTTATAAATAGTAATTAATATACAATGCCACAAGAAAATAGCTTCAGAACAAACTAACTACTAACTCTGCCGGTGTTAGTTGTGTATTGAACTGAATGGCTTTACACCCGATTTTGTCGGTCACAAGCCCGGAAAAAGAGGAGTGATACCTCTTTAAAAAGAACAGAATTCAACTGTCCCGGCTGATAGTTTAAGTGAATATTTAAAAATAATAATTCAGCAAAAGTAGTAGTCCGGCTATTGTGCCTAATAGGGAAGCTTAGGGAAGTCAAGCATGAACAAATGATGGAGTTGCTGAAGAGGACAGGGATTGACGGAAAAGACTTAAGATAATAGCTACACCTGTATTGAATAGATGGAAAATATACAGATCAGGCCAAAATCTTAAGGGGAGTCAGACAGGGGTGCATAATTTCACCACTGATTTTCAATCTGACTCGGAGCACATTTTTGAAGAGGCTCTAAAAGATATTGATAAAGGCATCTCAATAAACGGATTCCAGCTCAATAACCTGCGGTATGCAGATGACCGTACGCAAAATAGAGGGCCGTAGAGGTGTATGAAGAAAACAAGTTTCTTGGTTAAAAAACATTCGTGAATGGACTCAGATACCAAATGCAGGACAATTATTCCATATTGCAGAAGATCGAGAAGCCTTCGCAATGGTGATCGCCAATGTCGGATAATTCTGATATGGAACGCGAAGAAGAAGATGCAGATGATACAATAGTGTTTTTCAATATCATAGAAGGGCTACAAAACTTAATGAATAAAATATCGGAAACAAGTAGAATATATGGACTGGATATAAACACCAGCAAACCAAGCTAATGATCATCAACAAGAAAAACTGGAACAAATATGTATGTGAACCAAATGAGAATTAAACTTGTCTCACAATACAACTACTTGGGAACTATAATCAATGACTCATGGGACAATAACCAAGAGATTCAATGTCGCATCGGAAAGGCAAAAAGTGCATTCTTGACTATGAGCTCTGTGTTCAAGAGCCATGACCTCCCCTAGAAACAAAAATAAGGCTCCTTAAATGTTATGTGTACTCAGTGCTTCTGTACGGAGTAGAAACGTTGACATTGAAGGCGGAAACTATATCAAAACTTTTGAGCTATGGTTGTACAGAAAGATCCTGAAGATATCATGGACAGACAAAGTCACCATTGAAGAAGTACTGCGGAGGATGAATACAACCGCCGATTTGGTCAACATCGTGAAGGGCCGTAATAAGCAGAACATGTAATGAGAAATCAAGGCAGTTACGAGCTACTTCAATGCATTTGGCAATGTAAAATTGAAGGAAAAAGGGCCCCAGGACGAAGAAGAATATCCTGGCTTGCTAACCTGAGAGCATGGTATAAAAAGACCTCAACACAGCTATTTCGTATGGTAACCAATAAAGTCATCATAGCCAGAATGATCGCCAATGTTCGGAACGGACAGGCACCCTAAGAAGAAGAAGGGAAGCTTAGAGACCGAGTGACTGCCGATATAAGAGGTTTCCTTCTACTAATCCACAGCTTCGGATGTACAAAGGTGATAGGAGTAAGAACAACCCTTGCGAGAAATAACTTCTAAAAGCGGGTACTTAAATAATGATCAACGGCGTGGAGATGTGGAAAGCAACGTGAAACTACCGCATTTAAGATCTGTAAGATATCCCTAGAACAGTCAGCATGGCAATGAAAAAAGGAACCTGAGAAGCACTATTTATTTATTAATATAAAACATTTTTCGCATTTAAGAACTCATTTCAAAACTCCAGGGAACTGTCTTTGGGGCATTCTTCAACAATGTGACGGACAGTCTGTCGTTGTGCACTGCAATCACATTCAGGATTAAGGGCTTTTCCCATCTATGTAAGCTGTATCTATGTAAGCACATCACGATAATATCCTACTGATCACGGTAATCCTAATTCGAGAGGCAGAAGAGGGATAAACCATGAGTATCACAGGGCCTTTCAGGTCGTCAGGAAGCGAAACCGCTGTCATATGCTGTACAAAACACCTATTTGACCTGCAATTCGACTCAAAACACACAAAAAAAATAGGCACGTAGTATGTACGGACTCTATAATAACAAGAAATAGCTCATAAACTGATACAAGAAATGCAACGCTTAAAGATAGAAATCCTTGGATGTAGTGAAATTTGATGGTCTGATAGCGGCATACGCTTAATAGACACACGGCAGACGTATTTTATTGCTCTAGAGATAAAACCCCCAAAATTGCTATTCATATTAACAAAAAAACCGGAAGATCAGTCAAAGGGTTTATAAAAATACCGAGCCAATTGCACTAGAGAAATTAAACCCTATGCCGTGCAATGTAAACATCATTACCTTTTCTTCTTGATGTACCAATCCATGACAAATGTTGCCAATTATCATGGCAATATTTTTCTTATCAGCAACAGCGGAGGAAATCTACACAGATGTTGTGTTGAACCAGGTTCTGATTTCTTTAACCAGGATGTTCTTTTTTATCTGGACCTCACTTTCCAAATATTTTTCCTTGTAGGATTTCTTGTAGGAGGACATATCTGGATTATTTCGCATAATGTGTCCGAAATGATTTGATTATGGTCAGCACTTCTCACTTTTTCTTCTTTTTTCTGAAAACCTCCTCATTTGTAATTCGATCAGTCCACGGAATCTTAAGTATTCTCAGATATATCCACATCACAAATACTTCCAATCTCCTGCATATATCTTCATTCAAAGTCCAAACTTCGACAACATAAAAAAGACAAAGAAGACATACCATCGCAGCATTCTTACATTTATACCAAGAGAAAGGATGTGGCTCCTGAAAAGGCCCCCATCGATTGCTCGCTTTTATCTTCTGGTTTTTAGTCCAAAAAATAAGAAGTTAATGTTATTTTATGCGATTTTAATGCAAAGCTAGCGAAGGGAAGAAATGAAGAAGTAGTGGGTGAATATAAACTGGAAACACGTAATAAAAAAGGAGAGATGCTAGTCCAGTTTTGCAAAAACAACAGACCGATTATTAAGAACACTTAGTATAAACTACATACCAATCCCAAGAATATACATCTCGAAAATCCCTAGATATGGCGGTGAGAATATAGTAAGAAACCACATTGATTACTTCATTACAAATCAAATATTCAGTAACGCCATACTATCGACTAAAGCTCGACTAAAGCTTACCCAAGAGCAGATATACCAAGTGTCCAAATCTTGTTTTAGCAAACATGCAAAACAAACTTAGAAAAAAAAACAGCTACCAAAATACATAGAACCAAAACAGATCAACTAACAAATACACAAGAAAGTTCAGAAAGTAGAAAGACAAGGACAACTTAAAGCAACAGAAAAATGGAGAAAGTAATATGAAGGCTACGAAAAAATAGAAACAATAGAACCAAGAGGAAGAAATGCAGTTATCAGATTAAATACCAAGAAATAAGAATATTCCAAATGCCACCTCATTAAATATATCTAATCTACCGAAGGAAAAATTTAAAAAACACAAAAACGTATTGTTTAATAATAAGTCATGGGATCAAATAAAATACCTACACAAATCTTAAGACCACTAACAGTAATATTAACTAACCAAATATACTAATACAATAAATTATTTAACGAAATATACGATACTGGGGAAATTACAAAGAATGGCAAATATCTGTGTCTTTCCAATATCCAAAAAACCCAAACCCAATGTCGCAATGAAATGTGAAGAATATAGGACGATCATTTGAACCATTTATGTTTGCAAACCAGAAGGCTTGCAACCATTTGACGAAACATAAAAATTGATTATGACGTGAGAATCATTACCAATTTATACCGATATCAGAAAGTCATAATACCAACAACAACAACAATCTAAAGAGATATCTATAAAATATACCTACTGAATAATCTCAGATATGTAGATGATACGATACTCGTTGTGGACAGCAGAGAAGGGTTGCACATTTTGTTTTATCGCACTATGAAGTAATGCAAGAGGTATGAAATGAAAAAAAAAACAAAAATCATGATTGTCATTAAGAAAAAGATTGAAAATAAAGAAATTTACGTGAAAAGAAAAGCTTTAGAGAAAATACTCACATACAATTGCCTGGAACGTAAGCTTCTGAACAATGTGACTGTAAATGACTGTGCCTTGAAATAAAACGACCCATTGAGGTGGCCGAAAGCGCTTTCAATAAGATAAAAGCGGTATTCTGCAATGAAAACTGGGAATACAAATTAGAACTAGAGTATTGAGATGCTACATAGAGAATGATGAAGAAATGGTCTTATTTATGGCAAGAGTACAGCTTTACAAATCCAATACGTTACACCAGATTGGAAACCAAATTAAGTACAGTACATTTATTTAAAATAAAAATACTTGAGAGTGATCTTTGTGAAGCCTGTTGTAACATTTTTTTTATTATTAATATATTAAATATTTCTAATTCCTTTTACCCCCGTGCGATACGCCTATGATCGTGTATCGATAGCAAAATATTGTAGATACCCAGCTAAAATGGAATTCCCTAATTAGGAATGGTTTTTAATCCTTCCGTCATAATATTCATTATGAAAAGAGTATAATGCGTTTTGGTATGCAGTTTCCTTTTCATAAATTGGTAATTTTCGTCGAAGGCCCGTTTCTTTTGACAATAACTTAATCCCAAGTATTGTCTGTTTCTTATGTCCAATTGTTAATACCGATTATTTTACCTCAAAGTTTCCAATAGTCGTTAAGGCCTTACCTTCTGAGAAACACATACAACTGTCCTATCATTCTTGAGTGGGGGAATATTTTCTTCTTCCTTTTTCAGGGACAGTTGGTGAAATTTTGAGTGGAACCAAGTTACTTGTTGGTGGGCCGTTGTTGAGTTAAGGCCAATATCTCGTGTTACGCTTTGCTCACTTTATTTCTTATCGTATCGTCTTTGTGAATTATTTTCTAAGTGTGTATACACTTTATATTTGAGTTTTCTTTCCTTAGACTATATTAAATTATATATAGTTCTACACTACCTTTAATGGTTATTAAATTCAGTGTTTAGTACCAGAAAAGTATTAAATTCAGTGAATTAAGCTGCCTTCGTCAAGATCTACTGTAAGTAATTTTATCTACAATTATCTGGGCGAGTAATATGGTATGGTACCATATCACCTGCCATTATCTGGACGTATCATCTAAATCTTCACCTGAAGATTGCCGATTTTTGAATGTAATTGAACCATTCAAGAAATTTCTATAAATATTACCTATGAACATACAAGTCTCAGTTTTTTATTAAATAATAGTGCGAGATAGTTAATTGACTTAGCCAAGTGCGGTTTGGTTTATGTTTTCATTCTTGTAACCTTTTTGTTTTTTTTTTTTGTAAATTTAGAGTTAAGTAATTTTTGCTATCTTTTGTATTTCCTATAATTTTTGTTCATTATCTTTCCTATGATATCTCGAGATACGCCAAACTATATTTGTATATGATTGCCTTATACATCTTGGTAAAGGTATTTTTTTATTACATTATAGCTTAATTTTATACATATATAACACCATTTCATAGTTGTGTATTTTTATTAGCTGGGTTGCATTTAGCAGCATCATAATTTTGTGTTTAATATATTGTTATTGTTTTATGCATGTATTTTATTTGTCGGCTCCTAACAAGTTCCCTGATAAAATAATAGCTCTGAACAATTACTATCTTTAAATATTACTATGCTTTTGAACTGTAGAAAGATCAGGCTGATTAAGTTTCGTAGGTAAGTAAGTGTAATACTTAATATATTTATTATTTGTTTATATATTGCGTTGACCAGATTTATTTGATAATTTACTGTTGGTATCTTTCCTTGGGTTTGATCTCTGAACCTAAATATCTTTTCTTATCTCTCTTCTTTTCTAAGGTTTTCTTAATTTTCTCCTTAACCCCAAAAAATTGAGTGGCGCCCTGTTTCTATCTTCTCTTATCTTTGGTAATTTTACCCATCTATCTTTTTGTTTATTTCTGTATCTTTTCTAATATCTCTTATCCTATCTTTACCTATTTCTTCCGTTGGATCCATTCCCGGTTCCAAAAGCTAGTTTCGAACCCACGACTCGCTCTCCACCAACCATCTGGCTGCCGTCCGCAGTGTCTCCATTGGTTATCTTTCTAGCACCACCCAAAAAAGATTTCCAAGGTTACCCTGTAATAAAATCGGTGACCTGGACCACATCTTTTTTTATTTTTCAAAATAAAGAGCTCAATCTAATGAGGTTTTCAGTAAACTTTTAAAATAAAACATTGAAAGCCCATATAATATACTGCATCTTCTTGCTTTAGACAGAAAAGAAATTTACGATTGTTTGCTCTCTTTCGTCAGAACAACGAATATACAAATATAACCACCTTTGTGGTTAGTCTTTGTGTCTTAGGTGAGTTCCAGCCACTGGAACTCACCTAAGACATGGGTGTATGTTACCTGAAGTCAAATTTAATTTAAGATTAAACATCAAATGTGATTAACATCATTATGTACAATCTTTTGTAACCATATGTATTTTAAAGGGTTTTTACCCTGATATTTTGGTGGCTCAGGCATGTTAATTTGTAAGTATAACCTCTTGCTCTTTTTTTCACTTTACTCAAAATTTTAAACCACGTTTGCTTTAACTAAATGATTTATACTTATTTTAGGCATTTTAAAACCTGATGATGGAATTATTATTCCAAAAACGTTCGTGTAATTGATGTAGCCCATTTTTAAATATACCTATTTACAAAGATCTACCTTTTTTTGTGATACGTGATATACAGCTAGCTACAGGAATTATTTTCCTTGTGGATTTTTTTAATAACTACCTTTGTTGATACCTGATCTTTCCTTAATGTATGTATACCTATATATATATATATATATTATATATATATATATATATATATATATATATATATATATATATATATATATTTATATTATATATATATATATATATATATATATATATATATATATATATCTCGGCCCTGGGCGAGAAGAGTGTAATCCATGTGTAATCTTTGTACTGTATCTGTTTTTAAAAATTTGTGTCTGGCTGTGTGGGTATTTACCCTACAGCAAAAAAAAGAGATGCTACATATTCTGTGTCCTGTTATATGGAATTAAAGCCTGGACAAGTACGGATGCAACTGAAAGAAGACCTGATAACTTTGAAATGTGGTATTATCGAAGAATGTGGAAACTATCATGGACACAACTCGGAACAAACACGGAAACCTTAAGAAAGATAAAAAAGAAATACTCAACACTATGAATTAAAGAAAAATGAGTAACTTAGGTCACACACCAAGAAATTAAAAATAAGAGATGATGCGATCGGTTATACAAGAGAAGATTTAACAAAAAAGAGCACCGGGGATTCAACGCATGTCCTGATTAAAAAATTAAAAGCAGTAGAGTGGAAACACAACAATACGACACTTCAGAACTGCTAAAGGCAGAGTAAAAGCGGCCGTTGAGGCATACTAGGAAGAATAAATGCTATTAAAACTAATACACATTGCTGTTATATATTTAACTGTGATCTTAAATTGGGGTAACTAGGTAAAATCATTTCCTTACATTTCACAGCTTATAGGGCACAAAAATATGGATCATATTATATTACGTTTCAAAATAGTACACTAGACAGCTTTGAGAGTTTTTTTGTTTTAGCAGAAATTTGCTTTCGAATGGGAATTATTTGCTGTTTCTTTTTTTTTTATCCGGTTTTATCTGTTCTGATTAGAGAGAATTTAAAAATATTAGCGGAATTTTTAAATAAGATTTGACAAAATGTATGGTTTTTCTTCGTACTCTCTCTCTCTATCTCTTTCTTCCTCTTTCCCTTCAATTCTGACCCCCAAGAAGGAGTATAGTGATCATCGTAGGGGCGTGTATTGTTCGTCTCCAAAGATCTCTGTCTCCGGTCATTTCTTTTAACTTATGCATAGGTCTTTTGCATATGCCTGTAATTTGATCGTAGCATCTTGTTGAAGATTTCCCTCGTGATCTTCGGCCTTCTACCTTTCCTTGGATAATAAGTCTTTTCATGTTTTCTGTGTCTGCTCTCATAATATGTCCCAAGTATTTTAAATATTTGAGATGGACTTTGCTGGATAGCCGTTTGCTGGCTTTTAGCTCATTTAAAATTTAAATATTTGTCCTGTAGTCGGTCCACAGAATTCGTAACCTTCTTTTCCAATGGAATCAAGGATCCAAGATTCGCGTAATAGATCCTGGGAGCGTTTATCATTGTACAGGAATTTGTAAAGACAATACTTTTCATTTAGGAAGCACCGAGAAAGGTGGTGAGCGGGCGGCATTGGCTTTTTGCAACCGGGGCAGAAGGCTGAGGACTAGACTTCGGCAGAAGGGTAGAAGAAAAAGTCGCTACCTGAGGAGAACCCGCAGCAAGATATTACCGGTGAATTAAAACTGTGCAATAAAATAAAAAAGTGAGATTTAGTTCTGAGTTCTCAATATTATCCTTTTTATTGGCCTTTATAGATTGGATAAAAATAATAAATTTATAGAATATTTTATTAAGACAAATCAGCTGCAATCTATTTAAGTTGGTGGTGATCAACGAAAACGACAAGAACTTCGAACCTTAAGTCATCTGATTTATAGGTACATAAATAAGCTAGGTAAATTGTTAAGAAAATAGCCCAAAAAAGAATAAGAAGAGGAAGAGTTAGATGGTATAATTATTTTGTAGAATTTGAATAAATTTTTTTTTGCGTATGTTCAGTACTCTAGTAATTAAGTGATTGTTACTATACTTTTTGTTAGGCTATATTTGTAGGTATATTTTACTAAATAAGTTACCATACCTACATATCATGGATATTGTTACGATAAATAATGACTCATATCTAAACTGTAAACATCTTTTTCATTCTGATATTTTCTAGATTCTCCGACCCTCCGATAAGAACCTATTTGCCTTTGATGGAATTCCATCTATTCGGTCATCGATCCTTCGCTGGGATTCCAGATTAACGGTTGTTTGATATATATATATATATAGACATTTTTATTTGAAAACAAGTCAGTCGGAAAATATAATTATATCGAGTTTAAATTGTAACGCGGAAATAAATTAGTGAATATTGTATATATAAATTAATAAAGACTTTAATAAACTTGTAAGTGTTGTGAAATTGTAGAACCCTTTTATAATAAATAAATACAATAAATTAGATTAATAAAATCAATTCAATATGCTAATAGCTGAGGTAATAATTTGGCATTTTTGTTTATTTTCACTATTTAATTTAAGTATCATTTAATTTAAAATGAAATCACTTTTGCTTTATCCTATATAATTCTACAAATATTTGTTTAAAACCTGATTTGTTTTAATTTAAAAATCAAGATTTTTGTTCTTGCTATTTGCATGTTTGGTTTATGTCTATTTTGTTAATATATTGTTATTTCCACATTAACTTTTGCTTGACTGAACTTTCCACCATATCAAAAATAAAAGTTGTTTTATTAGTAGCAATTATTTATTTATTACTGTCTCATCATTTTCTTTTCTTTTGGAAATTAATACGATAATATTGGCAGGAATGTATAGCGACCATACAAGGCAAATATTGGTTTTAAAGAGAGGTCTCTTTAAGACCAATAAACTTATTTGTCATTTTTTTTAATATTTCTTAAACCAATCTTTCCATATGTCACGTGTCGAATTTAATCAGAAGTAATGATAATAGCTTAAAAGAAATATCTATTTGTAGATAAGCTATTATGTATATTCAAGTAATAAGAAAAAAAAAGTAATATCTTGGGTGTGTCTCATTAATACCCAAGTAACTGATCTACACAACAGAGTTCATGATAACCATCAATAATTTATCAATAACTGGTTTTAAAATTTAAACTTTGTTTTGTATAAAATAACCATTTGGTGGCTTAGCTCTTTAGCTAGTTAAAGCTTTAAACAGCTGCTCTTTAGAGCATTTCTTTTATAACTTTCCTGTTTTCCTTCCGTCATCTTTCCTTTTTCCGTTTTCGTACTTACTAGTCATTATAACTGCAGTATTTTAAATTATTATATTTATTACTTCTAATATTTTATATTTTATAAAAATATAAAAGATTATTAAAGTTTTTATAGGTTTGAACTATCGATTTTCTTATGTTTTAAGTATACTGATTCCTCAGTCATTGGTTAGAAATAAAAAAAATGTGTTTCTTAATTATGTATTCTGTATTTTTCTACATCATTCTTACATATATAATTAAAAATAAATAAAACCGCCACCAACCCCAAAACGCTTCTATAAGCCGTTATAGTCGTTTTTGTATCGTAAGCTTTTTATCAGTCTTCATAAAAAGAAGAAATCCATCACAGTTTCTTTATATCTAAAACATACCAAAATTTTATTATTAAACTATAGATGCATCCAACCGTTGATTGAATAAACGATGCAACAGACAATAAAAGAATTATATTTTAAAATATGAATTAAGTGTCCTTCATGTTAGGCAACTTATATGTCACCTTATATTTTAGTACTGTTGAGGAATAATAAGGTTAAAATTCTCTACGAAAAATGATAATGGAGCTCTATAAAATTAGAGCATATATCGAATGAGATTGTAAATAAATTTTAACAATATCTTTATCCTTTATGTTTTATATTTTAAACAAACATTTTAAATGTCTGTCTGTCAAAAATTAATACTAATTTTTGTTAAGTTCAATAAGTTGACGCTCTTAGTGAACACTGCGCTATAGATACTTTTTTATCAAGCAGAACTTATACATATTTCTACTCTCTTATCTTCTTCTTCACGTGCCACCTCCTCTAAGAAGGTTGGCAACCATCATGGCAATTCGCACTTTCGACGCCGGCCGCTGCTTTAAAGAGGTCAGCAGAAGTGGAGTTAAACCAAGCTCTCAAATTGTTTAACCAGGAGATGCGTCTTCTTCCGCGACTCCTTCTACCCTGTACTCTCTTATATTAAGTGGCTATTTACTAATTATTATACTTTGAAAATGACGAGTAACTTACATTTAACATCTAGCCAGGTGTCGTAAAATACATTTATCTATTGCTGAATCGTACGCAAATCCTGTCGGACATTGTATAACTTCAGCTAAACCATTTCTACATAAACATGCAGCTGTACATTCAGAATTTAGACGAAATACCGATCCTGGTTTGCAATTGTTTACTTTTTCTCTATACTCTAAAACGTAAAAAACATTTTCAAAATATGTATAATCGTGAACAAATGAAAAAGGAATAAAGTAAAAATGTTTTATTTTAATAATAGGATGAATTGGAGAGTTTTAAATGAGATGTTGAATTAAAAGTTAAAAGGTACCTAATAGTTAAAGTCTCTTTTCTACTCAACTGTGCTCCCATCTGTTGTGATGGATTTAAGATTAAAAATCGTTTTTTTTTTGTAGATTCTATTAACGTGATTCTAGTGGATATGCTCTTAAGTTCTAACGTTATCAGTTCCTGTGCCCATCACAATTATGATAATATGATCGACCTTGGCAGAATATCCGAGTTATCGCATAGAGGTTAAGAGTCTAAGAAGAACCTATAGGTACCATCCACCTGGATGTCTTACTATCTACCTTTATTTTATTCAATACTCTTATTTAATGACTATTTAAATAACAATAAAGAAATATTTCAACTACAAAAATCTAAAAAACAATTTGAAGCAGAAAAAGTGGTTGGATATTTACAATAAAACAAAGAAAAATGTAGCGGTAAAACTTTTCATCGACAAAATTTTCAATTGAATAAACAAAAATACAATTATTTTAAAAATAAATGATCTAAAAATCACTTTTAGAAAAGATTGGATGACAGAGAAAATTTTAAAGTCTGTGTAATGAAATGCAAAACCTTTATAAACTAGGTTTTAATATGCAAGAAATTAGCATTGTTTTGTTTGAATGAATATCATGACAATTACATATGACATTAACTAAAACTAAGATGACAAGTTCACAGACCCCAGGACATTCACCCCAACTTTATTTTTGAACAAAGTCTTTAAGGTAAGCAGAAGTGTTTCTTTCCCTGATACCCCTTCTAATAAGAGTGTCTTTATTTTCTTCCTTTAAAACACTTTCAATATTACCTTGATCTTCCAGAACGTTAACAGGAGAAATATTTGGATTTTCCCCACATATACTCAATCTAGGGCTTGGTGGATCTTTGATAAACTGTTCATTAGAAACCGCAGATTCCGATCCACTAACACAGTCCAGTAGAGATGCATCTCCTCGTGGTGCAAGTTGTCTTAAGGCTACTGTTGTTTCTTTACCACCTTCACGTCTAACAACAGCATAGTTTGGATTTGCTTCAATTAGCTGTACTTCTTCAACGAGGGGTTCATATTTGGACTGCCTCACATTTTTTTCATAAATACTTTTCCGGGGGTTATCAACCATGAAGGAAGCGCAGCTCCATTTATAGCTTTTCTGGAATGATGAAACATTCGCTCATGATGGGTACTGTTTGTAGATGTACACAAAAGAGAACGAATGGAAGAGCTATCTCAACTACTTCTTCCCACTGTTCAATTTTTAAATGTTTAGATTTTAAAGCAAGAGAAATAGTTTTCCATATAATTCCATTATATCTTTCTGTCTGGTCATTGTCTTCAGGATTGTAAGATGTTCTTCGGCTTGTAAGTATTCCTTGTGAATGGAGAAATGTTTTGACTTCTTGAGACATAAATGCCCCCCCTTGATCTGAATGGATATAACTAGGCATTCCAAATAAAGAGAATGAGTTTGTAAGACACTTCACAACAGTTTTCGCTGAAACATCTTGACATGGATATACAAAGGGGAATCGAGAATATTCGTCAACAATTGTTAGGATACATTTGTTATGAGATCTAGATGGAAGCGGTCCTTTAAAATCCAGAGACAATCTTTCAAAAGGCGAAGTAGCTTTAATTAATCTCCCTTGAGTTTTCAAAAACTTTGGTTTTATTTCTGCACAGATAGGACAGCGATTGGTCATTTTACGGACTTCATCAATAGTATATGGTAAGTTACGTGTCTTTATCCAATGGACCATTCTGGTGATTCCTGGATGATACAAGGATTGATGTAGTTCAAATAGACTTGGTCGAGGATTTATTGAACAGTTCACTCGTGAGAAAGTATCTGGCACTACATTCTCAACTCATGGTCGGTACTGAATATCGAAACTGTAGCATGATAATTCAAGGCTTCATCTGATAGTCTTCTCATTTTTTATCTTACTAGTGTGGCGCATATTGAACATAAAAGAGACAGACTTTTGATCAGTTATAAGTCGAAAATGTTTACCAGTTTGTACATGTAAAACATAGATTGTTTGATCAGCTAATCCAAGATCCCTCATATAACATAAAAAAACAACGGTATAGAGATTATAAAAATAAATTAAGACTTTTAGTTAAAACTGCAAAAAGAAATTATACAAAACAACGAATTGAAAAAAAATAAGACCTCTTCTTCATCACTTTGGAATGTAATTAATTCATTGTGCGGAAAAATAAATGGAAATACAAAAATTGAATCGGTTAAAACCAAAACAGGAGAAACAATAACTGATAAAAAAGAAATTGCAAATGAATTTAATACACATGACAGTACATTAATACAAAGGTATGCACAATAAAATACTCATTTGTAATGACCAGATTGAGGAAATAGATAGGATAGAAAGCAACATGTACTAGTATCTTGTTAAGCAAAAAGAAGTGGTACTCCTCCTGGCTGGGATTGTATCAAGACAGAAACCACCAAACAAATTAAGGAAGAAATTATTACTCCTTTAACTTTTCTCATTAATGCATGTTTTCATGATGGTTGTTTTCCAGAATGTCTGAAAACGGGCAAAATCAAACCTCTGTTTAAAACAGGAAATAAAGAAGACGTGATTAATTACAATCCCGTCTCTTTGTTATCTGATTTTTCAAAATAAAAGAAAATTTTTAATAAATAGATTAGTAAGTTTTTGGATAGGTTTAGTATAATATCGGATTTTCAATACAGTTTTAGAGAAAGAAAATCAACACAAGATGCTATTTGTAAAGTAATATCACAAATATCAGAAGCTTTTGAGTCTAATAAACGTAGTTTATGCATATTCGTGGGTCTCTCTAAGGCGTTTGACACGATATTTCACGAGATCTTGTTGAAAAAACTTAAGAAGTATGGTCTGAAAGAAAGGGTTTTGGCATTACTAAAAAGTTACTTAACTGACAGAAAACAATTTATAGACATTGATGGTGTCAAAAGTGATCCTTAAGTAATTAATTATGGCGTACTGCAAGGGACCGTTTTAGACCCTCTACTTTTTACACTCTATGTTAATGACATGCTCAAACTAAAAACTGTTGGAAACATAGTTAGTTTTGCTGATGACACCGCAATTTTTTATAAGGCCGATAATTGGGAAGATCTTAAAATTATATAACTCATATCAAACTCACAATAAATTATGAGAAAACTAAATATATTACACTTGTGCAATATATAAAAATTCTCTGCTAACGTTTAATTCATTAAAAATAAATATAAAAACAACAAATATTAAAAGCAGAGTACATAAAATATTTAGCGGTTTTAATTGACAGGCACCTAAAATGGGACTTTTAAATAATAAAAATATTATAAGAAAAATACGAGGACTGCTACCAAAATTCCGCTATTTAAAAGAGTTTTTGGATGTTGAACAGCTTAAAATGCTTTACCTATCTCTAGTACAATCTCATCTTGTATATGGGATGTTAGGATGGGGTGGAGTAGCTGATTGCCATATGGTGACTCTTAAAAATACTCAGAAATGGTTTCTTAAACTAATATAATATATGGAAAACGAAAAACATATCCCATAGGCCTCCCTCAGTTCTTTTCAGTGTTCTCTACACTGGGCCGCTTGTAGCCAGTTTTCCGCTACACGTTTTATATCATCGGTCTATCTAGTCGGTGGTCGTCCTCGGCTTCTTTTATAGTTTCTGGGCCTCCATTTCATAATACGTCTTGTCCACCGTCCATCTTGTGTTTTGGCTAAGTGCTCTACCCAGTTCACTTAAGCGTCGTGGTTCTTTCGATCAGGTCTTGAACTCCTTATCTTTGCCTGATTTGTTGGTTTGATATGTGGTCCCGAAGGCTCACGTTCAGCATTGCACGTTCCATGGCTCGTTGTGTAACTCTGAGTTATTTTTGCGTGAGTGCTAAAGTCTCTGTTTCATAAGTTTGTACAGGCAAAACACATTGATTAAAAACCTTTCGCTTGAGACATATGGGAATTGAACTTTTTAGAATATGGCTTAATTTGCCAAATGCTGCCCATGTCAGGTCTATTCGCCTCTGTATTTCATGTGTTTGATTGTCTCTGCTTATTTTCATGTTTCTTGTATGGTATTGTTGTCAATAGTTATATTTCCACTCATTACGAGATTTGTCATAAGGTTAGTTTTGTCAAAGTTTATCTTTAATCCTGCTCTTTCAGACAGACTTTTAAGCGAATGTATCATAGAAACTGTATCCTGTAAGTTATCTGCGATTAATACAATATCATCTGCAAACCTTAGATGACTTAATTCTTCTCCATCTATATTGATACCCATATCTTGCCATTGAGTGTTCTTAAATATTGACTCTAAAGCTGCCGTGAACAATTTTGGTGAAATATTGTTTCCTTGTCTAACTCCTCGACCTAAGCTGATTTTTGAAGTTTGATGTACGGCAATTGCTAAATAGAGCAAATGCTCCTTGTACATCTATAAAGGCATACACTACTACCTACTTCTTTTTTAATCTAAGGATACTCTATGTCATTCGATAATTGCACCAATAATACTCTGCTCACTTTCTCGCTTGATACACATGTTGACAGGAGTGCAAGTTCTTCTGTATAATAGTTTTAAGGAACATTAGGCATTATACTGGCTAGTGTTCATTTACATATTGATAACCATATATTCAGATAGACGATAAACAACAATTAAAATAAGGAATACAACAGGAAAAAAATTAGTCAAAATAAGCTAGTTTAACCTACCTTCCGGAATTTGTAATATAGAATTCTTTGTTATTTCATACATTTGTTGAGGCCTCGCACAATCTACTTTATGAGAATAGTCACACTTTCCAATGTTCTAGAAAATAAATAATAATGTATAACTTAAAAATGGTATAAGTATATAAAAAAATGATATAAGTATATCTATCAAAAAGGAAATGAGTTATAAAACACAATAAAAAAATGATTGAAAGCTAACAAACATATACTTACATCGTTAAAGCTGAAACCTGGTGGACATTCGTGCTGAGAAACAATTTTAAAATCTGCACAGATATAATATTTATTACACTTATACATATCTCTAAATGTTCCATACTCTACGCTGCATTTAGTGTTTTGTGCAATGTATTCGTTATTACCTAAAAATATTTTAATATAAATAGTATTAATAATAAATATTTTTACAATACTTTTCACTTAAATTGAAAATATTCAATTTATTCATATTCAATAAAGATACATCTTGAATATATTCAATTACCTGCATTCTTTTCTGTGGTAACTACTTCAAACATTTGTTTTGAATGGTTAATTATTTTCTCAGAGCAGTCGACATTTGCTTCATAGTCACAAATACCCAAACCCTAAAAATAAAATGTCTATTAAATAAAATCAAATTAAAATACACAAAAATACAAAAATATATATTTTTTTTCTTAAAATACTGTAACAAGTTGAACATTTGTGACGGCTAACTATCTACAAAATGAGCTACTTAAATTATTTCCGCTTATACGGAGTTGGATAAGTATAATAAAACTTTAAAAGTTTAAATAGAATCTCAGAAAGTACCAAAACATACTGAATTCGTGTGAGAGAATGACTAATATTACAAACACACGTGCCGGAGAAATTTACTGCGAACGATTACTAAACTATAACAATTTTCAATTGAAGGTGACTCATCTACAAATTGAACTGAGAGCTAACGGTAACAATATTAAATCAGAAGTAAATTCTTACCGGCACTTACCGGAGTCATTTTTATTGTATATGCTTCGCCAATGTGGATAAGTGAAAAGTAAGATGATCCCATAAAATTTGCCCCCGTAACAATATACCTTCTGCATACCGGTATTTTGCAATAATTCAAGAGCGAATAGTTAAAAAAGTTCGTTGAATACATTGATATATTGGTAAACTTATCAACACTTTGCTGGACTATATATTTAAGTCCCTGGAAAATGTGGGAATGGGAGAAATGGTTTATCCATTCGGTTTCTTAATCACCAAGCGTCCATATCTGTATAAGCGTAGTGTGTTTTGTTTTTCGTAAATGTGACTTTGTTTTATACTTATTAAATAGACTTTATTATATTTATTAAAATAGTTTTTTTGAGGTAAGTAAACAACAAACAAATAGCATAATAATATGATTGATGTTTATTCTTTTTATATCATTAAGATGGATGCCATAGCGGGTCCAAGTAATGTAAAAAGAAAGCGGAATTTTGTGTCGGTAAAAAAAAGGAGAAGGTCTGTAAAGTGCATGAAAATTTAAAAAGTGGAAGCTGTAACTCAGTATTCATTTTTAATATTGTCATCCATGTCGACAATTAAACGCATTGTACGCGAAGTAAAGGTGACTTTGATTGTCCAGACTCCAAAAGTACATTGTCATGGTAGCAAAAAAAAGAATTGGAGGAGTACTAGAAAAATCTTGTACGCAGTACTATTCATTCTTTCTTTTTGAGAATAAAGCGCCAGCCCTTCAATCCATTAGAACAGATGTAATGAAGAATGATCGCATTGCAAAAATGAGCAATGAGACGTTAAGGATAATAATGATGTAGCATTTTCAATTTCATTGATTCTTTTGAGTATATTGAAACCTCCTCGTATAATAAAATATATTAAAAACTCCTTATATATATTTAAAAAATTAAACGAAGAATTTTTCCGTGTTGTTAGTTCGTATCTTTCAAAGTACCCAAAAGTGTTTCGTCGCCGAGTAATAAAACCATTTGAGAGTTGTTTATTTTACTTCGGCAATCTCTTTTCATGTTAATGCGTCGCAAAAGGATATGTACGTCGTTTCGTGGTGTCTTGTTTTGTCAGCGTTTGTATGTATGCGTTCAATTTTAATAGAATTTCTTCACTATCGTTGGAGCCGCGGTGAAAAGCGGTCAACGTTATGTCCGAATTTGACTTCAAATTCGAAATGTTCCTCGTTGTTTGTGTTTTTTTATGAAGACGTTTGTTTGTCTTTTTTTATGAAGAAAATGTGTAGCAGTGTGAAGTTAATGGTTCAGTAAATGTTTGAGTGAGGAATGAAAGAATCGTCGATTCCATCCTCGTTTTGTTTCTCTCTGGTTATCATCCAAGGCTTTTGGCAGTATGGAGATAGATTTGTTCGAAATATGAAGATATGGAGATAGATAGTTGTGTTCATTGCACAGAGAGTAAAGCCCTCAGTTCCAGTTATGGTTTCGGATATTCCAGTGGCGTCTGGTTCCACAAATTCTAGTGCATTTTGTTAGTGAAAATCTAGGTAACTTTTTGATCAAATTTTAGAGTAAAGACAGACAATTTGTTTTGAATTAAATAATTGCTTTCGTTGACATTTAAAATTGTAAATTTTAGGTTTTGAGTTGAGCTGTCAATTTGTGTGTTTAGTTTTTTTTTTAAATTTAATGTTAACTTGTGACAGCTCGTTTTTTATTGTTTTTTTGACTATTAGTTTGTTTTATTTTTAAACAAGGTTAACCTCCATATAAATTTTTTAAGATTATGTAGTATCTCCAACTCCTGGAGTTTGTAAGCGGATGACACGTAAGTTTTTGTGTTTTGTATTTCTCCATTTTGTAACTGTTTGTGGTGACACATAAATAAAGGTTAAATTTTGTTGTCTTAACATTTTATTTATTATTTTTTTTTGAGCCAAACCTTTTTTGATTCTTATTTGAAAAAGATATGTTTTTTATGTTTTGATTTGTTTTCTAATTATTTCCCTAGTTACAACCAGTGGTTGTAATAGGTATAATTAGGCACCTCAAGTGGCGCCCTATATTAAATTCCTTGAGGTGTTTCTTGTTTATTTTTATTGTGTTTGTTCCAAGAGATTAATGACCCCTTTATTTCATTTTCTTGTGGTTGCCCCATTCTAACCCCTTATCTTTTACTTATCCACGACCCCAGCTCTCCTACGAAACCGTGAGTGCCGTTCGCATCAGTAGCGATTATTTTGCTTGCCCTATCTCCACCCCCAATAGTTTTTTCCCCAATTTTCTATCTCCCGTATTAACGCCCCCTGTGGTAGGCAAAATACTTTTCGTTACAATAAAAGAAGATTTAGTCTCATGGGGACGAAGATATCTTCGCTCTATTAGAGAGGTTCGTTATGCTCACCAAAAATTTAATATCTGGACGAAAGGTGGGTGAATGTTGGTAACACATTTTCTAAGATCTAGGAAGATACTACTTTAACGAGATATCGTTAATCATTTATGGACGGTTTATCAAAAGGATTACGAGGACCAACGGATAAAGTTTAACGATTTATTGTCGCCCATATAAGTAGTGAGAGTGACTTTTTAGACGATAGTACAATAATTTTTTTATCCAAAAAAAAAACGGGGGATTATCACAAAGACATGGACACCCAACCTTTTGAAAAATGGTTTAAATCCCTTCTTTCACGAGTCGAGCCAAATTCGGTAATAGTTATGGATACCACTTCTTATCACAGCCGATTAGTAGAACATCTGCCAACTATGGCTTTCAGAAAAGCAGACATGCAGAGTTGGTTAGGACAGAAAGGAATTTTATTTTCCGAAGACAGCATCGTGATAAATATCGCCAGCATGTTGTAGATACAATGACTCGTACTAAAGACATAATCTCACCATTTTGAGACTTCCTCCTTTCCATTGCGAGTTAAACTCGGTAGAATTAATGTGGGTTCAAGTAAAGGGTTAGGTAGCTCCTGAAAACGTGATATATAAAGTTTATGATGTCTATCGTTTGTTAGAACTCGCAATGGAACAAATACGGAAAGAATATTGGGCTAATGCCGTAAACCATGTGATCAAGGAAGAAAAGAAAATGTGGATATTTGATAGAACGATAGACACTGTTTTAGATAAAATAATAATAGACTTAACTATGACGGGGGATACCTTTTCAGATCATACATCATTACATGTAAAATTCAGACAGAAGTCAAATTCCCAAACATTATATCTATCGTCAAACAAATCATTTTTGGGTTTGAATGTACCACGTTATGATAGGATAAGCTAAAGGAAATATTGTTTTACTATTTGTCTGAGATTTTAACAAGGAGCCATAGAGGTTCACGCAACAAGTCATATAGTGGAACGCTTCTTAGAATATTTTCATAACTACAGCTTTTCGTGACGAAGATTTTAAATATCCACCTTATTTACCAAATTTAAAACTAATAAATATGGATGAGAGACTCAAAATGTTGCTTCGAAAATTAAAAAGACTAGCATTAGATAATATTCTGTAAATCAATAAACATATGTATGAAAAATGTTCGTTGAAAATGATAAAATGAGTTAATACACTCATGGACAAAAATATAGAATATTTTAGAATTTTTCAATTTTTTTTGTAGTCACTAATATTTCAAAATAATTTTAGATTACTAATGTTACTCATATAGTAGGCTAATGTTTCTTAACTGGCTTAGAATATTTTGACGTTTATTTAGCGTCTAGTGTCATTCGTACATTTTATCATAAAAAGCTTTCTACACGTAAGGGAACAATAAAACTAATTTGGTTATCTTAAGTTTAATTTATTAAGCTTAATTAAATATTGTTTTGATTTAACTAAGTTTAAAACAAGTATGCCACCAATTCGCCACTGCGATGAAGCCCAAGAAGCACAAATTGTAATTTTGTGCGAGGAAGGATATACACAAAATGATATCGCACGACGTGTCAGGAAAAGTCAATCTACAGTTTCGAATACTTTAAAAAGGTACGATGAAACAGGAAATTTTGTACGAAGACCTAATCAAGGGCGTCCATGGTGCATAATCACAATTGATGACCGTTTTTTGAATCTTAATTCTACAGGAAATTGCTCGTTGGTATCGATGCACCTCAGAAATGAGCTACTAAATATTAGACAAGTTAATGTGAGCTTAGAAACAGTTATATGAAGATTAAAAGAAGCAAACTAAAAGCCTAGATGCCCTGCCAACGTTACCGTTTTCTCCAAAATCATAAAGATCGTCGTTTGGAATTTGCAAGAACACATATTCAGTGAATATCTACAACTGAAAAAAAATATTTCTTACTGATGAGACCAGAATGCTATTATGGAAACTAGATGGTCAAAACCACTTCTACAGAAGAGTTAGGGAATGATACGCCACCAGCAATTTCGCTCAGACCATTAGTTTTGTAGGTGGTGGCATAATGCTTTTGGGAAGGTATTAGTTGGGAGAGATGCACCGCACTTATGGAAGTGATTGGCCGGATGACTGGCGACTCTTACGTTTTGCCATATGTTGGTTACACTATATGTGACAGATTCATGTTAATGCACCGTATTGCTCGACCACATACCGCTGCCATAGTAATTAATTATCTTAATGAGGTCTAAATTCGAAGATTGGATTAGCCACTCTTTAGTCCAGATTTAAATCCAATAGAGGATTTAAATCTGGAATAGGTTACATGTGGGATCAGCTAAAATGCTGCATACGACAAAGAAATCATATTCCAAATACGATAGAGCAGCTTCAGCTTGGTGCACAGAATGAATAAAATATAATTTTCTAAGGATATATCCAAAACTTACTTGCAGGCAGTAATAAGAGCTAGAGGAGGAAATATTCGTTACTGATCATGCACTTGTTTCAGTTAAAAAGACTTGTTTAAGCATATAGGTTTACATTATAAAACATTAAGCATTATTTTTTTCGCAATTTTCTCCACATAAAAACTTGAAATTGTTCATTAAACATTGTTAAATAAACTCTTCTTCACAATAAATGACTGGATTGACCAGAGTTTATTTTCAAAAAACAAAAATTTGAAAATTCCAAAATATTCAATATTTTTGTTTATGGGTGTATGTTATAAAGCAACAAAAATCGTATATTAGGTATGAGCTTGGTAAATACGATATTAGGTAAGGATACGAAAATTTAATATGGGCTGCTTACAAAAACGTTCGCTGTCAGTGTTGTTATAAATTGAAGTTTGAAAGTTGTTAAAAGTTTTTTAAGGTTGTTATATAGCGATATACTTACCTCATTAAATTTGAACCCTATAGGACAAGCGTATCTAGCGACAATTTTGTTAAAAACACACGTGTAATACGATCCACAGTCGTGTTTTTCTCTAAAAGTTCCCGATTTCTGTGGACATTCAGAAGATTCAGGCAACACCACTAAAAATAACAATATGTTTAAATATGCCTTATGATTAGACTTCGGCAAATATGCATATTGCATATTTTGCATATTGTGCATATTTTATGCAAATTTATTTTGGCATATTTGTATAAAAGTTTGCATAAAGTGCATAAAAGTTCAGATTTTTATACTGTATTTGAAAATTTTTAAACATACCAATTTATTTCAATTCTTGTATAAAATTTTGTAGTTATTTTAATCAAGAAATGATCTAAGTACGTAATCTCTACAGGTACAAAACATTTACAATTTCAAAGAAGATCAATTTAAGTAGCCCTCAACATTCTTAGAAAGTCTCGGTCACTGAGTCATTCAGTTATTGGATAATCGCTAAGGGTTCGCTCATTTGCATTTTATGATCTAATCCCCAAATCTATCTACAATTTATTGTATCTTAACAGCAAGTAAACGGCTAATAGTTTTGTTCCTAATTTAGGGCTTTTCCAAAATCTCCCAGTTTATTGAATTAGGTACCTAAACATTTCTAATTTGATGCTCAGATTTGTAAATCATTTTTGTTTTGATATTCAAAGCGTAAACACTCGTTGTGCGTAACAAAAAGGAAGATTGTGATTTTATAATGCCTAAAACAACCAGTGCTTCAACTTGGATTAAACCTTATAAAGAGCTGTCTATGGATATGGGAAAAATCTACTGTTCAGTCTGTGGCAAAATTGTAAGTATCTAATATTTTCTATTAAATATCTAATATTTCGTACATACAGGGTGTTTCCAAATGACACTTACAACGTTTGACTGTAGATACTTCTCGAAAAATTGAACAAAACGATATAGTTAATGAGGTGTCAAACTTATTTACTTTTCGAGATACAGGGTGTTAAAATTAAATTCTTTTAGTTAATAACAACAATAACTTTAAAACCAATAAACGTATTTACTTGAAATTTAGTACTCGTAGGTTGTTTTTAAATGAAAAATAGCTTCCTTTAGTGAGAAAAAATTGTCCATGGTACAATACAATGGTGTGTATTTAGAAAAAATTTTCACCTTTACTTTTTTTATGAAGTCAGCTATTCTAAAACACAATTATTTTTATTGTAATTGAATTAACAAAAAAAAAACTTTTGTTGAATTTTAAAATAAGTTATATGATGTACTAATGGTTAGTAACAAAAACTAATTTGTGGATTAATACTGCATTTAAAACACTTAGCGAGTGTTTTTTTTTCCAAACCAGTTATTTGATTAACCAAAAACACCTTGTATATTTTTATATTTTAAAGGTTGGGTTAAAATAAAGGTTTTTATTTTTATTTATAGATAGCATGTGAGAAGAAATTTCAGATACACCAACATGTAAGAACTGCTTCACACATTGCAAAAAAAGGAAAAATAGGAGGAAAACATCAAACTTCAATGGCTAAATGTTTCCAACCTACTTCAAAAAAATTAGATGAGCAAGAAACTTTTAATGAAGACTTTATTAGTGTCTGCAAACATACCGCTTTCAAAATTAGCAAATGTAAATTTTAGTTCGTTTCTAAAAAAATATTGCAAACTTAATGTTCCAAGTGATCGGTCTCTAAGAAGAAATAATGTGAACGGGCTATACTCGTCGGTGTTAATTAATATTAAGGAAGAAATTGCAGATAATTATTTTTACATATCTGTAGACGAAACCACTGATTCCTCAGGAAAGTATATTGCTCATTTATTGATTGGTGTTCTTAAAGAAGATACCTTACCAAAATCTCATCTTATTTCATGCCAGCAACTTGAGAAAACAAATGCTTTAACAATTTCGCGTTTTATACAAGAAACATTAGCAACTTTTTTTCTTCCGACAACTATTCCTTCTAATAAATTACTGCTTATTTTATCGGATGCTGCTCCTTATATGGTGAAAGCAGGACAAAATTTAAAAATATTTTTCCCAGATTTAATATATGTTACTTGTGTAGCGCATGGATTAAACAGAGTTGCAGAGGAAATACGAAAAAGTTTCCTCTTGTAAATACCATGATATCCAGTGTCAAGAAAGTATTTCTTAAATCTCCTATAAGAATTCAACTTTATAAAGAAATGCTACCTAACATTCCTCTTCCACCACAACCTATTTTAACGCGATGGGGAACATGGTTAGAAGCAGCTAATTTTTATGCAGATCATTTTGTTAAAATAAAGAACATAATTGATACGTTAACAGATGAAAGTTCCCAATCTCTTTTGGATTCTAAACAAACTTTTCAGAGTAACTTGCTTCAACAAGAACTTTCATTTATAAAATCAAATTTTAGTTTTGTTCAAAAAACAATTACTCAGTTAGAATCACCAAAACTGTCATTGTTCGAAAGTACAGCGTTAATAAAAGAATTTGCGTCATGTTGTCGGAACGTTAGAGGTAATATTGGAAAAGATATTTTAAAAAAATTTGAAGCTACTATGGAAAAAAATAAAGGTTACCATATTTTTTTCTGAAGTAGTCAGTGTTCTAGCTGGAAATATTTCGGAAACAATTAATTTAGAACCAAATGTTTTGGTTAGTTTGAAAAATGCTCCCGTTACATCAGTTGATGTTGAACGAAGTTTTTCCATATATAAATATATGTACTCAGACAGAAGCCACAAGTTTTTGTTAGAAAATTTTGAACACCACTTGGTCATTTATTGTTACCATAATTCTAAATAAGTTTATTCATACTTAAAAATGATGTAGTTACTTAAAATAAATGTAAATCTTAATGAATAGTAGGAAATATTTAGTTATGTACACTTTTTTTTTAAATAAAATTGTTACTATTTTACGATTTTTTTATTTATTTGTATGCATATTTTGTAAAATATTTGCATATTTTCGGGTAAACACGTGCATATTTATGTGCATATTTTCTACATTTTTATTTGCATATTTCCCGAAGTCTACTTATAATTATTAATATAAAGTTTGCTTAATTTGTACGTATATGTCGAATTACACATAAAATCGTCTTTTTTATAATGCCAAAAACACGCTTTTTCAAATTTGAAGTCACACTACTCAAATTAGTTTTTTTTTCAGTTTTAATGCCTTAAAAGTGAAGATAACAATCATTCCGTCGGAATTTAGAGGATGGTTTAGATTTAATGTCTTTCTTCGATTGGTTTTATGGTCTTTGAGTGAGATACCCAGCATCTGTCGTTTTATAGCTCTCTAAGTTTTTCTTATCTTCTCCATGTTTATTTTAGTGAATGTCCAGGTTTGAGCTCCATATGTAAGTACAGGTAGGATACAGGAATTAAACACTTTGGTTCGCAGTCTTTGAGGTATATTGTTATTTTTAAGTATATATGAGAGTCTTCCAAATGCTACCCATCCCATTTTTATTCTTCTTCTTCATGTGCCTTGTCCGTTCCGAACGTTGGCAATCAACATGGCTATTCTGACTTTGTTTACGGCAGATCTGAATAGTTCAGCAGATGACAATCCAAACCATTGCCGCAAGGTTTGGAGCCACGAGTGTCTTCTCCTCCCTGGACCCATTCTGCTGTCTATTTTCACTTGAACGATCAGCTGTAGTACTCTATATTTATTATGTCTCATAACGTGACCCAAGTATTCTAACTTTCTTTTCTTTATACTTATTCCTACCTCTCTCTCTCTCCTCTCTCTCTCCTCTCTCTCTCTCTCTCTCTCTCTCTCTTTACCTATCCGGCGTAGTACCTCTTCGTTGGTCACGTGCTCAGTCCAGGATATACGTAATATACGTCGGTAAGCCCACATTTCGAAGGCCTCTACTTTTTTCATCAATGTTGCGGTCTGTCCCATTTTTATCTTCTTCTTCTTCAAGTGCCCTGTCCGTTGCGAAGGTTGGCTATTAACATGGCAATTTTGATCTTGTTTGCGGCGCTTCTGAATAGTTCGACCGATGTGAACCCGAACCACTTCCGCAGATTTTGGAGCCACGAGTGTCTTCTCCTGCCTGGCCCTCGCTTACTGTCTATTTTTCCCTGGACAATCAATTGTAGCAGACGGTACTTATCGTGTCTCAATATGTGGCCTAGATATTCAAGCTTTCTTTGTTTAATTGTATTCACGATTTCTTTCTCCTTTCCGATTCTTTGGAGTACCTCTATCTTGGTGACATGTTCGGTCCAGGATATACGAAGAATGCGTCGGTACACCCACATTTTGAATGCTTCTAGTTTTCTCGTTAGCGTCTCCGTCAGCGTCCAGGCCTCTACGCCATACAGCAAGATCGAAAAAATGTAGCATTTAACTATACGTAGTTTTAGGGGAAGAGACAAATCCTTGCTGATGAGGAGCTTTTTCATATTGCTAAATGCTGCTCTAGCTCGTTCTATTCTCGCCTTAATTTCTATGGTCTGTTCCCATTTTGCATTTACGTTCCCATTTTTATACGTCTGCTTATTTCGGTAGTCTGATTTTCTTTGTCTACCTTGACATTTTGACCCAGATATGTATATTCATCTACGTGTTCTATCTCTGTCTCTTCTGTCTGTTTGTCGTCTTTGTTTGACAGTAGTTTAGTTTTGCTGAAATTCATTTTCAGTCCTTTTTTAGGGATTCTGTGTGTATCTCTGCAATCATCGTATTTAGTGCATTCCACGTGTCGGCTATTAGTACTACATCATCTGCGTATCTAAGATGGTTCAAGAATATTCTGTTAATAGGGATTTCCTTATTTCCCCAGTCTAGTGACTTAAAGATATCTTCTAGGGCAGCTGTAAATAATTTTGGAGATATTGTGTCTCCTTGTCTTACGCCTCGGTTGATTTTTACTCGTCTTGTTTCGATTCCATTACCCAACGTCACTATCATTTCAGCTTGTTCGTAAATATTATGTATTAATATTCTGTACATGGAGTCGATCCGGTTGTTGACTAATGCTTCTTCTGTTGCCCACAGTTCTACACTATCAGAAGCTTTTTCATAATCTATAAAAGCCAGATATAATGGGAGATTGTATTCGTTAGTCTTTCTATTAGGACTTTCAAAGAATATAGATGGTCAAAGGTGCTGTACCCTTTTCAAATCTGGCTTGTTCTACTGATTGATATCCGTCAAATTTAATTAAATTAAATCAAAGTTCTATAGAAAATCTAAATTAAGTGAACAAGAAAAAGCATTTCTGCATGGAAAGATTATTTAGTGCTATGGAGACGGAATTCGACACTGTTTGGGATATTAATAATACTATAGAGGAAACTACAAAACTTGGGAATATATAAAAATAATTAAGACTGAAATGTCACCGCGGGGGAACAAATAGGGGTCTAAACTCTTTCTATTGCCTCCGGGTGCTCTGTAGAGGGCTTCGGAGACGTCAACGAAAGCACCTCTACCCAAGTCTATTTACTGGGTATACACTTGTAGAATTTTCTTCTGATGAGCTCGTCTTGAAACAGACGAGCTCATTTCTTACATGACTTGCAACTAAGAAAGTCGAAATAAACATCAGGTTGTAGACTTCGGTGGCTTGCCTTGACAAAGGCAAGATATTTCTTACATGACTAAATAGTAGTCGAAATAAAACACCAAATATTGTTGAGTAAAAATACTCAGCCACAGAGTATGGAAAGCTAAAAAGGAAGCAGAGCCCCGAGAGCACTAAGCTCTCGGAGAGACCGTGAAGGACTAACTTGTTGACCTGAAAATCGCCTATTTTTATACTCTCTGAAGTAGCGATTAGGGATTTCCAGGTCAGGGAGGGGCCAACGGGAAAAATAATAGGCGAGGCGATGCGTCTCGAACGTGAACTAGTCGCGTACGAGAACATCCCCCCTCCTCTGGAGGCTCTGTGGCTGGGAAAAAATTTATTGAAAGTTCAAAAATATCAAATTACTATAAAATACATGTGAAGTAACACAAGAATAAGTAAAAATACATAAAAATGTATGGAAAGTATGAGATATATAAAAATACATGAAAATGTAAATAAAATTAAAAATTGTCTTTAAGCAAACTCACTGCACAGCACTAATAGGGAGGTCGGTCGGTGGTGTTGATGGCATCTCCGGCTCCTGCAAGTCCATCCTCGATCGCTGTGCCAACTCCTTCGACGGGTTCGTCTTCTTCTCGGTCGTCCGGATCCCATGTGCCATATCCAGGGGTTTCGCAGAGTACCAGGGCGCCGAAGCCTACGTGGTCGTCCAACCACTTTCGGTAGGGGGGCGATGACTGGGTCTACTTCTGGACTTCCATTGGCATCAGGGGCTTCTGACTTCGAAGAAGTCTGGCTCGTCAAAGATGTCTGCACGTCGAAGGCATCCGGTTTGCAGAAGGCCTCGATGTCGGAGTGTTAGAGTATAGCTTTCTAACACTCTGTGGTTCTCCCCATGCTTCTCTTGACTTCAACCCATGTTGAAGTCAATAGTATGCTGCCTTCTGCTGTGCGTCGAGCTGGGTCGTGGGAGTGGAATAATCCACTTTGTTGGGCGCCATGTCACCGCGGGGGAACAAATAGGGGTCTAAACTCTTTCTATTGCCTCCGGGTGCTCTGTAGAGGGCTTCGGAGACGTCAACGAAAGCACCTCTACCCAAGTCTATTTACTGGGTATACACTTGTAGAATTTTCTTCTGATGAGCTCGTCTTGAAACAGACGAGCTCATTTCTTACATGACTTCCAACAAAGAAAGTCGAAATAAACATCAGGTTGTAGACTTCGGTGGCTTGCCTTGACAAAGGCAAGATATTTCTTACATGACTAAATAGTAGTCGAAATAAAACACCAAATATTGTTGAGTAAAAATACTCAGCCACAGAGTATGGAAAGCTAAAAAGGAAGCAGAGCCCCGAGAGCACTAAGCTCTCGGGAGAGACCGTGAAGGACTAACTTGTTGACTGAAAATCGCCTATTTTTATACTCTCTGAAGTAGCGATTAGGGATTTCCAGGTCAGGGAGGGGCCAACGGGGAAAAATAATAGGCGAGGCGATGCGTCTCGAACGTGAACTAGTCGCGTACGAGAACAGAAAACACAATTGTTGTGCTCGTTAACATTATTTGATATAAAAAATTAAATGGATTGTCCTTAAGCTTTTATTAAACGTGAGTTAAAAATACTTTAAATTATTGCAATTTAAAAGTAACAAAATAATTTACGTATGAAATTGATCGAAAGGTTCTAAACTACTGACAGATTACTGGCTCTTAACATTAACTACATTAATGTTTAAGTATAATAAACCAAGTTTTTGTTTAATTTACCTTTACTTCCTCCTTTTTCACCTCTGTCGCCACAGTTTACATTATAAGAATAATCGCAATATCCTTTGGTGGAGAAAAGCAATCCCTCTGGACATTCTTGCTCTACAACGTGACCATCCCAACAGTTTACATATTTCTTACATGATGAAGATGGAAATTGGCCTCTTGGTTGTAAGCATCGTTTTTGTAGAGCTGGATCAACTAGTACTAAGAGAATATGTTAAATTATAATTATCAAACTAAGTAACTAAAATTATTAAGAATGAAAAGAAAATTTTCGACAGCTTTGTTTAATCTACAAGTAGTTAAAAATAAATAAAATACAGAAATTCTCATCAAAAATGTATCAATCATTACTACAATTTAAACAAGGCATTAAAGTCCTATTACTTAATTTCTGTCGATATATGATTTTAAAATGCATGATAGCAGTTTTTATTTTTATAGCAGATTACAACAGTCTATAGGGTGCAGACTTCTTCTTCTTCTTCTTTATGTTCCATCTTCTATCGAAGGTTGGAAATCGTCATGGCTATGCGGACTCTGTTGACTGCCGCTCTAAAAAGTTCTGCACTACTGCATTCAAACCATTCCCTCAAGTTCTTAAGCCAGGATATTCTTCGTCTTCCCACATTTCGCTTTCCTTGGATTTTGCCCTGCATAATAAGTTGTAATAATGCGTATTTTTGCCCTCTCATCACATGTCCCAAGTACTCAAGTTTTCGTCTTTTAATGGTTAATATTATTTCCGCCTCATTTCCTATCCTTCTAGTTACTTCCATGTTTGACATTCTTTGAATCCATGATATTCGTAGGATTCTTCTGTAACACCAAAATTCAAAGGCGGCCAACTTATTCAGATGAACTTCCAAGTCCATTCGTGTCCAAGCTTCCAGACCATAAAGAAGAGTAGAGAACACGTAACATCAAAGCATTCTCAGGCGTAGTTCTAACCTTATATCCCGACAACAAAGAAACTTTTTAAGTTTAATAAATGATGTACGTACTTTTTCAATACGTGTTTTAATTTCTTTGGTTTGGTCTACATCTGATGTTATCCATGTTCCTAAGTATTTATAGTTATTAACACTCTCAATTGCAGTATCTTCAATAGTCAATTGGATATTTGCATGTGCAGATTTAGTCATGATCATGCATTTAGTTTTCTTTAAATTTATTTTCAGTCCGTACTCATGACAGCGTTCATTAAGGCGTTGCATTACGTTCTGTAAATCATTTTTGTTATCCGTAATTATTACTGTATCGTCTGCAAAACGTAAGTTATTCAAAACTTCTCCATTGATAGATATACCTTCTATTGAGTCTAAGAGCGCTTCTTCAAATACCGCAGACTTCTTAACGCAGAAAAATGATTGCCTTTACTTCCTAGTTTTCAAATTTCTCTTAAATATTGTCTCATCCAACCTAGTATTTCGTATTTCTTTGTAAGCACAGATTCGAAGTTTTTCTTCTTTTTTACTTTTATTATATTGTTCTGATAGATATTTTCAATCGTTTTGATTATTCCTTGAGGTATGTCTTGCATATAGATACCTCTACCCTTTGGTAGTGGATAACGTCGTTTAATTTGACCCTGTCAAATGCCTTCTTAAGGTCCACGAAATATCAATATACCGGTTTGTTTTATTCATCATGTTGTATCATTATTCATCATGTTTTATTATGATATTCATTTTCATAATCAGATCCACAGTCGTCGTCACTCAAATCATTTAAATAAATCCCGAACTCTTCAGTAATTACATCTATGCGACGTTCATTTTCCAAGTACTTTGACAACATGTTCATACATTTTCTTCCAGTTACCTATAGTTACTTTTTCGATTTCAACTATTTCTATGCGGTTTAAGTCTAAATGATATGGTGGAATTTTTTGCAATTATGTTCACATTCTTGCAGTAATTTGTCAAATTTATATTGAGAATAAGAAATACACGAAATCCAAGAGGGCATAATCACACCAACATCTCTAAGGGAAATAAGCAAGTTAAACAGTAAAAGCTCGCCAAAAAAAAGCATCTGGATCGAAAAAAATAACAGAACAGAGCTCTAAAGAATCTCCTAATGAAAGCCATAGTTTATTTAACAAATATTACAAATACAATATTGAGATAAAGGCTCTTCCCAAATCGATGAAAAGAAGCTCACGTGATAATGATTCACAAACCAGGGAAAACAACATTTTCGCGCAAAATTACAGGCCGATTAGCATACTTCTAGCAGTCAGAAACATAGCAGAAAGAGTCATACAAACCAGACTCCAAACAGAGACAGACCAACTTAGGATAATTCCTGAAGAACAATTTGGCTTCAGAGTACAGCACTCCAGCGAGCATCAAGTATTCCGTCTAACCGAATACATTGCAGCTGGATTCAACGATAAACAATATATAAGAGCTGCCTTCCTGGATGTAAGCAAAGCCTTTGACAGAGTATGGCATCAAGGGCTAGTATATAAAATAAGAGAATATGGATACAGTGGGGCCATGACAACTCTAGCTCATACCTTGGCGACCGGAGGTTCAGGGTCCGAATAGGACAAGTCCTGTCCGAACTAGGAGCCCCCGGCGGCTGAAGTACCACAGGGCCAGTATTGTCACCCCTACTGTACGGTATATACACAGTTGACGTTCTAAGAACACCCGAAACTCTACTAAGCCTGTATGCAGATGACACTGCTATAGCGAAGAAACATACAATCCTACATCTAGCCGTGAGAAACCGACAGACGGCAATGGATGCAATAGAAAACTGGTATATCTAATGGAAATCGCAATAAATCAAGAGAAGACCCAAGCGACTATCTTTAAGAAGATAGGAGAAATCCCAGAAAAAACAACTAATAGTACAAGACAGACCCATCGAATAACGAAGCCAAATACCTAGAAGTCACATTCGATAAACGCCTAACAGACAGAGGCAGCACACATTTTTCTTGTAGTTTTCCCCATTCTAATAGGATATGTGTTAAATCTCCATTTTTTTCACAGGAACAGTTTGGATTGTCTGATTGAGAGTCTGAATGTCTGGAGAGAGATTCATTTTGTAATCTTGAACGTGTTAGAGTATGGTTTTACCTTATTCTATTAATAGTTTTTGTAAAAATTACGTTGGACTCTGAATAAAATCATCTTTTTGAAGAAGTTTGAGTTACCATTATTTAAAGGATGGCTCTATTTCGGATTCCACATAATTGGCTTCCCATTTTAACCTAAGCCGAAATTGTTTATTTAGAAAATAGACTTCATTTATATTCAATTGAAAGTACGAATTTCTCGATATTTTATATTTAGGAATATCTAACTGTAAAATCTAGTTGTTAAATTATTTTTAATAGCAAAAATGTTCTCATTATAAAAATAAAAATAAACTTTTATTACCTGGTGGTAAAGTTGCAACCGTGGGTGCTGTAACGGGTACAGTTGAGTGATCAGGTACCTGCGTTGGCGCATTTGAAGAAGTCACTGTACCAGGTTTGGTATCGGCAGGTGGTAATCCTAAAATGTTATTTAATTCAATAAAACCTTATAAATTTAAAACTACGTTAGGCGACGCATAGGTAGATAGAGAATTAAAATATTGCTATCAGATCCAGTAGACAGTTAAACTAAATAGATCAAGTTTATATTTCTGTTAAGGTGAATATAATATGTGGGAAGTCAACAAACTCAATAAGCCAACGAAAAATTGAAAGTTCCAGAACTATTTTTGGGTCGATTTGATGTAAATTATCTTTTAAATATCTCTCGAAAACAAATTATTTTTAAAATCATTTTTTAACCAGAACAAAGTTTTTTCATAAATATGTATATCAATGAACACGATTTGGACAAAATTAAACTTTTTTCTTCTTTAAGTTCCATCTTCTATCGAAGGTTGGAAATCATCATGGCTATGCGGACTCTGTTGACTGCCGCTCTAAAAAGTTCTGCACTACTGCATTCAAACCATTTCCTTAAGTTCTTAAGCCAGGATATTCTTCGTCTTCCCACATTTCGCTTTCCTCGGATTTTGCCCTGCATAATAAGTTGTAATAATGCGTATTTTTGCCCTCTCAGCACATGTCCCAAGTACTCAAGTTTTCGTCTTTTAATAGTTAATATTATTTCCGCCTCATTTCCTATCCTTCTAGTTACTTCCATGTTTGATATTCTTTGAATCCATGATATTCGTAGGATTCTTCTGTAACACACCAAAATTCAAAGGCGGCCAGGTTATTCAGATGAACTTGTTTTAGTGTCCAAGCTTCCAGACCATAAAGAAGAGTAGAGCAGAACATCGAAGCATTCTCAGGCGTAGTTCTAACCTTATATCCCGACAACAAATAAACTTTTTAAGTTTAATAAATGATGTACGTGCTATTTCAATACGTGTCTTAATTTCTTTGGTTTGGTCTATATCTGATGTTATCCATGTTTCTAAATATTTATAGTTATTAACATTCTCAATTGCAGTATCTTCAATAGTCAATTGGATATTTGCATGTGCAGATTTAGTCATGATCATGCATTTAGTTTTCTTTAAATTTATCTTCAGTCCGTACTCATGACAGCGTTCATTAAGGCGTTGCATTAGGTTCTGTAAATCATTGTTGTTATCCGTAATTATTACTGTATCGTCTGCAAAACGTAAGTTATTCAAAACTTCTCCATTGATAGATATACCTTCTATTGAGTCTGAGAGCGCTTCTTGAAATACCGCTTCACTGTAGACATTGAAAAGTAGTGGGGACAGCACGCAACCCTGGCGGACTCCTCTCTGTATTTTGATATTTTCGGTGTACTGGCTGTCAACTCTTACCTTGGCAGTTTGATTCCAATATAAATTAGATATAATTTTCAGATCGTCGGTCAGATAGCTCAGCGGGCTGTGCGGCTGCCTCTCATTCGCTTCACTCTCGAATGGTTCAGTGGATGTGGGTTCGAGCCCCAGCTCGGTGTACTGAAAACAAAAAGTCTAACGCAGCAGTTTAAAATTCTAGATGAATCTGCGGCTTAGACTAGGATATGCTGGGATCTGATCGGCCTATGGTGGAGCAGTACGGCAAGAGATAAGGGTTTGCGGCTTGGTGATAGATCCATAGATCCCTACCGGACGGGCGTAACGCCTAAAAGACCGGATATATATATATATATATATATATATATATATAATTTTCAGATCACGACTGTCAATATTTTTGCTTTTTAATATATCTACAAGCTTTTTATGTTGAACTTTATCAAATGCCTTTTCAAAGTCTACAAAACATAAGTACATATCCTGATTCATGTCCATGCATCTCTGAGCCAGCACATTCAAACCGAACAAAGCATCTCTTGTACTCATACCATTTCTAAAGCCAAATTGTGTGTCACTAATCTCATATTCAAGAGTTTTAAACAATTCTGCTGTGAATTAAATTAAACTTTAGAGGGAATTTTATGATAAACAAAAAGTGAAAAGGGTATTTCAATGTGTTATATAAGAATAAAATGAAGATTTTTCAGAAGAAACATAAGTTTAATAAATATTCATGTGTAGACAGAAGAAAAACATTAGGAGTAAAATGATGAATTTGATAGAGTGGTGGAAAAATATATTTGTAAATACATACTCCAAAGTTTGATGTAACAATAGTTTAAGAACTGTAAATGCAAAGATGTGGATAAAAGATGTTAAACCGACAATAGGAAAATGCAGCCTAAGCATTATAAGGAGTGGGAAAAGATTAAAAAACTAATTCTATATAGCGCAATAGCACTGGAAAAGAAGAAAATATGAGGAAAAGTGGGTTTGATGAAGAATGTAAATGGTATTACAGCAAAGAAGAGATGCAAAATAAGTCTAAGTAAATATTCTAAAAAAAGATATGTCAGTAAAAAAAACTAAAACCAAAGCAGCTAGTTTTTTAGACATAAAATTTTAAAATAGCGAACACCAATTTAAATACAGAAACTCACGAAAATTTTAAATAAGATTTAACAAGTAGCAAGGAAATACGATAATGTTTTGTTCAGCACACTCCAACAAAAATTAAATATCCTTACTACGTAATGCGACAGAGAAAAATGTCAATCCTTAAAAAAACAGTAGCAGTTAGTTTCACAAGGAGACCGAACCTAGATAACATCTGGATGCCCTCTCTGTTAGAGAAACTGTTAAAGAGACGAATGAGCTCAAATATCTAAAAGTAATTTTAGATAAGAAGCTTGCATGGAACGCCCATTTGGTAAGAATAACCAACGAAGCAAAGTTTCCGTTTGAACATGTCGAAGAATATGTGGGAAATATGGGATTTAAAACCTAAACAGATGTACTGGCTATATATGACTGTAGTCAGATCTGTAATTACGTATGGTGCACTAATATGGTGGTCTAAATACCAACAACCACTAAAAAGAAGATGAATAATATTCAACGATAAGCATGCTTAATTATAACAGCAGCGATGTCGACTACCCCAACTGCTTATATCGAGGTCATACTTGATCTTCCTCCATTACATATACGAATGGAGAAGGAGGCGAAGGTAGGAATATACAGAAGGTAGATAAAACGCCAGGAAGCAGGTATTCCAGGACCAAATCAGGAGAGATAATAAAAAATCATCCAGAGTTGGAAATGGTAAAAGATGCAATGCTACCTAAATACATATAATTTAGAAAAACCGTTTACCGTCGTCTTTTCAAGAAGGGATGAATTGGAGTCGAATAAAATGAATATCATAATGGTAGATTAATGCTGGTATACAGACCAGCTTACCACGGATCTACTAGATATGAATAGGAATGATCTGCGAATTATCGTAGATCTCCTAGGACACTATCGCCTGAAGTGGTACATGAATAAAATCTGACTGACAGGAAGTGCGGATTGCAGATTTTATCAGGTTGATGGCGAGATGGTGGAACACGCTACAACTTCATAAAACTGTCACCAAATGCCATAATAGACTTTGTTAAAAAGTACGAATGCTTTGCCTATGCCTATGTCTTTGAATATGAGATGATTTAGTATAAGTGACAAGATCAAAAATTGAACTCTAAAGCGTATTCAAACATTTGAAGATGCAAAAAAAATATTAAGAATTAAATTTTTTGTGCATCAGTATCTATAATATCTTGCTTACCTTGGGGTCTTCCGTTACAATCCACATTTTCAGGATAGTCACAATATCCTTTTGAGCTAAATAAAAGTCCTGGAGGACATTCTTGTTCGCTGGCAATACCATCCCAGCAATTTACAAATTTGTTGCAAGATTTACTCGGAAATTGTCCTTTAGGGTTTAGGCAAAGTTTGTTTAAACCTGATTCTAAAACATTAAATATATAAATTAATAATCGAATGCATAATTAGAATCTGGTATCCACTATAGCATTAATTCCAATTCATGTTTACCATTTTTATGTCAAAAACTCGGTCAGATAGCAAAGCGGGCTGGTCGGCCGGCTTCTTATTCGCTTTACTGCGAGTGATATGAGTTCGATCCCCAGCTCGGTGTACAGAAAACAAAAAGGCTAACGCAGCAGTTTAAAATTCTAAATGAATCTGTACTATTATTACTAATTACTAGTAGGAGATTCCTTTTCCCATTGGATTTTCTCATCTTTGTTCTCCTTAATAGTCCTGACTTTTATTACTTCATGTTAATGGAATCATCATCATCAAGGTCTTTCATTCCTGATCTGTTGCCGATCTTACTTAGAGCTCGCAGATTCGCTTATTACGGTTAATCACTTGACACTTCGCATTCTTCTTTTACATTGACAGAGTTTGTTTTATGACTTGGCTTTCGTTACAATTTTCTTCCACTCATTTTGATCTGTACATAATTCCCTCTAGTTTCTCACTTTTGGGATTTTGATATCTGTCATAACCTGCTCCTCCCATCTCTCTCTGATTCTTCCTATTGGTCTTTTTTGGTCTTTTAGCTCCTAGCTTCCACTTGGAGACCTTCTTAATGAGTAAGTCGTTTTTCTTCCTGTCTATGTACCCGATCCATCTCAATCTTTGCGCTTTAATAAATCGAACGACATCTTCTTCCTGTATTATGTCTGTTGGTTCATGGTTGATTGTTTTTGTCATTTCTCTGTTTTCCACTCTTATTGGTTCCATAATTCTTCTAAGGATTTTCCTTTCCCATATTCTTAATTTTTTTCATCTTTATCTGTAAGGCATATTATCCTAACTGCGAATATAGTCTAATATAATAATAATAATAATAAACTTTGTATATTTTCAGTTTTGTATTTCTGGATAAATTCTTGTCTAAGCCTGTGATATCTCCAGTATGTTTGGTTGCCTGCTAGTATTCGCTCTTCGTTACTTTGACTTCGTTACTTTTTTACTTCTATTATTTTTGCTATTGACCATTACACCCAAATATTGGAATACTCGTTTTAATATTGATTCTCTACCCTGTATGGTTGATTCTTGTCGTTGATTGAGTATTGATTCTCTCACTTGAAATACAGAAAAAATTGTTTTATTATTGCTTTATCTATTTAAGTAATTTGTTTTATATTTCCCATTATTGGCTTATAATAAGTTCTATACCTAATCTTCCATTATTATACTAATTTGTAAATACATATATACCTATAATATATATATTATACAAGATCCTCTACTCACTTGTCAAAAATAATTTCGTACTACCCAGAATGATTGTTCATTATCCTTCATTTTTTATTACCTCTTCTTCTTACCCGTCGCATGATCAGGCGAGACACTTTTTATTTCTGGTACTTGATGGTTGTTTTAATTATACATAAATCAGCCTTTTAGACCTAATTACCATTGGATTGTTGAACTATTCTTGTTCACTCTTTCCTTTCTTGCATTATTTTTTCAATTTGTGATTTTATATTATTCTCTACCTTTCTAACCTCCTCTTTCCATCTGGTTTTAGTTTTATCTTTTTCTTTTTTCAATTCCCCTAGCTAGTACTTTTTTTTCGGCGCTGGCATTTTTGGATGTACTTCAAACATCTCAGTCTTTGTTTTTAGAACTTCTTAAATATTATTATTTGAATACGCATTTTATTATCATTTCCAAGTGGGAAAGATGCATTTTTAGGAAGACATTAAAAAATATAATAAAAAAACGGGTGTGGCAGGACGGTAGAAGTTATACTTCTATACACGCGTTCGCCGTTAAAAATTTATATGGTAGTCAATCTGCACAATCATAACAATATAATGCTATAGGAAAGAGAGAGTCGAAAGAGAAACATAATTAGGTATATAGGTATATGGTGCATCGTTTGCTGTATATAAACAACATTTGACCTATAACAGGAGTATAGTAAATGAAGGATTAAATCAATATTGTGATGAAAATGTATATTTTTATTTTCATATATGTGTGAAAGGAGTTAAATGCAAAAAAAATGTTATACACGTACTATGCAGTAAAATTCATTACATACATACATTACATACAATACACTGCAAAATAATTCAATATAATAATACAATACAAATTAAAATGCAATATTCATAAGTATTTAAAAATGACAATATACATAATTTACTAACGCATATGTTTAATTTACCATGATAATAATATTAATAAAATAAAAATATTGTTTTGTGATACAACTGTCAATTTTTCTGACATTGACTGATACAAAATTTAATTGTTGTTTGTTGTGTATATAAAGGAAATAACAAATACACTGAGCAAAAAGAAAGATGCCCTTCTGAAAGACGCAAACGGAAAAATCATTATAGAAATTAAAGAGAAATTAAAAAAATGGAAGACATACAACAGATCTATTTGAGGATGAAACTCTACCTGTACTTCTGGACCTATTTAATGAAGTAAATAAAACTGGAAAAATCCCACAGGAATGGTTGGTGTCCACCTTTGTAGCAATACAAAAAACAGTATATGCCAAAAATTGTTCAGACTATACGACAATATCACTAATAAGCCATACCCTCAAAATATTTCTAAAGGTGATTCATGGAAGATTATATAGAAAACTAGAAGATGATATTAATGATACTCAGTTTGGGTTCCGCAAGGGACTGGGAACAAGAAAGGCATTGTTTGCTTTTAATATCCTCGCTCAAAGATGCTTAGATATTAACCTAGATATTTATTCCTGTTTCATCGACTTCGGGAAGGCATTCGACAGAGTTCGACATGAAAAACTAATAGAAGTACTGAGAAACAAAGATATAGAAAGAAGAGACTTACGAATCATTATCAATCTGTATTGGAATCAAAAGGCCAATATAAAGATAGAAGAAGAAAAGTCCGAAAATATAGATATAAAGAGAGGAGTAAGACAGGGCTGTGTTCTGTCACCATTACTGTTTAACATGTACAGTGAAGCCATATTCCAGGAAGCGATAGCGGATCTGGGTGATGGAATCTCTGTAAACGGAAGAATAGTAAATAACATAAGATTCGCTGATGACACCGTTATAATGGCAGACACCCTGGAATCGCTACAAGAATTGGTAAATAGAATTAACGATTATTGCATTAGATACGGACTAAAAATAAATAAGAGGAAAACTAAATTTATGATTGTCTCAAAAACGCAACATGGAAATGAAAGATTAATGATAGAGCAAACCCAAATAGAAAAAGTAGAGACATACAAATATCTGGGAACCTGGGTTGATGACAAAAATGACCAAAGCAGAGAAATCAAAGTCCGAAGTGAAACTGCAAGGCAAGCATTTGTGAAAATGAAGAGAATGCTTACCAACAGAGACCTTCAGTTGCATCTCAGATTAAGGGCTCTAAGATGCTACATATTTTCTATTTTAGTATACGGAATGGAAGCTTGGACATTAAAGAAACAACACATAAGAAAAATAGAAGTGTTCGAAATGTGGTGTTATAGAAGAATATTAAAAATTCAGTGGGTTCAAAGGATTACCAATGCTGAGGTACTATGACGTCTAAATAAGGAGTTAGAAATTATGAACAGCATAAAAAGAAGAAAACTAGAGTATTTTGGTCACATAACCAGAGGAGAAAAATATGAGCTGCTGAGAATTATTATGCAAGGAAGGATCCAAGGAAGCAGAAGCATAGGAAGAAGACGCATGCTAAAGACAAATCTGAACAGAATGGAAAAATAATAATATTAATAAATATTAAATATATTTACAAAAGGAACATTTTTATTCTCGAGAGAGAAAGAGAGAGAAAATATATCTTCTGTCTCTCTCTTACCTGTATCTTAAATATGTAATGATTTTGTCGATTCACTCCCGTACAAATTTCCAACGTCGAACGCGCGTGTAGAAGTATAACTTTAAAAATTAAATATCTTACCAGAAACTCTTTCCGTAACTGGACTTGTTATCGGATTATTACTACCATAATTTGGTTGTTTAGTTTCTGAGTTAGACTGACTTCCTGAAATAAATATATTTATGAAACATAATAGTTATGACAGTATAAAAAACTTTTATCTGTTAATTAATATCTAATATTTCCTGATGATTCCAAAGCATGTCTCATCATTCAACTGGAACATCAAGTTTTCGTCCAGTCCAATTCGTCTCATATTACCTGAAACTGTGAACTGAGTTGAACCAAATTGTTAATATGGGATACCAGTACGCGAATCCATCTTCCACATATGTCCCATAAATATCGATTGAGACTGTAGGCTGACCAATTTATATGAACACTCTCGACCTGTTCTATATAGTAAATAAGGATTCTAGCACGATTTGAAAGAGTTGTCGTCCATAAAATAAAATTGGACCCTATGAATGATACAAAGAGTACCTGCTGATTTAAATATTATTGTTATGCATCTTGCTTCCGTTATAGAATCCCCTTTCACAAGAACAAAATTTCACTGTTCAGTGCTATGATGTCACTAATATTATCAGTGACATCATAGCACTGAACAATGAATCTTTGAAATCGGGCAAAAATATCATACTGTGCTGTATAAAAGCGCATATTAGTATAAAAAACAACGAAATAGTAGATGATCTGGCTAAAAAAGCAACAATGATAGAATCCACTCTACTCTGCAAACCTATTAACTTCTCATGGGAGATTTAGTATCTGTATTCAGGTCTCTCAAACGAACAAAATGGCAGGAACACTACAACAATTCAGATATCAAAAATAATCGACGTAAGATGCCTCAAGACATCCCAAGAACAAAATTCCGCAAGAAGTGATTGATGTGATCAAATAGTACATTTTATCTTTTCCTGCTAACATGTTTCACTATTCCAGAAACAAAAATGCCAACAAAATTTATTTACCTCTCTTACTAAATATGTCAAAAATGCACAAACTATATGAACAATATATTTAAGAAAATAAACTGGGTAAAAGGTATTTAGTAACAAAGAGTTTCTACTGTAACATTTTCATTATAGAATTTAACTTGTCATTTGGACGGCCCAAGAGTGACACTTGTTCTACCTGTAATGCAAGTTTGGGATATGATGTGCATAAAGAAAATTTCCATTTTGCTTTTGACCAACAGAAAGCAGAAAGTAAATATGCGCGTGACAATAAAAACATGTGTTATATGACCATAGACCTGCAACAGACTATGCCGCTACCAAGACATACAACTTCAAAAGCTTTTTATCTACGACAGATGTGGTTCTACAATCTTGGGATTCACAGCATAACAAATGAAGGTGATAAGTCCTACTTTTTTAATTGGACTGAAAATGTAGTCACAAAGAGCAGCTTAGAAGTAGGTAGACCATAAGTTTCCGGAAGTAGGATATTCCTTCCTAGATTCTGACAGAGATTTTGGAGTAATCGAGAAAAAGCTAAGAAAAATTGAGAATTTGTTCAGTCCAGATCAGTATAGATACGTTATTCGGGAGTAAGAAAGGATCGATTGTTATCAACATGGAAAACCACTTTAAAAATAGAAATTGCAATTTACATTTATTTAACAGTAAAGAAAATAAATATGAGGAATGATGTAAAATAGATTCCTGTTAAAAATATGGTGAATATATGTACAAAAAAATACCGAATATATTCACACCTTTCCTAAAAGTAGATATCCATAAAAATACAAAAGTTGTTATAGAACCAGAATTAAATTTACCAGTAATGGCTGACAAAAGAAACACTTTGACCGAAGAAAAAATTAACAATAAAACAACAGTTAATTTTTGTTGATGAGTCTTAGAGACATTTTTACATCAATATTATTTGTGAAAAGCAACAAGATGCAGATCTAGGCAGAAAACCAAGTACTTTATAGGCGAAGAACACGTTAAGGTTTCTTTGTAGTGAAAATCAAGATTTGTTTTAATTTAATTTACTATCTTTGTAAAAATTGTATCAAGAAATCGTTATTGTATATATTATTAATAGACAATAACAATACAGGGTGAGTCATGAGGAACTTTACATACTTCTACCATATGTAGAGTCCCTCAGGGAGCATATGGATAGCGCTAAACGAAAGGGAACCAACCGCCAAAATATGATTTTGAGTAATTGAGGTTACAAAAATAAAAAATGTTTTTTCTTGTAACTTTCAAGTTATTCAAGACATTTTAAGGTATGATACCGCGTTCGAAAGCAAATATTAGCCACTATTAAATTATTTTTTCATAAGTTTATTTTTTTTGTTTTTTGACAGTGTTTTGGTGGTTGGATCTTTTTGAATTATTTCAGAAAATCTACTTTTTGCTGTAAATGGAACCATGCGACTCATGGTTCTGTTTAGAGATGAAAAAATATGGCATGGTTCTTTCTTGAAATTTTACTTAACTATTCATTATTAGAAAAAAAATACTTATTATTAAAAAAAAAGTATATACTTTTTAATCAAGAAAACCTTAAACTATAGAAAAGTGGAAAAAAAGAAGCACGATATTTGTGGTAAAAATTTATATTTACTTTTAAGGCAATTCAAATCTCGAAAATTTCAACCAAACATTAAACTTTATAAAACTAAAACTCACAGTATAAGTATGTTTTTACCTAGTTAATCTTTAAAAAAATACATTTTTGATTATTTTCGTATTCTCATTTTAAGTAATAATAGAGAATATTATAACTCATTAAATCAAAAAATTTTAACAAACCAAAAAAACTCTTAACTTCTGAAACTAATAATACTCAAGTGTAGAAACTTAACAGTTTTCCTCTGACGCTAACCTCTCTTTCACAAAAAAATATCTGCGTTAATTTTCTTATTCTTAGGATGAGTAATAAAAATATCTCAAAAAACTCATAAAATCAAAAATTCTAAACAAACAACAAATACTTAACTTTTAAAACTAATATTTATTATGAATATGTAATGAAACACATAACAAAAATATGTGTTTCATTAAATTTCTTCTGCGTCCAAATCAAAGTCAGGTAAGCAACCAAATCCTTCAATATCATCCTCAAAATCTTTTACGTTTTTAATTTTGTAGAATTGAAGGGCATCTTTTGGAAGAAACTGGAATAAAGACTTAATGTCATTCCACTTCTCTTTTGAAATAGCTTTTCCATTCGGATAAAGTACTTTTAAATTTCCTGGATTAAGGGATATTGGGTTTTGACGTCGGACGGTTTTTGAAATATCTATTTCTTTAAACATTGATTCAGCAGATGAATGAGATTCACATAAAGAAATTGAAAAAGGTTTCGACTTTTCTAATTTTATTATTTTTGTTTTTAACCAACTTATTTTTTCTTTTTGAATAGATAATTTTCGGTTTATAATATTTTTTTCCAAGTCTTCAGTAGAGTAAAAATCTTGGCTCTCCATTAATTTTATTACAAATTTATTAGTTTTTTTACAACTTTCAATTACGCTCACAAAATCTTCCATGGTGTAAAGTCGAACCTGATTTTTAATTCCACGTTCTATTTGTCCGAAATCTGTATCATTCTGCAAAAAGCTGTGTCCTGATTCAAGGTATTTTAATTTGATCGTCTTTAACGTAGGGTGTTCCATTAAAGTTGTTTTTAGTAATAGCACAATTTTAATATTGCGGTTCTGACCACCGCAGCTATCTGACCACAAAATAAGTTCTTCGACACCTTTCTTGAGATACAGTTCGATATACTTTTTTAAACAGGAACCCACTTCTTGTGCACCCCTGCCAGCAACACCTTCTTTCCACAAAAAGCAATATGGAGTATTAGTCGAAGCAGAGTGGATTCCCTCATTGTAAATACCTAATTGTCTTTTATAATAAACTATATTTGTTGAAAGTTTTGGTAGTCCTAATACTTTTTCCATATCATATGACAGGGTCTCCAGAGTAGGATTAGTAGTTGCTTCCTTAAAATCTATCTGCATTTGATTTCTAGCATCTTCTGCCTTTTCTAGATGATTATCATGCAACTTATGAAAAGTTTCTTTTTCATTTTCATCTTGTGTATTTTTAATTTTTGCAGAGTACTTGTCACAGCTGTTGCATGTGTCTTTTATTGGAGGTTTGCGTTTGAGATTAAAATGCATGTAAAAAATATTTTGGTAAGATTGAAAACTAACCTTTGGATTATTTTCTTCTAAATAAAGTTCATACATTTTTTTTTTTGTGTTAAATCGAATGGCAAAAATTTTGTTTCTGTTTCCGACCGACAATAGTGAGAAATATAAGTAGGAAATCTCTTTATATGCTCAATTATTTGAGTTTTTGTTTCTTCGGGTATTGGTGCTTTCCCTCCATGTTTTCCTCTGTTATCTTTTACATCTGAGACACGTATTTTATTTAATGCAGTATTTACCCTTTTTGAGGATATTTGATAAGTTTTTATATAGGTATCTCGACAAACGTCATTTTCTCCAATCATATACTTCCTCGTATAAGTTTTACCTGTTGCCTTTGTTCGCTTTCTTTTAATTGGCATTACTTTTACTGTTGCTCCGATGTAACCAGTTTGTAAATCATAGGAAGCTAAATTCCAAAATTTTTTAAAACATATTTCTTTCTCATCTCTGCTTACATTTTCGCCACATTTTTTTATGCATGTACATTTGTAATCAATAAACTGTTTGGCCTCTCTAATTTTGCCTTTTACAGTATAATGAGTTAAATTGGAATCTTTCATTTTCTTTCTAGTTTGAAATGTTTGTCCAGGATATTTCAGATTTCTTCCTTTTTTAGGTCTGCCTTTCCAGGATTCTTTCTCCTCGATTAACTTTTTTTTTAATGTGATCTTTCTCATTAAATCTATTTTCAACGTCTTCTGAACTACTCTCGTCTGATTCATTAGGTGTATAGTCCCTATCTTTAACGGAATCATCTGAATCTTCACCCTCAAGGTACTCCTGCGAATTATCATTGTGGTTGTTATTCATAGTTGTGTGATTAGCAAGCGGTAAAATATATTTTTCTTCAACGTACGGAACTTCTTCAACAATAACGTTTAAATTATTTATTCTTGTGCCAAATGCATTTTCTATATTTCCGTCATTAATGTTTTTGTCATCAGAACTTTCGCCATATATATTTATATTATTGACGATTTCTAAAACAAAAAATTAAAAATACTTTGAGATTTATACCTGAAGTAATGTGTGATATGGTTAAGTAATCCTACCTGTTAAATTCGATGGTTCAGTCTGAGTAATTGTTTCTACTGGACTCTGTAAGATAAGTACTTCTTGAACAATTATTTTGTCTGAATTTGGTACCCTTAGGTTCACATCATCATCATTTGCACTCAAACTGGGATATTCTATTTCTTTTTTTGTAAAATCTGGTTCCTATTAATAAAAAAAGAAATGGTAAAAATATAAATAACTCATTTAAAACACTAAAAACTGATTTTTTACAAAAAGAATCATCCACCAAGTAGGTGGTTTTTTACAATTATTGCAATAATATAAAAAGAACCAACCGCCTTGCATGTCGTTTGGTTCCATTTATTGCAAAAATATAACAGGAACCAACAAACCGGGAAATATTTTTTGCCATGATATAAGTAATAAAAATAATACAAAAACTATATTCTATCGGTGTAAAATAAACCTATAATAGTTATTTTAAAAGTAAATGTAAAACTAATAAACAATTTGTTTTAAAATCTGGTTCCTATTAATAAAAAAGAAATGGTAAAAATATAAATAACTCATTTAAAACATTAAACAATGATTTTTTACAAAAAGAATCATCCCCAAGCAGGTGGTTTTTTACAATTACTGCAATAATATAAAAAGAACCAACCGCCTTGTATGTCGTTTGGTTCCATTTATTGCAAAAATATAACAGGAACCAATAACCGGGAAATATTTTTTACCATGTTATAAGTAATAAAAATAATACAAAATCTATTTTCTATCGGTGTAAAATAAACCTATAATAGTTATTTTAAAAGTAAATGTAAAACTAATAAACAATTTGTTTTAAAACCAACAAATAACTTAAACAAAAAAAACTTACCAAGTTGTTTCTGCTGGTTTTAAGTCGTTTCGTTTCCAATGGAGTTGCCTCCGTAGACTTTGGCTCTAATAGAGCTTTTTTCAGGATTAATTTGGATCGCTCACTCATTTTTCACTTATTATTTTCACTTTATACCTTTAAGCTAAAGAAAATTGCTACCGGTCGCTACAGAATCACATAAAGTTTAAAAAGATCCAAGCGACACCAATAATTTTTCTACAAAGTACCACCGCTTGGTTCTTTTTATATTAAAGAAAACTGCCCGATTTTCCGATTGTCGCTTGGACCTTTTTTGTACAGATGTCGCTAGAAGCTCCGGAGCCGTACGGATTTTTTTACACATATAAAGTGAATATCTGGCTATTTATTGGTGCTATTAACTCATTTTTTGTAAAATGTCGCTTGGTTCCTTTTCGATTAGCGCTATCCATATCATGTGGCCACTAACAAATGTCAACTCCTCTTCTTTATTAATTAACAGGGTGATTTGTGTAATTGACTATTTATTTCATTTTACTGTAGTGTTTATACGGCTCATTTGATTTTTTTAATTTTTGCATGATACAGTACACTACTATCAAGCATTCGACTGGTAAATATTACACCCTGTATATATATTTTTTAAATGCAATAAGTGATTTTCAAACTACATAAATAGCCAATGAAATCGACATACGTGACAATGTTGTCGCACTTTTATTAAATTTTTAGTCAACGATCAAATCTTATCAAAAATAGAACAACCATAATGAAGTATCAAATTATAAGGTATTAATTTAAACAAATGTTATAAATTTCAAACATTTTAATTAAAATGAGTTCCTACAACATAATCTAATACGTAGAAAATTAACATCTTTACTGTCACTTTGTATTATCTCTACGATAGAATCAATTGTTTTTCAATTTAAAATTTTTACTCATAGATCGTATTGGGGCATTATTTTCGATAAATAATAAATTAAATTGATTAAAAAGTCAAACCTCTTGTATGTGTTAGTTTTTCGTTGATTGTAAATGATTAAAATTTTATGTCAAATAATAATACATTGCATCAACTGTACTAAATAAAAATAAATCTAAAAAAGTTTAAAATGAAGGTTGGCGTTGACCGTTTGACGTTTCTTGATATTTTATACCCATTGTCATTATTGTCATTATCAATTGTTATTTATGTGTACAAAAATACATATTTCTTCTGTCATATCTACGTTAAGTACATTGTGTTAGTTTTGGTAGAGCTTTTGTTACTTTCGTTCAAAATGCCACATCAGTTTTCGACTACAGAATATGCAGACATAATATTTGTTTATGGATTCTGTAATGGGAATGGGAGGGCTGCTAGTAGAGAATATCGCAGGAGATTTCCTAATCGTCTAACTCCTAGTCATCCAACATTTGGGTCAGTTTTTAATTATTTGCGAGAAAACGGCACTTTTCCTAGTTGAACAACAGAGCGACATGTAGATGAAGCGCAGGAAGATGACATTATGGACGCCGTTACTATGAACCCTACAATAAGCTCTAGACAAGTAAGTCGAGAACTCAATGTTACTCAATCAAAAGTAAGTAGAGTCTTACAAAAAAATAATCTATACCCATATCACATTCAAATGGTTCAGCGACTACATGCTGGAGATGAGATCGATAGGTTGGAATTTTGTAGATGGATTAACAATAATCGACCAACGCTACACTATTTACAGATGAAGCCCAATTTACCAGAGACGGGATAAATAATTCCCGAAATTCACATGTGTGGGCAGAAGAAAATCCCCATGCTATTCGAGAACGTCGTTCTCAGTTAAGGTTTTCGGTTAACGTGTGGATTGGTGTCATAAATAACCAATTAGTAGGCCCTCACTTTTTTGATGGTCCTTTAACAGGGCAGGTCTATTTGAACTTTCTACAAAATATTTTGCCGAATTTGCTTGCCAACGCGAACGTTGCTATCCGAGGGATGTATTTTCAGCATGATGGGGCACCCCCACACTTTTTACTGGCAGTGAGACAACATCTCAATAATGTTTATGGCAACAGGTGGATAGGACGTGCAGGTCCTATTTCCTGGCCTTCAAGATCCCCTGATTTCAATCCCGTTGATTACCATATTTGGGGACGATTGAAGCAACTAGTTTACGCAGTGAATATTAATAACCGACAACAATTAATTGATAGAATTATACATTGTTGTAATACTATTAGAAACGATCCCCAGAGTATCCGTAATTCGTTACGTCAATTAACAATTCGGCAACAAAAATGTGTACAGGCTGCAGGGTTCCATTTCGAAAATCTATTTTGAATTATTTTTATTTTGTTACCGTTATTGTATCTTTTCCAGTTCTAATTTATGGGTTTTTCATAACTATGTACATATTTTTAGTTTTTTTTTTAATTGTTCTTCGTTATTGTTAGTAGTTACTGTTTTTTGTTGTGCAGTGACTCAGTTTATCATTTCAATTAAAATGTTTAAAATTTATAACATTTGTATAAATTAATAACCTTATAATTTGATATTTCATTATGGTTGTTCTATTTTTGGTAAGATTTGATCTTTCACTAAAAATTTAATAAAAGTGCGACAACATTGTCGTATATGTCATTTTCATTGGATATTTATGTAGTTTGAAAATCACTTATTGCATTTTAAAAAAAATATATACAGGGTGTAATATTTAATACGAATCCCTAAATTAATTTTTCCAAAGCCAGTCCTGGAATTTTTTAGTTTAGCTAATACCAGTCGAATGCTTGATAGTAGTTTACTGTATCATACAAAAATTTAAAAAATCAAATGAGCTGTATAAACACTACAGTAAAATGAAATAATTGGTCAATTACACAAATCACCCTGTTAATTAAAAAAGAAGAGGAGTTGACATTTTTTAGTGACCACATGATATGCTCCCTGAGGGACTCTACATATGGTAGAAGTATGTAAAGTTCCTCATGACTCACCCTGTATATTGTTGGTTACATATATACTATATGCATTTAAACAATTTGGTACTTCTGCCATTTACTTAATGGATCAAGGATCTAAGTAGTTTTAAGTTCTAAATTTTTTTCTAATAATATATTTTTTAATACCTATCCTATAAATTTAGTCTATTTGGATCTTATAGTAGGTAAAAAATTCTAGTATAAAAACTTTACCTTCATTTTTCTAAATAACTTGTAAATGTCACATTACAGACCTTTCATGCACTCGTGTCTTCATTTATCTCTTACCTCCTAAAGAAGTTGCAAAATTTGAAGCGGGTGCTTGAATCCAAACAAATCCTGGAGGTGCTGCGTAGGGTGGAGAGTTGTTGTTAGACTGACTATTGGTGGGGACAATTTGTACAATGTTCCATTGATTTATATCTTTGGGATTAATAGCTTTCGAATCTGTAAATAATTATGGATTGTTAAGAAATATTTAAGTCGAATGTTTAAATATTTATACCACAAAGAATATTACATATTTTCTTAAAATTTCTACTTCTACTGCTACTTCTATTTCTACTTATATTTTATTTAAAGTGTCTTATTAAGAGCCTGCTCTGTTCCGGATAAGCATATCACTATGCATAAAAACTGGACTGCACCACAAATCTGTTCACGATGTGTTATCAAATTAATTTTTTAAATGTCAGCTAAAATTATATGCATGTTTTTTCAGCATGTGTATCATCTGTCTTCTCGAGACAGTTTTCCTCTGTAAGTCCGAAAACAAGGTTAAGGTACCTTGTTGTGTTGAAAGTATAAAAACAAAGGAATATAATTTATGTAGATGCATTCACGAAATCAACCTACCCTAATCTTTCTAATTTAACGCTCAGTGATTAAAGGCATAATTGGTTTTATAATTTATTATTATTGTATTTTTGTGTTTAGAGTTAATCCATCACATTTGATTCGATAAAAAACGAGTAAAAGTTCAAAATTTTACATATATTTGTTGTTCTCTTTTTTTGTTGTGTATTATTTACCTAACAACAGGCAGAACAAATAGAAAACATTAATACAAGAGATAAAAAGTTGTATTAACCAATTTTAAAAACAATAAAACCAATAACGATAAAATTACTATTAATCTGAGGCAGTGGCGGCTGATGATAATTGTGTTCAGGGGGGAACTGATTCGAGAATAAACAAAGTGGTACTGTAGACTAGCGCGAAGCTTCATACTATGTTTTCAGTATTTTTAAAATTTAAGTAATATTTTTCAAAATAAAATAAAGTAATTTTTTAAATACTTATATTTAATTTATATTTATATAATAATTTAATAATATTTTAAACAAATTAAATTAAAATAATTTGATAAATTATTATAATTGCTACTAACGCCACCTGTTATTGATATAACAAAGCAAACGTTGTTTACTTCTGACAGACCTGTCAAATTCAGACGAAATATTAAAATAATAATAAAATATAAATAAATATCATTTGATAAAAAATTTATTATTATATAAAATAACTAAGATGTTATAAATAATAATTGTATTTATATGAAATTATTTTAAAACGAGAAGTGCCATGAACATTTAAACATACGATTCAATATTGTTATTGGGATAACATTTATGACTTTTAAATTTTGACAATCGTTACGAATCGAATCTTTTATTGACATTTCTTTTAATTTTTTACTTTCCATTTATTTTTGTATTTTGTCTCTATTTTGTTGGTTATTTTCATGTTGTTTTCAATTTAAACCTCCTTACAATAAATAAATGAACACTAGAAACGAATTGATCGAGAGCAGTGCCGGTTTAACACAGTCTGCCGCCCGGTGCTGATACGGATGCCTCGCCCAGGCTCAAAAATATTTCTTTACTTTATTTCAATTCAACAAAACATATTTTAAATACAAATTTATTAAAATAAAGAAAATAATAACAATTTTTTTGGGTTTCAAACTTAACTGAATACTAACAAAATACAAAAAAAAAATTAAGAGCGAACTTCAAAAAGTAAAATAAAAATGTACCTAATAACATTTATACAGGTAAGATGAGGTAGGTAATCAAATACCTTTACCATTGAAAAGCTTGTTTGCTTGCTTTCATTGAAGCGAAGTTTTCGATGATATCATTTATATTTAATTCATTTAGCAGGTCCTCGTTAATGGATAAAACTGATAAAAAGTTCAAATTTTCTTGGGAAATTGCATTTCTTAAGTAGGTCTTTACCCTTTTTAGTGTCGAAAGATAGCGTTTTCCACTTGCATTATGGAGAAAAAATACGCAGGCAAATATTAACGTTTGGTAACGAAGATATTAAGTTATTTTCGTATAAAATCTGTACCAATTCTAAAGGAGTGTCTATTTTTAATTGGGGAAGAGACGTTAACAAATGCTTTAAATGAACACATTCTTGGGGAAAATACTCATCCAAATTTTTCTTGTATTTTTGTTGTAATTCAGTTGCCGATCTGAAAATATCTTTTTCTTCCGTAGTAGTTAGTTTAAAAAAATATTCAAATGCTCTTGAACAATATTTATAACTATCAGACGAATAATCTCCGACTTGAGTGTCTATTATAAAAATGTAACATTCTGTTCGCAATTTTTTTTGGCCTAAACTAACATCCGAATTCTTTTCTCCTACTTGCAATTTTTTTTTCATCACATAAGAAATTAAGTAATCTGCTAAAGATGATAACAGATGAGAGGTTGTATTTTCGTTTTATACTGCTTTATTAATCTGATTAATCCTTTGTAAAACGTCAAGCCAGAATGATAAAATTATTTCGTTTTCCAACAAATCAAGTTTTTCCGATAAAGAAGCTGCTTAAACTCTTACATTTTTCTCATTTATATCCGTTGACATTTTAACTAAACATATTTTAATTAAACCGTAATTGCTTTTTAACGCTTTTAATCAAAACGAGAAGACCAACGGGTTGTATTCACTCTTTTAGGTAACACTGTATGTCCCGGTGAATGCTTTATTGCAAGAAACAATAAATCCCAATTGTATGTAGACACGAAGAAAAAATTGTAGCTAGCTAGTACCAACATAAAAAAAGATGTTGCTTCCAAATAACAATCTGCTGCATTTTTGACAACCAAATTTAAAGAGTAAGCAGCATATGTCACAAAGAGAGCTAAATCATTGTAAACTTTAATACGTGCTTGCAAACCAGAATACTTGCCATTCATATTACTGATATTGCCATAAGACTGGCTTCTCTTAATATCTACTTTCAATGACTCTAAGCATCCCAACAACTGTTTTCTCAAGTTATTCTGAGCCCTGTGTTTTTATAAAATCCTACGAATATTTCCACGGGATTTCCTTTATTGTTAGAATATTTCAAAATCACTGTAAGTCGGTCATGGTGTGTTATGTCAGGTGTTGAATCTACACTTATAGAATAGTATTTGTTTGCCTTTATTTCCTTAACAATTTTATCAATGAATCCATTGGACAAAATATTTAGTAATTCGTTACATTATATCTTTTGATAGATATGATGTTGTGCCCTTTATTAATATGATCTTTTATATCTCTATATAAAATGGATCATATGCTGACAATAGTTCCAGTAAACATAAGTAGTTTCCATTCCGTTTTTCGCCAATTCTTTCATAAGTACCTCTAAATTCCAATTCCCTGGTAGCCAGAAACTTTATTACACCTATAATTCTTTCTAGTTTTTAAATCCAATATTCTTTCACAGTGCTAATTTTCTTTTCGACTTCTACATCAACTCTTCCTTGCCTTAATAAGTGAGTCTAAATGTCTAAAGTGAGTATAAATTTTTAGATTATCTTTATGATCTTTATGAACTCCGCCTGGAATGACTGTTGGGTGGATCGAGTAGCTTAACAGTCATTCTTGCCGGCCCCAGGCCCGGATAAAGGAGGAGGGTTAAGCGGAAGGCCAACAACCTGCCCTTGTAAAAAACAGCCTATTATGAAAACTGCAAATATGCCTCGGATTGGATCTTTCATGTTCGTCAAATATTTCCTTACTTTTATTCCATAATAAAAATCCTGTTTTAAATTGCTTCTTTTTTTTCAACTAATACACAATAAAGGCAAAATATATTGCCAGTGCTCTCGGAGTAAATTATCCAATCGCGGCGAACCACTTCTCTATTAACAAGTTTTTTATAAAATATGTGCTTACTGGTATACCTGTTTTATTCGCCGAAATTTCTTTTTGGCATTGAAAAGTCCATATCTGTAAAATTCTGATCGACCCATTTTTCTAGAATCATTTCTGTTTAAAATTAGTTAAATTATTATTTAACTAATATTATTTAACAACTATTAGTTAAAGTTTAAAAGTACGCTTCGCGCGTACCTCCCTGGAACCTTCAACCGCCCGGTGCTATAGCACCGAAAAGACCCCTGGTTAAACCGGCACTGATCGAGAGTAGTAATCTCTTTTAAGTAGTAAGTACTCTTGTTTAAAATCTATGAACAATACATGAAGTATTCCTATACCTTATATTCATTATATTCATTACAAGTAGTCTGGATTTCTTTTAGTATACAAATTTTATCTGTCACTCATCTATTAACTCTAAAACCGGCCTGATACTCACCTAGTTTATCATCAGCAAATCTGTTGAGTCCCTCTCTTAGAATCCTAACTTATATCTTGTAATAAGTAGTCAGCATGGCAACACCTCTGTAATTGTCACATTCCAATCTATCCCCCTTTTTGTAGAGGGGGCATAATAATTATTTGGGCAATGCTTTTCAATGTTTGAGCATATTTTCTTCGTCCACATTCTCTTGATAAGACTGTACATCCTTTTTTGTAGTTCTTCCTTTCCATTCTTTAGCATTTCCGCAGCTATTTCGTTTTCTCCTGGTCTGTTGTTATTTTGAGCCCATTGCATATATTTTTAATCTCTCCTTCCTTAGTCAATTATATTATTCAATATAAGGTTGAATGTTCGAATAATTAAACTTTGAGGGTATACAAGGCAACTATCGAACACGGTGATTAATTTAATCTTGCCCAAGTACTTTCGATCAATAGATCATCTTCAGGGGCATTTCGTCAATTGTGGCCTATCCGACATAGTAGAATGTCATAAATGTAAAATTTGGACATAACAATACAAAATACAATACACTAAGACAAACAAACACTTAGCTTCTCCATATAAATTTTAAAGTGTTTGTTTGTCTTAGTGTATTGTATTTTGTATTGTTATGTCCAAATTTTACATTTATGACATTCTACTATGTCGGATAGGCCACAATTGACGAAATGCCCCTGAAGATGATCTATTGATCGAAAGTACTTGGGCAAGATTAAATTAATCACCGTGTTCGATAGTTGCCTTGTATACCCTCAAATTTTAATTGTATTATTATGTCATCACTTTTATTCTCGTCTGCATTTTACGCATCTAGTAGTTCACTAAAATGCCCCTCCAATATACCCATAACTGATTCTTTTCCACTCGTGAGTGTTCCATCTTCTTTTTTTATGTACGAATTGTAATTCTGGTATCCCTTTTCAGTTTTTTAACTTCTTGATAAAACGACCGTATTTCTTGTTTCTGAAATCTGTCCTGTATTTCTTTTAGTAATTATATTATATTCCTTTTTCTTTCGTCGATATATCCTTCTCATTATTCTTCCTCCTTTTTATTCTTCTTCTTCTTCCTTCTAGTATATAGGTTTTAAAACTTTTTTTAATATCGAAAAAGATATTAGCCTACTAAATTGTCGCACTATCTTTTTCTTGGTCTGTCAATACTTCTTCGTCCATTTGGTGACTTATCTCGTGCTATTCGTACCATTCTATCCTCTGCCATTCTACTAATGTATTCTTTCCACTCCTGTTTTCGTTTTGTCACCCATCCATTTACGTCATCGATATTGCATGCTCTTCTTATGTTTTCGCTTCTCTCCCTAACCAATAGACTTTTCTATGATATTCGTCGGAGTATTTGTTTCTAGCATTATTCTTCTTTGATATTTGTAACTCTTGTTCATATCATCATTATTATTTGTTAGTGCCAATTGTCTTAATATTTTCTTTTTCTTTGCTATTTTAAGGCATTCTTCATTAAGCCAATTCTTACCAGTCTTCATTTGGCTCTTTTGTGGAATAATTTTATTCCTATAATTTTATTACCATTTGCTATAGTTATAGCCACTCTTGAAGCTTGTTACATTTGCTCTATTCCTAGTTTCTCTTCTTCTTTCTGGGATCATAGCCATTTATTTATTTCATTGAAACAATATATTAACAGTATAAAATAAACAGAGGCTTTATCAGCAACTGCTACAACATTTTTGAAAAACAGCGATGATTACTTTTGTTCAAGGAGGACACATTTTTTCGGTATTTTTGATTATTTTACTTTAACTTCAAAGCCTGGGTAAGAATCATCATTAAACATCTTTTAATGAAAATAAGTTAAATAAAATATCGTTTTGAAACGCCTGTAATTCCCTATACATTGATCTTTAAATTTTTATTAAAAATTAATTTTTATATTAATATTGTTAGCTGGTTACTTATTTGTTATTTTACCAAATGTTAAAACTAATGACTTCCGACGGCCATACAATGATAAAGCTTTTGTTCGAAATGTTCTCTTACATTCCGAAGCATTTGCGGAGTGATTCGTCGCCATTTGTTGAGAATTCATTGACGTAAATCTTCTTAAGATACGGGTGGTGTTCTATTGATTTTTAGCTTTCTCCACAAAAAGAAATCCAGAACAGCCAAAGCTGGTGACCGAGGAGGCTATTCGATCTACCAATCTAATACCGTGGAAAAATGTACCTAATAATGTATGAACATGTAATGTATGAACATGTAATTTATGAATAAGTACCTAAAGCATAAGGGGGCACCGTTTTATTGAAAAATCCAATGTTCTTTATAAATCAAAGTAAAATAATCGAAAATATCGGAAAGTGTACTCCTTTCATTAGCAATGAATCTGACACTGGCTTTTTTAAAAATGTCGAAGTTCCTGATAAAGCCTCTGTTTCGTTTTCGTCCGATCACCCTGTATACTACAGAAATATATTTGCTTTTAATATCTTCATATATATTTTTAGGTTCAATAGTTTTTATCTAATATAGAAAAAAAAACGCAATTATGTAGGTATATAAGAAACCTGATATATATAAATTAATTTAAATTTATGTTATCGCATAACTATTTAAAATATATTTGTGTAAAATAGAATAGGTATCAATTTATTTTAATTTTATCAGTTTTATCGCACTATTGTATCTCCCACACTACATCGTCTTAATATGGCAATAGAACAATTTATAACAGTTTCTGAAACGTTTTATTTATGATATTTTGGCAGATTATCTGCCTACTTCGCGTTCTAGATGTCAGTAACTTTATTCAAGGTTGAAAACGCACGTTATAAAAGTAAATAATAAAATTCTTTAATAATATTAAATGTTTACTTGATTATGATTACTTAATTATTTTATTATTCTTATATTTAATCAGGATGGTGTTAATTTCGAATTAAACCTTTGATCAAGTGTTTATACGATAAATATTATGTGAGCAATACACTGAATGTAACAATTTCTACGTGGGAGAAACCACAAGACCACTAAGCGTCCGGATAAACAGGCATGAAACGTACATCAAGAATAGAGATTTCGACAAACCCCAGATATGCAAACTTGCCAGGGACGACGAATACAGAGTACTATGGAAAGAATTATCAATAATCATGAAAAAACAGACATAAAAAAAGAGAAAACACAAAGAAGCAGCTTTCATCCGACTTAATAGCAGGCTTTGGTTGCCAATGCAAAAAAGTCTTTCTTTCTTTCCCCTTTCCTTTTGCTTTATCAGGGTGTCTGATTTTGGAGCTACTTTAATTTCCATTTACCCATCTCTTCCATTCTTTTCTATTCCTGCCATTATTCTTAATTCCTTGAGTGATTTTTGTTTAATTTTTCCCGCCTCTACTTTTTTCTTTCTTTTTAATTTATTTTTTTCTTGGTCTGCCTCTTTTTCTTTTGACGATGCTCTTTACTTCATGAACTTTTCTTGTAATTATGTTGGGTTGCATCCTTATCAGATGCCCATACCAATTCATTTATCTCTTTGCTATTTTATTCATTATTGGTTCTTGGTTGGCCATTCTCCTAATAGTCTCGTTGCCTAATCTATTAATACATTGCATTTATCCTGATCTTATTATTTTCCAGAATTGTCCAGTTTTCACTAGCATAGAGCACAGTCGGTATCACTATTGTGTTATATATTTTTATCCTTGTATCTCGTATAAGCTCTTTTCCCAGTATTGGGGCTAACACACAGTATAAGTTGCTTGATTTTTTTGTAAGAATGCATTCGTAAGTTGTAATTATTTCCAATTCTCAGTTTTTATATTGTTTTCCTTATCTTCCTTATCTTCTTTGCCGCTGTTTATCATTGTCCTTTTCCTCGTTAATTTTCATTTTTAGTTCTTCTACTTCTTTTACCCATATATCCATTAGTTTCTGCATTTTATCTGGGAATCTGCTATTAGTACTATGTCGTCCACATACATTAAGGACTCTATTATTACCGGTTGTAATCTGTGGTATCCTATTATTGTCTGTAGTTCATTGGTTCATTGGTGCGGGGGTACACGTAAACTCATCATTGATTAGCAAATATACCCGCTATAAAAGTAAGGATTTTAAAATAGACCCTTAGAGATTGCTAAACTCATCACTGGCCTAACTGCTCCGCGTGGCAGGTATTGACCATAAACCCCTTGCAAACCGCTAAGATTTGGTAATTTGACAGAATAAATCTAAAATAGATGTATTATTTGTGAATGTTGGGAATGGTATGTTTTTCTTTAGGAATTCCATAAAATTATATTGATCGCTACCTAAAACTATGCGAAAAGAAAAATTTCTCTTTGAGAAATGCGGACGAAAAATGATCATCATCATCATCATCAATCAGCCAATTGTGTCCACTGCTGGACATAGGCCTCCCTCAGTTCTTTCCAGTGTTCTCTACACTGGGCCGCTTGTAGCCAGTTTCCCGCTACACGTTTAATGTCATCGGTCCATCTAGTCGGTGGTCGTCATCGGCTTCTTTTATAATTTCTGGGCCTCCATTCCATAATACGTCTTGTCCACCGTCCATCTTGTGTTCTGGCTAAGTGCTCTGCCTAGTTCCACTTAAGCGTCGTGGTTCTTTCGATGACGTCTTGAACTCCTGATCTTCGCCTAATTTGTTGGTTTGTTATGTGGTCTCGAAGGCTCACGTTCAGCATTGCACGTTCCATGGCTCGTTGTGTAGCTCTAAGTTTATTCGCAGATTTTTGCGTGAGTGTTAATGTCTCTGCTCCATAAGTTTGTACAGGTAATACACATTGGTTATAAACCTTTCGCTTGAGACACATGGGAATTGAACTTTTTAGAATATGGCTTAATTTGCCAAATGCTGCCCATGTTAGACCTATTCGCCTCTGTATTTCATGTGTTTGATTGTCTCTGCTTATTTTGATTTCGTGTCCCAGATATTTGTAAGTGTCTGTTTGTTGTATGGTATTATTGTCAATAGTTATATTTCCACTCATTACGAGATTTGTTAAAATTTTAGTTTTCTCAAAGTTTATTTTTAATCCTGCTCTTTCAGACAGACTTTTAAGCGAATGCATCATAGAAACCGTATCTTGTAAGTTATCTGCGATTAATACAACATCATCTGCAAACCTTAGGTGATTTAATATTTTTCCATCTATATTGATGCCCATATCTTGCCATTTAGTACCCTTAAATATTGACTCTAGAGCTGCCGTGAACAAGTTTGGTGAAATATTTCACGAAAAATGATAGATATCAATAATTTCAAATTTCAATTGCGAAAGACTCCGAAGAATATCAGGGAGAAGTCTATTGGATAGGGAGAGAAGCGAAAACATAAGAAGAGCATGCAATATAGAAGAGATAAATGGATGGGTGACATAACGGAAACAGGAGTGGAACGAACATATCAGTAAAATGGCAGAGGATAGAATAGTACGAATAGCACGAGATAAGTCACCAAACGGACGAAGAAGTATGAAGTATTGGAAGACCAAGAAAAAGATAGTGCGACAATTTATGAGGCTTATATCGAAGAAGAAACAAACAGGCTTTAAAGCCTACATACTATGAGGAAGAAGAAGAAGATGTTGTTTATAATAATATTAAGAAACGTAATTAGTCTCGTCTTAAATATAAAGACTTAAAGCTTCATTGTACCAATTTTAAAAATGATTAACTTAAACAGCATTGTATGTGAATGTTAAAACATGAGGCCGAAATGAAGATGTAGGACCGCAAGCAAGGGGAAACTAAATGGCAAAATACGTAAGTTTCTGTATCTCCGGGTATATTTGATAGATTTTGATACGTACTTTTTGCGTATTCAGATTACAAATATACATTGTCTTAATATTTTAAACATAATAAATAAATAATGTAATTGGTTTAATAAAAAATGTAATTAAAAAGACATATTTTTCCCAAAAAAATAAAATTTGTACTGTATTCTAATTGATTTTCTATTGTATAATACAAGTCTATATCTTTAAATAGTGGCTACGAGTATGAGAACCTTTTAACATTGGAATATATTATTTTTTATTTTTTTATTTTTTCTTCTTCTCTTCTTCCTTTATCTTGGTTAATATTCCTTATGTTCCTTATAATATAGCCCTTTATATTTAATTGAGTATTAAATATAAATCAGTATCTGCAAAAGACAATTAATATGATGTAGGCATCGGAAGGGATTAGATTGACTTAATGGTACTACTACTACTAGACTGACTTAATGGTAATACTACTTACTACCATATATCTTACAAATGTACCATTGAAGTCAGCAAAGATATAGAAATTCAATTAGTAGAGCTATTAAAGAAAAATTGAAGTGAAGAATCATATAGTCCATTTGCTGCTCCAGTAACTCTCGCATACAATGAAGTTGAAGAAACAAAATTAAGACTTTGCTAGATTTTAGGGAACTACATAAAATTGATATCAAAATTATAAGAAGCAAAGAAAATGAAGGATTCAGACTAAAATTTTCTAAATGCACTTTCGCGAGAAGAGTTTCGCACTGTAAAATACTTGTCACATAATAAAAAATAATTCCATCAAACATGTAGAAGATTATCTGGTTGTCGTGAAAAAGTTCTATATTCCAAAAACAAGAAAGAATGTACGCCAATGCTTGGGGAAAAAATTATTACCATAAGATCACGAAATTAAATCTGTGTCAACTGTTCAATATCCTGGCATAAATTCCAAATTAATTACTATTTAACTGGGAATAAGCCACAATTAAAGATAAAAATACGTTTATTGACGTTCCCAATTTCCACTTCAGAAATCGTTCTCTAGATCACTAAATAAATAAATAAATAAATAAATTATCACTAGAGAGTGATGATTCATTGGTAATTAGAACAAGACTAAACATATCAGCTATAATGGAGTTATTAACATTATGTACTGATAATACATATTTTCAACTGGTTTGTATTTTGAGAACGATTTCCGATGTGGAAATTGAAACGTAAATAAACGTATTTTTATCTTTAATTGTGGCTTATTCCCAGTTAAATAGTAATTAATTTAAAATGCCACAAGAAAATAGCTTCAGAACAATATAAATTCCAAAGAATTCAAAGATTGTCTATGGAACGATTACTTTATGGTGTCGAGTCCTGGACTGTGAATAAAATCGATCTAAATGGCCGTGAGGCTTTCGAAATGTGGTGCTATAGAAGAATTTTAAAAGTTTCCTGGGTGGATAAGATTCGAAACTTCACAATACTAGAACGTCTCAGCAAGACTGCTGAGATCATAAAAAGTATCAAGCAGAGAAAGCTGGAGTATTTCGGACATGTAATGAGAGGTCCCAAATATAGGTTGCTACAAAATATCATGCAAGGAGAAATAGCAGGCAAACGCAGTCCAGGACGAAGAAGAACCTCATGGTTGAATAACTGGCGAGATTGGTATGGTGTTGATACAAGCATGCTATTTAGGGCGGCAGTGAATAAAATTAAGATAGCTATGATGGTAACCAACGTTCTGAAAGGACATGGTACATAAAGAAGAATAAATGAAAATCAGCATGTTTTAGCATCTTACAAAATCAATTAAATATTACTAGGTTATTCTAGGATACGGTATGTAATTATTTTAGAAATTTAAATATCGATAGCAATTAAAGTAAACTGTATAACCCAAACTTAATCAAGCCATTCAGAGGGATGCTGAGAATATTAAAATTCCACTATGCATCGAGTCTTCTTACAAACTCCTTCTGATGACGGGTAGACCCAGAAACACGTGTCAGGGAGTGGTAAGAGACTCAAATTAAATCGAAACGCAACCGTCATTTATTTTCTTTTACAAATAATTTCTGAACGTTGTGCTCGCTCGAGTATTCTACCGCGTAAGGGTGGAGATGGCTAAAGCTATTTTTATTTTATTAACTTTAATCGTTTAATTCATATTTTTCAGTGTATTTACTTGTTTTTACTTAATACTTTAATACAATTTACTTTTTAAATTATAATATAATATTTATAATATTTAAGCATCCCTCAAAATAAGAGTGCAGGAAACCAAAATATAAAATTACCTTTATGAAACAACGAAAAGCGAAAATTTAGATAATGCTAATAGTTTTATTGAAAATAATATTTATAATAGTTCTTTTCTTTTTAGTTTAATTACCAGCATTAACATCTCATGTAAAATGAAGAGGATTAAAATATAGTAATACAAAGTTCTTGATTTACACGTTCAAGATTACATAAAACAACAAATGCATGTCTGATATAAATCTGAGTTACTTACCGAAGCCTAACAAATGTATTTAAACCAGTTTATCATAATCATGATACATAGTTGCACTCTTTATACATAATCCTAACATATCAACTTACAAATAATACGTACTTAAAAAAATAGCAAGCATCCCACTTGTCGTTCTCTGTGGATGCGATAACATTAACTTACGTAGAAAACGGCATTTTAAATCTACGAGCTTTAACCGCTAAAAAAATTTTCCCAGTTACAGAAAAGAGACTCAATAAATTCAAGAAGACGTGAGACAAGTATCGTAGAATTTGCACACGCCAGACTTATCCTTGAAAAGGACTAAGAAAAGATTTGAGATTGTTGAGAAATATGAGGGAGGTGTACAAAAAGGAGTGCATCGAGTAGAATTGCATCTCTTTAATTGAGATCAACATTTTATACATTTCGAAAGCAAAAGAATCTCAAGGCACAATGCATTTAATAGATGTAGTTAAAGTAGAATTCATTTTACCATTAAGTTTGTTATCGTATTTGTATATAAATAATGCGTAAAGTATGTTAAAACGAGTACGACTACAAAAGTTCAGGTAAATAAACAAAAAAGTACCCAGTTTGCGACAGTGATCACTCCAGGCAAACAATTGTTTTGAGTACTATGGACCTCTATAATAACAAGAACATATTTTGTTTTCTGTAGTCGACTTTGACTTAATAAGTTATTAAAAAAGTAAGGTCAAAAACGGTAAATTTTCGCTTTTTTCGTCTATCAGCAAACAGTGAAGCATTTTAAATACATTTGAAAGCAAGAAATTTATAAGCCATATAAAAACCTTCGAAATGTCGTTCTTATAATATTTCTATTCTTATTTTTTGCTTTTTCTTCTTCTTAGAGTGCCGTCCGCCTACGGACGTTGGCAATCATAATGGCTATTTTTATTTTTAACTTGCTGCTCTAAACAAATCAATCGATCTGCATTGATACTAATCACGTAAATTCTTCAACCATGAGTTCTGCCTTCAGCCAACAGATCTTCTTTCTTGAATCTTTCCCTGTAGTATGAGTCTCAAAATTTCATATTTTGGTCCCCTCATCACGTGGCCTAGGTATTCCAGTTTTCTGGTTTATATAGTGGTGATTAGTTCTATTTCTTTAACAACCCTCTCCAGTACTTCTTTATTTGTAATTCTTTCAGTCCATGATATGTTTAATACTCTGCGGTATAACCAGAGTTCGAAAGCCTCGATTCTTTTTAAATTGCATTTTTTTAATGTCCAAGTCTCAGCTCCATATAATAATATCGAAAATATATAACAGCGCATGGTACGTAGTCTGATCTCCAAATTTAGATTTTTGCACGTTAGGAGTGGCGTCATTCGTATAAATGCTGATTTGGCAATCTCTATTCGCCTGTTTATTTTTACAGTATGATCATTGGTTTTATTGATCAAAGGTCCCAAGTACTTATATTTTTCTACTTGTTCTATCACGTTACCATTGATTGTCAATAGCTGATGTATATTTTGTGGTCTTTTTGTAATTAGCATGTACTTCGTTTTTTTAGCGTTTATAGTAATTCCTATTTTCAATAAGATGTTGTAGATCTTCTGTACTTGTTGCTACGATCACATTGTCGTCTGCATATCGTAAGCTGTTAATGAATTTTCCGTTAACGCTAACTCCCGCTTTGATATTATTGAGCGTGTTTTGGAAAATTTCTTCAGAATATAAGTTAAACAAAAGTGGCGATAAAACACATCCCTGTCTAACTCTATTACAGATCTTCATTTCTTCTGAGTATTGCCCATTAATTTAAACTATAGCACTTTGGTTCATTTGGTTCATTTTTTTTTTGCTTAGAAAATTGCAAAATAAGTCAGAAATTTAGGTTTTTTTATAAATGTTAATAATTTCTTTTAAAATGAACTTAACATGGAATCCTTCATATAACATGGAATGTCGGGACTTGTGATTAAAATATGATCCAAAATTTGAAAGCGATCGATTAAATAGTTTAATTTTTTTTTCCCAAATCAAACTTTTTTTCTTTAAAGATAAGTCACAAAATAATGAAGTGTCAATGCAGTCTTACTGTAAACTTTACACTCTGTACGTAAGGTCCATGCTTGAATATGTTGGACCAACGTGGTATCCTGATTTGGTTAGAGACAAGACTTTGTTTAAAAATATTGAAAGAAAAGCCACTCGAATTCCTTTAGGATCAAAAAGACCTTCTTATGCAGAAAGACTAAAATGTCTAACCCAACTTCTTTTGAACTTCTCCAACAACTTGGAGATTTAATTACAACATTCAAAATATTAAAATTGAATTTTGGAACTCTCGATGAAATGTATACCATAAATCAAGATGAACACCTCAGAGGTCATCAGTTTAAACTTAAAAAAAGAGATCTTTTCTGCAAGATCAAGACAGAACTTTCTATCAAATAGAGTTTTTGAGTGCTGGAATAACCCTAATGATAACGCTCTCTCTGCTCCCTCTACCAACGCGTTCAAAAACAGACTTGACCGTTTTATATTATAGTTAAAATATTGTTTTTCTTTTAAATCAAAAATTTTAATTTTGTAGTTTTTTTTTTGTAATTTTGTAATTTACTAGTAGGTTACTAATGAACTTTCTTTGATTTTGGGCATAATAGGGACTTGTCCCTCTGCCTTGCTTATGTAACACTACAGTAATATTCCCTATGAACCTTTCACCACTGAAGAAGTCTCGAACATTATCAAAGAGCTTCATAACTGGAAATCACCCGGATCAGACAGAGTTCAAAACTTCTGGCTAAAGAAGTTTTGGAGTCCTCATGAGATTTTAACAGTATTTATTAATAATATTATTTTTAATTCACAGGAAATACCATCATTTCTTACTCAGGGAACCACTTATCTAATACCGAAGGATCAAAATAATACCCAAGATCCAGCCAAGTACCGCCCAATTACTTGTCTTCCAACTTTGTACAAATTTTTCACATCCTCTGTGGCCCGGCGTATTTATCAACACTGTGCTCTGAACAATATCATGGAGCCTCAACATAAAGGATGCACTAAGGGCTCCATGGGCTGCAAAGAACAACTTATTATTGACTCAGTCATTTCTAACCAGGCATACACCAAAAAACTAAATTTTTTTACTCCCTTCATTGATCACAAGAAGGCTTTTGATTCAGTGCCGCATGAATGGCTTATAGATATATTGAAAATATATAAAGTCGATGATAATCTCGTGACCTTTTTAAAGCTATAATGGCAGAGTGGAAAACTAAAATTCACCTTCAAATACCTGATGAAATTAATATCGAAACTGAAGATATCCCTATTAACCGGTTCTAATAACGGTCCTAACCAGTTCTTCAAGAGGACTTGTTGAGTACACTTTGGTTCTGCCTGGCAATAAACCCACTATCTGCTGAACTCCACTGACTCAGGATTTAGCATCAAAAATAACAACACTGTTGTGGCGAAGCTTAATTATCTGTTGTATATGGATGATTTAAATTCAATGGCTTGTACCCGAAACCACCTAGATCAGATACTAAAAACTGTAGAAAATGTCTCAAATGATATCAGTATGCATTTCGGACTAGACAAGTGTCGTATACTAGATACAGTCAGAGGAAAGGTTCAGCCCGGATGTTTCGATATGCAAGATGGCCAAAACATCGAGATAATGGGTGAAAACGATATGTACAAATATTTCAGAGTAAAACAAGCGCGGAAAATTGACCAGAAACAAATGAAAACTGAACTAACTTCGGAGTTCATGCGAAGAGTAAGACAACTAAATTTGTCATATCTTAATAGTAAAAATTTGTTTAAGGTATTAAATACGTACGCCCGTTCCGCGCTAAGCTACTCATTTGGTATTATAAAGTGGTCAAAACAGATATAGAGGGTCAGCGGGAGTTCAGCGTAAAGTAAGAACACTTCTCACAAAGGCGCAAAAACATCATCAACGCAGTGCAGTAGAGAGAACAACATTATTGTGGTGTCAAGGGGGAAGAGGACTTATGGATATAGGTGAGCAATTTAATAAACAAATTGCTAATTTAAGAACATATTTTCAGGTACAGGCTGAGACATCTACTTTACATCGAGCAATTTGCGCAGTAGATGATGATACGACGCCGCTTAAACTAAGGGAACAAAAAATGCGCATAAACCACCTGACTCAGCAAGAAAAAATACGACCAGGATGAGTAAACCTCTGCATGGGCGACATCTCAATTAGATCAGCCAAGAATATGTCGAGAATACAGCGTCGAAATATTGGTTGACATCAGGAAAAATGTTTCCCGAAACTGAGGGTTTGCTACTTGCCATTCAGGATCAGGTTATTCCAACTAAACATTACCTAAAATATATTGTTAAAGATACTCAAGTCCAAAATGACAAATGCCGATATGGATATTAAGCCCAAGAAACCATCCAACATCTTACCAGTGGCTGCCAGGCATTTGTCGGTACTGATTATAAAGAACGACATGACGACTCAGTAGGAAAGATTATCCACCAAGAACTAACTGACAAACTGGTACTTCTCCAAACCGACCATCTTCCTTACTATCAATATGTCCCTGACAGAATGCTTGAAAATGACAACTACAAGCTATACTGGGACCGCACTGTGCTCACAGACCAAACAGTGGCCCATAATAGACCGGATCTCATACTAGTGAATAAACTTACCAGGAAAACAACACTTATTGATGTTACGATACCTAATACTAATAATTTGCGTGTTAAATACAACGAAAAGATCGCCAAGTATAGAGATCTAGAAATACAAATCAGGAGATAATGGAGAATGGAAAGTACCCAGACAGTACCTGTTATTCCCAAAAACCTCCTAGCGAACATAAAACAGCTGGGTCTAAATGAACATCTTTGTAAGGCCATGCAGAAAGCTGTACTCATCGCGACCACCAGATGTGTACGATAATTTTCGGGAGATATTCCAACATACCAAGTCACCTAGGGCTCGATAACACGAAAAGAGTACCACCAGAGCTCAATATTTTTGATACCGTAGGTATCTGGGATGAGTGAATTTTCCCATTAGAGGGTGTAAGCCGTATGGCTAAATCTGGATAATAATAAAATAATGAAGTCATAGTAATTTAACGGGTAACTTATGAAGAAAATTTATTCTATTAATATAATTAAAACAAATTAAGAAATACAATTTTATTTTGCAAAATTATGTCGATTTTTTGCTTGTAAACGATTAGAATAACTTTTTTACTATTGCCAGCAGGAAAATTAGTTTTCCATATTTGGAAAGCTAGTATTTTTTCACAAATTTAAACAAAAAAAACTTCTAGGGAAAACGTCCTACGATAATTTGCAACGAAATTAATACATTATTTTAAATAATTCACAGTAGCTTTGTTTATAGCAATTAAGAGATCAAATTAGCGTCATTTGAAAGAATAATTTTAAGTTTTAATATGCCAAATTCTAAAAAGATTGCCTTTCAACGGAACCGTCCACAAAACTTCTAAATGTGGTCCTCAAAATCGGTTTGTTTTGAAACTCATAGGGACGTTTTAGGGAAAAGGAGCTGTATCTCTGGTTCTTGTTTATGTATATCGACGTTTCTTTTTTTAATTTGCATATTCTTTTTGTCCACATTACCAACACTCTGGTGTTGCACCGAATGGGAAGAGAGACGAATTTGGGGCACATACTTAGAAATGAGAAGTACTATTTACTGCAGCTAATTATGAAGGACATGAAGGGTGAAATTAAAGGAAGTCCTGGTAGATGGCAAACATCCTGGATGAACCTGCAGCCATAACTTCGATCCAAATGCACAACTGTAAATAAATGATTCCAAGTAAAAAGAGCTAAAAAATTTATATATTTGAAAACTATCATAATGGACTTTAACTGAAATTGCAATGATTAAGAATACTTTTTTAAAAATGGAAATATTTCTTTGTAATAACCATCCCAGTTTAGAATGTAGACAAGGAATAATCAAATGTTATATTTGGCTAGTACAGTTTATGAAGTAAAAGTGTGGACATTAAAAGGACCAAAGATAAACCAAATTGAAGCATTAGGAATGTGAAAATACATATGCGAATCTTAAAGGTTCCTTGGGGAGTACATATAACTAATGCAGAAGCATTGCGAAGAGTCAACAAGAATAGAGAGTTACTTAAAGATTTTTAAATGTAAAAAATATCTTATTTGGAGTATATATTGACAAAAGATAGATATGAACAGTGAGACTTATGCCCAAAGGAAAAATAGAAGATCGAAGAAGTGTAAGTAGAAAGCATGCTACTTGGCTCAGAAACATTCGAGTTTGGACCGATATACTCAACATACGAATTTTTTGTTATTTTTACAATTTTATTATAATCACGTGCATTTCGTGAGCACCATGTCGGTGGTTTTAAGGGTCGCAAATTTTATGATCAAGAAATATTTATTTTTCTCAAATATAAATACAAGACAATAGCGTTTGAAATTATCACAATTTTTGTATGACTTTTGACATAAGCGGTTGTTTTTAAGGGTTGAAAATAAGTAACCAATTAAAAAATGCTTTATTGTCAATAATGGAATTTTTGAATATAATTGTACATTTCAAACATTTAAAGTTTGAAAAAGATTTTGATATATATTTTTGATACCGGGGTAGGGGGTAGTTTTTAAAGGTTGTGTTGCAATTAACCAAAATTATCTTATACAGGGTGGTCCTTAGTAATTGTACAAAAAGAAACCGTAGATTCTACACTTTAAAATATTACGATTTAAGCCAAATTGCTTTAATAAAATGTTAATATTAAGAAAGATACAGGATGTTAAAGTGGAAATTTAAAATTTTAATTTTCGCTATAACTTTCATGTTTGTGAACATTTATGTATTAAAATTCACAACTGGATACTATTTAACATCAGGAACTATAATTTGATGCATATGATACTTTAATGTCGCTAATAGAGGTTGCCACATATGCCACATACATACTACATACATACATTTGCACTTAACTTTTTTGCTCTTTATGTTACCGGTGTTTGTGATAAAAAATATTATAAGATACATTATTTTAACAAAAAAAAAGGTATACTTGTTAATAACTTCAAAACTCAACAGTTTTCGAGATAATCACATTTTACAAATCAACTACATAATTCAGATTTAACGCAATTACTCCAGACAACGAAAGAAAATTAGACAAAAACATCAATACTTCTGAATTTTGTTATTATTATAATGCCTTTAATAAAGTTAATAGTTAACGAAATATTAAATAAAATAAATATATCAGCAGGATAATTTGCAATACAATTAGACAAAATAACAGAATAATTGGATCAAACATTTTACGTTTTATATTAAATTAAACTCATAGCCAAAACATTTTATTTACAAACAAAATTAAGAAATAATTAAACTAAATAACACTAAACTTTTTGTCAGAGTAAGTGTTCGATATGTCCACCATTTTCTTTAATTCATTTGTCAATACATTCCACAAAAGAGACGATTTAATTAAATAGTATCATTGGTTCTAAAGAAACTGCTGCGGTATTTATTATAAGTATATTAATAAGTACTCTTTTAGGATTTTTTATGAATTAAATAATTATATTAATATCTCACCACATGACCAAGGAATATGACTACCACGAACAATCCGACGTTCAGGAAAGTTGTATTTAAGTATGTTCTCACTGCCCTCTCTTTATAATGTGTAAAGAAAATCATTTTATAGAAAATGTAAATAAATCTCATCATTCAAATTACAGGGTAATTTTGCATGTCCGTAAAAAATAATTACCAATGGTTCCAAACTATACGTTTATTTAAAATTCATGTTTAAAATGCATATCGTATGGTTTGGTACCATTTGTAATTATTTTTTACAGACATGCGAATTACTTTGTAATTTGAATGGTGAGATTTATTTACTTTTTGATAAAATGATTTTATTGATTTATTGAAATAATTGTCATTAAACTTAAGGCGAAGTATGTGATTTATGCAAGATGGCACACCACCACATTATAGAGAGAAGGCAGTGAAAACATAATTAAATACAACTTTTCTGAACTTTGGATTGTTCGTGTCAGTCATATCCCTTGGTCATGTGGTGAGATATTAATAGAATTATTTAATTCATAAAAATCCCAAAAGAATACTTTATTACTATATATTATTTATTATATATTATACTTATAATACTTATTATAAATACTGTAGAAGTTTCTTTAGAACCAATGATGCTATTTAATATGAGACGATCTTTTATGGAATATATTGACAAATGAATTACAGAAAATGGTGGACATACCGAACACTTACTTTGACAAAAAATTTAATGTTATTTAGTTTAACTATTCCTTAATTTGCTTAATTTTGTTAACTATTAACTTTATTAAAGGCATTTTATACCAAAATTCAGAATTATTGATTTTTTTGTTTAATTTTCTTTCGTTGCCTGAAAGTAGTTGCGTTAAATCTGAATTATGTAGTTGATTTTTAAAATGCGATTATCTCGAAACTTGTTGAGTTTTAAAGTTATTAACAAGTATACCTTTTTTTGTTAAAATAATGTATCATTAATATTTTTTATCACAAACACCGGTAACTTGAAGAGCAAAAAAGTTAAGTGCAAATGTATGAAACACATGTGGCATATGTGGCGCCTTCTATTAGCTACATTAAAGTATGCATCAAATTATAATTTTTGATGTTCAATAGTACCCAGTTATAAATTTTAATATATAAATAAATGTTCACAAGTATGAAAGTTATAGCGAAAACTAAAATTTTAAATTTTTACTGTAAAACTATGTATCTTTTTTAATATCAACATTTTATTAAAGCAATTTGGCTTAAATCGTCATATTTGTGTAGAATCTACGGTTTCTTTTTGTACAATTACTTAAGGACCACCCTGTATAAGCTGGGTAATAATTACATTGTAGATGATATTAATTTTGTAGTATTTCAAAAAAGTTTGAACCTGTTAAACGATTTTTTGCAATTATTTTTATTAAAAGGGGTCGTTTTTAAGATTGTTCAAGGGTTAAGATAATTCACAATATATCATTAATATGTCATTATAATTTAAAATATTTCAATTGCATAATTTACCATAATTTTAATCCATAAAATGCTTTAATATTCATGTTTTTAATAAGGGGCGGTTTTCACCCTTTTAAAATATAAAGCGCACCCTGCGCATATATGAATTTTGAAGAAGGGATTAAGATAAGCCTAATTCAAAATGTTTAGCAAAATCTATTCAGTTATAAAAAATTTAGAGGTATTGTCCTGTTTTCCTCCACAGTGACTCGACTAATATTATTAACCATGATTCAATGTCTTAAATCATATAAAAATAAATAAATAATTATTTATATGTAAAAGTTCCTAAAAAATCTGATAACTCACGTAACTTTAATGTAAGCTTTAGACTAATTTTAATTTGGATTCAAATTGTACTAGAAGTTAAATAATAATTCTAAGATAGGAAATTAATTTCCTTATATTTTTATTCATAGTTATAAAGTTATCAAAAACAGAATATTTAAAATAGTATTTATTGAAGAGTAATAAATTAGTTACAATATTTAATAAACTCACCTTTCGTTAAATATGAATTCGCCGCAGTCACTACCCCTAAAACGCAAAACCATTTTAAAATCATTCTCACTGATACCATTTCGTTATATTTTACGGATATTTAGACAATTCGCGAATTGTTTCAAAGTCACGGCTGCCTCTTTTATAGAGCAGATTCAGCCTATGCCCCGCCTTCGGATCTCCTATGTACCAAAAGACACGCATATAATATTGGCGAAGAAGTTTTAAACTCAACGGTATAGTCCGGTCATCTCCTTATTAGACTAAAGATAAATGAATAGCAGGTTTTTGGACATGAAAAAGAATTCCTGCGAAAAATTTAATTTAAATCGGTTTTTTGTAACGTCAACGTACTTAATGAGTCATAAATATTAAGGTTGCTTTGTTCTTTCTTGGGAAATATAACTGAAGTTTCCCTTATAAAATAAGTGGTAAAATAAGTATTATTTAATATATTTAGGACACTAAAATATTCAAACAAAAAATTGTTCGGTAATTTTACATCCTTAACGACGACGTAAACGTTAAAATTTGAAAAAAATACTTGAAAACTGATTTAACAATGTTAGCTCTATTAAAGTAACAGGCATTCTTCGTCTTAGGACTACAGTCAGCTGGCGTTAGCAATTGCTACCGAAAATGAATGTACCATTTAGGCTTTCAAAATACTACAAGTTTTTAAAAATTACAGTTTTATAACAATGAGTTAAGAAAGTATACAAATTGTGACAACTGGTCTAGTAAAAAAACAGTAAAATTATACATAATTAATAATAAATGTACCAAAAAGATAAGCGCTATCACTAACTGAAATGAAGAGCAGATTTAGTATACATCAACTAAATAAATGAGAAACTGAAGTTTATTTATTTCAAACAAATGATCTAAGTTTTAGAAAATTTCAAATATATATTAAAATTGAAGACCACAGGGGAAAAACGCTGTAAATCAATTTTTTAAATTTTTAGAAAACGCGATATTTAGATTCAAAACTTCATAATTCATAAATAAACATGCTAAAACACTGTTGTGTTGAGTATTTGACAACTCATATATAAAGAGTAACATATTATCAAACTGAAATTATCATGTACAGTAGGTAACAAGAGAAATTAAAAAAAAACATTCAAAGGTCTGGAGGAAAATGGCAAAAACGCTGTAATTGACAAAATATAATATTAAGAAAAAATAAACAGAACTAGACTTGTTTAACTTAACTAAAGATAAAAACATTAATATTATCTTCCTTTCACTGAACAATTTTTTTTAAATTTGGAGATCTTTGTATTTTGCCATTGGAATGGGAAGTGACTCAGTATAGGATCGAGAAGGAAAAACGAATTCTTTTCCAGTATACGGTGGTTCCCGGTGGTTTGAAATTAGTCTGGGATGTTGCTTTGTAATGCTTAATTCTCTTATTGGTCTAGTTTTAAAAGATGCTTTTATAGCATACATAGGTGCAAGAAGCATAGCATACATAGGTGCAAGAAGCATAGCATACATAGGTGCAAGTATCCAAGCTACGCACCAACTAGTTATCAACCACTTCTACATTCGGAGATTTTTGATGAGCAAATCGTAACACTGCTTCCCAATCTTCTGGGGTTTCTGCAGCACTTTTTTGGTTAACGATACCAAAATCTTTATTCGTCTCCATTTAGGAGTGACCTCTAATAAAAAAGGTCACTAAAATAGAGTCAAATCTTTTTATTTTATGGACTAAATAATGTAGAAACCGGAATACCGTCCAATTTTTATTCAACATAAATAAAACATACTACTGAGATGATGAATAAACTTTACATAATATTTAACAAATTCTAAAAATTAGTAAAATCAATAAACAAACTTTTTAAAGAAAAAAATTTAAACGGCTTAAATGTGTGGTGTTATTATAGACAAATATTGACGATTCAGTAATAAGTAGACCTAAAATTTCATTAACCCACATAGTAATTATTTGTTAAATTTTTCACGTAGTTTAGGACCATATAAAAAGTTCTTGCTCTAATTTAAGTGATTAATTATTATGAGTCGATCAGTATAAATATGTATTTTGGGGTTATAATAGCCACGCGCCTGGTGGCAATGTTGGCCGGCCACTATTACCCCCAAATTGTATTTATATAATACAGAGTATTTCTTTATAAACTCTTATATTTCAGATGCCTCGAGTTTACAAGAGAAAAATTGACAAAGCACGATGGAATGCTGAGCCACTTAGTGCAGCAATAAATGCAATAAATAATGGCAGAAACGTCGGTGAAGTTGCAAGAAGCTTTGCAATTCCCAAATCTTCAACTCAACTACGACTAAATCGAAATTATACAAAAGCTGCTTCTTTAGGTCGTAATTCTATATTTACCAAAGAAGAAGAAGTTTTGACAAAGCAGGTCATAAAGTTATCAAAACATTTTTATGGTATAACTCTCACAGAAACAAAAAAATGTGCCTATAAATACGCTGAAGAAAAAAATTTACATCATCCATTTTCCAAAGAAAACTAAATTGCTGGAAGAGACTGGCTTCCTTAAAAGAAATCCAACTATTCGCTTAAGAAAACCGGAGGCGACAAATATAACCGCATATCTGCTTTTGACAAAACTGAAGTAAACCTATTTTTCTCTAATTTAAAATCCATATTGGATAAATATAAATTTTCGGCATCCAAAATATATAATGCAGACCAGACAGACATAACAACCGTCCAAAACCCGGGAAAAATACTTGCTGAAAAGGTACAAAAGAGTAGAAAGAGGTCAAACAACAACCATTATGTGCTGCATAAGTGCCTCAGGAACATATATTCCACCTTTGTTTATTTATGCCCGCAAAAGTATGAAACCAGAGTTAAAGAAAAATGCGCCACCTGGTGCAGTCTACTGCTGCTCGGATAATGGGTGGATAAATGAGCAAATATTTCTCGAATGGCTCCAGCATTTTTAGAGTGTTGTAAAACTTTCAAAGGAGGATCCAATTTTATCAATCGTCGACGATCACAGTAGTCACTGTACGTTAGAGACATATAATTTGTGTAAATAACGAGGAAATATTATGTGAACCATACCCCCGCACACATCCCATCGACTCCAACCGCTGGATGTAGCTTTTTACTCATCGTTAAAATCAGCGTATAACATTGAATATGGCAATTATCTTCGAAGTCATCCTCATGAGCGTATCACGACATTTGAAATAGCTGAAATATTTAAAAATTCATACAGGAGAATACTGAAATATTTCCATATAATTCTGAAAATTTTACCCATGAAGATTTTGCTCCAGGTGAATCATTCATACCAGAAAAATAAAAAAAGACACTAGACCAAGAAAAAAAAGTGGATTAGATTTGGACAACAATAATAAGAAATATAAGGAAATAAAGAAAGTTCGACACATGACAAAAAGTTTGATGTATCTTTTGTTGACATAATTTTACTACAAGGATGTTCAAAAGATGACTCAGTTGGAAATAAAAGATCCAACCACAAAAGCAACAGGAAGCAACATTGCGAAATAATGACATCAACACCAATGAAGTTACTTCTAGAAGAAAAACAGCGGAAGAAGGAAGAGCAAATGAGAAATAAAGCCAGCAAATGAACCAAACGAAAAATAGACATCGAAGAGTCCAGTCCTCCGCGAATATTTCCAAAAAGAAACTGTATAAGAACACAGAAGATCATAGAGGATATGTCATCTGAAGATGAGGATGATGATGATGACCGTGATAGGGACGTTAACGACATTTGCACAACTTGTGACGAATCAACACAATTTAATTAACGGTAAAAACAGAGAACTCTACCACAAAGACTGTACCAGTTTGGAAGGCAAAATTTACATTTGCGAGTTTCTGCATTTAATTATTTTTTAAATGGGGGTTATAATAGCAGTGCCAGTTTTACACCTCGGCAGCGGGTAAATATGGCCACCAGCAGAAGTCGAAAAAACCGTTTTGTCTGAACAGTCTGAAAAAAATTTTTCGTAAATGTAGTTTGAAGTAATATAGTTTGAATTTTTATTTACGTTAACAGTATAATTTTTAAAGTTATGTAGCAGTATAAATAAACCAAAATGATCAGGCGGCTATTATTCCCCTCCTTTCCCCTATGTCTTAACGAAAATTAGACATAATTTCAAAATTTCACCTTGTATTATTCATAATTAGCCTACATTATAGTTCGTTGGGATGTGGTTGTTAAGGAGCTTTTAAAAACATATTACAGGGTGTTTCATTAAAAATGAAGATCATGGACTATACTAGACTAACCTCACAATGAAATTTAAAAAATGACGGGTTCCAGCGTGTTTATAGTTTTCTAAAATTAGGACACAAACAATTTTATTTCATAAGTGATTTCTACACCATATCATTAATAAGCTTTAATGGTTTACGAAACAGATGATTTAAAAAATATAAAAAAAACTACTGAGCGATTAGTTAGGCAACCAATTTAACAATGTTTTAGTTTCTGTACACAGTGAAAATTGCTTTTAGCGGCATCGGTCAAAATGTCATATTACTTATAGTAAGTTCCATGTTTTGAGGTTTTTTATGCCCGCTATCTTAATAGTGCAAAACAATATCGGTTATACCCCATGTAAGAGCATGTACCCCAACAGCAAAAATATCGTGTCGGTTTTTAGAAACGTTAGTTAGCATTAGTCCCTCCACGCTTACAACTTAAGCGGATTCTCATTTTTTGATATCCATTCTGCCTTAAAAGGTTGCTGCTTATGAACGTTAGTTACTCTTTTTAATGTAGAGTACAGCTGATTTAAGACCTTCGTATTTGATTCTTAACTAGAAATTACTGATCGTAAGCAGTTTTCTATCGAAGAAAAAGCTAACATCTTATGGCGTTTGAAGGAGAGAGAAATGAACTTACAAATTGCAAAAGACCTTGGCGTAAATGACTCTACAATAACTTTAATTACAAAGCAAATGCATTTGCTGCTATGATGAGAAACGAAAATCAAATCTCTTCGTCTTGGTTTTAACTGTTTAGAAAAAGATAGCTTCGTTTTTCGAAAAATATGTGGAAATTCGTTTGAAAATACGCGCCCGATTATTGGATAAAAACAGAATTCCCGGAGGTAATAAAAGATATCCCAGCAAAAATTCAACATGGTAGGGTAGAATGCTTCAAGAATACGGACTTAAGGTTTAATCAAGTGCAAAATCCCAACCAACTGCGTTGAAAGTATATTTATTTTTATTTAAGCCTGTTGATACATAAACAACAAAATCAATTATAATTTGCGAACTAAACATTATTACTTGAATAGAAAAAGTGAAACTAAAAAAATAGTGCTTTTGCGCACTCTTATAAAGCCGCTTTTTAAAAAGTACCTACGCATTTAGGTTAGGTTAGGCTTATTTTTCCTTATTTTTTCCATTGCTACATATGCAGCTGAAACATGGACTCTCAAAAAAATCGATAGGAGTAAGATCGAAGCCTTCGAAATGTGGGTATATAGAAGCAACATAGAACCAACCTGTCAATTCTGGAAGAGCTTCATATAAAAAGACAGGCTACTAAAAAAGAGTAAACCAAGCATACCTAACTTACTTCGGCCACATAGCTAGAAGAACGGGCACCATGGAACTATTGGTAGTAGAAGGAAAGGTAGAAGGCCGAAGACCAAGAGGAAGATCTCCAATACGATGGGTAGACCAAATGAAGAGTTTGGTGGGAAAATCCCTACATGAAGCCGTCCATATGGCACAAGATCGCAGTCAATGGAGACAGCAGACTAACAATATTTAGGGTGTCACTACGCCCTGACATGGGCTAAAGGAGTGAGGAGGAGGAGGACGCATTTAGGATTGTAAGTTGCACACGCAATTTTATGAACATATGTCACATTTATAAGATCCAAAACCTGCGTAGGCACTACTCTTTTCTTGCCACCATTCAGCACATGATATGCACTTAATCCAGTCTTCTGTGATAGGTTCTTTAAAAGTTTCGTTGCACCCTGGACAGCTCCAAATTTTCTTATGAGGCGTTGTTTTTGGCTTTGTGAAAACAGCTTTTTTGTATCAATGTTTTTTGTATCTTTTCTACCGGTCTGGGGTTCACATCTGATTTCTTTTTTAAACTTCCTTCAGAAGCGCTTGCGGTGGTGGTAGTTTGAGTTTGTATTGAGGCTTTTTTTTTTCATTTTCTTCAATTAGTTGGTCCTTATTGGAAAGCTGGTGATAATTGCCGACTGTTTACTTCTGTAACGGAGAAATGGTTGTTAATTTAATATAACTTGATGACGTTCCAAGAGTGTTTGATAAATCAAATGTTTTTGTTTCTGGAGCTATATCAACTTTTTCTTCCAAAGTTATTGTAGATATGTTGGAAACCAGATCTGTAAGCTGAAGGGTAATGTTTTTGATCTGTAAAATCCTTCTCGTACAATCGGGTTCCGATGTAGGTATTTCGCTGATTATGGCAACTCTTTCATTAACATGAATATATTCCTTACTAGTGGAATTCTCAAGAACAATAGTTGGACTGTCAAGAACATTGGGAGTATTTTCAGAGGCTGATTTAGACATTTGATGTGGTTGAATATCGATTTCAGACGTATAGTTTTTAGCGACTTCTGATTGTATGTTAAACGCTTCTAGTTCCGTAGTTACTGCAGCTGTAGCAGGTTGTTCTCGTTCTGTGACAGAAGTGGCCATGAAGTCAGCGTCAGTAAATATGTCATTATTAAAGGGACATATCCCCATCACTTTAAAACCTTTAATTGCATTCGTTATAGTAGCAGGTTTAAAGTATACAGAAGCAAATATTGAAGCAATTTGGTAAACAATAATTACCCGTCAATTATCCGTAATTACCCTGGATGGTTCGTCAGCCATTTTTTATATTCGATGGAATAAAACTTTTTTACCGGGCTAAAAAAACATATGTCAAGTGGCTGCATATGGTGACTACTATGAAGAGAAAATGTTATTGTGATAATGCTCTATTGTCGAAAAAATAAATTGCTGCAATGGAACAATGGGATGTGTGATTATCCATTATTAATAGGACTGGTTGTTCCTTTGTCGGCTTAGCGTGATCTCTAAAATGTGTAGCATAATCAACAAACAGGTCATGATTGATGAAACTACTGTCGGATACCATTCCAACTGGTGATAGTGGACCTCCGTCCAAAAGTTCTGTCTTCATTATTTTACGTGGATATATAAATGAGGGAGGAATATATTGTCCACTAGCACTCTCTGGTTCCCCGTTTTGTGCTAGAAATTTTATTGAAACACCTTTTTCCTTTTGTAGAGAAAACTTTGGGAAGCCTGTTTGGGACAGTAGAAAATCCCGATTCATCCATATTGTAAATTGCATGTGGCGGGAATTTATATGTATGTATTCATTAACTTCGAGATATTTTCATAAAACCGCTTACACTGTGGTTCATTAAACCCAATAGCCCTGGCGACGCTAGTAGCGGTGGGTTGCCTCAAACTAACATCTTTGTGTCGTTTCAAAAATCCACATAGCCAGCCCTTGCCTGCCATTTTTGAAGCTCTACAAAACGATGTTCTAATTTATTTATTTCAACGAACTCAAACACTAGACTTCTTAGAGCTCTAGAAGTTAACCCATAAAACATGTTGTCTATTGTTTTTATATAGTTGCACAACTCTTCTTCCATTCCTGCTGTTAAAGTAATGTCGTATCTTCCCAGCTTTGTAGCTAAAGTTGTTCTTTTTAACCTTTTTCTTAACGTACTTTCCGCCATTCCAAAAGTTTAAATATTTATCTTTTTTTGTTTAATAATTATTTGTACTCATAATACAAACATATTCATACAATATGTTTTCATCTAGTGTGGTATAAGTGTGTATTATAGTTTTATACTATAGTGTGTTATTAAATGTGGTAGGTTTGTTTTAATATTTGAAAATCAGATACAACGGCTATCGGTTATAAAGGCGATAAAGTGACGTACCCTTTAAGGACGTAAAAAACGATTGAAACGATGTTGTTTATAGGATGAGTAATACCTATTGGACTGTTGATTAGGCTCAATGTATATGGGCTAAAATATGACCACGGCCAAATATGTCCTAATAAAATGTTGTTCCTTATGATATTTATTAAGCAGTCTGACACTCCTACTACTTCGAGCTTCGTTAGTATGTGATGCCAATTTGCAGAATAAAAGGCATTCTTCACATCAAACATCACAAAAATGGCCCATCTTTTTCTCGTTCTTTTTACAGTGTCAGAGATCTTCTTCACCGCATCTATAACCGATCTCGCTTTTCTAAAACCATACTGTCTATCTGAAATTATCAGTACTTTAAGTTCTTCTTCAAGGCGTTTCTTTATAAAACCTTCTAGATTTTTTTATGCAATCTTCTAAACATAGTGGTATGCATGACTTGGCTTCATCCGAATTGTTTCCGGATTTTGGTAATTGTTTGTGTCTCAGGCTACTAACAAATCTTTCTCTCTCTGCGACGTGTCGATTATATTCTCTACGTGCTGTCTGTAGTACTCTCTGCTAACATTTGGGTAAATATAGCATGCTATTATGGTTATCATATCAAACTTTATTGTAACATGCCCCTCTTTTCTTATTATTTTATTGACGCACACCTTTTTGTTTGATATATTTATGGCTGCGTCAACGGTATTTATCATATATCCAGCCTTTACTTGTAGCTATTCTCTTATTAGCTTCGGGTTCAATCAAGAGATCTGATTCGATTTCTAATGCTTTTGCGTAAATTAAGTCGTGTATGCTCTTTGCTCTTCCGGCGTTGGGTTGTAGTATTTGTAGTCTCTGTGTTCCTATCGAAGCCATTTTTTCTCTACTTCTAGCATATTAGGTCACTTAGATGGCTATTGTGACTATTACAAGATTATTCGGTGAACGCTGTCCGGCGACAATTCATCCACTTCTACCTTGCGCGCTTGGGTGTGCGGTGTGCGTGTGACCTGACTGATTCCGTGGACCCGGTCGTCCTAACGGTCGTTTTTACCATTTGCAAAATCTGTTTGTAATCTCCATCCTTTTTGGAGAATATCATACCATAAGTGCTCTTTTCTTTGTGTCGTCGTGTAGACTAGTATCTCCATTTCAGTTTTCTGAAAAACGGCCTCACTCATCTTCCTGAGGTCTCCAACGGTGAGGTACGTGACATGAGGTAATGTCACTTTACCTCCCGGGCCCATCTATTATTTTACCTTCAGCTTTTTCCAAACATTTTTCCGGTCCCCTGTTAGTTTGATTTTTATATTCTTGCTAATCTGAGTTTCCTTATTTCTTATCACTGTTGATTCCTTTAGAACCTCTTACGGGTCCTCTAGATCTAACAGTTCCAGGTATCTGTCTCTGTACAGTCTTTAAATATTGTTCTGCAGGGACACGTCACTTAGCTTAACGAAGACCACTTTTGTAATCTTGTTGTCTATTTCGATCGGGTTCTTGATAACTACCTTTGCATATTTCATTTCGCATAACATGGCGCAGGTATCGCAGCTTTCGTGTATTAATGGTTTCCAATATTTTCATTCTTTTGTTGACTCTTCTCATGAATTCTTCTCAAGCAGAGTCGAGAAAATATAACACCTTGCCAGCCTAACTCTCAGGTCTAATTTCAATTCTCTTGCACAAAGTACTTTTCTCATTTTATAGAAGTTTGTTCGTGCTTTCTCTATTCGAACTTTGATTTCTTTGGAGTCAGGTTCTTTGGTTTCTCATGTCTAATTTCAATTCTCTTGCACAAAGTACTTTTCTCATTTTATTGAAGTTTGTTCGTGCTTTCTCTATTCGAACTTTGATTTCTTTGGAGTGATCGTTTGTGTGATTAATTATTGTGCCAAGATAATTGTAGTTTTCAACTTGTTCTAAAGCTTTACCGTTAATTATCAGGCTTTCACCATTATTTTGGGTTTTTGATATCCTCATAAATTTAGTTTTCTTGATGTTTATTGGTAATCCATATTCTTCTCCATACTCAACTATCTTGCTCATTAGCTTTTGGAGGTCTTGGAGGTTGTCTGCTATTATGATAGTATCGTCCGCATATCTAATGTTATTATTTGTTGTTGTCGTGTTATCAAAGAGGGGTTACAAATAATAATCGTTACTTCACAACATCAGTTTATTCTCAACCCTCAAACATACATGCTTGCCCGAGCTTCGGCTACGTTCACATGACATCCCTGTCATCTGTGTTGCCTAACTCCGGCGCCTATATCTTAATCTAAGCTAACAACACATCTCCTTTTTTTTATAAAAGATCCCTGTGTCATTAATGATCTTATACCTAAACTAACTTAAACTACTACAAACATAATCTGTTAAATGAACCGGTTTCTTCACAAGTCTTTTTGGCCTGCTAGGCTTTACGCACTCAAAGTCCGATACACTATCGCTTTTATCCTGACCCGATGGAGGTAAAACATGATTTCCACTTTGTTCGATTTTGTCCTGAAATACACTGGGTTCCCCCCTACTACTTTCCTCCATTATTTTACCCTGTATGTCACCATTGCTTTGATTAGAGCAAGGCATTAGCTTTGTGTTACTAGAAATTGGCGGAACATAATCATTTGAGGATTCTGGTTGGGTGCTCAATACAGGGAAACAGTAGGGTGCATGAATCAAATGCCATCTATTTCTTCTAAATTTCCCGGTTTCAGTTTCAATTATATAGGACCTGGGTTCCTGACAGATCGCAACAACTCGCCCATATTTCCTGATATCAACCACCCACACAGAATCACCAACCTTAAGAGGATCTAAATCCTTGGCATTGTGTCGCTTATTGTAGTTTTTCACTTGTTTATCCTTTATTTCATTCTTTTTATTTTTAGTGTTTGGTTCTTTTGAAAAGTTTAATAAGCTTGGAAGCTGGGGTAAGTTAGATCTTAATTTTCTATTCATTAATAATTCAGAAGGTGAAACACCACATTCTAGGGGTGTACATCTATATGCTAACAATGCCAAACTTAGGTCCTCTTTTTTATTTTTCTGAATTAATCTTTTTGCAATTTGTACAGTGCGTTCCACTCCACCGTTGCTCTGAGGCCAGTGCGGACTGCTCGTCGTATGAACAAAATTATATTCTTTTGAAAACTTTATAAATTTTGATGAAAATTGAGTACCACAGTCGGATCTAACTTCCTCTGGGATACCATAACGAGAGAAAATATCTTTAAGCTTAGGAATAATGGCATCTTCTGTCATATTGGTTAAAGTAAAAATTTCAAACCAATGTGAAAAGTAGTCAGTGGCAATCAAATACCACTTATCATAACATTTAAACAAATCAACCCCCAGTTTTTGCCACGGCCTTTGTACAGTATTGTCTTTATGAAATGTTTCTCTATGATTTACTCTGTGTTCAACACATTGGGGACAATGTGTGACAAGGTTATTAATCTGGGATGACAAACCCAGCCACCAAACGCTCTGTTTGGCACGATCTCGACATTTTACAATTCCCATATGGCCTGTATGAATAAATTCCAACACCTTGAGTTGAAGACTCTTAGGAATGATTATGCGAGACCCTTTTAAAAGTAATTGTTCCGAATAGGAAATTTCATATCTATATTGATAGTATGGCAACAATTCAAATGGCAATTTAGATCTTTCAGGCCAAGAAGACAAAGAATATTCTTTTAGTTTTTTACAAATATATTCATTTTCTTGTTCTGTTTTTATTAAATTCAAAAAATAATCTTTAATTGGTAAATTATGAATAATTGACTGCACATATGCTGCAGTTTCAGCAGTTAGTTCTTTATTAGCTAACGTATCTGTTTGTAAAGGGGCCCGACTTAAAGTATCTGCTACAATTAAATTTTTTCCCGGCGTGTAGATTACAGTATACTTGTATCGCATTAAACGCATTCGAAATCTTTGCAAACGTGGCGTTAACTCATCTAAATTTTTAGTTTGCAGAATTTGTAGTAAAGGTTTATGGTCTGTTTCAAAAATTAGGTTAGGAACTCCTGAAATAAAATCATAAAAATATTCTGCTGCCCATGTAAGTGCAAGAGCTTCTTTCTCAATCTGAGCGTATCGTGTTTCAGCTGAGTTCAGAAGCCTAGATGTAAAAGCCACTATTTCCCGAGTATGATCTACATTTTCTTGAAATAGACATGCACCTATACCAAAACAACTTGAGTCTGCACTAACAATTATGGTTTTATTAGCATCAAAAAACGCTAGATTTGGAGGGCTCTCTAACTTTTGTTTTAAAGTGCTGAAAGCTTTATCTTGTGCTGGACCCCACAAAAAGTTAATATTTTTTTTTAGTAAGTGTGTTAATGGTTCAAGAATCTCAGATTTATTATGAATGTATTTTGCAGCAAAATTAATCATACCCAGCCATCTTGACAGCTCAGTCTTATTTTTTGGTTCAGGAAAATCACGGATAGCTTTAACCCTATCTGGATCAATTAATATCCCTTGCTCAGAGACCATATGACCCAAGTATTTAGCTGTTTTTGTTGCTATAGAGCATTTGTTTTTATTTAGTGTAATACCTTCCTTATGAAGTTTTGTTAGGACTGTGTTCAAAATATTGTCATGTTCCTCTATTGTCCTTGCATGAATAAGAATGTCATCTATATGGACAACACAGCCTTCAATGCCAGTTAAGATTTTTGAAAATCTCATAGTAAAATACTCTGGGGCACAAGATATACCAAATGGAAGCCTTTTAAAGAAAAATCTGCCAAAAGGTGTTATAAAAGTTGTTAACAACTGACTTTCCTTATTCAATTTTATTTGGTAAAACCCACTTGTGGTATCCAATTTTGAGAAGAATTTAGACCCTTTCAACTGTGCTAGTGTATGAGATATTTTCCCGAGAGGAAAATGTGACCGTAACACGTTTTCATTAAGTTTAGTATAGTCACCACAAAGCCGTACACAATCTCCCTTGTCCACACAAACAATTGGGCTGACCCAAGAAGTAGGATCTTCAATGGGTTCAATTATCCCTAATTTTAGCAATCTATCAATTTCAATTCTTAATTTTGGTAACAGAGGTAAAGGAACAGTTCTGGGAACGCTCTGTACATAAGGTTTAGCATCTGGCTTAATTCTAATTGACATTTCCATTTTAAATTCACCTATATCACTAAAAATACCAGGAAATGTTTTAGCAACAGACTCTAAATTAAATTTTGAAAACATATTAGTACTCTCAGATTGATTACAATGAACAACACTGCAACTGATTTGATTTACCTGTTTAAGCTTACAATTAGAAAAATTTAGAACATTAAACTTAATGATTGATTCTCTGCTTAATATAGGTTGTCTCAACTTCCTAATACAATATATTGTTTCATCATTTGTAAAACCGTCATAAGTAAATTTTATATGTAGCTTACCCACTGTGTCCAATTTATGATCGTCCGCTGCACCAATTGCATCACATGCCACAATTTTACCCACATATTCTGGAGGTAATTTTTCATAGGGAAAGCAGTTAACATCTGCTCCTGTATCCACAAAAAAAGGTACCTTAAATTTGTCATCCAATAAGATGTCTACATACCAACGATCCTTCTTGTCTAGGTACACTTGGCCAATAAAGGAATCTGTATGTACCACTTGATTTACTGAATCCCTTCCTTCGTCATCTGTACTACTGCTACTGGTGGACCTTGAACACTTAACAGCTCTGACAGCTTTCTTCCTGCACATCACACTCCAATGACCTCTACGTGAACAAGATCTGCATTCAGAGAACTTGGCTGGACATTTCTCCCTATTTTTACATGTAGGTATGCCACAGTATCCACATCTGTAACCTTCCTTAACTTTCTCATGAGTTGTTTCTTGTTTAGCAAAACTCTTACCTTGATGTCTTTTATCACTACGCTCCCTGTAGTCCTGTTTAACTGCACTAACTGACTGCTCCTGTCTCATAATTCTATTTTGACTATCTTGAAGTTCAGCTTGGCGTGCTATTTGTATTGCCTTCTCTAGTGTCAAACCATCATTTAGTTGCATTCTTTCGCTCACCTTTTTATCAGCTATTCCGATAACTATCCTGTCACGAATTAACTCATCTTTAAGAGCTCCATAGCTACAGTGCTCTGCAAGAGTATGTAGACTTGAAATAAAGTTTCCCACAGGTTCTCCTGGCCTTTGTACCCTTGAATTAAATTGAAATCTCTCAAAGATTGTATTTCTTCGGGGAATAAAATGATTGTCGAAAATCTGCATTACATCTTGAAAGGATGCATTCTCCACTGGTTGATTTTGAAGTAAAATATCTTCTGCTTCATTTCCCATTAAATACAACAGTAGGTCTAATTTATCCTTGTCAGATTTTTGTCCAAATCCACTTACAGACATATATCTCTCTACTCTTTTCTTCCATTGGGGCCATGTCTGGGGCTGTGTAAAATCAAATTCGCTTGGAGCCGAAATGTTCGCAAACACTTCTTTATTTATTTGGATAGGTGCATCCATTTTAAGGATTTTAGGTCCCCTCTGATTTATAGGTTATGCATAAGATTTGCACTGTTGTCACGTTCGACCACTCTTTGCTTGTTTAATGTTAACAAAACAAAGCACCAGCTGCCACCATGTCGTGTTATCAAAGAGGGGTTACAAATAATAATCGTTACTTCACAACATCAGTTTATTCTCAACCCTCAAACATACATGCTTGCCCGAGCTTCGGCTACGTTCACATGACATCCCTGTCATCTGTGTTGCCTAACTCCGGCGCCTATATCTTAATCTAAGCTAACAACACAGTTGTCCCATTGGCCTTTATTCCTGTTGTTTCCCTATAGTAAGCTCAGTAGCTTAGTAAGTAGTAATCTCATATTTTTCCTCATAGTAAAAGTTTGTTTTGCCTCTCTTATCATTTTTCTGATTTCATTGTTAATGATTTTGTAATTGTGACTGTATTTGTTCTTGGCTTGTATTCTTTAGTCCATCCTGTCGAGTATTTCGTCGGTCATTCAGTTGTCTCTCTTTCTTATCGATTATTTTAATATGGCTTTGCATGGAACGAGGAGGCAGTTTTTTAATGTTTCCCATTGTTGGTTTATCTCGTAGGTGTTAGTATCTAATTTATTAAAGTTTTCGTTTATTTTCTGTTGGAGTTTGTTTTTTATATTAGCTTCTTTCGGTTTTCTAACATCTAATTTTAGAGTTCTCTAATACGTTTAAGCTTAAGCGTGACATTGGCGATTAGCATGACAACTACCGTGATTTCCCTGTTCTTTGTCATTTTCAGTGCATCTTCAATTTCCTGATAGAATGTTTCTACTTCATCTTATGTTGCATCCGTCGTTGGCGCATATAGTTGGATCAAATTTAGTTTTGTGTGTGATGTCCTTATTTGTAGTAGCATCACTCTTTCTGAGATTGGGACATACCGATAGACAATGTACCTACCACTGATACTGCAAGTAGACCTAACCAGTTTTCAATGCTATTGCAGAAAGTTTCTTAGGAAATTTTGGTATAATAACTTATAGCATTAATTAAAAACTACTTACAATATACAAGCTTTAATAAATGGTTATAGCGTTTAATTTACTGACTAATAACTGGTGTTCTGTGTGTTTAGACTATGTTAAAATGGAGACACGCCAAACTTCTGCCTGTCATAATATTTTGACAACTTTATAAATTTTAGTCAGCACCAGTTTTATTAGTTTGATGGGAATGTTAAATTAATTATCCATGGACTAATAAAATACACTTTTTAGTACGTTATAAACTTATTTAAAATCAATAAAAGTATTGAAGGTGTCGACATCAAAATTCTTGTTGGTATCAGTGTTGTAGATCGATTAAGTACAACCACTTTAATATACGCCAAAAACATGATCTGCATGTGCACTTTAACCTTATGGGACCATAAAAGACCTAATAAAAATAGGTTGATTTCTAAAATAAATATGAATGTGATTGTTCCCTATAAACTGCAGCTGCTTCTAGTGGATATTCGAATGAATCCCCGCCAAAATCAATTTCATGGTATAAAATAGGTCATAAAAGAATTCTTCAAAAAAAACTGCTGCCTGCCCTCAAATCCCACATTAAAAATCCCGTTATTCCCAGTTTCTCCTCATTATTTTGAAAACCTTGACAGACGAATAATTCCGTACACGCACGATAAACTCTTTTCTTCGTTCTAGTTAGAGATGTAACTAAGCAAGTAAATTTTAAGAACAGTTCTTGTTCCTTATTGCAAACCTTTCCCTTTCCCTTGTTCTAATAATTAGCTTTGACTTAATTTTTAATCTCTTTCATTGATTTTAATCATCATTTTAATCTCTTTCATTTCGACTGCTCACAATATTTATGTTTATGATGTTTATTGATGTTAATGTACAAGTTTTACTTCCTTATATTATAGTATAAACAAAGTTGTAAATAATAATTATAGTGATCATAATATTACACTAAAGCGTAGGGGAATTTATGATATTGCATGTTTATTATAGTTTCATATTATTCTACCAAATGATAGGATTAATCGCAAATTTATGCAACTCAAACAACACTGATTTGAATTTAGATAATTTTTGAAGGGCTATTGAATGATTGTATTTTTATGGATCTTTAAAACGCACCGATTTTTTTGCAAATTAGTCGGGAGGTAATAGATCTATAATATGATATGTACCTAATTTATGGCAAAGCCAGTGGAAAATTCAATAGACCTAATGGCATATCGAATACGGAAACTAGTTGTTATACTGTATATATTTTATTTTAGACAAAAAAATTACATATAAAAAAATATGCCCTTAAAAACGATAAATGTTTATTTTTACGGGTTTAGTGCTAAATATTAAAAAGGTAATTCCAGAATATCAGGAAAACAAAGAGAATCTAAACTATAAATACTAATATACAAATTGTAAACATATAAGGGAATTGCTAGCTCAGACATAAAGAAAAGTAGATTTCACGTTACTGTTACTACATACCGGTTCCCTTTTGTCGGCACCACCTCTACATCGTCACTTCGTTCTGGCCAGTCGCCATTGAGCAGCCATTTTGGTGTGTAAGGAGTGCTCAAGTACCAAAAATCAGTGATCTAAATAATTGTTTTCGGAAAGAAAAGTATCAAAACTGCTAGTTAGTGACCCATATGGCTTGTTTAAATACATTGAAACAAGAGATAAGGACATTAGAATCGGTTTTTACAAAAAATCATGAACGGTTTCAGATCATCTCGGCCAGTGTTGACGAATTGACATGTAGGTTTATTGGAAAGAATGCTGTAGAATACACGATCCATGCGAATATTACGGTAAGTGAAATTTGCTGCTTTCGTAATTTAACCTTAGCATGTCTGTCTGTAGGTCTTCAGACCTCGAATTTCACTGGGTAGGCCTTCCAACAAAGGATTTATTTTTCTTGTTTTTTTGACGTTTATCATATGTACTTATACAGCTGTTTTGTCACTTTTAATGTCACTCTTTCTAAATAATTGCTAAAGATATTATACAAAACTCCACAATAAATAGGTTTTTTAATGTTAATTAAATATAATTTTTAAAAATTATTCCCTAGCCATTCGATCTTATTCCGAAAAAAAAAATAATAATCTGGGGATGAATTATTTATTGTTTAAATTAAAATTTTTGGGTCGTCTGTTTCAATTGTATTTACTTTGTTCTTCCAGATAATTTCATCATTATTGTTTTCTAATTGATCCTATAGACTTTCCTATGCTTCTTGTTTAATTCCGTCTGAATGGGAACAATACATATTTTGCTATTTGAGAATTTTGTTTTCTTGTCTTCTTTATTTCTTTTAGTTTGTTTCGCCTATATATTTGACAGTTAAATCTTCTATTCCAATATATCTAATTTTAATCCTTTAACGTCATCTCGATCATACCGCTGCTTTAATTACATTTTTACTGGGAGAATATATTGTCAGTCATTATTGTTTCTATTTTTGCTCCAGCTTTATAGCTATGAAAAAAAATATAATTGGAATAGGCTATGAAATGTTATGAATATACTCGATCAATAAAAGTTTGGTTATAGAGGTATATTTAAAAAAAAATGAGAAAATCAAGTAAAAAATGTCATTGAACACAGCATAAGCAAAATTTATGGAATATTATTTCCCTATCCTGTAAAAGCAACTATTTAATTCAATATCAACAAAAAAAATTAGATATCATTTTTTTAAGGCACACTTACTGTGGTGTGAGATACTTAACATTATTTTTCATATATTCAGTTCCTAATCATTCAGTTGATAGTGAAGAATTACAAAATAGGTGTTACTAATGATTGTGTAAACTCTACAAAACAATAATATGCCCAGTCCTAACAAATGGTTTATAAACCTGGACAAAAAGCAATGAAAACATGTTTAGAAAGAAAAATACTAAGGCGAATCTATGGAGCAGTAAATGAAAATGGTGTGGAAAATGGAAAAGACAATACAACTTTGAACTCTATAGAATATACCAGGAACCAGATATGATAAAACACATTAAGATAGGACGTCTGAGGTGGCTAGGCCATGTAATGCTAATGGAGCAAACCTACCCAGCTAGAAAAACGCTCCTTGATAGACCTACTGGTCAAAGACGAAGAGGAAGACCCAGAACAAGATTCCTAGATAATATAGACCAAGATATGAGAAACATGGAAATATGTGCTTGGCAGAGGAAGGTGATGGATAGGAACAACTGGAAAAAAGTTCTAGGGGAGGCTAGGACCCACACAGGGTTGTAAAGCCAAAATGATGATGAATGATGGTGTAAAAGCACATCTCCAGAAACAAAAAAGATTCAATGTTCTATACTTTTTTAATGATAACATAATAAACACTAACACTTGGATGCTCCAACTACATATTGACATATGGAAACATGTAACATTTTTGTATAGTTCTATATAAAAAGTTCAATTATTCAATCAACATCAATTACCAATGTGGAAAATTGAGTTAGAATTCACCTAACAGAAAAGTGTGAAGCTGACACTCACTAGAAATGTTGCACAATTTTGTTTTTTGCAAATAAAAGAATGTTTTTATGACTTTAATGGAGACTTTTAACAATTTGTATAGTTTTATGTAATGTTTGATTCTAATTTTACTATTAAAAGAATTATTAGTTTTCATTTTGATATTTATAACATTTGTAATAAGATATGAAATAATAGATTGGTAAAAAAAGTACTGAAACTGTTACATATAGAGATTAAATTTAATAATTTCTGAATTTAATAATTTTTGAAAACTATATCTGGCTTGGACATATGAATTGTCAAACTGTATTTAAATAACTTGTTTTAAATTTGATTAACATGTTTTCTTGATGACAAATTTTTGACAGAATGGACACAATTATAAAAATAATACTTATGATGTTTCAAAATAATAGCAAAATATATTTAATTCCTCAGATCTAAATCAGAATATCCACAGTTTCATGGTCAGTTACAATAGATATGAATACAGTAAAATACCATGAGTGATTACACAATTTACAATTCCAACATCATTGAATATCCGGTCAGTTGACAAGTAAAACTCACTAAATACAAAAATGATCAAAATTGACATTTTATCACCAAATGCATTAATGGTTTATTAAGATCTTTGCCTGAAAAAAGGCACTAGCTACAAACATCGTTTCAACACAGACTTTCAATTTGAAACATTTCGTTATTTACAAATTTTAATAAGATCCAGGCAGGTAAAAGTCATTATTGCATGCTATTTTGTGGATTATGTTAGTTCAGTTAGTTGACTTAATAAGTGAAAATTTGTTTAAAACTCATTTACATTCCTTCCTTATTGAGTGTACCTTCAGATAAGAAGAAGACACAAGAAAATTGACTCAATACATCAATTAATGTATTCAGCACAAGTTTCCTTAAACTACTTTCATCAATCTTTTTTTACAACATATATTCATATTTATAAAGTATTGATTTAAAAAGTACCTTATGGTTTATTATCAAATTCATATTAAAGAAACTGGTACTTTGTTAGTACATGTCATATACTGTATTCTGCACTGACATTTTTGGATCCCTCAGACAGATTGTCTCTCTTGTTTTTCAGATGAGGCCTACTTTTTTCTGGTTTTGAAAGAATATGATTATTTTCTTTCCTTTTTATAATAGTACAAATTGTCTGTTGTGATATTTTTAATGCAGTAGGCTACACTCTTAAATATAGAGTTGTTCAATAATATGTGTTTTGATAAAGGAACACACACTTTTATATGTTACTCCATATAACCCCTAAAAAAATATTTCATATCACTGTTGACATGGTTTTACCATATTTAATTGAACTTAAGATGAACTTAAATGGCGATTAAACAAATAATTTATAAGTTATATATACTACAGAATATTATAAATATATTATATGAGCGCATCCTTAAGAAATTAGCATAATAGTTTGTTTAAAAAGTTTTTATTTTGCAATGAATTTGGATATTTTAATAGTTATGATATTATAGATTTGTGTATGCCATCTATATAGGCAACCGAAAGATACACTAACAGAATAGATTAAGATGAGTAAATTTGTTATATTGGGACATTTTGTGAATAAAAGTGATATGGGACAGTGAATCCAGGAGAAATTGAACAGAAAATGGACATTTGAAATAATAATTATGGATTAAAAATAGTGTTATTTTACAATTTTAAGATGTTTAATTTTATATAATATATATATTATATAAGTATATATTATATAAGTTTACATTCTGATCTGAAAAGCCTAAATTTCCATAAAATTCTCAATAGGAAAGTAAAGAATTATCTAAGAAAGAATTGAACCTCTTTTCGTAGGAGAATATTCGCAAACATTGAAATATCTACAAAATAAAAGAACCTAACTCTCTTTTGTTCGAGAATATTCGTGTACATTGAAAATATGTATAAATACGCTGTCACTTCAAGCGTAGAGAGAGTATTAGGTCAAGATTAAAATTTTATATTATTTGAGAGATTGGAGATTGGAAGAGAAAAAAAGATTATTAGAAAGAAGATTAAGTATGGAGGAGTCCAACTGTAACAATTCATTTTTGGAAAAGTCAAGTTTTTTGTTAAATTTTCAAGGACAAAATACATAAATTATTAATAGTTAAAAGTTAATCAAGTAAAGAAGAAAGAATATTTTACCTATTTATAAATGTTAATAAGAAGAAAAATATTTTGAAATGGTGGAAGCTGCTAATTGAAACATTGTGGTCTATTTGGGAAAGCGATTTCATAAAAAGAATGATAACCAGTCATAAAACTAATACATAATAACTAATTCTTTGAGAACCACTACAAAAACCCTATATATGTTATTTAGAATACAAACAAAATATCATAGCAATATATATTATATATATATAAACTGTATTTCTTGAGCTTTATGCTAGCTAATTTTTGAATTTCGTCAAATGTTTCTAGTCTTTGAAACATTAGTGTTTGATAAATACATCCAATGTATTTTTGTATTTTCTACTAAGTATTTGTAAAGGACAGCTATTGTTAAGATCCTTTTAATTGTCCAATAATCATAAAAAAATACTCAGTAATACATGATCATCAGATTTCTTTGCCTTTATATCTATGTAAAATCAGCTTCACTAATTGCATTTCTCCATAAGTTTTTATCTTAGGTACTTAATACCTTGAGATACTTTTAATCTAGTAGTATTCCACCATAGTTTTTTCGTTGGTTTTCTCCCCCTATGCTTTCCAGGAATTTCCATCCTTTGTATTGGAGGATTATCATTTAGATGTTAAATGTGCCTTAATTATGCTGCATCATTTTGAATTTATTGGTGTCAAATTTCTCATTGTTTGTATTTCTAAACCTAATTACTTAAAACTATTTCTTTTTACAATAATTTTTTCATCCAAATAACACCTTATTTACAGTAGTAACTCTTATTGTTAATGTATGTTCTAGATATGTACTTTGCTTTTGTCCTACTTAACTTTTAAACCTTTTTCTTTAAAATTATATTGCCTTTTTTTACTCTTTGTTATTATTCCCTTTAAATACTCCATACCACTTTCACTTCCAATATTCTATACCAAGACTACATCAGCTTACATTAAGCAGAAACAAATTTCACTTTACAATTTCTAGGTTACCTGATCCAACTAATGAATAAATGAGAATAAATAAGGGCTAAGTACTGAGCCCTGATTAGCCCTACTTTCACATGAAATTTATCAGTCTCTCCCACATCTTTGCTAATACCAGGTATTACTTCATTATACAGATTTCCATAATCTTCTCATATTCATCAGGAACTTATTTCTTATAACACATCATATCCATACTCCTATCATATTCTTTCTATCTTTCTGATTACATTTCTCAATGTAATTCTAATTATATATTTATCATGTTTATTGTTAATGATGCACTTTAATCTCTACACTATTTTAAACAAAAATTAAAAATTATTCATAGTTTATGCATTAACCATTATCTTACAAATGGGTATGTAATTTGTGATTAATGTACAAAGATGGCTGTCAATCATGCCGTGACTTTTTGACATCATAATAGCTTGATTTGATATCACTTCCTGATTTTCCAACTCAGTTGTCTGGTGACTTTGGCTTGCCCCATATAGGCTCAAAAAAGTTTATTTAACATATGAAAACTAAAGATTGTTATACTTACTGCATTGTAAGAAGCTTTTTGCATAAAAAATTGTAATCATTTTTTTGTTACTTTATAATGAAAATTTTTGTTACTTTATAATTTACCAATTACACTATAATAGAGGTTTTACACGCAATTGTAAGATTTTCTTCTTTTATTTGTTAGCTCTAATATCTTAATGACATTTGAATTTGGTAAAAACTATATCAGTGATATTTGTCATTCAGCAATACATCTAAAGCTACACAAGCTAACATTATAAATTGCAGAAATGCCAAGGTAACACACATTAGTGTTTTTTTTTAATTATATAAATAATATAAATTATATGAAACATTGCAGTTGTTTGTTAAAAATAAGAAGTTATAAATACACTATTTTTATGTAGTTAAAAAAGAATGACAGTTCATATTAATTAAGTGATAGGACCTATAAGTTCTATTCCTTGAGTCCTTAAAATGTTTTACAATTATATAGAACATAAATATGTATGAAATGAGCTTCAATTGCAAATAAATATAAAAATTTTAAATTTTTATGTTTTCCTAATTGTAATTTGTCAACAGTTTATATGTTACTACTATAAATTTTTTATAATAATTGTAATTTGTGCGAATATTAAAAAAAAATTCAACCCTCACCTACAAGTTGTAGTCCGTGTGACACACAACTTCTGTGAGAAACTGGGTTTATTTATATATCATATAGAATATGTAAATTTATATTGTAACACATTTTTTGTTATAAATAAACTCTATTATTATTATTAGATATATATTCTCATGCAGAAACTTTTATATTTTATTTCAATCTATGATTATGTAGAAAAAATACAAGAATATACAACATTACCAAATCTTCATTGTAATGTAGAATAAACCTATAACAGATAACATCCAAAAAAGGAATTATTGTAATTTTAATACTTTGTGTACAGTTTAACCAGTTCTTTTTTGTACTATGCTTTGTGTTTAAGTTAGCATTAATATTTAACCCCTTATCAAGCAAAAAGTTATTTTCCCTTCTATAATCTAGAAAAATCTACCACTACACGTAAAATATAAAATAACTACTTCATGAAAACAATGAATACATTGTTAGTTTTGTAAATTTGTAATACAAACGCATCATATCAAGAGTGGCTCTACCATTCGGCTATAAGGCTTTGCTCAAAAGAAGCATACCTGCATACACTAAATTATTTTCTTAAAAACTTCGAAGTCTCTAGAATTTTATTAATCATATCACAAATTGAATTTTTGATTTCTTTATAATACTGTTCTAAAGAGATTGAAAACATATTTAAAGCTAGTTTGGTTACTGGTCAAAAATTAGGGCTACCAGCTGTTAAAAACGCGAGTTAGCAAGATAAACTAAACTAATTAAAATTAGTTTAAATATAAGGAGACGGAACAAACGCTACTATAAAATGCCGATGTACCACCCAGTATTTTTTTCCAACTGGATGGCAGATTGACAATTTTTTTGGCATTTCACTTTTAACCATTTAAAAAAACAAAGAATAAATATAAAGATTTTTTTTTTCAAATTCAGATTTTTCTGCTCTTTGACTATTATACATATTACACATTGTTATTTTATGATTTAATATACAGTGGCTACTCGAATTTCTTTCACATTTATACCGCCACTATTTTCGATGGGCGGTAGAAATATGGAGGCAACTTTTACATACTATGTTCACTTTTTATTCTTATCATGTCTTTACTCTGCACTTTATATTTATACTTAGGATAGATAATTGACTGTTGTTTTTATTTTTAATACAGGAAGTCCTTCTTGGTGATTGTGGTGTGTTACAATTTTAATCCCAACACTACCACAAGATAAGTGTACAATATTATATAATCATTGTATTTTTATTTTAAATATCCTGCAATCATATCATATTATGGATTTTGAACAGGACTCTGGGAACTGTTGGTTAACATTTATATTAATATTCAAATTAAAGTTCCATAAACAATTAAAGTAGTGTTGGTGGGAGTGACTTTAGTGAGAAATTCACTTATCTTTGGTCTATTCCTGATTTTTTTATTCTTTTCCAACTTTGATTAGTAAATCCACTTATATTAATATTAGTGTTTTTTTACATTAAAAAACAATTTTTTGGAAGCATAGTTTTCTTATCATGGGCTGCGGACGGAATGGATTGATCGGTACACTGGATCGCGCATAGGTGTGAAAAAATAAAAGCAAAAGAAACGCAATGTAATTACACATCACGCGACGCATACAACGTGAAGTAGCAAACGCAGTCACATGCGTTTTTCTTAATAAAATAATTGAATGGAATAGAACCGAATTGCATTGTATTAAAAACCATCGCTCTGTGCGTAGAGGAGAAGTTATGCTTCCGCTCTTCGATAAATCCCGGAGTGCCCCACCCCTTTTTCTTCTTCTTTTTTATATAGACGTGACACTGTCTGTTTTTTCAATGTGCCTCCAGTAAGTTGTCATTCCATCGTTTTCGTGGTCTTCCTACTGATCGTCTTCCTATTGGGGAACCGTCTCTTGCCGTCTTTACTACTCTATTTGTTGTGATTCGGCTTATATGATCGTTCCATTCTACTCTTCTATTTCTTACCCAGTTTTTTATGTTCTGCGCCTTGCATCTATGTCGTATATCTGTACTAGCTCTGTCCCATAGTGTCTTGCCATCAATTTTTCCAAGTGTTTTCATCTCTGCTGTTTCTAACATCCTTTTTGTCCTCTCTGTGTCAGGTCTTGTTTCTGCTGCGTATCTCATTATTGGTCTGATGACTGTTTTGTAAATTCTGCCTTTCGTTTCTTTCCAGTTATTATTATTTCATCCATAATCAGGTTGAACAATGAAGAGGACTCAAGGAATCTCCCTGTCTTATCCCATTGCCAGCTTCAATAGGGTCGGTTAGTACTTTTTCTACTTTTAAGAGGATTAAGAAAAAGTTCAATTAAACAAAAGATTATTGTGAAAATAGGTCATATCAAGAGTTTGAATTGATGGTCTCAAAGTTTTTTTATGCTAAGGAACAATTACATATTTTGATTTAATATGAAACATGGTCAGTGTAATTCCAATATCTTGAAAAACTGAAAACGAAATTTTTCATAATGACATTAAACATTACTAATGATATAAAATCAGAAATTGGTTCTGAATACAGAAGCAAAATTTCATCGAGTTTTCTAATGCGAGCTAAGTGCAAGTTTTCTAATGCGAGCTAAGTGCAATTTTTCTAATGCAAAAATAATTTTTTTTTAAATTCTGAAATAAAAATTGTAAATGGTTTTTAAATGTAAATGTTTTAATTGACGCTAAATGAAAACTTTATAGTGCAGACACATTGGCCTCGGTCAAGGAGGTATCAGCCATGTTTACACTTTCTGTGGTTACTCTCGTGTACTGTGTTATTGTTGATTATTATGATGTCTCACTGACATGTTTTTGCTTCACTATTGTTGGTATTATTAATATCTTTTTTCAGTATCTAAATGTTTCAATGATTGGTATTTTGGAAGCGAATTCTGATGTAGAAGTCAAAAAGTGAATGTATAGTAAACTTTAAAAGTCAGTAATTAAAAATAGCTTATTACAAATTTGTAACTTTTTATCCTAGATATTCTGATTTTCTAATATTTACTTAGTAGATGAGAATTGAGAATACCGTATATTTTTAGTTTTAGTGTAATTTTTTTTTATCTTTATGTAGTTCACCACAAATGTTTTTCGCTTCTTCCAGCTTGTTTGTTTCCAGAATAACGTGAAAATTCATTGCTTTTTGACGTGTCTGAACATCGTCGATTTTTTCCTTTGGTCGCATTGTTCTTAGACACCTGGTGCAACAAACTTTCGACTTGCTCTTTAATAACCCTGGACTTCTAGGTTATCACCTATTTTGTCCATCATATATTCTTCACCCTCACCATAGCCTCATTTTTTTTATGTTAAACTGTATTTTCACTCAACAATGTCCATAGGTTCTTTTAAATATTAAATCAAGTAAAGCTTAAATGAATCAAATGAATGAATTGAAGCATTTCCGCTAATTAGCTTCCTGAGCAACAATAATACTCGAATAAACGTTATCTATCTCAAATTATCAATATCAGAGGCATTTTAAAAAAATTTAATTCTTTGATATCATCACCATAATGTAATATAAAAAATAGCAGCTGCATTATCTTACACTTGTACAACACTTCATACACTTTTATTAAGCAAACATAACTGTAATCTATATGTAAATGTGTAATTTCGCTAATTTTAGTGATTTTGCACTGTTATTCATTATCTCTTAATAATTATCTTCTATATGTTGAAGATATAAAAAATACGGCAGGGGACGATTGCGCCAATGGTACCTAATGTAATCCGTTCTCGATAAAGAGTCCTTTAAACTATGGGCACGATTGCGCCGACAACATATTTTGAATCCTTACAGCACGATAATTATTAGGTACTTACAGCTTTAATCTAATTATTTAGATGTACAGTTGCGGTCACGGAATAGTTTACACCTTACTTTTTATATTGTAATACTGTAAAATTGCAGTGTCGTACGGATTTGATAAATGTCAAAGTCAAAAAATTTCAAAACGTCAATGCTTTCGCGAGTGTTCAACAATAAAATAAAAGTATATTAAACTCTTCCAAAATGGTTAGAATACATTTGAATTATGCGCAAAAAGCAAGAGCAATTGCCAAACTCGAAGAAGGTTGGTCACTAAGGCAAGTTACTGCTGATTTGAACGTGAGTCATATGTGCATATGGAAGATTAAACAAAGATGGGATAATTTTCACTCTATAGCACGGTTGGGCGGTTCAGGAGGGCAGAAGATTTCCACAGATCAACAGGATGAGATGTTAGTAGATTATTTGAGAGAATCTCCTTTTGCCACAGCTCAAAAGGCAAGAGAAGAGGCAGCGTTTCCAGGCAGTATTCGCACTGCACGTCGAAGAATTAAAGCAAGTGGACTGCTAAATTGTGTAGCTGCACGGAAACCTTTTTTGACTGAGGATCACAAGAGGAGACGAGTTGAATTTTGTAATGAATTTATAAACCGCGATGAGAATTTTTGGTCTAGGGTTGTATTTTCCGATGAAAAAGTATTTCAGTCGTATAATAATGGTCGAATAAGAGTTTATAGGCCGAGAAATCATAGGTATGATGAACAGTATACGCATCATTTAAGAAATAGTGGAGGATTCTCTGTCAACGTATGGGGATGGATAAGTGGCCGAAGGCCCGGGCGTTTGTTATCATGTAGAGGAGAAGTTAACAGGATTATATTACAAACATATTATTGAGCACACAATGTTGCCATCGGTGATCCAGAGATTCCCCAACAACGACTTTATCTTCCAACATGACAATTGCCCGATGCATACGAGTAGAATTGTTCGAGAATGGCTAGAAGAAACTGATGTTAATGTTCTTCCGTGGCCTTCCCGTAGTGCAGACTTTAACCCCGTCGAAAATGTGTGGGCAGAGTTAACAAAAAAACTAAATGAAAGAAACCTTAGACCACGGAATAGAATTGAATTATGGGAAGCAATTGAGCAGGCATGGGAAGAGCTTGTTAACTATAACATGAGGGGATTGGTGCTATCTATGAACAGAAGACTGCAAAATTGTATTGACAAGAATGGGGCTTCCACCAAATATTAATTATTATTTATCATTGTTTATCGTTATTTAATACAAAATAGTTTTAAATAAAATGCATGTTAAAAAAAAAGACTTCTTTATTTTCGTTATTAAGATCATAATCCATTTTATTCAAAAAACTGTTTTCTATATTTTTCATTTTGTAAAATATTTTGATATTTTAATTTTAATCTACCTATTCTAGCCAGTACACCACTGGCAACGTCACTTTGACGTAAAAGGTGCGTTTAAACGAAGTAAAAATTTAAAAAATGGGCTCCTAGATACGTGAACCTGTAAACTATTCCGTGACCGCAACTGTACATATCTCAAACAATAGTAGAAAATGTTCTATATATACAGGGTGTTTCATTAATAATTGGAAATATTTTAACTGTCGATTCCTGGGCTCAAAATATTAAGATTTAACCCAAATCACTTAAATAAAATGTGGCTCCTTACTGGGTTACAAGATGTTTTATTTAACAACTATTAGTACCTTTAAAACTATTTGACACATCCTTGTAATGCTGTCAGGAATACTACGGCACTTTAGACCAGAGTGGGGTCCTTCCACTTTTTACTGTCCTTCACTTGTAATTTCCAGTCTCTTGTTCCCATTTCTTCTATTTCGGTTCGAACGGCCTCAAACCACTTCCTTCGTGGTCTCCCTCTTCTTTTCTTCTCTTGTTTTCCTGCTTGTTCTCTTAGGATGATTCTTTCTTTTGGCATTTGTAAAACATATTCCAACCATCTAACTCTCTGTGCTCTGATTTTATCCGTTATTTTGGGTTTCTTATAGATCTTCATTAGCTCCTGGTTTGTTCTTCTGTCCCATTGCCCATTAGCCTGCTTTATCCCACCAAAAACTTTTCTCAGGTTTTTGCTCTCCAAAATCTGTAACTTTTTTTTTCTTTTTTTGATTCATTGTCCAAGTTTCACATGCATACAATACTGTTGGTCCTCCTATTGTTTCGTAAGTTCGAATCTTGTCTACCTTGGACACGTTTTTTGCCTTTAACAGTGCGTTTATGGATGCTATTGCTTTGCTGCCTTTCAACAATCGCTTATCTATTTTTCTCTTTTCGCCTCTTCTATTTGTAACTGTTACTCCAACGTACTCAGATTATTTTTCCTTCTCAAATTTATACCTGCCTCATTCGTTCTTAGAGTGATCCATTTATTTTCTTCTGCATTCCCCATCCCCTCATTTCTCCTGTATAAATATACATTTGAAAACTTCAGGGGGCATAAATCTATGATTGATTTTACAGTCACTTTAGAACAACCCACCCAAAGCAAATTCTAGGTATCCAAACTTTAAACTCAGCAGACGGAGGGAGTGAACACAAACTAGTACTAGCAAAGATAAGAATGAAAATAACAAATCCAAATATTATGTTATGCAGACAACGCTGCATTAAACGCCGAGACAGAAGACGAGCTCCAAAGATTAACACACATCTTTAATACAACGGCCAAGAAATACAATATGATAATATCAGCAGAAAAATCATATGTATGACAACATGTAAATACCCACTACGGTGTAAAATCGAAATTGATGGGAAAATAATAAAGCAGGAAACAAGGTTTAGATATCTGGGAATAGATATACATAACTAGTTACGAAGATGTTGAATAAGAAGTACGACAACAAAGCTTAAAAGCAAGTAAAGCGGCGGGATCTCTTAATGAAACAATCTGGAAGAACAAACACCTAAGACAAGACACAAAAACAAGAATTTATAAAGCAGCAATTAGACCTATTTTAACATACACGGCGGAGACAAGACCTGACATGTCTAAAGCTCGGTACACATATACGAGCCAAACGGTATACATACGGTATGCGAACGCTATATTCCTTAATGTGTACGGCAGAAAAAACCGCTTGCGTACTATATCATCGTGACTCGTCGCGAACCAAATTGTTGCGGTTTATTCCACAAGTTCAAAAGAAGCTCGTCTTTCAATTTGGACGGCGCTACTAGACGCAGCGAACATTATTATTGTCTCATCAAATCGACATGTGTGAATGACGTGTTTCCTTCCTAGAGAAACGTGAGAAAACAGTAAACTGATTATTGTATAATATATTTTTATTTTTTTTAACAACAGAAACACGATAAATCAGTACCCAAATTATAAATAAAATGAATCATTTCGCACATGTGTGTTAGTTGTTGGTTTTATCGCTTTTCATAGATCGAGGTAAGTATGCGATCAGTACGAGGTAGATATAATATTTTCAAGGATCTGTACGCGTACGGTACGTATACCGTTTGGCTCGCATATATGTACGCGCCTTAAAACGAGACGACTACTAGAACCAACAGAGATGAAAAAATATCTTTCGTAAGATTTAAAAGGAATAAAGTTGCGTTTGATAAATTTTTAAGTGATTTTATAAACTCAAACCAAACTCAAAAAGTGTTGTGCAACATATAAATTTTAGGTAACATTTATAAAATCTATAGTATTGTTCTTGTCTATAATATATCTAGTGTATCTAGTTTTAGAGACCAGTATCTTAGAAAATAAGGTCATTCTACTACTTTAAGGTTATCGACACATAAACTTTCAAACATGAGATTTTTATTTTAAAACTGTATGAATTGAACTTCTATGTCATACTCCTTTTGTAAACATTACAATTCAATACCCTCTGTATCCTTTGTAAAATTTTAGAAATTCCAGCAGGTAGAAAAAACACAAAAGTTTTATTGACAATGTCTGCACGTTCAAGATGTCGATAACCTTTATGTCTCTCATAGTATATATTACCTGCGTAAGCGTTAAATGTATAGGGGTGTGTGAGAAAATACCAAATACATTCAGTTAAACGTAAATAGAAAATATGGAGTATCATTCAATCAAGTATCATTTCAAAATCGATTATTATACTCCACAGTCCATTAACCTAAAAAGTCAAATTTTTATTCAATACAGCAAGCTGTATCTTCGTACATTTTTATATTCGCAAAATCTGAAACAAAGGTGTTTTCTTTTGAGACGTCGTGAAAAGCGTCAGTTTGAAAATGATCATAAATATTATGATCAGCATTATATGTTGTACTTCTAATTGGACGATAATTAGTGGAAAAGACAGGCCGTTGTTGACGGACAAAAATTGTGCGGCATTAAACGGGTTTGACACATGTAATGTGAATTTCCTGACTGATTTTTAATTATTAAAGTATAATAGGCGGCTTCAAAAAAATATTCACAGCGATCTAGTTTTCGCAGGGATACTTCATACAAAGCATTAAAATCTAATACATATGTTTAATTGACAAAATACATGGGGTGTTTTTGCAATCAAACATTGTAGATTTACAACAAAATGTACAACTTTGCCGTATATTATTAAAACACATTATTAGGTCTATATCGAAAAATTATTCTATTAGGTCCGCTTGCCATTATGCTAAATTCAGTACTGAATTTAGCACTAAAAATATTGTATCTACAAATTAGGTGCGCGCGCCGATTCAGTACTAAAAATTAGAACATGTTCTAATTTCTTGTACTAAAAATGATCCAATATTAACTAAAACTGAGGTTATGTTACGTATGTTTATGTTTTGTTTTTAAATATGTGGAGTCAAAAGCAAATAGAAAATTTAATCGAACTATATAAAGCAAATCCTTGTTTATATGTGCCAAAACATCCATTATACAAAAATAGGAATGGGAGAGTAAAAGCTTTGGAAGAAATAAAGGCGGAATTGTACAAACTCCTGTTTGTTTTGTTTACTCTAATCATAAAACTATAAAACAAACTTCAGATAGGTTAGACTGTCAATACAAAATTGGTAGAGCGCATGCCTACAGGCTAATTAAAATCAAGATAGTTGCAAACACCAACATACATTTTTCATACTAAATCGACTCGCGCAACTAACTAATATTTTTAGCACTGAAATCAGTACTGAAATTAGCATAATGGCAAGCGGACCTTAGAGATGGAAGTTTTGCGATGGGAATCTTAAAATTGTACAATTCATTCGTCTTATGAGTTATAAGCCAGCCCAGCCCATCTTTTCTGTATTGTTCATTAACAAGACAATACTAACTTAAGATAGGATAGTTTTCGTTGGAAAATGTATAGATATACAAGTTTAGAACAATATTGAAGTGCAAAATTGGTTGCCTAAACATGGTCAAATTAACTGAGAACTTTATTCGTTAAAAGATATCACGGTAATCTACTTCTTCGGGGGTGTAAACGCCAAAAATTGAGTTAGTACAGTCTTCATTGGACGTGTCGATTTTGTCGCTTATATCTGAGATTACTGTGGTTTTAATGGAATTTTTGTACGCAAGGACCGTAGATAATTAGTCCTTCAATCCATAGATGGCGTAAGTCCATTTCCGAAAAAAAACTGACATAGGGTTTTTGCAAAGAACGCTTCAATTGTTTTCGCAGGCTATTTGTCTTATCCTGTTTGATTTTTTGGCAGTTATTTCATACTGTCCCATTATTTAGTGGTCACTAATTTTTACCTAGTTTGATGATCCTTCTAACATTAATAGGTTATATGGGTTATATAAAAAACACTAATTACGTTTTGTGATATATTATCATTTAAATTGCTTGTTTAGCATTATTATCAAATGATTAAAAATAAAAATAAATTAACGGCCAACCACCTGCATTTGTTATATATTTTAATTTGTTCCAATATAATAGTTGTTAAGGCTCGTATCACTTGAATTATGTGCTGTAATAATTTTCAGTTATTTTAATTAGTTGTATACTTCTAAGTATAAGTTAGTCATGTATTCATAATGCCATAATATTGTTATTTGTTCTGTCGCTATATCATATTAGATTCATACCTCTTGTCAAGTCATGTGTTAGTTTCATATCATAAAAAGTCCGTCGAGAAATGTGTTGTGATTAATAATCGATAAGTTTTGCCACAGTTTTAATAAACATAATTTTCAATTCTATGAATCACTTCATATAAAAAAATTTCAATCTTAACTATAGTTTATTTTTATGAACGAGAGAGTAATTAGCATAATTTTAACTGGTACTTCCGGCCACTCCATGGGCGTGCTCAAGATTAATTGAAAAATTACTTTGAATAATTGTAAAAAATAAATGAATTATTTCAGTAAGTGTTATGTGTATGTAAACAAAAGTGACCTCTTTTATCACACACTATATTAGAACTGACTGGCCTACATTAAAAAGGGTTTTAAAAAATTCACATTTTTTTTAATTTTTAAAAATTACAAAAGAGAAAAAGAGTTTTTAAAACCGTCTAAGGTATGTTAAATAGATGAATAAAAATATTAATATAAAACTTACAGCTACTTGTTACAAATCCAAATCAGATTCAGAAGATGAACTTTCAGAACCAAGATTTATAATAACTGGCTCGATCATTTTATCAGTAATATTGTCCAGCTTTCACATTTTTCCCTCTTCTTTAATAGTGTGATTTACTGCCTTTTCCCAGTTTTCAGGTTTTACAATATTTACGGCCTCCAAAAACAACTCTTTAACATTATGAATTTTAAAAGTGGTATTTTTTCTTGAAACTTCACTCTTTATCTGTGCCCATACCAGTTCAATCGGGTTTAATTCACAATGATATGGTGGGGATCTAAGTACTGTCATTCCACGATTTTTGGCAATTTCATCAATTTCGTATTTTTTAAATTTTTCTTTATGAAGGGCACACAACGAATAAAGTTCCTTTCTTATAGATCCATAATAGTATCTTGTAATGTATCTGTTCTTATAGAATTCATAATGATTTTTTGAACTGAAGGTTGTGGGCAGTCCTTCTATAAGTCTGGAGTGATAACTTGCATTATCCATTACTATTACACAGTTCTTAGGAAGAAGATCTATCATTTGTTCGAACCATTCTGAAAGACATCAGCGTTCATGTCTTCATGGTAGTCACCGGTACGAGTTGATTCAAAAGTTAATAAACCACCTTCAACAAAACCGTCTGAACTGCCAATGTGTACTATTATCAGCCTGCGTCCCTTTCCTGATGGTGGGTTTAAACCAGTAGATAAGTTATTTACAAAAGCGTGCCTTGACTTGTAACAGTTTCATCCTGCCAAAATTTATTTGGTGTATGACCCTCGTTGATCCATGTTTCATCAAGATAAAATATTTTTCTTTTTGGTTTCTCATTTCCTTTATGGTTCTTAGAAAATGTCTTCTTCATATGACAATATCGCTTCTTTCTAATAGAAATAGACTTTCTGGGATTCTTTTTCCAGCGGAAGCCTATTTCTTTTAAAAGTTTCTATAACGTACTTCGACTCATTTCTGGGTAATCCTTATCATCTCGAACTGAGACAAGAACTTTATCCAATGTTGGAAATTCTTGTCTAAAGAAGAATTCATGCACTTTCCGTCGAAGTCGTTCTTTAAAATGATATTCTATTTGAAATTTTGGTTTCCCTGGAGCATTACGTGGCATTTGAAAACTACCACATTTCTCTTCTTTAATAACTCTGTAAATCGTAGATTTCCCAACACCAAGTGTACTGCTAACTAACTCAACGGTCTCATCAACACTTTCACATAAACGTTTGTCTGTAAATGATTTAAAACAATTAAATATTAATGTTTTTTCATTAACTGTTAAAGGACCAATTTTTCGGCGTTTTACACGGCACTTCCAAATTTTCCATAACACTAGTATACACAATAACCTGCATCTTGCAACTGAAGTACCTACTTTTAGTGAACTGTTAAGAATTTTGAATACGCCACTTGGACCTTCCTACAAAATAGAAAAACCCACTATCACATTTTCTGTGGAATAAGTTTAGAAGGTAATTATCTAGTCAATTACTGTCGTGGATTCCTGGAATTAAAGAATTAAATGTTTGATTGTTGAAACCCTTACTTCGTGGAATGCACTCATTTCAGATAAAATAAAACGTTTTATTTTATCTAAAGAATTAAACTTTATTTTGCATATAGGTAGGTACTTATTAAACTTTTATTGGTTATATATAACCAATAAAATAAACATCTTACATTTCTTGCAAATTCATTAGTACCTGTTAACCTCCATCACTCCGACACTGGCAACCTTATTTAGGGATTAGTAACCCTCACAACTATTGTATTCTATTCTGCTCCAACCTTTATACCTGGTGGTCATACTCAATTTAAAATTGTTTTCCTATATACTTCTGTAAACTTGTTGACAAATATCTGTTTTTCATTGAGTCACCCGTATCAACAGTTTAGGGATTTGCATACATAATTTATTGTTTTATTACTCTCTCATACATAAAAATACACTATAAAATATGTATTATGTATATTGAATTAAATGATGATAGTTACTTATATAAGTATTTTTTACAAAAATAAAATATTTTGATACGTACTTACTGCATTTGAATATATATGTTTTAGTTTTATAAAAATAGCAATTCATTTTTAAAAATTATCTGTTTTTACAGGAAACTTATCCTGCATCACCACCTGTGTGGTTTGCAGACTCCGAAGAAACTAGTATAGCAAATGCGGTTCAAATATTAAGCAACACAGAAGGCTTGGACAACCATGTCCTTTATCAGGTGATAATACTTCTTAGGGGAACTATGTCGACTGCATGGCGTTCCAGAACCACCCGACTTAGAAAGACTGCATATTCTAGATCCGCTAACAACAAATCGGTAAGTAAACCAAATCTATGTGTATAGATCTTTGTTGTGTACAAAACTTACATCTAACAATATTTTATATACAATGTTGGTAGCAATGGGTCTTGATGGGACAATGGGACATAGGAAAACAAGTCGTTTCTACAAAAATGCTTGGATTACTGTCTCTCGAAGCTCTAAGATTATAGCGAAGCTATACGGAAGCTCGTTTGTGTAGCGATCAGAATAGAGTAATGGTCTTTTTTCTCGTTTTCTGTCTAAACAGTTTTTCTGGTGTAATATTATGGCTCAATTTTAATATTATTTTTATATGGGATTAAGCCACAATTATTGGTTGTAATGAAAATAGGGTTTCACGCGGGACAGACTCTTGCCGCGTCCCGCACTTTATATGTTCCGTCCGCAGCCATTTTCTCTGGGACGTCCCGTTGTCCTGCAAAGCTAACTTAAATTATGTTTTCTAAATAATTAAATATATTTTTATAATAATGGTAAGACAAATTTAATATTTATATTTTTTGAGCAGATTTTGTTTTTACAAATTCTCTTAACAATTAACCTTTCGTGACAGGCGCTCGTTTTCTGTGTATCGATAGTAGCGGCGGACTATAAGTCCACATACGTTTTTTGCACGTAAAAAGCGTGATATATAGTACAACCCATCTGTTTTTATGAAGAAGCATTGTAAATTATTATTATATTTATTTTACTAAAAATGTGCCAAACAAAAATGTAAATATACAAAAAGAAATATTTGTATTTCGGATGTGAATATTAGTAAACTCTACAGTTGTGAAAAATCGCCTCCAAATATCAAGTGGTGTCTCCAAATTGTAACAACCTCTTTAACACCCGGCATACAAGTTATCAAGTTTGCCCTTTGGTGTGGAAGGGGAATGTTCTACCCACTTAATTTTTTCATCTTTTCCAACCAAGTGAGGTACTTGTGAGGGTCTACGTCCTCATCTTCAATTTCATTCTCAGAATCAGAATATATTTCTTGAGTCTATTATATATTCTTCGCTGTCTTCATCATTGCTACCTCTTCATTATGTTTTTATCTTCTGTTTCTAGCTTCGCTGAGACAGTCTAGCATTAGGCGCTGTCGTCGTTCTTGTCCTTTTTGATATGATGCCATCTAGAAGATAATTATATTAGTCAATAAAATAATTTTCAGAATACTTTTTTTACCCTTTTATAAATACAAAGAAAATACACCAAATTTTTCAATACGTTTATCTGTGCTACATGCGACATGATCAAGGAATACAAGGCTTTGCGGTTGGGTTGGGTGGGGAAAATTGAAATAAATTTTAAAAAACATTTCACTGCTGATTGTGAGTCCGCTCGTCATTTACAGAAGATTAAACATCAAATTTATATTATTAGACCAATTTAATAATTACTTCAGTTTCTACAAGTGGCACTTTTTTCTTGTACAATATATCGTGTAAAAATTTTCATTTATTTTGAGTTTGTTCTGTGGGACTCTTTCTGTGTTATCGAGCCCTAGGTGATTTGGTATGCTGGAGTATTTTCCAAAAATTTTTGTACACACCTGGACGTCGGCTTTCTACATTGCTTTACAGAGATGTTCATTTAGACCTAGCTTATATTCTCTAAGAGGTTTTTGTGAATAACACCAGTAGTAGATAGAATCATAGGTACTGTTTCAGTACTTTCCATTCCCCATTGTCTCCTGACTTGTAGTTCTAGATCTCTGTGCTTGGCGATATTTTCGTTGTATTTAACACGCAAATTATTAGTGTTAGGTAACGCCACATCAATAAGTGTTGTTTGCCTAGTAAGTTTATTAACTAGTATGAGATCCTGTCTATTATATGCCACTGCTTGGTCTGTAAGCATAGTGCGGTCCCAGTATAGCTTGTAGTTCTCATTTTCAAGCATTCTCTCAGGGACGTATTGATAATAAGGAAGATGCTCGGTTTGCAGAAGGCCCAGTTTGTCAGCTAGTTCTTGGTGGATAATCTTTCCTACTGAGTCATGGCGTTCTTTATAATCAATACCGACAAAAACCTGGCAGCCCCCGGTAAGATGTTGGATGATTTCTTGGACTTGACATCCATATCGGCATTTGTCATTTTGAACTTGAGGATCTTAACAATATATTTCAGGCAATTTTTAGTTGGAATAACCTGATTCTGAATGGCAAGTAGAAAACCGTGTCGGGAAACATCTTTCCTGATGTCAATCCGCCGAAAGATTTCGATGCTGTATTGTCGACATATTATTCTTGGCTGATCTCATTGAAATGTCGCCCATGCAGAGGTTTTCTCATTCAGGTGCGCATTTTTATTGCTTATTCAGGTGGTTTATGCGCATTTCATGTCCCCTTCGTCTAAACGGCGTTGTATCGTTTACTGCAAATTGCTCGATGTAAAGTAGATGTCTCAGCCTGCACCTGAAAACCTGGATTTTGTTTTTTACGTCTTTGTGAGTAGTGTTCCTCCTTTACTCTGAAGACTCTATCAGTTTCTTACCCCTCTATAATACCAAATGAGTAGCTCAGCGCGGAACAAACGTACTTATTTAATGCCTTAACAAAATTTTTACTATCAAGATATGACCGATTTAGTTTTCTTACTCTTCGTACGAACTGGGAAGTTAGTTCGATTTTCATTTATTTATGGTCAATTTTCTGCGCTTGCTTTACTCCTGAGATATTTGTATATATCATTTTCACCCGTCGCCCCGATGTTTTGGCCATCTTGCGTATCAAAATTTCCGGACTAAACCTTTTCTCTGACTATATTTAGTATAACGCACTTGTCTAGTCCAAAAATGTATACTCATATCATTTGAGAATGTTTCTAATTTTTAGCATCTGATCTAGGTGATTTCCAATGGAAGCTAATAATTTCAAATCATCCATGTACAACAGATGATTAAGCTTCGTATAAGCTTCCGCGGTGTATATGGTCACCGATATGGTATACAGAAAGTCCTCCCTATGGCAACTCAGCCGCCTCAATCAGTCTGACTTCAGACAGGACGTGTTCTATTTGAACACTGAACTTTCTATTGGCTATGTTTATGTAGGACGAAAAAATGCATGTTATTGGGCAGTAATATACAAGAAGAGTTTTGTCTTCCCTCAAGTGAAGCTTCAGGGAACGCTTCGATTTTTTATATAATCTAGACATTACAAAATGAAAGCAAGACATCACTTATTATACTCGTATATATATTTTTTAAATAGCTTATTCGTAAATAACAACATAGTCATATAAGATAAGTTTTATCGCGTTAATTTATTGTTAAAACTTCACGACTGTTTACAAATAAATAATATTCTAATCTACACCAATGAGTTATCAGCAAACTAATTTTAAAAAATAGGTTTTTACTTCAAAAACAATGTTCCTATGTTTGTTTATTTGTTTGTTTACTTTTTAGGCATTTGCCTTGGCTATTTATATAATAAATACAACAATTAGTTAAAAAGAGAAATCTTACATAACTGTCTACGTTTTTTACCCGTTTTACTTCTTTTCAAGCAACTAGAAATTGAGGAGTTTGTTGTAAGAAGGATGCAATTACATATTTAGACCGTTTTGGGTGGAAGCATATGCCATAATTAAAAAAAATTGACGGATTGACTGGTACAAGAACGATGCAGATCCGATAATAAATATATAGGAAAATTACGTATTTATGGATCTGCCTACTCACTCATTTGGTGCAAGGGTGCAGCTCCGGATCTGCATCCTTTTTGCACCAAACAATTGTGAATGTTCGTTGATTTTCGTGTAATGCAAAGGAATACAGAAGGGACCGAGATTGACTAGATCGGACTGCAACTACAGGTACAAGTGTTTTCAGAATGTGGACGAAAAAACAAGAAAAGTTGTCTTTTAAAAGTTTAACAAAATAGACGACAAAGATTTGCACAATATCTATTTGCGAGGGTTGATTCAAACTACTACTATTCAAAGAACTCGAAAAATAAGCAAGACTGCACTTATTCCCACAAATACTTTATAAAGCTGGGTTAGCTATCCAAACGAGTTTGTAGACATGCTTTTGGTTCAATCCACGGCATATCAAGGAAACGTCTACATCTCATTGCCCAAACTTTTCGTGACAAAGATATTGCAGCGCCATCTAGTAAAAAAGGAAAGCATATAAATAGACTAAACCGAAAATCTAACGAAACACTCAAAAATGTGAACATGCACATCCAGAGCTTTTCAAGGCGTGAAGTAGAAAATGTCCTGGCTACAAGAAAATGTCCTGGCTCCGAAACATAAGGCAATGGACAGGGATTAACGACATACAATCTCTGATACATATTGCAAGAAATAGAGAATTAATGGAAAATGTGATCGCTAACATCCATTAGTGGATTTGCATCTGAAGAAGAAGAAGAAGTAGAAACAAATCCCGTTGATTCTATTTATCTCCAGATCTAAATGTAAAGAAGATGCATCAACTCTATTTGGAACTTTACGAACTAGAAAGTGTTAGCAATCCTAAATATAAACCCAAAGTTCCCTATGACTTCTCCTATCGATACTTTAAAGAAAACTTCAACTACAGGTTCGATCTCGCTTCAACTCGATCAGATTTTATGGGAGTGTTCAGTACAGAAACATTGCTTTCCTGTGGGTGCCATTTCATATTGGAATCACGGGAAACGATCTGGCGGATAAATATGCACGAGAAGCCTTAGAGGACACAACTATTGAGTTCTTTCCAAAAACTCCAGCGACAGATCTCAAATCATATTTCCACAGCAAAATAATTAACATATGGAATAGCGGATGGCAAAAAACAGGCAAAATTACTTGAGATAAAACCAATATTTCAACCATGGTCTGATGTTCCTTCTTCTCTTCATGTACCATGTCCTTTCAGAACGTTGGTTACCATCATAGCTATTTTATTTTATTCACTGCCACCCTAAATAGCATGCTTGTATCTACACCATACCAGCTCGCAAGTTCTTCAACCATGAGGTCTTCTTCGTCCTGGACTACGTTCCACCTAGTTCCCCGTTCCACATAGTTCCACCAATCGTTTTTCTCAGGTTATCATCACACGACTGCGGCTTGGTTATAGTCGCCAAGTCGCCTTACGCATCGACATCTGATGACAAGGGATCCCCAACCGGAGTGTTATGCTTGCAAGACCCCGCTAACAGTAAAACACCTTCTAGTGGAGTGCCCGTTACACAGTGCGGAAAGATGTAAATACGAAATCCCGGAGAATTTGAGAGAACTATTCTTAAAGTGCGGCACCAAGGTGATTATCCAATATCTAAAAGCAATAAACTATTTATACAAAATTTAGTTGTTACGCTATTCAATTATTGTTAATATTTTTTCTTTTTTCGCTAATAGCCTTACAGGCTGATGCGAGTTTGTAATTAAAAAAAAATCAGTGTATTATTGTTAGATAAGATGAATTTCCAGTAATGATAGAATCCATCACTTATTTAAAAAATAAAAGACTTACGAGATTTTATCGAAACAATGCGGTATGACTCCTAAATTTAGGACAACCACTAAAAACACTGCTGTGAAATTATCAGCCCTTGTTTCTACAGTGGGTGCTCTCAACGAGCATATTAAAATATTATATTACCAAGTTTAAGTTTGGCTTGGAAATAAAAACATTAGTCCAACTGATTGGTGGACTACCGTACAGGGATTTTTGCAACCAATCAGACAAAACAATCCTGCACTCGAAAAACTTGTGGAAAAAAAGGATGTGTGGCATCATGTTGTTGTAAATTGGGGCAGTATTGAACACCATTTGGGGTGAATTTGCTGGTCAAAACTGTCAGAATTGTACTCTAGTAATGAATCTCGTAGAAGAAGAAAACGAAAGCACCGATATTGATAATGAAGATGCGCAGGAAAGCGACGGTTAGGGATGACTGGAGTTAAGGTTAAAAGCGATTATTGATCCTTTGATTGAAAAACGAGAACCATTAAAATTCATTGTAAGATGCGATCTGATCTGAATTCTCAAAAGAAGTGTCGCTATTAAATGTCGCCGGGGATGTCCAAGGATTGAAAGAAGGGTGTCATGCTGAGCGCATTTCCTTGCTAGAGTAATTAAAATTTATACAAACGTGCATAGAAATAGAAAGTTGAAGCCTTGAAAAACTTGGTCTAATAAAAACGACTTTAGTACAGAGCCCTTAAATGAAGGGAGCCAATATTATCTAAGATATGAGGTGTTAAAGCGTTCTTCAATATTGAGTAATAAAATAAAAATCATTTGTTTAATTTGTATTGTGAAAATAATTTCCGAAGTGGAAATCGAAATGTCAAAATAAAAGTATTTTAAACTAAAATGTAGTTAACTCCCATTAAACTCGAAATGTCAAAATAAAAGTATTTAAAACTAAAATGTAGTTAATTCCCATTAAACTTAGAGAAGAATAATATTAAAATGTCATAAGAAATTAGATTCAGAACAAAATTTGGTTTAATAAAGTGTAATCCACAGTCCCAAAAAATTGTTTTCCTATTTGTATATTTTTTTAAACATGGATGTATAAGAAGACAATCCGGTATTATAAATAGTGCAGTGCAGTGTAAAATTTTATTTGTCGGATTTTGCATGCTCACTGACAAATTCTTCAATAAGCAATGGAAAACGGGTCACTATAATTTTTACACAAAATTCATATGGCTCACTATAATATTTTGATGTATAAACATACAATACTTTTTTAACTACTGATTCAATAGTTTCATAAAAGTTTATAGGCGTATTAGTTTCGAACAAAAAAATTTATTACATCTATAACTGAATTCTAATTAAGTTATTACAAATTATATATACCATAAATTGATTATTTTTAATTTAGTGGTTTATAGTGCAGGAATTACGGAAACTCAAGTTAACTGAATAATCATTAAATAGTTTTTACCAACACAAAGAAATACGTAAATATATTTTATTGAAAACGACAACAATTCCTGATTAATAATAATATGCAATATTCGAGCGGACCAAGCTGCGGAAGTGATCATTACTTCCTCAGCAAATATACTAATCTCCAAAATGAACCATAAAAGTACCACAAGTTTGAAGCTTTTTTCCCTTGTGAACCGTAGATTGGATTTCGATTTTTATTTCACATTAGAAGTCTATTTCTAAGCAATTATTGCACCAATGTTTTCTGAGACAATGTCAACGTTTTACCGATATACGGGATGTATATAGGTAAAGTTGCATTTTTTTAATACCCTATGGAATTTGTTAACAGGAAACGCTACATTTTATTAATATTTCAAGATATAAGCCCTGGTCTTTTCTAAAAATTTTCGTTAAAAAAATCGTCTCTTTTATCAAAGATTATACATAAACTTTATTGACATTTAAAACAACTAAAAAAACATACCTAAATAATCTTTAACAAGTTCTCTCTCTCAAAAACACTTAAAAATGAGTATTTCCGCCGTTTCTAATTATTTCTTCACAACGACTAGGCATTCTTAAAATTAAGCGTCGTATTTGGTCTTGGTTAATGGCATCCTAAACTTCTCTCTCAACTTATATGTCATCAAGAGAGTCAGGTGGTGGTTTTCGGCTACTGAGTTAAAGATCAAAAATATCCCACAAATTCTTTATTGGATTTCGATCACAGCTACAGACTGGCCAGTTTATGGTTTGTATACCAACATCGTCTAAATAATCACGGACCACGCATGTATTAAACATTAGACCATTAGACAAAATGTCTGTAATATACCTTTTATTTGTTACGAAACCTCTTCGTTAAGTATCAAGGTTCGTTCGTTCTGTAAGAGATATTCCTCCCCAAAGCATTACAGAACCTCCGATAAATAAAGTCATAGGTCCTATGTTGCACTGTTAATTGCGTTTTCTTGGCCGTCGAATAACTCTTACACGTATATTTGAATACGTCGATTCATCTGAACAATAATTTACGTTCAAAGCAGCTCTGACTGGTATCCTTACATGCAGATCTTTTTGGTCCTCGTCCAGTTGTTATCAACAGGTCCTTGTAGGCACTTCGTCTCAGGACCATTTTACTCATGTAGAGTCATACGCCGCCATGTTACCTATCCAACGGTAACTTAACCATCACAAATTAGAAATACTAATAATGTAAAACAATTTCAAATTTATAACATTTAAAGGGTTTTTACCCATATATTTTGGTGGCTACTAGCATGTACAACCGTTTGCACTGATGATGGATTGTTTAATCCGAAAACGTTTTGCAATGTGTTTGTGATAGCCCGTTTGAGGCATTTTTATATACCTTTTATAAAGGATTTTAACAAATTTTTTTATTTAGATGGACGATTCGAAGGTCCAACTTCCGATTGGTGATTGAGTGGGTGTTTGAATGGAGAAGTCGGATCAAAACTTTCTTCAGTCAAGTCGACCTTGGGTACGCCTTCCATAATGAACAGTAAAGGAATTTCTGAATTTACTGATATTTACAGAAATAGTCATTGTGTGTGGGACACTAGTAGTGCTCTATACGTGAACGGGAATGTACGAAAACAGCCCAACAACACCTGTTGAATGTGATTTTGGAATACGAAAACACTGCCAACATAGCGTTCTGCGGCCGTTTCTGTAATTATCCTCATCAATGGCATTGACAAACATCGTGTCACAAAAGTTCACACGATCAACGAATAATTTCTTCATCCAACATTTTTCTCCTTCTTTTGAAATGGAGAGGCTAACAAGCACAATGCTGCTGTCACTTTCCTCCTTCTAATTATATTTTGTGTATACTTTACTCGATATATTTTTTGACTGAGCGATGTACACTACCCTGAAAACAGACTAAGACTGAAGTTGGAGCGCTCGTTTGATAGCAAGTCGGAGCGTGAGTGGAGACGAATATCCAACTAGTAGTCATACTTTAGCTTGGCGTTGACGTTCCGATTTGAAGTCCCACTTAGTAGGACTACTAGTTGGATAGTCTTCTCCACTCACGCTTCAACTTGCTGTCAAACTAGCACTCCTCTAAATATTTCGACTCATACAACTAGATTTACAACAATCCAGCAAGCCCACTTACGGTCCGACATTGGATCGGATTCAACTTCGTATGTTGGACGACACGTCGCACTATACATCGGAACGTGAATGCCCCGCTAAGTAGGACTTCAAATTGGAACGTGATTGCCCTGCTGTATTATTGCTTCGTTGCCTCGCCTATTATTGTTCAGTTTATTGACTGACGAAGCTATTTTGCGTTTTGTGGAATTGTCACGTACATAGTATAATAAAAAAAAAATGCAATAAAAATCCTATAATTACTGATGACTCACGTTTCACGTTCCCTCGTTTATTAGTTCCATAATATTTTGCATAATACTAAATAAATAAAACTGTGGGAGTCAACGTCTCTGATGTGGGAATGTCTCGATTTTGATTTTAGACGCACTAATTGTCTCGTCTCTCCACAAAATGCTGAGTGTTGAAGAAGACAGTTTATTAAAAGAACTGTTTTATTGACAGAATAAGTACTTTTATGGTATAAGATGAATTGATAATTATCTCACCACAAAATGCTGGCTGATGCAACGTAAAGATCTAGACCAAGCCGACCAGATGTTATAAAAATGAAGGATTTTTCACGTTGACGGTGCAGTTTTGTCTTAGTAAATAGCTATAGTATTTGTGAAAATGATTGATAGTACAAATTTTATAGCAAAGGTCTAATACAGGGTTGGTCAATGCAGAAAAAACGTAATAATTGATACCTTCTTATCTGAATTTTCCCTCGACTTTAATGTGACCACCCCGACAAATCTCATATACAATATATCATATAATGCAGATGAGCAAACCTAAGGGATTAAGTAATAACTGAACGGCTGTGACGTAGAACATAAAATTACTTTAACATCTTCTTTTGGTGCCTATCGTCTGTGGATGTTGGCAATCACGTTGGTCCATACAAATTTGTTGACAGCTGCTCTAAATAGATGTATGGTAGTCATTCCTGCCCACTGTCTCATGTTCTTCAACCACGATGTCCTTCTGCGCCCTTGAGATCTTTTGCCTTCTATCTTTCCTTGTAAAATTACGAATTAGTTGATACTTCTCATTTCGCGCATTACATGCCCTAAGTAAGTATGTCATCACAGATCACCTACCTCCCTAGATGTTCCACGACAATACTTTAGTTTTATATGAAATTCAGCGCTCCATAAGATTAGTATCGGAACTAATTCAAGCGAGAAATTAACGCGGGAAATATCAAATTTTAATTTTGGTGGGAAAATTTAAATAAAGTTTAAAATATTTAAATATAATATTGGTATATTTGAAAAAAAAAATGCATGACATTTTTAATTTCAAATATACACAATACAATTTAGGAAAAATAAAACAAAATGTAATTTATTTATTTATTTATTTAATACTTGTAAAACAACTCCGAATAACGAATTTGTCTCCTAGGCCATATAGTTGGCCATTTAATACATACAGCGATAGCGGCTTTCGCTAAAAGATTTAATTCTTTACACATTTCGCATAGCATAAAGGATACAGAAAACGATTATTCATATCGTTTCGTTCACGGCCTTCAAAATAGAGGGCGCCTTTATAAGCTAACTACACGGTAGTGAAGATTGGGAGACATTCGTTTTACTTTCCGAGTTTGAATTTGTATCAGCCCAAGTGTGTGACGATGGCTGGGATAGGCCGAAATGATCATAACACTTTAGTGATACCAATTCGAGCACGGGAAGTTTAACGAATTTTGTCTCCTAGGCCATATAGTTGGCCATTTTAATACATACAGCGATAGCGGCTTTCGCTAAAAGATTTAATTCTTTACACATTTCGCATAGCATAAAGGATACAGAAAACGATTATTCATATCGTTTCGTTCACGGCCTTCAAAATAGAGGGCGCCTTTATAAGCTAACTACACGGTAGTGAAGATTGGGAGACATTCGTTTTACTTTCCGAGTTTGAATTTGTATCAGCCCAAGTGTCCGACGATGGCTGGGATAGGCCGAAATGATCATAACACTTTAGTGATACCAATTCGAGCACGGAAGTTTAACGAATTTGTCTCCTAGGCCATATAGTTGGCCATTTAATACATACAGCGATAGCGGCTTTCGCTAAAAGATTTAATTCTTTACACATATTCGCATAGCATAAAGGATACAGAAAACGATTATTCATATCGTTTCGTTCAACGGCCTTCAAAATAGAGGGCGCCTTTATAAGCTAACTACACGGTAGTGAAGATTGGGAGACATTCGTTTTACTTTCCGAGTTTGAATTTGTATCAGCCCAAGTGTCTGACGATGGCTGGGATAAGGCCGAAATGATCATAACACTTTAGTGATACCAATTCGAGCACGGGAAGTTTAAACGAATTTGTCTCCTAGGCCATATAGTTGGCCATTTAATACATACAGCGATAGCGGCTTTCGCTAAAAGATTTAATTCTTTACACATTTCGCATAGCATAAAGGATACAGAAAACGATTATTCATATCGTTTCGTTCACGGCCTTCAAAATAGAGGGCGCCTTTATAAGCTAACTACACGGTAGTGAAGATTGGGAGACATTCGTTTTACTTTCCGAGTTTGAATTTGTATCAGCCCAAGTGTCTGACGATGGCTGGGATAGGCCGAAATGATCATAACACTTTAGTGATACCAATTCGAGCACGGGAAGTTTTAACGAATTTGTCTCCTAGGCCATATAGTTGGCCATTTAATACATACAGCGATAGCGGCTTTCGCTAAAAGATTTAATTCTTTACACATTTCGCATAGCATAAAGGATACAGAAAACGATTATTCATATCGTTTCGTTCCACGGCCTTCAAAATAGAGGGCGCCTTTATAAGCTAACTACACGGTAGTGAAGATTGGGAGACATTCGTTTTACTTTCCGAGTTTGAATTTGTATCAGCCCAAGTGTCCGACGATGGCTGGGATAGGCCGAAATGATCATAAACACTTTAGTGATACCAATTCGAGCACGGGAAGTTTAACGAATTTGTCTCCTAGGCCAATATAGTTGGCCATTTAATACATACAGCGATAGCGGCTTTCGCTAAAAGATTTAATTCTTTTCACATTTCGCATAGCATAAAGGATACAGAAAACGATTATTCATATCGTTTCGTTCACGGCCTTCAAAATAGAGGGCGCCTTTATAAGCTAACTACACGGTAGTGAAGATTGGGAGACATTCGTTTTACTTTCCGAGTTTGAATTTGTATCAGCCCAAGTGTCTGTACGATGGCTGGGATAGGCCGAAATGATCATAACACTTTAGTGATACCAATTCGAGCACGGAAGTTTAACGAATTTGTCTCCTAGGCCATATAGTTGGCCATTTAATACATACAGCGATAGCGGCTTTCGCTAAAAGATTTAATTCTTTACACATTTCGCATAGCATAAAGGATACAGAAAACGATTATTCATATCGTTTCGTTCACCGGCCTTCAAAATAGAGGGCGCCTTTATAAGCTAACTACACGGTAGTGAAGATTGGGAGACATTCGTTTTACTTTCCGAGTTTGAATTTGTATCAGCCCAAGTGTCATGACGATGGCTGGATAGGCCGAAATGATCATAACACTTTAGTGATACCAATTCGAGCACGGGAAGTTTAACGAATTTGTCTCCTAGGCCATATAGTTGGCCATTTAATACATACAGCGATAGCGGCTTTCGCTAAAAGATTTAATTCTTTACAAAATAATGTTTGTTAATTTACATATTAGGGTTACTTACTTTTTGTTACATTTGCTTCCCCACTCAACATTGAAATACTTCTCGGATATACATTAGAAGAAGAATCTAAAATCGATCATCAATCAGTTATTTGTTCTCTAATATCAAATATTTATTGGACTCACCATACAAATGTAAGCTAGGAATTGCATTTTTATACAATTTATGACTCCATGAAGAAACAAACTTATCTTCAAAGTGTCTGTGACAGATTCGTTTTGTTTTATAAACTGTACTAGCATTCGTCATATCTAAATTAGGATTATTTATAACACTAAGCCACTTCCTAAATCGTGTAACGTCTTATCAGGATTTGGAAAGGTATGTCTAATTAATGACGAATTAGTACATTGTAGGATACAACATTTATTGTGAAAAACCATATTTAACTAATTATTATTAATCTGCAAAATACTATTTGAACACCGCCAGGAACATTTAAAACATAGATCACTGAGGTAGGTGATTTGTAATTTACAGACTAACAAAATCAAAATTCAAAATATAGACGCTAATATGACAATTGGCGATTGACAATTACAATTCTTAGTTGTGTCCTAAACCTAAATTGCAGAGTAAAAGTAGAGACAGAGTAAAGCGACATCTGAAGATTAGTATCGGTACTACAAATGACATTAAGTTTTGTTTGACCTTGAGCTACCTACGTGAAAACGTCTAGTTTATTAGTGGTCTGTGTATGTCATCTTTCTGATTTTCATGAAAGTGTAGAAAATACATAGCATCTCAAGACTCGTGTTCTTATATCAATGTTCAGGTGCATATTACATAAAATCTTCCAAAACATGAACAATCTTTATTAAAGAAAGTGGCCTGAACTTGAGACATTGCTTTTGGATGACACTGATGATGGTGACATATGTATTGAGAGCGAGGAAAGCGAGACTAAAGATTTGGAGAAAACTGAAGATCATGTGGAAGATGAATTTGATGCACGTAATTCAGAAATTTTGGCCGAAGAAGCGGCCAAACGCTATACACAACAGACCTTTACACAATTTATTCAAAGAATGGTCACAAATGGTATCTAAAACCTTTTCATTCTAAGAATACAAGAACATCTCTACACAATTTAATTACTCATTTTCCTGGACCAAAAGCATCAGCTCGAAATATAAGACAAATTGTGGCAGTTAATTTTTTACAGACGGTCTATTAGAAATTGTTGTGACGTACACAAATGGTGAAATAGGCATTAAAAAAGCTCGCTTTCGTTCTGAACAACGTTATCTTCAACCAACAAACCTCGTTGAAATTCGCGCTTTATTAGGATTGCTTTATCTCACTGGTGTCTTGAAATCTTCAAATCTTACGACTAACGATTTATGGTCTGAGCAGTTTGGTCTCCCTGTTTTTAGAGCTACGATGTGCAAAAATCGTTTTGAATTTTTAATATCATACCTTAGGTTTGATGATAAAACCACAAGATTAACAAGAAAGGCAACAGACAAATTTTCTGCTGTTAGAGAAGTATTGGACATCTTCGAGGGCCGGTTGTAGACAGATGTACACCCGTCCGAATATGTCACCATTGATGAAAGTTTGTTAGGTTTTAGAGGTAGATGTCCATTTAAAATGTACATTTTAATAAACTTGACAAATATGGGCTCAAAATAGTAACAATGTGTGATGCCAAGACATATTACATGTGTTCAGCCAAGCTTTACGTGGGAAAAGAAGTCCGTTGTTCACAATATTCAATTCCAACACAATATGTACTGCATCTTACAAGTGATATATATGGAACCAATAGGAATTGCACCATGGATAACTGGTTCACTTCGTATCAAGTATCGGAAGTGTTAAGAGAAAAAGGCTTACTGTAGTGGAACGCTTAGAAAAACAAGCCAGAAATACCACGACAACTAATTGAAACAAAAGGAAAACAAGTTTCATCATCTCTATTTGCTTTTGATGAGAAAAAATTTTAGTGTCATACGTTCAAAAAAATAAAACTTATTCTTTTATCGTCTATGCATACTCAAGATGATGAAGATGAAGAATCGAAAAAGCCAGAGATAATCTTGTTCTACAATAGTACAAAAGTGGTGTAGATACGTTTGATCAACTCTGCCATTTAACAACAGTCGCCAGAAAAACTTGCAGATGGCCATTGCGAATTTTCTATGGCATGTTGGATATTGCAGGAGTCAACAGTTACGTCATACATAAACTAAATGTTAATAAACCACTGTCTCGATCAAACTTTCTAAAGGAGCTGTCGTTCATTTTGGTTAAAGATTGTTTAAAGAACGAATGTATAATAATCACTTGCCAAGACAAATCCGCAGCAATATCAAAGACATTTTAAATTGTAAAGATGAAGAAATAATAGAACAAAAGCCCCAAGGTTCAATGGGTCGCTGTGACTTTTTCCCAAGAAGCAAAAACCGAAAAGCGCGCGATAAATGTGAGCACTGATACCGAAAATGGTCTGCGCCGAACACCGCCTGTGCATTTGCAGTGACTGCAAGTGAATTACTTTGTGCAAGTTTTTTATGTGTCATTACATATAAAAAAATTTGTTCAGTTGTTGCATTTTGTCAAAAAAACTATCCTCAATATTGTTTTATACTTTTATCCAGTACCACAGTTTTATTTTAATTTGTTATTTATGAAAAAACATTTTTGTATAACATTTATAAATATATATGTTTGTAACCAAAAATAAAAACACGTATAATTACTTTTGTTGTGCTTTACGGCCAGTTCTTTTGGAGTCATATACGACGCCATGTTGTGAGTATCGTAACCGTACTTGCACATTGTTGTTCTAGGGTTAATAATAAATATATTTTGGGTACTAGCGTCATATAAACTTATATACTAATTAATATATGCAGACCTAAATGCATAAGTTGTCTTCTTCCGATAAGGAGGCATCATCATCATCAGTTTCTTCATTTTCCACAGAAATAATAAATTGGTTCTATTGTTTCCTCTATTAGCATATCGAGTTTCCAGAATGTTTCTTCCTCTGCTATGACACGCTACTTTTTGCCAATTGACGATCAATCAAATAATAGTTGACGATCATCTTGGAGTTTAAGTGTTGTATGATTTCTCGCGATATATCCCTTCAATTGAGCCCAGATTAGTTCTATGGGGTTAAGTTCACAGTGTTAAGTTGGTTATCGCAACTACATGTTCTTTTGCTATTCCATGTACACTATACTTCTTAAATTTTGGTGAATATTGTTTGCATAGCTGCAATAACTCTTTTTTTGAGTAAACCTTCTGCTGGCATATTTCTTTAGTTATTAGCCAATCCAAGAGTTCTTGCTTGCAAATTTTGTTAAGCCTTTGCCGCCATTTGCATTAAGGAGGTTTATATAATAAACGGTTTATTTGTTTATTTAATAATTTGTTTGTTTATTTGTCTTCGTTTGTTTCTTTTACAAAAAATTAAATATATTATTTTTTCTACTTTGTTAATTTCTTGTTCAATAGAATATAAGTAAGTACTATAGTCCGTACTAAAAATACGATAATATTAAACAAAGGGGAGCAATTTTCTGACTGCGATCACTTGGCAAAGCTAACTTCTTTCTCCAACGCAAATGTCGTACTTGGCATCGCTTTCTGTACCTTAGATAGGAGTTGTTTATCTATTGGTTTAATATCTCTGGCTATATTTGACAAACTGTAACTAATTGTCGATGACAACATTTGTTGTTTATATGGAAAGGTACATATGTCAGTTGTGTCATTATAGACCTTAAATTATAAATTTTAAACTCAATAATTTTATTTATCGCTTAATCTCCTTTCGTTAAATTATATTAGTAATATTTCTTTTATTACAGAATAACTTCTCGGAATAGCGCTGGTGACGGAGACTACGCTATGGAAGATGAAAACTTAGATAGCGACGCTGATTTGGATATCGGTGATAGTGATGGCGAAGAAGACAGTGATGCTGACGAGGATCTTGCAATGGAAGTCGAAGACAACAGACCAAAAGCCGACGAAATGGGAGTCGAACATTTAGCCACACTCGAACGACTAAGACAAAATCAACGTCAAGATTATTTAAGGGTAAGAAAAATATATATTTTTTTGTTATTTACGAAACACATTTATATATCGCAGAAACACACTTGGTTTGGAGTATCTTGTTGAAACAGATATTACATTTTCCCTTTAATTAATTGTCTGTTATATGTACCTAGAAGCTTTTTATTTAGGCAGATTTAAGTTGTTTTAACTAATAAAAGCAGAAATATTAATCCTAAGACTTTATCTAAAAGATAAGGTCATTGTGGAAGACTAAAGTAAAGTGCGAGTTTAAAGTAATTTTCACGTGATTAGAGCATTTGATTTCATTTTATTCGGATCTACTCTGTATGAGTACAACAAACCAATTCGCTAAGGGTTTCTGCTTAGTTGAGGAGACATGTCGTGGAATGCAAATTTTAGATTCCCCATGTCTCTTTTAACATCTTTATCAACGTCTGTTTACCTTGCAATTTTTAGAAGATTCAGATTAAAGCAGAAATCTGAATTAGTTTCGAAAACTATTTTACGGATTTATTATCAGATGACGCTATTGCGTCCATATCGAAGCCATTTTAATGTTGCTTCTGTCTTCTGTAAAGACAGAAAAGATTTATTTTTTACGTTGAGAACGCCTATGAATAGCTGTTCTGATGATGCCTATTAGGCCGAAATACGTATAAACAGATACATAGACGCTTTGTACGTGAAATCTAATCTTTACTGTCTTTTTCATTTGCAATTAACAGTTTAGTTTTTCACAAAATAGATTTTAATACATATATATGCTATTTAATTATGTATTGAGCTCTTACATTTGAGCTTATAGACTATCGCCTTTCTTTTCGCTTCTTTTGCCTACCATAACCTTATAGGATTACCGTAAAACGGGTTACTTTGCACTGAGTAGAATAACTTTGCACCAAACGTGTAAAAGTATATTTTCTGTAACCTACACTCAATTTTGTTTATATATTTGTACTACCTCTAGAGCACATAGTCAACATCGCAATACGTGAGTAAAACGCGCGCGATTGTCTCTGCGGTCTTCAGTTATGCAGTTATCTATCAGCAACGGTTAGAATATTAACCTCGAAAATCTATTATTGTCTAACTTTGCAAAATCATACTGTACAGACAGTCCCAGCGGACACAAATTGGTATGTACACGTCTAATAGCATATACCACAATCGATTACGATTTTTAGTTGTTAAAATAACGGTTTTAAACCAGGATATCAATAACAAAAAAAAAACATTGTTTACATGTGCATTTAACACGTGAAATGGGTATACTTTGCACCGCCAATTTGCAAGTGGTGCAAAGCATCGCCAAGAGTAAAAGGTTATTAGAAAATGCCCAGACGTTATAAAAGGAAATTGTGATCCCGCAAATATGCAGACTACTCAGAAAAAGATTTGAAAGCTTGTCTGTCAACAATAAAAAATGGCATGAGTACAAGAGTTGCCGCTGAATCCCTTAACATTCCAAGGAGAACTATTTTTTACAAATTAAAAGGAGTGCACGCTGGAAAAACGGGATACCCATCAATATTCTCTTACGAAGAGGAAAGGTGCTTCGTACAATGCATTCATAGCCTTAGTGATGCTGGATTTCCTGTTATGGAATGGAATTACGACAAATAATCAAGACTCATTTAAATTGCAAAGGAAAAAAATATCTTGCTTTAAGGATAATACTTCTGGTATGGATTGGGTCAAATCATTTTCAAGTCGTCATAAGGACCTTACTTCAAGGATAGCCTCAAACATAAAAAGAGGTAGAGCAGCACTCAATGCAGACCAAATGGCTGAATACATACAAAATTTAAAACAAACATTAACTGGTGTGGAGTCCACATGCTATTTTTAATTATGACGAGACGAACTTAACAGATGATCCCGGACAAAAAAAGGTATTAACTAAACGTGAAGTTAAATATCCTGAACGAATTGGTAATTCTTCAAAAACTAACATTTCTCTTATGATGTGTGGAAATGCAGCTGGTGAGCTACTACCTCCTTATGTGTTGTACAAATCCAAGCATTTGTGGGACACCTGGACTGAAAATGGCCCCTCTGGTACGCGTTATGCAAATACTGCATCTGGTTGGTTCGAATCACAGACATTTGCAAATTGGTTTAACACTAGTGTGATAACTGATAGTCATACAACAAATAATAATTAATCAAGTTCGTCAGATATCGAAAACACTTTCATTCGATATTTAGAAGATAAAAGGAAGGAAGCCACCCAGTTTAAGACACGTGGGAAGAAAAAGAAAATAAATCTTCCAACAGGAACAGTATTGCCCATTCTGAAATTAGTTTAGAAGATCTAACTGAAGCGTCTACTTCCACACTTCATCAAGTTGTTGAGCCAGAAGTCGTAGATGATTCAGAAAACGATATTGCTTTCCACGGCCACTTCCACTAGGCAGGGATTCATCAGATGATGAAATAAACAAGCTGCAAGAGATGGAAGAAAGCGAATTTAATGAAAAACTGCTCAGTTCAACAATATTGCCGAAAAGTTAAAAACTCTGCATTAGATCATGTTAAAAAAAATATTGGTGAGTAGGTTTTATTTGTCTATGAAGATCATGTTTACCCTGGAGTCAACAGCAATAGAAAATGACGAAGCGATGATCAACGCCATGTCAAAATCGTTAAAGTTTTGAAAATGGCCAGAAAGACGCGACAAAATAAGGTATTCGTGGGACTAAATCCTCCCAAGAAAATTTCCAGACGAGGATTTTACATTATTCCAGAATGCGCCAAATTGTGGTGGGATTAGATTCAAACTTTGTATTTTCACTATTGTACTTATAATAAAGTTTGTTCATTTAAAATGTAGCAATGTTCTTTCCCGTTAGACTTCTTTCATAAATGTAGGTATGTTTATATTAAAAAAACTGGGCCGACCAACATTTTTTTGTATTAAATGTGCAAAGTTTAAAATCAGATAGGATTACTATGCACCAGCAAGCATTTCGTAGCCAAATATTATTAAAATATCAAGTGGTGCAAAGTATGACTCTTCTAGGGTATACTTTGCACCACTAATAAAATTAGGATAATCTCTTAATTATGCAATATAACTAAAAAAACAGCTATAATAAGAGCTATATTACGACCTGCTGAATAGATATTTATAATAAAAAGTTCAGATCTTCTTTCGAGTAACGTTATATCCACTCTAAGAAAATGAAACTAAAAACTATGGTGCAAAGTAACCCCGTTTTACGGTACTCTAATTCTCACTTTTTGATTTGCTTTTGTTACAGGCATCGAATTATGTTTCCGTTTCTAATTGTATTATCAAATGTAGAAATAAATATATTATTATGAGTTTATTATTAAAAAAATTAAAATAGGAGAATGCATCAGAAGAGCCATAAGGATATCTATAAAGAAGATGTAAGGATGGAGTAATGAAAATGTAAAAAAGTGAAAGATTAGCAGTAAAAGTTTATTATTGCGAGTTAGAAATCTCGTGTTTTATTTATTATTACTGCAAATGTTATAAAACAACAGCAAAGTTATTTTACCTACTTTTCGCAACTTAATTGTTACTTTTAGGTAAAAATAGTCACTGGGTGTTACGTAACATTTAGCTAGGGGGAGGAGGTCTTGTAAAACGTTACGGTGCGGGGGTACACGTAAACTCATCACTGATTAGCATAAATACCTTCGTACTTAGTACAAACTCATCACCTCTATATAAAAGTAAGGATTTTGAAATATATCCTGAGAGATTGGTAAACTCATCACTGGCCTACCTGCACCGCGTGGCAGGTATAGACCATAAACCCCTTGCAAACCGTTAAGATTTGGTAATTTGACAGAATAAATCTAAAATAGATGTATTATTTGGGAACGTTGGGAATGGTATTTCTTTGGGAATTCCATAAAATTCTAATGATAACTACCTAAAACTATGCGAAAAGAAAAATTTATCTTCATTTGCCGTTGTTCCTTTACAACATGGATAGTGACCTGCGCATTGATTACACTTTGAGAAATGCGGACGAAAAATAATAGATATCAATAATTTCAAATTTCAATTGCGAAATTCGACTCCGACGAATATCAGGGAAAAGTCTGTTGGATAGGGAGAGAAGCGAAAACGTAAGAAAAAGAGAATGCAATATAAAAGACATAAATTGATGGGTGACAAAACGGAAACAAGAGTGGAACGAACACATCAGTAGAATAGCAGAGATACGATACTTCGAATAGCACGAGATAAGTCGCCAAATGGACGAAGAAGTATTGGCAGACAGAAGAAACAGGTTTTAAAGCCTACACACAAGAAGGAAGAAGAAAAAGAAGAATTGCGAAAGATTACCTCTAAAATCGAATTACCTTTTGTGGATTGTGCGACGAAAGTGTGTAAGGCTAAATGTCATACAACTGGTGAGTAGATTTTATACCGTTTTTAGTTGTCGCACAGGTGGTGGATCATTCTGATCAAACAGAAAAAAATCAGCTTAAGTTCTTTAAGTTAACTGTACAAGATGTTTATTGTAGATAAGATTTAGACTTTAGGTAGATATTCTAAAACATTGAATATCTCAAAAAGTATGCCAGGTGTTACGTTGACTTTTCACCTATGGATATGATGCAAAAGATTTTTGGTATTTTTTTAATTATAACAGTTGTTGGTTAAATTTTCTGGATTTTAATTGCAATAAAAATAAGAAAATTAATATTTACAAAACTGTTGGATACAAACCAAAGTGTGTATATAAAATATGTATGTTACTTATGCATTATACATTTGAGAAAAGTACGGTAATAATAATAAGTGCGAATCGGTGTAATATTGAAGATGGTGTCTGCGTAGTGGTCATTTCACTAAGGAATGCAAATCTTCCGGTGTCGTAAATGTGGAAAAATACACCACACACTTTTACACTTTCAAAGTAACTTACAAAAGCTTACTGAAACCAGTAATCAAACCATCAGCAGTTTACCTTGCTCTAGTCCAAGTACATCAGAAGGGTCTAATGCACTGACAGCACGTAACATTTCGTTTGAGCACAACTCTACTACTTTGCTGTCAACTGTAAAAATTAACGTCTTTGACATCTCAGGTAATGAACACGAGGCTCGTGCACTTCTAGATAATGGCTCTGAAAGTAATTTCATTCCCCAGCGCCTATTAAATCTTCTAAGGTTACCTACAACCAAAACACATTTTTCTATTTCTGGTATAAACCAAACAAATTCTATTGTAAGCTACAGAACATCGGTCAAATTTAAGTCCAAAACTTTAAACTTTTCTCAAGTAATTTCTTCTTAGTGCTTCCGGAAATTGCAGGAAATTTACCTTCTGTCACAATCGATAAGAAAATACTCAATATTCCTTCCAATATTACTCTGGCCGATCCAGACTTCAATATTTCTTCTATTGATCTTCTTATCGGTGCAGACATCTTCTGGAATTTAATTTGTATTGGTCAGATTGAATTATCACCTGGACAACCGATTCTTCAAAAAACTAAACTTGGATGGATTATCTCAGGTCCATTATTTCCAAACAATACCCTTGCAGCCAGAACTTCATGCCATTTGTCGGCCATAAACAAGTTGAGCATTGAAGATCAACTTCAAAAATTTTGGGAAATTGAAGAATGCCCAAAAACAAAATTTTTGTCTAACGAAGAACTTTCTTGTGAAGATCACTTCTTAAAAACAACCTCTCTTAATTCTTCTGGTAGGTTTGTAGTATCACTTCCCTTGAAATCTTCCGCCGACAATCTAGGCGACTCTAAGACTACAGCAACAAAAAGGTTCTATTCTCTCGAAAGGAAACTTAATGCGAATTTTGAATTAAAAGATGATTACACTCGATTTATCGATGAATATTTATCCTTACACCATATGTCCATTTCACCCTTTGAAACCACAGGCTATGAGTTTCTTTCTTCCTCATCATTGTGTCTATAATGGCAATAAAATTCGTGTTGTTTTTGACGGTTCTGCCAATACAGATTCAGGTGTTTCCCTGAATGACATTCTTATGGTTGGACCTAATTTACAAGATGATCTTTTTACTATCATCTCACGTTTTCGTAAACATAATTTTGTACTAACAGCTGATATAGAAAAGATGTATCGACAAATTCTGATAAAGGAGGAAGAACGCTCCTTACAAAAGATCATATGGCGGTCTAATCATACAAACTCTCTCGAAACTTATACTTTAAACACCGTTACTTACGGTACTGCCTCTGCTAGTTTTCTTGCCACTAGATGTCTTCAAGAAGTGGCACATATGTATGCAACCGATTTTCCCGACATATCTTCTATAATTTTACGGGACTTTTATGTCGACGATCTTCACACAGGTGGTTCTACAATAGAAGATATCAAACGTATTCAATCACTTACTTCCGAATTATTGTCTAGTCATGGTTTTCAATTGAGAAAATGGAAGTCAAACGCACCTATTTTAAACTTAGACAGTCAAAATAATGTTTCCTTGGAAATTGGAGCTGACGATACTATCAAAACTTTGGGCTTATTGTGGAGTCCCAAATCTGACACTTTTCATTTCAATGTTCAACCTATAGAGCACAAGTGTAAAGTTACAAAGAGACTTATTCTTTCCACTATATCAAAAATATTTGATCCACTAGGTTTGCTTTCGGCTGTAACTATAACAGCTAAAATTATTTTACAAGATTTGTGGAAACTAAAAATTTCTTGGGATGAAGTCGTTCCCATGGATATCTTTACGAAATGGGTTATATATCAGACTCAACTGGTTAAACTTAATCAGTTACAAATTCCTAGGCATGTAATTTGTACAAACTACAAGTCAATTCAACTACACGGTTTTTCAGATGCATCCACCACCGCATATGGTGCTTGCATTTATATTCGTTCATCTGAAAACTTTGAAAATTTTCATTGTCATCTACTTTGTTCCAAAACTAGAGTAGCTCCTTTAAAACACATTCTCACGGTACCCGCGTCTAGAACTTTGTGGAGCTTACTTGCTAGCTGAGTTGATAGACAAGGTAAAACAACACATGCAATTAGATTTCGAAGAAATCACTTACTGGTGCGACTCCACTATTGTTCTAGGATGGATAAAGACTGCTCCGAGTTTGTTAAAGACGTTTGTGGCAAATAGAGTTTCTCAAATTCAAACTTTGACCGAATCTCACACATGGCGTTACGTGAATACACTTGAGAATCCCGCAGATCTTCTTTCAAGGGGAATTTCTCCTACGTCACTTATCACTTCTGAAATGTGGTTTCATGGCCCATCATGGCTAGCTAAACCAGAAACTCATTGGCCTAATAGAACATTCGAACCTTCTGAACTCCCTGAGCTTCGACCAGTATCAGCCCTTATCTCAAGAGTTCAGATGAAATTGGATATCATCACTAAAATATCCTCATTTGTAAAACTACAACGCATTATTGCTTATGTATTACGCTTTATAAATAATTGTAAATTTTCTCCTACACGAAGGAGCTTTGACAACCTTTCTTGTGAGGAAATAGATAATGCTTTAAAATATATTATTCGACTAGTACAAAATGAAACATTTTATGACGATTTGACACATCTTAAAAGACATGGTAACGTTAACTCTAAAAGTAAACTACTTACCCTCAATCCATTTATCGATAAGGATAACATAGTCCGCGTTGGCGGAAGACTACATAATTCTGATTTTTGTTACGATAAAAAACATCCCATTGTCCTTGATTCTAAACACCACTTTACTACTATTCTTGTACGAAATGAGCATCTTAATTTAAATCATTGCGGTCCTCAATTACTATTAGCTTCCATTCGTGAAAAATTTTGGCCCATTAATGGACGTCAAGTGGTTCGCAAAATCGTTCGCGATTGTATTATTTGTTGTAGGGTGGCTCCTAAATTAGAAACCTATCTTATGGGTAATTTACCCTCGTCACGTCTTTTTCCCTCTAGGCCATTCTACAACTGTGGACTTGATTATGCAGGACCTTTTTTGCTAAAGGATCGACACACCCGAAATTATAAAACTATTAAGGGTTACATAGCTCTATTTATTTGTTTAGCAACTAAGGCCATACATTTGGAAGTCGTGAGCAGCTTGACCACTGAAAATTTTCTAGCAACGCTAAAACGCTTTATTTCTCCGGCTCGAAGGACCACTTATGTTGGGGTGTAGGTTGAATCTTATTGGAATTTCACGTAATAATACACAAAAACAAATCACTTAAACTAAAACTGTATTGAAGTAAAAAAGGCACATGTAAAATATGTTGCAAACAATAAATTTAAAAATAGCGTCCTTAGCGTAAGGTGTTGTGTTGACTCGAGATGAGCGTGGACTGTCTCTGCCGGTATTTCCCTTCTCCTCTGGTCACCACCGGCATCCCCTCTCGAGGGGTGTAAAATGACTTGAGGTGTAATATACGGGGTTGCTTGAAAGTTTTAATATTTAAGTCTAAAGTTTTAACAGAT